>OX359248.1:15277302-16643552 GCA_947179485.1 Allacma fusca | reverse complement strand
TTTGAGGATTTCGGGGTAGTTAGCTTCAAAAACTTGCAAAACCTCGAGCATCCCTTGAATAACGGTCCTGTGAGCGATTTGTCGGTAGCCGAATCCGTCAAAGTCCATGATAATAGTGCTCTGAGATACTCCGGTTTTGCTTATGGAGGACACTATGGCTTCATTGATTTGGTATATAAAACGTAGGGCCGGGACGAAGTCACCTGCTTCAATGGCGGAGCGGATGTCCCAGCGCCCCACGGGCATCAGGAACACTGGACAGTTCTCCTTGTCAAAGCCGAATTGAATGTAAGGGAAGTACACTTTGGGGGATCGCCAGAGCTTGATATTATCAATTTCGTTCTTTTTCCTCCAAAATAAATGTCGACGGAGCATTTGCTCCGCTTTTGTCAAATCCAAGTCCCGGGCACGGAGCCATGAGAGGAGCTTCTCGTCAGGCTCAGGGTAAATTTTACCCACTCGAGTTCGGAATTGTGATAACTTTGCTACTTCTTCTGCTGTTGGAGCTGTCATTGTTCCTTGAAAATATTTTTTTTAGTTTCTTGATTTTTTATTAATTTCTAGAAGTACGCCAGGAAGACAATATGCAATCGAAACTGTCAAACTTGGATACAGATTGGGACTGTGATGTGAGGAACACAGTGTCAAGGGTTTTGATTAAACTCACGAGGTAGACTTGAACTTAGCGAGTCCTTTACTTTTAGGTAATTGTGGAAAGCGTGGTTGCTCTGCTAGGTCTGAGTGGCAACTGTTTGTGAATGTACATGGATGAACATGAAATCTGAGAGATTGCTTGGGATCAGTTGCGTGTACAACTATGGGACAATAATGTGCTGCTCTTACGTGCATGCTCCCTCGTAATTTACTTTTTTCTAGTGTTAATAATAATAATAATAATGCGGAATCAACCTGATTTGCAGTTGAGACCTGGGAAAAATATTGAGCTGGCTTTTATTATCATGGACAAAATTATTGTACCCTCACCTATACGTGTATGTCCCATGAAGGAGCATACATTTACCCCTGGACACGTCAGTGACATAAAAACACATGGAGTGCATAATATAATCATTCTGTATTTGATGCTGGATCTAAATGTTTAAATAGTAGTAGCTATTAGGCTGGCTGGGAGTTTGCTCAAGCTCGACTGGTTTTGATCGTGCACAGTATTGACAAAAAATGTAGTAATTAGATAAAATTATGCATCGCATTATGTAAAATTGCTCCAGATTTTTTCATAGGGTGAGATATGCTTACAACCTGAGCTTTATGTACTGAAACTACAGATTATTTGGGATATTTCTCACTCAGCTGAACCTGCTCGTGTCAAATTACCCAAAAATGAGCTGACAATGAAACTCCAAGAGGAATGAAACTTCACAACGAATTTCCAACCATTGTCTCAAGTACGATATCAATTGGATGCGGATAAATTATTTTAAACTGCTGAGAAAAATAATTTGAGGAAAATACTGGCAATGGTTTCCTCAACCAAAAGTATGGGAAAAAATTATTGATTTGAGTTGATTTTAAAATATTTTCATTAAAATTCAAACCACGGTTATCCCTGGGTTATTCTACTTCTATGCCTTTTTACAGGAGAGAGGTCTAATATGTTCGTAGGTATTATGAATTGCATTTTTCTCTTGCATTTTTTTGAAACTATCTAATTTTTTACCTGCAGCACCGTACCATAAGGAAATCATATAAGCAAGAAAGTTGGCGTCCCTGAAGTCTCAATTTTCGGAGTATTTTACGGCAAAAGCTATAAAATTAATTCATAGCTGATCGAACGTACGTATTACAATTTGCAGCCTTCCATGTCAGTCCATTACAATGCCAGTACGTGACTGCAGTCAAGTACGATTTTTTCAATATTTTCTTTGACGCAATTGTGCCCCAGATTTTCTGATGTTAACATCAACACAATAAAATCCCGAAAAATGATCGGGGTAAGTAGTCATAAAGGCAATAATAAACTCGTCGCTTTGCTGGGGCTTGACAAGGCATAGGATTGTGAGTGTGAGTGACATGTAGCATGCGTCATTATGCTCTCCAAGTGTGTTTACATAGGGATTGTCATGTCATAAAAAAAGAAGCAGCATTAAGCAGGGGAACTAAATGATTGATGGATTCTAACCGGAATAATACTTTCTATTTCATCTGCTCAATTGAAATAACAACACTGATATCGAAGATTTGACAAAATAAGTAATGGTAAATAAATGTGTAGCATGTAATTTCCTTGAGTTTTTTGACCCCTTGTGTTAAGCATAAAATAGCTATAAGGGATTTTTTTATTCCTTGAGGAAGTATTTGTCTATAAACATGCACCCTTTAAAAACAATATTTTTTCTGCTAAAAGTAGCACAAAGCATTGTTATTTTTTCTCACAATAGGGCTGAAAGCAGAGGGATTTGAATTCAAGTAGTTTGAAATTTGAATCTTTACCCTTTGCAATATAAAAATCATCTCGCTTGTATTTCACAGACGTGCATATACATTGATATACGTATAATGAACTTAACCTCCTGTTTTTAATTACTTATGCTAATTTATATGGTAATATTTGATTGTGAAATTCATTACGAGGAAACTTTATTGTCCTAGCAGGAAAAGTGTTACTAGTTACTATACATCTATAATTTTTATGACCATATTAATTTCTGCTGATAGACTTGAAAAAAAATATGTCCAGAGTTTCAAGAAACCTCCAACACCATCCCCTACTCAGTCAATGGCAGAATGTTGAATCTGCGAAACAGTATTATTTGTCAATCACTGCACACTCTTAATTCTTTAGGGCATTTTTACGAAGATATCAAAATTTTACTATATTAAACGAATGATCATACTATGAGAAAAGTTTTTTTGTGATGTAGGGAAACAGCATGCACAGATATTTTTATTCTTATAGATATAAGGCTATATTATCCGTAGGTGACTATATTACACTGTATTGGCAAATTCCATTCAATTTTTTAAAATTCATTTCATTGATTCAAGTAAAAATGTATAATCAAATCGTGGTAATTTTGCGAAGTCAGTAGGTTTAGACATTTTTTCTTCCTGTAGCTGTCGACATCTCATGTCGGCACAACACATATTATTACTGTAAGTGGGTTTAATGTATGTATTTATGTATGTGGATGTCTTTTCCAGCAACTTCTTGTCTGCATTGATTCCATTGATTGCTCCACATTTTAACTATTTTAAGAAGGCACAATTTAAGAACCGAAGTGCCCAGGCAAGAACATAATGTAATCTTTTATTCTAATTAAGAACTTCACCGCAGCTGAGCTATAACTCAATGTGTTATGTATTTTTACAGCTTATAAGACAACAGCATCGTAAGTGCTAATAATTATTGACGCAAATGTAAATTATCATTTTTTAGAAGCTTCCAGAAATTAAAGCCAAACATTTAGGATTTAACTGTCCAGATATTTTCCCCTTGTTAGCAATGAACCTTTACCGAGAGAATCTACCATGGAATCAAGAAGTGAACACATTTTAGTAAATTAATTATGTTTTTACATTCTTTTTTGATCCAATGCAACCGCAAACATAAACACATAAATCATTCTGATACTTATCCAGTCCTCTAAATTTCCGAGCCAGCAGTAGCTGTTCCGAGAATAGTTTCAAAACAGGTGGAGGTTTGTTAGCTGCAAATAATCTCCTTAATTTCTGTGATATTAATTACCGTGTGTAGTTATGAAAGGAAAATCACACAATTTTGAGTAAAGTAAACGGAAATTGGAACTAGGAGCGGAATTTATTCAAACATCTGAATCAAGAAAGAAGAGGAAGCCAACGATATCGTGCATTTGTTGGAAAGCGCTTTCAATTTGTTCCAACGAGTGTCAAATTCGTTTTTAAATTTTAAACGCAAGTAAATATTTAATGAATTATAAAATTTAACTTTTTCCAAAAATATTCCGAATTTTAAACCTAGCGTTTATGAGCCAGCGGGATGAAACCAATTTCACAAAATCTGGAAGAAGATTCTCTTGAAAATATGTGATTTGATTTATTTCATCCGGCACTTTGAATGGACTAGGAATAGCTACTAGATTTTGTCGTACTTTATACGCACACAGCTATTTTTTGTAGTCTTGGCAGATGCACAGAGCAAATTGAGAGTTCCCAATTTTAAAACTACAACAGGCTTAAAAAGTCAGTTTATATTTGGAATAAACTTTCAATAAAATAAGGAAACTGCATTAATCTCTCTCATTCTCTTATACGAGCGATATGTACACATTTTTAAGCACCCGTATAAATATTTACATGCCCGAATGAAGCCATTATTGTAGCTTGTAACTTAACTGAGAATCGCGTGCTCGAAGTTTTTCAATTATTTTCCCACATGTCTCAATCAATCTTAATGAATTCATTTTGTTTATCTTCGAGACAGGAGTTGAATCTACAATATGCACTGGTCCGTCCAAACCAGTTCAACAATTCCTAATTTGGAATAGATTGAATTTTGATGTGGGAAGCTGTGAAACAAACATGCTGCTTATCAATCATCATCTCGATTGCACCTGGCAATCAACAAGTTCAAAGCATGGTTAGAGACACTTTTGTCAGTCTCGTCGACCAGATTTACATATGTAGCATCATTGCAAAGATTCCACATGGATTTTACATTACCATTAAATATTAGTCAGCTAACCTGAATTTATTATGAAATTGATCATGATTCATAAATTCATTCCATGTATATCTACATATTACATACAATCAGACTATATTTGGGACGTGAGTTTCCTGGAACCACGTTCGTACTTCATTTAACTTTTACAACAGACACGCTACCGTATCTTTAGAACAAACATCATCAAAATCAAAATGTCAAATTACACAATCCACACAAAACCGGTTAAAATCTACTTGTACTTAAGTAATTACAAACATACATACATATAACTAATTTGCACACAAATTTTGAAAATTTCAACTCCTCAGTGACTAGTATTGTGAGACAACACTTGCATCAGCAGTAGCTTCCTAGAAGTCTTTGGTTTTCTTTGAATTTTGTATGCATGAGTACTATCATAATAAAGAAGGAAATCAGGCCCAGAGCCGTTACAACAATAAACGGCGTACTCGTACTGGAATTATGTTTTGCATTCCCATCATTTGAAGTAGCGCTGACTACCCGTTGGAGGAGGATTTCTGCTGGGCTCATTGTTGTCTTGTTGGTTGTCAGAACATTTTTCGACGTAGTTGTCCCCACGGTTGAGATCGTGGTTGTCGAAGTAGCTTTCCTGGTAGTTACAGTAGTTGTAGGAGTAGTGACTGGGGGCTCGACAGTTTTTACTGGAGGTGGAGGTACTGTCACAACTTTGAGAAGCTCTGGTTGTTTAACTACAATGTAAAGAGTAATATTTTTGTTCAAAATCTCCGTTGCATAAGGTGGTTGAGGGCGAGACTTTGTTTCCACGTCTATGGTTGAAATAGTTATGCTTCCAAGGAACAAGTAACTAGATGGTGTTGGTGGATCCCATTCAAAGCGAATCTGCAATATTAGTTACATTCGTAGTAAATAATTAGAAATTTTCTTCCCACAACTACATCATGTTTCACTCCTAAGAAACATCTAATGAAACATGGGTTAAAATTTTTTGGATGAGGAAAATTTTAAAGAAAGGGGCTTTCATGAAATGTTTTCTAAATCCTCAATATAATGAATTATTGGATTATGGATCTCTTCCTAACCTTAATATCCTTCTGAGGTGGATCATCCCATTCCAAAAGGATCTCAGTATGACACCAAATATCCGAGGCTGAATTCTTTACATGCTTCCCCAAAACATTTGGTTTCTGAAGGTCCCACACCCCTTCCCAGTTATCATATACAACGTGATCATCAACCAGGACGTAAAACCCGGAGGGCCGGAAGCTCTGACTCAAAGATGCTTTCCATGTTTTGTACTGCTGGTTCGGATCCAAAATCACACTGGGAACAGCACCTCCAGAAACAACAGCCCTTTGTATTTGAAGGGCTGGGAAGGTAATAGCTGCTTCCATGATAGTTGGTACAGAAATTACCTTCTCCGGTGGGGACTTCGGAGCATTATCAGACTTAGGAACAACGGGTTTTGTATCCTCCTTTTTGTTGGCAGCCTCTGAAATAATTCTGTGAACTTGGGATATTTCTTGACTATTCAGTTCCCTTCTTTTCCTTTTCGTGGATTTATCATTCTCTTCTGGAGCGGAGTTGATTTGAAAACTACCATGATCATTACTATCGAGAGCTATTTCAATGATCTGACCCGGTTCCAAGAGCTTCCGGGATTCCTCCAGCGGGTCCTCTTGATTGATATCTGGAATCGTCAGTGGCATTTTTGTTTCCAGTATGGAGGGTTTAGTGGTAGTTGTTGTTGTGGTAGTTGAAGTGGTTGTGGTTGTTGTGGTACTGCTTGTGGTAGTAGTTGTAGTTGGCGTGGTAGTTGTGGCTGTTGTTGTAGTAGAGGGAGTTGTCGAAGGTTTGGTCACAGGAATTGATTTCCCAATCATGGAAGAAAACTTTATAAATAGAAATTTCCCATTGAATTCTGACAGAGTAGTGTGAAGCTTGGCGCTGTTGGTTCCCATGAGGAAATGCGTGGAAACATTGAGCTAGAATTTATAGGATAAGGAGATATCAAAAATTGTTTTTATAATTATTATTACAATAAGTAAATAATTTATTGCAAATATATTAACTCCAGCACCTTCACTCCCCCAGCGGCATTAGATTCCTGGAAACCCTCGTTGCTCCATAAAGACTTATTTACAGGTGATTTATTTTGATTAATCTCACGAATAACTTTACGCTGGACCTTCCCATATCTTTCAGATGCAGAACCATTCATCCAAATTATTAGGATGAAAGCTGACACTATTTTAAAATGCCGTTTCCAAAAAAAATCCATGTTCTGCAAATAGCCAAATGTTCATAGATCCTCTACTCTACTGACACAGAATTAGAATGACAGCTTACGATTGATTATTTTTCACATTTATGTAACGTATACGTTGAAGCTTCCGTAGAAACTCTTTTTGTATGAAAGTATATTTAAATGATGTGCATGCTCTACAAAGAAATGAAGTATTCATTCAGGCCTATCCAAGTGCGACGATAATAAAAATAATTGTTGTTGATATGACGCATGTAAACATATCTACATGAATACAATACACTCATTTAGTTATTAAAACTACTAATTGTGAGGCAGACTGATTTTAATTTTAGTACTCCTCATTGAAAGGTCTGTAAGGAGATTGTTTACTGCCGGATTCAGCGAGCCCAGTCCCTGGTACATATGTTTTTGAGTGCAAGTTGGCTCTGAGAGGGTGCGAAGTGTGTAAAATATAAAGTCATAAATAAAATGGCTCTTAAAGAGAGACACGCACACACATACACAGGACACAAGTAATTGTAACAGAAACTGACTACTGTGTTCACAGCTTTATTTATTTTTCGTATATTTAAAATATATAATAATTTTAAACTTAAAATAATTAATTACAATATTGTATCGTATTTATATTCAATGGATTTTAAGTGTCTTTTGTGAATAACTTAAGTATTCCTATATTATTATGCTCCAGGGATCTTCAATTAGCTAACTCACAGGTTCGGATTTGATATTGTGCAGACTCGTCCGGACATTGTTGTTACTGGATAAATTACATTTGCTCGTACTCATTGTTTTTGTGATGGTGAGATCGTTGGGTTCGTCACTATGGCTGCTCATGTCTAAGACACCTTTGGATTTCTGTAAAAAAACGGAGAAAAAAAAGCATCCATCAGATTAAATTCTAATGATGTACATACATTAACAGAGACTCTCCCTGGAGGTTACGTTGTAAATGAAAGAAACGATCTGACTGTATGAGTTCAAACCACTATACAAAATAACTCAATACACAGAACACTGTCAGCTCGTCAAGAGTTGGGGATCTTGAGTGAGAGCAGGTGCTCTTGTGTACTTTTTGCATGTAATAATTATTAATGTGAGCAAAAATGCTAACCTCAACGGCAGCGAAGAGCTCCTCATGGTACCGCCTTGAAGAACTGGATCTGCTAAGAGTACTGGCACTAATGATGTCACTGGAATAGGGAGAATCTTCGGAATTGGATTCGTTATCGTTGGAGAAAGAGGACCGCAAATCCTGTAGTAATGAACAATTACAAATAATTAGATGCACACGGACTCTCTCTCTCTCTCTCTCTCCTTGACAGTTCAAAAGTCTAGACAGGGATATAATAATTATTATTGTGGAGTTAAATTATACCTGTGCCTCATCTCCCTTGGAGTCATTTAATCTCATTCTCTTGGAGACTCTCTCCCCGCTGTGGTTGTAATGGCTGGTGATAACACTCCCATTAACATTACTGTGAGAGCCAAGTTTGAGTGAATCCTCATGCCGGATTGTTTTGGGTAAGAAGGAAATGGATAGATTGGAGGTGACGCTCGCATACGGAAGTCCCGCATCTTTTACCACTTGCCTTGCCAATGGGAACAGCTCGTCCCGCCGGGTAAGGAGAGCTGGTAATCGGACACATAACTGGGCCGAGGCTTCATTTACTGTCAACTCGTGGAGTGTCAGGGGTTTTTGGACCTTTCGTTTGCAATCGTGTCGTCCGTAAATAGCTGCAAACTTCCGAACTACTTCCATCCTCGCCGGGTCATTTTCAGGGAGTCTCATCACAGCCTATGGGAAGAATTGACAAAACAATAATTTTTTGTCTCATTTCATAAAAAGTAATCCGAATAATTTCTCCCAATATCAGTAAATCCAATGTATTGCTCAAAGAACAATAAGATTACAGTACAAGAGTCAATAAATTGAGAGGGAATCTGTAATTCCATGCAATACTCACTTCATACTCAGCACACATTTTCTTTTTAGCGGATAGCCTGGGCTCCATCATGCTGGACGGGAGGCCGGCAATGACATGAACGGCTGTTTCCGACAACCTCTGTATCTCATGGTCCTGGAGAAATGGGATGGGTGACAGTGATGTTCGACTATCGAGTTGATGGGACTCGTTGGAACTGGCGGGACTACTGGCCTCACTCCGGGTTCGGATCCTTTGCTCCAAAAAATGACTGGGAATAATTTGGTCGGAGGAGATCGAATTTCCGTTGAGACTCAATGAAAGTCCGGAACCCCCATTACTCTGACCATTAATGTTATTTGTTGTGGAAATTTGGCTAGAAGAGTAATTACTACTAGAGAGGGATATCACAGGAGTGGGGACGAGGTTCCCAATGGGACTACTACTATTACTCCCATGAGTCTCACTCCCGGTATGACCCCTCAAAGAGCTCAATTTTGATTGAAGGTTCTTCATCAGCTCGGTGGGGTTGAGGAATTGAGGGGAGCCGCCGCCCGCCGAATGGAATGGAATGGGACGGATCGGGATTTGAGATGATGAGCCCTCAACTGTCAAAGGTGTTGTTGACCCCGGCTGACCAAATGGGGGGAGGTGAGAATTTAAAATGGGGATTTGGAAGAGACCTATTATGATACCGGATAGAATAATAAAATATTAATTGATTCAAGTCCCCAATTAATTGAATTACTTCATCTACACAACACACACGAACCTCATATTGGGAATTCAAATGAGACAAAATACCGACAGGGGAGTAATCAATCAAACGGAATCCCTAATGCTAGTCAATTTGATGTGATAATTGTTGCTTCTCTAAGACTAATTACAAAGTAGCTTACTCAAGTCCAGTGCCCTCCGTCTACCTTTTTATTGCTCAATGCATACACAAATATATAATGTAGTCAGCATCCTTATCATTACACGTAATGTTTATAACCTCGAAAAAAAAAATTAAACAAGTTTCCTACCTCTCTACTATGTATATATCTACTACTGTCCCTCTCTCACACAGTCCCCAACTATTACTAATGCACTAATAAGAGATATAAATTTTTTGTGCTCCATATTGAATATGCCTATTTTAATTTTTTAATTTTCTGCCCCAGGAAACAAATCAAGGATGAGCAATATAAGTACAAGAAGCTGAGCAACTGTATCAGAAAGACGTTTAGAAAGTTTTTTTTACAGGGAACATGACAAAATACAATGGATTTGTCCCTACATTTTTACATCTCTCTCTCTCTCTATCCTTTACTAACTACAGTAAGGAAAAAATATTTTTCAGCAAGTTTTTCCTTTTTTTTTTGCTCCTAATATTTTATTACCTGTTCAATTAAAATGAAACCTACAATTTTCATGTTTGGAATACATGGTCAAAATGATATGAATGCCTTTTTAAATACAAGGAGGAGGAATAATATCTGTACATGAGACTCACCGGGTTGGGTCATCCACTCTTGCAAGGATTTTTGAAGTCTTCGCACATGAAGGGGCTTGGATGCCATTCCTACTAATGCCATGATTTCAAGAAATTCTTCCTCCCCGGCATCACAGAGCTGTTGAACATCATCCCCACCTAGCTCAATCATGACATCAAAGTAGCTGAGAAGATTTGCACGTTGAAGCACTCGGTAGAGTTGAAGCTCAGAGTCATTTGTGGGCACTCCCGTCACCGCCACTGTAATTATTCACCAAAGGACAAAAACCAATCATTACACTTTTGTTGATTGCATTCACCATTAATTAGTTCATTAATGTCTATAGCTCGCTCTTGAAATCCCCAATCATCTCATAAATCTAACTTGAAGCCTTGATTTTAGATTTCCCCCCCCCTCCATCTTGATACCAATACGGAATACTAATAGATTCCAAAGATGGTCCACATATTGACACCATAGCTCATACATACATAGCTCATTACAGCCAGACCCGTGATATTTTCTGGAAAGCCCGTAAAAACTTTTCCCCTTACATTCCAGCATGCAAATAATGTATCAAACATGTAGTTTCTAAACCTAAGAAAACATAGAATCCAAGGCAGTTTAAAAAATCCTATTTTTAATGATAACTTCCAGGGTCTTCTGGAAACATTAAAAACTGTGACTCCTGAGATCAAAAACATGTCTGGTTCTCACACAGAGGGGATAATCATTAAAGGACAAGTCAAAAATTCTCCAGGCTTTTGATATTTGTAGTGTGTTATAGTAGCATAATAATGATTTATTATGACTTTCTACCAGAAAGCTGAAAACAGACTTGGATTTTACGTCCACAAAACACTCTCATTGTCAGTGTTGGGGCTACAGGATATAAGTTACTTGAGCATTAAAAAAAATGTAATGTACGCAGCAGGCGTTATAAAATGACAAACAGTAAATATTCCACGCCTTGACTACTTTCCATCCTCTAATTTATCGTCAGTTACCCCCCGTTTGAATTTACGGCGTTAATTACAGAAATCTATCGAGAGCCTGTACACACTCCAAAACGAATACTAATTAAAGCTGACATCCTTACATACTGTAGGACATCAGTACTGTAATAACAACTAACCAACCAAAAACACCACAACATAGCTCTCCTTCCAGTCCACTTTAACCCACCGCTCACTTCCAATCACATAAAATTTATTACACTTGCAGAGCACTTAGCTAATTTATATACAACTGCAATATAATTTCCCCCCTCGTATAAGAACCCACGGGGGGACAAACTATAAACTATTTAAAAAGGTTTAAGCTAATAATGATACCACATAAAGACTACATACATAGTTGTTTCAATTTGAATATAATGATTGCAAATGTCCCCCCTTCACGTAAATGTTCAAAAAGGAAAAAATATAACTTGGCAAATGAAATACTTAAATGTTGTCTGACTACAAAAACATCCTGGAATTTCCTCTGTAACATTGTATTGGCGTCAATAACTGAGATTTTTTTGTAAATATAAAAAAAAAATTGTGAATCTATAATTATTATGAAAATACTCCACTGTAGTAAAACTTGTCCATATAAGGTTCATTTGGGATAAAAGGTAAAATTTGTATAAAAAAACACCTGTTTGAATATGTACATGAGTCTTCCAGGTTGTAGTATTTTTCAAAGAGCCACATACATACATATGTATGTAACCAACTTGGAAAATATTTATAATTTTAATTAGTTAAAGACGCGAAGTGAAATATATATAATATATTAAATAAGGGTAGAAGTTCACTTTTTAACACAAGGCTTATATTTTATTCGCAGCAACGTTTCGAGCTTTTACTCTTCGTCAGGCAAATGATATACTAGTAGTAACATTCAATATAATGCATACTACAATCAATAAAAATTGAAAAATTGAAATTATTGATTTTTCGATTATTTAAAATAATCATAATAAAATATTTTTTAAAAATATGAATTAGTTAAGCCATTTAAAAAAATTTTGGCTAAGATAACCCCGGGATTGCCACACCCGTCGAACTTTCGTCCTGAGGTTTCGATGTTTCCTTAATATGTAAATTTGATGTTTAGTCCAGGTAATGCATTAGAATTGAAGAAATGGATCATTCGGTTTTCGGTTTCAATTCTGACTTTTTCATCTCTTGAAGCGTACTTCAATCCAGTAACTAGCATATCATCCACACTATGTCCAGTTAGATTAAAATGTTGGGAAACATTTTTATACTGTTTATTCAACACATCCCTCCTGTGTTCCGCAAATCTATCCCCAAGATGTCTTTCCGTTTGCCCTATATATATTACATCAGGGCATTTGTTGCATTTAATAGCGTATATCAACGACTTTGATTCACATGTAAATTCTTGTTTGAGATGTATTGTCCTCTTCAAGTTTGTCACCGTAGATAGTTTCAAAGTATGTTTGTATTTAAATTGGAAAATATTTATGTTCATTGGGATTTTTTTGAAAGAAATAAAAGAGCTGGCCAAAAGGCACGAAAAGAATTTCAATTACAAGGTAATAATACAAACAAGTGCATATACTCATGCGATCAAGTTATGTGTCCATTGAGCAAGCCCACTATTAGGTACTAAAGGTGATGATGCATGTCATATAGATATAGGGAACCCTTACAATTGCATCAGGAATGAGGAATTTGTATTGAGAGCGTATGCTCTGCTCAAGAAATATGAATATAAAAAACTAGTTTAAAAACCCTTCTTCCCTGTGTACTCACATATGGGCTTGTAAATGAACGAATAATATTTGATTTTTCTCAAGGGAAACCACCACAAGGAGAAGATGAAGACGAACGAAAAGAATAAGAAGAAGAAGAAGAGTAGAGTCAGTTTTTCTTCAGATTTGATTTACCAATAAAAACCAGGTTTTTTTCCCAACTTTTCTCTAGACCTATGACAATTAATTGACTTGATTTTTTTCCCCACTTGAGTGTAAATAGGTAGGTGGATTGTTCAGCTCTTGATCTTTTAGGAGAGTATGTACATGTCTGCTCTTAATCCTACATGGACATAAAAGGGCATTATACAAGAGCAAGTATGAATGAGGAGATAGTATATCTCTCTCCACACGTAACAATTATATTAAGTCCTTGCGACATTTCATTTGATAAAAGACTTTTGCACAGTGGGATGACAGTGTTTTGAGTCTTAGTGTGTACTGTGTGTATCTGTAGATGCGATTTAGAGATTGTACATAAATACTGAGAGCCGTTAATTTTTTTTAAAGAATCATAATAATTACATACTCATCGACAAGATCCCCGCCACAATGACGACTTGTGATAAAAATTTTATAGACCACGGCTATGTACACACATTACTACTCCCAATGGAGGGAATTGATTGGTCATTCCATCATGATTTGCTGATCATTATCCAAATTCTTATTGACGTCTCACCAGTCTTTAATGCTCATGGGGCTTGACTGCAAAATGACTTTCCTATTTTATTTTATCGGGTATTTTATTATATTTTATTGCCAAATTCGACAAAAAAACTTCTATTCTTTTCCCTCTAAGGGATTTTTTGCTGGAGAGCATAAAAGACTGCTAAGAGTCCTTCAAACCAGGAAATTCTTGGGGTCTGAACTGGTACAGTCAGGAACAGCTATACAGGAGTACTGCAATGTGTAGCCTCTCCTTTCTGGATGGAGATTGGATGTGCAAGATGTGTGTATACTTACGGCAATTAACCAGTTGATATGGTGTCTTCGGTGACAAGTTATAGACACCTGACAAGACATGTTGGACATGGGGATATAAAACCTCTCTGGGATATGGAAGATAGAGTCCCTTCACACACCTTGTGTGTGTGTGTGTGTGCATGGGAGCTTTTTTATGGTCACTGTTACACATTCTGAGTTACCTTGCTTGAGATATGCAACATTAAATAACTAATTGTTATTAAGGGAGCGACATAGTATATTATCTGGATTGACAAATGATTTCAGTAGATACTTGAGTATATTTTTATAAGGGGTGGAAATAGTATAGTACATACATAATTACACAGACCTCTATCTGTATATACAAAGTGTGGTACTTGACTCTCGAGTGCACCTTCGAATTTTTAAGTAAGAACGAGTTTTGAGCTTCTCCTTTCGGAAACCAATGTTTCTCACTTAGCATTCACTTTGTTGGTAATGATTAGACAAGAGGACGGTCAGCTTCGAACATGTGTACCACAAACTTTTGTTTGGAAAAAATATTTTCCAGTCTAATTTCTACCAGTATGTATGTATAGGGCCTGAGCTGTACGAGCTTATGGGTCTGTTTACTATGTCTGAGATTATTTTCCCAAGAAATTCAAGTGCTCTCGCTCTCTCTCTCTCTCTCTCTCTCTTTCTTACGTATAGCCTCTCTCTCCTATATAATTATCATAATAAAAGAAACGAGTAAAACATTTTTTTGACAATTTTTCCTGCCCACACACATACAAACATATACATATATAGAGAGTCACATAGGTTATAGATATATGTATCTATGTATACGCAGGCAGTACAAACACATCGTGTACTTTGCTCCTTCCAGTTTCTTTTACACACATCTAATTAATCCCTTGAAAAACATTATTGTAATCCCTCCTGTCACCTTCAATTCTCTCACTATCTTTTCTATAAATTATGCAGACACTACACTACATACAAGCTCTACAGAACGTCAGAAGACATAAGAGTCTACGCTGGGAATAAATTGTTTGTATACTACCACACACAATCAGCAAATAAATAAGTACCTACTGGATGGAATGATACCGTATGGGATAATTATTGTGCATTGAACATGTATCCACGCTTTTTTACTTGTTGTTTTATTGATTGTAAATTTTTTTTCCCCCCATCTACTTTTCTCTTCTCCCTTGACTAACTACGCAAATTGCTAGGATTTTTCCCTCAAAACTTCTCTGTCTATGGAGTTAATTGGTAAAAAATCCTGAGTGTTTTCTCAGAACCCACTCTATCCACGTAGGGATTTTTAGTGTCCAACTTCCTTGAAGGGAATGGAGTTGTGAAGGAGTGAAATCACATTGTAAATTGGTGATATAAATGAAAATGAGAGAATTTTTTTTAGCAGTTTACATCTCCCTCCTAGACGAGTCTGACCCTTTTGCTTTGTACAGTATTAATAGGAGAATAGCTCTCGGCATCATCTATTAGTGAGGACAGTAAATGTGCTTGGATTTTTGAGGCGAGTGGAGTAGGGGGAAAAAAATGGGTTACACTCCAGTAACTTAAGTAGAGCCAAAGAGCTTAAAAAAGTCAGGAAGGGCCCACACTTGATAATACAATTCATTAATCATGGTAATAACTAATGGTGAAATAATATCATGACTGTACTGACAGCAAAAAGTCCGGATTAGAATCAGATTCATCCTCCTTACTCTCACAATATTCAATTTTTGAAACACACTAACGTCTCTATGTACACACGTATGTATACGTAGGACTGTGTTATTATGGGTCCTGTAGAAGGGGAAAAAAAGCTGGGGAGTTTTTAGACAGTCATTCCATAATGAATACTAATATGGGGATGCGTACGTACAAGGATCCTGTATGAGGAGGACTACTTGTGTATCTATTAAAAATAAAAATTAGACAAGTTCTCATTTCGTGGTTCACATCCGCTCTGCGGATAAATTCCTCCAGCCTGGCTCATCATACAGGGCTTGGTGTGTCTGTGAATTTGATTAGAGGGAAAATTCTATTCCTACAAGTTCTGCTGGAGTATGTATAGATATACTTAAATCAAGCCTTTTATATTGCCATATAGAACTTATAGCAATGTTTTTTTATTACGCAAGAATTTTCCTTATTTATTAATCCCTCTGTACATATAAGTTGAGTGAGAAAAAGTATCAGGATTCCTATAACCCCTGGTCTTCCCAACCCCCACAGAAGTATACATATGATGGAGATTGACAGTGAGTGAGACTCTCTTTGTAGAGACAGAACCAGTTCAAATACAATTCCTTACACTGACATCCTTCTGAATTATCATCTCTCATTAGAGCAACGCAATAGTTAATGTATCTTAACACCAGGCATCTTAGTTTCCACATCCATCGGGTCCCCACACTGAACATTAAAAAGCATCACTCCTTGGGCTTACAGCAGATAATCTGTAGGACTTGCCCTGTATTTATGTTTTTACAAATAGCCTTCAATGTATGTATCTGTATGTGTGTGGTTGGTTGGTTGTCTGAATGCTGCACAGAAGCCTCAACTCCAAAGAATGGATTAAAGCGTATGAGATTCAGAATCCTAATATAAATTATATAAGATGGATGGACGGATGTGGAAAAAAATCCCCAGTTGTTGATGCTCCTGGTGATGATGATGACGAAGAAAAAGAAAGGAGGAAGCAGGGGAGCAGAAGGTGTGAAAATAAAAAAGACAACCACCAAAAACTATTTGACATGTAAAGGTACTGGCTACTGAACATTTGTGTAGATACAAATCCCCGCAAGCTCCCGAACTACTGTACCATGTACGCAGAGTAATTATTATGTAGATACATTCACAGTATGTAGATAATTTTTTCGAAGGAGCCCTCCTCCCTAAAAATTCACCTCCGTGCAATTCATTGAAGGAATTATAATAAAAATCGGGAAACTCATCATTGTACATAGCCAAAGGCGTCACATCCGACTCTATAGAAAAACAAATCCCGTTAGATCTCCAGAGTATATGTTCTAAAACAATTTAATGCTTGGATAGAGACCTTCTTGCATTCAAATTATTATCCAGTACTCAAACAGTCAGGATTCCTTTGAGACTTTGTGTGTCAGGGCAAGAGCAGTTAGCAAAGTTCAGATGGATTTGATTCGTCACAGGTATACAACAAAGTCTCATCCTCATCTGAATACTCATCAGTCTTAGTATATAAATAATTATGCATATACATTTGTTTGAAATATAAGTTATATAGGGAAATTCCCCCCACTTGAAAATTTCAACTTGTTTTTACTTTTAACATCTCTGTCTCTATATAGCAGGAGGAATGGTGAGGAGAAGATATGAGGAAAAAAAAACATGAGCTGGTTGTGCTCAAGCGTTACAGCACACGGGGTGATGTATGCTCGTATTGTGTACTTAAACAACAGCAATTTTAACTTGTCCTTTATTTTAAATCCCGGCAAGGAGCCCATATAAGAGCATCAACAAATAATAGCCCTCTGCATATCTATATGTAATTGAAAACAAGAAGTGCGAGTGAGGAAGATGAAGAATTAAGCTGGAAGAACAAAAGGGACTTGGATCCTGTGTCCTTATTATATGTGGGGTGAACATCAAATGAACCAACAGTAGTTGGGAGGCTACTTCGTGCATATTACAATTTACAGGATTTTGGTGGATGTGGCTTCAACTGACTTGTTTCAATGGAGGAATATAGTTTAATAATTATACGTACAGTTTAAATTATGTATGTATAGACACACACACAAACACACATACACAGAGAGAGAGAGAGAGAGAGAGAGGAAAAGAAAAAAATCCAGGATAAAATAAAAATGACATTAAAAAATTCATCCTCATCCCCTCCTGTTTTTTCTCTTGTATTCAAACTCTATTACGCATAGTTGTACTCTTTCTCTCTCTCTCTCTCTCTCTGGCTTGATAATAATTTCAACTCCCTTCCTTTTCCACATTATCATTATGATTACTTGGTGGAAGTCTTGCATGCTGCATATTAAATAGAGCTTCATCTCATACTGTGCATTATCATCCCTCAGTGTTTCTACACTTTTTTCCTGAGAGCTCTTTCCCCATATATTTAAAACCAGTACTTGGAGACTATCTATATACACAGACTATTATTTTCCACGGTGTACAACACACTGCTGTAGAAGCTGCTCTGCCCGATTATACATTAGAGCTTTAAAGGAGATACACTCCCCACGTACGTCCACGTCCACACAGACAGACACACACACACACACACACACAAACACTCACATTACACACTACACACATATAGACCATTATCCCAGGAAAATTCATATGCAAGGACATACATCAGCCTACCAAATAGAACATTAAAGGACATAGAGAATAGGGAAAAAATAAAAATTATGGCATCATATTGTGAAACTATGGAGTCCGTCTGGCTATTTCAGAATTTAGCATTAAATCAAAGGGGGGAAAAAGCTAATCTAAAGTCTTGGAGGGATTTCAAATATTTTTTCATACATTACATGAAAAAAAAAATTAATCCAAAGTAAAGGTGGTTCTTGGTTATGGTTGTTGTTGAAAATAAGAGAGAGAGAGAAAAAAAAAATGCAGCAGATGCATGTAGGATACTGTACGTACCTAGCTCTGACATGATTGAGTTTTCTGAGTAGTATTTAGTGGAGGAAACTTTCGCCACAGTCAATTTACCATTAAAGCATGATCTCCATACAACACTATATTTTATAGTAGTAGTAGAGTGGGGAATTGATCAGCAACATCCAAGTTGAGAAACTTTGGAGAAGTTCCTTTAACAGAGCAAAACAATTTTTTACTCTAGCTTTTTTCTTCCTATCGAACACACTGTATCCAACGTATTAGCATGTATGGATCTCTGTAGCCCCACATATGTAATTATACATACGTACATACGTTGGAGTAATATGGACGAGTTTAAAGACTGTTTGACTCTTCTCACACGTAACGGGCGGGATACACAGTACAGAGAGCTCACGACGTAATATTAGATAGTAAATAAAACGAGAGCGATCTAAATGGAATCCGACATCATACAGATTTGTTTTTCAAATGATTACAGTCTCCTGTCATGTCCCTGTGTAGAGGATGGAGCCCAAAAATTGTAGGTTCGGAAAGGATATTTATTTCCAGCTTTATTTCATTCACTTTGTTTATGTCATTCTATCAAGTCCACATTGAGACTCAATAAGTCAACAGTAAAAATTGTCATTACACAGATCACTCAAGCCACACTTTCATCCCAGTCCTCAATTTTTGTTTTCCCACTTATCCTCCCATGTAAATTCTCTGGAGAGGATTAAGGAGTACTCAAAAGAATTTGAGTCGTTCAAACTGTGGTTTTACTTTCGTACACAAGGCGGAAGTCTCAGACTCTGCGAAAAAAAAAACCAACTGGGTACATAAATTTATGTATGTATGTATGTATGTATGTACTGCACAGGGAAAGTGCACAAGATCCTGAATCAATTTCCATTTTACTTTTCATAACAACTTTTGAGAATTTTCGTTACCATCAATCCTAAGAGTACAGTAGAGTTAAGGGAGCCGGAGGAGTTTATATTATTATACAGGGAGAGTACATATTTTTACCCCACAATGAAAAGAGTCTATATAAGGTTTGACCGTTGCTCTCACAAGTTGGAATGATAAACAAAATAAAATGAAATATTCAAATTTGAACCACGTACAAGACAACCTGCATTCAGTTCTCACAATCAGAGGAATGTGTACAAGATGACATTTTTTTTTATTATTCGAGGGCTATGTGTAATGTTCCCGGGCGGACAGATTATGGTAATACACCAGTTTTTAGCATATGGTCTTCCGACTCACATGTACTGTATTTATGCATGGAATCTATATGGACGTGAGTAAACAGTGTTTTTTTTTTCATGAGTATTTCCTATTGGGAAAAAATAGCATTATTTCCCAGCTTTTTATCCATCTCTCGCTCTCCACGACGACTGTTTACTCTCTCTCTGAAGGCAATAAATCACTCAGTATTATATTCCTAGCAATAGATAGTTAAACTTGACGGGGTATGTAGTGTTTGTGTGTGTATGGACGGGTAGGAAAGAGCTCCTGGTCGCACTTTTCCTTCCACAGTATCCTCTCTCTCTCTCTCTCTCTCTCTCTCTCTCTCTCTCTCTCTCTGTCTCTCTCCTCTTGTCCGCTATTGTGCCTCCGTCCATGCATATTCATAAAGAGATAATAACTGAATGCCAAACTCAAGTAAGAAAAAAAAACGGTTTACAAGAACAGGAGAAAAGGAAAGCTCGGAGGAGCTCTTGTTCAGCTCAATGGGAACTCACCCATCCATATAGGAGCATCAGAGTATTTGCATATACTAGGATACAGGATTTACTGTGTGAGGCTTCAGCACTAAAAGACTCCTTTCACCTTTGAGTCCAAGAGCCCAATCTATGGATATATTTTTATATGTAATTACATATGTGCCTACACTTATTTTTATATACGGAGGAACCTCAAGCTTATGAGCAGAATCAAACCCTTTGGATGCTCACAAATATATCTACTTGTTCCATTCCATACAAAAATCCCATATCACAAATTATTACCGGATTTTTCCAGGGAGGTTTCAAGGAAACTTTTCCAATAAAAACTTGTTTCCTTCTCAAATAGATACAGATACTGGGACTACTGGGAGCTCACTATTGTGTAAAATAAAATGTAAGAAAAAAAAATAATACATCGAGTTTCCACGGGAGGAATCATATTTCCTCCTTGAGCTTAATAAAACTCCATGGATTTTTAAAAACTCAGCACCAACTTCTTGATATCTAGATTAAATCAAGTTTACAAGTTCCCTTGACTGACTGGCAATTAAGTTCCCTTTTAAGGTTGGAGCACTCCTTCACTAGTATTTGGTCATATATAGATACTTCAATGTGTATGTGTTTAGAAAGTGAAACACTATGGAGGTTGAGCCTCCTCACATTTTTTGAAATAGATATTTAAAAAACTGTGCTTTTTTTTTAATCCGAAACCAATTTCGAATGTATTTCTTGTGCATGGGCATGACTCTGTGTGTGTGTGTATGCCAAAGTGATTAGCTCTATTGCGTGTGTGTGCCGAGCCGAGATAATTAATTTTAGGGAGGGAATAATGATACGGGAAGTGGGAAAAAATCAAGGGAAAAAATTTTGAAAAAATATTAGAATACGAGAGGAAATACGAGTCTAGGATTTTTCCCATGCTTCCTTTACAAATATATTCGAAAGTACGAACTCCTTCCAAGAGAGTGGGCACTGGGAGTTCTAAGTGAAAAAAATGTTTTTGGTGGTAAAAGGTTGGGAAACCTTGTGTCAAATGTAAAATAGCATGAATTGTAGGGAGAAAAACAAACAATTTGGAAAAAGGCAAAAAACTCTGAAATATCCTCCCTTTTCTGTGCGGTTTCCTTCAAGCCCCATACTTCTTTACGCATATATATATCTAAAGAAAAGTTTCGTGAGTTATGTATTGCTCGCTCACATGTTGCCAAAGAGCTTTTGGTTTTTTTTCTCTCTCTCTCTCTCTCTCTCTCTTCTGTGCTCCGTTGTTGTTGTTGTTGTTCCTTGCCCCTGCTATTGCTTACGTTTGCAACTCTTCGGTCAACAAAGATTGTATCCCCCGACAAAGACTTACAGGCGTCAGTGTTACTTTTGCATGCAAGGCATTCATAGGGCAAAACATAGATGATATATTGTGGATCGAGCGTGTGAGCGTGTGTTTATGTGCTTCAGCGTCAGTTTGAATTGTCATAAAAAAACTGAGCGCTCCACATCTCTCTCTCTCTCTCTCTCTCTCTCTCTCTCTCTCTCTCTCTCTCTCCCTTAAAGCACCAGACAAGGGAACTACATATATGGGATAACATTGAGAAATATTATTATGATAGGATTTTTTTCTCGTCTCTTCAACTCTCCAGAAAAATGACTTTGGTTCGTGCTCTTCTGTGCTGTAGCTTGTGTCGAAACAGGAGGGACATAAGCACGTCTCAGATATGACGTTATATGATACTCAAGTACAGATACTTTGTCATTATTGTTTTCCCTCATCCCTTCGTCTTCCCTCCGTCATCAAGCGTAAAAATACGGTTTTTTTTCCAACCCAGACACATTCCTTCTATTTAAATGATGGAAACTGGTTAAAACTCCAAGAACAGTTTCAATTTGAGTGTGAGTTCATAAAAAAAAAAAAAGTACGGAACACAGTTGATTCGATCAGTCCTCACACCGTGTATAGTTTCAGGCGATTCTCATAATAAACTCAAAGGCTACTACTGTCAAAGGATGCTTGAGAAAAAAAATCTTTTTACTGGTTATAGCTCAGCAGGCTCGCTGGGCCTGGATCTAGTACTTATCTTAAAGCGGAGTATAAATGTAATCGCTAAAGATTTACTACTGCTACTGTTTTTCATCCATCCTTACACATTAATATACGGACTGTGTACTATTTTTACAACGTATGGGATCCAAGTGCTTTTGTACAGTGTGCCTATGTATGTATGTTGATAGTAAATAAGCACACTTTACAATAAGGGCACTGTACATATACATATGTATATCTAAGCACATATTAGATAGACACTGGTATAAAGCTTCCGTTGTGGAATATATCAGTAGCATTGTCTATAAGGGGTTTCACGGCCGTGAAAAAAAAAATTTCCCCCCTATGGAATAGTAGTATATAGTCTATTTAGACGTGAGTAGATACATACATACATGATACGATTAGAAACAAGGGGAAAAAATCTGCATATCAAATATCTTGAAAAGGTAAGAGATGATTATCATTACGTTGCTGATGACGTGGCCCGAATTTTAATCACTCATCATCACACTATAATGCCCCAGCATTAGAATTTTTTCGAGTCTTTCTTTCTTTCAGAAAAATAATAGAGGAAAAAACAGTAGGGCATGGAGGACAGTGTAACTTGGGATATAGCTAGCAGCTTGCATTTTTCTGTCTCCTTCGAACATAAAATAATTTCTAGTCATCATCATCATTATTACTGCAGAACATTCTGCCCTGAACCATTCTCTGCAGAAATAGTATGAGAACTACTGTATATATGTATGTATGTAGGTACATACATAGTCAATCGTACATACCTGCAGTCAGTTACAGTTTTTAATCTATTATCTTCCGTATCCGTTTCAGAGTGTAAAAAATTGGTATAATTATCCCTAACCCCAGTACTAAATTATGCCCGCACACAATCAATGCACATTAATTACCTCAATGCCTAAGATTTGTGGGGGTAGAGTTTTGTGTGCCAGAGACGGAGTTGGAATTTCCTCCCTGTAAAAGGGCATAATACTCAGTACTTAATCTCAGTTCATAAATTAAAGCGGGCGAGGTGATTTATTGTTGTGAAATACTCAATAAAAAAAATGTGATTGCTCTTTAAACTCCTGAGGACTGTTAGGACTGATCGTGCCTCTTGGAATCCGCACACAATCCGTCTCCCTCTGACTGACGTGTGTATAGCAGACAGGTAATTTTTGTGGGGGGGAATAAATACATAATACAATAAATAAAAACATACAGCACGGAATATTTTCTCGGGTTTCTTCTCCCAATTTCAGACATGTGACTTGGCACGCAACACAGTTTTTCTGGAGTGTGTGATCCAGGGAGATTTTTCCTTTTAAACTTACACAACTTCAAGGTTGCAATTTAGTATTATGGAACCTTTTTTTTCCTCTCTCTCTCTCTTTCTCTCTCTCTCTCTCTCGCTGTAGACAAAAAGGAAAAAATCCACACGTTTATGGGGACTAATAATAAGAACTATGAGGGTCTCACAAAAATTACAAAATACGAACACGTATTTAGTATTCAAAGAATGAAATGAGCTTATCAGAAATGAAATACAGAGTCACACAATCTCAATCAGAGAGTTTCCGAATTGAACAAGATTGCTGCATAATGGTGACTTGAGTGGGGACTATGCTCGAGTGCATGCTTAGAACAAGAAATACATCTGATTCAATTGCGTAATCACTCAAGTCAATGTGACATGCTAAAATAGAAAGGTTAGAGAGATAATAATAAAACACACTAATCGAGGAAAACTCTAGGGGGAGAGAATAGTGTGTCATATGGGTTTGAGTTACACTAATTTTTTTTTACAGTTTGTTTCACTGAACTTATTTTTTTTTTTACTTTTACTGTATACTCCAGTACAACAAAAGAACTCATTTTCTATTCCTATCAGCAAATTTTGTCACCTTTACGGCACATTTAAAACCGTTGACGTTAGTTTCCGATGAAAAATTAGGGCACTTTTTGCCACTCAGCCTCAGCCTCAGCCTCAGCCTCAGCCTCTCTCTCTCTCTTTCTGTACATACGGGATTCTAGGACCTGGCTCCTTTGAGTATATTTCAGGGATGGGAGTCCCAGAGCCTATATACCCTTGCTTTTTATGAGGAACACAGTAGATAACCAGAATGTGTACTATCAACATACATATGTAATGACGTGTGTACAGTACTGTACAATAACCATGTGAAGAGTAAGCATCCGTACACATCACATCAACTACTCTGCCCTGTAGTAAGGAGTACACTGTGTGTGAGCCAATTTTCTTACCTTGTACACTCCATTCACGTTTAGCTTCATGGAGGGGGACGGGTTGGTTGAAAACCATGCGTAATCAAGGTGATTACTCTTACTCTTGTTACAGAAAAATTATATTTGAAAAAATCTAGTAATTGAATAGAAAAAACCTCTTGTATTCTATGACCGTCAAAGTTGTATAACTAAGATTAATATTCTTTCTGAAATAATACGAGTGTGTGAGAGAGAGAGAGAGAGAGTTGGAAAGAGAACTCTGATATTATCTTTTTTTTTCAAAGGCAGATATACACAAGGGATGAAAAGGTGTAAGCACCTTTACAGATATTCACATCCAAACCCTTTACTCCCAAATGACTTGGGTCTGATCATTTCAAATTGAAATTTTTCTCAGAAAAATCCTAGGACTACATTTTTTTTGTACTACATGTAATGTCGTATTTAAGTAGAATTAAAGTATGCGTGTACAGAGCCTCTGTAGTTCCCTATTACTTAATTGCTGTAAACTAGGCTACGCCTGAGAGAGCTCTTACCTCTCCCGAAAAAAAAAACATTGTTAAAAGACAGTAATAGCATTTTGGTTTAAATTAAACAAGAGTTCCTTCCACATTGGAAATGATATATAATCCATGGGTCAGCCTTCTAAGATCTCAAAGTTTAAATGCGAAGCTTGTCTGTGTCTTATCAAGAATCTGGGAGGAAGTTGGAGTTTAAAAATGTGCATATATGGCTTAATGTTTTTTTTATGAAGGCATGTATCTACAGATATGATGTTCAAGTTAGAAAACGTCAGCAGTTAGTTTGAGTCCCATAAATTAATATTATTTAGCCACAGCATCCGTCTCCAGTCTAGACGAGACTTGGGATGTGTGAAACATTTTGGCTGAGACGGTTATTGCGATGTATGATCATCGCACACAGGAAACAAGAATTTAAATAAGGGATGAAAAAAGGTGCTAAAGAGCGTCTGATTAGAGGGGAAAAAATAAAGTTGGCCAGTGTGTGTGTGTGTGTGTCCATGTCATACATGGGATTTTTTAAATGACAGTGGAATTACATGGAGTCAGGTGAGACATGGATATAGATATAGAGAGCTATAGGACAGAAATAAACAAACACGTATTTATGGATCGATAACCTCCCTGAAAAGAAGGATAATGGGAGAGCGATGGGAAATATTGAGCATGGAATTATATTGTTATTGAATAATGACAATGGAGGAAGACGATAAAATAGGCAAATGTGTAACTCCCATTGTCCGTAACCGCCTGCACTCGGAAATAAATTACAAAATCAAAGAGGTGTGCGACACTCTTATGTGCTTTTGATAGACCTTTCAGCAATCGACTCAAAATTTATGGAGTGGCTTCGGCCCACAAATCTTTCGAGCAAAAGGGTAATAATATCCCAGGAGATCATTTATACCATAATGTATGTACTCGGAGGTTACTCCTTCCAGCCGTACTTACACTCTACATATGAGCAGGCATCACAAGTATATGCATATAAGGATGATAGAGATTTTGAAGGGGAAAAAAATTCTCTTGATTCACATCATGTGATAACCCTTGGAGATTATAGGTGTAAATTCATCATATTCGACCCTTCCATGTATGTGATCCTACTCTTTCCTCATTGAGCGCTCAGTACGTACACACAAGAACCTTTTTGTACTCTCACAGGACTTTTTTTTTTACACAAACACTCACACACACACACACACACACACACACACACACATACACAGACACAGACACATAAACTAGTATCTATACATACGGTTACTGGTATTTTTGAAGGAACAAAAAAAAAATCCGGTCAGATCAGATACATATGATTAGCGCTGATATGTATGTACACACTTGTGTCAAGATCAGTGATCCGTCCTTGCGTAACAGTATTAACAAGGTATATTTATACTACGTGCCTCCCTTCCATTAGATACCTTATTCACAGGTAACGCTGAGGAGGTACAAGTTAATACCTTCCGAACGAGATTTTGGATCTTAGGTATAAGTAATTATGTACATACATTCATCTATGTATCTGTATATAAGAACCTCTCGTAAGCTGATAGGAGTTTTTTTTTCTCCTGGAGGTTTTTCACCGCAGGAAAAATCCTTGTAAACGGAACGAAAAGGGTAAAAAAGGTGATGAAAAAAAACCTATTATAATATGATTAAATCCCAAGTGCCTCTGTGTACAGCATCAGTTTTAGGTTACCAAAATAGAAAAAAGCACATTTAAATACGTTCTCACAATGACTACAGGCTGTCTGTTTATTATCATTACTGGAACTGAACACAGGGGATGGAGTGTCAAGCCAGCCATAGGATACATAATATGACAAGGCTTTAGTACCAACACCAATACCTATGTATTTATGTATCCACATATGTATATCTAGATATATGTATGGTTATAAAATCATAAGCAATATCTTTATTGAACTTACGGACGAATCCCAGCACCTAAAAGTAATACTGAGAGCGTACAGTTCCAATCCCAACAAATATACTTATCTCTATACCCAATGATGGAAGCTGAAGCTGTACACTTTGCAACTCTACACAATTCATCATTTGAAACCCTTGATGGGTTTGGCGTGTAAGTTGGGAAGATATTACAAAAAGTGCTACTATATGTTTACAAAGTGCTACCTGATAGAGTCACTCTTAACCAAACAGAGCGTAAAATTACCTATAATGATTTGTCTAAATACTTTATGTAATAAGTTGGTCGGTTCACCCCTTTTGTCATCGAAATCCTTCATCTATTATTACATTGTGTATGTGTATGTTGCATGTATGTATGTATGTGTGGAGCATGTGTGTGTGTGTGTGTTTGTGTGTGTGTGTGTGTGTGGTTGCGTGACAACCGCAGAACATTTCACTCGGATTTTTTTTTGTCATCTCCTTTTCTTTCTTGTGTATATATCTAGAGATATGAAGAACCTGACAATTATCTGATTCCGTGTTACAAA
Organism: Allacma fusca; assembly: GCA_947179485.1. Classification (NCBI taxonomy): domain Eukaryota; kingdom Metazoa; phylum Arthropoda; class Collembola; order Symphypleona; family Sminthuridae; genus Allacma; species Allacma fusca. The sequence continues at coordinate 16,615,914 of OX359248.1, read as the reverse complement.
TCTTTTGCAAGACTTGAATTGTAAAAGTTGACGTTTGACGAGGTACTAACATGAATTAAACTCATTTCTCAGCTCCTTCCAGCTCAAGCCTAACTCTCCGCCCGAAAAAAAAGTAATGCCGAGTAACCTTAAGCAGTTGTTTTTATTTCCCATTCCATGAGCGTCCAACTAATTAGGGAAACCGGCCCTCGAATTTTTCTGTGTATGCTAACTGGAGAGGGGGAAAAAATGTAAAGCCATGTGAGTTTGTTTTCATATGGAAAACGGAATTCAAGTTAAATTGAAACCACGGGAAGAAGGCGGGTTGAGTCAAGGAGGTTCTACGGAGTGAGACTCTATTGTCTTCCACATTACTTTGAAGAGCATCTCTGAGACTATCTGACGGAGCAGCCATAACGAGTTGAGGAGAAAAAAAAATGTATCATCATAACCACAACCAACAGGAAAACTATAAAAAATACTTATCGTGGGCTTAATTTCAAAAAGAACAGAGATATCTATTTTCTGGATGCTCAACCTTGAGAGTCAACTTTTTGTTTTCGACTAGGATGCTCAAAAGGAATATTTATTTTGGACGTTTGAATGAGACAAGAAGACGTTCCTGTGAAGAGTCCATCAAATGATAATTCCAGTAGTAGAACATATGGACAGTCATATCTCAATGTATATACATAAATCCTTCCAAATGGAAAAACTTGGTGATATCTTGGCTCCCAATGTGTATGTTCCTCTCTGTCTGTTTCTCTCTCTCTCTCTCTCTCTCTCTGTGCATATACTCAAACTGAATTTTTCTATCCCATTTGGATGAAAGGGAAAAAAAATTGTAGTTTACCAACTCAACAATATTACATTCCAAAACTAATGATCTATCTTGTTGGGAAATAAGTACACACATAAAAGTAATCAAGCAAAAAAAAAATACATTTTTCCTTCAATACCAATTCCTAAATTGAACTGGTAATTGCATTGATAAATGAAATGTTAGCGAATGGACACCATATACAAAAGTATCTACACAAACATACATACATACATATCAAAGATACATGATACGGTACAAACTCAAGTCAACTAACTTGAAATACTCCCAAGTCATAAAATGCACGTCTCTAATAAAACTAGTAAATACATTTAACTCCCTCCATTGAAGTGTACCCATGTCAAACTCATTTATCTTGCAAAGAGTGTTTTTGAAGGAAGAAACTGCAACGTAATGACTATACACAGAATGATTACTTTGTAATTATTGTTTCAATTTAAATCCACACTCAGAATATTTTATGTGTCTCCCAACTTTTTCACACATAAATAAATTTTAGGATCAGTATTGGGCCTCAGATATAGATAATTACAGATATGATCTTGAACCCTGAACATATCCCAGTCATTTATTATTCAATTGAGGAACACTTTAATTCCTCACATGTCACATTAATTACTACACTGGTAAACTTTAAATGAACTATTTTAAGATTTTACGCTCTAATCAGAAAAAATGCATTTTTATTTTATTTTTTTTTCAAAAAAAAGCTAGAGATAAGTATCTTGTCAGGCACTATTTTGACCGATGATGAGCTCTTTGTACCACCTCACCATGTCTACAAGTGCATATAGGGATGGAATATGTACAGAAGTAATTACAGTCCTATACCACGTCATATGGGAAATTTTTGCAGGATCCAACCATGTGGTTACTATTTATTTGATTGTTAAGCCATAAAAATTATCGCACGTAATTGAAATCTCATCCCTAAATTAAAAAAAATCTAACGATAGTCAAAGGGTCATCGAGAGAGGGAACAGTGTGGCTGGCGTACTTGAGCAGATGTGTATAAATGTGTACTGTAGACAAAATCCTTTTTTTTTTTTTTGCAATTGTAGAGTATCTATATAAAAAAATCCCTGGTATTTTCACTAATGCTTAACCAAATATATACGCAAGGCTGCTATTAACCTTAGATGATGGTCAAATTACAACAATATTGATTACAATGATCACCCTTCACCACCAAGGGACTCATCCCAAGTGTATGAGTAAAAGTGAGTTATGAACTCGTAAATGGAGACGTAATGGGTCGCTTTGCTTTCATATTCCCAGAATTCCATGTCAAAATTTAAACTTCAAGAGTTACTCTCAGTTTATAGTTAATAACTATGAGAGTCTACAAAAAATATCTGCTTTATTGCTGTAATCCCCAGAGAGAGAGAGAGAGAGAGAGAGAGAGAGAGAGAGAGAGAGAGAGAGAGAGAGAGAAGAGAGCCAGAGAGAAGAGAGAGAGATAGGATTCAGAGCTCACTTTAGATATAATATTTTTTTCTCTTCCTCTGGATACCACATACAAATTGACCTTTGGATCTCTGATGGTAGGACATCCCAGCATCAGTCCTGGTAAATGCTTTAAAACTGTCATGCTATGGAGACTCTAGCTGCGTACTGCATTTTATAACTTGGGGGATGATGAAGACACAAGGCTCAAGCCGTATGACTCTCATTGGACTAACTTTTAGTAGAAAAAGTGAGTCTGGTACAAAGTGGAATATCAAACTAAATAAAACTGGATTCATTCTGAGCTGAATAAAGATGAAGGATCAATTATTATTCTTCTCCTCAAGATAAAATTTCCTCTTGTAGGAAGGGAATTACAAACTCTCTTGAAAATAAGCTGATAAAAAATGTTCAACAAGGTTAGTAACAAAAATTGCCATCGGCGGAGCTTAAATTACATACTTTGTTTCCCCCCTACTCCCTATTGGTACAATAATTCCAAGAACAAACTCTGGATAAAAGTTTTTTCATTCAATACAGTACACACTACACGGAAAAACTAATAAAAAAATTAATAATAGGAAATTATTTCAAATGATAGGAATTCCCAAACATTATTTCTAATTGTATGGACAATTAGTAGCAGAGGACATGATGCAATAATAGATATTGGAGGGAAAACAATAGAAAATCCGGGATAAAAAAAAATTAGTAATTTTTTTTTAAAACACACTTACGAGTTCCGTTGATATTCTGGCTGACCATCCTATTGACGGCCGAGGCTGGGATAGCTGGCAGTTCGGATGAGGAGGACTTGGACAAGGGAAGTCCAGGTGAGTGTGAGTTCCGGCTCGTTCCAACCATCATGGGCACGCTCCGACCCAACTGAGACTGCTGTATCATCTCAGGTAGTATGGAGCCTGTAAGAATTATTATTGAAATAGAAATAATTCAGAGGTAAATTTTTGCACCCATATTTCCTCAATAATTTTTTTTTTTAGCCGTACATTTAGGTCTCCATTTGAAACACTACCGGAATACCTCAAAGCCTGAAACAGAGGTACATAGAACTACGGCAAACACAACTTGTTTTATGGAAACTCACTCCTGCGTTTCCCATGAAGAGTGGAGGATTTAGGGAAAAAAACTTGCGACCTTCATAACCTTGTAATTATGAAAGAGAGGGGTGGAAAAAACAAGGAAAACTGACTAAAAATAACTGGAAATTGAGGCGCTCATGTCTTAAAATCTGGCTTTTCCCAGCAATGGATGATGGATTAAAAAATTTTATATCTCTATACCTACTCCGACGGACTTTTTTTTTCTTTGCTCTATCCTCACAACTTCTAAACTCCTCAGCTGCTCTTCCAGAGAGTCAGGCTCGATTCACATATGAGACAACTGAGCTAGAAAAATGCTTGGAAAAATTCTAATGGAGTCTATAGCTATCCCATGGTGATTGAGTCAGTTTGCCATTTAAATGATAGTAAAAGAGAAGACAACATCAGCCCTCATGGAATTATGTGCTCTGTGAACTTGGCTTAAAATCGGAATTGCTAATTCGCATTAGTGACGACGACTACATTACTACAACGAGTGTGTATTTCCTCAAAGGAGCTTACACTCGCAGAAAATGCAACTTGCCCAAGGAATATGAGCACTTTACTTGTATGTGCGTATCATTTTAGTATTTATGTACGTTAGAATCCATCCGTAGAGGAAAGTAGTAGATATATTGAAATACATAATGGAAACTTGTTCAACAAATTTTTTTTTTTTTTTTTTGTGAAACTATTTTTCACTCGACTGTTGTTCTTCCAAAGAAAGGTTCTGATGTATCAAAGTCATATAAAGAGCTGACCAAGGTTTAAGATGAAGTTGCATAATTCATTTACATGCAATTAGATGCAACTGCATCTCTAGTATACATAACGGCAGTGTACCAAAAAATCTACCATAGTTGAACGTATCAGCAAGAGGTTAGTAAAGAGTTCAATTTCGCAATGACTAATAGTAGCTTACCTTATGTATCTATAATTATTTGTCATACTATAGGACTATATCTACCTATGTGTATCCTGGACTTTATCAAAGCATAATATTTATAGTTGAGAGCAAAATATGAGAAACCGTGGCAGGGACAAAACCGTCTGGCTCCTGTCATGTATGTACGTACACTCAATTCAGACATATATATATTTTCAGACTGTACATAAAGTCTATAAATTTGCACGTCAATCCATTAACGAGATGGATTATAAAGTGCAATTTTTATGACGGGGGAAAAAAATCTAGTCCTTTCTTGTCTGAGAACTTTAACTTGTTCTTGTAGTCAATGTAGCATTGTGTGCAATTAACTGCCCCACAAATAAAATAAAAATAAAAGACGGAGAGCGTCTTCAATTTGAAATTACATATGTATGTGCACACTTATTTACTTCAAATAAATTACAACCTTCTAGTTCACGTCTTACCTTATTTTATATGGTAAGACGGAGTCTCTCTCTCTCTCTCTCTCTCTCTCTCTCTCTCTCTCTCTCATGCCGTACATCTACAAAAATACCAACTCACATTTTTTATTTGACCACCCTCTCACCCAGACAGATACATAATAGATCTTCTCACAAAATGTACAAGTAACCAGAGAGTAACTCAAAAGTCTTGTCCCCCTCTGGGCTTCACAAGGGACTGACTAATAAAAATAATTTGATTTAACTCAAAGTGGTAGTAAATTTGAGGAAATCTAAATTCCAGATTTCCTGGAACTTCCTTCACTGACCTAGGTCAGTATTTGAGGGTTGATTTCAAATATTAGCCTCAGTTAATGAAAATGATTTTTAGAACTATGTATACATACTTATGCGGAACTGATTTTGTTATCAATTACAGTAGGCCAACCAAATATATTTGTTTAAATTTATTATGAGGACAAGAGGGGGCAAGGGCTTTTTGAGCCACTCTTCCTCCTCACTACTACTACTGTGTGCATAAGTAACCGCACATAAAACCAATATTATGTGAAATATGTGACATTATAAAACCAATGTAGATTTATATATTGAGGAAAAAAGAACAACAAGCTTCAAGAATGAGTGTAGGCGGAGACTTGAAAAATTCCCAAACAAATTGTGAAATATGAAACGCATACCGTTCCAACAAGTCCCCCTTAACAAAGTTAACCTTGAAGACACGCAGTATGCTGACTGAATGAGGAGCAATATGTAAGGAGGCCCGTACATAGACACAATTCCATCCCAAAGTACTTTAACAGTACTAATAATTTATTCATCAGCCTGATTTTCATTAGTCAAATGGGGGATAATCATTTCTATACCCAAGCCTTTGATTTGCTCCTCCGCAACTCCTTTGTAGTAACGGGATCATGGAATGATGATGTCTATACTCTCCTGTACTCTGTCCTAGGAGAGCTCTCCAAAGGAGCCCACATCACATATGACAAAAACAATTCAGAACGTGCACCCAACCATGCCCAATTCTGTTCAGGAGTCATTCTCTCTCTCTCTCTCTCTCTCTGACGAACTGGTCAGAGGTTAAAAGTAAAAGGAACAATTGCTTGATGATATTATGATGATTGATACAGAAACTTTGATTAACTTGGAGATACTCACAGGAGTCCGTCAAACAGCACATGCATATTCAAGGAGTCTCAGAAAATTCCCCATTAAATGACTTTCCTCTCCAATAAAGAAGTGTACCCCAGTCATCAAAATATATAATTGAGAGAACCTTACAAGTGACAGGGGATGCAGTGCCCCTACATATTTTGAATGATAGGAACCTCAAACAAATTACACTCTTGTTTCATCAAATAGTAACAAAGTACAATTGGAAGTAGTACATTTGTCCTTTTTTCTCCCCCTCTATGTATGTACATATGTACATAGCCGCAGTCACTAAAAGTGATCAGAATGATGAAATAATGCATTGCTTATAATTTATGTGTGTAAATGCTATCTATCTAAAAAAAAACTGGATTTTTTCCATTCATTTCTCAGGAGTCCAGGGTTGGCGAGGAATAGTAAATATTTTATGATGAGGATTATAAAGTTTTTTAAATCCTTATACATACTTTCACATACCTACATATGTACATAGTAACTACAAAAAAAAAAGTTGGACTGTATTTCATGGGAATTAAAATTTCAATGAAAAAATTTTTTGTTTAAATAAGAAGCTTTAAAAATTTGATAATTGATTGAAGGGGAAAGGGTTAATCATCAAGGATTGAAACTTACTTGTGTTGGGTGACAGAGACGTTGGTACAGGGACAGTTCTGGAGCCATTCGCAGATTGCCCGGAAGAACTGCTGAGCCTGAGTTGTCTCGCTATGGAACTCCCATTCAAATTTGCACCCACACCAATGTTCTTGGTTTTGGAGGAAGTCACTACAGCACTGTTGGTACTTGCAGGTGAAGAGGAGCCGTTGCCAATAATGCGATGACTGATATTGACATCCGGTGATTTCCCCGCCACGGAGCTCATGCAACTACTGTTATTAGTCAATTCGTCAACACTCAGCGGACTCTTTGACTTCTCCTTGCGGAACCTCTCATGTTTTTCACGATCACGTAATTTATCCTTCACTTTTTCCATTTTTATCGAATGTGTATTTATATAATTAATTTTATTTATATATAGACTGTTCTAATCAAGGAGAAGCTGTGAAGCGTGGGTATGAGACTGGTCACCTTCTTCTGCGTATCTCTCTCTCTCTCTCTCTCTCTCTTTCTTGACTCTTTGTGCCGCTCTCATACAGAAACACACACTGCGAATACTGACACAGACAGTTACTGTGGGGTTGAGTTGAGCAAATAGTCCTCAGGATTTTTTTTCCTCCGTCGTTTGCCTCTCTGTGTGAAAATAAACATTAATTGGACTGAAATCAGGTAATAATAGATACGATAGAGAGTTACGATGTGGAAATGGACGAAAGCCGGTTTTGGCGTATACTTGGGCCTGGGGGATATATAGTACGTAATTTGGCAGAGACAGACTGATACACGATGATGGTAGTGCGTGGGGTGCTAAGTAACTATTACTATGACACACACACACACACACACACACAGAGTCACAGAGTCACAGAGTCACAGAGTCACACAGGATCGGAGAAATATTGCACGTGGAGAAAGGAAAAAATGCACATGGATTAAAAAATTATTTTGTTGACGGGCCCCACTCTACAGAGAGACTCTCGGGGTATGTACAGTATGTATAAGTGTGAGGAGAAGTGATCAAGTCAAGAATCTTCGGAAAAGTAAGATCCAATGCACTACACACCGTAACTTTGTATCTCATCCCTCTTGTTCCCTTCCTCTCGTGTGTCTGACTTGACTACATGCGAGTACATAAACTTTTGACTTGGTTCACGAGAGACGAAGTGAAGTAGTAATTCGAACGGAGTGAGTGAGTGAGAGAGGGAGAGAGAGAGAGAGAGGGAGAAAAAACAGAAAAAAATTGTAAGAAAACGAAGGAAGAAGTTGAAAAGAAGGCAAGGCAACTCTCAGAGACGAGTGAAGGCAACTCACGAAGGAATGAAGCAAGAGAGAAGAGCGAGAGAGAGAGAGAGAGAGAGAGAGAGAGAGATAGAGAGAGAGAAAGAGAGAGACGAGAATAAAAAAGATAAAAAATCTTTCCTTGTAGGTCCAAGAAAAAAATCATAGATTTTTTATACGACATCCTCGTCCTCTCTGGCTCGCAAGCATCTAAGTACTCACACACATACACTCACATCACTTATCATTATGTATACCGAACTAGAACTCACGTCTCACAAGTTTACTAGAACTCACTCACTCGCTCTTATATTTACTTACTTCGTATCTTCGTTCCTCGTCTATATCCTCTATAGGATCAAATATATATATCTATCTCTCTCACTCAGAGCGTTCCTTCCTCCTATAAAATACCACAGAAGTCTGATCCCAGAAATTTTTATAAGGGAACATTTCTTGTTTTTTTTTCCTCATAGACACTAACTCACATCTCTCTTGTACTTATGCTTATGCCTTTGAGGTTTCTATCCCTATAGGATATGATACCGCACTACTACTACTACTACCACCACCACCTCATCCGTATATCTCAAGGGAAAGAAGAAGTAGGAGTCCAATCTGAGCCTTTCCTTCTCCTGTGAGGTACATACTTATTTTGTTGTATCATTATATATAGGATAATCATGTCGGGGGGAAATATACAGTCCTCGTCAAAATGTTTCCCTTCATATATAACTTGAGAGCTCTCTTGTATATATTCGTACATATAGATATGTGTATAAGGAAATAGCTTCCATAGGGAGTAGATGAGTAGTAAGTAATGTATAGTACTGAAACCATTCAAAGGTACTTAAAACCATGTGATAAAAAATTGGGTACTACATGTCTCTTTTATTACTACGTCCTCCTATACTTCCTTCTACATATGAATGAATATCTGAATCAAATAGTCTTCGAATATATAGTTAATGGGCAGCTCCTCCAGATATGTATCTACAATAGAAGCTCACATTCACTCGCACTCTCTCTCTCTCTCTCTCTCTCTCTCTCTCTCTGTCTCTGGAAATACCAATTTTGTTTTAGATACTCCTTTCCCGGGGTAAAAAAAACTGATAATCCTACCCACACTACGGATTGTATCGATTGTAGTTATATCTATATGGACACCATGTGTAGGGAAGCTATAAATACGTATGTGGCTATGAATGTGTATCTGGATACAAAGGGATCTTATGCAGACGTCTTGGAGGATTTTATACGGAGGATTTGAAAATAAAGCCAAAAATTTTTCTTTTCGGTTTTTGGTGACGACAAAAAAATCCTGCTTAAAATTAAAGGAAACCCACACACAAACACACACACACGCATGTAGTTAGGTGCACACATTGAGATAGAGCTACGGAGAGAGAGAGAGAGAGAGAGAGAGAGAGAGAAAAAAAAATCAAGAGGGAAGTACAAGAATTTTAAAAGAGTTGGAGGAGAGGGACTTTTTGTTACCAGTTGATTTAGACAGTCTGGAAAAGATAAGAGAGATGGAAACGATACAGAGAGATATTTTCCAAAAGCTGATTTGTGTAAACATAGAATAACTTTTCACATTCTTCCCTACCCATTGCAGAGTCTCAAGCCTGTCAAAAGTGTAGGTTCCACATACTATATACGACAGCTAAAAAATCCTTGTTTTCGAGACTTTCCAGTGTAAAAGACGGAGTAGTATGAGGAGGAGAGAATATATATTCAGATGTCGTCCCTCTCTCTCTTCCCGTCATGTCAAGGAGGAGATGGATCATATAATAATACTTGAAAAAAAAAATATGTACTCACTCTCTCCTATCTTTTTTGAATATTAACTTGTTAAGTATAAACAACTATCTTTAAAATTTATCTCTTCTTCAGCAGGAATATTATTACCAGTGAAAAAAAAAATCCTGTGACGGGGGAGATGAAAAACAGGGAAATTTTTGAGTTCCATTAGTTCTGAGTATTCCTCATGTTTACGCTCATATGAGTTTGACTCATATATGCATTTAACTCATATGGATTCATTCAAGTCCCTACAGCCACGCACATTACAGAGTGGAAGTAAATAGTAAATCCATTGTGTAAATTATTCCAATGTCTTAAAACACATGCGGAGACCTTATAGCCTCATCCCCCTATGTAATTACTATACAGCGTCGCCCGAAGAGACACACGGACAGAAGAAACTCAATGACAAATATTATTATTGTTGGTGTTTCCCAAAAGAAGCGTCCCTAAGTGGAGAGGAGACTGGGAGGAGGGGTAAGAAAAAGTGCCGAAAGTGTTGTTGCCAATGATATTTTTTTATTCAATACTTTTCTTCTTTTTATCAGTCAGTACTTTTAAAAACATGATGACAGACTGGAGATTCTTCTCTATATGTTAAAATACAAAACGATGATTAGTTTATCCACACATGAACGCCAGTCAAAGGATGACGGGATACTTTGACTTCACCAAAGTCATTCAGTTTTCAGGGTTTGGACACTTGTAAAAGCTCTGGAGGGGGAAAAAAAGGGTTTACTATCTGTAGATAGTATACTTTTACAACACTATTTTTATCCTTGCATTTCTACCTCCAGGTATAAATAATAAGTACATGGGATGATGATGATGATGATGAGTCCGGACTGTCCGGAGCTTTACAGAGTAGTACAGTAAAAGACAGAGAAGAAGAGAGTGAATGAAAAAAAAATAGGAATTCTTTTCATGCAAGTAATTTGTAAGTAATTTCTGAAGATTTTCATACTCAAAGGAAAAGAAGCTAGAACGAAATGCTCATTTTGAGATGGGCTGGGAAGTGAGAGAGAATACAATGTATATACAGAGATAGAGAAAAAATGAGAATGTGGTTAAGACTTTTAAGCTTTTTTTTCCCATTCCCCAAAGTTAATAACATGTTTAGAAGTATGGAGTGAGAGAGAGAGAGAGAGAGAGAGAGAGAGAGAGAGAGAGAGAATCTAATGGTCGACAAAAAATATTAAAAGGAAAAAACAAGTCCGTCTCTTGAGCATTGCAATCAAGTTAACTTTGTATTCCTTAACAATGTGAGACTGGGAGTTGCATATACAGTTGTGGTATTATATTTGAGTCATTGTAGCAAGTGGCGGCGGCAAAGTGGGGCCAAGTCATGTAATGAATTATGTAATATACATTTCGTTTAAAGTAATATAGTAATATATTGTCATAAGTACAACAGGTTGGCATCCAACTCACTTTGCAAGTTCCATCATCCTGCTGATTCCTTGCTGTTGAACAGAGAGAGAGAGGGAGAGGGAGAGAGAGAGAGATAGGAGAAGAGAAAATTAAGGGTAATAGCATATAATTGAAGAAAAGTTAAGGAATAAAAAAGTATCCACCACTTTTTATTTTTATCGACTCCGAGGATTCAACTCCTCCAACTCGTCGGCTCCTCTCATCCCATTGTTCTTCCCCATGGAGTATTTACAGTGTAACTAGGAAACAATACGAATAAATGAAAAATGCTGGGGAAAAAACTATTTCCAAATGAAATTCATTCAAAGGGGGGGAAAAAATCTAATTTGTCTCTGTAGATACCAAGGGAATAATTATGGGAAGCTACTTCAACACTCACAAGTATATATATTGCGTCTCTGTGCCACACAAGCCTGTATGCAAGTGCGAAGTCAAATCAGAGTGTAATAGAGTCTACACATAAGCGAAAAGTTCATTGGGTAAAAAACCCACAAAAAACTTGTTGTTCCTCTATATGATATACCCAGGCAGCGAGAGAGAGAGAGAGAGAGAGAGAGAGAGAGAGTATTAGTTAGTATTTAGCAACACACAAGAACTGACGGTTTCAAATTCTGTTCTATGCTTTTTCCCTTGTAGATATATTTACGGCCTACACAAAGTAGTAATTTCAGCCCGGGAAGAAAGTAGGGGCAGTTTTAAGGTTCCTCAAAGTTCTCCGTAAGGAAAGTCATAAAATATAAGAGAAAAAAAATATATTTTGGAATCCGTTCATATCCAGACGTTTAGCCAAATTTTAAGTATATTTTTTTTAATGTAACACTAAAAACACGTGTTTTCTAGGCTGACTCGGAATAAAGATACGGAGAGAGCCTGAGAGGGAATTATAGTAGTGGAGGAAGGGAAACCTCCCAGCAATTTTTTACACTCCCGCCGAGCTCTTTTTACCTTACTATAATAGCTGTCATTATTATTGTCAGTCACACTAGCTGCGTTTTATCTTCAAGACGCTGGAGATTTAACCTCCGTTTGGTATGCGCTCTTGTAAAAATGTATGTGACTCAAGGAGAATCTATAGCGCAGGCGGATAGTAAACTCAAACCATGATTTTTCTTGGATTTTTTTTTATCTCCTCACCGAATCCTTTGGATGCATGAGAAAAACAAATGCAAAAAATTCTCAAATTGCTTTGTGTTTCCACTCCTGCATGCCCATATGTACATATGGGGGGAAGAGCCCTGAATTACATACAGCGTCGGAACAAATAATATGAGCCGAGAGAGAGAGAGAGAGAGAGAGAGAGAGAGAGAGAGAGAGACTGACTTGCAAAGCTAAGATGCTGGAGATGGATGGGCTACTACGGCTTAACTTCCTCTACAGGCTATCCAAAAATATGTACGTTCTGGTAAAGTTATAGGAGGAGAGGGAGAAAAAAAGTGGATGAACTATCTTTGAAAAAGTATTTTAAATAAAGGATGAGACCAAGACAAAAACACAATGGAGATTCTCACGGCTGGGCAACAATTCAAAACCCTTTTCTTTCGCCATATTACTCACACATCCACACATAGGAGTGTCATATGCAGGTAGAGATATAGATACGACTCATACTCAAGTGTCTAATACTTGGAGTAATTATTAGACACTTGTATGTATACACTCACCTTTCATCAACTTGTGAGAAGAGGACCAACACCAATTTCCTTTTTTTCCTCCCTATGTCCCGTCTAATTTCACAGTCCAACTCCAACAGCTCAAATCAACAAGGATTTTTTTTCATAACAATGAAGAGAGAGAGAGAGAGAGAGAATATGCAGGGGTAGGTGTTAGTTGGACTGTAATGAGGAAATGCTATCGATATATATAGCCCTTTGCTTGAGAGAGTCAATGTCAATGGAAAAAAAAATTTTTACAAGCCTCACACAAGATTACCAGTTCACAAATAGACGGGATCAGTTTTGACTCCATGTAGATATAGTGGTGTTGACTTGCTATTGCAAAAAGGCTTTTGACACAGGAGGCAAATGTAAATGAGTCCCCAAAGTCAATATCATAACGAACCCAAGTACTACTATGCAATGCGAGGGTGCTTCTTCTCATGAGAAAAATACATGGTAGAATTATCTTGCACTTTCTTCCCTCTCTCTCTCTCTCTCTCTCTCTCACTCTCTCAGTCACAGGCACACAGAGTCTCAAAAGCACTCTCGTGTTTGTATCTTCTATAGCTCGGCATTGTCGACGGAAAATCAAACAGGACGACGACGTTAAAAGAAAAAAGAGCAACGGAGGCGAGGTAGGGAAAAAAACTAATAAACCAAAATCCTTGAGGAGCTTCAATCTCTATAGCATTACATGGTGTAAGTACTTTGTGTCTACTCCCGTCAATATCTATAAGACTCGGAGCTAATACTTGGAGCAATTTATGTTTTGTTATATTATTGTAAGGGGAAAAAAAATCCTATCTTGTATACTAGAAAACATGGGAAAACCCATGAAAGAAAAGTCAGCCAGAAACCAAGCCCCCGATTTCTTTTCTTTTTTCGTCTCTCTCTCTCTCTCTCTCTCTCTCTCTCTCTCTCCTTCTTCTCCACTTCTTTTTCCTTTTATTTTTCTTTATTTTTTTTTCAAGAGAGCAGCAGCCGTACTACGTACAAGGAGCGGTGAGGTGATATGTGTCTATCTACAGATAATAATAAAGTCTAAGAATTTTTATTTACTTACATTCAGGAAGATTGTACTATTTTATTCCTCATTGTAGCTTGAATCCCAAGTTGCTGTTAACCCTTTCAGACTTCCCACTCATTGAACTTGTACCGTATAGTGGTATCTACTTTTATTTGTTTGGTTTCACTCCCTAATAGAATCCCGGTAAACAATAAGTCACACTGTCTTGTCGTCTGTAGATGTTCCCAAGGAGGAGCAGCTACTTTCTCTCGGAGTCCACGGGTAGAAATAGGTCTTTGCCAATGGGCAGGAGGGTACAAAGGGGTAAGTATCTATAGGTACACAAACCTAACTGATTTCTGATTGTACAGTATACGCTAGTATGTAGCACATTTATGTTTCAGAACTCATATGGACTTCTCCGGCTAACGTCCGAAATCACTGTTTTTCTGAGGGGAATTAGGTTAGGTTTCCTATATAGACAAGTTCCCTTTGCCACACGAGTCTTTGGGCTCTATCCGTTATTACAGTTTTGTGCGTGCCTATAGTTGCACACACACACACACACACACATACACACACGTACACTCCTATCCGTAGTATATAGTGACCATAAAAACATACACGTTCAACTTCAAGTCCTACCCAGGGTTTTATGTCCACACATAATATCTCCGTCCAGAAATGTGTCTGGAAAAAATGTACGAGTCCAGAGGAAAAATAACGGAGATGATATAGATGATGTAGAAATGGATATCTATAGACAGGGATATCTGTATCTATATGTATGTCACTAAGAATGTTTTTTCCAAGGATTTTTTTTTTCCCTGGGAATGGCCCCTGGACCTAAGATTTGAGTTTTCTTGGTTGATGGTAAATTTTTGGCTGGGATTGCACGGGTTTATTTTTGCCTCTGTTTTTACTGAGAATTGGCTCCGTAATTGTCACACAAACCCCATTGCTGTATGATGGAGATTGACACGGGGTTTATTCCTGGAGTCCCTGGAGGAACGAGAGAGACTATATGGAGATGTGTTCTTGTGGCTGGGCTGGAGGAAAGTGGTTATAGCGGGAGCCGTGTGGTGTGAGCGTGGAGTTGGCAGGAGAGAGAGAGCACCGGTCAATGTGAGGAATTGTTCTTGACTGACTAGTGACTGACGATGAGTTGGTCGAGTTGCTCGGAGTTATATGGAGAAAATAAAAAAATGTTATATTTCAGACGAGCAAAAAGAAATGGGGAAAAAATAAATGGGAGAGTGGAATTATAAGTATAGAAAGAGATGGAGGTTGAATACGGAATTTAAGACCAGCTAAAAAGAACTATCCATGTGAGTGAGTGGAGATGAGGGAAGGAGGGAAAAAAATCTTGATACTTTGCATAATATCATATGGATATGCAAACGAGCTGTGATTACACACGTCCACACGGGGGACTCCCTCTTTGCGCACCCAAAGCATCCTGTAACGTTAACTTTCATGGTTTCCTTCATCTCAGCTTGGATTTGGTTCCTATTTAGGAACGTGTGTACATACTGTATACACAGTACTGCACAGACCTAATGTATAGTATCCCTGTATGTATGCTCACAGTAGTACAGTAGTAGTGGGAACATGTGCGTGGACCCAGAACAAAAATCAAGTTTTATTTACAGTTTTAATTTTTCATTATATGTATGCACACACTTAATGGATGTATCGGGGCATGTGTAAATACTTGGGTATATGGTTACAAGGGGTTCCCGGAGGTTAAAAGAGCTACACATACTTTCACGCAGATGAGTTTGTTGTGTATGGAGTGAGTGAGAGAGAGAGAGAGAGAGAGAGAGACATGTAATAAAAGAGTAAACATTAAATAACCATAAAAATTCATCAATCGTACGGATGATGAATCGTTGTTGGCAGTTCTCTTGAGAAAAGCCGTGTGTTGTATTAGCGTTGGTCCATCTGCATGCCTATGGGAAGGAACTTTTATGGAATCTGCTCTGTCTGTATGTATGAATGGGATTTTAAATTCCTTTGCAAATCTCATGTATTAACGAGGGTCTCATCTCAATTTGAACTGGTCTTCTTCGTTGACCATTCATACTGCACGCTTTGAAATGCGTAAAATACTTTTCATCAAGAAGGGTGTTGGTGACTTGGTCCTGGTTGTTTGGACTGTCTTCCGATACTTTTTACTAGGTCTCAATACAAATATATACTCTGTTACAGAAAGTAGTCTCAATTGCATGTAGACACTTGGACATATGTATGTAATTATGTATGTACATAGATCCCTTGAAGTTACCTGTTAAGGAGTTTAAATGGATAAAAAGCTACCAGTCCGCTGCCTTAAGCTGGTAAACCTTCAAAGGAATTATAAAGGGAAAAAAGTTGAGGGGAAACGTCCGCTGTTGTTTCATGGGAATAACTGGTAATAAGTCACAGGAGACGGTAGGATTTGAAAAGAAAAACTATAATCGCATGCAAATTTAGCAGTTTTTTGAACATGTTAATTTTACAGAGCCTTGTTAGGACATTGGTTTTAACAACTTATACCACAGGGGCTGGATTTATGGTGACCGATCTTAAAACGGGGAATCATACGAAGTAAAAAATGCTCTTGTTTTTCACCACTCAAACATGTTTTTCCGGTTTACAATTATTCTAGTATAAGCTAATACTACCAACCGGGCAAGGTTAGACATGTAGGTGACTATGAGAGAGGCTCCCAAATATATATATTAAAAAAAAACAATATGAATTCTTGAGTAAAGCAAATATATATTTTTCTGCGAGTTACACTATCAAATTCTCATACACAGACACAAACACATGCACATACATACACATACATACACTCACTCACTCATGAGAGGTAAATGAAAGGAATGCGTTCTTATTAACAAGACAAGGCTACTACGTAAACTGACATTATAACAACGGAATAATAATTAGCTGGTCGTAAAAACATGCACTGCACTCTTAACCATCTTTATCTAATTATTCCCAAACGACGACAGTCACTTGGGATGGAATTCGTTCAAGGAGGAATTACTTCTGACCACAGGTTACCACTTTCATCGCTTATTATTATCAGGCCTGTGTTATGTTGCTTGAAGTGTTCTACTGCAAATAAATAACTACCAATATGAGGCTGATATTTTAAATTAGCTACATGTAGATACTACGAGTCTGGACAGGAAAAAGTGGCGTTAATTTATGTTTGTTAAATCATCCTGATATCCTATTGTAATCTGTGAGGAGATACCTATGAGCAGGAGATCGGGGTATAATTTTTTAAACTGCCTCTCATTCAATTCTATACAGTAATGGATGAGAGCCATACCTAAAGTATCTACATACACCAGGACTCAAAAATGCATTGCAGGAGTGCAATTTCATCTTGGTCTCTCCTTCCTGGTATCCTCGCCCAGGATATGAATGGAATATTCTATGAATATGGATGCCTATGCGTAGACATAAATTGACATTTTGACCTTTGATTACTAATTCATATGCAACTTCATGGGAAAATCTAGAGTTTAGTAATTGAATTCACAAGATATACATAGATACTCACACATACTATAAGAAAGCTGATGAACTGTGAACTAGCTGGGAAGAAGGGAGAATGTGCCAAAGATCTCAAAAAAGCTCATGGAGTCATTGAAGAGCATAATGTATAAAATATTAATGTAGATACCCTAAAAAGTATCCATGTGTAGTTGATATTTTATGGTACATTTAAGATATCTGTACATAAGTGAGCATTTTTAGAAGGGTAACCTCAGCCTCGCAGCCAATCATTTATGTAGACACCTCCAAAAGGTATAAGTTTTAAAAGACGGAACTACTATATGTATTTGTTGAATGCGTGTGTCTTTATATCTGACAGAGAGGATCTCGAAGTAGGAAAGTGTGTGTAGAAAACAAGCCAGAACATGACAAACCAGAAGAAATAAAGTTTGTGGGAAATAAAAATTCTGAGGAAAAAGTAAATTGTTGAAAAGCAGGGTTACGCAATAATTAGTATGAAGAGCTTTTCTTCCTCATTAATCCCAGGATGATGTGAAACAAGCTATAATGGCTGGACATAAAAGGTAATGTAATCCCAGGCTGGGTTTCCAGGCTCCTCTTCCTTGAATAAAGATTCCAATTGAGGCTGCCCGTGCATAAATTAAAATATTGAGCAGTTGCTAAGTTGTGAGTAAAAGCTTGGGACTGCACTTGGAGACTGATTTTTTGAGAAAAAAAAATATTATATTTATCAGCTTCTGGCAGTGGCACATGAATGAACGGGACTCTCTTCTTCGTCAACCCCAATAACCGAAAATTTTTTCAATTTTTTGTGGGTGTACACTCACACCGTATACACACTGCACAGTGCATATAGTGTGTGTTCAACTTCATCCGTGGGGCTCTCTTGTGTGTGTGTGTGTGTGTGTCGAGACTCGGTCACAGATTCATCCCCTTTCTCCCACCCAAGCAGACGATTTCACAAAAGCTGCATTTACCACTCGGAAAAAATTCCAAGCCATATCCATTTGAATGGCAGGATTTTTTAAATTCTGCATTTTTTCCGTCAAAACCATGCCAGGCAGGGAGTTCAGCTTATAAGAGGAAAGAGGGTGGTTTGTGAGAACCTCAACTATCTGCTTTCCCGTACAAGAACCCTTCGGCGGGGCGACTCCGAGTCTGCAAGCTCTTTTACACTTTATGCTTGTGTAATAGTTGGGAATGACTACGTTTCTCGCCGAGGAAATAAAAATCACCGGCCTATTTGCATTTAGTCTAAACGTTAATTTTTAAAAAATCGGGTTTTTTCATCCGACAATCTATTCCTCTTCTTTTTATTGACACAGACATTAAATGCAGTGCTATTAGTGCAGTAGTAGGGTATCCTGGCAATGATGAACCTCAGTATCTGCTACTGTTACTTGTGCTCATTTCATGAGTACTTCGGGGCTACCCTGTCACTATGAGAGCTTTACAAATCCTACAATGGCTATATTTTTAGATATAAGAGTAGTTGTAGTTCACAGAGCTCTGTATTCACAGATATTCCACAAGGATGAAAAAATATTTATGTGCAGAGAAGCTTTTATTTCTGACTGGCTTTTGTTTTTCCAGTAGTTTCACAGAAGCTTTCAGACATATAATCATGGGCTTGATGATACTTATATTTATCGTATATCTACACAGACGACCCTCTCATATAAGCATCGAAGTAAATGCGTGCTGTCTTAATCTGATTTTCCCTTGAGATTTTTCAGAAAAAACTGTCTGTGTACGTACAATGTGCTTTGTAACTGGAATCAATTCAGAAAACAGAGCATGATTAGTTTTGATTCGGGTTACACACAGCAATGAGACACAATTTGTTTAGAGCAGACGGGACTATATGTATATCAGAAATTTTATGGATTTTCCGTCTTTGTTCTAATGATTTTTGCAAAATGAGAGATTCCAAAAGTACATAAATCTTTTGAGATATATATTTTTTTTTTCAGGGGAAAAATGCACACGAGCTTGACTTGACTTATGCTCCGATTAAATTTTCTGTAAAAACATATACTCATTGTGAGTTGAAGTCATTGCATGGAAAAATGAATGACTACAATGGTACTGAAGATGGATGAGGAGTGAATTGAAATTATTGTTTATACTTTGTTTTTCCTGAAAACAGGTTGTAGTAATATATAAATAATTAGAGGAATCATGCGATGAAAGAATAATCACATTATTATTTCCTTCTGTATGAACTATCCCCTACTATAAGTAAAATATACATAAAAGTAAGGTTGTAGGTAAATTGGTAGTAAATCCGTAATGACAAAAGAATGCTGCAGTTGGTAAAGTACTTCATTAAAAATAATTGGGTTATCAAGTCTGTACTTGGTATTTGGTGTACACACTCTATATACATACTTCTCTGACTGACACTGACTCAAGTAAAAAATGGCATAAACCGTGGGTAAAATTTTTTGTCAATTGTTTTTTTCAAAGCTAATATCTGTATGTATGGACTGCTTTCTTTTATTGTAATAACCTACCTAATAATTATTATTTGTTACATTATCCTGTAGACATAACATAGTTGACTGAAGCAAGAAATCACGCATGCAAATTCCATTTTGCGCAATTTTTTGGGTTTTCCTTGGAAATCCTATTGTGTGTCAGGATTTTCATACAAAACACTCGGTAGAGGTTTGAGCTTGTGTACATGAAAATACCAGACATTGGGTTGCTTCATGATAATTACTTAAAGAAGTATTGTTCTATTTTTTACTCGGTTACTTCGTGCAGTTTACTGTGTACAGTTGACGGAGCAGGAAAAAATTACTCACTCTTGACTTTTTGTGAATGAGAACTATTTACGAGCTTAGGTTATGACATGACACAATTTAAGGTTGAGGATGGGAAACATATAATTTCCTCATCTACATGTGTATGTACACGTTTTTGTGGGGGAAGTTTTTTAGAATAAAATCTCGGCAGATTAACTTCTTAACATCGAGAGAATTGTCGGGTTTTCTTTTAAATAAAAACTTACTTTTAACTTGAATCAATTAATGTATGTGGAAATGAGCAACATTTCTAGAGAACGTGTGACTAGGGAAATGCCGACTTGTATGAAAAACTAAAGAATTAGCCAGGTGTAGTGTGAGTACATCATTTTTTTAATGATGATTCAGTGCTCACTAACTGTATACAAGTATTAGAATTACATGTACTTGACGCGCAGGAATCAAAGAATGTCTTCCAGTGGCTCACGTTACCCCGACAATGCCGAAAATTCAATTCAAGTACTATGATTACCTCGAATTAGCATTTCCTGGCATATTGATGGAAAACTAAATGATAATTATTTAGTATGCAAAATTAGATATTGTGTAAATTATTATGTACAGTACTGTAAAATCTTCAACATGGTACGAAATAGAAGCGGATGGTTACAACCCTCCGCAGATGACTGTAGAGATGAGTAAGGTCAGAAAGCTCTGCCAGGAATATTGATGGCTATAGATACAACTATCAAGGAAACAAGAATCAGAAAAACTGTTTTGAAACACTATCTGTATCTTCTGACACATCACAACCTATCTATGTACACTCGAGGAAGTCATATATCAATATTACCCACTATAGAACTATGTTTTGAGTTTCAATATTCACATTCTTCCTCCTTGTTTCCATTATTTCCAGGTGCAAAAGTGAAGAAAGGTTGCTTCATGAGCGTGACTGAGTAAAATAAATTGAAACCTGTTCTAAATTTACTTTGATATATTTGAAGAGCGGCATGCTACCCCTACATTTTGTGGAAGGTCAGCAGGAAAAACACTAAGGAGTGAAAAAACGCCGAATTAATTTAAAATAAATAACTTGGATGCTCATATTAGCGCAGTTAGTTTCATTTTAATTCAAGGAAATAACAAATAAAAAGTCAATGCAATTATTACATTACACATACTATGATTTCATTTTCATCGGTTGAGAACGCAATCACAACATGGTGAAAAGAAAAATGGTAAAGTTTTTAACAGTTTAGGAGTGTAAACTCTTTTAAAATGAGATATTAAATGCGTGAATTAACAAACTGGGGGGTTAGCAAAAGGGATGAATTTTTTGATCCTTTAAGTTATCAGTTTTAAGCTTTCGCTGGTTTCTTCTGCTGAGCAGCAACTTGTTGCAACTGGGCTTGGGCTTGCATCTTCCCTTCTAGTACTTCGATTATTGCTGGAATAAATACAGAATAAGGTAATCAGTTAATGTTATGACTTTGTCACTTCTCCTGTACTAATGAGGGCGGCTGGAATTGGGCCCTCAACGAAAAAAATATTATTTAATAAATAATACCCTAGATTTTACAATAAGTAGGCTACAGTAATATTTACTCTTGTTACAAATAAACTCATATCGAAAAATACAACAACACCGTGCTATCGAAACCATTGCAATTGATGGAGATGATATTTATTTATAAACGTGAACCAAATAAACCCAAAACAACATGATAAGCGGATTTAACAAGTTTAACAATAGCTACTGATGATAGCAGTGAATAACAAAAATATCCCTTGGCTTCCTTCCCAACATCATTCAGAAATGTCTACCATCTACAGGGAAACAGAGTAACGAATCAAGAAAATATTACCTGCTCGAACATTTGACTTTTCCCTCCCAACTTGCTGCACTTTCTCGATTTGGGTTGAAAGAAATTCGACTTTCCTTTTGAAATAATCCAATGCATCTTCAAGTGACTACAATGAGAAAAATCATTCAATCAGTCACCTACACTTCAACCAAATCCTTAAATTAAACCAATAAATCTCAAGCAGTCTTCCAAATGCAAATCCCTCAAATCCTCGTCCCTCACTTTCTCAACATAATATCCAGTTCCAATATCAATCAGCACATTCTCACAGTCTTCAACTTCCCCACGCACGAACATCTGCAAATGATAATTGGACTAGTTGTAAAAACCATGAAAATTAATTACTCACCCTCAACTAAAAATATTACCATACACTCAACTATTACCATCCCAAATAATAATTTGCCTTTCAAACCAGTACATTTACTTACAGATCCTGTAACGGGAACGAGGAGATCCGTTTTCTCAGGATTTAACTGCCGGATACAGTTGGACGCATCCGTCATTTTAACTTGAATTTCTTTAAGGGATATAATTGCCTCCTGGTAAAATTGTAACTCTTGCTCTACTTGTTGCCTTAATTGCTGTAGTTGCGGGGGACTTAGCATCATTAAATTAATCACATTTCCAGATCCCGGTGTGTTCGCCCCACTCGAGCTCCCATCCACGGCCTTCCCTGCTTTCGGTGGAGACATTTTTCAGTCCTGAAACCCAAACAAAACAAATTCATACAGCCCACATTTCACTTCATATACTTATATCAGAACAGGCACAATCCTACAATTTACAGTCCGTCAAAATATAATTTATTTTTAAACAAGTTCAAATCATTCCAACAACTCCCTTCCCCATCATAAATTATTCCAAAACAGAGCTCCGCTCTCAAATAAATATCCAACTCATCAAAAATATTCATACACCGCTAGCTTTCAAAATACTATTACAAATTACCACTAATATTATTTTTACACCGGTTCCTGAAAAAAAAATCACTTTTTACAACTTGTCCTACTATTTTTAGTCCGGACCGGAATTTACTAATTTTTCCCTCAAGAACAAACACTCTCAATTAACTCCAAGCATACACTCATTTAAATCAAATCAATTAAAAGAATTCCAATCAAATTAATCCTTACCTTTTATTTTTTCCCCTCACACTTCTATTCCTTCTTGTTAAACTAAAGTCCCGGATTTAATCCGCATATAATTCTAAATTTACTAAAAATGTGCGACCACGACCACTAATTATTTGTGTGCTCCTAGCGCTATAGCTCTACTCTAAGCTCTCAAAATATACATTACTCTTCCCTTCCTTGATTTCAAACTGAAGCACCGACACAGAGCCACGGGGCCGCCCTCACACTCTCTGCCGTGAGATGGAACCCTTCACGTCGCCGGGAGTTGAATCACTTTCCCGACTCCCGACGATGAGCTGAATAAAAAAAACAGTACCAAAATTACCTGCTCATCGATGTGCATTAGAACTAATGGAATTATTTATGATGCAATCGTATTGATCGTTTAAGTGTATATGCTTCAGTCTCCGATGCGACAAGCGGCCCGATGTGACCAAATACATTTTATGAATTATTAATTTTATTATTCTTCCCTGAACCTGAATGCTGGAAGTTGATGATTCCTGATTTAACAGGATTACAATGAGTAAATATAATACAAAAGGAAATGATGCGGACACAGTAGTATAGGCTTCGATATTATTTATTATCACGTGAAAAAAAGACTTAAGTAAACATGGAACGAAATAAATTATAATAATAGTTACAATACATAGGATCCATCATGGCTGCAATAAGTATACTGTTTTCAAGAGTAATTAAGAATCAGTGACTTGAATTCTTCGGAGTCAGGTATATAGCAAGTAAATAGTCTGATATGCAACTGACGGATGAAATACTATCATCTAATAAATATTTCCGATCCAGTTCCTGGACGTTCAAGGGGTTGGGGGGAGGTTGTCATGATAGCCCAGGGCAAGAAGGCACTCTTTCCGGATTTTATCTGTTAAATCAAAAGAATAATTTTTGTTAAAATTCTCCTTCAAAGTATTCCTTCAAATAAGCCCTTCAAAAATTAGTTTCATTAGTATTTCTAAAACTGTTGTCAGGCACTTACGGACGATGGTTCGATGTTGTCTGAGACAGCAGTTCAGGTACGCAATTGTGGCCTTGTCTCCGTGGATTTCAGTCCAGTCATTAAGGATAGCAGTGATCTTCTCGACACAGCCCTCAATCTTCCCATACTCGGGATTTGCCTTCATGTCCAATAGAAAAACAAAATATTCCCAACAATTGTGGAATGTGGGCTGCTCGAACTCCTTCAAGGCCTCAGCGATGATCTTTTCCATCCCTTTGACTGTCAACAATAAATTCATGGTTCATTCAAAAATTCTATTTTTAAAACCTCAAGGTAATTATTACTTTCTACCGAACATTTTTCCATATTATAAATAATTAACCTTAATTAATGAATCTCAATAATTCCCACATTTAAGATTTAATTTTTTTGATTTCAGAAAAATAGGTCAACTTTGATGAGAAATAATTTCAATTTATTCTTGGAGGAAATAAAATAATCGGGACAGCATAAAAATATAGAGGCAGCTTCAAAAAGAAGTAGGAAATACCAGCTTTTGGGGCACGGTGAGACACTATTTAATTTACTTACACGTACTTACTTAAATACTTATTGCTAATGGATATTTTTCGGGGATTTTTTTTTGTAGTAAGTATAAGTACCTGGGACATTAAGACGGAAGTCTGGACGGTCACATTCGACACAGATTTTCTTTTCATGATCCTGACCGGAAGGGGCGACGGACACAATGGCACTCATGCTGGACAGGGTGTGTTGACTGCTCAAGACCGAAAGTAAAACTGACAGCTGGGGTTTTGGGGCTTCAGAGCCGTTCCTCCTCTAGACTTGGAGTAAGGATAAAAGTGTGGCGAGCGTCAATGTTTCGTATATTTGTAAAGTTTGGCGAGAGGTTAGATCTAGGACAAACTTTTTCCCTACTGGTGTTGTTGAGTCGTCCACGTTCAGTTAACAAACTGTGGAAGGAGTCAGTTGAGCTGGGCTTTTATATCTATTTTTTTTTGCAACTCCTAGGATGACTAATGCCTTGGCTGTAATGCCTGAATTGCAAAAATGAGGCGGAGAATGCAACTGTGGTCCACGAAGGGACCGAGTATTATATTATGCTCATCCCTGGTGGTGTTTCAAGTATCGGATGATTCTAGGAGCTTCTCTGCATATTTTTCCTTATGGGATATATACAGTCAAGCCTGAAAAAAAAATTTTGTTGTTGAAGATCATTAAAAGGTAAGGTAATGGGAAAAACTTTCAAGTGTTGTTCCAAACCACCATTACCAAAATAGATATTGGGGGGAGCAGGGAACTGGCAAGTCGTCTCTACTCATTCAATTGCTACTTGCAACCTTGTGCTCACCTTATTATGAGTGTGAAATGTCAAACTGTATTTAAAAGCATGCTGTTGGGCCATAAACAACAAGCTTCAAGCTGCGTATATATGGGACCATAAGCAAAAAGGTAATTTACGAGAGCTTGATGAATATCCGTCTGAGCATTTATGTATATGAAGGATAGCTACTATATTGCCAAATCCAAATCAATTATCAGCTGACAAACAATGAGGATGATGTAAACAAGTGGAGAGTGTATTAGTAATAGGTACATTAGTAATAAATTTAATTCAACTTGGAAATTATTGTAACGAGGCTTGAGACCATACTTAGATGTACTAATTGATGCTTGGATGAGCATGGAGACATCCAAAAAAAAAAAGTGATAATGTATTTCTTTGCTCGTCCCAGCCATCATGTAACAGATGCTATTTGTTATCTCCATGTTTGTGTGTGTGTGTGTGTGTGTGATGATAAAAACATATGATGAAGTATCTATACATTTTTCAAGTGTGCCACTCCAATATTTACTGACAGGTTCCCAGCTTGTACATCATTTAAATGGAGTTTTATTTATCAGCAGAGTGTTCGACAGGAGCAGTCACTGATATACCTTCAAGCCATTTTTATTCCTGAACGCTCCATTGGAAATCAATACGGGGATGATAAGAGGAGGACAATTTATGTGTGCTCGTACACAGTCGTGGACTATAATAGCCGATTTGTTGTATTTTGAAGTAGCTACAGTATACTATATGCAACGTGTGAAATCCCACATAGTAGAAAATCATTCCGGTTTATGAGAATTCTGAAGGATATGAGCCATGTATAAATAATTATTCGTGTGTATATATAAAGTATGGGATATGACGATGACAGAAATGCTTAATGACAGTGCATACTGTCAAAACAGAAACAAATAGGAAAAATAGTGTCAACAAAATAAGAAAAATGCAATTTCTGGGCACGTTCCGAATGATTCAGACAAAGGTTCAAAATGCAAAAAGGAATTTATTGATTATGATGCACATTTTGGCAGCTCTCAACAACAGATTTCATATGGGAGCCATTAGAACAATTGAGGGTGTGAAAATTTTAACGGCTGTACTTTACCACTCATTTCATTACAAATGGTTGTTTTTATTACTCGGCTGGCTTCCAAAAATCTTTTCGCTGCATGCGGCCGTCGCATGACCCTTCCTTAACTTTCCTCAGCCCTAGAGTGTTACAAGCATGAGTTGTGCGTGATGTTACTTTTCATTATTGTAATAATGCAATAATGGATAGATAGTATAAAGACAGGGAGAGAGAGAGAGAGATAAAAACATTTCTTAGCAGTGAGTATCGAGTCACTGGGATTACTCGAACGTACATATTTGAAAATGCATAGATAATTATACATCTAATTTTTTGTTACCTACTTTTGACTTTCTGCTTTGCACAATTGAACCGGCATAGACTCTTGTAGGTGATTCCATTACTGGCACAAATGACTGTATCTGCGGAACCCTCATCACAGGCACATTTCAGGGGGTTTCGTTTGACCTCCACAGACTGACGTGTACTTCCTGGGATCGTCGGTGGGAGCACGGCAAAGTCCTGATTTTTCACGTGGAAGTCAAACCACACACACATTGCATTAGATCATTCTGCTCCTATAAATATTGTAAAGTGCATGTCCGCAGAGCGTTCCTGACAGACATCACGACTGCAACGTTTTTTCGGAATGTCTCTCGACTTTGGAGTAAGAAACATATGTTGAACGCATGCTACACCATAATAAAGATGACGATAACTTCATGATAAAGTCTAGCTTTGTGGTGCACGCGAGCAAGCAAAATTTAACGTGGAGCTTTCCTTTCTGAAAGAACGAACGAACGAACGAGTTCTTGAAAACCGGAATATCCTACTTGATTCTGCTTCATATGCATAATTTGCCATGTTCCCAAGTTATACATAGTTTGACCTCATCTACCTATATAATAATAACTTGCACTGATCTAGCACATGCACCTCACATTGCGTAATCATCTGATGAAAAAGGAGATCAGAGTCCGCTCTCTGGAAGTATTCCCTTCCACTCTACCCCATATACTGTATAACCTGATAGGTGAAGTTAATTCTGGCCCATTATGAGATTAATCACCTTGTTGTGAAGTGGAGTGGGGATGCACGTCAGGGAATCGTGCTTTGGGATAAACACTCCTGAGACACAAAGATATATCCCCAAGACATTTGGGCAGAAAGAGAAAATAAGGTTGACATAATTATTATTAGATTATGAGGCAGCCCGGCATACAGTAAACGGGAATAAATCTGATTCATTTTGTTTCATAGCAGGAAGTTCCCTCACGTTATCAAGTCGTTCCTCAAGTGATTGATCATTCCACCTTTTATCTCCTAACTCTCGCATACATAGTGTAGCCTTTTGAACTGAAATAGTCACTTCATAAAATCTCAATTAAGAGAAGTACGCATGCTGATACTAGAGATAAGGTTACATGAGAGCATCAATCATAACAAGTGCAGAGCATTCATTTAAAAGACCTATACAATGAGAATATATGTTTTCATAACACACTGCGCATACATATAATAAGATTTACGAGTAAGTAATTATATTCAATTATTGTAATTCATGGCTAATTCCTTGTAATCTCTAATGTAGTTATTTTTCTACGGTGTATTTTTCGTATGACGAACTTCGTTAACGTTTTTTTTCTGAAAGAAAATAGTTTTCTCAGGGAAAAATTGCCAAGAAATCTGCATGCTCCGATTAACTTCTAAACATAGGATGTTTTCTGTCGGCATTTCTTTTATCACGCGGTCATAAAGTGGAAACATTGGGCTGGCTATACATTCTCTGGTCCGAATGGAAATACTATAAGCGTATACTTAAAATTCTATCGGCCATTGAACCAACGGTTACATGCCCTAGGATATAGAAACAACTGCAGTGTATAAGTTCGTCCATGTTCCAAATTCAAAGGATGTTTCACACATAGCATCAATGCATGTCTGGTTTCACCAAAAAGAAAAAAAAGCTATCAATGATCAAGGAGGAGGTAAGAACTTACGCCTGCAGAAATTAGACCTTGGACTTGCATGAGATTTGCGACGAGAAAAAAGCTCCCAATGATTGCCAATGGTCTCATGATGATGTGTCAGGTGTTTACTTGTTTTTCGTTGCGGTGATGGTCGTGTGCCGTATCCGTATTTTCTTTAGGTTGACAGTTTATTCCAACGGCTCAGGGAGGAAAAATACTTGAGTACTTTGTTTTTCTCACTTATGATTCTTTTCGGCTTACGTAACGCAGTCTCAAGCTCTAAGCTGGGCTTGAGCGGAGTGTAACTAACAAACAATAAACGTCTTGGAGAATAAATCTGAATGAAAATTGTAATGGTTGGGAGCGAACCTTAAGGTGATTTTTGTAATCAAAACATCATGATCCTGCATTTAAACTACGTGCTTACAATTCTCATTAGGATTTCAAGGTGAAACTCATGAATTGTGATATTCCTTTGAGTGTTTATTTGTGCAGCTGGGAGCATGCAGAGCAGAAGCGCAGGAAGATTGAAGGGATAAATACTGGAAATTGTACATAAAGTTAGAAAATAATCTATGGAAAATTTTCCAGCCTTGTTTTCCCTCGGAGTGTATATACTTACACATTGTCAGTTAAAACTTAAAAGTATGTTAAAAATATTAACTGTCGTCGGTGGAATCCCAGTGGTTTTCCTTGTGGGTAAAACGGCGTAATATTGATTGAGTAATCGTGCCCGGAATTGGATGGTGTGTATTTTTATTTAAGCTTACCATAAACACTTGAGTATACAAATTTTACAAGTTACACGTTTTACACGTAAACAATTTTTGATGCATGTCTAGAATATTATTATCGTACAAAATAATCTCAATTAGTCCGTATAGTGTAACTCTTCACTATAAACCTTTGCTACTTCATACAAGTGAGTAATTATATACTCATTTCAGTAAATTATATTTACACAATAAGCAAATGCAGATTGTCCCTTGTCAGAAAATCAATTCAAGTATGCATGCACAGTGTCATGCGTGTACACCGAGATACTGAGAACTGAGACTTCTGTGGTAAATAAGTATTATTATTACCTAACTACAATATCCTCCTATCTGAAATCCAGGTTTAACATCGATACTGTATAAAATATAAACAGATATGAATCAGTATGTATTAATGTACAGAATTTCTGTCCTTTTTGTGGAAAAGGTCATCAATAATTTTTTTCCAATTCAGAATGTCTCCATAAATGGGAATGTCAGATCTGATGGGCTGTTTGCTGTCAGCTCATAATTCTATTTTTCAGTGATGCCCCCACTACTCGTACCATTGCCTCCTAGCTCCGTAGGTTCATCTCCAATCACTTTGATATCTTTCAGCACGAGTTCTTTCTCTTCAGGATGCTATACATGGGTCAAGATAAGAAAAAAAACAATAGTTATTGAACATGCCTAATCTCCAAATCCAAAAATAATGTTTCAGCTTTGGCTCATGGTTTTTGTGTAGGTATCTATAATTATGTATAGGACAAAGTGTGGGGAAATCTATCTATAATATTATTACCAATGCCTCATCCTGCATATTCCTATTGATTCGGTTCAGTCTCCTCCGTTCCAAGTACTCATACCGATGGAGTTCCGGGAAGGAGAAATTAGTAACTCTCGGGAATTGCTCTCCGGATGCAGACACTGACAAAAATAGCAGAGTGCTCAGGACGAACGGCAATGTGAAGACGGGAAGACGGAGCTAAAAAATCGAGACATAATATAAAATAAACCATGAGGGAAACTTTCCATACAATAATTCACATTACAATACAACTACATATTATGTAGCCCAGGTAAAAATATGTCACGGAATCAAGTTGTACAAAAAGCGCATGCTGTTAATAAATATGTATTATGAAATCTGGGAAGGTAAGAAGGGCTGTCAGACCGAATGGAATGCAACCATGAGGGCTTGTTGAATCACAACCGTGAAAAGGACATTAGCTATAGCTGTCCAGAAGCTGTGGCATGTCATCGCAATAAAATAACCTCCAACAGCGGCCGCGGACAAAATCCCATTAAATCCCCACAGGCCAGTATAGACGGCAGTGTACGGAGCGGAGGTAAAGAGTAAACCTTGAAATTCATATCAAAATTTTTCACATTTTATTCCGTCACGCTTTTTTATTATTTATTCCAGTACTAGTATCTATTTATTTTTACTATACGTGAACTCAAATTGGGAAGTATGTGCATATATATATTACCATTCAAGTATAGTCAATGGGACTTACCTCCGATTGTTCCCAAGATAGCTCCAACTATACTCACAAGACACATGACAGGTGAGTAGACCATGACCGCAATGTAAATCAGTATACTTGCAAACAAGTCGTTAATGCCAAATACTTGACCCATGGATAACAATATCCCATTGAGCATCTGTGTAAAATACAATGGGATTCATTCATCTATTTCACATTACATAACATTAGAACTATACCCACTTGAAAAATATTTTTGAAGGGTAATAACTAAGTTGGGCTTGTGAGTAGTAAATAATGATAAGTTAAGAAGGTCAAATGCATCTATTTTTCCTGCGGCTTATTTCAAATACTTTGGGTTTCTCTGAGATTATTGTGTTTTGACTACAGTAAACAATAACAAATTTGCGGATGTTTAGATTTAAATTATTTTTTTTTACCACAAAGTTAATTTTTATTGCTCCCTAAAGTTCCTACTGTTTATACTAGAAAGACTCAGGAAGAAAATAAAAGGAGTTATATTATAGGTCACAGTGGATTTGTTTAGGAGTTACATGTCCCCAGTTGACTGCGTTCGGATCCGGCTCTTCTTCATCCTCGTCATAAGCATCAATCTCAGCTGTTTCATTGCTACCGGTCCCAACGTCGGATATGAAAGTTGGCTCGGTAACACTCAGCTCGACGCTAACTTCAGGATCATCACTCATCTGGGTGATGTCAGTTACTTCTCCTGACGTCTCACGGACCTGTCGGCTCAGCTCAGTTGATGTAGTATTCAGACCAGGAGTAGCCATTGACGACACCTCAATCTCACCTCCCGTTCCCGGCCCAGTCGGCCCGATGGGGGGCATCAAACAAGTGAATAGTAGCAGAGCAACTATATTGAAGGGAAAAGTCAAACAGGGAAGGGTGAGCTTGTAGGATGAGAAAAGATTTGTCAAGGCAGAAGTGATGAAGACGCTGGAACGCAAAAAAAAAAACACATGCAGAAATATAAACATTACATGAATGAAGGTCGTCAAATATTTGAGTGCGTAATTTAAGATGGTCACTGGGATTAATGTAAACACGGAATTATTTTCGAGTAAATATTGCTTTTTTTTCCTCTTGTGAGAGAGGGCTTTTTTTTAAATATGTGTACACAGTGTGTATACAGTACTATAAAAATAAATAGTACATAAACTACTTCCCGATCTTATTTCTGAACATGATACACACATGCTTAAAAAACAAAACAAGGTATGTATATAGTACACGAAAATAAAAATATGTAGTGGTAATGGATTTATGCAAACCAGGATTTTTCAAAACATGATTCTTTGAAACATTAATCCCCGTAACTTTTCATGCTCAATAAAGTTTGAGAGAGAGAGAGAGAGTAATTCGTCTAAAGTTCTATTAACAGTGTAACAGAGATTTCCTATGGTTTCTAATGTCCTTCAGCTCTACTGGAAGTATTACCTGGCCGCTGGCGCCACAAATCATGACCATGAGGAGTGCATTGTAATTAAGGTGTCATATTATCTGACATTGCACCATAATTTTACTATCCGTATCTATATTAATTGGACGCACGTGGGTTTAGTCATTTATCAAAACTTTCCCCAGAAAACCCAGTTCTAGTGACTGCTTTTAAATAATCTATTCCTCCGAATTGATTAAATTTGAAAACACTACTGTCTGCATATCCGTTCTTAATGTTCGATTGGCTACTAATACATATGTATGCAGTACAACATGTATTATATGATATTATTATCCGACGAGATCTTTAAGGACTTCAAATTGATTAACGGTGCAAATATAGTCATTGATACATGAGTTCAAATGATGAATTTTTTTTACCTGTAAAAACAAACTTAAATTGGAGTTTAAATGCTGAAGCTCGTGGATTAGCTGGTCTTACTGACCCATTTCACCATAAAAATGTTATCAGTGCATTATAGTTGAGTAGTAATCGTAATAAGAGAGCATACGTAAAAGATACTAATACAATTGGACCTACTTTTGTCATGTCACTTTTGCGCATTATGAGCCCTAAAGCAGACATTAAATCATACAATGGTCGGTTGAAGAGGACTAAATTGTGTCAGCAAATACAATGTCATGACAAGGATACTAAAATTTCATTTATTTCTTCCAGTTTAATAGGATACCATAAAATAACAGAAATAATAGCCCTATTAGTATTTATATGTTCATTTATGTATATAGCCCCAATATTTTGTCCTTATTTGGATGAAATGTAAGAGACGTACCTGAAAATTGCGCCGAGGATAATAAACACCCACAATTTTAAAGGGACGGCTACGCCAAATGTCGGTGACCATAATGAGACCGTCACGGAGCCAATAAGCACCGCATTAAACGTTGTCAGTCCAGATTGAATATGTCTCAGTTCTTGCTTTAGAAGCTGTAACAAAGACAAGCATTAAAATTATGAATCAGCCTTAAATTAGGTCACAATAATGGAGTAACGTGTCGACAAAAAGAAATTGAACTTAAGGAAAAAAAGCATGACATTAAAAAGGAAACGATGGAGTCACACCATTCTGAAACTGGATCAAAAAAAGCCCCAAACCACATAAGGGTCATAGATGACAAGCCATGCTGGTTCCAGCACACTCACGAGTTAATTATACATTTAGAAAATATGCTGCAAGGCAATATTAAGAATAATAATCAAGTAGCAGATCCGTTCCTCAACCAGAAAAAGTCACATGCATGAAGAACCACGCCGGCGACTGGGAAAGCCTTAATCATAAATGTGCTTACGACTTGTTTTTATTTAGTCAGTGTTTTGTTTCCTCTTATCCTGAAATGCTGATTATTCTGTAGCTATATGCATTTATTAGTTCCTTCGAACAACCACATTGCCACAAGTATATAAAAAAAGTTCAAGTTAAACGACTGCAAATTCAATTTAAATATTGCCAACAGATAGAAATATTCAAAGTCATGCTCTCCAGTCTTTCCCAGCCGGAGTCTCAAGGCCTTCTCAAAAAGCCGTAAAACCACAAAGAAATTAAACTTGA
Organism: Allacma fusca; assembly: GCA_947179485.1. Taxonomy (NCBI): domain Eukaryota; kingdom Metazoa; phylum Arthropoda; class Collembola; order Symphypleona; family Sminthuridae; genus Allacma; species Allacma fusca. The sequence continues at coordinate 16,582,330 of OX359248.1, read as the reverse complement.
TTGAAAAACTTTGATGGTAATTATTTTGGCATATCATGCAAGACTAATTTTATGAATGCACACGAGAGGACCTAATGGTAAATGGCATTTGTAGGCTACTGAATTTAATAGGTTTGGGAAACAATGTAAAAATGTCTTCTGTTTTGTTTCAAACCTATAATAATTGATTCTTGCCTTTTGTTTCACGAGTAAATAAATCCACGATAGTATTTGTAAGTACGTACTCCAAGACTCTTGAAAAGGAAGGATTGGCATGCATTTGTTTATTTTGCGGTGAGGAAGGTGGCAAACAAAAAAAGCAACTTTCATGGAATGGCAGTTCTGGAAGAGAAGATTTTTTCTAAAACATGATGGTCCAAATGGTGATTAATTACCAGTGCGGTGATGATTGCAAAGGTGGCTGATACGGCTGCGGCCAGTCCGACAAGTGGATCCGCCCAGGAGAGAGCTAATAGAATGATTAATCCCGTCAAAGGATTGTTCGCAAACAGGACCTGCGGGCAATTGTCAGCTTGTGAAAATTAATCTTCCCATGGAAAGAACAAATACAGGGGAGAGATGAAGATGTGCGGTGATTCTGCGATACTGTATTTGGGATTTGATGTCGTAATAAAGAGAGGTGCCTGCATCGTCATCTCTGAGTCATTCAGGAAGAGTCATTAGGTTTTGATTACACCATTTGGATGATGCGTCAAAAGTGCAAAGATTGATTTTAACAGTAACACATTTAATGGTGTAATTTCTTTGGAGATTCTTTCACGGATAAGTTCAATAGATACGGGATCAGAATGATTAGATACATAGATATGTGCCTTACCCCCACGTAATAGTACTCTCCCATTCAATGTTCCTGAATTCCTTGAATGATATCATTCTGAATCTTCAGGTGGATCATTAACCGTTGTACAAAAAAAAATAAAGTTATGGAAATACTAAAGCCAAGTGACCACAGAGTAAAATCCGGATATAATGCAGTCATCTGATGATCAATAAAAAATTCTTTCTTGTTGCTCTTTGAACAGCAAACAATTGCAGAAAATGTCTCAACGACAAATACTACATAGTAAAGTAAACCTCATCTGTCATGTGTCACGTCTTGGTCAGGACGGAATGCAGACGTTTCGTAATATGGACTCTCTACCCTGTTCAAATAGCTTGAACTTGTTGAAAATTGACTCGACTTGGGTTATTTAATACTATGAGAATCAACCTTCATCAGGAGGGTATTACATTTACCAAGGTTGAAACTTCTTCTTTACTGACCAAGTCAGGCAAGACAGTTGCTTCTTGAGCATTTACAAATCCAAATATGTATGTATTACGTAAACCTGGGATAACTACTTTCTTCCTCAATCGTACTTATAATTGCTCAGGCTTACTACTATGGTTACTACTTGAAACATATTCAAATTCCATTACTTGTTACTATATGTAATTATTCACCCTGTATAGAGGTTAACATGAGAAACTACAAATTCTCAAATATTCACAGTAATAAAGTTCCTTTGGAAGCTTCACCCCAACACTTGTCTTCCGATTATTAGTCCTTATTAAAAAATATTGAGGAGATAATGATAGCTCTTTTACTGCTGGAAATTACTGTGTTGTTCAGTCCAGCTTTTTATTCTGTTTTGACGGACTTTTTTTTTTGCATTTCCGTTGGATACTCAAGCTGATTTTAAAGCAAGCTCCTCTGTTCATATAGGTAGATGAGATGTGAATAGGAAATTACCTGAGAAAATCCCCTGAAGAAAGAATTGAGGAATTTTGGAAAGAGCCATCCAATTCCTTGTTTAGATTCCAAATAATTGTTAACAGCCTTACAATCTCCCACGTACGGGATCCAAGGGTTGCTCTGTAACATGAAAAACAATTTATATGAAAAGCATTGCTAAAAATGTCTTTTATTACTTCACCATCATCATGAGATTATTCTCCATAAAATTCTCCACAGCTACACTATACATATGCACGTATGTATGTACGTAGTAGGACGCATATGGGACCGTCTGTTACTTGGACTATTTTACGCATTAATTCCCCACGGTGACTTGCGTTCCGTCTCTGAACCTTTTCCTTTTAATCAGCTTTTACGCACAGATGTTCCTCGCAACTGGAAACAGTGATTTGCATAAGAATGATGTACAAGAATCTAAATATTACAATCACGAGCTCCAGCCGCAAACCATGGAGAAGGAATGTAATGAAGGAATAAAATAACATGGGCCAAACGAGACGACGACAATCTCAAAGTGTTTCTTCGGGGCGGAATGTAATGATAGTTTGATTGTTTACTCTTCTGGGATTCAATTCATGTAACGAGGGGATCTTGCATGTGTGCAATTACTAAATCAATTAATTATAAAGAGGGTAGCCTTCTTCTCCAGCCCAACAGGGCACTTCCTCCAAGCTGGTCATAGTCTTTAAGGTCTGGAAATTATCCAAGGGAATTACATAAAAAAGGCTCCCTTATTTGGACTGGGAAGGTGTAAACTGCTATGACACACCAAAATGGAAAAGTTTACAGGATTTTGGTCCATAATGGTTGTATTCGTGCGTTATCGCATGTGGAAGTGGTTAAACAAGTTCAACAATGTTGGAGGTACGTCCATCCATTACCATTGTGAAAACACTTTCACTACATGATTATTTACATCTAAACTTAGTCCCAGTCAGAGCTGGAAAAATCCAGGAATGTATTATACTGTAGCAACAGGTCCTCTGTGATGAGTACTTTTTTCTTTGTATTGTGTCTGCGTCCATGCCTATGTGGAAGTTCAGAGTGAAATTGTAACTTTAGGAAGTATGACATAATAATTTTTTATCAAGCAGACAACGGCCCTTGGGGCACCCCTGATTTCCTACGAGCATTTTCTCTCAGTCTCATCATCAACAAATGAAGAATAAGGGATGTAGTATGAACACAATGTACAGATACAAGTACGTGAGTTTATACAGAGCTTTATACACACTGTCTCCTGTTTTTTTCCTGTCTCTCGCATCCTTTCCTCAAAAAACTTTGTGAGTAACAAAAGGAACGATGGGCGATGATTCTTCGCTTGAGGGCTCCTTCCCCTTCGCATGTCATGCCACTAGGCATACCCAAGTCTTCAGAGACGGTAACGATGTAAAGATAAGTTCTCCAGCAGCAAAGACACACTGACAAATTATCTTTACACGAAGGGAGCTAACTGTGAAAAAATTCGTGATCAACCATTTTTAGCTTTTATGTGGCATTTATACACTTTACACTACTCCTCTTATCTGGATTCCTACATTACGACTAGTCTGCTATGTATATCCAGCAGACTCAGATAATATAAGATAATTCAAGCTATATGCATGTATAATCCTGTGTTGAGACTCAATTTCATTTGTTTCAAACGATTCACGGTCACGAGTTGATTATGAAAAACATTGGAGTTATCAGGAAGATTTGAGAACATTTCTTTGAGACTTTTCTCCAAACAATTCTCAAAGTTAAATCTTCCTCAGTTCCTTCTGCTTATGAATAGGAAATTGTAGCGTAACTTTTATCGTCACAATATTTTGTAAAAATTCCTCTTCTAATTATAGCAAGACTAACAATAAGTAGGCACATACATATAAGTAAGTACCGCAAAGTCAAAATGTTTTTCAATGGTTTCTCCACGTTTTGTCTACTTGGAGAAAAATAACAAGTCACTATACCACGGCCGAATGCACATATGCCTAAAAAGGGCATAATGAGATGCGGCGGCATAGTAGTTACCATAATGCAGCTAGTTATTACGTGGCTACTGGGTGTTTTGTGTACTGTGAATTTAAAGAGGAAAAAAATCCAACTTGCATATTTTTAAGCGCAAAGACCTTACACGCTTATTTTGGGACAAATAAAAATGAACTACACGTTTCACTAAGTTTCAACAGTACTACAAGGGAGGAAATCTATGAGAAAAAATCAAGTTCAACTTGAATGATTCACCATTCTAAGAATGATACCTCAGGTGATGTGCATATAGTCAACTGCCTTCAGCTAAGACAATCAAAATCTATTAATTGCCTCTGATGAAGCCTACTCAAGTGATGATTCGAGCATTTAATCAACAGGAAGAATTTTATATGAAGGGATCACTTCTCAGTAACAATTATTTACACTCACAACTTAATTGACTATTTCATACATTAAAGATTCTATGATCTTAATTATTTTAATATCTTACAGGACTATACAGAGTATCTAAATACGTAATAATAAAAAGCCGTCTTACCGGGGACCTAAATCTCCTCGAAGGTTTGTTTGGATGGTAGGATTCCCCCATTATGTTTAAATATGAGGGTGTTCAAACTTGATTACTAAACCCTTATAATAAATTATAACTTTAGGTTTAGCCTTTGCAAACTAAAGGAATGAAGAAAGTTCCAGAGCGACTGACAGCTCAACACTATTAGTACTTCCTTCCTTCCCTGCGTCAGGTATTGTTGAGAGGATGTCCGAGGGAAGAATGCATATAATTTTGAGTAATCTCACGTCAGTCAGATTTCACTCGCAGCACACGCTTTTTTTTTACCTCCTCATTTTAAAGGGATCCTTGTAAATATTTACTCGTGAACTTTAAAAAATCCTGTAAAAATTGGGTGACAAATAAACAAAAATAAAAACACTGAAGATGAGTCAGTACTGCTTGGTATATGACTTGGAGAGAAATAAAATGCGACGACTGAGGACTACAGTGGAAGAAGATATCGATGGCGGAGACGATGGACAGGAATAAGGGGGAACGACAGATAGAGGACTGAAAATGAAACCACTCTCAAATCTCAAGTGTACAAGTACTTACTGGGGTCGAAGTTACTTACTTTTACAGTAACAGTATAAGAAGAAGCTGAAGAAAGAGAGAGAGAGAGAGAGAGAGAGATGAGGCTTCAGATCTCTTCCTTATGTTCTTACTTTGATAGTCGTCTATAGCTGGAACTATTTAAGAGCTCAACTTCATCCCAAATCCTAATACAGACTGTGTGATACAAATGCACACCTGCTTTTCATCTTACATTATCCCTTGTGGTTTTCAGCGTCAGTTCTTTTACTTGTACAAGTATGAGATGTAATCGTGTACTGGACCGAGTGATTCAAATACAGTACCTATATACGTAGATAGTTTTTTTTTCAAATCCAATGGTAGGGATACATAAAGAAGGTACTTTTTTCCCAAAGGGGTGCTATTGTTGAGGTACATCTTTTAAAGGAAACTACACAACTGCATTAGGCTTCCATACTGATGAGAGACACGGACAGGTAGATACGGATACATTGGAACTTCAGGTAGTTTTCACTTGTATTTCTTTTAGAACAAAAGGCCGGTCTTGCATGAAAGTCTATGTGGCCATGCTATGTATGTGTATGAAGAGTGTACTTAAGTACATGCAACAAAATAAATTCTGATGCATCAGACTCTCTGTATAGTGTAGGTATAATCCAGAGTAACCGAAAATACTTGAGCGGAACATGGAAAGCCTCGTTACTATATTAGTTGAGTGAAGGGTGTGAGTTAATACTTAACGGTTCTATTTCTCTGAAAGCATTACATCATTAAAATCTTGCTTGTTGGATTAGCTATTCACATATGTTATTATTATGTCCGTCCATATATGTAGACACATATAATACTGGATATGGTAGCATTGGCTCAAGTAGATGAGTGCACCTCAGTCGGCGATTAGATGATTGAAGGAAATGCATAATGACACATTATTATGAATCTGAATTCGAACCAGATTTTAATTGTAGGCGTGCAAGTTTTTCAGGGAGTGGGCACATCCCTTTACCGAAAATCCGGTTCATTCAAAATACATGACAGCTTTTCCAGCTACGATTCGTTGCAGTTTAGAAAAAGTTTTTGTGGATGTTGTTTGTCATGAGCAAATAAATGTGTACATATGTTTCTTTTGTAAAGTTTTCCTTATTTTATTGTTGTGTCAATGCCGAGGATTATTTTTACAAATGAATGCTTATCCTCAGAGGTGAATGGCTCTCAGGATGGAGTATGTATACAGGGGAAGATAATCTTATCACATCATAATAAGAATAGAACTTTCTGCAATTCAGGTTTTTAAAAACATTGTTGCAAAAGGACTGTCCAATTCATTAGTTGAGGTATGAGTACATACTCCAGTTATAAAATAAAAACTGGCTGTAAAAATTTTTCTTTCTGGGAATCATGCAGTCAGGGAAAGGTGTGGATGGGGACGGAGTCCAAGAGCTAATAGTAAGTAATAGCGTGACAATTTTATGCACAGATAAAGCGCACTATGTGATGACAGGATTTGTAAATTAAACTCTTAAGCAGGAACTAGATCGTGGTAGTTATGGCTATAAGGTGGCGTATAATCGCAAACCGGCTGTAGGAAGGTCCGAACGAAAATGTATAAGAAAAAGTAGATATGTGTTAAAGTAAAATGCGAGGGGATTGAAGATTGATGACGATGGTCAGTTACTATTAATGTCGAACGGGATTTGGCGGACAGAGTACACAAGAATTCAATAAAGCTTTGAGGGAATGTTAGAGTCATTCATATGTTGGGGGAATGAGAGAATGCTAAAGTGTTTGTGGACTTACTTAACGACGTCTCAAAACCAGCAGGTGTTCCTATGCTATGAGTACAAAAAACAGTATGAAGTCGTGAGTGGTTCACAGCATGCGAAAATGCGAAATATGTGATCAGTTATCATGTGCGGAGGATGAAGGCGTTTCTAACTGCTCTTTGACAGATTTAAGGAACTTCGGGTATCACATTGCTGTCAATGGAATGTTATTTGCGTTTTTCCTATATTTCATGCACTCAGTAAAGGTTTCAGATTTTCGCTCCTTCAAATTTTCGGACGTTCTAAAACTAAAACATTTGCTTACCTCAAGATAATTTTGACAGGTTGCAATAATTGCAGCATTGACAACACAACGTGAGGATGTACATACGTATGTGCATGGTAGCTCGTATTAAGTGCCTCCTATTAGCCTGGATAAGAGTGTGACAGAACCGTTATTTGATTCTCTCAGTTTTGTAAAAAAATGCATTAAAATCCTTTCAAATTTTTTTTTCACTGATCGAAGTCAATATTTGGGGGCAAAGGGTACGGCGGTACGGACGGGAAGCAAAGTCACATATTTTAAAAACTTTGAAATAACCATTTAAAAAAAAATCCTCGTATTGTTTTTAAATTTGTTTGTCTCTTGTTTGTAGAAAATTCATGGACAATAAGTCAGCTACATATGTATATAGTTAGCAGGTCAGTGTGTTAGGGATTGTGAACATGTACAATAGAGATGGGAGCAAAGTTGAAAGTTACAGAAATTTTCCCTTTTGCTACTGCGCAAAATTTCGTCAACCTTGCTGCCGTTTTTGTTGACCCATGACCCATGCTCACGATTTTCGATGTACTTAACTTATTTTCTCCCCTTTAATTTTGGAAAAATATTTGTGCAGATACAAAAAATTGTAAATTTTTAAATCCATAAAAATGTCTAACTTTCCCTCCCGTTTGTGACCCATTAAAATCCGAAACAAAATTTTGTGCGAATTCGATTAATGAAAAAGCTTAGGGCGTTAGATGAGGGGAAAATGATAGGAGCTCTACTAAACAGTCAAGATCAGTAAATACAAATTCCTCAGACAAAAAATATTCAGTATCTCTTGAATTCTTTGTAATGCCATTTTGGAATAAGGGGTTTCCAAAATTTACAGCTAGCAAGTTTTTGAACCTTGTTGCAAGCAAAGTTGAACAGTGCAAATGGACTGTGTTAAAATAATGAATTATGTATAGCAGTTTTTGGCAATCTTTGTTCAAGGAGAACCCAAAACTCAACTTACCTGCTAATAAAATGGTCCAAATAATTTACTATGTTGCACAGAGTGTAGGAAACCTTCTTCGTTCCACACCATAGGTCAATGCAATTAATACTGTAAGCCATAAAAATAACCTCAGCCACATTCATTGAACTTTTGACACAAATGTGCTACAATAATAATAATTTTAGTCTTTGCTCATGTCCTTTTTTTTGTTGCTAATGTGGCCCTGAAGAGACAAATCCAGTTTATTGCTACAAACGCATTTTTTTAAGAGAGCAAACCTTTTGTAACATTTCGTAGCTGTAAACGATGACTTTTCCCTACGATGTAAATAATAGTTTATCCTTGAAAAAACTTTCTGCAGCGCAGATATCTTGCTATTTTTAAGCCACAACTTTCTCTCTTTAGGTCTTTCAGATGTTGTTCATTGCGTGTTGATTTTACTCCAATCTCAAATGAAATTTTATGTTCTCCAACCCGCACTTATAAGTCCTTGAATTGTTACGGTTGAGACATGTCCTGACCAATCATCATTATCTTGTACTTACACATACTTTTTAATTCCCTGACCTGTTGTATAGTTTGTTCATAATAGTATAAAACATGTTACACAAGTGGGGTTAAATATTATTATTCAGAAGTAAAAATTAGAAGACAAAATTCCCAATTTCCATCAAAATGTCGACTATCTATCTTTTGTTCTCACATCTTCCAGCCCTAAACATTATGTACTAGTTAATTTGAGATTTGCTTCTACATGAAAAAATTTCAATATCTGCTCCGGGGCATATTATTCTTACCACCCCGAATATACGGAAATGTTTTCAATAAGTAAGTACCAATGATACAGAAAATCTACACATTAGAATTATATTACAGGCTCAGAAAAGCGTGATGGGTGATGGTTGAGAACTTGACCACGTACGTAATTGCATCATTTCCTTGACTGATGTTACAACGACAACCAAGTGGAATTGATTGTAACGAAAAAAATATACATCGATAAATATATACATCCACAATTTATTGAACGACTAAATATAAGCGTACACAGTTGCATCTACAATTTCTAAATATTACATATTTCATTGCTAACCTTACACAATTCACGTAAAATTACTGCTTACAAAAGGTTAGCAATAGCTAAGAACGCAAAGTTGAGGTTAGAGCTTTCCTCGTGTTCTTATGATTCCATTCTTGTCCACCCTATTTTGCGGAGATTCAGAAACCAAATTTTTCTTTAATCATCCTACCAACCTGCAAATAAGAACAAATTTCAACTCGAATTCAATTCCCAATCGAATATCCCCAAATAAACGACAATCCAAAACTTCAGTAACTATACTAACCCTAATCAAAGGAAATTTCTGTCTCTGATGTTCCGGTACAATTCTTGGATCATACTGCATCCTATACCAAGCATAATGTAGTCCAACAATAGCTGGGATACCGATTATAAAAACTTTGTTGTTTTGAAAAAATCCAGGCTTGACTTTAGGCGGTGGGGGTGGTTTGTCCATATTGCTTCTTAAGTTTTACTTGACCAGACTTCGGTCACAATTTCAAGGTAATACCTGTAACATTGTTGGAACGTACACTTGCATTAATCCGATTAAACACAATATTGAAGTTACTTACGGGGAAACAAATTCTCCAAAATCGCTTTCCTCAAAAATCATTTATTTTAAAACATTAATTCGGAAAATAAAATATTTTATAAAATATAACTCGGGGGTACAAAATGCAACCATAAATGAATTTCAAAATATGCAATTTCCAAATGGTGCTTTAAGATAAAATAATACTCACCTTTAAAAGTTTATTATATGATCTATGTGAAAATTTTAAGTAGATACACCAAAAGTATTAATAGCAGGTTTTCTAAATAATTCCACGAAACAATAAGTTTAGTCAAATAAATTCCGACTTATTTTGGTGAGGTTGTCCCGCTTCCAAAATCAACTCAATGACTTTCAAATTGCATTCACACCCACGCTCCTTTACACTCTTGTACATACTGAGTCTAGACTACGTAAGTGTAACTATCTACGGAGAAGAACCATTGAATCCAAATTCCAGTGTTTACCAATGTCATGTTGTATTCTGGAATCAAGTCAAGTCCACACATGGAAGACAGAGCAGCAACGACGACACTCTCACTCACACCTCTCCACGTCCAACCTTCGGAGGCTAGCATTCAAAAAGACTTCAATGAAGGCGACAGTCCTTTTTTCAGCGATTGCAGGAATGCAGAAAGTAATCTGATTTTTTTGACGAAAGTTAAGGGAAGGCTTCATAAAATTTACCTAAAATAGTAGTCAAATGAAGGGCAGGTTAGAAGTAGCCTTCGGATATATTAAAGGCTTCAGGTGATCATACCTTTTGCATAAAATACAAGGCAGAAGTTTTGTTAAATATTTGAATGAACTTTAATTCGTCAATCATTTTGAAAATACAGTTAGCCAAAACTACTGCGTTTACAAAAAAATTCAAGCACGTTTTGCTTTCATTTCTAAAATGTTTACAATAAATGATTGTTCGAACTAAAGAGAGGCTTTTTTTGGTGGAAGGTGGAAGCCGGAAGGAAGGCTGGATTCGTTTAGAAATTGAAGAAAGCCTGACGGAAGTGAAATCATTTTAAAGATTTTATTCATTGGTAGGACGAAGGAAGGCAATTTTTTTAAAACTTGTCCTTTCAAGCTTTGAAGGAATGCCATTTCATTTGGACACCTCCGGTCTCTATCATTGTATCAGATTCAGTCCAGATCAATTCTGACTCACTCTTCGTTTATTTATCCTTTTATTATTGTTATATAAGGACTGTCAATTTTTAGACAATTTGACTCATCCCCTGTGCCGAAAATAATCAAATTTGTCCTACAGCTTTTTCTTCCCTCCCCTTCCTATAATAATATTATTACGTCAGCGTCAAAAATAATCAAGCAATGAATTTAGGCTCTATTCATTTAAGTTCGACATTTTAAAATTGGAAACACACACAAATGCCCACTTCCTCTTGTCACTTTCCCCCATTTCGGATGGCGTAACAAAATGTGATTGTGCGTTACTAATTGTAGCTCGTGCGGAACAGTTTCCATATAATTTAAAGGTTCTTTTAAAAATTCACGTAGAGATTCTGTAAGTAATTTATGGCGACGACATTTCCCAAATTTTGATGGACTATTAACAGAATATCACTTGGATATAGAACCGTGTAGTTTCTAATAAACCGTCACACTGTCACATAGCCTTCGGGATTTTTTGCTAAAGTTTGGGACTAGATTAGTGAAAGGACGATGAAACCAAAAGCTCGTCCACACTGGTACAAACATTCACCCTGAAATATCGTTGTGTGCGAAATTCAAATATTAAACGAAGTACCTTCTTGGATGATTTTCTGTTTTCTTTTTCTGGCATCATGATATAAAGGCGTCGGTTATTTTATGAAAAAGTGAGTTGGTAAAAATTGTATTAAATCTTGTTTCAAGAAGTTTGGATAACGCGTTAGCTGCTACTGCTTATTCTAAGTTTAAGGACGCTGGAAGATTCACGGAGGAAGGTCCACTGTGTTCTGTTTTGAGTTGTGACTTGTGGTTGGTTGTGGCCTGGGACTTGACTAAGTTTGAATTGAATATTGTGGAAGGGAATTGTTGGGAGGACTTAAAGTTCCGGTCCTAAAGAATCAGTTGGGAATGGACAGTGAAGAAGAGACTAACCCAGAGGAAGAAGAGTTGCCGGACATTGATGACATACCGACATATACACCAGCAAGTGAGTTGCAGACCTTCAGATTTTGGTTGACGCTTAAGAATAGTCGGATAATTAAAATTAATTAGAATAAAAAATATTTCTAGAAATGTGGGATTGTTTCTAACTTTGTGATGTGTGACGTAGGTTTCTCTAAGAATGGAACCGGGAAATCCACGTATGATGTACCCTCGAATTCTGGAGGGATAAAAAATGGGGGATATGACAGAGATGATGCTGAGTACGATGGCATGAAGGTTAGTGATGATGGGACTGGTTTCCACGATGCTGTACCTTCAGGCTCGAAGAGTTCGGGAAAGAAAGTCACTTCGGCGTCTAATGCTGTAGGGGTGGTGGACAGTGATGGGTTCCTTGCACCTCCACCTGCCTCAACACTTTTGATTAGACGAACTAGGACAAGCAGTACTGGAAGTTCTACTTACATTATTTCACCTCCGACTCCTATGAGTGTGGATACTCCTCCAACGAAGCGAAGACTGTCTAGTAGTGACATCAACCAGTCGTCTAAATCTAGTATGTTGAGCAATGATGTTGTTGGTTTATTTTTTGGAGGCTTGCTTGTGGAAATTTGTATTATTTCTGCATGCTCATGATAACGGTTTGTGATTGTTGAAATAATGTGAACAGAACGGAGGTCGTCTTTGGAGTCCAAAGGCGGGGGGCAAAGTTCCTTTTCGAAAGATTTGTCAAACAGTTCATCTGGATCTCATAAGTATAGCAAGAACATTGCCAAACTCAAGAAAGGAATGAAGGACAAGGGACAGCAAAATCGGAAGGATATGATGAAGAGAGTAGGGAAAATTAAGGAAAAACTGAAAGTTAAAAATCCTGTTAATATTGATCCGACAACTGGTAAAAGACGGTACAAGCGAAGGAGCACTTTTTCTTTGCATCCAAAGCAACTAAAGCATTCGTCGTATCATTTTCCTGAACCTCTAGAACCAGAGTATGAAGAATACGGAACGGTAGCCAGTCTCACTTGGAGGCCAAATGATGATTTGCGACTAATCGTGAATGCATTACAGGTATTTATTGTTTTCATATCAGCAAGATGTTTAACTGTACTGTTGTTTCTATGTGCTGCTAAGAGTCAATTGTCCTTTTCAGACAAATGATTTGAAACAAGTTCATATGGGTGTTAAGTTTTCCTGCCGGTATACCTTGAACGAAATCAGGAACCGATGGAAATGCTTATTGTATGAGGATAAAATATCTAAAGTTTCAACGACCGCCTGTAGAAATGTACATTCAAAGGTAAAGCGAAGAATATATTCTGAAGCCCTTTTCAGTCAAGAAGAACTGAACATACTTCAAGCCGTCAAATCGGTACGGTTTTTCTTACTTGTTCAGATTGAAATTTTCTAAAGTAATGAATTGTCGCACCAGAATATTTGAATGTATGCAATGAAATCTACAGACAGATAATCCGACCACTGAAACTTTTGAATTGATACTACGGGACAATTTGCTAACTTTCCATCCGTACAGAACGGCCAAATCACTCCAGAAATGTTGGACGGAGCTCAAAGATCTTAACATGCTTGATGATCAGGATAGTAAGTTTCTTTGATTATTACACCATCATCGAAAAATTTAACCGTGAATTAATACGTGGTTTATGTTTTGTACTTTTGCAGTCAAGAAATCTTTTGAGGATGGAGGTGAAAACTTCGCAGATTTTGAAAATTTGGTTGACGATAGCGAAGTTAGGAACCTTCATATCGAACCTAGTGTACTTGAAGAAATAATAAGAGAAGACAGGTACGTTACTCCCAAGTTGGTGATTCCAGCGCGCTAAATGATGCGTTTGTAAGTAATGTGGGTTTGACAAATGCTATTCTATTACAGGCGCAATAAAAAGAGAATCAGGATGCTAGAGGAAGAAATTTCAACTTGGCAAGATCTGGCTGAACTAGTTTGGGAAGGGCAGATAGCCAAAGCACCCCAGTTTGACGATAATACTTTTGCGATCCTTCGTGGCAAAAATGTTCGTTTTGCAATGGCAGCAAAAGAGGTGAGCTAAAATATACTCAATTTGAATGTTTCATCATACTGTAACTCGTTTCATCACACTAACTCACTTGTTCTTTATATTAGATCACGCTGGGTAGAAGGACAGAGAATAATTGGGTGGATGCCGATCTGTCAGAAGAAGGAAACGATTTTAAAGTTTCTAGGCGACAGGCGACCATAAAAATGAGAGCCTTAGGAGACTTCGTGATTCTTAATCAAGGAAAACATTCTATGTATATTGACGGACAAGCTCTACTTCCTGGTGAAGTTGCATCGTTACATGATCAATCTGTTATCAAAGTAATTACCTTTAATGTGTGCAATATTTTATGTTTAATATTAACAGCGGTTTCTCGATTTCATTCAGTATTTTAAATTTGAATATAGGTTTCACAGCTAAACTTCGTGTTCATTGTGAACGACAAATTACTTTACGACCTTCGCAAGAAGATTCTAGAAGAAGAATCGAATGCAGAACATGTAGATGTACAAAACACGCAGCAACCTAGTAAATCCAAAGAACCTAGCTCAAGCAGGAAGAACACTTCAAAGGAATCTCATTCAAAATTGTCTGTATTGGATTTACCCGGGTCAATAAATCCAAGTCCATGGTCTCGTGTCGATAGTGTTATAATAAGTCCGAAGAAATCTAAATCAAGTAATAATTATCTTCAGTTTCCTATCAATGAAACAGCAACCACATTAGGAAAAAACAGTGGTCAAGCAGGAGGAGAAAAGCCCCTACCAAAGAAGCCTGCAGTCAAGCGTCCCAAAAAACCTAGAATTAAAATTGATATCTCCCAGCCACCCAAAATTCCAGAGCCACCGGTGCTTCCTCCCTTTCCACCACCACCTCTGATTTAACATGTTTCTTTCCAAATGAGTTTTTACTTTGTTGACTCGATAGTGTCATTTTTTAGCAACACCCACATTATTCTTGTTACAATCAAGGGCTCGCGACAGGAACAATTATGAATTCCTAAATAATTGTAGTCCCTATAAAGTAAGCATACCCCATGTAAATTGTGAATCTTAATTCAAGTCATATTTGGGGAATTGAAAGAATTTTTTACTTCGCGATGTTCTATTTTTATGAAGATACTGTTCAATTAAACGCAGTTCAAGTTATACATGGTACACATCATTATCTGTTTGTGGTTTTGTTTAACATACTAATTGAAATCACTATCTCTCGGGTTGCCTACAAAGTTTTAAATGATGCATGAACCATGTACAGTGCTTAGGCTTAGGTATTATGAAAAATGATAGTAAATTATTTTGTAGTACCTGAACCTTCAAGGTATTGGTATTACGTGAAGGTTTAATAGCAAATTTTCAGCCAATTGTGATATCCTCATATTTGAGACTTCATGGGAAAGGTATGAAAGCACATTGTGGAATGCCCATTTAGTAGCAGTTTCATTAGTGCATTATATTCTGTATACCTATGTGAAGCAATCATCAACAGTTTCATACAGACCAATGAAACCATGTGGACGGGGTATACTACATCCCGATCTACAGTATAATTCGTATTATTGTTCCAATTTATCTACTCTACTATTCTACAATTTTTATACGTGTATAACAAGATTTCAAACATACCAGCAGAAGACTAACAACATGCTTAAGATAAGGGGACCATGCGTCCTGTTTCAAAGAGTGGTACTTAGTTTTATTAGCAATTTTTCTTTGAAAATCCTTAATAGAATAAAGTAAACGATAGGTACGTGGTACTATATACTGAATTAGACGCACTTTATATTTTGGCCTCAAAATATTTTCGAAAATTATCCAATTAATTTCGTCTAAAAGATTAGCTGTCTGTCTTACGTAGAGCAAAACTTATACAAAATGCTGACAACTTTAAAGGTGGTGAGATTTTTCGCTTGTCGCTCTATGTGTTGGTTGCTAGCGGTAATGATTGATTGCACAGCATCGTGTCCCTGATTTAACAACCACGGTTTCGTTAAGGTTAGTGAATAAAAGAAAGTTTTATATACATAAGACTGGCGTCAATTTTTAGAGTCACAATCTGATGGTTTCGATGTTAGAGAAATGTATCTAAATGCTCCTGGTCAAAATCAAATAAAAGGAACAAGAGCGTGGCTCTAAAAGGGGATGGCAGAAAACATTATTGAACAACTCAACAGAATTGGCATCACGGGATTTTTTCACGAATATATGTTCGGGTTATTTTGTGGAAAATTGTATGAACTTTTCTGTGAACTGTCTCACAGGTCTCTAAATTGAGACTTGTCTTCATGGGCCTTAAACAAAGGGATTAAGGTTGGGAGAAATCCAGAATTCCCCAGGTCTCACAGTGAAACTGTGGAAGACCAAAAGGAAGCATTTCTAATCGCGCTATTTTTTCGTGCCACACCTCACTGTTGTAAAAATATTTCAAAACGCTGATCTTGTTGATGGAAATTCATTTGAGTCTAATGTAATCTTTGCAAGTCAAAAATTGCTGCTGCAGGACCCAAAACAAAAAAGTTATTATTGCCTTGTTTGAATTCCTTTTCGTTTTTCGTGGCTAGATAGTGCTCAGGGGTAATACTGGGCAAAAACATTCCCAGGTGATGAGATCGCATCAAATTTAACTCTATTCAGACCGCAAAATGAAAAAATTAAAAACAATCATTAGTCATAAGATACAACTGCCTGTTGACCTAAAATGTAGCTTCATGCAAAATGTCTTCGACTATGAATGTCCTCCAATCACATGCCGGCCATAACATGGCAGTAATGCCCGGACATTGTACCTGGTCTTACTGGTGAGCGGGGGTAAGTCATCGAGTCGTAGAGGCTTCTTCTGGGGATAATTTTTTTGTGCCACAAAAAAATCCACCCGTCCTGAAATCTTCGGGACAAAAATATATGTCCCGATTTTGTTAGTGTTCATCCCGACATGAAAATGAATCCACAGCTAACAAGTTTTAAAGGTGTCGGTCTCTAAACTAGTCACGTACAAATATGTTTAATGTAAACTTGCTATTTATATACACATATAAATGTTTTACAGGTTTCCAAAAATATTTGTGATTTTTTTTAAACAATTAGAAAAACACACTATTTTTATACAATTAGGCTTAAAGAACTATATGATGTGAAAAGTTAGACGCAGCCTGGCTTGATCAAGCAACCGTGCATTGATCAACAATTTGAAATCACCGAACTTATATCTATACACACGCAATCATGTTTCATTTATACTATTTAAGTTTTACAGAAGAACCTCAGTCTGACTTTCGTGGGTTAAATAAATGTTCTCACTCACTCAGGCTTAAGATACATCTTTAAAGAATTTTGGCTGTTGCATGAAATTAGAATGTATTTGATTTAGAATTTTTTGGGTATACATATTTGTTGCATTCCAACTGGTCACACCCAATCAAATTCTCTCAATCAAAACTCTTTTACAGTGACGCCATAGAAGGTGCAGACAGGAAAATAACAAGAAGACATGATAGAAAAAATACGATGTTTAAAACGCTAGGTCAAGCTGTTACAAAGAGATAATCAAAGCTATGAAACTATCACAAGCTGCCAGTAAAACAGTAGATAACTTATGGAATCTTTGAGTACAGTCACGTTTACTGGATTTCAAGGATCGTCCGCTTTGTATGTTACCGAAGCTTGAACACGATGAACAGATGTGGAAAACGACCGAAGTTCCACTCGTTCCGGATTTACAATATTGGAATCCGATTGTTCTACCCAACCTCGCATGACTTCCGCTTCCTTGTTAACGTAGATACGAAGGTCAAAGGCACACCGGACATCCAATAGTGGAAGGAAAGTTACGGTGGCAGTAATTTGACGCATGACATTACGGATCCCTTTCTGTATTTCAGCGAGTTCCTTCTTGCCATATTCTCTCTTTTTCCTATGTATATTTTACAAACCAAGTAAGATAAACTTTGTAATTATTGCAATACAAAATATTAAATATTCCACCTATCAGTTAATTTAGGCAATATCCCCGCCATACTATATTCCCGTACGCTACCTTCGCAGTAATCATAATATAGCAAAAGTTTTCACGAGTAAAGAAAACCTCAAAAGCAGGGTGGTACTCAAGTTCCTTCACTCCCACTCAAAATCTTACTCAAATTTTTGGTTGTGAGTGCCGATTTGGTATTTATTTGGTAATAAAAAATCTTCTCTCACATTTAGTTTTTTGGAGTAGCTTGAATACCACCCCTATCCCTGGAGCAACTCAGAGAAATTGTATTCCGAGAACTTCTTGCTAATGTAGTGATTAAAAACCAAATCATTTTTTATTTCAATTACCCAGTAATAGTTGTATCACCATCTGTAGGAACGGTATGAATTTCAAAATCCCACTTCTCTAGGTGTTCGCCAGTTAATGCGGAAGTTATTACTAAAGAGACTCCGCGTAGTTCACCATGTGCAAGCCAATCTAAAAAACATTTTTTTGATCACTGACCTATTTCAGAGCATAATGCTTTTAGGTTAACAATAAGAGTGGTAGAAAAAAGCATTTCTGCTAAAACTTGTGTATTTGAACATTTTTACGAAATAAATAAATCCAATTCCAAATAACAAAAATTGTCCTTCCTTGGTTCCTTCACACTTGACCTAACCTCCCAATACAGCACCTTAACGATAGCTTGTTGCAAAACCACTTCAGCTATAAACAAGCGAAAAAGTTTTGTTATTGCCAATTGGGAACTAGAAATCGAATTTGCTTCCCGAAAAGAAAACCTGCATTATTCAATCGTTTTCGCCAATGTGAGCTTTTATCTATCCATGAAATAAATTCTAGAAAATCGAGAGGTACAAAAATATCCTGTATTTTTCTACCATACTTGTTTCTGTAAGCTAACGGGAAAACTGTCACTTTGTAAGTACTAGGCATGAGCGGAACGATATAACGATACGATATATCGGTCCATATCGTACATTTTTAAGCAACGATATGTCACGATATTTCTCGCAATTTTAAAGCGATATATCGGTTAATTTTAATATCGTACATAGGAAGTTTAATTTTCAAAAATGCAACCCTGGGTCCCTCTTACTACTTGTTTTTTAAGTAAAGCTATCAAGGAATGTGAAACGTTACAAATTTAATGTAATTGAAAACGTCTGTGCAAAACGGATAAAACTCGAGCATTTTAAAAATACTTGTCCGAATTCGAAGTTAGAACTGTAGTAATACAAAAAAAAAACAAAATAAAATGCTTATTTGTAGTAAACAAGCATTTTCAAACTTAGTTTGCTTGAGCTGGCCGATAGTGCTCGGACCAATTCAATTCTGAGTTGGAAAATTTCGATTCAATTCAAGGAATATGCCTTAAATGCCAAAAATAGGCCTTTATAGGCTAAAATATAGGTAGAAACATTACAGTAGTATATATAGTGGTCGGACCAATTCAATTCAGAATTGGAAATTTTCGATTCGATTCGATTCGATTCAATTCGATTCAGTAGTATTTCGATTCGATTTGCAGCAAAGCCAAATCGAATGATTCGATTTGGGTATTGAACTGAATCTCTAAAATATAAAACGCGCGTGATGAAGCGACTATTTTAAAACTTCCCTCCCTCTCCTAAACGCGCTTTATAGGTTCGCGGATACAAATTACCATAAAGGTTATATGGCTTAGCAAGTAGTAGCAAGGGCAGTGATACTGTCACGGGCTACATTTATAGTGCCATAAACGGTGGCTACCCATTTATATTAAAGAGAAGAGACATTTTAGAGTACGCTTTGCAAAGACAGTAACTTAATAAATGTCCGGGACAAAGTTTTGGTAAAGTTGGCGTTAATTTTCACATAGACAACTGTATGTTGCTTTTCGAGGGATAAGTCTAAAGAAAATATCAAGGTCGGTAAAGGTACATACAAAAGTAATTGTGTTTTCAAGAAGTTTTGTAAATTGTTGCAATTAAAAAGGCTTTAATAAGGCTACTGGCTTTCTTAATACTAGGATTTGAGGATGAGGGGACATTTTTAAATCTTCACTCTCTCTCCTAGAGACGCTTTATAGTTTTGCGAGTACAAATTGCAAATTGGATATTTAAAAAAGTTCTGTAATGTTAGATTATAATCATACGGAGTTGTATTTCAGGAGCAAAGGTCATTTAAAAAGTATTCTATTAGAAAAAAACTATTTCAGCAATGGAATTTTAATACTGGCGGATCAAACCACTAGACTTCGTCGGTGTTGCACTTGGGAAATGGGGGTTATCTACCACCTGCCGTCCTGTGGTGGCTTGATCCGCTATCGGATAACATCTCCTATTGGTTTGCGATTGTGATTACAAATTACCTTAAAGGCTAACTACCCGGCTTATTTGTAGTATGTAATATGAATGTATTTACAACTGGGGTGTATTTCTGAATCATGTGCTATTCGACTGAACCAACAAGCTATGAAGCCTTTCAAAGCCAGCAATAGCTGGCTGTGCAGTGCTAGTCGAATCATATAATGTGAATTGCAATTCAAACAATTCAGCAAAACCGCTTCGGCTGCGCACGGGTACTTTTTTTCCGTATATTCAAAGTCCAAATACTACGTATAGCACAACGTTTGCTATTTTAGCGTAGCTTTTACTATACCCTTTATAATATGTATACGACACTACAGTAACATAAGGAAAATTTTGTACTTTCCCATTTGAATCGTTCGATTTACGATTCAATTCGATTCACGGAGTGAATTGAATCGAATTGAATTGCTTTGGGGCAAATTGAATCGAAAATCGGTTTTTCGATTCAATTCAAGCTTCAAATTGAATCAAATTGAAAAATTCGAATCAAATTGAATCGATCCGACCACTAAGTATATATGTAGGCAAATAGGTAGGCAATTTATTTTTGATAAATAATATAGGTTAATATGTAGGGAAGGCAAAGCTGCAAAAACTATGTAGTATTTTAGGTAGGCTGAACCTTTTGGACACCATTGGTAGTAATAAAAAAAACAAAATCCTTGTTTGTAGTAAACAAGCATTTTCAAACTTAGGTTGCTTGAGCTGGCCGATAGTGCTTGGAAATATTCAATTCTGTGTCGGAAAATTGTGATTCAATTCAAGACGAAACTGAACCGATTGGTTCAGTTTGAATTGAACGGAATCATTTTACTTAAATTATTGAAGTTCAAAGGATCCACCGTTTACAAGCTCTCCAGATCCTAATATGAAAAAATCCAGGGCATGTCATAAGTGAAGTATTACAGGTCTTAAAGATCAATCTTTCAAGGAATTTGATTTTACAGGCTGTTTTAAGGAGAATAAATTACAAATATAGAATATTCTGCAAAGCTACGTTAAATCTGATAGAGTTTGATAAAAATTAGTATATTGTTTTAAATTTAATCAAATACCGATATATCGTTCATGGATATCGGTATCGTGATTTTTCTTGTTAACGATACCGATATTAACGATATTTTAAAATTGAACGATACGCTCATGCCTAGTAAGTACTTATGTCTATAAATTTGAGCAAACGCAATTTGGGCATCGTGTGTATGTCATAACATTTGGATAATATACGCAAACTACGCAAAGAATGAATGTACAAAAAATAAGGATTTCTTATTAGTAATAAATCTGGTCGGAATAGCAAACCCACTGAAAATGACGATCACAATAATACTCCAGTGTTATAAAATCATAAACTTAAAATTACGTTGTTGCTTACTCTCAAGATTCGGAAGAACAGATTCAAAATACTCGTTAATCTCTTTATCTTTGGTAGTAAATAGTGTTATTCCGTACTGCTGACACCGATCGAACGTATCTGATGCATACACGCCACGCTGATACAAAATAGAGTTGACGGCATATTCTGCAACAACAACAAATGGGGTCACAAAAATACTCACTGTCTCACTAAACCCAAAAATGGAGCTGTTTTGAGAATGAACGTCAATGAATCCAAGTCACTGAGTCACTCAACATAACTCACTATAACCCGACAGGCTGGCAGTCTGGACACACGCTGGTCAAATCATTTGGCAAAGTTGCAGGAAGTGAGATGTGAAAAAGTAAGTACAAACTGTGAAATCGGAACACTACTGATGATTTCAGACGGTTCAGTGTACTGATTATAGGGTTGACAATTTCACTCGTTCATTTACATGAAAGCCAGAAAAATTTCCCTAACCAGGTCATCAGTCAGTGCAGCTTGTTGGGCAGCTGGAAGAGAAATCTTGCTGGCGAGGTGTCAAGGCGATCTCACAAGAAATATTTTTAACATTCAAGGAACTGACAGGATTTCAGTAAACTCTCCTTCTCCACCATGTATTCGGGACTTTAATCAGACTACCAGCATCTTCGAACGTACGCATTCCATCCCACAATCATCCGAACCTCATTTCCTGCAACCGTTCCATAGTATTTGATCCCATGTGTCCACATTCCTCAGCGCAAAGGTCCCAATCGTTCAATTCCCAATTTTGAGTTCAGTGAGGTTCCAATAAAGTATTCTAGTGGGACTTAATAAATGGTCATAAATCCATCCAAAAATACAGAGAACAAGACAATCAACACACAAACCTACATACAGACAATTTCCAAAACAAAATTTAAACTTAAACTCACTGAAAAATTGGACGACAATCGTTGCGGATCCCTGTAAAGTAATAGGCTTCACTTGTTGTGAAACGGAAACATTCATCGACGAGCTTTTGTTGAACTTTCCTGTCATATTTACTATTAATAAAAAAAATACTATTTATTATGTATAATTATATGTGTGTCACAAACAACGTGTGTGGTGTGTCTGATTTTGCACACAAGGGCCACTGGCCCTTAGTAATTACACTTTTCCCCCTCGTCGAATGCTGCACCAAAGCTTGAGAATAATTTTGTAGACACTCAAATATTTGTATAATATTGAGCGATTGTGTCACACAATTTGTAGGGGCTAATTAACAAAACAAATAAAAAAAATACTTTCAATTAGTAATACTTAAAGAAATAATTATAGGGTGGGTCCCTTCGACTTGTTTCCTTTTTCTGCCCGTATAACGCACGATGCCCGCCTAACGAAGTGGCTTTTGCTGTTGACAGTCAGTTTCGTCCGTTACATTATGAATCAGCCTATCGCGTATTCTTCCCACTCAAGGATGTCTTCTTCTTCAAAATGACGACCACGCGTTAATAGCTCCCAGTTGAGTTTGTTTCTTACATTCTTACTGACTACGAGACGGAGTAATAATTATTATATTTATTGTTATTGTAAGTATATGTCAGCAACTATTCTTAATAATTATATTGAATGCGACAGTAAGAAAGAAGGAAGATAATATAATATTAATGTTGAATAATTCTGCGTGAATCTCTCTTACAGAAACAATGCATTGCATAGGGAAGAATACAAAGAGGAATAATAGTTCCCGGGCATTGGTAACATGCCGACTTCTACCCCAGGAAGTAAGGTTCAGAATTTTAGATTTTTTATTGCAATTGAATTTAAAAATTAATAGGATAATTGCAAATATTATTTGAATCAAAAATATGAATATTGATGATTTTTTTGTACGTAGGATTCTCTAAGAATGGAAACGGAAAAACTTCATATACGTGAGATCGAGATGTATACCCTCAAAACCAGCGGAGATACAAATGTTTTGTGATCTTTGGAAATGTGTGTTGCTTTTCAAAAGGCATATCAGACAGTTCCTTTGGATCCCATAAAGTAATTATAGCAGGAACACTGCCAAGCTCAAGAAAGGAATGAAGGACAAATGATCCATTTGTAACCACAGCATTTAAAGGATTCGTCATATCATTTCCCTGAACCTGTTGAACCCGAATATGGAAAGGTGGCCAGTCTGACGTGGGGACCAAGTGTTAATTTGCGACAAATTGTGAAATGCATTACAGGTATACACTGTTTTCATGTCAACAAGATGTTTCACTGTGCAGTTGTTTGTATGTGCTGTTACGGGTCAATTTTCTTTTTCAGACAAATGTTTTAAAACGTATACGGGTTGCCAGTTTACCTTGAGCGAAATCAAAGGAAGTGAAAAGTTTGTACGGCCGGCTGAAGAAATGTTAATTCAAAAGTAAAGCGAAGAATACAATCTGAAACCGTTCTTGTCTGTCACGAGGAACTTAACGTACTTCAAACCACGAAATTGTTTTCCTAACCATTATCCGCTATTTTCCTTTTATATTTCGATTAAAAATCTCTAAAGTTGGGTATTGTCAGACTATTCAATAGAATCTACAGACCGAAAATTCTACCTCTGAAACGTTTTTCGAACAGGGTTTTTGAAAAAGGAACAATTTGCTAACTATCCACCCGTACAGAAAACAAGAAGATTCGTACACTAATGTTCGTCGTGATTCTTTCTTAATTTTCCAAGCATTCTATGTATATTGACGTACAAGCTCTGCTTGTTTCCTAGTGACGATAAGTCTTTGTATGATCAAGACTCATGCTATTGTCAAAATCATGGACTTACATAAGTGAAATATAATTATTATATCTAATGCTTAAACTTTTTCTCGACTTCATTTTAATAGTAATAATTTAATTTGGCCTGTAGGTTTCACTTTCACACCAAAACCTCGTATTCATCATGAATGGCGAGTTACTTTCAAAAGAAGATACTTTCTAGAAAAAAAACATAATTATTGTCCATGGTCACTCTCCATGTCATTTTTTAGCATCCTCTACGTATTATTCTTGCTACAATTAAGGGTTTACAATAGGAATAGTTATGAGCTCCTGAATAATTATTATGGTCCCTATTTGTATAGTAATACCCCGTGTAAATTGTGAATCTTAAATTCGAGTCATAATTAGGAAATACAAATACGTTGTTACTCTTTGTTCTCTCTGTATGTTGCTACTATTCAATTTAATGCCGTGCACATCTTTTCTGTTTGTGATATTTTTCAACATACTAATTGAAGGCACATCTATAGTTTTGATTGATACAGACCTGAATCGTGTAAAGTGCGTAAGGCTAAAGTAGTACTAATGTCTCCATTTTTCCGGAAGGTTCGTTTACTTCGTTTTGTAGAATTTTGAGCTCAATTTAATGTTGATTTTTGCAACTTCATAGGGTAGGTACAGGTGGAAAAAAATTTCGACGGGAACGTGGACCACCCTATCGACAGTACAATTTGTATTATTGTTGCAATTTACCTTACCGTATATATGTACTCACAATACGTTTTTACAAAATAGAGACGTAACAGCATAAAGCTTACACATGTTAACGATAACAAAACCTCTCATTTATTCATCCCAGGTGTATAGACACTAGAGACGCATTTCCTTTCCTCTGCAAACGCAATAATCTTACAGTTTAAGACGTAAATAATTCCTTCACTCATTATATCCTCATGGCATGGTCGTGAGACATCACATTAAACGCTCCATGACTTTACAAGATCTGCAGTGTAGTCGTTTACAACTGCATGATTACACTATTTCCAATGTTCGCTTTATACGACAGGTGCGCAGCTTTGTAGTAAATACTTAATTAATTACTTTGCTGTAGTTCAGTCCTCCCCAGCTCATTATAGTCCAGGAAAATGATAATGAGGGTCCGTGTATCCGCATATATCTTTGTATTATCTAGCGTTTATGTCACGTACATGTAACATTTTACTATTGATACCTACTAGTATGCCTGTGAGACCAACAACTCTGTCTGTGAGCCAATTAATGTATCCCATTGTTACTCAAAACCATTAAACTAAGTTTATGAGAAAGTATAACTACAAATGAATTATTGTTTCCATACGACTTTTTCCAAGCATCAGATATTGCTTATATCATCCCGTAATTTTGCATATTATTACGAGTTTACAATTAGTTCACTCATATTGGATAAAGTGCAACTGCAAAATGCAATGATCTTCCAAACATTTTTTTCGGGACGTGTTATACAGGCTCGCTAAAATAAATATTAGTAACGAATATTCATCCGACTAATAACACAATCCGAGTCACAGTACGAGAGTAACGAGAGTAAGATTAGCGTTTACTATACTTATGCATATCCATGACCAGGTAGTTACTGGTACTGCTTTTGCTGGTTTACTTTACGACTACGACTGGTGGTGAGTTAATTTTTCCAGAATGATTTACATTGTAGAGGTGTATACATTTTAAACGTTTGAGTGACAACGACAAAGATGGCCGCCTACCCACAGCCGTGGGCTTCAAAATCATTAAAACAGAAGTCTGTATATTATCTTTCGTTGAAAAAGATATTTCCCCAGTGTCATGAAATTGAAACTGGTGCTGTCATGCTATTTTTATCATATAGTTCGAGGCACAACATTTTTCCGGTCTTACATGGTATAGCCTAGTAGTAGTATTAGTAGTTTATAGTATTGCACATCTTAACCTGACTCCTAAGTCTTTTCTAGTCATTTACGACTTTGTTGGCGAAGAAATGTTTTCGCATGATACTGTTGAACCTAGTTTTAATTATTTGTGGTTTCTTTATGCCGTTATGATGCACAGAAACAATCGTCTCCCAGTTATTGCCTACCTCTCAAAAGGGGCCGCAGGCCCAACGATGTTGACAAAACTTAGACTTCAATATTCAAAACAGGGATTCTAAAAACCCTAAAACGGATTTTTTGTTTCTTTACTTGTTCCTCAACGGGACTGACGAACATAAAAACGAATTTTTCTAAGCAAACTGCATTTTCCCCTGAAAGGGATTTTCCACTGACAGGGATTTTTCCTTTAAAGTGCATTTTCCACTGACAGGGATTTTTCCTTTAAAGTGCATTTTCCACTGACAGGGATTTTTCCTTTAAAGTGCATTTTCCACTGACAGGGATTTTTCCTTTAAAGTGCATTTTCCACTGACAGGGATTTTTCCTTTAAAGTGCATTTTCCACTGACAGGGATTTTTCCTTTAAAGTGCATTTTCCACTGACAGGGATTTTCCCTTTAAACCATTTTTCCCTTGAAAGGGATTTTCCCTTTAAACTGCATTTTCCACTGACAGGGATTTTCCCTTTAAACTGCATTTTTCCCTGAAAGGGATTTTCCCTTTAAACTGCATTTTTCCCTGAAAGGGATTTTCCCTTTAAACTGCATTTTTCCCTGAAAAAGATTTTTCCTTTAAACTGCATTTTTCCCTGAAAAAGATTTTTCCTTTAAACTGCATTTTTCCCTGAAAAAGATTTTTCCTTTAAACTGCATTTTTCCCTGAAAAAGATTTTTCCTTTAAACTGCATTCTTCCCAGGGACGGGATATCGGAAAAACACGGATTTAAATGTGGATTCGAATACTTTCTAATTTCGATTTCAATCTCAATTCTTTTTTTTAAATACTTACAAATTTGAATTCCGATACGGATTCCAATATATTTGAATACTTTCTGAATTTGGATTCCGATTCAACTACTTTTCGGATATTCTTACAAAAAAAGGGAATTTATTCAAAAGAACAATTTAATCGCAAAAATATAAGCGATACACAACACATTAAGTTTTTTCAAGACAAAATTACCACGCAAATCATTTATTATAAACTTGAGCACAAAACACACGCTCAGCTGATATTTGAGTAACTGGAAAAGCAAGGAGTGATCCCATAACATTTCTAAAAAATCGGAGTAATTTGTTAACCTGTCTAACTACTTTTCCCATAAGTTCCTTCTAACAGTAATTATTTGTAAATCGATTTGTTTGATAACACATCGTAACTAGAATGTACTTGAGAGCAAGATTTAAGAAGTGAGAAACTTGATTAACTTATTGTTTCTGGTTCCGCCTAAAATTTCTTGATCCTCCGGAAAGCTTTCTGGATGCTATAACGCAAACTGCTGAGGCATATTTATGGAGTGGTGGAAAAATATGGGTCAAAAGAGCTTTTATTTATGCACCTCAAGAACAAGGAGGCCTTAATGTTAAACACCCTAAAACATTATTAGCCACATTCAGAATAACTCAAGTAAAACATATATTTCAAGGGCGATTTAATAAGTACTTCTGTCAAGAAGTACATGACAGAATTATGAGATTCTTTAAAACAGGCGAAAGCCATAAGTCACCGTATTATGAGAATATTAGCAAAATAATAAGACACTCGAAATTAACTGTAAGTGGATTATCCCTGGAAATATTAGAGACAATGTCCATTGAACACTATGTGAACAAATCCCATGCAAGATTTCTACAGGGAGTCGAAATATCTACATTACATCATCTATTTAAACAAGATCACTCTGATAGTGAAGTGCCAGTATATAAAATAAGAACGCTAAATATGATTATTGAAATGTATAGAATGGCCTTTCCTGAAATAGAGAAAAATGACAAAAATAAAGTAACTTTTGAGATCTATAGTATGTATAAAGGGCACAGAGTCTTAGCTACAAGATCAAATATGTACTCCACGTGCCTGTGGAACAATTCGAGTTTTATGCCAAGCAGTGAGCAAGTGTTAATGATCAAAAAATACAAATGGAATACCCTGAAACACTGTTTAAGTTTAAGAGAAGAAGAAATTGCATGGAAATTTTTTCATGGAGCGCTATGCACACCCGCACTGGCTTTCCAAATGGGCCTAACCTCTCACAAGAACTGCGTTTTCTGCAATAAACAAAACACGAAAGCAAGCCATTATGGACTATGTAAACACTTTGACCAAATGTGGGGTTATGCCAAGCAGATTGTAGAAATGTCAAAAAATACTTGGTACGATGATTATCGAAGCATGGGATTTCACCAATTTGCCAAAAATAATAAGTGTGTCATACATGTGATAAATATGTGCTTTACAGTGATTTATGAGTATCTATACGCGAAGTTAAATATTGGAGCAATCTGCATAGAACCTGTAGTAAGATTGAAACAGAAAATGTTTGAACTTATATATCTGAACTATATGAAAAGCAAAATAAATGGGACCATATCCTTCAAATTTGAGATTTACTGGAAATGTCTTGGTTTTCTCTACAAAGTAACTCCAACAAATATTGATATCAGACTCCCCAAATGTACAGGTATTAAGTCACACTAAATGGCTTAGAATACCTGGAACAATGCAACATTAATAGGACATGTAAAAAAAAAATGTTTTGGATGTAAAAATCTTATTAATTACACTTGAATGTGAATGTACGAGAAAGAAGTAGTAGCAAAATAAATTACTGACCATATCTTTTGGAAAAAAAAAAACTTATTGTTAATAGTGGTTAACAGTCCTGTATGACCGAGAGTATGCAGCTACATATCTCATCCTGTTTGCAGGAATTTGTGCAAAAACGGGCTTCAACTCACTGTTCATTAGCAAGCATACACTTTTCGTTTACAAACCGTTCGGAACTTCGCCTTTCAAAAAATGCTTCCCATGAACTTTTTCTCGCACGTGGCAATATAAAACCCAATAAAATCGATACTTCATTGGAATCGGAATTCATAAAAAATATTCGAATACCGATTCGAAACCCTTGTTTTTATTCGAATCCGATTTTGAATACAAATACCTTTGTGAATACTTTTCCGATTCCAATATCGATTCGGATACCCGCAATTTTTGAATATAATTCCAATTCGAATTCCGATTCGAATTCGAATTCCCGTCCCTGATTCTTCCCTGAAAAAGATTTTTCCTTTAAACTGCATTCTTCCCTGAAAAAGATTTTTCCTTTAAACTGCATTCTTCCCTGAAAAAGATTTTTCCTTTAAACTGCATTCTTCCCTGAAAAAGATTTTTCCTTTAAACTGCATTCTTCCCTGAAAAAGATTTTTCCTTTAAACTGCATTATCCCCTGAAAGGGATTTTCCATAAAACAGGGATATTTTTAATGAACGGATATTTTTCATAAAGCAGGGGTGTTTTCCATAAAACGGATATTTTCCATACAATAGGAATATTTTTAATAAAACTGGTGTTTTCCATAAAAAGTATATTTTCCTTAATACAGGGATATTTTCCATAAAACAGTGATATTAACGATATATTAATAATATATTTATATATGTTAATGATATTATCGTAAACAGGGGTATTTTCAATAAAACAAGGTTATTTTCAATAAAACAAGGACATTTTTAATAAAATAGATAGTTCCCATAAAACGGGATATTTTCCATAAAACAGGGATATTTTCCATAAAACAGGGATATTTTCCATAAAACAGGGATATTTTCCATAAAACAGGGATATTTTCCATAAAACAGGGATATTTTCCATGAAACAAGGACATTTTCCATAAAACAGGAATATTTTCTATAAAACAGGGATATTTTCCATAAAACAGGGATATTTTCCATAAAACAGATATAGTTCCCATAAAACAGGAATATTTTTAATAAACGGATATTTTCCATAGAACGGATGTTTTCCATAGAACGATCATTTTCCATAGAACGGTCATTTTCCATAGAACGGGTATTTTCCATAGAAAGGTCATTTTCCATAGAACGGTCATTTTCCATAGAACGGATATTTTCCATAGAACAGGTATTTTCCATAGAACGGGTATTTTCCATAGAACGGTCATTTTCCATAGAACGGGTATTTTCCATAGAACGGTCATTTTCCATAGAACGGGTATTTTCCATAGAACGGATATTTTCCATAGAACGGATATTTTCCATAGAACGGATATTTTGTTTCCTGGGTAGGCAGCATCCCCTGGACATATTTGGACGTATACAATGTATATGTAGCTGATGCTAGCGTACTTGTTCGGGAACTGCGGAGTGTGTATGGATGGAGGGCATGAAACTGAGCTGAACGAAGGAAGGAGAATGAAGTGAGAGCCAGTGTGAGAGTAGGAGAAGCAAAAGGGAACAAGGAAAGGAGTAGCAATAAGTATAGACATAGACATAGAGCATGTGTTTACATACAGTGTGTGTGTAGGCTATATAGAGTGTAGCGCATAGCCTGAGAATTCTACTAGGCATTAGATACAATTTTTGAACCTCAACTTTTAAACAAACAATAGTTAATTGGAAACTTGGAAGTTTAATACTCTTCCACTATTATTATAAATCTTTGGATTTAAAAGTGTCCCACCCCAGGGATTATCCAGGATATATTACGCGTAAATTATTTGACCTTAATTTTCCACTCTCGTTTCCTGTAGACTCAGCATTTGTCAGTTTCTCAGATCTCAAGTGATTGATAGGAGTTTTTGTAAATGCCAAAAATATAGATACTCAATGTTCAGGATTTATTGATGTCAAAACTATTATAGTTTTTTTTTTAAGTTGTGTATATTTACAAGATCTAAATTATTGTGACATTTAGTTGGATGAGGACGGATTGGACTGTGGATGCAAAATTCTCTGCATAGTCCTCTTCTGTGCATTTATTTAATGATTCAGTCATCTGTGATCAGTCATCGTTATTATTACTGATCATTTGGCTGAGACAACAAATTCTAATCATACTAAGGACAAATTCATTCTAAAGGTGGGATTTGCAAGGGAAGTGTAACTCTTATTATATTTGAATAAGGAGGACGGGATTTAATTGTTTAATCGTTCAAAAGTCTTGGATTGACTGCAGTTCATAATTTGATATTAATTCGAGGGGAAACAAAATACTCGAATTTTTATAGTTTGATTTGGTTGTGCTGGTCATACGTTAAATTCCAGTAGCTGGAAGATTATATTATTCTGAAATAGAACTTTTCAGTAAATATTTTTAGAGCAGCACTACAATTTTTTTGCTGACAGTTGAAAAAGAGCTATACAACTTAAAAGGAATCTAAAAAGGGATCGAACGTTCGCCTGTTCAAATTTCGTAACGCTGCTGGTAATATTTTTTCGAGTGTAGATACTCTATATATAGGGCTACAGAAATAGGCTGCAAGATGAATGATCACCGTGAACCTGTGATTCTTAATATTTATGACATGGTAAGATTTATTTTTGGATAATTATATGTGAATTTGGGAGCAGTATGAAAGGAGGATATTTTGTATTGTTTTTTGTAATAGTAAACTGCGTGAATAACGTGTCCTTTTAGGTGTTGTGCTGACTGGATTTTTTAAATTTTTAGTACTGGACAAATTCGTACACTTCGTTAATGGGACTAGGCGTTTTTCATTCGGGAGTGGAAATTTTCGGGACCGAGTACGCATACGGAGGACATCAATTCCCATTTTCTGGAATATTTGAAATTAATCCTAAAGACTCGGAAGATTTAGGGGAACACTACAAGTACAAGTAGGTAGAAGGGTTGATGATCTTTGACTTTGTAATTATTTGGGAATTCTAGGGTAGGTCTGTGTTCTATCGTTGTGGGGATATTGCTGATCATATTTTTATGTTATGGTCTTGTAGAGAGTCTATTCTACTAGGATACACGAGCTTCACTAGGGACGAAGTTCAACAAGCTGTGAATCATCTTGGTCGAGATTTTAAAGGAAACAGTTATCATTTGATGAACAAAAATTGCAATCATTTCGCTAGCGAATTATGTCAAGTAAGTCACTTTCCCATTGAGGTCGTATTGTTTATTTTAAAGACACACGTGTAAGTATGTATGCAACTGCTCAAGAATTTAGGTGGAGGCGTCGTTTTAGTAAATACTTTTTGACAGTGATTATAGTAACTTGTCTTCTTGTGAGGATGTTGGGTTTGCAAATAACTTAATATTATTTCAACAATTATTTTAGCTTCTTTGTGGTCGAGAGATTCCTAGCTGGGTCAACCGTCTAGCTTACCTAAGCAGTTGTGTTCCGTTTTTGGAGAAATGCTTACCCAAGGAATGGTTAACTCCAAGTGCTTTGGAAGAAACAGTCAAGCAGACCACTGGCAACAAAGAAGCAGCAAATGGCTATAGACAAAATTCGGAGTCAGACTCAGCTTCCGTTTCTCGTAAAAGTTCCCGAAGCAGCACGCAAGGGCTTCTGAAGTATAATTCCTCTTAGCGTTTAATTTAGTCACTCCTGCGGCTTTGATCTATTATCATGTAGCTATCGCCAGTTCTACTTTAACTTTCTATGTCGTTGAAAAGGTCAAAATCGTAATCAACATAGTACGATGTAAAATGTGTTATGTCACTTATGTTCTGAATGCCTAAGTGGTTCGTTTGCGAAATCATTATGTCACCTAAAGCCAATTATGCAATACTAAACTTGTGGTGACAGCAGTGCCATTGCTATACATTATAATTCGGCAGTTTCAAAGACAAAAAATTTTGTGAAAGTTTGTCGACTTTTGCCTACCCGTCTTGTGTGTTGATATTTTCTAATTCAATTTACAATTCCGCGGTTTAAATCTATCACTTCCATCGTAAGTACAATTTTAAACCTTAAAGCACCAAACTGTAACTATCGTTACTAATCATTATGTAAACATTTTAAGCCGTAACCTGAACTTGATGATCTTATAAAACGCAATCTTCAGGAATTTCAATCCATACCACGTCAATGCTTCACTTTCAACGAAGCTTCCTAAGATACTTACTGTAAAATCGCTTTTAATGTCTGGCAACTGTATGCTAAAACTTCACACAACCTTTTGGTAGTTGATTGATTTACAATCTTCCAAACAGAAATGCCAGCGGTAATGTGATATCTACAAAATTCTATACAAAATAAATACTACGTACGTGTATAAACAGAATGAACCCTTGCACACGCTAGTGTACATTGTGTACTAAAGTCGTGTTTACACAGTTGCTAGGGTAGGAAATGAATTCCTCTAATTCAAAGGTGCTTAAAAATTTAGTCTGTCACCACAGATTTTGCATGATCCTTCTCTGCAATCAGGCTTAGTCCTTTCACTTTTTCAATTCTCAAAATTAAAACTGCACATTCAACCAAGCGTTTTGCATTGCTCACAAATTGCATTGCAATATATTGTACTAAAAAAATTATAACATATAGCTCTACCAAATTGACACTGTAAATATGTAAACTGCTCTAAATACAGATAGGTATTTCTTGTAAAGTGCATGGTTTCTGGTAAGCCATATCTTCATATATATTGAAATTGAAATTATAAAGTATTAGTATACAATTATTCTATTCAAATGCCTTCTAATACAACCTAATTCCTAAGGATTTTATTTATACATAAACTATGTACTGACAGTTTTTCCAAGCTCTTTACTAATAAATTAATTACAGTAGGAAATCATATCTATGCCAAAAAGAATGGATTTTTGAAGCATAGGAAACAGATTATCACAACCACCACTTGGACAATCTCTGGTGTGCAAAATTTTGTTCCATAATCTGCGTAATAATTACCAATATTAATTTTAGATTCTCTCCAGCAATCGCCAATAGTAGCTTTAGTTTAGTTTAAAGATAATTGTTTAAAGCATTTAGGTGATTGCATGTTTGAAATTCAAACTATTTCATGTATGTTCATTCTTCTTACAAAAACAGCGTAATTCTTGAAAGAATGAAAGGCATTGTATTTGTATACAACTTGCTGTTGTAGTCTCAACTTAACATTCGACCCCGCACACCCTCCGTTGTTTAGTCAAGAATGAGTTTCAAGAGAAACCATTTTGTGTATTTCAAATGGTAGGCGTTAAGTGAGTACCTAAGAAAATTGTAATATACTACCAATTCCAAAACCGTTCAATGTTTTGTCAGTATAAATGAGGGAGTTTGTCCAGTCACACAAATCACCTTTCTTGTAATAAGTTTTGATTCTTGACAATGCAATGCAAGCAAATCTGTTTAATAGTATGAGCTAACAGCATTAAGTATTAAAAACCTAAAAATGCCAACCTAATTTTTAGTTAAAGTAAATACTATTAATTTATCAAATACCACGGTTTCCGTATTTGTATAAAAAAAGAAAACTTACATTGTTTTCATGAGGGAGTGTATACAAAAATCTTTGTAATCGATTGTTACCCTTGTCTTTGTGCGTGTTTACTGTCCCCATAAACACTTGAAATTTTCCAGTCTGTTTTTGATGTAGAGTTTTCCAAAAACATGGAATGTCGATCATTACAATAGAGTGAATTACTTGTATTGAACAAGTTTCCTAAAAGTATATCTTGATGTAACTAAATATATTCAATTTTTTCCGTGAGGCGGAAATAAAAAATAATTATGAAATCTATGGATGCATTTATTTTGTTAAAATATAGTTAAGTCAACTTGTTTCATTCATTTCTTCATCAGCTTATTGTATTTATTCAGACTAACTGTATATAATATACTTTTCAAATATCTATGAGGAATTAAGCACTTGAGATACAATAATTGCTGGTTACGTTAGCACAATTATTATTCCTTTAACTTTACTAAAGTTTTGGAATCATTATTCAGCCACAGTACAAGATACTTGAGAAGCTTTTCTTTCTAAATGAATTCTGGGTCAAAATTTCCATCAAAATATAGCCTACATGTATCTACATAAGTTAATGATAATGAGAAGATAGAAGGTGTATAGGAATGCCTTGATATGAAGAAGTAGAAATTCATGAGAAATAATTTTTATCATTTTCGCATAACGGCTTACTTTTTGTTTACATCCTACACAGAACTTACAGACAGACATTTCTGGTACTGGATGTAAAACAAAAAATCTAACATTTCTATATGACAGCAGTAGAACAAGGACCAAAAAGGTAGACTGAAATGTTATTGATTTCAAGTTTATGTTACTTGTAACTTGGAAAAATAATCTACGACTGGAAATTCAATTTTAGTACGAATTACATTACTACTTACTTCTTTTTACATTGAGCATTAAATGTTCACAGTCCTCCAACATTCTAACTTGCTATTATCTACGACAATCGCCGTTTTATAAAACATATCTACCTTTACAATTATGTACAAGAGCACGAAAAATACCCGGTAAAAATCTAAGACACGAATCCAAATTTTAAGAATACTTTTAACAGAAAACAATTTACTCCTATTTCAAGCCCACATGTAACAATACTTGCTGACTTGAATACATCCAAAACGACTTTCTTATTAACAACTTATTAGTCAATCATAGTTAAATTTCATTGCATTTCATAAATTTTTCCAATCACTTGCAATGCTGTTGTCATCTAACAATTTCATTTACAAGTTACCAGACTCAGATCAAAAGCATATCACATGGTCAAATTGAATAGTCAAATTTTACTCACTCGATACTTACATATTTGCCAACGATTATTAGCATATAACATGAAATCATTTTCGAAAACGAAATCAAATCCCAAGGTCTACCCTCACCCTCGCCAATAGGTAAATTCCTCAAACCGTAACTATAATTTATAAAAGGGCACACATAAAATTACTCAAAACAGAAACTTCCCTAGATTTATTTTTATCACATCACGTTAAATCCATACTTTAAAATACTTTTCCAAAGATGTAGATGCTTGCAAGATTTTCCTTACAATATTTACAATTAAAACTCATGGAAATGCTACTAAACAAATCGTGTATCTTTGGTTCAGGTAAAACGTATTGGCCACATGAAAACAACAATACAAATAATGAAGGTTTTCCTTTCAAATCTGCAATATAAGGTCGGTTGTACATTTAGTGATCTCCGCTGACATTCCCCTTCATAGAACAGGGCAATGTTCTTATATTCAGCAACATATTTCAGCCTGTTCTCTGTTGTCGAGAACTCTTATTATATATTTGGGCTTCTGCCCAAAGGGGGAAATCCAATAAAGGTCTAAAATTCTTTCAGAGAAGAAATATTTCATTGAAGCATTAGCACGGAAATGGGAGGTACACTGATTAATCAGGAACTTTTAAACGCAAGTTGTAAAATTGAATCTTGAATAGGTACACACTGTTACTGCACACCAGGGAAATAAATGTGAAAGGGGGGAATAAAAATAATCATGTTCTTCAAATAACCAGTTCAATGCAGAAGGAAATTATTACCGTAATTACCCAAATTAATTCGCTAAAATAAATTGACTATTACTGGATTTTCTATTCACCAGTACAATACAAATCGTTAGGAAAATTTTCTTGAAGAAATCCGGGATGACTTATAAGGGCACATCATGACATACTTGAGATGATAATTATTACTTTCAATGTTATTATTTTGTCATTAATGAGGCCTGGTTTTTACTGCACTTGACTAAAAAATAAAATGTAAGCAGCTGCAGATGGCACATTTCCTTGCATCATTGCGCAAACTTCCTGATCATCAAATTTCGCCCAGTTCCTGCAAATTAACGAGAAGTTATCAACTAAGTTTTCATCACAGAGCAAAGATTATAAATATTATTGCAAGCAGAGTCAATGATGAACATTTAAATGCAATACTTGTTTTTTCGGCAATAAGCTGTATAATGCCCCGAATCCATAGTTCCGTAATGGTTAGAAGTCCCAAACAACTGATATCTCCAAGTGGAAGTGGAGGAAATTTGTCGACTATCTTTGACCAACCTAGTCAAATCTAATGAGTCAACCGGAAAATCTATATCGGTGATTCGTTTTTTGCAGTAGGAGTCAACGTAAAACCTGTAAGAAAGACATGTTTTCGTCCTTATTCATATCCCACAAAATCAAGAAATTTCAGATCTAAGATTGTCTCACCGCTGGAAATGAATGATTAGTGTTGGTGGTAGCCTCCATAAGTCTATTTTTTTCTTTGCCTTCCCATTCGTCTTACAGTTTGCGCAACCCCAGTCGTTAATTTCTTCTTCGGCTGTGTATAAATCCAGACATTCCTGTCACGAACAAGAGATACTGATAAAAACCGATTCAACATGGAGCTTAAATAGTTAATTTGAATTAGTATTATTTACATAAAAATTATCCTCACTTGCAAACTGTACCGTTTCCCAGGAATACGAGAGTCGGGAATGGGAATAGATAGAACCAAAAATGTATCAAAAGTGGTTGAAGATTTATGACACGCCATGCACTTCACTGAAGACTTTTGCTGGCCACAGAATAATTCAACAATTATGGAATCATTGGATGTCTGAAATATAATACAATTTAGATAGAACCTTTTGAAGTTTCCCTGTATAAATGTTCAATCCTTTCAAACAAAATACAAACCATCATTCATTTCTGCAAATTAGCCATTAGTAATTTTAAACAATGAATGATACTTACCAAGTAGTCACGCCACGTAATATCTGCCGCCGTGAAATCGGCTATTCCATCATTTTTCTGTTCTTTAAAAGGTTGCTTTTTACCCTGTACATATTGGGGTTAAAAAATTCAATATTATTTATAATGTTGTTCACATTAATTGTTACAATTACTTATTCACAACTCCTAAAAAATATAAAGAACACGTAGATTTAGTTGTAACCTTGTTCAATTCCTCGTGCATGTGATCCAAAAGAAACGTCAAAAACTCATGTGAGTCCTGTTGTTCGGATGATCTAAATGTTTTATTGAATTTTCCGAATGCCGTCTGAAATTAAAACATTAATTTGTTACACTGAGCCCTGGTAAAATAGTATGTAACAGAATACGACAACAATGACTCAGGTATAATTATTAATCATATCACCTTTAAATCATGGAGACCGATGGATCGGTGCCCTTTATTCATTTCAATAATTGCTCTGGCTACTTCTTCAGTCACTTCTCCTTTACTTGGTCCTCGGGAATTCATTTCTTGCCTAAAGGGGTACATTTTAAATTATATTTTCAGGTTAGAAACAAACAAGCAAAAACTGAATCATATTTATGGTGCTTAATACCTGTAAGTCTGGCTGAGAAAATAATTGACTAAACTTGTTGTATGATTAATACATTGCATGATAGAATTCATGTAACACGTATTTCCTAAATTTTTCAGTCCCGTTTCTGTTTTTGCGGTCTGTAAGTATTAAAACAAAGTTAATAAGTCATGAAATGACTCAATGCTTTATGTGATCAATAAAAAGTAAATCTTAGTCCGTGTCACAATATCCCGAAAAGTAAACTTACGCTGCTAACAACATCAAAATCCCGTCTCCGCACATAATCTCCCGATAGGGCTCGATTCGAAGGTTTCAAGCTTCTGTTGAAATCGGGTTTTAAGGCCGAGAGACTATCATCATCGTAAGAATCTCCGAACTGTTATAATAAAAAAAATATTGTTGAATGTTTTTAATTAAAGAATTAAACACCTGTTTCAGCGGTTTCACTCAGTCAATGGTTTGTAGTATTCTTGTTCTTTCATATTACCTGAGATATGTTCGGATTGGAGTGTGACCTCTTCAGTACAGAACTTCTAGGAGAATCGTAATCATCTTTAAGTTTGGTGATGGTAATTTGCGGACTACCTCCATTAGTAGAGTTTGGTGGGTTTTCAGCCCCTGGACTCGTATTAGTTCTAGTTCTGGCAGGTTTGGTTTTTGGATCAGGAATAGACGGTTTCAAGGGTGGAGTTGTTGAAGTGGAGGAACTAGTATCATTGCGTATAATTGTTACGCTAGTATTCTCGTTCCTAGCATACCCAGTTTCATTTTTTTCATTCCTTTCGTCGGCTGGATGCTCATTGAAGCCATTGACTCGAGGAATTACTCCTTCGGAGTTCAATGTTTTAGACATAGTATCTCCTTTCCCTGGAGGTAAATTGCTAATGTTATTGACGGTATTCACAACTTCATTTTTGGGAGTTGACGTGGGCGTGGAGTTAGTTGGTGAATTAATTTCTGACTGGGAATTATTGTTATTATTATTAATTGCGTATATTGTCGAAGTCGATGGAGCAGTGTCCTTGTGGTTGAGAGGGGGGATCTCACCCTCTACACTATTTTGATTCGTAGGTGACGAATGACCATTGACCATCGGTGTAACTACTTTCGATGTAGGCTTTTTCGAGCGGTCGAAAGTTGCATTATTGGAAGTATGTGTCTCACCATTGATAATAATGTTTGTCACATTGTTGGAATGCTGTACTGTGGAGGAATGTTGGTTGCTAGACTTCGCTGAATTCATTTTGGAATCGTCATCGTCGAAACTAGGATAAGAAATTGAGTTGATAGCCAAAGTTGCTGTGGCAGAAACAAGGCGCTCAACATTAGGAGCGGTTTCCTTTACATTTTGCGGTTTGTTGACCAGAGTGGGATAACTGTAGTAAACATTTCTTAAACCACCTTGGATGACGTAAGGCTTGGATTTATAGTGTTTTTGGATGTCCCACTGTACATATTGATAAAAACGAGTATTACGATCAACGTTGCCCGAAAAATCTAAGTATCACTATTCTACAGCCCAAGTACTCGAACTTACAATCATCAGCTTACAGCCTTAAATATGGCGCAACTGCATTAGCATCAATTGTAATCATTACTGAAAACTATTATATGCACTGACCTTCGTAATTGCGTCATAAACAACCTGAAGAGCCTGTCCTTGATGTTCAAAAGACGAATTCCAATCGTACAAAATAATCTTCTCAAACCTTTCACGCTTACTCCAATCCATGTAAGACGCGGGGTATTGCGCTCTTAGCATTTCTCCAATCTTATTAGCAGAATGCCTACAAAAAACGAATCAAAATAAATATTACTAGCTGGAGATATTATACAAAAATAATCTACGGAAAGGTGAACAAGTTTAAGCATTACAAATTCATTACCCTTGCATCAACATTTCACTCGGTACTGAGATGCAATTAGGGTGATCTATATGGGCATTCATAAAATCCGAAGCCGCTCTGCAGTCAATGATCAGCAGGGTGGTTGCCTTCTGCTCAATAAGATTTTTCAAAGCTTTAACTGTCATATCTCCCACATCATTGTCATTTTGAACATCGGGGTTCACACTGTTAACTTTCTGACTGACACCGTTCATGCCCGGCTTTAACTTTGCTTCGCCCTTCTTATCCGAACTGCCCTTCAACTTCGCGGCACTTTCAGCTTTTTCAGCCATAATCGTATCCGATTCTAGTTTATCAGCCATACTGTTCAGTTCATATCGTTTCTTCAAGCTATCACTGAGCTTCTGACATTTTTCAAAAATATTTTCGATATTATGGAGCTTTTTGAAATAGTCCTTATCTCCCGGAGGCAACTTCGGGTTCTTAAGTGCATGCTGAATGATATCCAAACTTTTCATATACATGATGTATGCTTGTTCCTCATCTTTATCCCTCTCTTCTTTTATCCTCCCCTCTTCCAGAAGTTTTTCTACAGAATTCAACTGCAGCTTCGGAGCCTGTTGGTACACTTTCTGAGGGATCACAGTTTTCTTATTTAATTCTTCCAAATTCTTTGCCAGGTAAAGTTCTTTCGCCTTCATTTTCAGGCTCAAGTAGTCAACTACACCCACTTGTCAACGAACAAGTACAGCGTATGCACACCTATTAAATATTCAAAATAAATATTACGAAATAAGAACATTATTATTTAAAACAACAATCAAATTCCTCCCAATCATCTCACTCAATTCACTCCAATTAGTTAAACTGGCTCTAAATCCACGAGTTTTTTCTCTAACCTGAAAAATCCAAGAACCGCGTCGCTCTATCGGATGAATAATTCCTGTAGCTAAAATCCTACTTCATCAATCGTTTCCAGCAACCGCCTTTGAGTGCAAGAACCCTATAAAAAAACCATAACAAATTCAACAATGTAAGTAAAAAAAAACTATTACACAACTGCACATCTTCAATAACCATTGAACCAAAATCAACCAAACAATTATCCGTTTTAAAAATCCCAAATATTTACGTTACAAGTACCCCTAAATTTATGCATTTATTTTTTGGGCAATTTCGATGACCCTGTAATATATTACCTCTTATCGTAAGTATTTCGTAATTAGCACAGTTCCTGCTAGCGCTAATAACTGCAACACGCTCCACGACGAGATAGATACATCACAGGAATAAACGTAACGTTAAATGTGGCACGACGGACCCTCCTAGATTATTTTTCCTCCTAATTAAGCCAAGTGCAAAGGAACGGAGCATAATAGACAATAATAATATTTCAAGGGAGTTGAGGATTTACCAGACATGATTTAGCCGTCCGCCGACCATGAATAACCATAAATGTATCTTCCAAGGTATAGAATTTGGGCAATCAATACCAATACTAAAAGTATGTAACAATGTCCCTCCCTATATAAGAATAAACCACTTTAAATTATCAGTTTAAACTCCTGATTAAAAAGATTATAGATACGACTTTGAAATTGAAACACTTCACTTCACGTATTTAAATGTTATCCTACTGTTGAATGTTACTATACTGTAGTCCTCCCATTCTAATTTTCGCATTTTCCAAGTGAATCATGCCTATGTATGCATGGCTATGTGTAAACATACCAAAGCCAAAACATGCATGTGTCTTCAAGTACAAGTACAAATACGCTATCTCTTTCCACGGCCGAATGCTGAGTAAATGGACGTTTATTCATTGCTTCTTATATACTGAGAGTTCTTCACTTCTGTGGTCCCTATACCATAGTGTATAGATTAGATAGTGTACTCACTCTCTGCAGAAGCTCAGCACAATTTGAAGCTTGTTGCCTTAACATTCCGCATACAGCGCTTCAGGCGTCTTTCGCCTGGCTTTCAGTTTTCAACATGTGCTTCATAACGAGTCTTGGAGTTTTAAAAATTAAAATGTGTCATTAAAGTTTTAAATTAAATAAAATGGTGTCGTGTTTTGTTGTGGGATGTTCTTCGGGTTATAACGGAACAAAAGCCCATCTCTTTAAAGCACCAAAACAAGCTGATAAGTGGCTTAAAAATATCCCCAAAAGAGAAACTCCTTTTGACTTAAAAAAGTCCTGTCTGTTATTTACATTTCGAGGAATCCAGCATAATAAAAAGTGGAGAGTTTATTGAAATAAACGGAGAAAAGGTGAAAATTACCATCACGACCCAGGTGGACATTGAAGCCGGACGCAATTCCAACTCGATTCTCAAAGCTGCAACTGCCATCTTATTATGACAAGCCGGGAAAAAGGAAGTCCTCGAAGAAAAGGTTATTCGCGGAAATTAAAATGCAAAGGATAGAAACCGAAGAGGAGTTAAAGAGTACACCATTCAGGGAACTCAAAACGGACCCATCTGTAATAAAACTCCCGTCCGGTTTGTGGACACTACAGACACAAGATTCTGGATTGATTATCCTCACCATTACCGACTTGGAAGAATTAATCGAAAGAGTCAATGTTATGAACATCTGCGTGGGAGCTACTGGATTTTCAGATTTAGGAATTGTGACGGGAACTTGCATCGTCAATGACCATTTATTTTCGCAGAATTGTGAGATACTCAGTGCAATTACAAAATGTAAACAGTGTCAAAATCAAAAGTTTCTATTAGTCTTTATGTATGTACATTTGTATGCATTCATGCTGAATATTTTTATGAAGTATTTTTATACTTGGAAACCTGAGAAAAAATAAAGAATTCTATGCAAGACATTCCAAAATTTCATTAAAAAATTTTGATATTTGTATGTTTTTAGTAGCTTTCAAATGTGTCATCACTGTGAAGCTAGCGAAAAACGCTCGCAGCGCCACTCTGAGAAAGTTAAGTGGCGAGTCCCACCGTTGCATATGCTAGTGACTTCACTATTGAAATCTATACACTATGCCTATACTATTACAAAAGTGAAGGTAACCGAGAGCGGCAATCCAGGGCTATTCAAATCTTCACTGGATTCACTTTATAGACTGGTTCACGACGTTCACGTCCACCGTCATATACGACACCGAGGCCAGTGGTCAGGAGTGTACAACTTTCCCAGGCAATTTTAGTAGTAGATTTAGTTGTAGATTGAGTAGCAGATGTAGTAGCAAATTTAGTACCAGATTTCGTAGCAATTTTAGTAGCAATTTGGCTAGCAATTTGGGTAGCGATTTGGGTAGCAATTTGGGTAGCAATTTGGGTAGCGATTTGGGTAGCAATTTGGGTAGCAATTTGGGTAGCAATTCGGGTAGCAATTTGGGTAGCAATTTGGGTAGCAATTTGGGTAGCAATTCTAGGATGCACTATTAATCGCTTTAAATTCAAATTGTTGATTTTTAGAATTAAGGGTACCCTCATAGAATAGTACTGTATACCAGATATGTCCAGCGTTCGAAGTCTAGCCTTCAAAGAAGGCTTCATTGAAGGCGGCTGACCGATTTTTTAACCCAGAGAAAGAATATGGAAGGTAGCCTGAATTCTTTCCCGAAAGGAAGGAAGGGAGGGTTAAAAGTATTAAAGGATCTTCAGATGTATTTAAAGCTTAATAATGCGGATGATGTCTGAAACACAAAATACGGCAGAAGTGTGAACGTTGTTAAATATTTGCATAAACGTTCATTCATCACATTCTTATGTGACTATAATATTGATCAAAACTACTTGGTTTTCAACATTCATGGACATTTTGATACAATTTCTATAATTTTGCAATAATTGGAGGCACGAAATGAAGGAGGGCTGTTTTTGAGGAAGGGTAAATTAATTTAAAAATTGAGGGAGGGCTGATGGAAGACAAATAATT
Organism: Allacma fusca; assembly: GCA_947179485.1. Taxonomy (NCBI): domain Eukaryota; kingdom Metazoa; phylum Arthropoda; class Collembola; order Symphypleona; family Sminthuridae; genus Allacma; species Allacma fusca. The sequence continues at coordinate 16,538,393 of OX359248.1, read as the reverse complement.
TTAAAGGCTTCACTTATTGGTGGAAAGAAGGAAGGCATCTTTTTTTTTAAATTGCCCTTTGAAGGCGTGAAGGAAGGTCATTTCATTTGGACATCTCTGGTGTATACGCGGGTGTACAGTGACTGTGAAGTGGTTCAAAACTCTGACACTCAACTCAACTGACCTCAAACTAACGCTTTATGAATCTTGCAGCTTCTTCTTTTTCTGAATATTTTTTTAAAATTTTAACCCTGGAATGTTTCAGATTTTATGAGCTTATGGGTAATTGTGAGACTGGCATACTACACTGGTTTGAGTATTCTGGACGTACTACTAGAAATGATAAATTATGGGAAGTTTTTTCAAATCTTATTTTCCTCAGACATCTTTCTATACACATTTGTACATCTTGTCGTGTTTACATATTATATAGTCGCTGAAGAGGCAAAATGTCCTACATGTACATGCTTCTGTACACCACTCAGACCATTTTGCCTCATCATCGACGAACTATGCAGAATAATTATGTCGGGGAATTTCCTTCCCATTTTGCAAGGAATCAAAAGTTCCGCATCTTACATTTTAATTATTACAGTTTAAAAAAAAACAGATTTCGAATTGATCGAACTGCTTTGTAATACTCGCTATTCGTAATGAGTAAATAACGAGCGCATCCCTGATACCCAGATTTTAAAATAAAAACTTACAAATACGCTGAATGGAGCGCATTCACTGAACAGGGTGGCAACCTAGTCCTTATTTATCTCCCCAACATCATGCAATACACAACATATCACATGTAAATACCTTTGCATAATGAGTATGCATAATAAGTATGCAATAAATTGCATACTTTCATGAAGAACAAGAAATTATTAATAGCATAGCTTCAAACAAACAACTATCCGTATAAAAGAATCAGTTTGTCCGGAGCAGACGAGGTAGCAGGACCTGGAGAGGGGAGCTAACCGGAGTTGCTGGAAGGATCTCTTGACAGCTTTCTGGGGTCATTTGGGTTTCGCAATGATCCACGACATGGTTTTAGCGGCTGTAGCGCAAATGGATCAATGTAGATTACGGTCCGTGGGGTTGTCACTGATGGCCGCAATGGCTAAACGAGGTTGTACGGCCTGGAAGTGGGCGCAGTTGGACACCATGTGCTGACATTTCTGTACAAAGGTCCAAGGTCCTTGGGGTTGCCTTGCCAGGAATCAGTATAATTTAGGCGAACTGACATCATCATTGGCTTAACCATTGGCTGTACCACTCTGTAATGACCATATAACCATCCTAAATTCCCAAAACCACCACCTACCCGCTATCATTTGTGAATGGGCAACGTCCACGGGCTGTTTAAAATTCCACTCCAACACTGGTAGACATGGCGTTCATTCCCTTGTGTACCAGTTCATCCTGAACAGCTATATAGCTGTTTACATGTAATAGATACTCAGATACAAGGAAGTTGTGAATAAGTAAACACAACAGTTGTTTTGTTTTTGTGTGACAAAACACAAAAGTTGGAGCTCAACTATATAGTTCAGTTAAGATCAGGTACTTCTTCAAACTAATTTTCAAACAAGGACACTGTGTAGAAGTGCATTTGAAGTAGCTATTACTTCGAAAAGAAGCGGAACAAGTAGCCTTATAAGTTATGTCGAAGAGAAGTCTCAAATTTTATTTAGTGCCATTTATAGGTGCATTTGCAATTGTACATACTCTAATTCACTTTGGTAAACCGTCCCCCCCTCCAAGTGTTCAAAGTGGGAAGGATCCCATAACCGGAAGAAAAATTCGAAGTAGTGAAGAGTCTGGATGACGTTTCTCGACCCAACGGATTTAACGTAAAATTATTGATTGTGAATTTAATAATGTGTTGTGTCGTGTCTATTCCTCCAAGTACAATAATACTAATAATTTAGCAATAAGTGAACAGGCATCCAGAGTCGATATAGTGTGGCGAAATAGAGTTAAAGGTAATTAGGGAGTATTATTTATGTAATGCAAATAATTTAATTAAATTATTGTTAGTTCCGTTGTGCTAACAAATGGCTTATTGAACATCGGAATTAAATTTTGATTTGTATTTATTTTTAGCTTCTTCAGGCCTAAAGATTACTAATAGAACCCTGATTAGACGTCAATAGGGAAGAACCTGTAGAGCCGAAAGGAATTAAAAATTGAAGGGGAATTCAACAAATTGCAGTCAAGTTTGGTGCAAGTTCGAGCGCGAAATATTTCCTGTGAAGAGAACCATAAACGGCGGATGCTGTAAGCTTTAGATGCAAAATTTCTGCGGTAGTTGCAATTGGTGCATTACTTGAAGTTACAAAATTTAGACTTTTGTTGCTTTTGAAGATACGCGAGACTACTAGTGGAAGAGATTAACAGGGTAAACCCAGCTCCTGTGATTGATCTCACGTATTTATAAAGGATTTTCTGGAAGGGATATTTTCGATTAAGTTTGATAGTTCAATTTGGTGGTTCAACGCTGATTTGGGAATCGGGGAGTTTATATCATGGCTAGTGGGTCGGATAACTTCGATCAACTGGGGATTGGTGAGATAGGTGAGTATTTATCGTTAAAATGATGACGTTGATTATCTCACTTGATTCAACCATCTTTAAGTGGAAGGTTTTTGATTGCAGAGAAGGCAATGTACGTGTCTAACGAAAATGGTAGCAATGATACAGGAGATGGCTCGGATGTCAAGCCGTTCAAGACTGCTTCGTACGCTGTGGGCTTATTTATGAATCAACTTTTCGGAAACCAAGAATTTGTTCGAAGCTGGCAGAAGCAACCATGGCTCCCTCCCATTTACATGGAATGCAAGGAAAATTCCGTAAGTTGATCATAAGGAGGAATATTGCTTATGTACGGCAGCTTTCTGTATAAAACGACCTTTGTTTCATGTAGCGATATGAACCCATCCTGAAAGAACAACTCGGAGAACTATTTTGTCAAGAACTGAAGAAACTACGTGGCCATTTAGAAAATGAAAATGAAAGACAGGCAAAAAAGATTTGTGATATAAAAAAAGAACTGGCGGACTTAGACATGGAAGTTGCAAGGCTGGAGAAAGAACTATGTGTTGCAGAAACTGAGGCGGCCAAGTCAAGGAGGGAATATAATTTTGCTCTGCTAGAGATGGATATGTACGAGGCATTTGCTGACCTTATCGAATATAAGTAGTTCCCTTTAATTTTTTAATTGCAATTGACTTTTCAGCAGCTTACTCTCGTAATTCTCATGAAGCTGCTGTACTATCATTTATTTGTGTATCTGTTCAACTGATTATTTGAATGTAGCATTTGTGGTTGAAAATAATTACAGTCGCAAATTATTGTAGAAATCTATTATTGTGTTCGAGCCTATAAATAAATTATTTCTGGGCACATTTTTGATTACACACTTTCTACAGTACAATTGTCTGTCAGACTATAATGTCGGAAAATAAAAAAATTTAGATGAAAAAAGTGAAAGTTACATTGAAAAACGCACAATTTTATTGACACACGCAATTACTTCTAGCAATTGCAGACCAATTATTCAAGACCCAGATATTCGTTTCAATACAAAATGAAAATCCAATCCAATGAATAAACTCCCTACTTCTTTTTACCTTTCTTCTTACCACCTCCTTGAGCGGGTCCCGGAGCAGCATCCCCTTGAGCTTTGGAATCTTTCTGGGTTCGTGATTTCAATTTCGGGATTCGCTCTCCGCAATATATCATTACCGACTCGCCTATAAAATAACAGTCAAAGGAATCATTTCTCCCCAAACTATTATTAGGAAAAAATGGATTACAAATCGGAAGCGCTTGCAATCCATACTATATTTTACTAACGGGTGGGAAATTCAGGCTTAACCAGTGATCCATCATCATTCCGGAACTGAATGCGAAGACGTCCCCTCAAATGAGGCTCATGGGATTTCTCTCTGGAGTACGCTTTATTTTCTATTCCGATATTGAATCCCGCGTTGGATAGCACCTCTCTCACTTCCTGGAAGGCAGGGTTTTCTACAGCCTATAAAAATCATCCAAATTAATATTCCTTTGCACTTCCTTCTGACAACATTATCATCCCATAAAACAACCAATAAAAATCTGCACGTACTTTATCTAATGGAATGCGTCTGCCTTCAGCTCTCGTCTTCTTACTATTGAGGTACGCCGGGTAAATACATACCCATCTGAAAAAAATATATACTGCATTAAATTTACTGGCACAATTATTCTCCAAGCTAAAGCTACTAAACACACATCGCCCATCTCTAAAAATCACAAAATTCAATCATCTCCTTCACATACGATAATTTTTGAAAGTACCCCAAAATAAAGTTTTAAAATACTACTTAAAAATAAATAACTAGATTAAATTAACCACATGGTTAGATACCTTTCTTTATCGCTATGCTTCTTCTGTTCAATCCAAGGCGTGGCCATTCTAGAAAATAAAAAATTTCCCCAAAATATTGTCCACCTGAAAAATTTCTACTTCAAAAAATAATTCACGTCAGGTGAGTGTAGTCGAAATTCCCGCATTTCATGACATCACTGTACTTTCGAATTTTGGAGCCTGGAGCAGCTTGGAAGAAGTCCTACGATAACCAATCACAATTCATTATGAGCCTTCCAAGCCTTGCCCATTTAAATTCTTCCACCAATCAAAACAGAGACTGGAGAATCACTAGCCAATCAGAACGCTAGCACATCCCGCCTGCATAAAAATAAACGTTAGCCCGGTAATACGTGATAGGAATGTAGACGGAGAGCCCGGACCTGTGTTGTTTTTATTCTTGGTTTATGTACGTTACAAGTGAAGCAGTAACTGCATGAGGTTGACCGTTAAATGTTCAACAGTGAAACGGTAGGAGTCTAGCAGGTCAGTTAGTTCGCGTTGATGTGCGTGTAGGTATAGTTAAGTCTGTCGTTGTTCGGAATTTTCTGAGATGACTGACATTGACACAGATTATTATTGCCTTGCAGTTTAATTAATTATAGGGATTTCTGACCTTAAGTGTAATTTAGTCAGTTGCGTGCAATCTTTCCCGAATAAATTATTTAGTGACAGCTTGGTAAGAATTTTTATGGACAAAAGTGGGCGTCATAATTTGTATCTTATGTAAATTATTAGATAGCTGAAGTTGACGGTTGTGGAAATAAAATTGGTACTTTACATTTTAAGTGTACTTTTTATGTAGATTATTGTTTTTTGTTTCAGAAAAATGTCACGGAGAAACTTTGACCAAGTCTCGGACACAGATTCTGACAGGGGTAGCGGGATGGATTGTCTTCCTCAGGCGAAGAGATTATTGTTGGAGAAGTTCGGCACGCCTAGGTAACTAATAAAGTTGGAAAGTAATTTGAAGGGGATAATTTTTAGAACCAGTCGTTGGTCTTAACAGTGTGGAATGCGTGTGAATAATGGGTGCTTATGGGGATTAGAAATTATGGGGGAGTGTTTGTTATGTTAGCAGATCAAAGACCTCAGTGGGAACTCCGGCTTCTTCCAAGCGCCCTGCTACCCGGATTGGCCGAATTGGAAATAATGGGAATAACTTGAAGATCGCTCGGGTGGCGGATCCGATAGGAGTGTTTTGTCGTGTCCGTCCGTGGGGTCAGTCGGACGAAGAGCGGTGCGTGAAAATAATCAATGAGAAGCAAATTGTACTTACTCCACCCGACACTTCCATGGCTTGGAAGCTAGGAACGGCCAAGGAAATGACTTACAGTTTCGAGTGTGTGTATGGACCTGACGCAGACCAGCAGACGATTTTCGAAAATATTGCTCTTCCACTTGTTCAGGTTTGGATAAGGTTTTATAGATGGTGAAAATTAATAAATAATTGTATTACTAAGAGGTCCTTGCTTTTTAATTTGCAGAATGTGATGAAAGGAAAGAATGGGTTGTTGTTTGCTTATGGCGTGACTGGATCGGGGAAGACTTATACAATGTCGGGTGGGCCGAATTCTAGTGGGGTCATGCCACGATGTTTGGATGTGATTTTCAACTCTATTGCTAGTAACCATGCTCGCAAGTTTATCTTCAAGCCAGATAGGATGAATGGATTCGATACTCAGAGTCAAGCTGATGCTATGGTTGATAAACAACGGGAGCTGAATACTATAACTAAAACACCGCGAAGTCGCAAGTATGTTTAAGAATTTTGAAGCATTAGTTAATTGAGTTAAAGGATACTACGGGAAGGTCATGTTATGTAAATTTGTCAATTTACAGTGGGAATACTCGCATGCCTGCATGGTCTGCCACACCTGGTGACATAGATGCTTCATGCAGAAACAGAGACCCTACTGTGGTGTCTATTCTGCAGCAGGACTCTCTCTATGCTGTTTTTGTAACTTATGTAGAGATATATAATAATTTTGTGTATGACCTGCTGGACGAGGGCTGCTTCGATGACAGGACTAAGAAGTTCAATTTACAATCCAAAATGCTCAGGGAGGATGGGAATCATAATGTGTACGTGAACGGGGTGACGGAAGTTGAATGTTCTTCTTCTGAAGAAGCGTTTGAAGTATTCCTTCGAGGACAGAAAAGGCGTAAGCAGGCTCATACTAGCTTGAATACTGAGTCCAGCCGTAGCCATGCTATTTTTAACATCCGAGTTATTCAGGTATGCTAGTTGATGAAAACGGTTACAATTAAGTACTAAAGTAAATACTGCAATGCGGCTTAAGGTTTTTCTTGGCTCCAAGTTGGTAGTACCCTTTTTCTATATGTGTGTTATATCTTTGTCTCTGCTTTGGTTCTGTAGGCACCCTTGGATTCGAATGGAGAGGAAGTTACAGAGGATAAAAGTCTCATTTGCATCAGCCAACTCTCTCTAGTTGATTTGGCCGGCAGTGAACGCTATGGTCGAACTGGGGCAACAGGAGACCGTTTGAAAGAAGCTGGTATGGTATATAATTGCTGTGTTACGAATCAGACAGATTCCAGATACCTTTCTGCTATTGACCTGGTGATTCATATTTATATCGTCCCTTAGGAAATATTAATAATTCGTTGATGTCACTCCGCAAGTGCATGGATATTTTGAGAGAAAATCAGCAATCTGGATCAACCAAAATGGTGCCTTATCGTGACACAAAAGTTACGCATTATTTGAAGAACTATTTTGAGGGAGAAGGTCGAGTTCGAATGATCATATGCTTAAATCCTAGAAATGAGGACTATGACGAGAACTTAGTGAGTTAATTTTCATCATGATCATGAATGGTGGGTTGTGTTCTGATTGGTTTGTAAATAAAATTTTTATTCCTCTTGCAGCACGTCATGTCATTTGCTGAATTAACTAGGGAAATCGTTGTCACACGCCCAGTGGAGAAGAAACTCGACCCAATGACACCTGGACGCCGCAAGGCCAATGAGGTTAGTTGCTATAGTTTACAAAGATAACCACGATTTTTAAATTCCCTGGTGTGTGTAAGTTCTAGGCTTACACGTCATAGACTTCTGTAACAACTTATCGTTGATCTACTTATAGATTTTTAAAGAAGCTCGACGTCGCATTGTTGAAGATATTAAAATTGACGAAAGTGAAATCCCCATGGATGTGAACATGGTGTATGGACTAGGCCCTCCGCTTCCAAGTTGTGTAATGACGAAGAGCGAAGAAGAAGGCCTTATTACAAACCTCCGCCGTGCTTTGGAGATGCGTATTAAAGGAAGAGCAGAATTAGCAAAAATACTAACTGAAAAAAGTAATCACAATTTTTAGCAATTCATTACTTTTTTATTGACTGGTTGTGTACTGAAAATACTGATCACCGTTCATTTTAGGGCACAACTTCCGTATTAGGCTAATTGATGCCGAAAGGGATGTGGAAACGATGAAAATAGAGACTACAAATCTTAAATTTCGAGTGAGTCAGTTGGTAGAAGAAAAGGAGAAAACTGAACGGGTACTACAGGTTGTTCAATTCGAAAAAAATGAGCAAGAAACCCGTGCTGATGAACTTGAGAAAGAAAACAGGGCTTTGAAGGAAGAGGTATTCAAATCGTGGTTTTCATGCAGTAGAATTTATAAATACGTGTTTACTGACTGATCATGTTATTGTTGTATGCCAGCTGGAGAACTGTAGAATGGAGATTCGTCAGAAAGAATTAGTGCACTTGAAAGATAAAGAGCAGCTTAAGACAGACTTAGAACTTCAAAAAGAACTGAATGAGCTCAAAGCTGATCGGCATCTGCAGCGTGAAGAAGCCAAGCTTCGGGTAAGTCATTAGTTATCACTGGTTTTAAGTTTTGTATAAGTTGAATATAGTTCTTTTGTACATAGAATTAATTATTTCACGAGAATAATTTTAATGTCATACTGAGTCCGAAAGGCTAGCAGTTAACTAGATTATCAGTGAATAAAATGTATTCTTTCTCCTCTTTCTCTTCTTTTTCTTTGTTACAACAAAGTTATATCATCACTACGTTTTTAATTCTTTGGTATACTTCCTGAAAATCTACAGGCCTCGTACAAAAATAAAGACAAAACTTTTGAGACAATTCGAAGCTTGATAGCTAAGGCGGAAGACGACAAACCTCGACGCTCTCGATCTCATACTCGCAGACGAAGTTTTTCTGAATCGATGTCAACTACCAGTTCCGAAGCAGATTTTATACTCAGTCCAACAAAAACGCGATCGCGCGTTATTTCTGCTTCTAATATATTGGATGTTCCTCCTTCTCCGATCAAATCTCGTAGTGGCGTAAGTTCACTAGTTCATACTATCGTGCAATAGGATGTGTATATCATCATAAACTTCCTTTCAATGAGTTCCATGTTCACAATATAATTAGGGTGTTGTTGCTGCCAATCCCCGAAGTTACCGCTCTCGTTCAAGTGACAATGATAGATGGATTGAGCACACCCCTGGTCAGCCGATCAAATCAGGGACCGTATTTCAGCCTGTCATGAAAAAAAAGAAGTCCCTCTCCAGGTTGACAAGTGCCGATGAAATTGTAAATAAAGCCTCTAAGTATTGTCTGAATCTACAGCAATCAGATGGGGATGGAGGCTTGGAAACAAAACTTTACAAGGTAGACACGTCTAACTGCATTTATTTGGTTTATCTCTTATTTCGTCATGGTGTTCCCATATTTACTAAGTGAAATTATACTATCCATTATTCCAATTTTAGGGTGACGTTATCCCATCTCGAACAGGGGGAGCGCAAGTAGTTTTCAACGATGTGGAAATTCTGAAACAAGTCTCGCCCTCCAATGTTCAGCATACCTCTCCTTCGAAAAAACGAATTTCTTCCTCCGCATTTCTTGGTCCTATGACCGGTGGTGGCACTACTCTTGTGGGGAAACTAGTTGAGACGTATGATGAATTTGACTCCGTTACGGGCGACGTTCTTGCAGAACGTTGTGCCACTGGTATCGGTCATCAGATTGGATCAAAAAGATCCCGACGAACTTGATTAGATTTATTTTTAATTTCTTTAATCCCGTTTTGTAAACCACGTCATTTTATAATAGCTATTATTACCACTGTTTTAGCATCAGTTTTCTGCAAGCTCTGTATATTTTATCACGATCATTCTAGCTGAACGCTTCTCTATTACCCTCCAGGGGATAGTTTGTGTCAACGAAGTTGTACTTTTGTGTACAGATATTTGAAGTGTTAATTTTCTTGAACAAGTATTCCTTGTGAAGCACGCACCAATTCATAATATTACTATACCTTCCTTTTATGGGATTGATTTTATTCAGTAATGTTGGCTAGAATGATTGTATTCCTGTAAGTTTGAATCAGATTGTTTATTTGTAATAAATGCCATAATTTTGTATTGCAGCATTCCATATATTTTATCGATTGTAAATTAACTGAAGCTACTAAGTTTATTGTAGTTAGTCTGTAAACATACATTCATCACAGTCCCGCCAGAGAGCCCCACAGTATTTTCCTATGGCGAAGGGTAATCCCGTGTTCTATAATCATGTTCTAGATTATAAGCAATAATATCACCTCTAGAGACAAAACACAGCTTCACTTGTAGCAAGTAGCAATATTAGTCCCCACGCCAACAAATACATTCCACCGTTTAGACTCCATTCCTTTATTAATTCAAAAATGTAATTTACCTTTCATTTTGTGTTGTCCAAAAAACATCCTACGTCTTTGATCCACTTCCTAGACCGATGGAACTAGAGTTATTAAGCCTGTGGGATGAAACGTTTTGAAACATCAGGACAAAAAATTTAAAACATGGGGGAATGGAATTATTTCCGATTATAATATGAGGCTAGGGGGGTCACCTGTTCGGCTGAAGTTTAAATACTGCGACGAGTCTCGTATCTTGAGGTGGGAAATTTGCATGGTTGCTATCATTACGTGAGTTTTAAATTGCGCCATAGAGTTCTGCAGAGTTGCATGCAAAAAGATAACCTTTGCAATTTTGTCAGTTCCTTTAATAGCCAATTCAGGAATTTAAGTGACTGACAATTTTACTCATCAGAAATATAAGACTAACGAAGGAGATTACTTTCTTGTTGTGGATTCACTCCAAGCCAATTTTGATTCCGTGCATTTATTCATTTCATGTGACACAATTTCGACGTGAATTTATCAGCGTATTGTTCTAATTGAGACGGGCTGGGTATTACTTACATATTAAAATGAAGTCACTGATTGTTTGCTTAATAGTAGTGACACTGTCAGTGACACTTGTTGTCTCTAAAAAGTATGAGAAGGATAAAAAACCGGCATGGGCGAAGAAGGACATACGGGATTTTGATGACGCGGATCTAGAAAGATTGTTTGATCAATGGGAAGTAAGTCAACTGTGGTATCATTCGTTAATATTGTACTTACATTTATTTTTGGACTGTCTGCTGAATAGTGTAACTTTATTGTGTTCCCAGGAGTAATGCTTTTTAAAATTAAAAATTTCAGGAAGATGAAGAACCCTTACCTGCAGATGAGCTTCCAGAACACTTGCGACCACCAAGTGAGACTAAGAGCTTCCCCTTCGATAAGGTAGTTTGAAAATAAAATGTCATTAAGCCTTTTTAACGAGAAAGGATAAAATAATTTAATTTTGTGGACATTAAAAGGTGGGATCGCTTTCGCCGGACGAGATTATGAAAATGACAAAGAAAGGGAAGTCCGTCATGATGTTTATCAATGTTGATGGAGCGCCTACAAGAGATCAAACGGATACGTTGACTAGCTTATGGCAGTCCGCCCTTCGGAACAATCATATTCAAGCGGAAAGGTATAGAGGAATTTATGTGGTTTTTAATGTAACTGGGGTGTATGAATCTAATTATATTGATTTCAAGCCCTGGAAATATGTAGGAATAATTTAATCGCCAAAGTAATAGTGCTTCAGTCAGTTTTGAGTTCTTGAAGCATTTGGATCGTCTGGTTGAGTTGTTTGTTAGTTGTTTATTTGACTACTTATTCTGCAGGTACGTTATTGAAGACAACAGGGCGATATTTATGTTCAATGATGGGTCACAAGCATGGGATGCGAAGGAGTTTTTGCTGGAGCAAGAGGGCTTGCTAAGTATTACCTTGGAAGGTCAGACGCATAATGGACGGAAGGTTAAAGGGCCGGTTCCAGAGAAGGATCAGAAAAAGGAATTATGATATAGTCTGCTGTGGAGAGCTAATCTCATAATATTTGCACTATCCGAGTACATGTTTTTCCTTGTTATGTTTCTGATTTGCTACGATAATTTGGGAGAATACTGAGGTTAAATGAATTGTACGAGATTGAGCCAAAAAGCTTCAGGTCATTTACTAAAATCATCATTCGTATGTATTTGTTTTGTGATAAAGGCATAATACAGTAATTAAGATTATTTTGTAAAATACAAAAAATAATAAAATCATTCGTGTGCTTTTGATAACAGGTACAGACTTTTCATTCCTTTTCTAAATTCTCCATTACATTAAGGCCACTCCGGCTCTTTTACACTGGATCAGCTTACTTACTAAATATGTACACTTGAAGTCCTTGGATTTACTTAAGTGAGAGACTAAGGCAAGCGTTTCTACTCGTAGATTCTTTTTGTTCCAGAAATCACCAGACCCATTCTTTCTTTTCCTTCGTTGGATCCTCCAAAGTATCGAAAAAATGACCGAGCTTTCGCACAGGCTTTGGAGTTTTCTTGATCCTCCATTTTTTAATAATCTCCGCCAGAGCCACATAATCAGCACCGTCTTCAATCAGCCTAAGGCACATTTGTAAACTCTCTGAACTCAATTTAGTATTAAAGATAACCGACATTTCTTTTATAATTTCCAACGATTCGTTAACACAATCCTCCTCAGTCTCCTCAATTTGCTCCGGTCCAGTCGATACTGGTCCAACTATTGATTCTTTCACTGCAGAATCCTTACATTCTTCGTACACCTGGGGATCCGGACTTTCATCACCTTTTTCCGTCTCAACTGTTACAGTCCCATTCGTGCTTTCGTTATCGTTGCCAATGTAATCTTCAAAATGGAATGTCATGTCAATAATCCCTGCAAATCCCAAAAACCTTGACACTTTAATAATACCCTTACAAATTTATATTCCTTACTAAGCAATACTAGTTCAAACACAAAATAATAATGTGAAGGGTATCCAAAAAAAATACCTTGATGTTCTTCTCCAAGATCTTCGAAACCCAAAGGCTCTTTCTTCTCATAAATCCCCTTCTCCGAAATATAATTGTCACCAACGGATGAGAAATTCTTATCGGGTGATTTCACGCATTCCATTTTTAAAATATAGCAATATTAAATTCTTATCGTAATTTTATTTCCTTCCTTACAATAGAAACCCCGTCATGAAATCTCGGTTGTGGGTAAAATTAATAATGGACAGCAATTTCAATGTCAAAGCAAAATCATAATAAGAATAATATTTTAATAATATAATGATGAATTAATTTCAGATAGATGAACTCTAATGTCATTATTTATAATCTGAAACTACACCAGTTACAGTTCAACTCCATAAAAATATGTCAATATTTCTAAGTAAATGTACCCAATAAAATATTCTGGAATATGAACACAAACATTGAATGACGAAGTACTTTATTACGAGATGCAGGAACAGGAAAGGAACACAAAGTAGCCGTTGAATAATATGTGACAGTGTTTGTCTATTAATGCGAGTTCGCTCACAAGGAGCGTATTTCATAGGGATTATGGCTGGAGCTATTTTCAAAGGAAACGTAGAACGTTGTAGTTCCTCTGCTTTCAGAATCCTTTCAGAATCCAAGTAACACGCTGTTTAACCTCCTTCTCTCAACAGGGACGAAGTTTTAAAATCAATGCTGGTTCACATTTTCACATTCTAAATCTTATAAATTTAGGAGACCACTCAGAAATTTGTAAGGGTTAGCTTGGATATTTTAAGCTAGACTGTTACATGTAATTAAATTATTACGGATTTAAAGTGTGAACATAGATATTGTGAATATAGGCAAAAGGATCTACATGTTGTACAAAAGCATTGTGTGTAAATCATTTGGCCTCTTCAACGACGATGGGTAGGTGACACCTGTGGTACTTAGATTTTGATGCTTCAGGAATTTTCGCTCCTGAGAGAATAATAGGCGAAATATACTCAGGTCACTTGGGATATTGATTTTAGGATTACTAACCATGTTATTCATTTCGTTTAAATTTCGGTTTTGCAGGTAAAAGACATTCCTTGTGAGTACACTTCATCTGTCTTTTGTGTACTTTTCCTGGTTTTGGCGCGCCCGTCAATTGAAAAAAAGATGCCTTCAATATTTGACACTACCAGCAGTAAGCCCTGCTGTACTGGAGCAATTATTACTTCGGTGCTGGGGGTGGTTTTAATTACTTTCGCTAGACTGCATGTCATAATAATATGTGACTTAAAATATTAACGGGACAAACTTTTGGAAAAGATGGTTGCGATTCCCATGACTGCCCAGTATTAGACCATTATTTCAATTCAACATTATTTTATTTTAATGTATTTTGTCACCTATGGACCTCATTAAAAGTCAATAACATGACATCATCTCTATATTAATGGGCAGTTTCTGTCTGTTAATTTACAACTCTGCCAATGCCAAACCTGTTTGACATGGCCTCATGATCTTTGAACTCCCCTCGCGCTCATGAATTGTGCCCAGGTGCACTCAAACGCCTCCCTCAAAGTACTCTCTCAAAATTATTAAACTCGCACTCAAAGCTTGAGTGCCCTCATAGCTCTCTTGCACCAACGAATGAGTGCTATAATTAATGGCTGGATTGGATAAGCGGCGATTATTTTTACCAACAATAAGACTGGAGAACGCTTTTTCGAAAATAAGGTCTCACAATCAGTTTTGCTGTTTACTTGAGTTAGATCTCACATCTCTCAATGTACTGGATGTTTCACCAATTTCTCCGTTAACTTAATATAAAGAAGTAACATAAAATGTTTGATTCCCAATTTAAATTTTCAACAACTTTAAAATCGTTTTGAATGAAAAATAGATAATTTACGTATGTTACTGCGCTTGCTTAAATATTCTAGGAAGAAAAAATAACACGAGCCTACCAATATGAAGTTACTGGAATATATTAAAATTTACAATCAATTCTGATTCGTCCTAACATCAAGAAAGGCTTTCCATTACACCTGATATTATTACATGCATGACCACACCTAATTAAATATTCATTCTACAATTTACAATCAGGGAACATTCGTATGCGTAATTATGATCTATAACAAACTGTAATAATTGTGAATGCGAAAAACTGCACTCAGCCTCTGCCTCTTGAGTACGCATAAATTTAATGACCACTCGACGTCATTGCTGTGAGCACAGACATTTCAAATCCGATTTGAGTGCAAGACTGAGTGCGAGGCAGGAACTCAATGAGTGCGAGTGTGTCCAGGTATGATCCCATGCAGAAGTTTTGATGCGAAATTAAGTTCGAATCGAATACTTTTACGATCGCGGTATATGTATGTTAGTTCTCCCTTTAGCTAAGTATGTAAACTCGTACATCCCTCTCCCCTCCAAGGAACTGCCCCTGTGGAGCACAGGGCTTTTTGCTAGTAATAAAAAAACAAACATATGCACATGTTTCAACTATCCCGGTGGTCAGTCTGTGATTTTAGCGGACCCTATGTATTGTAAAATGAACCATGTATATACTTTATTTCGCATAACCAACACCCAAGGCCAACAAAACAGTCTGACTGTGAGCATACAGAAGAATCACTGTAAAATGTACCAGTAGATGGCACAGTACGAGTACCTAATTATCGAATAGTTGAAGAAGCTCAAGACATAAAAATAGATCATTAGACATCATAGCGTTAATATTGGTTTTTGAGCCCAAGTAAAATATCAATTTAAGAGCCCACGCTTTCCCTCAAAAACCTTGAAACGGCATAAACCATGCCACATGCAATGCACAGGGATATTAATTGATTTCCCAATTTTTATTTAAGTCAGATCAAGTTGTACTGCAACTATTGGACAGGTAAAAATTCCAACATTTGGATTACTCATAAAAGTATGTGACAAGGTGACAGGGGGTGAGTTTTGAACAAGCTAGTTTAGATTATTACCAAAGATATGTGTATTCATAAGCACTCCAGCTCCATGATAGACTACTCACGGGCAATATTTAATTAATTGTAATGATTGTCATACTTGCCGCGTATCTACTCTTTGTTGCCTCTTTCCTTCGTTCTACATATGTCTGTCTTTCAAAATACTCATATAATGATTAAGCACTAAAAACCTGGGAACTATGTTCCTTGTGTCAACAAGAAAAGGGTTGGCCCGCTGACAAGTTGACATAACTCTGAGATTGTAAAATAGAACAAGATAAAGACATACATATGTAAGTACTACATTATAGCCAGATCCTTTGACAAGGGATCAACCCACAATTGCTCCTTAATTGTGAGAAATCAATATAATAATAATCACATTTGTATTGGCATTTTTGTATTCGAATGATACAAGCGTGTGTTAAATTTTTACTTTTTTTTTTACTAACCGTCAGACCTTTAATAATAAAATTGCCACATTCTCCATGCCAGAGCTTCTCCAAAGAGTCTCCCTCCATATTTTGTTCCTTCGATTAAATTCTTCTCAATTTTGTTTTCTGTTTTTCCCAGTCATGTCACAAATTTTGAACTTATTTTGGAACCAATTCGATTTTTTTTTCTAAAGCCAAAAATATCTGCCCAAAATTCCAGTCATTTCCAGGTGGACAGGCATAAAACAGGATATTGTCATTTATATGACCCTGAATGGTTGCGACTATCACGATTAGAACAGCCACTGAGATTTTAAATAACAACTTTTTGTCTTCAAAAGGACTCGGAAGCCAGAATTGACCAACGAATTAAATTTTAGTAGATGGCGCCTGATGAAAGACTCTCATTGCCGAATAGTAATCATTCTAGAATATGAAATGTTAATAGTGCCAGCTATTTTATAGTTTTATTAATTGAATCGAAGGGAGCACAAGTGTTAAATAAAATTTATTTGTTGTTCTCATAATTGTTATATTGTTGTTCTTTCTGAATAACTATTACTGTTTTTTTAACCCGCAATCCCAATTCAATATTATTGGATTTCCCCTCAAGCATAAATAATACTGACGTCTTCGGCTGATTTACAACAGAAAATTAACAAGGTTTCCCCTCATTCCTTCAAGTTCCATAAATAATACTCTGAGCTTCAAATCAACAAAGTAATTTGCAACATGAAGAATATTTTTCTCAGAATTAGTTGCTTCCAATTATTACTCTGGCTTGAAGTAGTAATCTCAAAACCTATTTTAAAAGTCTTAAATCCTTCGGATTGTAGGAAAAAATGGGACTATTTCATCTAGCAATTATTATGTTCTACGACTGTCTGCACAAATGCACTTAAATTTATTCCAAATATTTTAAATTAAATTCACCTACTTTCAAGTAAACAACAAGTCAGGTTCTAGCAGCAGCAGAATAGTTCATTAAACACTATTATGAGTGGAATGATATATGGACGAAAACTTGTTGAAAATAAGAAATAATCAAACTGGGTAAAATTTTATTTCTTCTTACTTGTCACTTTGTTTGAAGTTAAGGGATATAAATCTCTCCAGTGGATTGTAAAGTATATAATAATTTCCAATGTAGACACTATATACTGCATAGAAATGATGAGTTGGCAGTTGTCCGAAAATAACTGATTGAAGTCAGTAAAGGCATAATTAGATGCATATGAAATTCCCAGAGGTACATACATGATGATTGTGAACCTTTACAAATTGCTGGGTCAAGTCATTTGGGCTCACAATCAGAATTTAAGTGTCTTCATGTACAATTGTTCTTTTAAGAATTGTTCAAATCAATAAATTCTTCCTTACTAGGCCTGCGATATTTGTTATTTCCGTCAGCACCTGGTTTTAATACGCCTAGATTTGTAAATAAGAAAATTGCTTTTGCTCACCATCAGTCATTTCTCCTCTTGGGATTGACAGGATGTTTAAATAAGATTTTACACTCATGCAATATCATACATTTTATTGCTCTCTTGATCTTGACCATGTGAAAGTGCAACGTTAATTCTTCCCAGCATGAAAAGGGATCTTTGTTGAAAAGTGCGTCTTGTGATTTTAGTATCTATCTGTCTGTGTCTGTACACATTTGATTTTAGTAATTATGTATATGTGGTTTTTCATTTGGAATAATTAGTAGACGGGATCTGCAAGGAGCCCAGCGTACTCGCTAATTTTAATGATTAATAAATTACCCTAATGATTTGTTTATGATTATATTTTGATGAAAGCGCAAATAATGTCTGTTCGTAAACCAAAGGGAAAAGCTGTTAAGGAGGTAGATGAAGGAATTCCTTTCATTGTTAATTATATGCCTTCATGTGTTTTACTGTTTTTGAGACGCTTACTCAAGTGACAATTTACTACACCAGACATATGTATGGGCGTTGTGGAGCCCTCAGTAATAAAAAATAATGCTTCCGTAGAGCAGTTAACCTATAACCTTCATTATCACTATATGAGCATGTTCAGGAGATCAGCGGTACTTAATAATTTATTTGAGAATGTGTCAGAGGTGATAATGTGGTTACTATAGTATATGCAAAGAAAAACAGCCAGCCCATGACTGTATGCTGCACAGTTAATTTCCTTGTGTATTTTTAAAAAATGACAAGTTTTGAGAGTTGAAAGTAGCGCTAGATTAAATTAATGTGGGAGTTAATGGGATATTGGTTGATGGCTTTATTTAAAAACCTGTGAACACAACTAACTCAAATGCAGATGAGGAGACACTATACAGAGGAGCGCATAGGCGTATAATTACATGTAATAAAGTACATGTGCGAAAATATAGGATCTCCATCCATCCCTCGAAGATGTGCATTTTACTGAGAAAAATTCCCTTCTGCAGAGCCATTAGGAACGACGCTAACCGGTTCTGGAACTCTTAACCAATAAACAGAAATAAATTCACTCATTTGATTACCTTGCTGCGTTTCCATGTCAATTTACTTGGAAACGTAATGAAAATCTGAGGGAAATTAGCTCCTTCTGCATCTCTCCTCTTTTGTTTTAATTCCTATTACTTGAGTTAAGAACACTTGTAAAAGCTCATAAAAAAGGATTTTATGCAAGTTAGTTGTACACTTCATAAATGTATGACGGTCAGTGTATTTGCTTTGCCCTGCAGTAGTAGTAGTAGTAGTAGTAGTAGCCTGGAGCAGTTAAATATCCAAAAAGGTTATTAAGTTACCTATAATATACTCGTCAATATGATGGAATGAAGTGTTTCATTTTTTGTATCCCATTAAATAATATTTTGATTCAGGAAAAATAATAACCTTCCGTGAAAAATATTCTTCCTCTTTAAAAAAAACAGTCATTTCACGTTAAAAATAAGTGCAAATGCAGATCCTCTCACTTTTTGATCTACAAAAGTTGAGCTGACCAACGCCTTTGTATACGAAGAAGCTTCTTCTTCTCCATTCCATGACAAATGACAACAAATCAAGTTACTCTCACTCTTCGATCACTTATTTAGTCGTCGTCATCGTCTTATACAGGAACAAACATGTCAAGGAAGCAAGTTCTCCTGAAAAAACTGTTATGGTAAAAATGCTAACGAAGTTGGGTTTTACGCATGCAGAATCTTGGGAATCTCTCGTTAAATTCAACCAGCATATATGTACCTTCTTATATGACGAACCTCATCATATCCAACTGCCATGAATATCGATGCTAATGTTTTCCTCTCTTATTCTACACAGGTTAGCTATTTCCCATGAAATCAATGTAAGGGAATCTTTTTAAAAAGCGAGAATGAATGTAAATCAAATATTTATTCCAATTTTATAATCCTTTGTCTCGACACTACTCATCCTGTAGGTGAGTCCATACATATGTATACAATACTTATAGACAAGGATATGAGAGCAGTCACGATGAGCTGTTGACTCTTCATATCACACTTTGAGTTAAAACAAAGTACTACATGAACTTTGAAGGAGTCACTTATTATTGGTAGTCGTCATTTTGAACAGTATTGTCCGTGGCGACGTCTTCCTGTAATAAGACAGTATGGCCCCATAGTCATTATAAATTAGTAATTGTTCATTAAATTTTTTCTCGGCCCAACAATACATACATATGTGCACAGGGGAAAAAGTTACACAGCAGAGCGAAAGTTACGTTGTTCCAGCCATATTTCTGACAAAGGGAACCAAGGTCAGGAGTAAAAATATTGATAAATGTGACTCAAATTGTGTCACTTTTCATGTAAGAACATGACTTGGATCTAGTCCTACAATTCCCCAGACTCCAAGTTGGGAAAACAATAAAATTGCATAACGACTCAAATTACTATTGAGCTTCTGAAATACAGGAGACAAAAACTGTTTACTTTAGTTTTGCAATGTCTCTGATGTGGAAGGAACCCCTTGGAAATTATTATTCATGTTAAATAAATGTTCGTGGGAATATAACATACATGTATCTAATTATATGTAGATACAGATATATGCACATCTCGTCCTAATCCATTCACTCGCTGACAGGAATTGTCCACAAAAATGTCTTGTTTCCCCTTGTCTTTGGGTCCTCACGTTTTTACAGGGAGGTAGGAGTTTTAGAGTTGCTACTTTAACTTGTCTCATGGGAACTTGTGAAAAACGGCGAGAAACGTCCAGCACATTTTTCTCCTCCGAGTTACACACATACATACTACGTACATAATTGTCCAGCTAGTAATAAGTAAACGTGAACACAAACACATCAGGTAAAAATCGTCATCAATTTATAGCTCGACAACAAAAGAAAATTCACTGAGATTAGACATGTGAGTCAAAAGCTGGATAAAAAAATGCTGGATGAGCTTGCTGGAGAGCTTTTCCAGACAAAAATGATCTGCAATGGAATCTATTCCTTCATTAACATATGTAAGTGTTCAATGATCGTTGGACGAAAGTTTGTAGGGATCCTATGGGACTGACAATGAGAGGGATACATAAAATATATCATGTAATATCTATTAGTCGGAGAAAAACGTCGTATAGTGTTAATATCTGAAGATGTGAGAGGTTCCATTTATTATTCATAGATTCACAAGTCACATGATACTATTTCAATATCTCATGCTTGTCACATCACACTACACTCTATAAACTACTGTGTAATCTAAGTATTAGCTAGATTTCTGTAAAGACATAGGGTTTGGAAATTTTGTTTCACAGGATCCCATTTAGGGGATCACATAATTATGTAGATGCATCTGTATATGTACAGCAAGTTCCTATTTCCTTTGGCCTGCTCTTCTGTTATGTATATGCACTGCGGTACGAACTATATTTGAAGAGGCATGTGTGCGTTTTTTTTTCAGGTTCTTTTCCAGAGTTTGTGCGCAAACCATTAGGATTTTTTTTGACTATTATTAAAACTATCATCTGGACATCCAACCATAGTTAGTATATATCTTGTATCTACAAATAAAACGAAACAAGACTTTGTAATTCTCAAGGGCAGCCAGCCCATTTGCCGCTCATTCCTATATGTTATTTCTGTTGAGCATGCAACTTGCCAAAAGATACCTGTTATTTCGTATTATAACGCTCATACTTTCATTTTCCTTCTACACTTGAACCCAAATCATCATCATATAAGTAAAGACTTGTTCAGTTAAATAAATACAGACGCACAACGTCTCCCAGACTTACATATTTCCAGTCTTATGTATTCAAAAGGAATAGTATGTGGAAGAAAGGAGAAAAAATGTCACAATTTTTTTACATTCAAAACATCACTCCTCGTGATATCGGAATTAAGAGACATAAATCCTTGCGGATGTTATTCTCATAAAGTAGATATGTGACAAGGATGGTCATTGTATGAACTTTTGAGATTCCCAATCCAATTCACGCTTGTATGTAGATATGTATATACCTCACGAGACCCATATTTCACCTCATCTCTCCAGGACTTTCATTAAGTACTCAAGTTTAGGAGAGACAGTCGTAATGGGACCAATTAAATAAAATTGCCTCGAACGGAGAAGTAATAATGACCTAGGCTAACTAGAAATTTATTATGTAAATTCCCACGGATGCGAAGTCCAGTCAATTCATGATTTTTTCCCCAAGCTGCGCCCTCATGTACAACTGCATATTTTATTATTACGTAAAGCGATTGTTCTACTCGAGTTCTTGCCAACAATAAATTATCCTGAGAGTTAATACCTCAAGTTTAATGTACACGGAGACAGTCTCACGACAGTTTTGATGGCTGCAATAAACTTTGAGAGTAGGTGCCTTCTCTGTAATATAAAAATTGAGCATAAATGATCACGCAATATACGCAGTCGATTCATGACTTGGAATATAATTATGGGGAAGGTACATACACATATAGACTTTAAAAAGAAACACCATATTGTTGTTTCCCTTTGTCCAGCTGCGGTAGTGCTACAACAGAATATAACATGTCCAAGAACAGAATGGAAACAGTAGCATCATTTTACTGGCTTTTCTTCAATGGGACGCTGGAAGAAAGATGCTTTACAATCTCCATGCAAATGAATAGATACATATGGGAAAAAAATATTTAATCAAATCAGGAATAGCCATTTGGTCTCTCAAGTCGGGTAACTCCTCACAGAAGTTATAAAATGATAATTATGAGTGAGTCAGGAGTGTAAGCGACTGGAATACCAACACTCAGTCCTTCCCTGTAATGTTTGTTTCCTCCATGTCAAAATTGCAAATTATGTGTAGCATCTGGGGGATGTGTGGATAGAGGAGAGTGTACTCCGTTGAAAGACAGGACATAAATTAACTAGTTTAGGAGACAGTTATGGTAGTCGAAAGAGTTTCTTATGCAGGTGATGACAATCCCATTACACCCACACATGCTAATATTTTTCGTTGAAATCTCAGGGTTGGGTTTTCCTAGAAGTTATAGTTCCCTATCTTGTAGATTATTACAGCAGGACAACATGGAGCAACACAAACACACAAAAACACACAAACACACACACACACACACACACACACATACAACTAACCTGTGTATATAGTATATGTGTGTGTCTCTGACACTTGACCCTCCTTGTGTGATTTTAAAATCACTTTTATTTCCATATTGCATATTCATTGATTAAAAAGTTTAGAGGTCAGGGTGCGTTTCTTCTAATAAGGGTTATGAATGGGAATAGTATTTGGACTGCAATTACATATACAGTACCTTCCTCCTAATCAGCTCTCCACAGATGCAATTTCTGATGCACTCCTGTACAGACAGATACTTACTTACCTTTTTGCCTTACGAGCATATTAGCATTGGACAAAATAAATATTGACGGGTTATTAAATTGGGCAAAGTTGCATAATTGGTTGTTATGAATTAAGGAAATGTTATTCATGGGATTTGACCTACCCTATTTACAGCATGATCATTCACTTGCTAACTGTCATACATTCCCCAATTACCGAAGGAGGTAATTGCGAGGAGTCCAGAGCTAGTATATGTTGTAGGATAATTGTATCTTTACCCCTGATTTCCATAAAGTAAGGTTTCCAGGCTGATCATTAGGAGTAGGTGCAAGGGAGTCTCATGCCAATTATAGCTCCCATATGCATAGATTTTTGTGGGGATATATTACGTAAATGTTGGGAAGGCGAGGATGGAAGGAAGGAAGGAAGGATGGGAAGTACTTGTCGGAGATTATAATATAGAAGTAAGAGTAAAGCTATAAACAAATTAAATGATTTGAGTGATTACTTGTTTCCTCCCCAGTGTACGTACCTTCTCGGCAGCTCTGCATACTAAATTACGAGGTAATAACTAAATACATGGTGGCCTAGGTAATAATTTTTAATAATAAACTTTTAATATGAATTAAGTGGGTAATCAAAAAATGATGATTTTCTCAGCACTCACAATGCTGATAACTACAGGTCAGTGTGTGGCCCTTTCTTCCATAGTCATTACAAGTCAGTAGGAGACTTTCATTACTTCCAGATGAAATGCACACATTTTCTCTGCCCCCTCCACAATCATTCAATCAGTGAACACTGCTTGCTATAACACAGTGCTCTGACAATGATTCCTACACATATTTACAAACTTTGCTCATTTTGCCCTCCAAATGTCCAAAGCGGTTGGGATTCAACTATTAATATATTTACTTGACCTCTGTTCTCCCTCAAATAGTTTATTATATTAAATTTTTACAATTTTATTGAGATATGACCGTCGACAATGTGACTCTCTTGAGACATGTAAATGCACTTTTCATACCTTGATTGACAATTGACTCTGGTAGGAGTCTTGTGGGGAAGAGCGGAAAGGACTCTAAAAATTTGATGTCCATGTATTCTTTCTAGATGATCTTCAAATGATGGGGCCTGGCCTGAGTCACCGGATCATTCTCAGGATTTTAATAACCTGGGCAAGTTAGTAACTGGAAGGGGATGTAAGATGTAATGATGGCTATAAATTGTGCCAGTACAGGAATTTATTCCCCTGTAGAATCGAGAGGCTCGCCTTAAAATCAAACAATTAAGTTATAGATCTGATGCGGAAGAACAAGGAACGTCACATGAATTTGTGATATGTACATTATGTATACATGAAATGGTTATCTTGCTTATCTCCATCGTTAGCTACACCTCCTCACACACTAGTTTTTGTGACGGTCCTAGAGTGGTTCCTCCTGATTGCGAACAGACGTTCCCAAGTGGAGACACACACGCAGGATGATGTTGGTTCCTCAATCGTCATATGTGGCCAAATCATGTCAACTTTGTTATGATTTCCTTGTGTCACAGCGATTGTACTCCATACACTACATGCATACGTACGTACATGGATATGTATTGGTACAGGTGTAGGAGCAGCACCTGATTCAATCAAGTCTCAAAGAACTTCAAACTGCTGGTCAATGCGTAACTAGCTGATTATGAGTGACAATCATATCTATATACGTTTCCATATTCCCAAGTGATCGATCCATACATGGAATTTTAATTTCCTTAATGTTGAATTAGTTTCTAATTAATTTGCAATTTAAAACCGGCTAAAGAGCACTCAAGTGCCGAAACTATAGAGACGTGTCATGTACAAGTAAGTACGCACATATCTGTACGTACATTGGTAAGTATCTGACTTTGGACTTTTCCCCCAGAACTTGACTGTCCAGATCACTTTTTACAGCCCAAAAAGTTGGACTCACAAAGGAATGTAAAGTTGGCCTGATTTGGAGTTTTTCGAACAGTGTCACAGTCATTAGAGACAGACAAGATGCTAAAAATTGAGGAAGGCCTCAGTAAAAACTGAGCGTCCCAGCCATCCTAATCCTACATTTGTGTGCAGAAAACAAGACTAACTGCGAAACCTGTCTTTTTAAGTGTATCTGAATCGTAATTCAATGCAAATTAATACGATGTGAACATTAATTCATGTATTACCTACACACGGTGGGGGCACAGACAAATTACAGATGTAGATGTAATTAGAAGAATTATTATTCCCTTTTTCCTGTGTCTTACACCCTGTACACAGAATAGTACCCTCTAGGTCTCAAGACTATGCACACGACCTATTCTCCAAATAATTTCCTTACTTCATGTTACTCTTCAGTTTTTTTTCAATTGGGGATATACAGTATGTATCTAAATATTCAATTATTATGTTTTGGGAGTCAGTAGGAGAAATTAAAATTATGAGGAAATTGTATTGTTTGCTTATTTCCAAGATTAATTACAGTGGGGCGCACGCCTCTGTGGATATGTGTCCATTATTTCAGGAGAACATTTTAATTGTGGACTATCCCCACTTGATTTGACTTGTTGTCATCCAGTTTTACCATTTGTGATAGATGTGTGGAGCCTGAAACAATGGAATTGTTTGTGACTACAGTGGAGCTGCTATTACGTACATAGACTTACAATTAGTTACATGGGTATAACAACACGGTTGTATTATCTAGGTCAGAGGCACAACCTCACAAATAGCTTTTGTATTCTTTTGCCAAAAATTTCAAGCAAACTTATCGAGGTTAACTGGTGATTTCATCGCTTCTGGTGGATAAAAATATATGACACATGGCTATGTACCATGTGCTGGCATATAGATATATGTTTGATACACTTTTAGTATTCAGTGAATCTCCTCGTCCAAAAGGTTGGAGTACATACATAGATACTATGTACGTACATATATTTGAAAAATTAAACCACATGCATATATCTACAGAATCTTAAAAATGTGCTTGGAGTGTGTTCAAGGGTTAAAAAAAACGTTTTAGACATATAATGGCTGCATAATGGTGAGGATTGGCAGCATCAGTTCCAGTGTCAAAACCTGTTGATCATGGGAGTAAACGTACTACCAAATTATGTATGGTTCGGGTCCTCATCATTACTATAATTATTGGCAATAATAACTATTTTTCAACTTCACAGTTCACACCCGTCCTGAGGATTGCTAATGGTGTGGATTTTTTCCCCCTCCCCGATATTTTTATAGGCATTATGATAAATAGAAAACATTGACTTTCTATGATTAAAAGGCTTTTTGCAATTAATGAACCGGTCCAGTGTGTAACATGGTGTGTGATTGAAGTCTACATGATTTTATCAAACCAGACTCGTTTCTCTTACTTTCCACATGACAACTTGACCGATAATGGCAAGTGGCAATTTTGCAAATTATAATGCAGACACCTCGTTGAAACACACGTCTCGGACTCAAGTCCCTAAACTATATGACCGTTGTGTGAACAATAGTTGAGGGATAGGTGAAAGGTATCTAAAACTTGGTCCCAGCTCTACTAACTCCCAGCACTCAGAGTCAGCCAGTGTTTACTCACGTCCGTGGACTCATAAATCTTGGTTCTAATTGCATTTTCATGATTTAAATGACTTGGATGTGCAGAGAAAAGAAAATTAAATAATTGAAAATCCTAATTGAAATTTACAGAACAATGGAATGGTCACAAGAGAGAATCGTTGGGAAAAGTCCCGCATAATTTTGGTTACTCTTTGAGTTGTTTTAAAATCTCCTTGTGACTTGTTTCCCAGTCATCATAAAATAAAATTAATGAGTGATTTTCTACATTTGTCTTGATGGGAAAATCTGGCATTGAGCCGTCCTCTCCTATTTGTCCACGAGTTCTTGGGTGGGAATGTAAGTCAGTTGGTAGTATAGTGTGGTTAGTACTACAAGGGATTTGAACAGGTGTAATTCATGTAATTTTAATTCCGATTCACTTGAAATCCCTGTCATTTTTACGATGGCATAAACTAAAACCTGAAAATCGCATTTTTTTCCCCATTCAATTTAGTCCGCTCAGCAAGAGAGTGTGTGTAAGGGAAATAATTATGCGAGTTTACTTGTCAAAATTATTCGGTTGCTTGTCCCGTTCATGTTATTATATACAAAAATGTTGATACTCTTCGAGCATGTGGGCACACTTTTGTGGAGACTCATCATTCCTATAAGTAAACATGTAGGAATCATTCAAACAAGTGACTACTCATATGTGAAAGAGGTGTGCAAGTTGTTTCACACTATCAAATGAGGCATAAATAAGTGTTGTGATAAGTACTCCCTGGGTAACCGCTCATACCTTGAGATGTGTGTAATCAGCAATAATAACGCCACTCAGTCTATATTGGTCATTGTTTCATACTTTATTATTTAATATCTAAAATCCAATCTCTTTACATTCTAGAATTATTATGTATGAAATAATTATATGTTGGTATATGTACGTATACAAGTCATACACATACATACGTAATTGTCTATGGAGTTGCCCTAGCAAAAGAAAATACTTTACTAGTCAAGCTACCGGTGAGCATTGTTTCATACCAAACTAATCATCCTAATGGTTGTGCATTACATATGTAGATACTTTAAAATAGTATGTACATAATGTATACTGTGTCTGCTAGAGAGCTCCTTAAATTAAAGAAGATCCAGCAAAGACGGAAAAATCTTGTTTTATTTCCATGGAAGTGTGCATGTTCCTTTATATTTGAGTATAGTATATAGACTCTTGCATTATATAAAATTACTTTTTATAATAATTATTATAAACCCGTGTGTAGAAGCTATGGAGCTTTAAACCATAGGGTCTGTATCAAGAGATCTCATCCCTACTGTAGTTGGATACTTTGGCTCAGTGCATCTCGGACTGTGTGTATGCACTACAGCGATGAGTATAAGACAGGACACTCCTTCCCCCTCCGGAATACAAATTAGTTGGGATTCAAGTTAAGTAAAAAGAGCGACAGCGATGATGAAGAGTCATCACCATTGCCGAATTTTATGACGGGATTACGTATGAGATGTCTTGAGCAGGTGAGTTCACTGGGCGAGCAGTTTTGCGCACCTGAGCCCAGCCGTCACTCACCCAGTCAGTCAGTTCATCAACGTGTGTGTGGAAAAATCAGATGGTATTAGTATACGAGATCCCTCGAGGTTTGTCATGAGAGCAGTATAAAAGGACTATGTCTTCCCTTCAATAATTATTATTGCAAAACTTGGTCGGACTCAGATAGGAAAGGAGGGAAAAAAATCCTGGCAAATTTTTATGGATGGAAGTGATACGAAAGCAAAACTTGATAATTTGTATCCATCAGCATACATTAAATCAAAGACGCCCTGAATACACAACAGAACATAATCAGTCCACCTCCCTCCGTTCAGTCCTCAATAAGATTGTTCTGGACACGACAAGCCTAATTAATCAAATATCACACGGCTCAGTGTCAGGAGTATGTATGTATGTATGACCCAACAATAGCCCTCAACAGCTGCTGGTGAGTTCATATGCCCAGGCAAGAGTGCTGGACACACGCTCTTTGATTGTACATATATACATACATCATTTTATACAACCAGATAAACATCTCCTTCACCTGGAAAGAATGGTCAACCTCGTGGAGATTTTTCCAACCTGCTGGCGGAGACCTAAGGAGGCGATGGCACTTGAACTAATCTGGAACGTGTGAGGTTTTCTGTCAGTGTTTCAAATTCCAGTTTCATTAGCTAACAGATGCAAATAGTTTTGAGAGCTTTGTAAGCACCTATGTAAAAAGTTGCTACTGCTATCCTATAGCACCTGGTAACAAATAAGTATACAGACCTAGACTTAAAGGTAAAAGTCCTAAATCTTTCAAGTTTCTACTTTATCCTCATAAATCTTGAGGATTTTCTCGCACTCGATTTATGGGGTGAACTACTTAACATATCTACATGAAAAATAAAAAAAGGGATGCACATGCTGGCATGGAGGGTTTACAATACCCCATTAATTTCACAGCCCAGGACTTTTACTTATGGTGGGATGGAGGGGGGGGGGCTTATTGTGATACAGAGCTATTAACATATGGGGAGAGTAAGCCGACGAAAAATGTGACTATTATTTGATTAACTAATCAATAATGGACAGGGTGGGCAGGTTTTTGCCTCAGTCCCCAGCCAACATTGAAATTGATGGTAATAAACATTTGGGATGTATTAATTGCTCATATCCCAGGCTCTTTGAACATATATCTACTGGGAGACAAAACAGTTAAGTTTGGAGCTGAAACGTGTTTTAACGTCATAAATTTTAAATACAATATCTCAAGAAGAGTTCCCATTCTGCATGAGTGTGTAGTTAGACACTACATTTACTGTCTCACACCAGACTGGAAGTCCAAAACGTGACTAGGAATTAATCCCAAGGGAGTACAATAGTACAGATATGTACTAATTTTTCCATGTGCCTGGGCTCGCAAGTGTATTTTTACTTCACACATATCCAGCTCGATCTTCTCATCTCATTTCTGTCTGCAAAATGTTCCCCAATGAAACTTCTCTTTTCCATGCATGTCCAAGACGGGCTTGTGTGTATGCATTCGTTCATGTACATACATATGTAGATACATGTGTACATATGATTATACCTAGTCGAGCGTATCAGAGTCATAAATCCCTTTAAAAATTCTGACGCTCGTAAAATTCTAACTATACAACTGACATTCAGTGCAATTTTTAATTTTTATGGATCAAAAGTTTCCGGTCGATGAGAACTAGTCTTAGGCAGTTTGGCCCAGTCTGTATCCCCCATATAGCTGGAGATTTTCAAATATCTTGTCCAAAATAAATCATCAAATTACAATTTTAAGCGTAGAAAATTCAGTCGGAACAAGGTAACGATGGGCTGCTGTACCATTAGTGCCATTAATGTTGGAAGCAGGGTCATAAATCCTAGATTATGTCAATACTTGCAAATTGTATAATTGGACTCAAGTGCAATACCTTAATTTTTGATTCAATCCAAGAAAATACTCCTGCTGATTAAAATCTTAAAGGGTTGCGATTCCTTCGAAAACTACATTTAACTGTCATGAAACTAGAGGGAAATAATTTTTCAGGCTTTTCTTTCAAAGTGAACACAATTCAAAGGACTCAGCCAAACAAGGGGAGGAAAACAGGTTTATACGAATGGACGATGAGTTTTTGATAGAGAACGAATCGTACTCAACAAGAGATATGGACCTGGTGATTGTCTGTTACTCTGTTTGAGAATGACCGAATAGTACTCTACCTAAAACTTCCAGTTTACAACTTTTATTCTTCCAAACAAAACTTATCATGTTTTAATAATGGAACTATATACTACACTGCAATGATGGGCTGTTTTGCAGGGAAATTGAACATTTCATGCATCAAACTACTTGTTTCGTGAACCCAGTTCATTTAGCGTCATCCCGTCGTTAACTGGAAGAATGACGAAACAAATACCAAGGTTGGTTCTGAATGTTCTGAAGGTACAGGTGGCTATACTTGAGTCTATACTAGACTTTAAAGAGCCACGAAACGTTTTATTCTCACCGAGGGATGTGAAATGGCAGGAATTCCCGTCAAATGTAATTATGAAATATGATCTTCATACTTGATTTGATAGTTACATTCAATTAATGTCCAAAAGGGTGGCGAACGGTTTCTCCGAACTATGATGACTCCATACGGATTGACCACAATATACATTCAACCTCCATTGAATCCTGAATGGGAAAGAGAATAAGGAAATATGCCATGAGTCAACTGTCGTCATTGAGACGTGTAAACTGCTCAGTGATTACTATTGATGGCTGATGTACCAAATTATTAAATTACGGATGTTTGCAAAACTATGGACACTAATTGGACATTAATAATATTGAATTTGTTAAGCCCTTCAGACGAGTACCTCTTTGTATATAGTCATACCTACTATATGGAACCAACTACACTTTTTTTCCCCCCTAACAATATTAACGCTTCCATGGACTTGCTCAAGTGTAGTAGTGCTGAACTTTTACATTGTCATTTTAATGTCGCCTTCATACTATAACTGATTCAAATATTTATTTTTTTAGGTTGTGCATGTAATAATTGTTATTGTTCAGGGAATTCCATTAAACGGTAGATAACTGCCGTATATACAGTTTCTTTTATATATTCTATGGCATGTATATAATTCCTTGAAGACTTTGGACGTCATGTATGTTTTTGCATGGTGAGTTGACCATGTGAAGTTTTGTGACACCAAGAAAAATGAAGTAAACAAGTGACTGTGGTCAGGACAGGACAGATTGTCCAAAAACATTTGGGAAATTAAGAGACAAGTGGATGGAAGAGCAGAAATAATTGTAGTTTCTTCTTGCCCTGATGACGGTGGTAGTTGTTACCAAGTGCCATTTTGCAGGTGCCTGTCATTGCAACAACTGTCAGAGCCTCTTCTAGTGACCTTATTGCTCCGGCGCTGTTTTTCCCACGGATGGTAACAGCGCAAGTACATATGTAAACTTGGTCATAAAATGTTGAATTTAAAATGAGATGACTTTGAGGAGTTAAAAAGCGGCATGTTACGCAATGTAGACAATGCTCTCTCTCTCTCTCTCTCTCTCTCTCTCTCTCTCTCGAAGTTGTGTGTTTTACAGCATGGTAATTTTTTTTATTAAGAAAAAGTTCCCAAGAGTTTAACTCTCGAACTACAAACCCACTGGTATGGTATTCTCTCCAATTGAAATATGTATATGTAGGAATGGAAAATAAAGTTTTTGAAGTCTCAGGGGGTATTATAGGACTTGAAGATATAAAAAAAATGGTTTTATCTGTTGCTATTTATGTTTGAGGTATTTTTATTTCCGTACACCTGTTAATATATTTTCAGCCTTATGTCTTTCCTATGGGTGACTATCAAGTACTAATTTGATGAGAGGAGACTCTCTTTGCGCCAACTTGTCTACGGAGAAGATTTGCCTTTGGGTTGAGACGTTCTTCATGGTTCATGCATAAATCAGGTGGAAGAGCTTATGCAATATTAATGATTGCACTTTCTGCTCAGAGACTGGCAGTAATATTCTAGTTTCTTATCCTCAACCTCGGACGATATTCTAGTTTGTCAGGTTATTTCCATGCAGAGGACCTGGCCAATTCTACAGATATATACACAATGTGTTTTAAATTTAGAAAGATGACAGACAGCATGGAGCAAGGGAAGATCACCTCTGGGTAATGAATAATAATCTTGGCCTAAACTAAGAAAGGAGATGATTGAGCACGTTTCTTTGGTTGCCGATGTTTCCTTCCATTATTTGGACGATAAATTCCGAGAGCTTGTGAACTTATGGCCAAGATTTATACTTAATTTTACAATAGTTACACTCTCCGAGTTCACTTGAATCTCAAGGCAATATCATATTTTCCGACAGACTCCCATTTTATGACATTCAAAATCATGCTGCTTGAAATTCGTTGGAAAAGTTAATTTACAAGCCGGATTTTTCTCCATGTGACTTTCTAGTGTTCCCTCTCTCTCTCTGTAAGTTACGAGCTACGAATAGTCTTTTATGACCTTTACCTATAGCTACTTTTAACTACGTTCTGTCCCCTGTGTCAGGCTTTATTAGCATTACAGTTTATAAACAGGAGATGAGTATATATGTACTAGATTCCCAGCCTATCCTATGCATTGTGAGCCTATACTCACAGTATGTAGATACACGTCCTGATGTATTTTAACTACACAGAAAAATCAAGAAATTGTTTTAAATGTGTCTTTGATGTTGTGGTTTACTGGTTGATCTGCAACAAAGGTCAGGGTGTTTGATCGTGATCTTCAATTCTCAAGTTTGCCTCTCCCCAATGCATTTCGTTGACTCTGAACGGTCTACAATAATTACAAAAGGCATCATGACAAAAACATAAATCTTTATGCAACCCCTATTTCCATTTGGTGTTCGCTTCCCTTGATTTTTTAATCGTTCATTTTTACTTTTGATGTTTTCCTATCAAAACTCTCTCTCTCTCTCTCCTCTCAAAATGTTGCAATCCTCTCCTCTCACTTTCATTCAAAGTGTCACTTTCGATTTTCAACTTGTACTACTATTTATCTCAAAGATTTTTATTGGAGATGCAGTTCAAGTCCCAAGCACATCTGTACATACATACGTACATACGTAACACTGCATTTTTTAATATGAATGACAAGATACGTGCACACGCACCCGCTGACCGAAAATTTTTATTGAATTCCCAAAAGACTTTTGCACACTCATACCTTCTTACTACGCTCTAACTAAATAAGCCTGTTATTTCCTATATACGAAAATAAAGTATGTTGGTGTAGATATAAATACTGATGTCTGTGTACAAGCAGACGAATGACCAAAAGTCAGACATGTCGTTATTAACGATTGGCATACGTTGATGAATTGATAGGTTTTTGCCAAATGCACACATGATCTGGCACGAAAGAAAACAGGCTTCACTTCCCAAACCCCCCCCCCTCTTTCCTCACATTTGTGTGCATAAAGACTGGCACGTTTGAGATAATCTTGGAGGAAAACCTGCTCGTCTGCCAACACGCTTGTGTATATACTCAGCAACTATCAGGCAATTAACAAATTTGCAAATCCAAGTTCAAGTTCATGGAAAGTTTCAACAAGTCAGTTGAGTGAGTAGTGGTAGTGTTAGGTAGTCGTAGTAGTTGTAGTGGTAATAGTGGCTATAATTATGAGTTTATCGAATCCCCCCACCGCGGAGGTATATAGACTTAAACTATACGCTGTCAGAATTCAATAATATTTTGAGCCCACTTATTTACATTGAGCTAATTTACAAGTTTTAGTCAAATTCCATGGCTTCATCTGTATCTCTATGTATGTATCCACACACCTGCGTCCCAATTCAGAGACTTGGGCAAAAGTTATGAATAAATCAGAATTTTAAATTTGAGAATCAAATGGAAACTATTATAACAGACTACAGATAATTAACAACTATAGTACGTAGCTAGCTCCGGGCCTTATAGTAAAGTGCGTTAAAAAGGCGAACTTCATCACATACATATGTCACTTTTATTCATGGAAACATATCTGAGCGTTTAATCTTAGCGACACGGCAGGTATCCTTTTTTTTTTCATACGCATTTGAAGCTCCACGCATAAAATAATTTTTCCAGGGTATACATATACATAATATTATGTGGTTTGTATAATTTATATAGTTTGAAGTTCGGCTCATTTATATTATATCAAGGAGAATTACTTACACTCGGAGTTAACGTCAGCATGTACAAAATTGTGTACTAGCCTCACAGTAACCAGAATATATGGGATTTTAAGACAAATGGCGACGAAATGGTAAATTATAGCTCTTCGCGGAACCGCAGTTGAACAAAGTCTAAACCTCTTCTCAAACTGGAAATAAGAGTCGAATCTTTGTAATCTAAAGAGTTGATCAAAAGTCAAACATATTGAATTATGCATTAGATTATGGTTTAGTTCAGGAGATGTGTAGTTTCTCCTATGCTTATGGCTACACTATATCGGCTCCAAAGCGTCTACTCAAGTGAGTGAAAAAAAAATGCTCTGCCATTCTGGGATATATTTTAACCCATGGGATTCATTTGCAATTCACAGTCCTCACTTGAATTTTCATGTCCATCGGAATTATGTCGACTACAGCCCCCAGCTCGACGGAGACCAGTTGGGAAGGAATCTGTCACCAATTCCCCTGCTACTAATACTAATTAGTGTTGTCAACCCAAAAGGCTATAACACGAGGAAATAGAGGAAATATCAGCATTCAAAATGACATTATATGAAACAAGTACCTGCCATCCCTTGGGCATTCATGGATTTTTTTTCCAGAGTAAAAAAAAAAAAAAATAACGATTGTTTTATTTTAGCTCACATCTAAACTCTGAATTAATTTTACTTGCTAATTAATCTCTTAAACTGAGTCCGAAAGGTTTTAGATACGACGGTCATTCAGAAAAATCTTTTGAGAACTGCTCAAGATTCAAATTTATTTTTTTCAGAGTTAGTCTCAATGAGAATTTATGATGAGGTTCAAATATAGATATAGAGTTTGTATGAGCCAGTACATTAGTGGTAGAATCTACTGTTGTAGAGGAGCCTCCCATTAGTTCAATGTTAAGGTTCCTTCCCCCAACTTTGTGTGTATGTATTGATCCTATGTGTGTGTGTGTATGTATGTATGTACATACATATGTAATTTAGTAATGCAGTTTTGAAGAAGAGAATGACCAAGTGCCTGACAGCGGAGCATTATTGGACATACAGGAGAAAAATTAGCATTTTTATTGACTGACCCTATGCATAAAATTAAAAGGTAGGATGTTCACTGAATTGTGCATGCGGATCAAAACATTTCAACAAGTGACTATTTATTTCTTGCTTAAAATTCTATGCAGATAGTCTCTTCCAGAGTGAAAAATGTTAGATATGAATGAAAGCATATGGCATATATCACGTCATTTTCAATCAGTTAATCACCTTGTACATACATCCACCATAGCTCTGACCACAGGCCTGGCTAACTTTGGAGGGTGACTCAATCTGTTATAAAAATATTAATAGTCCAGAAGAATTAAGCTATTTAGGTGATGGCGTCCCGTCCTCCTCTCTACCTCCTTCCTATCTGTAGTCATAATTTATTGACTATTGGAATTACTCCGTAATATTATAATTTCTCCAAGATTTAAAAATAAACGTTACGTCTGTCCCTGCAACCTCTTTTATTATTGATTTGATTGTAGTATGTGCTCACGGAGGGGGAGAGGGAGAAAAACGGGGCAGGAGGGAGAAAAAAACCAATTAAAAAATGTATCCCTTTTGAAGAGTGGAAAATCCAGCGGTAGTAAATTATGCAAAGTAAGTAGTAATTTAAGAGAAAACCTTAGACTAACATGACAGGACCGCTTAATCCCTCTCGGTTTTCACAGGTAAATTGTTTTAGATTTTCACACAGAGACATAATTCCCCCAATAAAAGGAGCCTAATTCCAGAACTGGTAAAACTCGAATGGAATCAGTTCAGGCCAGTCAGGGGTTGCAATTTGGAATGTAATTTATGAAATAAATAAATAAATCAGTCATGCAAGTCAGAGACAAAAATCATTAAGAAAGTGTGTTTTCCACATTGAATGACTGCGGCGTATCAAACGGTAAGTCTCAGACCATTCATCCATTTCAAAGTTCACTGCATGTCATACGTCAGGGGGATGAGAGGGATGTATGTATGTACAGATGGGATGGAGTCCGGTTGAAATGATTCAAACTTTAGAAAAAAAATGTTTGTATTTTCATGTCAATGTTGTTCTGTTTGGAATACAATTAAAGTATACAGAATAAAAAATGTTTTACAAGCCGTAGTGTTTGCAGGAGTCAGGAGCAAAAGCGTGTGATTTTTTTTTATTTACATACATAGGGGCTGAAAGCTTTCAAGTATAGAATATTTTGATAATTATTACTATTTAACTAGGATGAGTACCCTATT
This sequence comes from Allacma fusca, assembly GCA_947179485.1. Taxonomy (NCBI): domain Eukaryota; kingdom Metazoa; phylum Arthropoda; class Collembola; order Symphypleona; family Sminthuridae; genus Allacma; species Allacma fusca. Next base: position 16,502,076 of record OX359248.1, on the reverse strand, counting down.
TGTATGAGGCTCAAAGTGCTACCCCCTCACATTTGAACAGTCGTTGAGTGCACTTGTTTTAACTTATATATACATCAAATAACACTACTACAGATATACCTCTCAATGACGGGCTTACAAGTTCAAGTCTTTTCAAAAGTTCAATGGAGGTTGTAAGTCATGAAATGAAGTTTGAATTGCAAATGTTCTTAAGTATTGTATTGTAAGTAACTGCAATATAATACTCATTTGCAACCTAAGGGGGGACGTATCCATTCATAGATGTATTATGTACATATCAGATGCACATCTTCACTCACTACTCACTAGAAGACTTGGAGTGCGGTGAAATGGAAGCTGATACCCATGATGTGCTATGTATTTTGCCGACGATTACTATAACTTACTGTCATTTGAAATGACCAGGAGAGTAGTACCCCAGAATGATCTCTTCCCAACTCTGGCTATGCATAGTCAATTGACTCAGGTACAAGCAAACTGAAAACTGACCGTATGGAGTCAAACTGGTCAAAATCATGCAGAAACTTCAAAACGAATTCATAGTGCTTACAACTCTCTCTCTCTCTCTCTCTCTCTCTCCCTCTCTCTACAATCCTACTGTACTGTAGTAGAACATGAGAGCAAGTTAAATGTCATTATTTTTAATGGCTCTCTTTGTTGTAGTAATCTCTGTCTATAACCATGATCTCACGAGACCATAAGAATCACCGCAAAAATTTTTACCATCTCTACACACAACAGATTCTGCAGTACAGATGAGTCCCTCAATCCCTCTACACCCAGTGCATACATGAACCCTTGATGGCATAAGGGCAGTACATGGAGGGATGGTTGAGGAAGAAATAATTTAAATTCAGATAATTATATTTATATATATAATTATGCAGATATGTAATATAAATGGGTTTGGAAGTATGTAGACACTTCTGGTGCTATAAGTATAATAGATTAAGTGTCAGAGCTCTGGGAAAATGTGAGAAGTAAACCGTGGATCTTAGGAAAATAAAGTCTCCTTTTGTAAAATGAGTATAAATATTTAGGATAAAAATCCACAACAATTATTATAGTAAGCCATCACCCTATATATTATATTATTTGGTGGATGCGTTTGATCTTGAACGAGGATAGCGAACACGTTTGGCACCTCTGCAGAAGCACCATCAGATCTCTTATGGGAGTCCATTAATCACTTGGATGTTTGTTGGACTGACTTGAGTCCAAGTCTCCATCGTCTCATGTTACCACAAAGCTCCCTCAGCCCTAGTGTTTTTGTAATATAGTCCTGACTGGGAGATGAGTGTGGAAAATAGTACATGCCGAGGAATAATAGGATATTTGAATAACAAGCTAAATACTTCTATACAAGTCATTCATGCTAAATTATAGAGCCACGATTTACATCAAGTAGAATATGTTGGCATCGTTAACACTTCTCCCTCAGACATGAACCATCAGATTGAGGAGCGCCTGTTGCACTTCTGATGCACTTCCCAACTGTATAATCATTATTTACTAGGTGTTCTTCTAAATCTGATATAAAAAAAACCCCGTAAGTATTACTATCATGAACTCGGACCATCACACACATTCCCTTCCACAACATCCAGCTACCAACTCCATACTCCTCCAACTATATACTACAGTATGCCCACTCCACACACACACACACACAACACACACACAAACACGTCCAACTCCTAGCTCTCTGTACCCATCCAACGTACACATTTCAATGCCAGGAAGAACCAACAAATGTGATGTTAACTTGCTCATCAACGAGAGAAAAAATCTGTTTAATCCACGCCATTTGTCCAACAATTTGTTAAAACATAACGTTTGTAATATTTCATGCAGTTGGGATGACTGGTAGGGGTAATTGTGAGCATGGACGTACATATGTCTGACTCTAATATAGTATAATGTACTATTTGTATATCTATATAAACCCAAGATTGACTGCATTGTAAACATTCACTGCACACAATTCCCCCTTCCAATGAAAAACCCACGACAATCATTAGCAGTTTAGACAGATAAAGGTGAAAATTACCTCAGCAGGAATAATTTTTTTTTCCTTCATGGTCTCAAAAACTTAAAAACATTTACTCGTCTATGACTGTAATATACAAATAATTACCTGAAAGAGAGTCGAGCCTTTCTTCCAGGAAAAGTAGGAAGATAAGATTTAATACTTAGAGTCCACAGTTGACGATTTTGTTTTGTTTCAGATAGAATTCTTTGATAAAAAAAATATTTTTGAGGAACGGGTGGAAGACGAGGATTTAATAGGAAATGCAGACGAGGGGAAGATGACAGAAGCGCACACAAGTAGCTGTTAAAAAGCAGGGGAAAAAACAAAAGAAACACAAGATATAATTTAGTGGTTATGAAATACCAGAAAAGAAGACAAGTCATTCAACTCACGCCCCTCTGGGTGGCTCTATCAATTCAGCTCTACGACGTTCCTGACGGGACGGTGAGCTCATCAACTTAGCCCAACCAAGTGTTCACATTTATATTCCATTGTCTCATTAATCAGTTGACCTTTGACACTTTCTACGTGTATATCTTTCCTTTTCGAATACTCTTTTTTTTTCTCTTCTTCTTCTTCTTCTTCTTCTTCTTCTTCATCTTCTCCTTCCCACATAATTAATTCCGCTAAAGAACCGTAAACCGGAATGACCGTATATTTAACCATATCTCCTTGTAATCACAGCTACTGCTCAATTTGGTTCAATCCCCTCCTTAAGGCTTGGGTTTCAATCACCAATCGTCCATAATTTATCTGCTGACTATCCACCAGTCCTCAGAACTCTCCGTCATCCTCAACCTCATTTATCGACCAGGTCACTCTCAGATAATTATATGTGTCCTTCTCTCGGAATTTTCTACAATAAAATAGGAAATAATGAAATTCATATGGGATTTTTCAATTTGTTGTTTTTTCTTTTCTCAATTTGTTTCATTTGTGTAGTCCAACCTCCGATGATAGATTATGATTGTCTCTGACTCGTGACACTCCGGCCATAATATCCACTGATAGTGGGACTCAGCAGAGATTTTTATAAATGTGGACTCACAAGACAAGTCTACGTATTCCACATGCTTTCCCTGTGAGGTTGAACGGAGCTTGTGAAGACCCATTTACCTAAGGGAAGGAGCTATAGACAAAATGACACACACACACACACACACACATACACACACAAACATTTGTAGTAGAGACAAGGATACAAAACAAATACGAAAGGTATATAAAGTATGAATGGGTCTATTTGATGTCTGGAGGCTATACAGCTTAAATAATTGAGACTGGGATTTATACTCTTGTGTCTGTTTAGAAAGGAAAGAGGCACGGACACTTCCGTATTTCCAACCCCCATCAGTCCTAATGTCCCGGCATGAATCATATGAAAGCTCATACTGACAAATTCATGTCTAATGTACCGAGATTAAATTCATAACTGAAGCTCTCCGGTGGAGCGTTTAACTGTACCAGCTTATAGGCATCTCGGAGTCTCCCATATACAGAAATATATATGAGAACACACACATACATACATACACAAGATAGATACATATGTACATATCTAACTATCTATAGGCTGTTCGGAGCTTATAACATATCCGTAGATACACAAAAGGATGCATGATTGTATACAGACGCAATAATTAAGTGTGCCTACAGGATTCCCCTTGGTTTCTTGAAAGTTTAATCTTTAATGAAGTATATACAAACCGACAAAGAAAGAGCTGACGAACATTAGCAAGATAAACGCAAAGTCCATGTTATTTGACTTGGCAGCTCATTTTTCTCCTGATTCGTCCCCCCATTTCTGTACACATAATAGAAAATATACACCATGTGGGGATATATATGTACCTATGTAGCTGTTACAGTGCACTCTCGGATGGGATATCATAAGATGAAGTGAAAACTACCATTGGCCTGTTTTTACGTGGAACAAGAGTCCGTTGTTGCGTATCCACAGAAATTCTGAGAAATACTTTACATAGTAGATGCCTATGTCCATAGTCATTTCTTCCCTTGATCTCCCTATTCTCCTCTATGTATGTACATATGTATCTACATACGACACGACACAAGAATTTCTTTTCATTCTGCTTTCTTTTGATCATTGAACTTATCGCTAATTACTGTGGCTCATCACATGAGAGGACATCAACTTTGAGAGCATAAGCATCTGTTTAGTATTCCATGTGTCAATTTCGGTGTATGCACACAATTTTGCGGAAGACATTTTAATGATAAGCAAAGGTTGGGAAATTACAGAATGTCTCATCAGATTTGAAGAGCAGATGAAATATCATCCAATTCCCAATGAGTCTTTTTTGCTCATACACACACATATATGTAGATACACATAGGTAGATACACATAAACACAAACACAGACAGACGCATGCATGCATCCCTGGGTGTAATTTTGTAATGATGTGAGTATATACCTACATAGGGAGAGTACATCAAAACATGATATTAAAAATGCAGCTGACAATGAGTCCTAAGGGCTGTACTCTGATGATCCCATACGGACGTACATACAGTCGCTAACTGGATTTTTTACACTTAACAAGTTAATATCGTGTTGCTTCCCTTACCTGACCCAACTTTTGCATGTTTGGGAAATGGAAGTTGGTGATCCATACCAAACAAGAGTCAGCGCACTCTCCGTTTACGTGCGGACTAACTACGTTTTTGTATATATTATCTATATTTTAATCATAATTTTATTCCCTTGCTCATCCTCAGCTAGCCCTTGAACTTTATGATGCATATGGACTGATTCAGACTAAGAGGGGATATGTGACGGTTCAAGTTAGATATGAATTTTCTTGTTGTTCCCCGAAAAAACATTTGCAGGTGTTTCACTACTACTAATACTAATACGACTACTACCAACTCATCATCCTCCATTATTATATATTATTATGACTTTCCTGACGATTCTCAGGAACAACAACACCTTGTTTAATTTATTTGATGGCTGAAGATTTCTGCCGACCTGGGAGCTGCTTATACAAATGAAATGCATCTGAGAGAGACTCTTAACTCATCTCGTTACAAACACTTATAGCATATGTAATTAAGCAAGTTTATACATTTGGATGCGCTCAATCTGCAATGGCTGCAGCAAGCTCTTGAATTAATTGTAATGGAGTAATTTTGTAGACAAGATTTACTTGGGAAATTATAGAAATATGTTAAACCAACAACTTGGTTCAAACTGGAATATGGACGTGGTTGTTTGTATTTGAAGAGTACACATAATCTAATGTATGTGAACATTTTGTGAACCGATCCCCCAAAAGTGTAAGTATGGGAGGTTCGATGAAAATATATAAGACTTGAATAAATTATCAAGGAAATTTAAACTTGCGTGGGTATTCGCCCTCCTCTTTTGTAAGGTTGTATGTATCAAATGTAATTTTAATTTCTTCCTCGACTCACTTTTCTATTATCCAGACATATGTATCTGTATGTATCTATGCCTGTGCATGTGAGAAGGGATGGATTGAGGACTACTCTAAAAAGTTATCTCTTTTGTGAGGAAATATTGAAGAAGACATTGGAAGGGCTTGCAGCCAGGGCTTGTGGTATTGTTCATATGGTAATTTGCTTACACCTTCCTGTCAGTATTAAATGTCTGAGACTGTCGACTCAAGTTAAGGGAATAATAATTTTTGCGGTTAACTTTCCACACAGCTAAAGAATTATTTATGGGTTGAAAATTCCAAGAGATTTTTCTCAATGAAATTTTCAAGGAACATAGTTCAATTCTCGGAGATAACCTTACAAGAAGGTAGTGTTTGCATAAGTCATTCCTCACTCGAATCTATAAAATCTATCTATGAAGCCATAAAGACTATACAAGAGCTCCTCCACTCCGTCACTCTCACACCACTTATTTTGGGTTGGTCCCTGGAAAATAAAAACCTTAGGAGCAAGTTATGGAAAATGGCAAGGGAGAAAAAAAAACGCCTCTCAGTCAGTCGGGGGAAAAAAAATTATCTATAGTCAAACAAGAGTCGACGTAATATGCGGGGAAAAATAAAAACACTAATTAAAAATGCGTAGTTTCACAGCAAAAACTGCATCTTTTGAGTCATCCCTGTCGGTTTGTATCCCTTGGTGGTCAAGCCGCCAGGTAGACAGAGACATACGAACTACTGCTTCAAGTCACTAGGGGGAAGGAAAATAATGTACAGGTGTGTGAGTGTTTGTGTGTACAATTTCTGTATATTTTCATGAGCACACTTTACAATCTTTGTCATGTAAAGGCTGGGACTCTCACAGGTACAAGTGATATATGTTTTGAAAGGACACTCCAAGTTGTACACGTGTACGGAGATACACGGCTCAAATGCATGCATAAATAAAATATACATACCTAGTCCACATCCACTAGAATTTTCATTGAGAATTCTTTGGATGATCTCATCCTCAAAGTAGGTAATGCTACATGTATTTAGCAGGTCAGATGTCGTATGTCATAGATTTTGCATTTGTTTTTTTTTATATGGGCATGAAGCGAAGCAGATATATGGGAGTGGACATAAAATTATTATCGGATGATACCAAACCATACAGGCTCAAGATCAGTCATTTGGGACGGTGTCAATGGGATCACACCGTCTTCATGTATAATCACATGCTATGTACAAACAACATTTAACATTATACACTAACAAATAAAAAAAACGCACTTAGTACAGAGATCAAGTGTCCCAACATTTTTTATTGAGCCAGTCCGCCCTAAAGGGTATATAGCTAATTACTCCATAATTTAAATCCAGCTGATGAAATGCTACTGTGCGGGATCACGTCGTCCAAGGGGATTATAAACACTATTTGCCTCTAATGGTAACGTGGTATTCAGACCCATTGGTTACGGCATATACTCATGAAGTAGGAAATCCGGAAGTAAGTTAGTTCCAGTTATGTCAGCTCCTTTCCCCTTCCTTTCCCCCTCCTCTTTGAATCCCAAGACTAAAATGTGAGTGAAGGTTACAAGTCCGCACTGCGTAGGGGTAATAAACAAAAGACTCCTATTTAAACATATTATTGTTAACAGCGTAAATACAGTTGTACCTGCTGAGTCGTTACTATGAAAAATCAGACATGACAAAATAAGACACCTTACTTAAAAACAGTCCCCCTAAAAAATACACTCAGGTCTGGGAGTCATTGTCGTAATGCTGTAGCAAATATTATGTCAGCGAATAATTTCCCTGAGTGTGCTATATCTATACATAGAAGCTACAAGATAATTATGTACAAATGTATATGACATACTAATGGTGTTGAAATTACAATAAATTTTTCCCTTATTACATGAGGAGTCTCGTCCCAAGTCGTTCATATCCACCCGGGTGTACAATGCACACAGTACTGAAAAAAATTCATGGAACGCATAATTATTATATCACATACTATACAACATTGTGTATAAGGTGGAAGGGAAACTGTAGATTCTTCCACCCATATATATCGTCATGTAATGTAAATACTACAAATGCATAGGTGACTGTAGAATGAGCTCAAATGTTATTTATAGGGTCAGTGTCACAGGGCGGCTTGAGAGTAGGTTTTGAAATCCATAAATCAAATAATGTGTAGAGGGAGAGAGAGGAGTGTAATAAATCCATTTCAGCACTTCCACCGTAATTTGAATGTAAAATCATCATCAGGTGCAAACAGGGAAGAATGAATTGGAGGAAATTTTTCTAATATTTGCATATATTGTGTACTTCCAACCATTTATAATTTATTTATTGTTTTTGCTCCCATGAGCTTCCCTCCTCCAAGCCCCCCCCACCCCACCCTCAGCCTACAAAGCCTTACGAGATATTCACCTATGGTCTGGCCCATGGTACACATATCCCAAGATTTCCACATATGTCTACTCACAAAACATAGGTAACCCAACATTTCCCAATATCGGTACTGTACAAAGTCAAATCAAGTCCAAGATGATTTACTCAACGTCTGCTTTATATTTAAGAATGAAAGTGAACTTGAAAGTGGAAATGAAAAGTTTGGATGATTTGCATTTTATTAATCCTTTATTGTTTTTATCACGTAATTGTACATTTCAACAATCTATAGAAAACTCCCCCCCACCTTCCCACTCCCCTCCACACACACACACACACACACACACAAAAACATAACAACATCCAGTGAGTAGGCATAAACCTGAAAATGTTGTAAATGCTGAATCAACTCCTAACCAGCAATTATTTGAGAGAACAATTCTATAATGAGAGGTTACAATGCTTTACTTTGGGAAGTAATTGATGAGACACAATGGAAAACTTCTTTCCCAGTTCCATAAAGTTGTGAGAGCCTATGAACGAAACAAGTAATAATTACAAATGGATTAACAAACGACACGTGCGCTCATAATAATTAAAATTAAGGTAAAAAATTTCAATTTAAATATACGTTTCCTCTCTACACACTATAGTATCTATCTTGTATACCTCACATGAAGCTTGGAGGGATATGGGATAGCTTTTAGCATCAATATATGACTTTCCTCTCGTATAAAATTGACTTCACTTACTTACTTCCACTAGTGCTGGGAGTCATTTTGGAAGGACTCCCTTGTGGCTTTGGAATTGAAAAGTAAATTCCCTCATGAGTAGACATAGAGCTACGGCCGTTTTCAGACTCCTCAAGTCAGTTAATCATCATTTGCATAAATGTAAAGTAGTAATCATTTGTACCCGTGCCATTACTAGTGTTTATTCACCGCACGGGGAAAGAAAAAAAATCTAGAGGTCTATTATAAAAACGGATTGTGGTGAACAATGGGACTCCTCAATGATCCTTCCCCATGCAATTGTCCCTATATATTTTTATAGTGTACCTCCAACTCCAGTATATGTAGATATCTGTATACCTACGAGTGAGCATACATAGGTATACATATCCAAGTACATATAGGATGTGTCCACTCAAATAGACACAAACTTACAGCTTTTAAATACAACTTCAGATAATTTATTTATTCATCCAAGCATAAATACAAAAGTATTTAGCTGTATTATTACTCCCAGCTCTCCCATATACTTACAATTAATGAAATACACGTGCATCTTTTCCTATGCACTTGAAATGATTACAATGACTGTACGAGAAACTATTAAAGCAAAAATTGCTTTCAGGAGGAAATAAAGAACCTCTTTGACTGGCTCTTTTTGTAATGCTTTGTGTATTTACACACACACACACACACACACACACACAGAGACAAATACTATCAGTAACATTGAATACTTAGGCTCTGTACTCAATTGTACGTGGACTGTCTGTCTATTCAGAGAGACTCCATCTCAATAGAGATTTCAATTAGACACTAGAATTGAATGTAAAAATATGGAAGTAATTCTCAAGAGGGATTTTTTCCCATTTCGTCAAGTAACTTGTTTGTCTCCATTGTCGATCAATTAGTCACTCATTATTTTATTATGTGCAAATTATTTAGGGTCGATACAAGACGGAGCTTGTTCCTTCTCACGACACATTCACATCCCTCGAGTGGAGCGTCCGTCCAGGAGATGAGCAAAAGTTTGAGGAAGTATCTATCTTGAGCAGGACTGTGTATAAAATATGTCTTGAGGTAGATCGAGCATATGAGCAGCGTGACGTTCTATGGACACTACTATATCTGTATGTGCTCCTCATCTTTGAAACATTATTCTGAAGAAGGCTTGACAGATATGCACTTGATGTCTTTTTAATATATTAACCAGAGACTCAAGTACTAGTTTTATTCCTATTTAATTATCCACATTTCAATACAACGGGAACACAATTATTCCTTTATTGTCTTTTAATGGAGTGATGTTCAACCTTCCGTAGATAATTAAACGAAGTTCATAGAGTCACTTAAGACTCAAAGAAGGTAATAAAATTCAAGTACTGTGCTTCAAAATCACTCGTACTTCATATCTATTGGGTACATATAATTATGCACAGTAGAGAGACGTGGATCTAAAACCCCCAAAGTGATTTTTCGCGGATGCCTTATTTAACAACGTGGACCGTTCCTTTGATTCGTTCTGTGTGGAAGCTATTAATTATTAATGTTTTAAAAATATTCACACTTGTGTAGGAACTTGAATAACAAATCCTTAAAATACAGGCTGCAAAAGGCAGGATGTGGATGAGGAAGCAGATTCTTTTAAACCAACGCATCTCTCTCTCTCTCTCTCTCTCTCTCTCTCGTACTGTTATTAATAAGTATCTAATTCATAAATGCTGATCTCTCATAATGTTAGGCTATGTGTATGTGCATACAAAGTCAAAATCGTATGCTGATAGAATACATGAACATGATCTTTGTTGTGGGACTGTATCACTCCATGAGCAGTGTGTGAATGTGGAAGGAATCGTGAGGGAGAGAGATATGGATCCTTGAAGAAATTAGGCGATCAACTGATCATTTTCGCAAGCACTCTACCAAGGTCCTCTTACCCTCTTCCTTTTGATCTTTTTCCTTAACGCCGAAACAATGCAGTCGTACATGTGCATGGTATATGTTCCTTTACCAAACTAAACTTGTACTTTGTCATCAAGCAGTTTCCTCAGCCCGACCTCGCATCCTTTATAACACGACGCTTCTTATGCAGTGGAAACTTTTGGTTTGACTACTGCAATTTGACATATATCCAATATTAGGTATAGCATATGTGACAGGATGCCAGTGTGAGGCTCAAGTTCAAAAAGGTATCTTATCCATCTATATTTATTTATTTAGAATGATTTACGATGCCATAAAATTTCAAACCAGCACAATCAAACTACTTGATAGAAATAATAAAATTGTTGTAAAGATTTCAATTTGTTTTCAGCACACGACCTCACATTGACAATATTTCTTCTCCAACGCATACATAATTACATACACTCCCCACTTACGGCTGACCAAGTGTAAATGAACTTTGTTGATAGGAAAAACAAACAGTAGAATATGCCTCCAGGTCACTTTTAAAAGTTACGCAATTAAAACACTAATGTCCAAGTTTTTATGAGCACTGTGAGGATTTAGGCTTTTTAAAGAGCATCCTCTCAAATGTAGGCATTTAATAGTCCACTGATTTTGCAGTGTTTACCTGGAAGAGGCTGGGTAATAAAATTGTTTACATTTGAACAATTGGATTGTTTACTTTGGCAGGAGTCTCAATAGGGAAAAATCAATTTGTTATTGTGACTCTTTTATTTTCGATAGATTGGTTCCTTTTCTGAGAAAAGCCAAGGAATTTTTCTCCCTTGAGGTTTCTGGGTGTGAGATGTAAAGACCCCCTCCTGAGGGAAGGAGTCTAATTGTTAATAGCATTCTGTAAAGTTATTACAACATGTGTGCTAAAAGCCTGGAACAAAAAAAAATCCTTTAAAATCAAAATCAGTCAAACCTTCTAAGTAACAACTCTCGATGCAAAATCTTTTATGTTGTACTCACACATATGTTAAACTAGTAAACTACCCTCGTGTTTATTTATACTCAGGAGTGAGTGAGTCTGAGAGAGAGAGAGAGAGAGAGAGAGAAAAACCTGTATTGTTTTTAGACACAAATAAAACAGAATATGGTTACATCCATGCAATTAAAATAGGGAATACCGAATTGGTATACCAAACCCATAATATTTTTCTGCCTTGTCCAAGCATCCAGCAGAAAAAGAAAGAGCAGAGGATTTGACCAGACAGATGAGATTGTACATGTCAAATTACTGAGCGTTACCCAGTCATCAACTCATCAAGTCAGTGGTTAGCCCAATGTTTTATTTATACACTCTCCATTTATTTTCATTGAGTAAAATTCAAATAAGAGTCTTATTAAAATTCATACGAGTCCATACAATACCTTCACCCATGCCTCGTGATACCCACCTGCTAATAGATTTTGAGGTAGACTTTTCAACAATATCATTCAAAAATGGTGGATTTTTTCCGTCCCTTTATGACTCTGGGAAGTGGACCAGAATGAGGCTGGCTTTGGCGTATAAATTGTAAATTGGAAGTGGTTAGTACCTGTGACCAAATCCTCTCAAGTTCTCCTCGTTCTCTTCCTTTTTACAACCCTCAGGACTAATAATTATTCAGGTTCCATACACTCAGTACTTAACTTTTGGCAACTACAAAGGTTAAAGTTATGGCGGATTTTAAAAGAGAAATATTATGCGCATTTTCCAGGTACTTCCATTGATTAGCTCCAAATGAGAGGAGAATGCAATTTTCTGAGTGTTATCCCCCTCAAGTCCATAGGCCATGGATGTTACATAATGGTCATCATATGGTTGCACTTTGTACGCAAATTTCCTCACTTAGTCCCCTATAACTTACATATTAAGCACATATTCATAGTCACTTCTCACACAGCAACCACTCCTCACTCACAGGACTTGCATATGCCCTTAGTCCCTCTCCACTTCCACACATATGTATGTACGTACACAATGGATGACCATTATACACCAAGCAATTACTTTCCGATTACCTTCCAAATGCTCTAAATGGGAAAACGCATGTACAAAAACGGTCTCCCCTCGGACACAATGAGGGGGAACAAAGCCAGTGGATGTAATAGATATCCCAAAGGTAATTTTAGCAGGAGCGGTAAGAATCGTTCATCATATTTTATGAAGGTAATTAAGTCCCATAATACATCACGAGGTGTTGTCGTTGACAGCGTGTTCTATGATTTGAATGAAATCAATCTCGTTATTGTTCCAATTTTTAAACCCACAGATCCTACAGAGCTATAAACATACATACAGATACAGGCTTGATTTAAATTGGAGGATCGATTCCAAGAAGAAAAAAACGGATGTTGATTTCAAAATTAATGGTTACAATTAGTCCCACATCTAACTATAGATCCTCAGGAGATATGTACCTAACAATTTAGTCTACATACGGGGAGGTAACATATAGTTGAGGTAGGTAATAATAATTGAAGTCGCAGTTATAACTTCACCCAGGAAGAAAAAAGCCACACGTTCTTGTGCACATACAGAGATGATGATGGGAGAGGGACGATAACGATGATCGTGTTGTGCTGGACGATGAGAGAGTTTGTCTACACAGATGATGATAATCAGTACATTATAGATTGAAGAGAGTTTACAAACACACACACACAGTCAGTCAGACACAAACACACACACATACACACACTATATACGGACACGGACGGATACTGCTGACTGCACGGTTTAAGAGAAAAAAAAGTCTCTCATCACGACTCACAAATTACAATGCCCAGTTTTTAATTTTGATCAAAATATGGAACAAAAAATACCCGCAGCCTTGATACTAAAACTTTCTATCCGTTCCAATAACAATCCTCCAATGGAAAGTTTTTCAATGGATGAGAATCCCATGCAAATTTAACTGTTCAAGTGGCTGGATAATATTAATATCTACTATATGGGAAATTATAATTAATTACATGATCCCCATACATACATACAAGTCACAGAGTCATGGAAGATCTCCTGCACGGATGAAGATTTAGTAGGGATAAGTGTAATACAACACCATGACCAGACCTCGGCCAGGAGTCATATGTAGTTATGAAGAGCAGGAACAGAGCAATTTGTCCGTCAATAATGCAGTTATTATAGAGGTGTATGTTTACTCACGTCCAAATAATGAGATAACAATAATAACAAACAAATTACCCCCATAAGCCTCCACACAAACTCTACAATCACAAAGAGATCTCTGTACTGGACATTTCTGGACTCAATATCCCTCTGTATATATTTACAACTAAATCAAGTGCGAAAAGGTCCCAGGTTTTTTTCCCCCCTAGTTAATTCAATTTTCATGTCACTCTGAACTATGGAGGGGGAAGAGTAAAATCAATATAATTAGGATTATTAATAGATAACTAAAGATAAAGGGGGAAGCTTTTTTAGTTACTGTTAGCACTTTTTCTTCAAGCAGGACGTTATTCATACTTGAGCTTAAGAATGAAAAGTCTTTTCCTGATTTGCATCCTACCGTCTACTACTGTATCTATGTATAATGCCGTCATTGTCTGTCTCTGTACTATTCCTACAGAGGATAAGTTGGACATGTCGTCTCTATAGCTCTCAACTCTTGTCACTCCTGTCTCTCTGCCAATGCTGTAGGAGCAGGGTGAAGACGTTGCATGGAGAGTACAAAAGGTACTTAGACCAGAGGACTTCCATAATTTCCTAAGTTTTTCTACAGCTCTGGCAGGTATGTACATGTATTTGTAGGTACATGGCCATGTGTGAGTCCATTGCAGACTAGGAGTCAGTTGGAAATGACAAGAGCACGCTAATACACTGTATATGAATAAAAATGCTTATGAGGAAGACGTGAGACCATTGACAGACGCTCCTGATGAATTTCGACATGTGCTTTTGTATAATATTATAGAATGTGTACATTTTTTTCCCACCTGCGAGCCGAGCTCTTGGCGTATGGGATATCTCCCTAGCTGTGTGTATGGAATAAAATAAAAATGTGAATCTCAATGAAAAAGGAGGAAAAAATTATTTTCCCTCTTCTTACAGATAGTAATAGAAATTTGACAAGTTTTTACTCCTGACTGAGTGACTGACTGGAGTTAAGATTAGACTTATCAGCAAACTCACGACTTGGATTTAAAGACATGTGTGAGCCCCAGTGAAATAAGTACACGGATTCCCCTCCCCAGACGTTGAACAAGGTACGGTAATGTAACGCAGGGTTATTAGTAGTTGTAACTTGTAAAGGAGCGTAATCATGCTTAAAGACTATAGCGGACTGAACTAGGACGGACAATTATCGTACATGGTCTCCACAGACTGTTACAAACACAGGTGTACAGTACACGGGGTACACGCACTGCATTAATTATGTCCAGCATTATGGTCGTTCCAGAAGAGCGGCTTTCTACTAACAAAACCAAGCCAGTAAGTTCAACCTCTCAAGTTTAATGTTTACTGCCGGATCCCCTCATAACTTTAACAAGTTGATTAAGATGAGATAACTTAAAAAATTTTGTTTTAAAAGTTAGCAGAGAGAGAGAGAGAGAGAGAGAGAGTACGTCTGTCCATGTGTCCGCAATCGTCCGTCCATGTGGAGGATAGTTATGGCTCGAGATACAGTACATACAAACATCCATAGATGAGAATGGTAAAAAGAAGACAGGAGAGTCAAATGAAGACTATAACTATGAGGTTGTAAGATTGAAAGCGAAAGCTTTTAACTGATGGAACCCCCTCATATAAAAACTTGTCCATGAATTTGAATCATCCCATACAGATAGATACAGTATAGAACAAAGTTAACATGTAAAATTCAGGTCCAGTTGCTAAAACATATCTTGGACAAATCTCCCATTTTTATTTCCTCTCATTTTGCACAATTTAAGTCTCAACTTGTAATTACACAATGAAGGGTTGTAAATATCCTTGAGTTACCTCCAGTGAATAAATTATATTATGGGAATTGTGGGTCCCAATATAATTGTGCACACGAAGTCTCTTAGCCTGGTTTGATGAGTTAAGGAATTTTTTTTTTAATCGAAGGCTTGAAAAATCCTAAGACTTGTGTCTATGTACACACTCCGTCCAGGCGATCACACGCGCTTCCAATTTCTCTATTAATTTACAACTAGGTTTGAGATAATTCCTTGTAGGGGAAAAAAATATTTAAAAATGCTAATTACGATTGCTATTTCTTCGCAATTTTCTTTCAATCAAGTAAAACTTGGATTTTTCATTGAATATTCCTCAAGATTTATGCTCATAGTTGTTTCAGGAAAAGTAACTTTACGTTTGTGCACAGTACTCTAAAAGAAGAGGTTCCCTACCATTTCCACTACTGTGTATAGTAAATGCTGTCTTATACTAGTATTTACCCAAGTGTACCTTACTCCTTGACAATGACAAGAGTCAAAGGAAAACCCCAAATGGGAAAATGACATTTATGAGCGTGAGTCTCTTAAAAGAGATCTGATGCCGCCGCATATATAATTACATATAGATACATACATATAAGTGTTCGGAGCTCATGGGTCCAGCTCCACTGACTCTGACAAAGCCTGGGCTATAAAATATTTTGTAATAATTTAAACTTCCAGCCCGTGGAGTCATAATTCCAGAATTTTAGTAATTTTCTTATACTTTTCTTCATTATTTATTTCCTTAAAATGTCATTAGACCTTTTTATCTTCAATTTTATACCTTCCTTTATATCCTCAGAGGCACATTATGATTATACTACTAACCCACAAGGGTCTTGAAGACCCATCAAAAAATGCACACATGCCTTGCTTACAAGTAATAATAATAATTATTATTATAAATAACAGCAACACAGGGGACAGAGTCTTCCCAGATTAGCTCTCAGTATTATACCAAGTAAGGACGTAGTACGTGCCTGCCCAAGATCCTTGTGGAAGAGTTGTGTCGTACAATGGACTAGGGCCATAGAAGATTCTGGTTAATTTGAGCAAACTTTTCCCCAATTTTTTCCCCTCTTGTCTCGCTTCCTATAAATTTTATCCTAAGCTCATTGTAAAGGCGCTCTTCACAGATGTAAGTATTTTATAAGTATTTTAGTGCTCTTGAGTAATAAATAAATTAGTGAATAATAGATGAAGACTCAAGTCATAGCTGAAGTCCCATATATAAAACCAAGCATACATACGTACATATATACATCGCAAGCACACACGCACACACACACACACACGTACAAACACTAGTACAGGATATTCCTATACGATATGTTCCATTGTTGGTTGGAAACTTTAACTTGAATTTATAAACCATGTAAAAAATGCAATCTGACAAAAAAAATCCATTAGGATTTTTTATGGATTTTTATACCGGTTTTTATTTGTATCCTTGCAGTGTATTAGTAGTGAATAGTGTCGCAGAATGTATTAAGCTCTCTTGACGCAATAGCTTCCGTCGTAATGTTTGTATTGACTATACACAAATCTACACGACTACGATGCAAAGTATAAACTTTGACGGCACAGCAAAATCTTCCTCCGATGCACACACTTGAGACTTTAATAAGGTGTAGGAAGCTTCCGTGTTAATTCGTTAGGCATTCATCCGTGCTGTTTTGAAACTACAAGGCTTCATCGACAACAATAATTATAATTACTTTGATGTACTCCATATTGCTTGCACCAAAACCTCTCGGCATTCATCATCATCATTAATTCTAATTTGACAGGGAACTTAATGCAAGGAGTGTGTGTGTGTGTGTATGTATCTATGTATGTATATGAGAGCTTATTAAATTGCCAGGAGTGAAGTGCATATACGTCCTATTGATATTACCTATGGGTACATACAGTATATCCCAAACAATGCCACTTCCAAATCACAAAGAAAAACTCTCCTTCCTCTTTCCATTGTTACTGGCCCCGGAGTGCGAGGTAAATTGAAATGAGACTTCGGAAAAAAGTCCCTATTTTATGAGTTTTTATTTCTGAAGAATCCCACTTAAAATATATGCTTTTATGACCATTCAGATAATCATCGGTAGTAATGTCTCCACACGTGCGTCTACTATAAATTCTTTGGGAAATTTAATTTAACATTCCTCGTTCCTGGTGTAAAACTTGACCTACAGATTGGGCCAGTTAATAAGGGCTTTTAAAGTTGTTTTATTGGACAAGGAGTCCCAGGAGTACAATAAGTTCAATTCTCTGGAATGGCCATTTAGTACAAGCATTTACACAAATGTATTCAGATCATATAATTCAAATCTTTGCTACTACAAAGGGATATTTGCATGATGGGGGCTATACAGTACAATGGACTGCGGCAAGGGACAAATAATAGAGATGACTTGTGGAAAGATTTATTATTTTGTGACTCTATCGGTAATAAGAAAGAAAGCTATTAATTCGTGGAATCAACGCTTATAAAATCATTTTTAAGAGTGAATATTTAAGTTGGAATGTTGTCCTCAAGTGGGTGCTTCACTTATTGGGAGGACAGAAATAGAAATGACGCTGGATGACATAGTAATCGGATCTTATTAATTTTTATTGCCGATCCCAGAACACATTAATTCCTGCATAATATACTATTTTGTATTTAGGTTCAAAGATACACTCCAATGTGGTACCTACCCTCAAGGCAGTCAGTGAGGGAAATGGTGTTTTTACTATCAAACTCACAAGTCATATCTTATAATCTTTAATTTATAATCTTCAAAGTTTAACATACGGTGAAGTTTTTCTCACTTGCGACTCTGTGTGTGGGGGTTTGTGGTAGAGTTGTTGCTCGTGGGGTTTTTTTTTCTTCTAACTTTGTAATAATTAATATAAACCGATTCATAGGGACTTGGCAAGTATCTTCATATATGCAGAGTATATTATGAAATTACATATCTATCTATAATTACATACATGTACATTCTCACCTTTTCTGTATTTGGAGATTCGGAGGTATGCCATGCATATTCCTATTTAGTTTGTTATTTGCTACGTGTTTACAATACAGACCTATTGAGGGCTGGCTGTGTGTGTGTGTGTGCGGTAGTGAGTCCGAGTCCTGAGATTTCATACATTCAAGCTTTGGTGTGGAGTTGCTGGACCCAAAATGTAAATTTCCTGTTGTAAAATGTAAAAAGATTGAATGAAATGGAAACAGGTTTGTGGTAAACATATTTGGTTCCTAGGCTTTACGTAAACTATATTAATAATAGTGTCTATACATTAGTGTGAGATTCGTAGTAAAATTTGTGGGTCTTTACTATGGCTCATGTACGTCAAGTCCTGGAATTTTGCTATGATGGCTTAGAGGGTATAGCATATATCTACTAAATAAAGGTCTTCATCCCTTATTGCCAGGTGTGCTCAAGTCTCGTTGTGAGCGCATTGGCAGAGATTTGGCCCCAGAGCTGGTTTTCGTATGAATGAAAGCAATTAAACCGTCAGGTAATCAAGGAGGGAGGTGTGCATGTGCGTACATGTTCCTACAGAGTCTCTTATATACATATGTATCCACATCTAAAGATACACACACACACACACAGTTTTGAGAAATTTTACGGAATTTTGATTGGATAATGAATCGAAGAGGCCAGTCACCGTCTGCAGGACTCAGCACTCACTACATACACACATAGTGGAAATATTGCAAGGGAGATGTATTTAGGAGATCCTATGTTAATATATAGGAAGGTATGAGTAAAGTTTTCCAAAGGTAATTAATATACAGGAAGATACTCCAAACTTGACAATAAGCCGTTTCCCGTTTTTCTTCTTTCTTTTGTATGGTTGATTCTAGGCCCTACTCAAAAATTGTCGTGTTGTTCAATGAACATTGATCTGCGTCCGAGGGTGTATAATTAAATGCTCGCAAACCTCAGGAAATTTATTCAACCACGTAATTTACAGAGTTATATGTAAATAATGCGTTCCCTAACTGAAGTAATACATATAGAATGAAATGAGATTTATAGGGAATTTAATTCACAAAATGAGAGTCGGGCTCAAGCCCTGTAATTCATAAGGTTTTTATCTGTGTATGTATATACAGAGTTCTATGGATATTACAAGTTAAGGGTATTGGTACAGTGTACAGTTGGTGAGAAAGATATTCGGAATTCCTCAGGCCTCAGATTTTCTTGGGGAAATTGATTCCTTATTACTTTGATGTATTTAAAAATTTACATGCCTGAATTTTAAAGTTGAGGGAACAGAACATAAATACTACAAGATTATATGTATCTATATCTATATACTTTTTTTTTAATACTGTGGGCATAATTATACATACTTTCTATAGAGATGAGATTTTGTACAGATATAACTACGCAGCGGGGATGTCTTGAGAAAGGGGAGTAAAGACGAATCCCAGATTTTTATTAATTCTTGGTTGAACTCTGCACGCAAATAATACGTAAATGGTTTGATTTGAAGGGATATTAGTTACCATACCACCTGAACTGCCATTGGGAGTGCCAATAGTATCACCTCATTTAAAGCCTTTTTACGAGCACCCACCTGAAAACAATTAACGTGTACAGTAAACGGAGTCTTTATTCCTGTGATTGTTTGAATATTTGGCCCCACACCAGAAAATCATCATTGGGATTAATTCTTATGCAGAATATTTCCCCTGAAAAAATTGCACGTGTGTTGATAGTCCGAAGATCCAAGTAAACCCTACCGTTACACTACTACTTGCAAAATATGAGCCGAGTAAATGATAGTCATTTGTAAGGATGATCATCTGTATCTTTTAATACTGTACTAGTGAAGATATGCATATAAAATGTACAGAGAAAACTTGTCTCGAGGGACAGAAACCTTTGAATACTAATTGTAAGTATATATTTAATAGTTGATGATTCTCTTGAGAGAGAGAAAGAGAGAGAGAGAGAGAATTAAAAAAAATCCTATATAAAATCTCATCCATGTAGAAAACTTGTTGATGAATTTTGTCGGTTTTTCCCTTTTGTATTCGTTTCCTATCACCAAGATCTCATTCCATTTCCATTTTAGTAATTCATGTAGACACGAAGTAGTGGGGAAAAAATCCAGGCGAATGGAGCATCATTGGTTGTCAGTGTAATTATATTTGCATTCGTAAGACATACATACATATGTATGTACATAGTTATTGGGAAGATCAAATGGACATTTGCTCACGATGATCAGTTCCAGCAAATCATTTCTACCATTGTGGAGCTTGAGGTAAAAGGGTGTGATTGGGAAAATGGTAATATTTTAAAATAATATTTATTTGTTTTGGGTCTGGTGTGTTCTACTGCAGATGGTAACAACGTAACAACTAACAATATTATGATAACCGAGGGGGTAAAAAAAATCCTCTTTTAAGGTTTGTGGTTGAGCTGCGGTGAAGAGTTTTTTTTCTATCTCTCCTGTTGATGTATTATTTTGAATCGCCACCCAAAAACCAAGTTGGAAAACGTGAATGATTTCCAATGCAGATTTTAAAGTTGATCAGGTTCCAATATAGTTTTAATTTAGTCAATATACTTATATATATGCAGTTAGAAAAAGTCAGAGACTCATACAAAGACTGGGTAGGACAGGTGGATGATAATTTCCACAATAAATGATAATCTCATCTCGGGATATTATGTACAGTGCCTAGGATATATGACCACATGGTTGAAAACCTGTTGAGCGGTATTGCCAATCCATAGCATATATATATATATATATATATATTATATATGCCCTATGTCATACATCCCCAGCCGTTTGGACCAGGCCTGTCCATGTGTCCATGCGTTGGACCATGTTGGGGCTTGAATTAACACTCACTCACCGTCACTGAAATAACTCACCTTTAATGTGAACTTCACAATACTGGAAATTATAAGAACTTTTTAAACTTTTGCGTGAATGGGTGTAGTATATCAGGGTCGGTTGAGACTGTACATCGGCAGAATTATGGAAGTGTTGTGTGTGTGTGTGAGAGAGCAGTCGTTTCTCCTTCTCTAACCTTTCCAGTGATGGGGAATGTGTGACTGTCAAGTCAGTATGCAAATGTGCCGTGCTAAGTCATGTTCGCTAAAATCTAATGACATTATGAAACTAGGATTTATACATGTAAAGTATAGGTAAAAAGTGTTTCATTTAATAGGGAAATGCCGTCATCAAGACTACCAGGTGCTTCTTTAATTCTCAACTTTCGACCCAACCAAAGTTGCTCCCCTGGGAATTAATATAAAAATATAGATAGATATGCATCCCTACAGTACAATCTCACAGGCTACCTTAGACCCAGTCATATTTCATTAGCACCTATACATTTAGCCCCTCTCCTGACAAAATGCATTTATGTAATTTTCCAGTCATATCTACAGTATCTGTGTACTTAATTATATAATTATGCATTAATGAAAGATTAGTCCAGGAGTCCAAACACCCTAAAAGATTTCCCATTCATTTCCCTGTACAAAAAAAAAATATGGTGTGAGATAGTATGTATAATTATAGATATATCAACATGTCTCTCTATACATGCACATAGGAGCCAGCTTGGCTGGGATAGATATTATTCCAGGAATTAATTTTTATTTTATAATAACACATGCATACTTCCCCTCCTCCGACACATTATCCAACGAAATGAGCTGGAAACTTGTCACTCAATGTGAGTAATGGCAAGTAGTAATTCCTGTCTTCCAGGGTTCCTGGACTACCTCGCCCTATACAAATAATAAATTCCGCTTAAAAAATCCCTATAAGTAGCTGGCTGTTCCCATAGGTAAGTCTTGCTTAATTCTGTGAATTATATCACACTAGGAGATCAGGCCAGTTAACAAAAAAAATTCATACCTATATGAGAGGGCCTGATGGCAGGTGACGGGCTGGTTCAATTAAGTAGCGAATCTTTGCAGACATGTTGACTCCGAAACATTTCATTAGAGGGGCTCAATGGAGGTATATAGTATCATCATTGCCCAGGGAGTGAGTATTCATAAGGGAAGAAATCTGCTAAAAGATCATAATTACCTGTATGGACACTGTACAGTAGTAGGGCATGTAGATAGATACATATACGAGCAGAGTAGTTTGAGGTACATGGGATTTATAAATTTCTGATGGGAGATCAATTGAGGTCTATACATACATACATACATACATACATACATACATACATACATACATACAGATACATCCCTGCACGCAACAAGTGTGCCTGTTATCTTCGTCGGAGATGAAGTGATACGGAGGATATTAATGTACATACGCAGTGCTTCCCCATACGTAAATGTTTTATTACCAAGTGTTTAATTTCTCTGTGAGATGAGGTGATTCCCTAAAAGATGTTTTGGATTAAATGCAAGTTTTGCGGATGGAAGAGGTAAGTAAGTATAAGGAGAAGGGAAAAAAAATGGGCGAGAACTTGTCCAGCTATTGCTCATTTCAGAGAGGGTTGACGTAGTTAGTACATACGGGACGTAAGTAGTCTCTAGTGTTGGGGATACGAAGTGACGAGAGTGTCTACCTAAAAAATTGTTGGCTATATAGAGGAGATGCGGAGACAATGGTCAAGTTGCTGTTCAACTACTGAGGCAGAGAGATCCCAAGTAGTGGTATGTAGTGGACCTGTGGCTACTATAAACTGCTAATGTATTCCCAAGACACCCAAAGTCTGGTCGAGAATCTGCTCACAGTGTGCTGAAAGCCCATTGAAGAAAAAGATCCAAGTTGTCTGTCTCACCTTCTTCCACCTACACCTGCAACCTACCTTTACAAGCTAACCTCCTAAAAGATTTTTCGACCACTTGATCCTCACTTATTGAGCAACACCAACTCTGATCACTAACTCACTTACACTTGTTCGTCGTCGCCTACCACAACAACAACCATCACCGGCGTCCCAAGACCCCAAAAATATTTTACCTTTATTATTACACCCAATACCTGATCCTGTTGTCAGTCGAACGCAAACCACGACTCCAACTAGACCCATGGTCTTGAGAGCAACCCTCAAATAACCCAAAGAACAAAATACAGTGAAAGTGACCAGAAACTTTTTCAATCTCTTGAACTTGACAATTTCAATTCCTACTCGTGATTTTATTTTATTCAATCAATATTCCAATCCATCAATTACTTCAAAAATCAGGGCTTCCACATATACATCAGCTGGTCTTTTGTATCGGAGCCTATTGATTCCCTTAAATTAAAATTGTACTCATCTGCCAATATACATTACATATAATCAAGACTCATCAATTCGTGTGTTCAACCTCAAGACTCCCCTCAGGTAAGATAATTTCTAGAGTTAATAATTTTTACATTGTATCTGTAGACCTTCCTATAGCACGGGCTTCTCATTTAAACCCCAAGGGATAACAGCTCATGTGGCGTAATCTCTGTAATTTAGTTGAGGCTGAGATTATTGCGTAAATATCAGGGGGGGGGGGAGTGTTAAAAAGAGCGAAAGCTCAGAAGAATTAGGTGATGCGAATGAAATACAGAGATTTATTTCCCTCAAGACAAAAACCAACCACTTATTAATCTTAATACGCTCAACTTCTTTCCCTTCCTAGGAAACGTCTGTCCACAATGCAAACACTATTAATCCTGACTTTGTTACTAACCAGCTCCTGGTTATTACGTGGCAGTCAGTTTATAATATGGAGCAAAAACTATTTTATTCCTCCTGAGGTTCTCTTTCATCCTGCATTTTTAATCCTATGGTGCACACATACATATCTGTATCAAGGGAGCGGGCCAGACTTACCAATTAAATTAAAATTTCACACTTCTATAAACCCTATCTGATCCCTTTAGTAATTTTCACCTTTTTTTTCTGAGTTGTTTTCTCTCTCTCTCTCTCTCTCTCTCTCTCTCTCTCTCTCTTACTCCTTCCCTATAAACTATAGAATGTACTTAACATTTTTCCTAATCTTTTGCATAGTTGCTCCGGACCAAGTTCAGGTTCACGCAAAGGGAAATAGCACTTGTTTGTCCTGTCGTCGTAATTTTAATAGTAAGAGTTTCTCATTCCTCACATGAATTTTAGGCAAAGTTAGGGAGTTACATATTAATTTAGTATAAAAACCACTTATTCGGAGTGCTTATAAGCACAGTTCAGAGAATTAAGGAGAATTGATGGGAAATGTAGAGGGGAGAAGATGTGCGTGTGTGTCAAGTTGGATGTATAGGACTTTGAGTAAGTAGGGAAGGAGTATAGGGTAATATCATTGCGTGATTTGAGTAAATATTAAGCATTGGATTTTAGAACAAGTTCAAGTTTAAGATTCTTTATTGCATACGAGGACACAATTCAATTTATACATATGTAGATATATAAAGAATTAATACGACTCATCTCCCTCATGAGCGTCTCTCTGTCTCTCTCTGTTGCTACGCATCTTCACAGTTTTTTTTATCTCCTCTTCCACAATCTCTGCAGCTCACTGTATATACCTGCAGCAAGTTAACTGCTGGGGCGAGTTGTTGAGTCTTCTTCTTCTCCTAAGTTTGCAAAATCTTTTAACATTCACCGAGCGAATGTCGTTATGTAAATAATAATAATAATAAATGGAGGGAATATAAATTGTTGAATATGAATCTTTTAAGTGGGGAAGTGCTTGTACCTTGTTATATGTACATAAAGGCTGATGTTGCTTCTGCTGCTGATACTCTTTTGCTACTACCAAAAGATTTCGGCTGGTCAGTTATAATTCCTGTAGAGTGGTTATACAGTACAGTATACACACAAAACACACACACACACACGCTTCAGCCCGGTTTCATAACACTACTGTAGCTATATAGTTACATATGGATGTAGATATGGAGAAGGGGCTCAAGTGAGAATGAATGATGTGACGGGGAATTTGTAGGCCATGTGCATTGTAATGCTTAAGTAATGGCTTGACCAGATCAAAAGGCATACTCAAGTGAGCATTTTTCCATGTTGTTCCTCATCTCTTAAGTAGTCAACTCTACTTTCATATTCAGCGAACGTTGTTAAAAATAAAATAATTAACCCTTTTTGACTCATCATCTGTCTCTCTCTCTCTCTCTCTCTCTCTCTCCTGAAGCTCTGTAAGTATGGTTTTAATCATATGGCTTCCATCTCCGAAAGTATTAATGTCTGCTTCAGCAATGGACGTATTTTTCTTTCCTTTTACGTCCCTTCACACTGTCTTCAGTGTAATTTTTGCATTTTTTTTGAGGGGGGCGAGAAAAAAAATATCCTTTATTTTTCCTCGAGAGGGAAATTTATTGTAGTATTTGCAGGTGTGCAAGGTGTGAATAACATTCAGAACAAGCTTTTGGGGCTAAATGGTATCCTCGGCTTGTTAAAAGGTAACTTGGAAGTTGTGAGCAATTACAATCCTAGTAATGATCATTTCCTTCAAGTGCATTGGAATTTCCAGGGCTGTATTATGCAAGTACATAGTACGAGCTCCTAATTAAGGACTAGGACGAGACGTCAATAAATTTTAGAATACAATCAAGATTCAGAAGTCAATTGTAGTGGGGAGTCATGGATATACATATGAACGTGCATATGTATGTATGTACATACTTGTATGTCTATAGTAAGAAGGTGAATGAAATAAGACTATATGTGCTTCCAAGTCTCAAAGATCATAATATGTAAGTAGCTCAAGGAAATAAAATCAACGGAGATGCCTTTTTTTTGTAATAGGAGGGTATTTTGAACATTTGAACCAAAGGGTTGACTCACTTTAATTCAAAGAAATTCTACCTTTGAAAGAAAAACCTCCTCTTCTTGTTATTCTCCTATATGCTCGTAAAGTGCCGCTTGATCCGTAAATCAAAGTCAGAGGATGGGAAATATTAGGAAACCGTAGTCTGAAAAGAATGACAGCTCAAGTCAATCTAAACAGGTACTACTTTTTGAAATAAATGAGTGTATCAAAGAAACATCGCCTGACTTTCTGTGTCTAACTAATTTGCAAATGTGAGGATGAGCGACGGTCAATCCACTGTCTCTTTGGATAGGGGTCTCTATAGGAGCACATACGCAAGTGTGCACGTCTGTAGGTACATACATATTGACTGTAATAAAAACAACGAGCTCTTCCTAAATCCATGTAATGTTGTACATATACATATGCCACATCGGGGTCTACTTACATATAGCCCAGTCATTTCCAAATACAAATCTGCTCGTTGAGAGAGGAAAGGTCTGTAATTGATATCCAGAGTATGTGTTAGTTATGCATGCCACGAAACAATCCCAGTAATTTGGTAAAGAATGAAAGGGAAACAGGTAGTTGGGTGAGATCGGAGGATTTCATGCAGCTGGGGCATATAAGGACTAATACCAATCATTCCAGATTTATTTGCATAAAAGATGAAACCTGAAAATTGAATTCATAGTCGACAAAAGTCATCCTAGGAGGTTCTCAGAGCTACATATAAAATTATATGATCCACCCCAACCTACATGGGGAGAGATGTACCATTGTCTTTTATGCACATTATTTTGAAATATTGTCTTTGAAATATTGTCTGTCCCGTACTGGCATTGACATTTCAGTCGCTCCTTCAGACATTCCTCCCCAACATTATACAACACTATTTGAGGTAGTTCTATGTATAAGCTCTACTACTACAGTACTACACCCCTATGGGTTTTTTTTTTAATATCTACCTCCTCAAGCCACTAAAGTTAAGAGATACCCGACGCTCACACCACTCACTCCAACAACTACTTACAAATATAAATGTGTCATCTTACACAAGATCAAAATCTTACACAAGATCAGATGAGGACCATGCATTATAATTAGACATGCCGTTTAGATGTAAGGATTTCTTTCAGAATTTTATATCCTCATAAATCTTATATTTAAATGATAGCATGGAATTATTATCCATGCATTACTGTATTGGAGTTAGGACTGTAACGAACCATTTGAGAGATTGGAGACTGCTCCGAGTTTTTTTCTCCCTCTATCCCCTTCCTTAAAAGAAATTTCTTCGTATGCCGATAATCTTGCCAATCTTGTTTTCCTTATTTTTCCAATTGGCTCTCACACTAAATAGTACGATTTTATTCTTGGCATTAAACAGGTCACCTTTTGACTCACACAATATCCGCACATAGATATTACAATTGGATTTTATGAGGATTTGGAGGAGGAGGTGAAGTATCACCAACCTTCACCAAGTTTTGCATATTGATTTGTAATATCTATTCCTAATATTTCAATAATTTTTTCCCCTCATCCTCTACACTCTCTACCGCTGGATCAATCAAGGATTAATAACTCTTTGAGATCAGAAATAAGAAAAATGTGTGGATAATGAAGGAAACTGTACATTGATTTAATACACAATGAGTTCTGGCTCATAAGGCAATATCCTCTGTCCCTTACACTTGATGTAGATACTTCATACAGAGAGAGAGAGAGAGAGGGAATTAATGAGCCCCCCAAGTTGTTGGTTGAGTTCTGTGACCGTAGACTTTCATGGACAGACGGAAAAAAACCATCATTAATTAAATTATGAAACGGTATCGGAAATCAATGGTACAGATTTTTGTACTTGTACACAGTACACGTACATACATACATATTATACAGGCTAAAGTCATTTCATTTCACCAAGTATAGTCTCGTATTCAATTTGTATATCTACATATGTGAAGACTCAACTGCATCTCCATACATTGTGATGCAATAGTCCCTCCTTGTATGTATTAGCGAGAGGGGGGCTCGACACTGTGTGAGTTCGTAAAAATTAATTGTACAGTAATTTAATTCAACCTACAAAAAGCACTTCCATTTCCTGTACTGACTGAATGCAAAGTAATGGATTAATTGGAACGTGCAAAATAGATGATAAATGTACTTGACGGTTTTGAAATAATTTAATCCATGGGGAGAGAGAGAGAGAGAGGGGGGGGGGTGGAGAAGGAATAGTAAAAAGGAAGTGATAGGAGTTTATCTGATGACCGTGTCTGGAGATCTTTGTGAAAAACATATGCAATTACGAGAGTTTATATGCAGAGCTAATGGTCCAAGTACCAGGTGGGGGGAGAGTCGTTGGAGTGTTGTTAATAGGAGTAGTAGTAGTTGTTAACTATATCTATACAAGAGACACTCCATGAGTTGGCGTAAATGGTTATCTTATCACTTTGTTAATGACCCATTCTACTCTTCGCATCTTCCCACATCATCTGTACTCTGAGTCTTTCACTCTCACTCCAGTAATTATGTATATGTAAGTAGATACAAGAAGAGAAGCTTTTCATACAGTACTCCTTGTCGGTCTATAATCATCCCTCCATTATATACAGGGATTAGGTAACATTGACTCTTTCTTGGAGATTGGCTTGTATGGGCCTGGGATGCTGTATGTACATAGTTCAATGGTAGTGTATATGGGCCAGTGTCTGAGGGGATAACTGTTCAAGTGACAATAGATTAGACTGTTAAAGTGTGAAGCTCTCACTTTGGGATAACGCATGGAACGCATTTCCTACACTCGAGCCCATTACATTAGAGGCACGAGTCATTGCTAAGGCTTGGAGGAACACTTTCGAATTTCTTGTAGTTTATTGGAGGTGTAATTGTTGCGTGCTCTTATGATGAGGTGGTATTAGTAACATTAGGGCTATTGAATAACAGTTACATTTTTATGTTTGCTCGTGAGCAATGCCTGTATGTAGGTATCTATCTGTAGATACATAGATACATATGTACGACTGTACCTCTCTCATCTCATCCCAATGCCCATCCTCGTGCACGCTTCAGAGATATACATAGGTGGACATGATTTGGCATGTAAAGGGCCGAGTGCTTTTAACTGCTTGGACTTGACTTTGAGAGAGCCAAAGTGTGCAGTAAATGCATCTTTCACCTCGAAGCTATATAACGCAATTTTTAATCGTAACAACCAATTATTCTGTCGTAACTATTACAGCTTGAAGGTTAATCCTGTAAGCATTGGCCATTGTATGTATTGAGAGAGACATGCCTCTTTATAGAATTTTTTTTTCTTGGGATACTCTCCAACTCTATTGAAATATATTGACATTATCCGGATATATACCGACCTAGATCTGAGGAGGGAGTGGGATTCAAATCCCTTTATTTTTATACCAACTGATCTTGAAATTATGCAAGAGCTCTTGACTTCCCTTCCTATAATTATGACACATTATTTACAGGTAATGTCCAAATTTTTCCCTGTAAATTGAAAAGTAATTAAAGCAATTGGCAGACCTTCACTTGTACACACAAACATACACAGACAGAGGCTGGAGATTATGTACATAGTAGGTGTCTATACTGTTGGCAATTGTAATTGTAATTGTGTGTGTGTGTGTGTGTGCTTACGCTCTCTCCTCGTCATATTCTTCCCAAAGAATGCAGTCTCAAGAATAAATTAAATTACTTGTATAATGAACTTTATATTTTCAATTTTCACTCCTGTTATAACTGTAGTAGTAGGGGCTTGGAGATTTCCGTACTTGAGGTGTATGAGCAGGATGGATGTAGGAGATAATGAGAGGGAGCAGGAGCAAACATGCACTATGATTAGGGATATTTATTTCCGCAGTTATTTTTTTCTCCATGGATGTTTCTAATTAGATAAAACTGCAACAAAATCCTTTTTTTATGCAAGCTTCAAGGTGCATTCAAGACCAAAATATACTGAAAATTACACTCTTCAAAAATATTCAGCTTGCTTTGTTTTGTAATGATTCTTATGCCTATATATCCTCCTATTCTTACATCTCTATTACTTAAACATTTATGTAAATGTCCATGTAAATCCTTATGTATACACTAACTAAATATTAACTCAGTCAATGAATCATCCCTAGACTGATTTATGGTACTTTCTCAACTCTACCATTACATTTGTATATATATATATATATATCTATTCACAGGTGAAATCTTTAGCAAATATTCAAGACTTATGTATGTACATAAGTGAACCAAGAGCTATAGGGGGGAAAATAACTATTTAAATACAAAACTTGAAATGACTTCTCATATTCAGAGAATTCAGAGGAATAAAAATGGCTGAACTTCAATTAGCAGGGAAATGATGCTAATTAACATTTATTGTTAAATAACTTCAAGCTTTTATTACCTAGTTCTTATATACACATCTAGATAGTTTGTACACTCATCTTGTACAAGGTACATTGGGGGGGGGGGGGAAAAGCTACTAATTTTATGATTACTAAACCCAGTTCATCTCATTTCACCTTATGGGAGCTTGAATTCAAACAAGTTTGAATTTCTTATCAAGTTTACACCTCCTAATAATCTTGCTAACAGAACTGCGAGAGCCTGTCTTGTTCTGTATAATAATTAAAGTTATTATTAAAATCTAATTAAACTTTAGTTTTAGTGTCTTCAAGTATAATTATGCACACTACCATTGGGCTATCTACTTGAGTGTATAGAAGTTGAACTGCATTTGAAACCATAAGGAGGGGGAAAAAAGTTGGATATTTAACTCCAACGTTTATCCTCTTACCTTTTATACATATATTATGGATTTTTTGAATCAAGAGAGATAGGGTTGTGATTGCAGGATGAATGCATAATTGGGTGTAACGGCTATATGAATGGGAAAACCTGACATAGACCTGGCGTGCATAGTTGTCTCAAAGGATTTATGATTATGATCCCCACATATAGAGAGTGTGTAGCTTTTGATTCACGCCGTGTGACGGAGGCCGTCCATGCTAATCACCTTCTTTCCCATACAAGAAGAGTTGTACTCATCTCTAATTTTGATGTATAATTTGAAATCAAATGCTGTTCAAAATAAGTAGCAGGATGGCTCCACGTCCATTGGATATAGCATTTGAGGAGAGTCTTCCTCACTCTCGTAGCTTTCTGGTGCTGAGTTAATTTATTTTATGAATAATCTTATTCAAATACACAATTATCCTCTGAGAGTGTAGAGTCACATATGCTTATATGTAATTATAGTTCTGCCTCTGTAATTTTTTTTAGGAGCTGGAGTATCTATATACATAGATATGGATAGATATGCATATGCCTATGCTCCTTCTCTATAATTTTATGCAGATGTACATTTTGAGTCAATGGAATGTTTTCCTCCTATAAAAATCTACTTTTAGAACACTCAGGAGAGCTTCTCAATGAAAGGCTGGGATAGGTGATGTGAAGTGCAATTAAAATTAAAATGACATTAAAAATCTAGCATGCAATAACGTTTATGTCATTTCTTAATGAATTAATAGGAGTGGAATTAGAATTTATAAGTCTGGGGTGTTGCTGGGGCCAGAGGTACAGTATATAGTCAATATAGCTTGAAGTCACAGTAGGAGTACCTCCTGTGAAACTTGTGATTCCGCACTGGAATCTTATTATAATCTGGGTTCAGGGTTCTCCTGTTTATATGGTTAAGAAAGCTACACGTTTGTATAACTTTTGCGGCTTGTTAACATTAATTATTATGAAGATGATTATTGTTGTGAACAAAGTTGTAATATTGGAAGGGATGAGGGACTGTGTGGTGAGAGTACATATTATTTTTGTATATGTCAGAGATGCCCCTGACTTTGGCTCCTGTAAATCCTCATGTGCTAGGGCTAGGTGTCGTGAGTCAGCAAATCAATATTGAATATCTTCCTCATTTGCTCTTTCACTGGTAGAATGATAATTCCTATTTGTTCCCATATAGCCACCCATACCATAATAATAATAATAATTCTAACAACATAATGCAGTTCATGGAAAATTATCTTGACAAATATCAAGCACTAGATTTTTTTTCTCTCACATCAACCATTCATGTTTTAACTCCATGTACGAGTCATTATTCATGGAGCATATTTATGAAGTGATGCCAAATATTATGAGCAAGGTAGACTTTTTGTCGCAGTTACTTCTCCCCACGCTCACAACATCTCACATCCTGTCAATACTCAAGTCCCACAAATACCTCTATGGACAATTCTACAGCTACCTGAAATACGTAGTTGAAGTATAATTAGCTGTCATCATCCCAGCTCTGGATTTATTTTACTTTGCGTCATATGGGAGTATTGACGTCGGACTCGGAGGCTGTAGCCTGAGAATTGTCTATGACGGTATGTATGTACATCCACTTGTGAGATCCTGGAACTATTATCATAGTTAGCAAATCTATTGTTATTACGCTTCTGGGTGTGAGATTGGATGTCGACGCAAAATTTCCACGAAGAAGTAATGTTGATCAATAAACTTTTTTTCTTGAGAAGTCTCGGAAGAACCAATTGACGGTGTAATGTTATCTTCTATCTTCTGATGACCTCTGGGTATTTTCAAAATATGCTCTCACCCCACAGACAAACACTCATAATAATAGACCAACCCAATAAGTGAACTTCCAAGTATCCACCAAATAATATTTGCCATCTCATTAGTTCCTAATATATAGTTTGGCCGGAGTGAATCATAATTCACGTAAAGTTTTGGACGAGACGTAGTAAAAAAAACGTGTTTGAGTTTCTTGATATTAGAACACAAACACACACACACACACACACACACACACACATATATATATATATATATAGTTCATAGGAAGTCTCATCCATGACAGTCAAACAAGGCTGGAATGATTTAAGGACTGTTCTCAACCACACTACTAGCTCTTTCCTGTTAGAAAATTGGAATTGGGGAAATAAACGAGCCCTAGGTCAGACTCAGTGACCTAGTGTTGATGTTTTTGATGAAATTATGTAAAGCTTTAGTGCTACTGTGACATGGGTCATAAGTCAATTTTTTTCAAAGTTGTAACTTGTTTTTGGCCAATGAAGTCCTGCATAGTAATTTTATACCCATATTGTAGTGTTGGTGTACTTTTTGGTAATATTTATAACCTACATAAATCTTAAGGCACCTGAGAGAGGCAGCGAGAGAGAGAGAGAGAGAGAGAAATATTGAGAAGAAGGTAATATTCCACAAATTTTGAGATTTTTCTCATCCCTTACGTACACTCTTCATTTATGTATATCCTTCATTCATAGGGGAATCATATCCACGTGGAAAAAAGTAATATTATTGCTTGGAAGTAGCATGTGTGAGTATGATATTCCCAACAGTTGATACTCGTCAAGCAAGTCAATTAGTCAATCTAAACCTTTGGTGCTTGGGATGGCTAATTAAAGAATATTGGCATCGTAGCCCAAAAATTTTTGGATTTAGTTTCATTACTTTCTTATCTCCCCATCTCTCTTGACTTAATTGCAAGAAGACATGACATGACACGGCTCATCTCCTCTCAGCTGGAGAACACCACTGTTTGTGTCTCTCTCTCTCCTCCAAACTTTTGTGTCTTCCCCCTGAGAAAATAATGCCCAAGCTCTAAATATATGTAATTTAAATTAAGTTGAAGGAACAAATAATTCTTACCACCATGGTCTCTCTTAAATGTTGTTTTGAACAAGACACTCTCAATATTCCCTATTACTGGAAAAAATCAGCTGGAAAGTGTAAGGTCACGGAAGTTCTAGCACGTTTTGTGTTTATTCATTCCTATTTTTCTCTCTAATATCTATAATGATTCTCCACAAGAGGGAAAAAAAGACGTTCTCCCAATGCTCTTTTCTGTGTGAGAATAGCATCTCCTGAGAATTATAGCTACAATTCTCAACAGGTTGTCTGGTTTACGAAACTCGTAAAAATCCCCTCAGAAAAATAGTTACTGTAGGAAAATTGGACCCGGACAGGAAAAAAAAATCAATGATTAGGTCCAGGGATATAAATTGCATCATAAACTTGTACTTTTAGAAGAAAGGTCTCACTGAGGGACGTATGTACATGGAGGCATGCTGTATGTAAATTATATGGATTCCTCAATGATCTGTACAATGTGGAACAATAGGACAAAGCTTGTTTGGTCATTTGTATATCTATATATGTAGACTTGCTCATAAGATGCAATCAAAGCGGGCAGAGGACAGAGAATTTTGGTCTGTCTTCTTTTAGCACTACAAGGTATTTAAGATTAAGTTACATGTCTCAAGAGCCCGTGAGGACAATTTATAAAAATACCCCCGTCTCCTGCTCACTACGTCTCAAAATCCTGTACAAGTTAATCATTGGAGGGAGTAGTTTCCAAGAAATTATTGGTTTTCTCCCCAGTCCTGACGTCCTCATGGAGTTCCTATGCAAATCAAGTTTCTAGAATTAGAATATCACTTTGTTGATGGGGCAAAACCGGAGTTTGAATAGGACAACGGAAAGTTTTAGCTCAATCAAAATAATCAGTGAGATCGACCTGCTCTATTCACTTACAAATAACCTTCACACTGGGAAAAATTATGACTTGTCCGTACATACGTAACGTAATGTCTGCCTTCAGCCCCTGAGTAACACACTGTAATTACATAAAGTTATCAATTATCCTGAAAATATTAGGAGTCTTATCCTTTCAGCCCCTTCTAGTTTATTGTTCCATCCTTCTACAGTAAACCAGCACGTAGCTTGGAAACCCCAAAACCTAGAAAGATTATGAATGAAATGCAACTCTGCCTTATACAGACAACTTGAACTTTAAATTTTACACGCTATATTTTTTTTTTAATTATGTATCTTTATAGTTTCCTACAGAAATAATCTTCCCCCCTGCCACACGAACTCTTAAATAGTATTCTAAAAAATATGAATGAGTGCTTGCTCCTTTGAAGCCCAAACTTGTATAATCCACGTTACTGGTCAGGTTTTTGGACTTGCCTAATTAAATAATCAAATTAATTATGCAAACTGGCTCAAACGAACTATATAAAGTAATGCTTTTTTCCCCCCTTAGTGGAAACATCTATGTATTCGACACATGTGTGTATTTACTGTGTGTATGTACACTGAAGCATTTCAAGCATGACATTTGTATGACATGTGGATAATTTCCCATGTAATTCTCCAAAGTAATAATCCCTCGAGTGTGTACCATCATTTCTTTTTTTCCTTTAATTTCTCTGTCAAAGTCTATAGTTTCATATATTTAAAAAAAAAATCCATTTGTTTATACGAACATACTTTTTGTTGGACTGTATGTATCTGTATGTTCTACCTTGCAGATGGAAGATACTTGAGAGGAGGAAAAATATTTCTGGAATTAATTATGCATGCACACACTCCTTCAATGGTTTAAAGCTAACGTTGTAGTTGCTGTAGTTGATTGACTAGGATCATCCATCTGGAAGGATACTTTTAAATAATCATATGAACCAAACTGACTGTTACATATGAGCCTTTGAAGTCCGAACGTTAGAGAGCATATTAGGATGTAATTGAATGGTAATTTGAGTGTTTTACCATGACGGTATAAAAATGAGATTTTTTTTTTACCACGGATATTTTTCCTGAATGACGGTTTGACTCCACTTTCTCACAATATCAGCCCTGTCCATATACCTACATAATTACGTGTGCTCCATGCATAGGTTTTTGTATCAAAGACACTCCTTTGATTTCCCTTCAACTGGCTCTCTCTCTCTCTCATACTCCGTACAAAATTCCGCTGGGGAACATTGGCGAGCAAGTCGAGAGAGACAACGATGGTTTATGAATGAACCCACGCGTTTTTTCGTGATGTGCAGATCCTCATAATCGTGGCAGGGAAACCAGGGGGATCTTGAGGCACGGTCTGAAATATCATGTAGTACATGCGTATAAATTATACCTGTACTATATACAAATCTGTACGTGCAATAAATGTGTGGACGACCAGCTCCACACGATGGTATCAATTTTATATATATTTTTTTTGTGTGGCTAATCCACCAATATGTGTTTACTCGCTTGGATCTTGTAAACTAGTAATAATATGGCATAAGTAATTATGTATAGCTTCTTTTCCAGCGAGGAGAGAAACAAGTGCCGAAGTTCACAATAACAGCTGTCACTTGGTTAGGAAATATTTTGTAAATTTGAATTTAAATATACAAATTATATTACCATAACGAGTAAATAATCATGTTTCTTGACGCTATTTACGCTACTTTACGAGCCCCGTACATACATTCTTGTCCTGACATCCACAGAGAGCTCCACAGGTGAGGTGGGTGCTTGCCTTGTTCCGCTCTCTTCTCCATTAGAATTACACCCAAATGAAATCAATGAGCGAAAGTGCATGTCTAATGTCTGCGGACAATTATGTTAAAGCAACTTTGTTAAGGGGGGGAATTGGAAGATGACCAAAATGAGTTCCGCTGTGTTACATAATCCATAAAAATATCAGACAAAAACTATTACAATAATATACGAGCCGCGGTGAGAATAATGGGGAATCTTTTTCACTTCCAAATGCTCATTGATAGTCAGTCATCCCTCTTCATGTAGTATTTACATGCTCAAGGGTTTGGACACACTCTTGTGAAGAAAAATTCAGGACATAGTGTGAGAATTTAGATGAGTTGGATTCTGTAATGCGATACTTTTGCTAAAAGGCTCACCTGTGTGCAGAATCATCAGATCTTTGTGGCTATTAGTTGGGGATGAGTTTCTGTATGTATGTATGTATGTATGTATGTATGTGTGTGTGTGTGTGTGTGTGTGTGTGTGTGTGTGTGTGTGTGTATGTGAGCCCAGAGGAATGACAAGAGATGAATACATATATTATTACGAGGGATTTTTAAGGAGCGGCAGGATCTTTTTAGCATCTTTCTGGTTTCTATGAATGAAATGGAACCAGCATTTTCTTGAATTTTAGGGACAACTAGTCATGACTCCAATGTGTTATCAGGCTAGTAACAGCGTATGCTCATTATCTTACATAACTTCTTTTTCCAAGGGAGACTCTCTCACCATGCTCAGGCTGAAATTCTATATAGTAGTAGTTAGTCTTTCAACAGAAAATAATACTTGAGCAAGTGTGTGAGCGTGTTGAGTAAGTGATGACTTTACTTACCATTCATCTTACAATGCATTAGGTCTGACATGGTGGTCCTTGTAGTTGCCCTTTAAGATGCTGGAGAAACAAGATGATTCAAGGCTCTTACCGAATCATCTCCTACTCAGTGACAATGACATCTTTATGCATTTTTTTAAGGCTGGCCCATCTCTCCTACTATCTCCCATCTCCAAACGCAATACTCTTGTCGTTTGATGAAAGGTTGGAAAAAAGGGATAAGTTTCCTGTACACACACTCTCGCACTCACATAATATTTTTCTCCTAAGAGAATGCTAGGGCTACATATGTGCAAATCAAATCAGGACAATCAAATTTCTTGACGCAGTTTGTGCATTAATCAACAGATTTGAGGAGAGATTAGGAATGTTTTTCTGGGGTTTCATGGTGAACTGTTAAAGGAATCATTAAAAATTTTGCCTTTTTTCTGGAATTTAATGCACATGTACTAAATGCCGAGAGCGAGTCCCATCTCCCTTGGATTACTGACCGTTCTGTTTGTACACAGGACGTATGTACATACATAATTACATAGGAGAGTCTAGGAAAAAAGTATAATAAATTATGGATTAAGTGGTACAAATAGGAAATCATAAAACATCCACCGGGGAAATGATATTCCGACGGTTGATGTCCTCGGCCATCCTTTAATTACTTACCAATGCTATTTGTCAGCATCCAATGCTTTATGGGCACACCGACAGACTGATGAGCTTATAAATTAAAAAAAAAAACTAAGGATGGGCTCTTGCCTATAATATTTTCTTGAATGGGACTTATATTACTTTGCTACCTCTCCTCATAATAGGGATTCTATTACAAGTGTACAGTAATGGGATACGCTCAGTCTAAAAAGGTGACTGTAGTTGCTCCTACATTTGGGAGTTCACTGCAGTTTAATATTTTCCACCTCCTTTTAATTATTTGGTAAGGACTCTCCTCAAGCATAAATAAGCTGTCAAGAGACAGAGACAGAGAGAGACAGTGAGAGGGAGAGAGAGAGAGAGAGAGAGATTTAGGAAGTGTTTCCGTCCCCATCAAGACGAATGTAACTCTCCTGCAAAAGAGGAAATGCTTATTCCTCTTGAGCAGTGATAATGTACATTGACAATTTAAATAGGGATGTAGGAGGATAGGACTTGAACAAGATCATCGGAGCCATTAATTAAATTCCTTTCACAATCCTTTCGATACCACTTGAGAAGAGGATCTTTAGCAAGTCTGGAGCTGATTAATCTTGACAGGAAAGGAAAGAGGAGAGATTTCTTATGTCACTCCTTATGGTCTCTTACAAGTATGTACATACATACTAATAATAATCTCCCAATCTTTTTTGCTCCCCTTGACTTTGCTTTTTTCTTTTTTGTATCCGTACATAATCCACATGAACTTATTAGGATGGGATACTGTTTAGCATATATCCCTTTTTACCAGAATAGACTCACCTTCCACTTTCCACACTTCTCTATCTCTGCGATCTGTATAAATCTGCTCAGAGGAGATATTACTACAAGCGTGTGTAGCTTCCAATCTACCATCATTGCCAGACGTTATCCTTCCCATGATTGGTGGATTAACAATTCAAGAAAATTAATTGTGGAATTGGGAGATTCGGACTGAGCTTTAATGCTATGCTCAAGTAATTTGTGATTTGCTTCCAGTCAATTATTTAAGAGGTGACGACGTCAAAGATGAATTGAAGCAATTAATGTCATTGATTGGGAGAGATAAAACTTGCATTATCTCCTTGGTTTCCTCCTAGCACTTGAATTTAAGGTTAAATTTTATGTTGTTGGCTCTCCGTCCCTTGATACTCTTGTACATATGTAAGTACATATTTATGTACATATTTATGTACATATTTACGTATGTATATACATAGAGACTCATACTATGGCAGGAGTTCTTATGAGTATTCCTTACAACTGCTCTTTTTTCCTCCCAGTCTCTCAACACTACTAGTATCTACATTCCCAATAATATTCCAGAAGATAGCTACATAATGTGGATGCTCGTGTTGTAATGATCGTTGACTGCTATTTTAAAGGCCGTGCTTTGTAAAAGAAGTAATTCCTCTGCTGTGGTGGTCCCTGTCTGAACATATGTAACCACACTGCATATTAGCTACGTAGATTCTAAGTTTTTGGCGTAAACAATACTGTAATCTATAGTGTCTCATGTGCATTTTAATTGTTATCATCATTGAGGGATGACGCGTTGGGATTTTAATTCTCTCCTTTTTTTTCCTCACAAACAAAATACATAAATCCTGTTAAAGATCCAGTACCTTCTACTTGAGGGAGAGAGAGAGAGAGAGAAAAAAAAAAGAGAACCTATTTTGTTTTAAGGAATTTCTTCAGACTTTCTTGAATAATAATAATAAAGTAAACAAAAATTTTTGAGATGAAAACAAACAAAACGAGTCAACTGCTTGATAGTCTGACGACGTCGTATATAGTGACTAGAGTTTCAACTCGTTTTTCCCACTTACTATCACCCATGCTAGGGTTTGAGCCATATATTTATATATATAGAAGTTGCAGAGTAAAGTAAGGAAAGATAGATAGGGTGCTTGAGAGATCTGAGAGTGAGAGAAAAAAAAATTGTTTGAAAAAAAAAATTTATTTAGCACCAGCGTCAACGTATGACACGTAAGTTGTAAATCCAACACATATTTAGAGAATTTTTCGTGCAAAAAGGAAAATACTAGGAGGGAGAAGTAATTTCAACAATTGAGCTCCTCACGCTTGGTAATGGATCCTAATGTAGTGTCCAATTGATACAAATCCAAGGGACATACATATATGTAATTATACATATACAGTAAGAACACATTAACTCTAGGGATTCTTGTAGATATACATAAAATTACGTCCACGTTCAGACCCTTTCTATGGAGAGACCCAGCTGTGGAACAATTTCCAGCTACAAATTACAAACATATACAAACACACACACACAGTCACTACATATGTATACTTTTGTGGGGGGGGGAAACAATTTTTTAGCAATAGGAGAACTCTAGGGATTCTAGGACTATTACGTCTTATATGGTTATTTTCTGCATTGGATCCTCTGCATTCATATTTTCATGGCCATGCGTTATTACCTATAAAGTCACACAAGTATGAGGAATTTTTTCCGAAACAAAATATCACTATACATGCTCCGTAATTGCTAGTGTGATTTCCTTAGTTAAGTAATTCTAAAGAGATGTGTTTTTTACTCCCCCAAAATCTTCCTAATATACTATTCTTTTGACACACTGGACTGGACGCTCTACAGAAAGTGTGCTCTTCACGTGTGTCAGAGGGAAAAAATTATTTATTTATAATTTTTACTTCTGCACCCTCTCGCCCTCTCACTCTCTCTCTCTCTCTCTCTCCATGTCTTCCCAATGGTTGGAATAAAAAAAAACAGGATTTTTTTTGGCGCCATTTCAGACAATTTAGTAAATAAATTTACATCATTTGAGACCCATAAATTGCTCCTAATTGTAGGGGAAAATCTCAAGTCGTCTACGCAGACTTTTAGTGCGGAGCCGTATTCTTACAAACACGATCTTTCTGTCGAAATTCCTAGCCACAGTAAATTCTTTCCATTTTGCTCCTTGAACCATATTCACTTTGTGGTTACAGCAGGAGGAGGAGGTGAATGATTACCTTGTAAAAATATAATAAGAAAATGAGACGTAGCCAAGAAAAAATCATTTTAATTTTATTATTGATTTCTGCGCACCTTTTAAAAATACATATCATACTCACTACATTGTTCTCTGGAATTTTAAATTCTGGAGACAAGATCCTGTTACAGCCCGGCGCCAAAAACTGGTCCGACTATTAATCCAAAATTGCTATTTATTTCCTGTTTTCCTATTTATTCCAAATTAGCATTCCTAATTCCAAGTATTTTACAAATCCAAGTAATATTTACAATAAGGGACTGAAGTTACGGCACAATTTTCTTCAATTATCCCAGAGCAGCGACTTAATTCTAAATGTTTAATTCATGAGGGATATAAAATATCATCAAATATTAGGTATCCGACGGAGTCGGCAAGATCAGTTATGATAATTGAGAGATTTAAAAAGACTGGTACAGGATATAGATACGCGTGGCACATGGGGTATCCCCATTTCTTAGGAATAATATTTAATGACCCAGTCCCATATGGACTGGGGATAATTAAATTTTACATTTTTCGGTCCTCACAATTGCCCATGAGCTGAGGGGAAGGGTTTGGAGTTGTAGTTTTAATAGATTCTTATAGAGGTTGGAATTTTATTATAATGGGAAAGATTTGGTAAACAATCAAATTAATTCTTGGTTTTTCAGATTAAATGCAGTGGAAAATGGGTGCGGACAGTTGGATTTCTCAAGCCCTCTTGCTAGTGGCAATTGTCTTCGTCTCTCTCCCAGCCGAGTCTATGCAAAACCCGTACTGTTCCATTTCCAAGGACCATACTCTATGTAAATTCCAGGTAAGATTTGGATTTTTTCCCCCTTTTAGAATTATTACTATTGTTTTCATTAATTTGGGAACAAAAGAATGCGGAGGTGCTTTTTGTTTTGTACAGATTTCAATTTCTAAACGTAGTGCTAATTTGGCTTTATTATTTCACATAGCTGATATTTACTTTTTTGGGAATGGTTTTGTCATCTGCATCAATTCATACATAGTTGGACATAAAATACGAAGAGAGTGTCCATACACACACAGACACACACTCTCCGTTTCAATGCAATTTCAATTTTTGGTTGGGTGGAAGAAAAGCATCTAAGAAGTTTAATGGTTCAATGTCAGGAGCTAGAGCTCAAGGTTTGTTTGCAGTTTTGGAGGTGGTTTCTGGTAATGGTATAGAGAGACACTGGCACGTATGTATGTATGTATAATACACTCTTGAAAAAAAAAATACCTGGGAAAATTAAACTTAGGAATTTTTTCCTTCTTTTGAACTTGAGCTTGGAACGTGCATTCGAAAGGCTCTTGTTCAGGAATATGAGGGCTGCTGCTGATATTATGAATTTTTTTTTCTCCGTCCCTAACTTAATACTTAAGAAACTTTGTACTCTCTCTCTCTCTCTGTATTATTTTTTGGTGGTATGGCTATAGTATATGGGCAGGGAGGATGGATATAAATATATATAATCACTTGGGTTTATTATATGACGGTCGTAAAAAAAACATAACTGTGGACTACGACACATTGTGACGTGTTGAGGCGTGATGATGCTCCTAGCAATACAAATGAGTGCTAATTGCACTCAATTAACGGTCACCTTAATGTTAATTGCTGTGTCTGTTCCTTCTTTCTGTGCAAAAATTAAGCTCGTGTCTTCTTCTCCCCTCAACGAATTTTTTGATTACTTTTAGTGGTTTTTTTCTGTCCTATTCCGAAATAGGTGTTTTTTCAAATAGTGTCTTCTTTTTTTTAGACCATTACTACAGTATTAGCATCCTCCCTGAGATGAAGATGAGAGTAAGTTTAAATTTGAGTATCCACGTTTTTCCCTCCATTGTCCATCAATAGACTTGGGGTTTTTAATTGTGTAATTATTAAAATTTGCCAATTACGTAACATTTTACCATTTGAGGTGTTACTTTTCAATGGGGCTTTTAAATGTTATTTTTTTAGAGGTGTTTACATTCTATGTAAAAACATTTGTAACAAATTGGTAATTACAAGAAAGATAGGATTTTTTGAGGATTAATATACCTATACTTTACAAAAAAATTAGTGAGAAGTGTAGATATACGTGGGTTCGGAA
This sequence comes from Allacma fusca, assembly GCA_947179485.1. Lineage (NCBI taxonomy): Eukaryota > Metazoa > Arthropoda > Collembola > Symphypleona > Sminthuridae > Allacma > Allacma fusca. The sequence continues at coordinate 16,458,910 of OX359248.1, read as the reverse complement.
AAAATAGGGAAATCAAAAAGCATCCCAGTCTTCTTAATGTTTGCGGAATTGGTGCTCTCAAGTCAAGTGTGTGTGTGTGTGTGTGTCTGGATGAGTATGTGCAAGTTGGCTCTGATGGAGGATTGAGGATGAGTTGCGATAACAATGAACTTGTCAGGCCATGATGCACTTTCTGAGAGAGCCTACATCTTTATGTATGTGCATAGATACACACTCTCTCTCTCTCTCACACACACACACACACACTTAATTTCATGAGAGGGAATATGATGGATGGGAAAGTCAAGGAAGTTGTAATTTACGTACGCAATTGTTTATGCACTTGAGTTTTCATGGCATAAATTCCAATTAAAAGGTTTGATGCAGGCGTATTCCTAGCTGTCAGAATGATTTGAAATGGTAAACCGGGACCCACACCATTCCCCACAAATACATATGGATACAATCCCTTGACAATGTAATTACGCTGGGGTCCATCCATTGGAAATATATCCATAGGCTCATATATACATAGATACAGTAGTAAGCCTGTGAGACATGTAATGTATAAGTTACCACATGCAAAGCTATTCTCTATACATGGTCTGAACACTCTCACTTAGCAAGTGTTGAGAGTGGGGAACAATGTGAGTCCTCACACGTGCGTTTATTTACATGTAATAAATAATCTTTGTCAGATGCACTCTCTCACACAAAACAACCATTAACTTACTAATTTGAGCCTTATCCCTTTTGTGAGCATAACTCTGGTTACTTACTTACAATTTGCAAAAATAAAAAAAAAACTAACCATGTCTAGTCATCTAGTCTCAGGCGATTACTCAGGTTGTAAATATCAGGTGGATTCAATAACTAACACATGTGTACATAATCCATATAATGTGTGTGTGTGTGTGTGTGTGTGTGTGTGTGGTTGTGTAGATAGTAAGCACTCCGTTCCTGCTAATTCCTTTTTGTCAGTTCACTTTCTACAAAGTGAGTCAAATGATCCTCACGTTTTAAACACTTTTTAGTGTATTATGTAGAGTTGATTGCAAGGGAGGATTCTGGTCCGAAGTAATTTTTTTTCCCACCTATGGAACTAATCTCCTGTATATATCACATTTGGCCACGTGCGTCTACGTGCTCTTAAAGCATTTCTGGATATTGGACGTAGTATACAGAGTATAGTACTAGAGGCAGGGATCCCAGAAGCGTCGTAATTTTTTTGAGTCCTACAAACCAGAATACTACATGAATGCTTCCTCATCTTCGGTTTGACTTCACAAATAAAATTTTTCTGAAGTCAGAACCCGCTGGGATAAGTGGCGTATAAAGTCTCTGATTTTTACAATTACATGAGGTTTCCATAAAATTGGCAATTCTGATGTCGCAGTTACAAAGGACAAACTTGGAGGATTTATTGCACCTTGAATTTTCCTCCTACAGTTAATTACAGTAGTTGTTTAGCCAGTCAGGATGACATGAGAGATGTTATGGGAATTGCTTGATTTTACGATTGATAATTCCCTATTCCGTAGTCAATTTCTCCCTTTTCTACTATTTCATCCACTATACATATACATATCTACATATATGCAGGTTCACAGTCTATATTTATATATATACAGTAGGCTCAATCTCATGATCCTGTAATTAGAATATCCATTATCAAGTTATATTTTTATGCTGCTTATTCCCAACAATATTTCACTTCTACTGACAGCGTTAAACTTCCCTGGGTCTAAGTATCTACACGTAATTACATATTTACGTACATATACAAATAGTAGACTGGCTCAAATCAGATTTTTGTGGACAAGGTATCCATGATTTTTTTTCCCAAGGGGTATTTTTTGGTTGCAACCAGTGACAAAAAAATATGTTTCAATAATTGTAACAAATACTGTACAGGAAAGTGTGAGACAAGCAAATATGAAACTCCTCTTCCTTATTGCCCTTCACATACGACACGTAGGTGCGAACAGGTGGACATAAAGCTGGGAAGTGTCTTTTTGATGACGCAGAGTATGCAGGGTTTCAGGAAATATTCCGACGGGATGCTTAAGTATGTATTTTACAATGGCTGGGGGAATTATCAATCAAGTGTGCCAGGAAGAGCAAGAGTGGACGAGTGTTAGTTTTTCCTCTGGGATTTACAAGCTCTTGTAATTACCTGGTACAATTTATAATTTTGAAGCTTTATGGTAATTCCCCGCTTAGTACGGACGACTCTGACAAAACTCCATTACTCTGAATGAGGACTGAGGACAAGAAGAGTGAGACCCTATCTAAACTTTTGGTTTATGGTCCTATCCAGGTAAAAGGAAAAAAAAAACAAACTTGATCAATCTACAGTTTCCAGTTAGGGTGTAAAAGGGAAACCTCCTAATAAGAACAAGTTTCGCACAACTTGGACTTTTACACAAATGAGTGGATAAAGTGACGATAGTAGTATTACAGTACGAGGGAGAGGAAAGTTATGTATAGTTAATTCACTGAAGCTCAGTACGTACATTAGAGATGCTCAATGTGTTTTACACAGGAGAATACAATAGAGCATCAAGGTCTTTCCTCATTTAATTAGAGCCTCATGAGCTCTCTCATCTGCCTCATTGATGTAGTTATGCAGGGAAGTGTGTTACATGCAGGGATGCTTTTTTACTGCTTTTTTTCCTTTCAGCCCAGGACTTGTTGCGTAGCTTTGACATACAAGGAAGGGCCTGGCTTAAGCTGTTAATTTCTGGAGATTGCACACAAATGATCCAGCACCAACTGTAATAATTATTATTATTTCGCTCTGATTTAGTTCCTTGAAAGTATATAGTATCTATGCAAAGTGCGTAGAAGGAACTGCTCTCAAGAGACTCTATTAAGTGCTTTGTAATTTGTGAGAAGTAAAACTTGTTTATGCGGCAGATGAGCCCTTCCTCAAAGATACATAAAACATTGTTTGTAGTAGTAGTAGTAGCAAATAATCACGTATTGCGTGCGTAAGAGAGAGAGAGAGAGAGAGAGAGAACGCGTGGGCTTAAAAAACTTGATGATTAAATTTAGGACCTGGGGTTTGAGTAGGAAAAAATGATGTGCTCAATGGGAAGACACGACATGAATGAGATAGATGACAATGACTATAACCTAGGCTAAGACAAAAGACGGAGGATGAGGAAATCACAAGTGTGTAATTTTATCGAACGCTCCTTTTTTCACCTCGGACGAGACGACTCTTTATTATATGGTCCATTCATTTTTAGCATGCATCCTTCCCCCTCCTCCTCCATTAGAGTAACATATAATGATATGACTATTGTCCAATGCTTTTGAGGAATAACTCAGGAAAAGTCATCCCTGACCAATGCCAATGCAATGCTGTACGCGGTCGGATCTTAATTAGAAAAATAAAAGAGACTGTGGCACTTTTAGAAATAGGAAAATCAATGGGGGACATTGAAATCTAAAAATTACTGTTATTAAATTCCACGATGGAACTAACTATCTCTAGCCTATAACGTTTCCCTTAAACTAATCGCTTCTGATTGTGAGACTTGCTCTTCCGACTTCAGGTTATTGATAGCTGTTAATTTTTGCTCACCGTCCCGCGTACCCATAGGCAGGTATGTACATATCTATCTATGACTCTTGACAGAATAGTAGAGGCCCGTTGAGGCCATACCATTTCCCACAAGGGTCTGCTCACCATGAAATTTCATCCAGTGAGTTATGAATTTGACCATTTAAAAATCAGTCTGTTGTTTGAGTAGGAATAAAAGGAATAATCAAATGAATGGATGGTAACTGACTCACGAAAATCCAATAATTGGGGAATTTGTTAAACTAATGTAAACGTGAGGTTTGTTGAACGATTCCTGAGCAAAGGCTATAAATTAGGTCCCTGATTCCATACAATTTTTGTTTTTAAGGAAATCATCTCAAACATGCATTATGCATTGAAAGCCTCAATAAAAACTAAACTAGCTCCATCAAGACTTCGGCAATCTTCACTCATACAGATATACTCCTTCTGTAAATATTATGCACAAAGGGTGTTCATCTGGTAGGTCTAGCTTCTTGTAAATACATACCCACAGTTCGTTAAACATACCTATATAGATGTAATAATTACATCTCTGTAAATTCTTTCCTTGCTCCATCCTATACAGTATAGTATTATAAACAAGCTGGGAAAATAAAAATGCTAAGTACATCCATATGTATTTACACATAAGATTCGATAAGCTGATTGATCAATCAAAGCCCTAATAGGATTACATTTGACGCTTTCCACAGCCCCTGTCTCGCGGCATCTTGAGCTTGACAAATAAAAACTTGACTTGAAAAATGAGTGGATTTTTGGGAATTGAGCCTCATAAAAATCATCCTTACTTTAATTGCTTTGAGTGGAACGTGGACTCCGTCCTGACCAAGTTCTATCCCCTAGAACCAGTGCAATAATTTTATTGGTAATAAAATCCTCCAGGAAATTGATTGACTATTATGTAAGGGCGAGGCTAAATTCCCATAACTGTCGAGATCTTTCTTCAATTACTCCTTGCAAGTGCGTCTCTTATGGGGCTGCTTGGGAGTTATCAGGCTCATCAGTAACGAAAGGCATCCACGTGTTGCACTCATTCTCTGGCAATTAACATTTATTTGTGCAAAGATATGTATACATATATCTACTGGGAACATATTAACCTGTCTGTGCCACTGAGATGTTGTAACTTTGAACAAGATGTACACTCAGCCTTTGCATGAGGGTTAGCTGCTTTAGCATATATGTAACGCTCATGCCTCCAGGAACAAGAACATGTGTGAGCAATTAGGACCTGGGAATACATTGTTTCTGAAGGGAAGAATCCTATCTACTGTAGTGAGAAAAGAATTACAGGGAATGGAACAAGTTTAGAAATTATTTTAAGATAATGTAGCCATTTGCGAACAGAATATACAGAATAGTGATCTACGCATTCCTCCCAAACATGTATACTTGTGAATTTAAAATTACAGAATAAATTCCAGATGTTGGAGTCAAGTCCTATGGAATGGACTGCTGGGTATTAATAACTGGCATTCATGATTTTATGGGAGGTTGTATCTGTCTGTAGTATCTATAGACGAGGATATTTGAGTAAAATTTACAAGAGTTGGTTTCAATGAGGTAGGGATGCTGCCTGGGAATGGCCAAAAAAAAAAAACCGCATCACCGCAGCATGCTACCCGTCGAAACTGAGAGAGAGAGAGAGAGAGAGAGGTGGATCCATTTCTACAAATGGAATGTGAGCCATAAGTGTTGACTTATTAGAATGCGACATGAAATCCAGCCGACAAATTAACATTTTCTGTCCTGTGACTCTGATTGTGAGTGAGGTTTGGATTTCTTAATGTATACTATTTTCGCATGTATCGTTCCCATCCAGTATGCATTCTCATCCATACATTGGGGATGGGGTGGGAAGATGAGCGTCGTAGTTGGGAACAAATGAGTAATGAGGACATGCATCCACTTTGATTTGACTCCATGATAGAAATAGCTGGGGTTATAAATCATCAAATCATCATCGTACGTGTTTACAATCCCTAATGAATCTCCCTCTCTTGGAAATTAATTTCTTGTAATTGATTAATTTATTCCTGTAAAAATCTGGCATGCCTCCATTGTATTGTAAAGTCACATTTTTATCCTGTCCTCTATCAAAAATTCCCAAGCTCCAGAGAGTTTTTCTGCGTCGATGACGCTATATCTATTAAAGTTTCAATTTCTGATTTAATTACAGCATTAATGAATATGTAGTACAGTCCCAGGAGATCCACATATGTAGGGATCATCTACTTGGAACATCTAAACAATAGAAAAAAAAGTTAATTCACTTGTGGACTTTTGATTTGTTTTATGTAAATATACATGTAATTATACATACGTAAGATATAAAGTCACTGCGTGGGAGAGAGACACCTTGAACCGTGTTGGGGCTCAAAAGTTTGGAGGGGTATTTGTAACTTTTTGCTGGACATTTTAATGGGAAAGGTTTTTGTAGACAAAGTTATTTGTCACATTTTCCTGTAATTAATTGTGAACGTTCTGTATGTGCTTAAATGCATTTCCTCAAGACAAAACAGGTTCAGTCTGTGTTCATTTCCAACCATCCAGTTTTTAGGTTTCCAGCCCAAAACTAATTTTTACACGATCATTGCACTTTTTAATTACTCCTTGAATTGCCTCTCCTCGAGGGATGTGCTCCACAACAGTGAGTTTTATTAATCTCACAACTTACTGCTCCCAGCGTCCGCTCGTGTAGCCCTCAGTGAGGGAGAGAGAGAGAGGTACAAATTATATGTCAAACCTTGGGAAGTGACCGTATTTCCCAGAACTTGTGTGTGTGTTGACTCTGCATAATCATAATCATAATTATTGTAGATACTCCTCAACTCATGTCATAGAAAACAGCTCATAAATCCTACCAAGTGTCGGAAAACAACTCAAGTAGATCGTTTTTCTGCCACAGGGTTATTTGCATAAAACTCCTAAGGTCTCTCCAGCCCTGTACATGGAAAGGGATACAAAAACAATTGAACACTTATACGTCCTCCCGTTATGTAACCAAACACTCTCCCAACAAGTTGATTGTCCTGCTCAAATGACCTGAAAAAAATTAATGGTTATGGGTGAACAATTCCTAAATTATAAGTCCTTGCTACTTAATTACAATCCCTGTAAATTACCTCATTTTTACAGAAAACCCTCCACTTCTTTTCCACATATGTAGATATAATGACTTGAAAGCTTACTTCTCCATAATTATCATTGTCCACTGAATAAATCTCCACTTGAGACTCACAATTATCACGCTATCTCCTTAATCCCAAAAAAATAACCCTCTTTGAGCTCTCCACAATTATTGATATCTTAATTTCATTTAGGATTGAGACTCCACTACGGGGATGTCTCCTCCCTTGGTAAAAACAAATGCTGTCCCTTCCAACTTTTGTCTTTTTTTTTTGTGAAAGGTCCGACAGTGAACTTGAATCGTTACTAAAGATTTCTGGGCCTAATTCAAATTCTTATTGCATTCACTCTTGCAATAAATATCATTGACGTAAAAGATTGAAGAGATTATAATTTATAGATTTAGTTATGCCCTTACGTATGTACATACTACTTATGTATACGCACATTTTATTTCATGAACCTCATCACTCATGCTTGCAGTAAGGAAAAGAACCCTTTAGCAGTCAGTCAAGTCGGATTGCGTGCCTTTGCAATAATTATTGCAATTTTGATTGACTACGTCTGTCGTCCTCTTCATTACAGATACAAGTGCAACCGAAGTACTACATCATTGGGCAATTACGCATATCCCCATGCACGCCTCCTCTTTAATAGTCCGGCGTTGTTCTCGGAAAAGTAAAATAGGAAAGTGGAATGAAAGAGCATACTCTTGCAGTAGTTACTACAAAAGGGACCTCTTGGAGAATTCAAATATTATATTATATTATGACTTTGACTTTCATCCCTTCCCACAAAAAGAGTTGAGTGTGTATAGTAATAGTACAATTGAAGCAGGGGTAGTTTATGGTAGCTTAAAATATTCAAGTGAGCTGATAAGTATCAAATCTTGTACATGAGCATGCTTTGAATAATGTCCTGTATGGTCGATCCTAAAATAACAATTTCAAATAGACATTAAGTCCGACTCCTACTCCTGACAATGGCGGATTGTAATTCTGAGGGAGAATTAGTTTTGATTCAGGAGTGAATGGAAAGCTCATGAAATCCAGTAATTATCTATTTGAGGGTTCCGATATGGAGACTTGCTCCTTTCCTGTAATTAAAACCAGAAGAATAGTGTAAAATTCCTGGGCTGTAGGATATTTTATCGAATTTGAAGGGACGGAGCTCTGTAGTAAAGATGATAGTATGGGCTTTAAAATTTAATGGGTTTCGATACTCACAATCAGCCCACATTGTTTCCTTACTGGAGTATATCTGCTCTGAATGATCAAGTTGTGACTCGGAGTGGTGACATTAAAACTGGAAATTATGGAAGGAATTTAATGGAGCCTTTGAGCAAGAGTTTTAATGAGGTTGGGGGAAACGATCAAAATACAGAGATTTGTTTTCTTTTGTGGACGTATGTAGGTATGTAAGGATCTCCAGTAAATTATGATATCCTGTTTTTGTGGATGAGTTGGGAATGCAGAAGCAAGGGAGATTAGTAACTGTTCCCATGTGCTGAGGAAAATAAATAATAAGGGGAGATTTTAATATAGAAATTGAATTCTTTTGTGCATTGGAGTCTTTACCTTGAATCACGGGCAGTTAATGGGCTGACTGTAATGTGAATAGGAAAAGGTAGGTAGTTAAGAGGAGCGGAATTCAAGTATGAATTCCTACCCATAAACAATCCCTAAGTACCAAAAAGGTCAGGAGGCCAGGAGTGAGCAATAATAATAAAATATTTGAGATAACATTATTAATAATAATTGATTTAGGGATGATTTTTATGCTTGTACATAACAAATTGCTCAGTATTTATTGACTGGATTAAATGGTGGAACGCCATGAAGAGAATAAATGTGTGAGCAGGTGAGTGAGTCGGCCCACTGTTGACAATCTGTTGAGGCTTGCCACCCAAAAACATAAAAATCTCTTGGGACATGTTGAGAGTTGTTCACCAAAATTTATACTTAAATTTCTCTTCAAGGAACTTCAGAGGGATAATTGCCTCTGTGTACATAATCTCTGCCTGACTTTCATGTATTGTTTGTTATTATATTTTTATATATAGGAGGAAATGCATATAAATGGAAGGGGGGGGGAAATTATGTGATTCGAGACAATGGGAGACTCCTTGACGACTGTTTGTGTTTTGTTACTACATGGATGGAAAAATGTTAACAACTAAATCATACTGCTTATTATGAATGACAAGTGGACGTTTTATTACGGACCACCATGACGCTGTCTTCCTCTTTTCTTCACAAATCTCAGCATAATAATAATTATCCCATACAATATTTTCTGCATCCTTTCTTTTTCTCATGCTACTGCTCCCTTCCTATGTATGTACTGTATACTTTATCCCTACCTCCAAATATGTACTCATATGGAGTCCTCCCAGTCCCCAGTATTGATTTAAAAAGCAAGGAAATTACATTCACATCAATTTGTATTGTTCAACATTCAGCACGGACTTGGCACAGGATATTTATATTGTTCTCGCTTATTCATTCTCTTATACTCAAGTGTATGAGCAGAGCAAATAAAATCCTAGCTGTCAACGGAGTATTCTCATTGCTTTGCATTTCTCAACTTTTAGGGATACTTAAATGTACAGTACATACACCTAGATTGTATCTTCTCAGCTTGTCATTAGTCTCACTCAGTGACAATGTCGACATTTGTGTAACGTTAAATTGTATATACTGGGTTTTTTTTCCTGGGCTATGTATTGTAAGTATATGGAATGCGTGTGTGTGTGTGTGTGTGTGTGTGTGTGTGTGTGTGTGTGTGTATTTGTGTCCTCTCCTTATTGTTAGTAATGTACGGTATACAGATTGGGAGATACACATTGGTGACGAGATTTTGCCTCAGCTTTCATCCTTCCAATGTATCACTGCTCAAAAGGTATATTTGGATGGGACAAGAGGCAATCTTCTGACAAGCTATAGGGGGTCGTCTCATAATCATTACCATTAAGAACGCTCCGGACTGAAGGTCGCGGAATATCTTAAGTAGAATCGTTATCTATTGCCTATATTACCTCAGGTCTGCCCAAAGACCAATTCGTACATCCTTTTTAGTCAATTGTAATATCATCCAGATAATCTCTCCAAATTGACATCTTACACTTATGTCTCTAGGAGTAGATAGTAGTTACAGTAGAATATGTGCTCGTACAATTGTCATGATTGCTTGGAGTATCTATTAGAGCTCTATCTCGCTCAATGCTTAACAAGCTGAGGAAATTATTCTCAAGTAGTGCTGTATAGTTATTTGGCTTTACTATTTTAAGAGAGAATTTCTTGAATAAATGACTATTGTAATTTGACTGTAAAACTGATGACTCTATTGGTTGGGTTTTTTAAATAGGGATTAGGACCCAGATGCAAAGCCCTCTACGATCATGGCATTCCAACCCAGGATCGGTCCCTTATCATGAACATGCACAATACCATGCGTCAACAAATTGCGACCGGGAATGAGCGCCGAGGAAAACCAGGACCCCAACCTTCTGCTGCTAACATGAGACAAATGGTAAGAGTTTTTTTTTTGTTTTGGATAATTTGATGTTCCTGGGATACCTTGATAAAATGTCTTACCATCAGACTGACAATGAGATAATAGCTCTTATCGTATAGTATCCATCTCTTTTGATACCTTTCGTATATATTTTCCAGGCAATATATTGGTCCGGTGGATTGTCGAATATGCTCAGACGGTTGTAGTACGTACATATTGTAAATTATGAGGAATATGACTTGTGTACATATGACGTTGAAACGAGTACATGTAAAAAGGCAATTATCATTTTGTATTTTTGAATAATTTTTGAGGTTACATTACCTTCAGGTTCTTTTCAAGTATGAGATAATTTTTTTTTTGGATTGGGTGCTCCTATATAAACTGTAATAATAATTATCTGTTGTAGAACATTGGTCGGTGGTTGTACTTTTTAGCTGGAATCAAGTCAGTGGGTTTTAAAGGATATATAGTTTCAGGGGATAGTACAAGTACTTGCTCCCACAGTTGTTGGGTCAATGTGAGGGAAATTATGAGGACATGTAGGAAGGAAGTGAGTCATGTTGGATGGATTGTGGAAGTAAATATCAAGTAATTTTTGTGTGGTACGAGGTGAAGTCCTGGTCTGATTACTAATGAGCTCAATTGAAAGTCCTGACGAGAGGGACAAGCCCCGATCACGTCCAAAAAGATAATTGCTAGATCTTAGGTGCTTCTACTAAGTCCATATGTCCAAAGGGGTAGGGGGGGAAAAAATAGGATTTGAACACTGTAGATAAGTATACCTACAGGGGTAGTGAGTGAGAGATGGCAGGAAGAGTAGTAGTAATCATGTAATTTCCCTTTAAGGTACACACGTCCCGTCGAGGGTAGAAGAACTTGGACTGTAGTTTACATTTAATATAATAAAAATGATATCGTATTAGACTATGGCCTCCTGAATTTATGCAACTTTTCTCTTGACTTGGGTGGATTCAATGCTGGAAATCATGTCATGATCTGAATGACCTTTTCAATTCAGGTGCAGGTTTCCCGTTAGTATGCTCTCTCACTTATTGATATGTGAGAGAGTCATGAAGTCAGAGGAGGATCAATGTTGACTATGTGCATATCTTCTGGCACAGTCTGGTGTGTGTACTGAGTCAGTGTGGCAATAATAATATGTTAATAGGGCCGTAACTTCCACACCAGCATGATGAGCCATTCTTTTAGATTTTTCCACACTTTTGCTCAGAAAAATTGACTTGTGTCTTTTAGGAAAAACAACAGCAAAACCCCAAGATCTCATCTCACGCTCGTACATAATTTAATTGAGTAATTTTAGGTGGAAATGTGCTTTTTTTCCCCCACGTGCCATTGACTCTCCACACACTACATGGTTACAGATATTTAATTGAAGTCGTGAGGGATCCGTAAATTACAGTAACACATCATTACATAATGATTTAATGATTTCCTGTTTTTTCTCCATAACATTCCCTCGGCACTGGGAAACAATATGAGTCACATGTCTGCATATTATCCAAAGGAATTATTTTTTTTTGCTAAAGAAATTCAACAGATTTTTGAGGGATATTTCTGTGCTCCTCACAGTAGGACTCCTTCCCAAGTGTTCATCCTCCATTACCCATGAGGCTCTCCTGTACAAGGAAGATGAGTAAATTGAAGGGGGAACTTGGAAATTTATGTGTCAGTTGGAAATTATGTGTCATGTCTTGTTAGTAACATTTAGCCAAAAACTTTGGAAAACAATAATTATTTTGAGTAAATAATTTTTACCAGGAGGATAAGTTATATACTGGCATATGCTTCTATATATGCAGACAGGGCTTCAATTTGCTGGATGAACTTTACCTAAACATGCTATGATCTATGAGGGAAAATTACGATAGTCCTTAGGCTATTCAAGTACCTACATATCTACAGTACACTGCTGTGAGAAGAGCCCCGGCGTCAATGGTTCAATAATTTTTTTTCCCCTGGATGAAAATGTCAGACGTGATTTTCATCAAGGGCCATTAGAATATATGAGAGGAGCCATGGTCATTCCTCCGACGTGTCTCTCTCTCGTCCAACTTGATGAACGCGATGAGGTAGATAGCTTTATAGTAGATGCAGGGGATGCAAAGTTACCTCTCAAATCCTCCATGTTGTCGTCAAGCAATACTCCTGCTAAAAAGAATAAAAGATTTAAATTACTTTATTTTCCCCTCACATATCTATGTGTATGTATCTCAAAGGGAATTGTAACCTTTAGCAAGTGGAGGAAGAAATTAGAATTGAATAGATACATGGGAAGAGAAAATATAATTATGGAATAGTGATAATTCAGACGAGTGGTTTAGACCCCAACTTTTTGGGCCTTGTTCTGATATAAGGAGCAAGCCCGTGTATAATGATGGTCATTTGAATGCACTCCTTGTCAACTCAGATGAGATTATGGTTGGAGGCAGGAGGACATAATTAACAAATTTTAATGATGAGCTGCTGCGGTCCTGGCCCTAGTATACTACTCACTCCGAGGATATGGCAGCAATAATATATTACCTGAGATGAAGGGAAGTGCCAGAGGAATGTACTGTACTATTTGCAACCCCAGTCGGGCAAACATGCACAAAAGCCTTTAATATGAAGTTAATATCAGGTCGTAGATGAAAGAACAATACTCTGCTAGTTATTATTATGTACACATCGAGAGATAATTTGAGGAATGCTACTAATAGTATACATATATGGCTGGAAGCCCTAAAATAATATGTAGACGTAAGGGAAAAAGGGGGCTCAAGCTCCTGAAAAGACATGTGAGCAATGTATCATGTGGACTCAGGTGTCATTTGAATATTTTGCGTAGGCTGATGTTGGTTTATACCCGAAAGCGAATGTTTTTTTAATGTAACTTTTGTTTCTCTCTGTAGGAATGGGATGATGAACTGGCTGCCTCAGCCCAGCGTCTCGCAGATCAATGCAAATATAATCATGACTGTCTCCTTTGCCGTAAAGTTGGTAAGTTTATGATCAATATACTCAGCTCAAAAATGAATCTATCCTGAGAGATCTAGTATATGTGTGTGTACACACTTGTCCTGATGATGATCATCTCCAGTTGAGTGTGTGAGTGTGTATGATTTTTTTTTATATTTATTTGGTACGGGAAAAAGACTTCCACTTAAATCTGATGACTTTTCCCCTTAACGCTTGTAATAGTAAGAGAGCACAGACTGACGCACTTAGTATTCAAGTAGGGATCTCTCTGAGAGTCCATAAATGGCTTAAATATTCATAATGTTTTACAAATAAATAGATTATACCATTTTCACTCAATGGGTGATTGGTTTCACTGCTAGGTAATTCAATTATGAACACCTACTTGTAGAACAAGTGTAGCAAAAAATCTAGACACAATCTCAATGCTAATCATATATGTATGTATGCTATCTCACTCTCAGCTCAAAGTGAGACTCACATATATGTCCAGAGTAAATACTAGTCAGGACTTCAAGATTCATGTTCCCATTTGGAAGGGCTCCATGTGTGTTTGGAATTGTTGATGAGAGCCTGAGCCAAGCTTTCCAGAGAATACTTTGATGTACTTTTAATTAATGATAAAATTATGACTATCATTCCAGATCGCTTCCTCACTGGTCAGAACCTGTATCAATTCAGTGAGAACCTTCTCCGTGATGGATCCAACTGGCCTCAAGCCATCAATGCTTGGTATGATGAAGTGGCTGAATGGCGTCCCAGCAGCATCGATGCTTTCCAGTGAGTTTAATTAATTTGCATTCATTAATTAATATTTTTCCAAGAGTAGATAGATAGATAGATATACGGCTCTTCCACCAATTTCCTCAAAATTGGAAACCCTGCCGTATCTACCTTTAGGTAGAATAGATACACTCCAACTCCTGAGCCACTAATTACTCTGTGAAGATTGTGAGAGCACAACAAGTGTGTTGTTTGTTAAAGATCTTAGTATGATCCACTTCCACTGGGATTTTTAAGGAAGGTCACATCACTGATAGTGTACCTTGCTCTCACACAATCTCACACTGATTAGTGGAGTTTTAAGAGTAGCTCCCCAATATCGTATCAACTATTTGTTTTTACAATCCCACACATAATTACTGTATGTATCTATGCTAAACTATCGTATCTATTTGTTTTGGTGAGGTAACAATAATTATTATTGTGAACCAGGAAAAGGAATGGATGCTAAAAAAGGGAAAACATTTATGTAAGCCATAAAATTATTTCCAACAGATTCATCAAGGCTCTGGGTCATTTCACTCAGATAGCATGGGCTGATACGTACAAAATTGGATGTGGCTATGCTTTCTACAATGAGGGCAAATGGTATCGGAAATTGTACATTTGTAATTATGGTCCAGCCGGCAATATCATTACAACTCCCATGTACCAACGAGGAGCCCCTTGTTCCGCGTGTCCCGAAGGCACTTACTGTTCCAATCAGTACCCCGGCCTTTGTACAGGTCCGTTAGTCACTGTAGATTACTTTGACGGTAGTAATAATAGTAGTAGTAGTTTCTCAGGGTATGAGCTCGTTGAGGACTGAATACCCTCCTAGATTTTGTGGACTCATTCATTCTCGTTTTGTTTTTAGTGAAAACTGTACATACATATATAAAACTAGTCTTTATCTTCTCCTTGCATGCGAAAACTCCCACAGTACACACTTTATGTCTCCCTGACCCATCATTAATACCTCCCTATTAATACCCTTTTAGCAGTCTCACTCAAGACCAAGTACATAGCTTTAGCTGGTCTGTGTGTGTGTAGCACTTCCGTATTTGCCAGTTACCTTTTTTTTTAACCCGCTGTAAATTTCTGTAAATATGCACAAGCCCTTGGATTCCCAGGGATACCTCTCCCAATGTACATATGTACATATACCTATTTCCCCCATGTATATAAATAATATTCCCATGTATATTTGTAAATAATTATATTCCCTCATTTATCATATTCTTCCTTAAATGTTTAACATATCCTAAGCCCGACTTTTTGCCTTACCTTTGTATATACTGTAGAAAAAAATGCGCAATTTTGTTTTAATTTCCCAATGTAAATATATACTTTGTAGATTTATTACTACTACTACAGTATTTTGAAGGGTTTAGCCATTTAGCTTTAGCTATAGAGTTAGTGTGGTTTCATAGTTACCATTATCTATATCTTGTATGATATTCCCTCTGTGGCTCAAACAAGTTCAGAGAGGATTGGATCCAGGTGAGTTTAAAGTTGCAACTTATGCAATTTACACGTGCATTATTAAACGTTCAGAAGCTCAGCAGGATGCCAAATTGAATTTTTCCCGTAGCATTTCAACTATCTCATTGTACTGAAGTTGACGATTTTGTATGCTACATATGTCTGCTCCACCACAGCTGTTTTCCTGCTGGCTCTTAGAGTATCTATTTAATGTAATTATTAATGCTGAGCAAACCCTCTCTGTGTGTAGGAAAGTTCATAGCATTTAGAGCTGCATTTGTTAACTTTTGTGCGAAAAGCTTTTTCCCTCCTGATTTGTAATGAGTACAAAGTAATTAATTAATCATTTGCATTTGTACATGGACTTGCACAGCCTCCCTGACTATAATTTTTTTTCTGAGTGTGATACACCGTATGCATATATGACTTTTAATACACCATTAACTTTGAACTTGCTTTTGTGACGTCTGGGCTGCAAAGATAGAATGTAGGTTTTGTCTATTAATTTATGATGTTTTTAGCCAGAAGTATTATCCTACCATGGACTGCCATTTTGCCAAAATATGTAAAAGTAGTTATTAATCCTAGAGCCAACTTGAAGTAATTTTTTTTAATGCGGAGCGTGCAAATGTATACGTACAAGTACGAAAGCCTCCAAAAGTAGTTATTTTCTGTGTGCATTTTATATGGAATAGAAAGCTAGTCTGTGTAAATACTTGCCCCGTTAGTAAAAAAAGAAAAAATTATTTAATTTATAAGGCCTTTAGTTTAACGTAGATTGAGCGCTATAATGTACATATTTAAGCCTAATTTTGAGCCTAATCCCAAAGCACTTTATCGGAGATCCAGTCACTGAAGAAATTCGAGCGAAAATCGTAAATTTTCTTTAAAATTTCTTGCTTCCAGCCCCTTCCGCTTGGCAATATTTAAGGAACTATTACAGCTGGCCATATTACTGATTACTCACCGAAAAAAAGCCTTTTTTCTTTGCCTGCCTACTCTTCACAATTCTTTCGTCTGTCCCAGGATCCAGAAACCCACAATTTAAAAAAAAAAACACTGACTTGACCTATTGAATTTTTAATCCCTCGAGAGAATTGCCATGCGTGGTATATCTGGTAATGTAAGTGTCGGGTAATGTCACGCAGATTTCTACTTTCTCTATACTCATTTTTTTCCCTATTAGCTACTACTATGTATATGCGATGAGGATATTAATATCACTTGATCTCATTTTTTTTAAATGTAAATTTGTATTAATATCCTTTTTTTTTTCTCTTCCACTTTTTTTCTCACTCAGTATTAAAATATTTTTTTATTTCCTTACTTATTAAAGCTTCCTCCAGTGTTTATACTTTCACTTATATTTATAAAGCTTACTAAAAAAATGTGTACTTTTATTTATTTAAAGCTTTCTGACATTTTGACTCGTTTCTTATTTTTAAAGCTTATTTAAAATGTCAAGTATGTCTTATTTGAAGCTTATTTAAAAAATGTCAAGTGTGTCTTATTTGAAGCTTATTTAAAAAATGTCAAGTGTGTCTTATTTGAAGCTTATTTAAAATATCAAGTGTGTCTTATTTGAAGCTTATTTAAAAAATGTCTTGTGTCTAATTTAAAGCTTACTGTGAAATATGTCCACTGTTGACTGTTTCTTATTTAAAGCTTACATTGAAATGTTTATATTTATTTATTTCCAAGCTTTTCCTCATAATTATTTGAGCTATTGAATGATTTATTTTCAAGCTTTTTCTCTATTCCTGACAACTTATTTATAATTGATTTCAAGAGCTTATACTGTGTCAATTTGTATCATAAGCACTGTTTCAAGCTAAAAGCATTAAGCTTATGTGTGTCCATAATGTATTTATGCCTTTAGTATAGGGAGTGTGTAGGAACGAGACATGAAGAGACTTTTTTTCATAGATATACATAATTAATCACAGGGCATATGATAGTGATTTTGGAAATTTATAGAAGGCGAGCTGACATTGTGACGGGATTTTAATTAATTGTATGTTCATGTATAGGTTCGGGCTCCAGTTCATCCTACTCCCCAGCAGCTGTCAGACTTCCTCCTGCACCTCTTCCAACAATTCCTCCCACGACCACTACCCGCCGAACTACGACACCTCGTCCAACTACAACCACTGTCAGGACCACTACCACTCGCAGACCTACCACAACAACCACCATCATCCCAGTCTACAATGAGATTGAGTCAAATGACATTTACGAAATTGAGAACCGCTTCGGATTCCCCAGCCGGAAGAATTCCAATAGAAATAGAGCCAACCAACTCACAACCCGTCGATCCTACAGCACTACAACTCCCCGACCAGCCACTACCCGCTCCCCTTACTACAGAGCCCCCACCACTACAAGAGCCAATTACAATTACTACAACTACAATAATCAGAGACAAACTACAACAACTCCTACTACTACTACTACTACAACCTTGGCCCCTGTTTATAATACTAACTACTACAGTCAGCAACCTTCCTACTCCAGTCCACAAGGAACTGAGAACTTTGAAAGTCAATTGCTAGCCACGCTCCAACCCGCCCCTTCAAGATTCGCAGGAAATTCCAACTCGGCCCAATCCGCTCAGGCCAAAGTACTCCGAATCAATGACTCACCTGTTGTCGGGATCCGAGATATGAATTCAATCATTTTATTCTGTGATTTTGACTATGCCAAATGTCCCATTCGATACACGGGAGACTCTTGGAATTACACTATCTCGGAGACCCCTGGCTTTGGTCGTGGATTTGAGAGCGTGGTCAGTCCGAGCCATCTGACTAACCTTTACATCCGGTCCGTGATGAATCCCAGTGGAGATGGAAATATCTGCTTGTACTTCCGCTTCATCAATTACCGGTTCAGTCCGGACGGTACTCCTGCCAAGAGTGGCTCCTCACCCTTGAGCCTCCGAGTGACTGCTGGAACTTTGAGACAGAAACCGAAAGTTGTGGATATTCCGGATATTTCTACTTCACCCCGAGACTGGCTTACTGCCCGCATTCAGTTCCGGAACATCCGATCAATGTTTCTCCTCATCTTCCAGCTCCCTTCTAACTACCTCGTGGATAATGTCTATGTGGCCATCGATGATGTTCTAGTCACTCAAGGGCTCTGCCACTTATAATCTAATTTTTCTTCCGTTTCTTTTTTAATATAAATAGAAAAAATTCTAAGGGAGACTGAGACTCCCGTTGAACTCATTGTTATTTACCTACAACTACTATAGATATGCTACTAATGGTCTTCCATGCAGCCTGTGAAAATAATGCTCCTTGCAAAAAAAAAAAAAACCCCACTCCCGGTTCCTTTCTTTGGTTGTCAACAATATATCCCACATATTAGTTTAAGGACAGCCGTCATTGGCACTAATGTTAATATCAATTGTCTTTCTCAGTCTCTGTTTTAAAACTCCAGTTTTCACAGTTTTTGTTTGTAGCTTTCTCAACATCAGAACATCCCGTTGGAGCTACATAGGTTGTTGCAATGACGGATGTACGTACATACATACAAATTTGAGGATATGTCAGTGCCAGCTGTGTTTCAGTTGGTTTTATTACATGTTTGCTATACATACATATATCTATAGAAGGGGGGAGAGAAATCAACCGGCAGACAGCTACAGTGTTGAGGGTAAATTCTGCTTCTGAGTATGAAAAGTTTTGGCATTGGACGTTGAAACATACCTTTGGGTATATGTACTTAAAACATTCTGACTGGCATTTCATACAATTCAAGCTCTTTCTGCCAATAAGATTCGGAAGCGCTGCAGGAGCGCATTTAGGGTACACACCGTTTGGGTCTCGCTGTTCCCCGGGATTTCCGGGGAACGGTGGGGATATATCGGAGAAATAAAATTAATGACATTGAATGTAATTTCTACAACTGGAGGACGAATCCATGGATTATTTAACTTTTAGCCGTAATTACTTATTTAATTTATGTTTTGTATTTAACTCGTTTTATGTTATTGCTACTCTCAAGTTCATCTCCATGCGGTAATCTATATATTTGTTAACATTACCAAAATAATTAATTACTCCTAGTTGGATGCTCACGTTTGGTCAATTCATTTTATGTTTTAATCTTTTTATTAACTCAATCCAATTCGTTGTTCTGAATATTTCTAATGTATTTACAATGACAGTTGGGTGACGGTTGGACATTTCATTGAATGAAATGCTGCTGCTTGTCTCCTGAGTTTTTTTTTTTTTAAATGTGTAAGAGTTTCAGCGTTGTTGGGATGGATAGCTTTAATCCAATATCTACCTATTCTATTTTTCAAGTATCATTTTAATAGAGATTTAATAATTATTATTATTCTACTTGGGTAGATCGTATAGTAAGTAAAAGAATTTGTTTGAGAATCCGCATTGAAATAAATGATTGCTTGTATTTAATGTGAGAATTTTTCTCTGAAGTAACCCCAAACCCGTTGAGAACTTACACAAGAATTTTTTAAAACATATAGATTCAAATTTTATTGAAATTGATGCCAAATGCTCCAAATTTGTATGACAGTTTTAGGTTTTTAAAAAAAAAAACAAATAAGAGTTTCTGCTTAATTATACATGTTTGTGATGCAGTGCAAATAATTATTAAATATTGAAGGATATTTTTCTAGAATAGGCTATAGACCCTTTAAGTCATCTTGTACGGCTGTGAGCAACTGAATCAAATTTACATTCCCTTAAATATGTCCCCTAATCTTAAAAGTACGATTGATGGTCTGGCATATTCCCCTGGCACCGCTTGACTCGTTCAACTGACACTTGAGTAATTAGAGTAATTTAAATAGTAAACAAATTTTTAAGATAGTCTCGTTCCATAAAATATAGGTTTGTCTGATGTGTACACATCCCCTTGTGTACTATCACTTGCCGTGTTGCTTATGAAGCAAAAGTGTGATGCTAACTTTTTTTTTTAAATAAGGATTTTAAAATGATTATCAATACGTTATTCTCTTCTTCCTTTATATTATTGGGGATGTTCAATACCTTTGGATATGGATTCATTTCAACTGGAACTGCTAATGAAGGAATATACATTCTCGTTAATGTTTGTCCTGCCCTATTACAATTGTTTCTGGAACGATTCTATATCAACGGACTTGAACTTCTCTGAGACTCTAGTACCTTGTAAAAATGTTGTTAAATAATGTTAATGAATAATTTGTAAGCAAAGCTCCAAGCATTGTGAGCTCTATATATATCTATGTAAGTACATACATCCGTGGCTTTAAATCTTATATGTGATGAAATACTTCGGCTTGAAGGGGCTTCATTTTAAGTAATTTAAAATTGCACGAGTGCAATAATAATAATAATTAAAATTATTTGACAAATGCTAGCATAAATATCTACTGATGATAATCCCATTAAGGATGATTTTGTTGTACTTTTTGCATAGTTTTATAATAAAATTTTAAGATTTATATGATAGTTGTTAAGTCCTTATTGTAACTTCGTATAGTAAGGGTAGGATAATAATGTCCATAAAATATATATAGTTATAAATGTTGTCTCCATATTATTATGAAAGAGTACCTATGGTTAAATAGATCTCCCGTGTGTGCTGTGAGCAGTGAAGATGAAGAAATGAGCAGATTGTGATCGATTGAGCCATATGCGGAGAAATGGAATTTCTATACGTCCGTGTGTGTGTCTCGGCAATGTGTATAACCTGAGACGATAAACGTGGTGCGAGTGACAAGGCACATATGTTTGTACTGGAAAATATTATATTTAGGTTGAGAGTCGATCATAATGTTTTTTTTTGTAATTAAAATGAAAACTTTGAGTAAAATGGTACCTACTCACTTTAAATCGTTGTTTTTCCTCCGGCATTTCTTTATTCCTGCATTTCTTCTCGAATTTTATTCTTGGCATCCTCAAAATCTACTACCATATATATTTAACTGGAATTTATTTAGTTCCAACTCTCAAGTCGCGCAAAATAAAACGGTTTCCCAAGACCTCAAGATTAAATTAAAATACGAAGGTGACATTTCGCTTAAAATATTTTTGACTTCTGTATAAATATGTGTATACTGTATACCATTAAAAAACGCACCTTACCTCTGAGAAAGCCCTCGCTATACAGAAGCATCCCAAATTTCTGGAAACGTTCCTTTCCCAGATACGAATGTCATCCAAAGTATCCATCCATTTTTATTCATATGCCTGAAAAAAAAGTAGGACAAAAGCAAGGGGGCATGAATGAATGAGTACTTTACATTTGGACATATTCAAATGAGTTTGAGGTCAATAGTCAGGTCTCCTCTCCTTATTTCTTCCTTATTTCCTCAATCTAAATCCCTATACATAATCTACATTTTGAAACTCCACTTCTCTGACCATGAGAATCCTCCCAGGAATTCTTATCTCTCATATATTTCCAAAGAGTCCTTGAAAGGATGTAACCCCTGGACAAGTATTCTGGCAGAGAAATGGTCCCGTTTTACATAATGGTCTGATGTGAGGGTCAGTTCAATCTTGGACTCGGACCAAGTGACACAGCCCGTCTCCTAAGTTGCCCCAAAAAAGTCATCCTCCATAATTCAGTTTCCCTGGGCTCGGCTGTTCCTGAGACGTGAAAGAAATTTATATTTGTTTACTATTTGTTAGTTCCAATTCCGTTTCCGTAGTGAATGGTAACCTGCCAATATGGTTCGGCCACTTTTTATACAGCCGGGTTTAATCTGGTTAGTGCTTATCATAACTGGGGTCTGCCGTGGATATGAATCCTACGAGGCCGAGATGTTCAACCCTGATGAAGGAGACTTAAACATTCTTGAAGAAGCTGAATATGAACCACCGCCAAGTGTAAGCTGGACATTATTTTTTTTAAATACTTTCTTCAAATCCACAATTCCGGGGGAATTCTTCAAAAAATGTCAATGCTAGTAGAACTTCTGGGTTAGAACTTCGTAATTATCACGTATTTTTCCTGTCTGCAGTAATTTTTGTCTTATACTTGTTCTAAACTATTTTTTTGTGTGCAACTTTTTCCGAGCTACTACATTGAAACTCCATGAAATGATCCTTGAGATGATGTCATAAAAATATGTTGAATAGATTCGACTGGGGAGAGATGCACCGAAGCCAATGGGTGTCATGGGTTATTATAAATGCAAAGCACCTGAAGGTTACCCCGGATCCTGTAAACCCAGAGCGACTTGTGCAAGTTACTACTCCACATCCGCCCACTACGACTATAATAAACCGGATCGATACAAATCCTGCACTTTTGGGTATGGTTACCGGGGTGTATGCTGCCCGGAGGTAATCTACTATGGTAAGCTAACATCTAACACAAAATTCTATACTCAAACACAAGAGATTATTCAATCTTAAAATAAGGAGAGAGCCTATATGTAGTAGTGTATAATTGGAGGAGAAGAATTTATTTTGCATTGTGTCAAGACCTTGATTCTAGACACTGGCAAAATTCTACGCCATTGAAATGTAGATGGATTTATTAACATGAGATAAGCGATCGTACATATTTGCTACGTCTCTCCAGAACCTGTGAAGTATGGCTCCTGGCTCCTTTCCTCCTCACAAATATTCCTTTTGTAAAGAGCTGTAAATTTGCCAGGGGTCTATTTCAATAAGATGCTTACCGTAATTTGATTTTTTAGGAAAGAAGCCCCAGGTGATTAAAGTTCCGTACAAGAGTCGTCCAGGGTATGATAGTAAGTACGTGGAAATGACTCCAGAGCAGATACACAAGGCCGTCAGGTATGCCGAGGTCGAGATCAACAAGGCTTTTAAAAATGACAAGGATTGGGAGCGAGGGGAAGATGACGACTCTTACTGGGGAAATGGAGTGGTCCCAGAAATTTATTTGCCTGAGCTTCACAAGATAGGATGGGCTGGTTACTTCCTCGTCCTTGTAACACACTACTTATCTAAAGAGTAAATTCCGGTTTCACTTCCATTCTAATTACTTACGAAGTCCCGTTACAAATGCTCCTTGAGTATATACCTTTTGTCAAAATATGTAGATGGGATTAAAATTATGAAATGGCAATTTCCTGGAAATCCTCCTCCAGGATCCGAGCCCAGGACTTGTGTACTGTGTATCTAATTATACATATTGGGATATTTACAAAATTGAATTTTGTTTCGAAATAGGTACGGCTACAATCCAGCCTCATACTACGATGGGGGTCTGCAGCTAAATAAATACATGCATCTTCTGCCGTATGATATCCAGGAAGTTTGCAAAGGATTCCATTACAAGAAATGCCTTTACTCCAAATACCGAACCATTGACGGGCACTGCAATAATCTCAAGGTTCCCTATTGGGGTCAAGCAAGAACAGCCGTAGATCGACTCCTAGTTCCAATGTATGTAACAATATTTGAGTTCCGGACAAAAACTGAGCCCAAATCAATTGCCAGGAAAAATGTTTACCTGAGCTAAAATAATTAATTATTCGTTTGTGTGCCTCATTGCAATTTGTCAGTGGGAGCTGACTATTAATTTTTTCTAATTAAGGGTAAAAGTCGGGGGATAAGGATAGCTAAAAACCATCATTTCATATTATTTGTTATGTGTAATAATTATAGGTACACGGATACGGTTTATGCAATCAAACGAACTCCTGATGGAAATGACCTCCCTCACTCACGATTTTTACGAGCCCAGGTCCTCCCGGAGAAAGATGTGGGAGAGAAGGCTGTTAACATGCTGTTCGTAATTATGGGACAGATAGTGGTGCATGACTGCTCCCACACGGTCTTCTATCAAGGACATGAAGGGGGCTTCTTGGACTGCTGTCACAACTACAAAGGCGGGTATCACCAGGCCCTTCCGAAATGCTATGCCGTGGCTCTTCCGCCAAGTGACCCCTTTTACAGTAAACATCACCAGTCTTGTCTGAATCTTGCGAGAACCATGGTAGCCCCTAATTATCAGTGTACAGCTGGATACGCCAGTCAGGTAATTGATATTTCCGCAATGATACCTCATACAAATGGAAACTCCTGGAATTAATGGAACTATGAATGTTGACAGAGTGGAAGTGTTTCAGGTGTGTGTCAAAGTTACATTGAATGATATCCCTATACTTTTAGGTCAACCGTCAAACCAGCGTGATAGACTTGTCACTTGTGTACGCCACAAATGCAAATGAGAGCGAGCAACTTCGAACGGGAAAGCAGGGGATGTTGAAGATGTCGAAGATCGGGAATGAGTACATGCTTCCATTAGATAAAAATGCAGAGTGTTTCAATACCTCCAATGGATTCTGTATGACTTCAGGAGACTTGCGAAGCACTATCCATCCAGGAATTACAATGTTTCAGAGCATCCTCAACCGTTTCCACAATTACTGTGCCAAAAAGCTCAACTATTTGAATCCTCACTGGGATGATGAGAAACTGTTCCAGGAATGTCGGAAAATCAATATTGCAGTCTTTCAGCATATCGTGTTTAATGAGTACTTGCCTCTCTTGCTGGGTATGTCCATAAATCCTACATTACAGTATTAATTTTTGAAGCATCAATGTATATAATTATGTAAAACCCACTCATGGGTACAATAATCAAGCCCATATTCTGTTGTAATAGTATTTATTTAATGAGAAGCAGCTCCAGCTAATTTAATACTGCAGACACATAATTAAATGCCCGAAGTGAGTCAAATTTATTCATATTGCACCACTTACTAGGTTGGAATTTCATGTACGATCATGGACTTCTGTCCACCACGAAGGGATACTCCTACGATTACGATGAGGACACCAATCCAGCTATTTTAGCGGAGTTCACAGCCGCTGCCATGCGATGTCACTCATCAGTGTACGGGAAGATTGCTCTCGCCGATGAGTACTATAATGTCGAAAAAATCGAGCTCCTCAACAATCATTACAACGACCCTTCGATTTTTAAAAATGGTGATAATTTTGATAAACTCGTACGAGGATACATTGTAACAGCGCAGAGGAAGTTGGACCCGTACTACGATCCCATGGTACGCTTTTATCTCCCGTGTATAATAAATATTGTGTGATATGAGGCATAGTGGAAGTCATGATATTGTAAAAGTGAGGATTTTATGAGGCAGCAGCTACAACAAGCCTGCTTTTGGTGAAGCTTTCCATTCATTTCTGTGTATACTATTCCAGATCAGTTTGTACCTTCTGAAAGACCAGAGGTCTTTCGGGCTGGATATTGGCTCATTTAATATCCACCGTGGTCGAGACTATGCCCTGAGGTCGTACAATGACTACAGAGAAATATGCGGACTTAAGAGAGCTTACGACTGGAAGGACTTCCATGACTGGATCGACCCTAAAGTATGTGTAGAAAGTTTGTTATTTCCATAAATCTGTTTGGATACAGTTCTATTAAAGGATATACTGTATGTATCCCGAGATGATCAAATCTGGGTTTGCTTATTCAGGACGTGGAGCTGCTGAAGAAACACTACAGGCACGTGGACCATGTCGAACTGTACGTTGCGGGTTTGATGGAGAGGCATCAACATGATGCAGTTGTTGGACCCACATGGTGGTGCATTATTGCCCAGCAGTTTAAAAATTGGAAGACTGGAGATCGTTTCTTTTATGATTTGGGTGACCAGCCCCATTCATTTACTTTACGTAAGTATACACTTGAAAATGAGGATTGCCTCATTCCCCCCCATAAAACAATTCAACAACATTCATTCAAAAACCAGTAATAAAATACAAGTGAATGGAGTAAAGTGGGACTTGTGTGTGTGTGTGTGTGTGTGTGTGTGTATGGTCGGGGTTGTGTTATACAATGTTTGTAAATATTTTACAGCGCAATTGGACCAGATTAGACACATGTCCATGGCTGCCATCCTGTGCACGGTAACCCATGTTAAGCACGTGCCCGCTTTTGCCTTCCACACCATTTCCGACGGGTATGTTTCTCCGAAGTTCTCGGGCTTTCCCCTTAATTGAAGTTAGATCATTAACAACTAAGTAGGTCCGGAGAGATACCTCAAAGGTCCCAGATTTCGTTTTGATGACCAGAATCTGTCTCTGGAGTTGACTGTACATACTACTGAAATTTAGCTTATTGTTCGCTTCCGTCCATATATTAAAAGGGTCTTAACGGTCTGATCTCTTCAGAGGTTTGGTTTAAAGGATTGCACAATTTACTTGTGTATACATGAGCGAGGGTAAAATTATAATTGCATAGTTTTAGTGTCCCTCACATAAGTTATGATTCCCTTGTATCGCACGTTATAAAACCTCTTCCGTGAATGAGTCAATGTGTCTCAAAACACATTTACGGCGAGCCGTAAAATTTCCAGGGAATTTCTCTCCTGGCTCGCGTGCGGTGGTGAGCAGGATATAATTTTGAAACTCGTTCATACTTACGTTGATTAGTTTGGATTGTGAAAAGTGAACTTTTGTATGTGTAGGGATACTCTTACCTTTTATCATTTGTCCCTATATCGCTTATGACTTCCGTAGAAATTCCCATATACCTTAGATATGTGAAGGATACATGAGAAATTGAGGCACACGGAAATGTCATAAAATATTCATGCTAAAGTTTAATGATTTATAAAAAACACATTTGAAAATTTTCCTTTGACATATAAAATATGACTTGGACGGGATTTGAGCAGTTGTAGACAGGACTTTGGAAGGAAAGGCTGGAGAGCTGATTATTTCTCCCTGTTCCGGTCTGTCTTCTCTTCTGGCACTCGCACTCTCTCCATCTTTTCCTTCCCTGTGACCTGGAGCTAGGACCGTAAAATGATTCGGAAAGCATAATATGATGAGGCACTCGTTCATGAGATGAATGGTCTTCATAAGAGAGGATTCTCGTTAAATTTTAACAGCCAATTTTCCAAGTCATAGGTTTTTTTGAATAGGAAATTATGTAGTTTCTATTGGCCCAGGTGACTTTTGAGTTTGCAAGTTTCAGTCCGTGAAATGTGTTTTGCAATGTTCGTAATGTATTATTTGGGGAGATTTCCTGTTTCCATGAACACATTCGCATAGTTAGGACGATTTGAGGTCGGAAGTTTTTATCCTTGGATATATGTATCTATGGAGGGGTGCTTAGTGTAAGTAGTTTTAGATAATTGAAATGGTATAAAAAAATGTACCTATCCTCTAACCCAAGCTTCAGAGGGTTTATGTATAACAGGGAAGGTTTTGCAAGGGGGAAAAAGAGCACTAGCGAGGGTATAAAGATTCCTGGAAAAAGACAGTTTCTTGTTTTTATCCATTCCACATGCGTATCTCTGATATTGCGACATGTTTCCTGTTCATTTTTATTAATTATTCATTACTAGGTCTGCACCTAACACGGCGTGTCCAAACGTCTCTAAAATATAAATCTTTCTTAATGGACGGATCTTGTTATGGAGATGCTACTCTCATGCCACAAGTCCTACTAGTCCTAGCTGCTCCTCCATAGATTCAGACTGGTAGGAATACAGAGACGAGGAAAATATTTTAATTCTATTGTTTCACTTCCCATCCCCTCTTTCGCTTTTTCCTGGGCAATGATGGAGAAAACACATTTCTGAAAGTAGGCTTCGAGTTAGATTTAAGTAAAATTTAATCTCCAATTTATTACCCCTACCTAAGGAAAAAGCCATGGTGTAGTTTCTGCCAGGTTCTACTAGTCTCATTGAGGACTGTGCATTTCCAGTGTCTAAAAGTAATACCCCTTATTTGTTAAACATTACACTCCGAGAGATAGCTATTGTCAGGATTTTCATACGTTTCGATAATATGTTTACTCTCGTAATAAAGTATACTGTAGAAGTACTGGGTTGATGTTTTGGGATGTGGATCGAGGTATCTGCGGTTCCCAGCTCTGTCATGTCCGGAGTATAATTCATTCATTTGGTTCGGATTCTTGAGGTTTAGTCTAGAAAAAACAATGCGACACTCTTCCAGAGATGCTCATTTCGTAATTAAAGTCCATGGAAATTAATTTACTATCTTCCGCCTCATTTGACTTTGCAGAAACCCTCTAATTCCTTGTAGCGACTACGAAGCCATCCCAAGACTTCAGTTTGGACCCTGGAAATCAACCAAGTACTAACAAATGAGCCTTTCCTGGAAAATAGTCCCAGCCAGCGCACAGTATAGTATAATCATTTTTGACTTAGGATCATTACCGTACGAACAGCCTCCCTTCATTGTAATTTGGGCTCTAGTCTCTAAACTAATTTTTAAGCGGACCGTCGTCTTTACAATCGCTTTCTAAATTTTGTTTCTCCTCTGCCTTTGGAGCGAAAGTACGAGTTGCTGTAAATCTGTTAATTAATTGTGTATATTCTTATGATAAAAGGAATTTTATATTCTTTGTTGTTGCGTTGTTACTTCTTAAACGTTGTTTTTGATTGAAACCTAATATTATAGTTGTTGTTGTTAGGAAAAAAAATACGGAAATAAAATTGAAAATATAGACAGAAGCAAGAAATTTAACACCTCCATTGGCATTGGTCTTTATTAGTTTTATTCACTTGCATTATTTTTAATACATGTTACATCACACAGTTGATTTTAACTAAGTCCTGCCATAGTATTTCCTTACATGTAATTTCACATTAATACATGACCATATAGATACATATCCTCCCTTTTCCTCATGCTTGTTTGAGTAAGTCTCCAATGAAAGTCCAACTCTACTGTAAGTATTAATGAAAGTATTTCCTACGTGAAAATGTTAGGTTCCTTTGAAAAATTTCTGTTCCAGTGCATGTGTGTCTATAAATATGTCCGTACTTTGTTTGCATGTGCAATTGCGTGTGTATGTGTGTGTACAGATATGTGTGTGTGTCTGTGTCTGTGCAGTATCATTTAAAAGGGGGTTTAATTAAAATGTATGATTACGGTAGGTATAGTTGTATGTATATACTAGGCCCTTTGAAAATTGAAAAAAAAAGTCCGGAATGGCCAGGAACATCTATCATGAGAAATATTCGCATTAGCTACAATTTCATTAATGAACGAGTGGTGGTAAATGGATTAACTTTAATTAAATATCTTAAGTCTGAGCTGGAAATGTTGGCTAGAGAACCAAAAGCCCACAAATTGTTTATCTTCTCTTGAGCCTCTGACATGATCATGGTTCAAGTTTAACTGGGAAATTCATTAATTACATGAATCTCCTACGGCTCCCCTAAACATACAAAAGTGTTTTACATCAAAGCTCACCCTACGAAGCTGTACGTTGTTCTGTATCTACATATTCCAGGAACCCAAATTAATGTGTAAGTGTAATTCATTTCCCGAAAAAAAAAACTAGGATTTTAGGCCCAATTTTAAATCCTGGCCTTTGAGTTCCCCCAGACTTTGACATCCAATGCCCTCCCTACTTCCGTAAGTTGTAACATAATTGAACAATTTCACACAACTCACGACAACAGCAATAACATCTAACAGTAATAGAATTTTGGAAAGTTGGCGAAAATTGTCGGACATAGTGAGAGCATGTAATAGCTAGACATGCAGCATGTATACACGTTTTACTCTGAGAATATGCCCCGCATGTTTCATTTTAATTGCCAGCAACATCCTTGAATATTTTTTTAAATCAGATCCAGACAGGATTGACCTGAGACTATTTCAGACCTTTCCTGAATCCTACCCTCTGGGTCTCAACACAACCTATATGTCAGTTCTCGTCACGTAATGATATACAAGGCAATGCATGAAATTCAAAAATGCTTTTCATCTTCCAATTCTGCCTTCAGGTCTTTTGTGCTTTGTCCCTAGTACACTATATATGCACTTACAAATACACACACATGTACACATTCATATTATTTAGACAAATCCCTCAACTTAGCACTTGACACTACATCCCTACTTTTTTTTTTTTTGAGACTCCAAAAACTACCCAGGAAAAGACAGACACCTACTTGCAATTTAAATGACACACAGAAGCCATTAAATCCTCTGAATATCTCTTGTGTGTCTACGTACACATGCAATTATACAAATAATGTAGCAAGGGATATTTTGCAAGTCAGAAGTACTAATTGTGAATGTATATGATTAGCTATAATAATTTGTATGCATCTCTATGTACATACTATTTTACACAGGTTCACTACAGCACTACAGGGCTTTGTACATAATTAAAATTGGTCTAGTTTATATGCACACGTAATTTCAAAAAGTACAACTTTTGACAGGCAGTACAGTCGCTTCACGAGTTATATTACATATGTACATACATAGTATAGTATATAGAGAAATGAGTAATTTGCATTAGTAAGACTTGAGAATTCCAGTGTCAGTAGTAGTGACATTTGCATTTTTCCGGATCCCTCCGCACCTTTTGAAAAATATGCATATCCCTTTTGGGTGGAAATATCGTGTGTGCTTTAGAATGTCCTAATGAAACATTAAATAGCAGCCTAATAGCCCTAGTGCATTTTTCAGAGCATGTTACTGGAACCCAACATGCAATTTCCCTTTTACTTAACTGCAACTGCTCATTATTCAAATGGGAGGATTGGTAAAAGTTTGAAAGTCAATACAGTGGGAGAGAAGTTTACGGGAGGTTTTTTTTCTACCCGTTTTTCAATACATTCTAAGATATTTTACAGTAGTATTGAAAAACTTCCCCGGGACTACAAGTATCTACCTTCAGTAATGGACCAATTTTGAAATTACTCTGAAAATTATAAGTTTATGGAACTGGCCCCTCTCTCCATCAAATTATTCTTTGGCTTGATGAGTCTCCATTGAATTTTTCAGTGGTTAGTATTCTGAGACAGATAATCCCCTTGGAATAACATTCGTGCTCAAGGTGATTCACCGTCAGCTCTTATCTCTAGAAGCCTTCGTTTGTTTGAGTGTCGCCTAGTCAGTACTAAACTCTTGGAGCAATTGATTGGAGACAGACTGATTGAAAGATATAGTCGAAAGGAAAGCCTCCTGTACAATAAATTGCGTGGGGGCAAGATCGCATGTTGCTTTTAAAAAAAAATTGCTTTGAAAATGAACTCAATTTATAAGATTCTCTAGATTGACAATAATACTTGTGTGTATAAAAGTCCCAGACCTTTCGGATGGAGAGTTGAGTAAACATATGCCGACAGTTAAAATGGGATTCGTGTGAGTTGGAATTACGAGGCTGAACGTCGACATTTGTTTTAGTTAGAAATTAGCAGTCGCTACAAATTTGTTATTATGTCAACTCTACTGGAAATACTTATCTACCATTGCTAATTTATGCATGCAGCTTTACATATTTCATTGGACCTTCGATACCAATTTGTCAAACAGATATCTTCACGAGGACAATACTCAACCTTTTTGTTTTACATAGCTATCCATTAACTCTGCCAAATCTCCACCTCTTACCTCCGAGTTATTACATACATACATAATTAAATTCAGCATATTAAATATGGAGGTTTTGTATATTTCCCTCATTCCAGGGGCAGAGGGCTACTGTAAACAATCAACCCGGCAGACTTCATTGAAAATCAGGTTCATTAAGAGCCAATCAATGGTATTCCCGAATAGAATACATGAATAGGAATAATAACTAATAATATCCAACTGAAGGAAAGCTGGACTCGGGGCAAAGTCAAATTGCCTTATTGTTAGAATTATTAAAGTGCAGCTAACAATGGAGTTGATGGAGCCAGTAGAGTACTGTAATCCTCAGCTCACAGTCAGAATCTTCCGATTTCGTAAATCAACTAAAAACATGTTCGGTTGAGGCATAGATATGTATGTGCTGAATAGTACTATTTGCAGAGTCGTGTGGAAATACAACATGCAAATTACAAATGGATGTGAACAGGCAATGGAATTTTATTGGTTTGTGTATGCACACATGTTACGTATACAGAATTACAGAAACTGGGAGAATCAATGTAAATGTATCCAGGTGTGGACTTTTGGTTTTGAGGTGTTCCGTTGACGATGCAGGGAAAAATCCTCCAATAGTATGGTACACATGCACATTGAATTCTAATAGATACATATAATTAATTATACAAGTAAGTATATATAGCTAATGGTAGTAATATATTGCTGGCTCCAGGAGTGAAAGTGTCATTTTGACCATCTTTTGTGCACTTGTCCCGCTTATTTCCTGGAGACTCGAGACGTGGTTATTTTGTGTAGGCCAAAATTACCATGGAAGTAGTTTTCTGATCGGTGCTACTGTATATACATATGTACACATCTAAAGGTATACATAGGAACTCCAACTCCTACAAATAAAACTACAAAAATTCCCAAGTAACTGTGTATATGCTCTACCTCATGCAAACTTTTATGTTTGGAGTTGTTGGAACTACTCACGCGAAAAATGGATAGGAAATGATGGGAATCTGTTAAATTAGCTGGATTTGAAAATTGTATATGTACGTACATACTCAATAGTGGGGAGCCCGTACCTCACAAGTTTCTTTCCCTTTTCCTTAATGTCCCTCAACACGATCAGCAGTCCTGGTGTTGGGCTCTGTGTTTTTGTAGGCAAGACATTTTGGGGAAGCTGACTGGGCCATAGAAATAAGTAATTTTCAGGAATGCTCAACTTTTGTAAATGTGACAAGTCACAATTGCTCCTGTTGGTGTTCCTGTAGTAAAATCCTATACGCTACAGACGGTGCATGACAAAATTGAATTTTCATGAAGAGTCAACTTTTCTCTGTCTTCCTCAAAATATAATACAGGACATGACAGGGACACATGGCATATTATGCTTTGAAGATCATTCCTATTTTTGTAGCTCACTCTCACACACACAGAGTTTGAATATTACTGGGGACAAGATCCTATATCCATTTATTCTATCTATAAGGGAAATATTCACAGCCCTATTACATTAGCATATATTTATACTCCAAGGGCATATTTCAGTTTAAATGCAGACAAAACTGAAGACCGGATTGAATGTAAAAAGGGAACAATGGGACAGCCGATGACAAAATGCACCTCGTACTTTTGTACAGTAATACAATACAGTAACAAAAGCACCAAGCCTTTGTTACTCGAAGTTTTTAGGGAAGAGACTCCAAAAAATCCAGCAAATCTAGAACCGAACAATTGTTCAATCGTCCGTGCTTATTTCGTATGCTGATTTACAACTGAGTGAGAACCGCATGACAGTCAAATGGGACATCCTGATAGGCTTTCCGTCCTCCATAAATCTCCTGTAAATGTAGAGTGGCCAATTTTAAGAGATAACTTGTCCAGCAAAGCCCAAAAGTCCGACAACGGGTATTAAGAAAGAGTCATGGCTACTTCTCAAAATCTGTACTGTTTGCATCTGTATAGCGCCGGACTTGGGAGCTTTCCTCAGTATTAAATGTTATGCACGATACAAATGTATCTATTTATTTATTTTAGTACATGCTCATTTCATGTGACACATTTCTGTCCGACTTGTTTCTCCGAATTAGAACTCTGAAACCCAATTGTACACCGGGAACTATTGGTGGAAATAAATTAGTTGCGAAAACTATTTCCGGTAGTAAGTCAAAAATTACTTGACGGTTTGACATGGTTGATTTGTATATTTCCCTCTACCACACAGCACCCACCTGCCAACATATCCGTTCTCAACTCCCATCTCATTTTCTTATCGGCCATGCCATGAAATGAACAATAAACCTCCCTAAAAGAACCTGTGCTCAATTCCCAGATTTGAGGACCCCATCCCAAGGAAATTCCTACATTTAATGGTTTTTACATGCAGAAAAACCTCCAAGCCGTCTTACATGTCCAGATTCCAGATAATATAGTCATCGATCAAATTTAAAAATAGTTGAGGATCATTCCCACCCAGGTGCTGTTAATAGCCCGAGTTTTGAGTAGTACAGTACGCTCCATATAATTATTAGCTCAACATTAGATTTTGAGCTCTCTTTTGAAAACACCTTATTACTTCCTCCTTGGGAGAATTTCTTTAAAAACTGTAATTATTACCGTAACCTTCCATGTGGGCCTACGGGCGCGGAACGGTGCAGCTGTAGTCTTCCAGTTCCATTAACTTTTGGGTAATTTCCAGCACAAGTTCATTAAATGTGAAGATGTTGGCGTTAGTTCCCAAACAGTATTGACATTACCGGGGCAGAAATAGCATATAGCCTCTTGTAATAATAATATAGATACATTCTTGTCCATGGATTTTCAAATATGTACTGCTTCTACCGAGCAATCCGTACACTACAGCGTTTATGTTACAATTCACAATGTTACAGTATAGCCTAGTAGACTATGAGCTTCGTACTTCCGTAAAAGTAGATACATAATTACATACATAGCTGAGAAATACCTAAAAATCTATATTTTTCGGGTTGACGAGAGAAGTTACTTGCATGCTGTTGCTCAGCGTAGACCAAAAATCCAGTATATGTTGAGTGAACATATCATTTACAATACGGCTACAAGCAATGTTATGTAATTATAGGCATGTCTAAGTATTATATGTACATAGTTCCTACAGAGTTCCCAGAAAAATAATCTACCTAACAATAAGCATCCCTACATCTTAAAAGACGCCTTCCGTCCTTACCCATTGGATGTAACTATTGAGGAGCTTCCCTTATATATGTGGATACATATCCAGTATAATACCCCTCAATGATTTCCACATGGTTGTTCAAAAGACACTAAGAGGATCATTAAAATTTGTAGTGTGTCAGCTCAAAGATGGTTGTCTCATCAACGTTTATCATGCATTTGACCAAGCTGAGTTCCTACAGGTGAATACATACACATTCATATATGTAATTACGGATACATATTCATATAGCACCATGCATAGATGCATACATATGTAATTACATACATAGCCTGACCCTACATGCACAGTTTTTTCCTGCAGAGAACCCGGCTTTCGTAAAATACAACTGAGCGTCTTACACTACTCCAGTCCCAGTGCTTTTGAAAGATGGCTCCATGAAATTTTGATTACTTTTTGACTAAAACCGTCCATGCATAAGTAATTCAGATAGAATGTGAGGATGGAAGTTGGGAAGATGTGTTGTAACGGAGCCTGAGTCAGAATAAGTGGATGAGGAAGGAAAAACCATGAGGAAATCATTGAGAAAATACGAGACATTCCCATCACCATCGAAATTCATTATCCTTCCTTGTACATACTCCTCCCTGCATCAAGTACAAACCTCATCTTCAGTTAGGCTTAGACCCTCTATCAACCCCAAATAATCCCTTGCACAAGCTCCCGACATTTTCGCAACCTGGAGTAGTATTGACTTCCCTCTAATCTGAATACGTACGATTACAGAAGCATACATAGAACCATTGGCAAAAACAAAGATAAGAATTGTCCAAGACTGGAATAGTAATATGTAGTGTGTGTAACTTCAATTTTCAAATTACTTACAATTATTATAATAATTAACATTTCTCTAAACGCTTACACTAATTATATCATAAATAGTATCGCCAATAATTGCGGACAGCATAACCACTGGTTTGTGAATATCCCTCTCAAGATTCAAAACACTCCCTGCCTACATCAATCTAATTAAATCAACAAGAGTCATAGTAGATATAATTATTAGACACACATGACAATTACTACTAGCATTGCTAGCATACAGCCCTATTCCCAAACAAGGTGTGTAAAAATCTTCTGGAGCTTTTCCCTGAACAAATCCTTACTGATGTACTTACATGGGTA
The DNA here is from genome assembly GCA_947179485.1 of Allacma fusca. Classification (NCBI taxonomy): domain Eukaryota; kingdom Metazoa; phylum Arthropoda; class Collembola; order Symphypleona; family Sminthuridae; genus Allacma; species Allacma fusca. The sequence goes on along the minus strand of OX359248.1, from coordinate 16,422,801 downwards.
CACTTATAATTGCATGTATCCAGCTGTTAGTAAGTTATATATCTACATAGATACTGTGTGTAGCAAGCTATTATAGCCTTATTTTAATGTAAGTTCATATTAATGTATAATTACAGATACATGCACTCGTAAATGTAGATCTATAGTATCCAGTAATATCTGTGGATAGAAATTCCCCCTTGCTATATACTACTATTCTTTGAAATAGTGAGTATCCATATAAGTGAGATTTTTTTTTTGTCAGAGAGTTGAACCTCAGAGTTGGAAGTGAGAGCTACGAGCCAAGTGTATTCGAGAAGAACACCCATGACATTATTTGTCCGCTTGCGGTAAATACGATGCAATTTTCATATGTGAGTCTGTCCCTCCTTGCTCTTGTCTTTTTTCTTATAGCAGTGGGTCAAAACTGTATGACTGTGAGAAGGAGTAGTAATATCGGAGCTTATATATGTGTAATGTATACATAGATCTTTTTTTTTCAAATCAGAAGAGAAAAATATTGGTTCGGGTCTTCTCCCATGGAAAGAAAAAAGTTATGGGAAGGACGTCTTGCCAAAGATGAAATTTCCAAGAGCGGATGGGTCATCCGAGCTAAAGTAATCCTTCCAGAGGCCAGAGTAGTAGTCCAGGTCCACTATCGCCTTCCCATTCTGTCAATTTAACATCGGAAAAGATAATCCTCCAAAGCATCTGTGCTCTCTGTCTTTATTTCAAATCGTATGAGAATATGAAATGCCGTAAAGGAGAAAATACGACAGCTCTTAACTCTCCCCATGCATTTTTCACCAGCACTCTCTAAAAACGGCTGGGGAGAGAGAGAGAGAGAGAGAAAAGAGGAGTACGCCAAAAAAATGTATGTACACTTTGGGAGAGAGTGGTTGGAGGAGATGAGGGAGAGAGTAGAGCGGGAAGTAGGTGAAAAGCATCTTCACTACAAATATATGTATCTTTTAGTTGAAATATGATTGTGAAGAAGGAGAGAAAACACTTTTTACTGACAACTGAGGCTTCCATAAATAATTGGATATTCTTTTAAAAGTAAGATCTCCTCCTTGATTTTTCAACTAGATTGAACATGACGTCTCCCCACAAGGGATGGACAGGGAAATGCAAAGGAAGCAACAGTAGTCTTTCCTCCCTGTGTTTTATCTTCTGCCAGGAAGCAACAACTTAGGCGTGCAAGCATACATTCTATATGTTCCAGTCCAAATAAATTATATTAAGTCGGGAGTATAAGTACAAACCTTGGAGAGTGTTTCGAATGCTTTTCGGCTTTCAGCGGAGTCAATACCAAAACTGGAACATACGGAGGTGAACTCTTCCACATCAATGCATCCATCACCTGTAAAAAATAATTTTATTTACCATTATTTCCCCAAGAAGCTGTAAGAGTTACCATATGCATTGTACATTTGTGAGACTGAATGCATTAGTGGAAGGGAACCCCATTAAAAATATTTAAATTCGTAAACAATTATTCCCTGGGGAAATTTACATACATAGTAATGTTTTAATTCCACTTCACAAGCTGATATTATCTAAAGTTCAGGAAATAGGATTTTAAATATTTTAAAAATAAAGTTGATCTATTATTTCTATGGTTTGGTATCTTTTCGTTAGGGTTCTATAATCTGTATGTGATCTTATTGCGATATTATGTTTTGTATGCTTCCAGGATTTTGGAAGTCTCAGCTGGGAAAGTCAAGTTTAGTCAAATATTTAGTACAGAGGATATGATATATGTAGATACATATGTACATATGTGTAAATGTAACTGGTATTATTTTGATTCTTTGATCTTTTCGTCGAATGGGTAATGATTGTTTGTAGTCGAATCATTTTTTTTTTCAGAAAACTTACTTCTGCATATTTCATTAAGATATATGTTGTCCAAGGATTACAAATGGTGCATTTGTTTCCCTGAATCTCCATTGTTCCTGCTTGGATTTAATAATAACTACAAGTTGTTACATTATGTAAGGGCGCCTTGGTAAAAAAAAATACTATGGGTACAATAGGAAGGGGAAAAAATGATTGTAAACTCCATTGTGAAATACGCTAAACCAATGCAGTAATATTTCTGTAAATTTGAGGAGTTTTTTTCCTCCCGTGTACTGGGAGCGGTTTGTTTTGTTGGAGAAGAATGTGAAAAATATGTACAGGGAAAGAAAAATAAGGTCGACGCAACTCCTTCTCTGTAGAAAAATTTTCACAAAAGAAAGGGAGAAAATAAATTGGTTGGCCATTTCTATTTGCTCGAGGATACTAACTCTATACTGCATGGCCGTTAGACTGTAATCGAATGTGTCTTGTAAGTACCGTGGGATCAACATTACTTCATTCATAGAGCTCTCTGGAACCATGGGCGAGAGGGAGACTATAAAGGGGATGGAGTTGGAGTCAAATGGTATGATTATTTCGTAGCCTTCACATATGTATCTATGTGTATACTCCAGAGCTGATTGTGAGTCGGGGAGAGCGCTAATGTAAAGAAAACACGAGGCTCGGTGTGAAAGAGTTATTCGTTGATTTCTTCCGAAATATAACTTGGTTAATCTTACGAAATAAAGATGGATGTTGTTCCACCCAGTGAATTTGAACTAGTCTCCCTGAGCATTGATCCTGACTGGGTCATGCTTGGAGCCACATGAAATACAAATACGTGGAGGAATTAAGCTCTCTGTTCCTAAAATTCAATAGATTTTTCTCGCCCTTTTTTCCCAAACATAGTATTTACTCAGACATATATTATGCCTTCCCTTTGAGATGTGATTCCCAGTTAGTCAATAGTTCCGTCGTAATTAATTTAAAGTGACACCCTTTGCTATAATTAATGCATTTAGCTTGAAATTAAATATTGTGGGTAACATCTATAATTAATTGGAGTCTGTTTATTTGTGGATGTATCTATGTACCTCAGGTACATATTTTAGGTTGTGTTCAAATGCCAAGAAATCTCTGTTGCCTTCACATTCTGTCCTACATAATATGTACCTGCTACAGATAGATACTACAAACTCTAATTTCGACCAAACCAACACAATGGACCTAGATTTGATACTGATAGACCACTTTGGTTCAAGACCCTGACTTTATCTCAATTGTAATCTATTTATAAAGTATTTTCAGAAGTTTTATCCAGAGCCTCGAAATGTTCCCTGGAAATGTGTCCACAAGGTATCCGGATTTCTTTACCTCAGTTTGATAAGCGTCTGTAACTTTTGTTCCTTATTTGTTCAAATGGAAACATTGTCGTTTGAGTTTCCGGTTGAGCTCTTCAGCTCCACTAATTGCAATAGTTGCTCCTGGATCTTGTATATCTCTGGAGGAGGATGTAAGAGGAAAACCTGCACAAATGAAGCAGTCCAAAGTGGGACTTACCATGGAGCAGTGTGGGAGCATACATATGTAGATACATACATCCGTATGTACATAGCTTGACTTTGAACTTCTCTCTCCCTAATAGAACTCATCATATGGTATTTAGGTGGGCAGGTTTTATGTAATCTATAGCATTAAGAAAAGTTGGGTGATCACAGATGCTGTCTCCTTGAAATACGAAATAAATGCACGAGCCCACTCCTCCATTTGTAGATAGATGAGCACATTAAGGAATGACATATGTATATTCTTATTTCTTGTAATTTCTACATGTAATGTAGATACATATAAGTACAAAATGTACATTCTACCTCTGAACACAGCAGTTGAGGCAGAAGTTCTGAATAGACAAGTGAAACCATTGGAGGGGGGAGGGAGATTGGAACAATAAAAGACTAACCATCATGCTCTAGTGACCTAAATGATTGTGTTTTTTACTTGAGTTTTGAGATACAGAAACATACAGAGTCTCAATCCGAAACCTTTCTGACAGAATCTTACTTCCCTGAACATTTCCACAAAGATTTATCCGGGCGAGGAAGGAAGGATGTCGGTTGGAGTAAGGATCCTGTCTAACCATATCCCTCTGTAGGAAGTATACTTTTGAACCAAGTGAAACTTTCACGGAGAAAGTATGGAAACATATGTTTTATTTATGTATACTAGAGGCGGGTTGAAAGTTAAGCACAAGTTTACTTTTCTAGTATCTATGTATGTATCTATATATTTTTGAGGTATGTCATTTCTGAAGGAGTATTTTTTTTTTGTAATATCAGCATTGAACCTGAAAATATTACTCAGGGTAATAACTTGCTGTCAAATGTTGACACATATTTGAGGAAAGGCGTCCATAACTAGTACTACAGTAACAGGAAGGGTACATGCTGAGAGAAAGATTTAAAGAAGATTAATTACAAGGAAAGACAGGGAAAAAGGCGGAATGACTAAATATAGACAAACCTGAAGTGTCTTGTAGATGAAACATGAAATTCATGTAAGACTTTTGCCAGTCTTCAGAATTACTGTCTCCCGTCCATAATTGACACCACTCTTCACGGCTGACCTGGAAATCACAAGATATTAATTTTAGTATCTACTACTAGATAGTTATGCGGATGCCATTCACAATACGGAGCATGCCTTATCTCCTATTTTTTGTAGTGGCCATATAGCCATAGTCCTCCTGGCACACGTCCTTCCCCATATAATTTATTGCCTCATAAAGATTTCTCTTATTGCTGTACATCATCCCCTATGTAATATGAATGTAATTGAAAATGAAGGTCAATTTCGGAGCAATATGTCCCTTTAGATGAGTTCTTCTGAGGATTTACTTTCCACCCGAGAAGTGGAAATTGTGACTTGTCCTACAAGGCCAGGATCTTTATTCTTTATGTAGTGGTCGTGGTTGGGGGGGGGGAAGTTCATAGAAGTTATATCTAGATAAAGCAATAAACTTTCCTCATTTTAACTTTCCCAATATGTTTAGGTGGTGGATGTTTCCTGGCTCCCTGAGTTCCCTTTAAAACTGTATCCTTCATCTAAGACTTTTCAATTGCAATTTTTCTAAGAGGAACCTCGGGGTTGACACTTGTCTTGTTTATACGCTCATAATTTTTCACAGGAGTTTTTGCTAAGCATTGAATAATTTATGACACTCGTGCTTTGACCCTATTTTACCTTTAGCCCCCCTCAGACAAGTTTTGTAATTGAATTTGGCAAGAATTTATGAAAAAAAAAACAGAACTCATGTAGTAGTCATCCTGTCGGAGTGGGATGGAACTTTCGAAATTACTCCCCTTCCTTGACTTTTACTGTACGCTAAAGTTCCGGCCAGTCCAGAGTTAAAGTATGGGCTCGGGTGAGCTGGGAATTTTACGGAATGAGCCCTCAAATTTGTTCAGGTTATAAAATAAAGGACCAGTGCAACAACATAACACTATAGGGACAAATACAGTGCAAGAATTATTATTTGTAAGGAGTATTTAACCACGAGAGAGTCCGTACCTGCTCATCTTTATTGGAATCAGCTCGAATTCGCAGGGCTTCCCAAATTTCCAAGAAACGAGTTCTGGTTTCCTCATACTTCGGCTCGCCACTGTACCAACCTCGTATCCGGCAGATTTGCTGCAAATAATTAAATATTTCGACAATTAATTAAATTCTATTAATTTCCAAACTTTGTAGATATTACAGATATGAAGACAAAAGGCTCACCCTGTGCTCAGTATTTTTGTCTTATAATAATTATAATTTATTGCACTCTTTGAGTATTAAAAATAAAGAGCTTATTTTATAATTCCCACTTGCAGCCCCCCTCCCCCCCCCAATGTACGATTATAAGGAAACAAATAGGGAAATGTGTCTGGCAATAAAGGTGCTATTAATTTTCTTTTGTTTCACCCGAAAAGCTGAGCCTTTCACATTTTTTAGACGGACCACTTATGGGCTGGGAAAGCTCTTGATAAATATTGTGGGTAAAATTTTCCCTCCTCATATCGAGAGAGGAAAGATAGGGTGGAGTAAACAACACGCATAGCTGACCCATTTTGTGTGGAAGGGAAACTAAAGGAAGCTATTTATTGCTAGAGCCCTATATTGCTTTGATGTCACTAGAGGATAAACTTTCCCTTGGAATTGACAGCTCGTTAAAGTTCACGCTATCATCCGTCGATCGCATTGTGTGCGGAAGAGTAGGAATACTACACACAGAGAGCCTTGTATGTATGTATCTCTGCTCATTTGCTTTAATTACATCCGAGGATGCTGTGTGTAGTGCCCTTTTTCAAACTAACTTATCATCATAATTCAGGATCCTTTATCACATGTTCTTAACCAATTTACGTCCTTCCGGCTCAACTTATTGTACGACAAAAGATGGAATCGTTGATTTTGGGAACAAGTTCCAATTTATTACGAGGGACTGATACTGTACATACGAACCCCGATGATTCCATCTCGATTGTGTAAATTGACAATTAGTTGTGAAAAGAAATAGCCCCGGCTATCAAGACCATATTACATATAACATCCTGAGATTGCTCTGACATTAATTGCCTCCAAGAGTTATCAACGCTGATGACTTAGCTACACAAACGTTGCAGTAGCCAAACTCATCCTACAAAATGGAATTCCGTACGCTACATCAGATACAGTGTGGATATCTAAATAGTCAATCCTTTCCCATCTTAAAATCATTGCTATTTTTACGAGCTTTAATAATTTGACATTCACTTTGAAATGGTTCGTTGAACTTAGAAATTAGATAAAAAAAATAATAGGAAACGAAATGAAAATAGCTGCACTTGAATTTTCTCATTATCATTATGATGAGACACTACAGATTTAGCTATGTATAGATATCTACATTTACATGAGCGCTAAAAATCGTGAATGTCAATAGTGTTATTTTACACTAACTCAAGAACTTTTCGAAAGTAATTACACAAACACACTTCTGCGACATGCCCATTTGCAATCTGCGGCCAAAATATCCTCATAACTGGTTTTGAGAATCTCTCATAATTGCACATTTATGTTCTACACATGTGTGTGTCTGTTTGTGTGTATATGCATATGCACTTGTACACAAAATGCACATCAGTAGATGCAGGACCCCCGACGTGGGGTTAATTTATTGCTAATATTGTATTGCATATGTAAATGTGAGAACACTCCTGTAAACATCTGTGAATCATTTCTCTCAAGATGAATCTAAAAGGATGCGGGAAACGATTTACTTGAGAATATGTGACGATAATAGACTAAAACACATGATGAGCCCTGGAGACTCTAGCCCTACTGCCCTCATGTTTATTCATAACAATCATCTATTGAATATTGCCTACTTAAGTAATCTATTACCCTCGGAGGCGAAAGGATGAAGAGTTGAAATTATACGACCGGAACGAGCAGCAGGATCAAAGACCGCCCGGGATGAGAAACTCCTTACGAGTTTTCATGCCTCAAAATAACTCACTTTATATCCTACTCAAATTACTAAAAAGCGCTATGCCCAGTGTTGTTTACTCCCTCCCACTTATTATTCACGCTCCAATCTCAAATCCAGCAAATTTTCTTGTACTAGATCAAAATCCCACTAATGCCTATATACATCCTATTTCCTTGTAGATGCTTAACTAGGTCCAGGATTTTTAATTAAAGTGAATCCTTCCCCCCCCCCCATCAACAAGACCAACTCTCATGGAAGTTGTACAATTTGAGTGAATTTTAAAGTATGTATAATTATAAGTGATGATGATAAGGCAGAAAACTTGAGGAACTTTGACTCTGAAAAGCTTGAAGGTTCACTATAATATGTACCGTCGGAAGACTTGTCTCTCTCTCTCTCTCTCTCTTTCTCTCGACAAGGATCTGAAATCCGGTCTCATTTAGGAAATGAACTGTACCGGTGAATAGGGTTAGAATTAATTTTTTATGAAGGCCGAGTATAAGATTGGAATATGCCTCCTATAGATATCTGATTATAGAGAGGAGCCCAGTGTGGAAGGATTTTTTCCCTTTTGAATTCATCCTAGGATAGTGCTGATTGGAACATTTCAGAGGAATTTATTTTGCAATTGTAAGCACTATATATGAGGTGGTGTTCCTAGCTAGCTAGTAGCACGAGGGTTATAAAACAAGAAGTATTCATCATTCATTCGCCTGTCTCTCGCTCTGAAAGATAGAAAACCACGGAGTTCCAGGCGAGCTGGCTGACGGCCTGGAGAGAGAGAGAGAGAGAGAGAGAGAGAGAGAGAGAGAGAGAGAGAGAGAGAGAGAGAGAGAGCATATCTGTCGGGATGGTGTTTCCCTTTGAATTCATTTACTGGTGGTTACCATTATTATTCCTGTTACTTTCGGAACCACCGGAGCTTACACGCTTATCCTGCTCTGATTCCCCTTAGATACCCGGGCTATATGTTTTTGTCTGTCCTTTTTTTCCCCACTTACTCGCAATTCCCCCGCATAAATCCCCTTCTCCGCAACTGTTTATATTTGTATACTAGGAGCATTTTAATAATAATTCCAATTCAAATTGATTCTACAATATTGTCCTCTAGTATTTCCTAGTATTTCCCAAATGTGTGCTACTGGCTCCTTTGTGGAGTCAGTGGACCACCGTGTAGTCATTTCCCTTGTACAAAGAATTTTTTAATACTTCAATTTTAAAAGCACGTGGACTTTTTCCTGTGAACTTGAACAAGGATAGGTATGCAACGTGTGTCTCGAGCTGTGTGTTCATGTGTGTGTGTGTGTGTGTGTGTGTGTGTGTGTGTGTGTGTGTGTGTGTGCATGTATGTGTGAGTGTAGTTTATAATAAATGCATCCTTCATGCTTGTCATAAGACTGTGTTTTTATCCCCAAAAAATCTGAGGACTCTCAACCTTTTCCTTTTGGTATGGGTCGAGGTGAACATACCGTACAAACAATTGTTTAATAATGGAAGGACCTAATGCATATGAGAGCAGGACCCTGACGGAGGTATAGGGAGTTGATCAAAGAAGGAGGACTGACTGAGAGACCATATTATAGTAAATGGACAGAGAGCATAAATGGAGGATCCCAGGGAAGTTTTTTCCTCAAAAAAGTATAGTTGCAATAAATGATACGGTGCGAAGGGGGGAAACTTCCCTTGCTTTAGCATACCACGGAGTAATCAATCATGAGAGAGGTCTGACTGTGACCAGGGCTATGAATAAGACATCATAGATCATTAAAACCACTCATGCTCGTAACTCTCCCTGAATGCCAAGTCCTCGTAGTTTTTGACACGACATCTGCACATAGTTGCTAAAGCATAACGTAACATTATCTGCATGAAATGTCCCATAACATGTCTGGATCCTACTCTACCATGTCTCATATCCTACAACAAGCCCCTCCATACCACACAACAGGAGAGATACTACTGTAGCTTGAGTAACATAAATTTAATTGGACGACGACATTATGATAGGAGCATTCACATTGTATATAATTATGTATATACAGTAGACATACACCTTGGACCAAACCAATAACTTTACAAATTGTTGATCTGGTAATATACTCACTAAAATGACATAGGAAGACAAGCCTTAGGAGACGTCGACGACAACGACGACGGTCGCATTAATTTTTAATTTCCAAGAAAATCCTCCCCCTCAATATCAACAGCAATATTTCCTTTGGGAGGTGGTGGAACGACAGAGGAAACGATGAAAAGGAAATGATAAAATGAATATGCATGTTGATGTTTCGACTCAGGTTGATGGCTAACGTACACAAGCGACTTTTCTAAAGTAGTAATTAACCTACTTATGTCACAGTAGTAAAAAAAAAAAAAGTTCCTGGGAAAAATGGGAAACTCAGGGAAACTCTAGACAGGGCTTATGTATCTACATACATATGTAATATTAAGAGGAAATACTCCCAACTATTGCAAAGTTATGTTTTTACATATTTCCAGGACAGATGGGAATAGGAAAGCTGATTGGGGATCCCTAATTGCCAGCAATCATTACATGCGCTTTGGAGTAAAAAAGGAACCTCAAAAGTCCTATTCAATCTTTTGAGCAGTGCTTAAGAATCTGTCATAGTGGGAGATAATTATGTTTATGATATCAGCTGCTACAGCATGGGAAAATATACAGATATAACAATCTCAGCCCAATAATTTCATAACATTCAAGTCTGGAAACTATGGTAGATAATGCAATAAAAAGGCCTGTAATCAGAGACCAGTCATTAGAGCATGGAAGATTTTATGAAAGGTACATTATTTGTAGATAATGATCCATATATTGGAGCAAAAGCTTCCTACAATTTTCAATGCTACTTCTACTATCTACTACTACTACCAAGGCTAGTGCTCCTACTGATGCTCCTTTTTCGGAACGTATCCTATTTTTATTTCGTTTCTGCAAAAACCCCATGTTCTATCAAATATATTCGGGATCGGGCATTTATTGAGGCTAGACAGAATCAAACCCAACTGTACGTAGGATTCAGTGTATATGAAACAAAAAGCAAACCTTGAATTGAAATGGATACTGTGTTGTTATAAAAGGGAGTTTTTTTTTGTCAAAATAAATAATAATTCCCTGTCCTCGCACTCCTGCTTTCTGAAAGCATTAGTGGTAGAGATACGGGGGCTTTTGTACATTTAGTAAATTAAACCAGTGCTCAAATAATAGGATTTTAACAAAAGATTTGACAGTATCACCTTCCAGAGTGCAGGTTTTATACTTCCGAGGGAAAAAATAAATTAATGAATTTGTATCACTTTCTTTTTTTCACCCTGCACTCTTGTGTGCTCGTGTGTGTGTGTGTGTGTGTGTGTGTGTGTATGTGTGTGTACGGACGTAAAATTGGGTTACACATAAATTAATCGCTCCTGGGAGGATTCCATACAGACACACAGTACCCGAGTGGAAAAGGGCTTCCTAAGAATTTATTTCACTTACTTCCACTGCAAGCTCGAAATCCTTCTTCTCTATTGTCCCACTGTGGTTTACATCTGAAAGATATCAAGAGAAGGAAAATCAATTTTCAATTCAGGAATTGTGCCCTTGCAACCAGTCATATATACCTCCTAATCATCTATCCTTCCCCCATCCCTGTGTATGAGGAACTCAGTCAAGTAGAATATTACTTTTCTCTTCAGTTTTTTTCACATATTCCATCATCTCTGACTCAGGTGAAGATCCGGGAGGAGCGGAGGTAGGGGAAAATAAAAATAATACGAGAAATGAAGAATAAAATGCTTAGAATTTCACTCCTTTTCACATCTCGTCTCACATTTATGCATTTACATATCTATCTCTATATCCACAGCAATTTTATGGTAGTTTCATAATTTTCCTTGGAACTCTGTATACGTATGTATGGGCCTATTTGCAAGTATAATCTGGAAGGGAAATTTTCTCCTTTCACCCAAAAAAAAAACGCTTTTTATTTCCGTAGTTCATATTCATTCCAAGCCACAAAGATATGTGCCTTTTCATCCCGAGAACTCTTTCAATGCATATATATTTTTTTCATTTGGAGAAAAATTCCACTGAATATGGTTTATTCCCGCAAAGGAACAAATACAATTCCAAAGAACAAAAAATGGTTCCATCAACCATCCATACATATGTATATCCGAGGCAGGTAGTGGGTAGAATTAGCAGGAGTAATAATTATTATGACTCCACGTGTACACATGTTTTATTGCTTGTTATTTCCATCAAATGAAAGTGCTCTTACGGAAGCTCTATAACAACCCTGGAAAAATTTCAATCGATCTTCCATGTAAAGCCCAACTTACAATTAGTGATCGTATCTCGTCCCAGTGTAAAGACTAGGAATAGTAGCAACAGTTGGTATCATTAGCTCATTCCCATACATATTTTTAATTAAATGATCCTCGAAATGAAAACTGTAATAACCTACATACGTGGGGGGGGCAGGGGGTTATCCATCATCACTGAGGTAATTCACAATAGATACATTTCAAAAGTGGTAGTACTTACCGAAAAATCGATCGAAAACAAAGTAGAGTTTCTGTCGTCGGAACTCGCTTACGGACATCTGAAAGTAAATAAATGATAACATGAATTTCATACATTGTAAATATTCCCATGCACGAAGGATCAACTCTTCACTATACTTTAGTTTAGAGTCAGAGCCAGCTTTTTAAAAAGTAACCTTTCCCTGGGCATACGAGTGTTTCCAGAAATGAAATCCTGTTTTTCCCTCGTGTAAAATCCTCGGAACTCGGTACAACAGTCGGAAACTATTTACTTGAGGAGATCCTGGCAACCGTAAATTTAAACATCTAACAAGATTTTGGGTCGGAAGTCAACAAATTTGGATTAACTGAAAACCGAGACTGAAACCATGTGAAATATATCAGGGCGAGCGTTAACTTTTAGCCCAAGAAATTATTGAGACAAGTACATCAACTCCATTATAACTTTCGTAAGTCTGAGCACATATCGTATTACATAAGATCACGTACACATCTCTGCATACATACATACATACATACATCCACAGATACATACATACATACACTAAAGCCACACCATTATTTCAGATTAGCTCTGACTTTCGGTAAGCAAAGCCAGAAGAGTGGGGTCCGGTTGTGGTACTCTTACAAATGTATGTTTTGAGTAAAGTTCTACAGATCCATAAGCATATCTATAAGGCTATGTATGGATACCATACGGAGAGGAAAACTTGAAATGTGCCCATGTATGTATCTTCACTGGGTATTAGGTATCTTTGCATGGAAGTAAAAGATTCAGTAACAACAAGTTTCAGGATTTGGACGGCGGAGCCAGTATCGATTTTTGGTGTCAACTCAGGAAGATACAGTGTTTTGAATGTATGTACATATGTACATACGTACCTTACCCACAGCTCCGGGAGTGCTATGAGTTATCATGCTAATTGCAAATTTCCTTCTTGCCAAAGACTTGTTCTTTGCGGCTCTTTCCCCCGTCCACGTGAGTAGTAGCGAGGAGTCCGCTAATAATAAGCCTTTAGAGACGACAGGATATGCTTTTGTTGCTCTAATTTTAATACATTATTTAGGCCAAGAAAAACTTGGGAAAAAATTCGACGAGAATTGTGCACTATGACAGGGGCTTGAAAAAACTGGTATTCAGAGGGATATTAAAGGAGGAGTTTGAGATTGAGTATGTATGCACGTATATGTCCTTGATGGGATACATACACACACACACACACACACACATTGGAGTCGGAAATGAAGGGAAATTAGTTAAACCCAACTAAATTAATTATCACTTAGCGCATTATTAATTCATGGCGGCACGTTGATTTCCCAACCAAACAACACGCTTCGACTTTATCATCCGGGATTTGGGAACTCACGGGAGTTCTCATCTCTAATGATGCTTGCCTTGATGGAGTATTTTCAACGGAACCATTTTTCTCCCCAATTTAAATTCACTTGAAGCATTAAGGTTTTGTCAGAGGAATTTGTTTTATGGGAGTGGGGATCCCGAGCAGCTAACATTATTATCAAAGGAGATGATGCACACACATCAAAGGCTCTCCTTAGTATAGATAGATATAGTATTAGTATTGACTACATACTTTTTTATACTGCGGACTTAATCCATGAAGAATAGATTTTATGGAGGAGTTTGCAAAAGTAAAGTGACGGAGACTCAAGTGGAAGAATTGCACGGTTGGGAGAACACTCCCTGGAAAAATGGCGGCTGTCGGAAATCGAGATTTGATATTGAAGAATGATGTGTTTTTATTAGCTCCACTAAACCCACTTTTGTTATCATTTGTGGAATTCCTCCTAAATCCCTCCAATGATATCTCCCAGATCCAATGCAGATAAGCAGATATATTTTTATCTTTGAACAGGAACAAGGAAGATGAGTTGGGAAGAGAGACTCTAACAAATATTCTCATCAAAAGCTGTCTTTTTGACTTGATTGATTGTCAAATTCATGCTTTCTAAGCAATGATGGAACCATGAATTTTACAAGAGAGTACAAATTTAATTCAAAGGAATTCAATAGCATCTCTCCCTTAACCAGAAAGTCCTTTGAGTAGGAGTTCCATCTTACATCCTATTACCGTATGTTTCTACAGCCAGGCTTCAATACACCCATTGTGCGTTTTTAGATCCGAAACTTACAGAGAAAATTGGTCCATAATAAATGGTAAATACAATGTTATTTTCGGCACTCCCATATGTAGATACATAATTACATACATAGCTTCCCTGTAAACATTTAAATTACTCAAATTAACTCTACGGTTGCCTACCGTTATACTACAAAAGTGACTTCAGTGATTTATTTTCTACTCCAGTTTCGCCCCAATCATATTGATACGATCAATTTTTATATAGAACCAGGGGGAACCTAAAGACCAGGGTAGTGCCTATGATAACTCCAATAGCAAGTTTATGGTTACAGTAACAGCAAGTGTATGGGAATTTTTGATGTACTTGTGAATTTTTAACACTCAAATAAGTCCATACTACAAGATACGATGTATATAGATACATTTATAATATGTAATTACATGGAGACTGTATTTACTGTGATTTGTTTGTACTGGAGAAATTCATGGGAGCTATTTTCCTTCCAGGCCTTTTTGTCCATGGGGAGGAAAGAAAATGGAACGGGATGAAAGTAAAGGTTCCAGTGTAATGCTATGTACATATGTACATATATTGACTCATATGCAAAAACAACATTTTTTCCTTGGGAGCATTTGAGTTGTGTGTAAACATTTTTCTCCTTTGGTCTCAGACCCACAATTTTGAGTAGGAATTGCGTGCTTAGAGTCTTCTTTAAGAAGGGCTAGTTTGCATTTGTGAGGAGGACTGGAAGGAGTTAAAGTAAGCAAAGTTGAACACGAACGAGGTGGTGGTATTGATTGCACGTCATAAAATCAACCCAATTTCAATATTGGTCCGAGTCGTAGAGTTAAATCAATCCTAAGAGGAAACCCATTCGGACTCGGATATGTTCGTGGGAATGTGAATGCTCCTCATACTGTATATGGGAATGCTCACTTCATATGAATTTGTAGTAATTGCTCCTTACCTTACGCTCTCTCTATTCTACGGACCTGCTATACACCTCATAGTACTCTGTACACAAGACTAAAAGAAATTCTGAGGATTTATGAATTCAGGACTCAATAACTAGTTTAATGATTAATTTGCCATTATTTCTCAAGACAGAATCTGACTTTGGGCTTTTGGAGACGGCTATACAGTAATAAGTTGAAAGGGAGCCGACTGGACATGTTCAGAGGTATGAGGGTTCAGGTTTTTTTGTATGTAATGTATAAACTATGGAACATAGGCAGACTGGAAAAGTTTCAGAGAGAGAGGGACAAATATTGATCCAATTTTCAATTTTTGGACCCAATATTATTTACAGCCCATTTCAGAGGATTTTATATGCTTGGAATAGTGTAAACACCTGAGTAAATTTTACCCTCAGTGCTTTCGATCCCTCCCCACATTTAACGTTATTGGCACTGTGCACACATTACGCTTTGTTTACTTGACCGCATG
The DNA here is from genome assembly GCA_947179485.1 of Allacma fusca. Lineage (NCBI taxonomy): Eukaryota > Metazoa > Arthropoda > Collembola > Symphypleona > Sminthuridae > Allacma > Allacma fusca. The sequence goes on along the minus strand of OX359248.1, from coordinate 16,407,371 downwards.
GAGGTAGTTATACGTGTGAACTTATATTTATCGAAGACATAAAACTTGGTACGTGACTCGACGAGGTCGGTCAATATTGTAAACGATTTTAGGGTGTTTAATTGCTCGTGTGTGACACTAATTCTGTCCTGGACCTAATTTGGTACACAAAGCTAATCACATAACAGTTCCCATGTTTTATGCTCAAATATTGGGTGCAGTCACTCCAGTAAATTAATGTATGTAGAGAGTGTATAGATATAGAGAAATATATGGGAATAGTGTGTTGATACAAGTGAGACTAATTTATCTCCTTCATGCTATCTAGACATCACATGCGTATGACCTCCTGTATTTAAAACAAAGGGAGGAGACATTGATCTTACAACATATTTATCTTGTCATAACATACTTGTCAGAATTAATACACACAGACGTAATAGCCATTAAAATATGGTTGTTTATATTTGCCTTCATTGTGTATAGTGCGATACGATCCTCACAATGTCACAATTAGTCTAGTGCATGCTATTTGAATATATTTTGCAGGTTACAAATATCCAGTAATTACAAATAACAGTTATACTTACAACTCATCAAAAATTATTTTTTATGCGTATTTTTTGTGCGTATTTTTATGCGTATATTTAATATATATACGAAAACAAATATTAGTTTTCGAAATTATTGTGACAATTAATGTTAAAAAACCGTTGTAATTTCCAACACTATCCAAAATGTCTCTACAAATTGTTTTTGCAGACCCAAAAGCAAAGCTAAAATTTCAAGAGTTTTGACACAATCATAAAAAATTGTCACTGAACCAGATGTAAGGTAATTGAAAGAGCCTTCTTTGAAATGTTTCCCATCTTCATTCCAACCTTACAAACCAGGATTTCAAATAGTGACCATAAAAGTAAATATTTTGGGAACCAATGCGATGAGAAGAGTCTTTCAACAAGATGGAATATTTATGAGCCATAAAAAAAAGCGAAGGTTTCCTATGACATCTTATTTCAAAAGAAAAGTTGAGACTGCCTTTCAGAAAGTTGCAGCACATAATTAGATCCAGCTCTTAGATTCAGTTTTATCAATTATGTAATGAAGTCTTCCGTTTGGTAACGCAGTCCCAAACATTACCAAGGAATTTCCTAAAAGTTACCATGCTTTGATATGAAGTTGATGACCGACACAAATCCCTCAGAATTAAACCTTGCAGTCTTCAAACTTCTCCTATAGTGTAATGTCCATAGTAAAAACTAGAATGGTTTAACGAACCTGAAATTATCTCTCTGTATAATTAAACATGAGATTTGACTGACAAATTGTGAGATTTACACTCTCAATGAAAATCCTCCCATTCACATTCCTGGGACAAAGGATATGTCATTTTAGGAGCAAGTCTTCCTTTTTATTTACTCAAATAAAATTCTCCTCTCGTGTGCGCTCCCTTGTTTTACATAATTTGAAGAATTCTCCCAGGAACCAAGGTTTAACTTCTCAATCATCCATATAAATACTTAATAACAAGTTAATAAAATTGCCGTGAAAATAAAAAAGATTTTCCGTAATAATATGTAATGTTCTAAGCGTCGGAAGATTTTGCTAATCAGAATGCATGTACTGTCACTCAATTGCAATGAAATATTCAAATTCATCTATGCTATTTTACATTTAACACCATTTAGGGAGGTCGGTACAGAGAAACCTTAACCCTTTCTCCTACAATTATCATTACAAAATAAAAAAAATATTGATTAGTCAATGATAGCAATTAGTCACAAAATCAAACCTTGAGAGTAATCGTAGGAACATTTCCTTCCAATGTCTCTGCTCGTCATTTACTCTAATAATTCTAGAAGACAATCCCTGATTGTAGCTATTGTCAAATTTTAATGACAATAAAAATATAAAATGTGGACTCAAGTCATTTGAAACTCATTGGAGTAACTATTTCAAATAGACATTTTATTGGTCCACAAAATAATTTACCATTGTACTATACTACCTCAGTTTTATTTCAGTTCGTGACGACTGAGGACGAGAGAGCTTTTTGCTTTTTTTTTTTTGGTAATCTTTGTTTAAGACTAAAGACATTACCCAAAAATCAAAGAAGACCTGCATTACGTGACACACTTGAGCCAACACGAAGACATAATTATCAAGGGTAAGGTGATTACACACGTTTGAACATTTCCTTGATGTAGGAACGTAGTAAACGTGTCCGATTAGCATTTACAGAAACAAACTTCTTTCTCATGAGAGAGTACACTCTCAAAATTTATTACCCCTTTGATTTGTCAAACTTTAGTTTGAAACTTAAATAGCCATAAACTGGAATAATTAAAGGCAGAGTTTCATCTTCATCAATTTTTTAATATAAAACTCAATTTTTTAGCTGTACATACATACGTACATATGTACATATATGCCCTATATGCAGGAGAGTCTACATACTTACGAGTACTATACTCCTCTCCTGCCCCTCACAAACTTGGGTAATTGCAACCAACCGGTCAAGTGACTGCATGCATATCATTAAGTTACCATTGCAGCAGAAGAGTATCGAAACCTAATTGCTATATTATAAAATTTATAGAAAGTTTTATTATAAGCCATTGTGAAATGAATTTAGGTTGAGAATCTCAAGTTCCCAGGGAATACATACATAGATAATTACATACATACATATCCCGATGCGATAATAATTGCTACTTTCAATCAAAGATCTCTATCACATTCTTCCTCCCTGCCTATTGCAGCTCAAGTGAAGCCAGTTGTTGCATCATAGCATCAAAATAAATAATAACAGGAGTTGGGGAACGGAGGAGGGAAAAAATCCCAGAGGCATGGGACCATACACATTTTTCTAATTATTGGCATACAAATGCAATTTTTGGAAAGGATCTATCAAGACTCTCATCATTAACTTTTTCAGATTATTTTTTTTCCCTATTTGCTATTTTTTTCTACCCAAAAAATTGTGATTTAGTTGTTTACGATACGATGGTTCTATTACACAAGTAGGTGAGACTCTGGGGTTATTTTTATAAACAACTTTATCGGATTTTAAAAATCCAGCGCACGTTTCCGTGAAGAGCTAAAATGTCTGCAATTACGGGATGTGTCAAGTCCTAAAAATAATTACAAAATCCAGCAAGGGCGTTGATGGTGGTAGTTCTTACAAAAAAAAAAGGAGAAGAAGGAATTTTAATAAATTCCACATTTTTACATAACTTATGAGCTGGCTTTTGGGCTGAGGAAGGACTGTCATGTTTTTGTGCCCTAGCTCTCTTGAAAAGAACTTGAAACTTCTAGCGGAGGATTTATGACAGCATCATTGTATCGTCGTCGTTGATCTTCATAAGTTGTTAGTTTGATAGGAATAAAGAAAGAAAGCCTTCCAACACTATAAGAACCACACTTGAGAATTTTAAATTGGAGATTGAATTTGTAATAAATGGTGTTATGGTGCATTGGCGTATGCATTATAGTGGGAACGAAGGTAAAGGAAGAAAGGGAACTTTACTGCTATGTGCATGCCTGAGCTTCATCAGAAAGTAAAACTTAATGCTTTGCTACTTGAGATGTCATATTAAGATAATAAATGTATTGATATTAATTATTACCATGTGCTTGTTACCTGCGGGAGTACAACTGTAGTTATGCCACTAGTAGTATTTGCCTCCAAAATCATATGCACATGTCAAGAGAAGGGAATTTACTGCGAGAACTGCACTTTTGACTCGTACGAAAAAAAAAAGTCTTTAGTCTTAGCCAAAGGTAAATACAAAACACAACCTTTGCTGATGAGTTTAAGAAGGATGGGCAATCGTTCGTTCGATTCCTTCATTTTTTTTAAGGACCTTGACAAGTATTTTTTTTGTTTTTATTCCCAACCGTGAGTGAGCTACGATATGGGACATGGGCACCTCATCCTGATGCTCAGATCCTGACCCGTGGAATCTCACAAGCCATTTCATTTGGCTCCAACGCATTATTACTTGTATTACATTACGCTCAAATCCTTAATAGTCTATATAACAACCATGCATTACACGCTAATGATTACATTGTCGTGTGAACTCTGCAACCCCAGAGATAATATATGTATGTATATAAGCCTTAGTACTTACAATTACAGTAAATGTACATAGCTTGAGCCTCACAGAAGAACAAGTACATACACTATACCAAAACTGAGCACTTCCCATTGAGTAAGCTTTCGCGGACTCGTAGGTCGAACACACTGCTGTGTTTATCATCCAATATCTCACATCCATAAGGGTTTTCATGACTGAACAATATTAGCACTAGGCAGTGAAATTGGGCAAAGTGATAAAGCTCAGTGAAGGAAACAGAGAAGTAAATGTTTTTTTTAAATGAGGATTGAAAATATGAGTAAATAAATGTGCGTATAGAGCACATGCAGGATGAACAAGGAGAAGAATTGATCAGAGTCCAATAAGGTAATTATTACAAACAAAACGTTGCTTTCATCTCTGGTGTCGTGTGACATGTGGACTTGGACACATGCAAGTACTTATGGATTTTGAGGACGGGGAGGGATCCGTCGAGACTAGGGGATGAGGTAATAATTAAACTTATAGTTAACAACAAGTAATTTGGTCGTGGAGCATTTTGGGAAGAATAATAAATTGTACAAGCTGTTTTTTTGTCTTCTCCAAAGGGTGTACTAAGAAAATGAAGAATTAGGGAAATTAACCTCAAGTCAATTTACCATGTTTCACCACCTGATTCAAGGTAAGTGTCTTCACCTTAAATACCTACGCAAGGGAATCTTCTTCTGCACTATATAAGTTATACCACAGGGCTACTCTCAGTGTGTGATCATTCTGTGGAAATCAGTCAGTCTAGTAGCAGCTCTCATTCTTCTCTGGGAAATAGCCCTGTAACTTAATTAATCATGAGAGTTTTCGTAAGTCCTTTTCATTTCAATTTTATAACTTGGAAATTTCTAACATTTCCTACTTAAACCCTCTTCTCTACCTATCATCATTCGACATTATTTTCGAATTATTTTCGAATTATTTTCAAATTATTTTCGAAATTACTTCACAAAAACCTGTAGCCATTAATTTTTTTTAAATCCTCTATAAATTTCCAACTATTTTGAATTCAACCTTTTTTTGAAACTTCACCAAGCATTCATATATGTATATTATAGCTGTCAAATTTGACAACTATAATAATTACGCTTGTAATACGTCCAAGTTTTGATAATTCTTAAAATTTTTACGTTTAAGTAAAATCCTTCAAAAATTTCAGTTTTTTTACTAAGATTTTTTGAAATTGTCAAAATTCTTTACAAAGTGTCTTCTTGGACAAAATATTTTAGTTTTATGAATTATTCAAAAGAGGGTGACAGGGTCTTTGTTTATCTTCTGGTAGATGACAATCGCGGTCCTGGCAGTCATTATGGCTGTGGCCTCTGCTGGCATCTTCTCCGGTTTGGGCAGAAGACGTTCCCGTGGGGGCGGACGCAGTGGTGGTTGGAGTCTTGGGGGTGGTGGTGGCGGCGGGGGTGGGGGATCTGGTTGGGGATCTTCTGGAAGGTCCAGGCCACAGAGCAGTGGATGGCAAGTCGTAGCTGCTCCCTCTTCTGGAGGTTGGGGTCGTCCTCAACAATCCAGACAGGTTTCTTCCGGCTGGCAACAACAGGTCCGTCAGGCACCCTCGGGTTGGCAACAACAACAACAACCACAACAACAAGTTTCCTCCGCTGGAGCTGGATGGGGTGCTCCAAGACAACAACAACAACAATCTAGTGGTTGGAGGACGGTTTCTTCCAGTGGATGGCAACCAGGCCCACTCCCACAATCTCTTTCAGGAGGGGGTTCCGGTTGGGGACAAAGCTCTGCTAGACAGTCCGGGGGTTGGCAACAACAGGCTCAACAACAGCAAGCTGCCTGGCAACCCGCTCGTCAATCCGGCTGGCAGCAAGCTTCCAGTGGCCAAGGATGGTCCGGTTGATTAACCAATTTTTTTTGTTAGTCAGTGTCAGTAATTATGTAAATAATCATTGAAAAAATCCCGTTTTTACTTCCTTTTCCGTTGTAATAGCCTAAGATTTTTTCTTCTTTTTCTTCTTCTTCTTCTTGCCTTCCTGTCCTTTTACAGCTTCTGAAACTGCCCTGGTAGCATTTAAGTTTCCAGTGCTGGGTGTATCTACTTTTGTACACAAGCTATCGGTCGTATTAATAAGTATTTTTCTTGGATAGAGTCCCCTACTACATTATTTATTGATGAAACAATCTTTCCAGCAACTCTTTAGAAAATAGGACTGTACCATGCTCAATGCACTTATATTAAGACATATAAGCTATTTCTAGTGCTAAGAACTTCCAGACTTTCTTCAAGTCAATAAAGACGAGTGTTAAGTTTTTGTAATCTGTACGAAACTAATAAAAGCATTACATCCACCCGTTATCGTTATAGCATTACTTCCCGCATTGGGAAAATCCTGATACTTTGCATGCAAGCTGATGTTCCCATACTTCCATTCAAAATCCATTTACATACTTAGCAGGTCCTTTCCACCCCCCCCCCCCTCCCCCCCCCCTCCCCCCAAACAAAAAAATGAGCTTGATTTCCAGCAAACATCTTCCCATAGACTTTTACTGCTTATAATCCAAGATTCCCACTAAATTGATTACCTTACAGAAGACTGCACTTGATTTCAATTCTGAGCACGTTGTTTTTCCACTGATTGTCAGAGGAGTCTGATGCTTGTAAGGGTACTGACAATGACCAAAGTTGAGTATCAGAGGTATACTTGAGTCCATTATGGAGTCAGTATCGGGTCTTGATGTGACTGAGGTACTTTGGACAAATCCAATGTTAATCCTATCCGTATATAACTTATTCTCATTACCAATAGCCTGTATGATCCAGTACAAAATACTAAATACATACTAGATGGAGCCTAGACGTTTGTACTCTTTCAAAACCAAAATCCTACCATCAAGAATTATAGCCGCAATAACTACCATGCAAGAGAGGTTGGGCGAGACGAACCTCATGCCAAAGCTCTTATTGTGAACAAAGTGAAGGGTGATGTTTTTAAACAGACCCACTAACTAGAGCTCTAGTAAAGGGAAGGAAGTCTCCCTTACCAAACCTAAGCCATGTAACATTCTAATTTGTACAGGATGTCTTGAACACTATTTTTGTATAAAAAAACATGTCACACCTTATAGTGACCAAGCGATCCCATAAGTTTTCTAAATTGTAAATTCCCTTACAAAATCTTACTTTGATTCACATTTTTGCCCAAAACATATGTATGAGCCCCAAAACTGACAAATCTTGAAAATCTAATTAAAGCAATTTTTAGAAACTCTGGTGAAATTTCCTACAAAATGAAAGAATCAATTCCGTTTTCTATTCCTGGTTAGCAAAAGTTGAAGGGAGGGGCAGATTTTTTGACAAGCTTCCCTCCCATTGAAAAATAATGAATCATTAGTTTAAATCATATAATTTTAATTATTCACACATGCAAAAGGCCACGATCCCCAATCCACATCCATCTACAACGATAAATGCGTAAAAACCAAGTGGAATATAATATAGTAGCAAGGGAAAAAAACATGTACTTACATAAATATGTTACTGTATACACGCGACTTTCAAAGTAGAATCTCTACTTTTAAAGAATCATACTAGAATCTCTACTAGCTTTGAATTTGTTGGTTTCCCATATTTACAATTGAACCTACAAAAAAAAACAAGGAATGTGCTTCATGTCAGTTGTAAAAAAAATATTTTAATAACATCTCCCCTCCAAGACTAACAGTCAGAGTGGGAGCCCAGCATCTTCCAGAATCCCAAACGTGCTAAATTGAACAGTTTAAATTAATTTCCAAGGAGTAGAATCACGTTGGAAATTCCAATTGGCCCGGAGGATTACGCATTTCTTCCAGTGTATATATAATTACATACATACATGGGCAGCTTATATGTAGATATGTACATACTATGTATATCCATCCTAAAGGATATATGTGGAGAGAGATTTCTCTGAGTGAGATTATGAAAAAATTGTAATAGGATTTTGTGAAAATATAGAAACCATGTCAGATTTCATATACATACATAGGGGAGCAAAATGAAACAGAAAGTCTGAGTTTTAAGTGAAACTTGACTGAAGGAAGGCTCCTGGCTGAGAGATGAGCAAAGATAATGAATACTGGCGGAGAGTGCGAGAACTTGTTGAGACTTGCTCAACTGAAAGTCATACCAACAAGAGAGTCAAGTATGAGGAAGGAGACCAAGTTCCCATTTGCCTTCTAGCTTTTGACTACAGCTCTGCATAGGGATTACACAAGTAAGTACATACATATGTACGTGCCCTATGCACAAGTACATATGACAGAGCTTGGAAAATACAGATATGTATCTCATACGAGAGTCGGAGAGGACACAGCGGAACAATTATTATTGTCAATAAGTCACAGACGCTCCGTTGATTGTGACTCCTTATTTATAGAATGTATAGCTCACAGTAAGGGCGGACATGCACATAGCTCATAATATACGGGGAGATGAAAAGGGCCCTCTCATAATCATCCATTGGGTCTTATCCCGATTGACACCGTCGAGTCATTTGAGTAAATAGTTAAGAATAGCATTATTTCCGCTGAGCAGAGAGGAACAGAGAAATGAAATCCATGGAGGATATCATTCCAAGTGTGGACTTATCACTTTCACCTTTGCTGATTCACTCTATTGTAAATCCCTCGATGTTTCACGCCACACTGCCCCTTCCTCCGTCCAGATAAGACTCCTTAATCGAAAATTCAATATGGTAAAAATCCCGGGAAATTTTCTCCCACATATTTTATACTTCCAGATAAAAAAACATTTTATTGCCTGAACTTTATTCATTGGATTGCCACATCATATGTATACTGTATGAGAATTGCTCTTCCCCCAAAAAAATTGAGACCAATATCTATCTTATCTGCGAGAGACGAGGAGGGGAAAATAAAAGCGTTGATTCTCGCGAGAGAAAAATTGTCATGGAGGTTCTAAATTTCAAGAGTGAACTGTATAACAAGGATTTACACTGAGACCAATCATAGTCATTAAACTGACAGTGAATAGATTATTACCTGGAGTTTGTAAAACTATCCTACTTTTCCCCATACATTGTAAAGTATCTATAGGAATAGCTCGTCCCGAGAGGGAGAAATATAGGCAATTATTTCCCACCTCAAGTTCAAGCCTATTTTCACACGGAAACTATTGATTCTTCCCAACCACAAGAGCCAGAAATTCTTTGTTTTATTATCCAATTCCCGGATTTAATTACCCGAATTACGGCTAGCCCCAAGAGTAGTACTCTCATATATGGGGAATAATTGTCAGGGAAAATTCAATGTGGTTGATTAAAAGTACAATTACTCTTCTCAAATGCAGAGCCTCTCCATGTCGGCACTAATAGTAATTACCCACAGTTCATTTTTCTAGAGGCTCAGTCTGCCCCATACACACAAATGTCTCCCGGACTTACTCCGTCCGCGGTCCCTGAACTCAGGACAAGGTACATGCTTTGACATTCCTCATAGAACAACTCTCTCTCTCTCTCTCTCTCTCTAGTAATTATACTTACAAACTCTGGGCTTTGTGGCCTGGAAACCTCCACAAGTTCCCCCCCACAGAAATAGAAATTAATAGAGCCGCTAAGTTTAGGGAGGGAAAGAGCTTCCCGAGAATTTCAAAAATAAAGCAAGTGTGAGAAAAAAGCAGTGACAGTAATATAAACTGTAAATTTTCTTGAGGAAATTGTAAATTCATTGGTAAGACTTTTTTTTGATGATTTCCCACGAACGCTATGACTATTTATATGTATGTTGGTATTGTCAAGAGGAAATGGGAAGGAGGTAAACCCTTTTCGTGTAATATTTGTGGAAATTGCAACTGTCAGCAGGTATATGGACGGGACGTTTGCAATGCAAATTTTAAGTCTCAAGGGTGGAAAAATTGCAGGAGCTCCGTGCATGTTTTACCACTTGCTATCGTATGTATGTACTACGTGCTTGATCTGAGGGAGGAGTCCCTCTCCTTTTATGGGAAGTTTTGGGTAGACTGACGAAGACCTGGAAATTAATTTTTTTTTTATTCTTCCCTTGGAAATACTCCCAGAGAGACTCCCTATGTATAGTACAGAAGGTTTCCTATTACTACAGTATAGCCCAACTCTTGGAAAGGGACTGGGAGAAGGATTGAATTCTACTTCTCTCCAAAATTGTGGTCTTGTGTTTCTCTTCCACCCGAGAAAATGTCTGCGAGCGTGGAAAGAACTTGAGCACTAGATCCGCTTCAACTGTATTTCCATACAAATACTAGGCAACAAAAGTTTGACTTTTCCCAGTGTTTGTCAATGGCTTGGACTTTTGGACTTCCCTCAAGTGTTTTTTTTTTTGAATTGTCCGAAGCTTAATGGTCTTCTCAATAGAAGAATTCCGAATACAAGGAAAACTTACTAAAACCTATGTATGTCGTCAGACAAAGGGGTAAATATGTTCATTCCAATTAAGCCAGTTCCTAATGAAGGGCATGTGAGCCTTGGTGGGGATGTATTTGGTTAATTATTTTACACGCATAAGATTATGTTTCCGAGGGGTTCCCCATCCAGAACAAAATGGTACGAGATTGAAATGCCTTGAAATTACAGGCCAAAGCACGGAGTGTGTTTTCAATACAGACTCTGTACAATATTCTCTTTACCATTTCAATATGCTCTTGTAAATTCGAGCAGCTTTGGGGACTCAAACTATTTTAAGATTTTAAGAGTTTCTATTAAAATTCATCTCTTTCCAAGTTCAATGAAATAAGTAACGTATTTACAGAGAGAGATTTCTTGGTCTAAAAGCAATAATAAGTAGAAATTCAATTTTGTTTACTCAATTTAACATAATTAAGTCTTGTAACACTGACACTTCCTATTTTTGTTCCTCAGTATTTGACCCTACACTCTTCCTCACTGGCTTTGCTTAACATGACAAACTTTTGTAATACAATTGTGAGTGTATAAAATTTCATGTAAGATTCTTAACTATTGTAAAAATCTGGGTCATTCCCTCTCCCCTGGTGTCAATCAATGGTGTTTGCAGTGGGGAAAGAAATGAAAATTCTGGGGACATGATGTCAGTTGAGGGAGAAAATAACTCGAGGGAATAAGTTGTTGAGAGTTACTCGCATCACTGTTTTTTTTTACCCTCCTGAAAGGTCTCAATTCTCATTGAGGGTGTCATGGTGTTTGGACACTGATAAGTACTTAAACCAAAGTACCAGAACAGGTACAATTGTTTTCACTATTTTTAAGTGAGCCTGATTTTTTTTTTCTCGTGCATATCCCCCCATATGTCAGGATGGGGTAGATTGGGGTTGAGGACCATTATTTAAGTTCGAACTGAGCCCTATAGTTAATAAGGACTGTGCTGGGGTAAGCATCTGAGTTTAAAGGCATTGGAAGTGACAAGATCTGTCGTTAAAAGTGAGTGGGGAGGAAGAGAGTTGAAGGAAGGGCCAGGAAATCATATTAATGTTATTACGTGCTGTTCCTCCTGGATGTGTGTACATATTTATGTACATAGTCTGGACGGAGTACATGTTAATGGTCCTGGTGCAGAATGATTATAGCGCTGTGGCGTGAGCTCTCCTAAAAGCCTTCTCATGGAGAGAGAGAGAGAGTGAAAAAGAAATAGTTTCGCCATGCTCTATGTTGCTGGGATGGAAAGCGGAAGGGATCTAATGCATGGGTGATCTTTCCCCACAAGCAGGAGCAAGTATGGCATGTTTTATTGTGAAATTCAGGGGGGGGGGAGAGGGAAGTAAATAAATTGAGAAAGATCTATTTCATTTTCCCATTTTCCATTTTCATGACAACAAGTGATATTCCTGAGTAGGAGGGGATTCAGGAGTGGAGGGAAAATGTACTGAATATTTTTTTTTACTAAAACAAACTCCGACTTAATTTGGAGAGAAGATAATCTAGGGGAAAAAAAGTTACACCATCAGGACCTAATTTCTTAATTAATTCCTTTTTTTTTTTTTTGATGCATCCTTCCAGCCCTGACTACCTTCCTCGGATGATGACTCCATAATACAACAATACACTCATCATGAATGGTAACGATGATAGAGATGGGGCTCTCTCCCTCCTCTGTATATTTCCCCAGTTCCCAGCCACGCCAACATACTGAACTCATTCCTTCACACTGGAGTTACCTCCGATAAGAGCATGATTTTCTCATTTACTCAAGCAATCTCATCACTATAAAAGCAGAGAGCAAGTTAGTATGATGGCTTTCGTTCCTTAACTTCTTTTTTTTCTGTATGAGCATAAATATAAAAATGTTCCCTGGAACTATCCCCACGTCAAAAGTATCTCCCTATATGGATACACCCACACATACACACACACACACACACACACACACACACACACAAATACACACCCTACACACACACACACACACACACACACACGCCGAGTGAAATGATATAGAAAATATCCGCTCCACTCAACTTTCCCCAACTTTTCCCTTTCTTTTCATAAATTGGCCCACATCATCCCCCACAAAAAAAACAAAAAGCTAGTAGCGTCAATATATCCATAGGGATAAACCCTGACATAAATCTGAAAATGGCCGAAACCGGAACACTAAAATACCACCTGGGTTCCGGTTCCCCAGCATTAGGTAGATCTGAATACGTTGGGGGAAAGGGATGCTTTCAATTGAGCAAGATAAATGTGGGAAAAGTTGGAACCCTCCGAGAATTAATGCATTGGGGGTAATGCGAGAATCCACTTTTTCCCCCTCTCTCACTTCCTCCCATCTTCCCTGAATCTGCATGACGGGGGCAGTTTGAAGCTCCAAGAGAATTTTTATGGAGGGAAATTAATACTAAGGAAATATTTTATAATTATTGAGGATTTTACTCACCTTTTTATGGACAATTTAAATGAGGACCTCACACTGTCAACTGTAATAATTGAAGTCAATCCCACCACTGATCACTCGTCGTCACTGTGTGTATAAATAATAAATTTTGAAATAAATTCCAGATAGTGGAGGAAACAAGGATTTTTTAATGAATTCAAATAGTAGTAGTCAAGTAAAAGTTGGGAAGCCATAAATTGGAAGGAAGAACTTTTTGGGTAGAAAGTACAGAGCTACTTTTGTCATGCATGGAATAGCAACTACCATTAAAATGAATGAAAATTTAATCCTCTTTTGAAGTAAAACTCACCTGCTTTGCTGGGAGCAGACGGAGTTGGAATGCACCAAGTTATGAGGATTATTTCAAAGTTGTATGAAGAAATATTTTGAAACAGGATTTAGTATTTAGAGTATATCCAAGACTGTCTCACTAGTGAGTTGAAATGAACAAGTGAGAGCCCTTTACCTACCTTTTTACAAGTTGGACGGGCTTGGAGCTAAAGGGGAAAGTTAGTATCGGAAAGCGGGGTTTGCCTTTGTTGTAGCTTCCCCTACGTGAGTATTTCTAATACTTTTTCGATGACTCTGGCAGTACTTTCTGCGTATATATCTTTTGCAGAGCAAGACAGAAAGAGAGAGAGAGAGAGAGAGAGAGAGAGAGAGAGAGAGCAAGCAGAGTGAGAAACTCCGTGTATTTCCCCTGACAGTCACTGACATGCGCCATTATTTCACTATATAGTTCATCTACTTTCTTCTTATTACTTTCTAAGTGCTTTCTCCCTTTAAAACTGAGCAGGGAGGAAATACGAGACAAAAAGATAATGCATCTCCAAAGTGTTTCTATTTATGCAAAATGATGTGAAAACTTTTTAAATTTAAAACAACCTGAGTGTTTTGTACTGAACCTAAAAAATACTGTTATGACTTCACGATTACCCCTTGACAAGAAATTCTTGGGAAATTACGGACAATTATTCCAAACTTTAATTAAGTTATTCTTTTAAATTGAATATCTATAATTATGTATGGTTCTAATAATTACATTCATTGTATACCGTAGGTTCACAAGGGACGAGTAATATCCGCAATATGCTTATCAGAATTTAGAGTGTCCCAATTGGCACATATCTCACATCATCTCTTCAACTTTCTGAAAGTCTACCTGCATCCTGCATTGACTCAATTGACTCTTCAAAATACTGCAGTGCATCTGTCTGGACCATATTTCCCAAATTCTTCTTGGCAACGAAGGATATATTCCAGTTCCACACATTTACATCCTTATTACACAGCTAAACAACTAAAGGTTCAAACGAGCTTCAAAATCAAATGAAAAATATTTTTCTGGAATTCACAGTCACGTCCACGAAATCCTAAACATAGCACAACTTTTTCTTATCCCAGTTGAACCGTGCCACATTTTTTTCTAACTCAGGTCAATGTTTGTATTTTTGAAAAATCTGCAAGAAAATTCTCTACAAAATAAGTAAATAAATACTGTAAATAGGGCATCCCGTATGCACATACAGTAATTTATTATAGATATATGAAGTTTACACAAGCGAAGTTTGTACTAGGGTCACAAATTATATGCAAATTGCTTTAAATACAGTACAAATTATAATTTGCATATGATTTAAAAGGTGAGCGTACGGTCATCACCCTTTAAAGAACAAGTGACTTTTGAGCTAGTATGTACCACACCTGACGTATTCATTATGTACGTTTATATATCCCCTTTTGAGAAAAAAATCTGCGCGTTCCTTCCTTACCAATGGTCTGAAATTGTTTCCTTCATTACTATATCTACACATCCTATTCCAAGGTCTGATCTTTGGAGTACTCATCCCCAGACGCTGGTCTCAATAATATGCTTGAGCATGGTTGAACAAAGTAAGGTGCGAAAGAGAAAAGTTAATATAGACCTGGATGACCTGAGGTGTGAGGTTTAGTCAAAGAAAACATTTTTTTGAACATTGACACTGGAAGATGATACGGGATGAAAGTAGGAGATTAAATGAGGTCGGGAAAAATGAAGTGTGTTTTGTGAACAAGAGCTATCTATATGTGCTATCTCCATGACTCTGGGAATTCAATCGATTTAAGTCATCCGTCTGGAGAGCATCAAGTGAGGGCTGTTGTGGTATCAAATCATAAAATACCTTGAGGAGAGATACTACTTACGTACAGTAATTCCCAGGAAGTCATCCCTTCCCAGTATCATGTTGAGGGCTGAGCGTCTCCTCCCAAATGACCAGAAGATGTTGCGAGTAAAAGACGGTGAGGATTGTGCAATCCCATATTTCCAACCATAGCTGAGCTACACTATGGGGCTCGTCAAACGTCCTTAATTCCCCTGGTAGTGGGGTAAGGAGAGCCCCATCGCCTAGCAC
Organism: Allacma fusca; assembly: GCA_947179485.1. Classification (NCBI taxonomy): domain Eukaryota; kingdom Metazoa; phylum Arthropoda; class Collembola; order Symphypleona; family Sminthuridae; genus Allacma; species Allacma fusca. The sequence continues at coordinate 16,392,028 of OX359248.1, read as the reverse complement.
CTAGCTCCTTAACAAACACTAATGCCCCTTTACGTGTCAAATAATATCCGGTAGAAGCCAAAGGCAATAGATTACCCGTGAAAAAGAAAAAAAAAGAGCTCAATTTCGTAACTAAACCCTCATTTTATTATTTTCCTAGAGGAGAGTCCTCCTCCCTCCAACCTGAGATGGCTTTTGAGGTGAGGGAATAAAAATATTTCCTTGTTTCTCTGTACCCAAAGGGAGACGTGGACAAAACGTGGACAAAACGTGGACAACACAGAGGCAGCAGTAGGTCAGGTTACAAAACAAAATTCAAGTGTGCCGAAAAAAAAACTCACATTTGTGAGGAAAGTATACCTCCAGAAAAGTCTTACCTTCCTCTTCTTATTATAGCTTTTCAGAGAATCCCGAATATGGAAAGAGACATGAAAACAGGGACGCAGGCTGTATCTCTCCACGTCCCCCCAACACACTGCAACAACAACAACGTTTTCATATAAAGCACAAAAGACAGCCCGCTTCCACAAAACTAACAAAAGAAGACGGATTGATGCTTCAACAAATCTAAGACCTTTTGCTTTTCCACGAAAACAACTCCCTGAATCTCGGCCCAATTCTTTAGCAATACTTCCTAATGGATGTATCTATGCACGTACTTTTTACCAGCCCAATAAATAAATAGGGATACCTCTTCCATATGTATTCTTATATCTACGCATCCATCCAGTACTTGTAGATACTCTCTCTCTCTCTCTCTCTCTCTCTCTCTCCAGAGCCTAGAATTCTCATGGATTCCAAGAGCAGAGACTAAAAAACATGAGTACATTATACTTCCCTCTATTAATATTCCATCGTCTGCTAATCACAATCGGGGAAGTAAAAACATATATTTGAGTATGCATTTTGGGAGAGGGGATTATTCAAGTACTCTCATATCTGTAGTACAGTTGTGGGACACAATGGTGGGGGACCACTTTTACCGGAAACATTCCCTCCGCCAGCTATTGTCTTATTATTTGTATTGTTAGTGCCTCGGTATCATTGTTCCAGGTAATCGAAAGGGATTAGGTGGAATCACCAGACAATGTCCGAGTTTCCAGGGACTCACTAAAATCAAAATGAAAGGCCAACTTATTAAGTTGTCTCCTGTTGAAATACAACTACAAACTTTTATTTACATTACTCATATTATGCACGGAACTTTGACATACTAGTAGGAACTTATGGGTTGGGATTTGGAAGTTCTGAAAATGTTTTTGACTAGGTTTATTGTTACAGTCAACTTACATAATTGTAAGTTGGAATCGTATCTACATAATATTTCAAAGTTCCAAGAAAAGTAGGCAGAAAAAATATTTTACTTAATTCAAATAAGCAGCTCTTCTTCTCTGAACAGTATCTTTATTTTTTTGTTCTATTCTCAAAGCGTATTTCATATTTCATCGAAATGGTTTGTTAAGTCTAACCATTTGAAATTTTCGAGTCTAGAATGATGAGTAAGGGGATTTCCCTTCTGCTTACTATGGTTTCTGACCATTACAGTAGTTTTACTCCTTTGGGGTAGAATTACAGGGTGAGTCAAGTGTATCTTGGAAGGATTATTTTTATTATGAATATTAGTAATTATTTATTATTATTATTATTCTGTCCAATTTAATAACCGAAACTGAAGCGAATTTCCCCTTCTCACCTTCAATAATAATTGCAATTAAAATCTAACAAAAATTGATTAAATTGTTTTGGACTAAATTACAAATAATGTCGTCTCTTAATTCCTCACGCTTTTATTCCCCCCCCCTTCTGATTAGTTTTACCTTTAGGAGTCACGGTGGTGCTGGAGATGACACGACGAGAAATCCCTCCGGAAAATTCCGACAACTTTCTGCAACGGTTAAAATCCGCAAGTCCTTCAGTTTTTGTCATACATTTTTAGTACATTGGTCTTTGTGGAATTGTCTGAAAATTGTTCGATTGTGAGACGAAACTTTTAAAGGGAAGCTCGTCTGATTTCCAAGTGACGCATAAGCTAGTGTCCGGGGGAATCATAGGAGACGACTTTATTCCCAATTGTTTTACTGCCCAGGAAGTTAGAACAGTTACAAATTACAAAGCACAACTTATTTGTATGTATTTTGGGGAATTAATCCAGTTAATATTCCTAAAGGGAAAAGGAAGATTGTTTTGATTTTAATTAATTGGAACATCTCAACTCTACGGGACTAACATACAATGTGGTGTTGGCGAGTGTAATTTGTATATGTAGATATTGTATATAATAAAAGCGCATATGTGTGTCCATACATAGATACAATGTGCTTATTGGATCCCTGCCATTTTCATTTTTTGTCAACTAAACCCTCAGTTATTAAATTAATTTCGGGAAGGACTTCGTCATATCAAATGATTTGACTGCAGGCTTGGTCCCTCCCCAGCATTGCAGTTTTGGAGAGGAGTCAGAGATCTTGACGTCGTTCCTATCTGTAGATATAATAAGCTACTTTTGTGCTCCGTAAATGGTTCCACTATCAAGGCATCACAGGCATTTGCAAAATCCAGAAGTACACTAGTATTCTGGTTAAAAAAGAAACATCAGAGCAGGATGCTGCTATCCAGCTAAAATCTTTAAGTGCCTTAAAATTTTAAAGGGTTACTTTGAGGTCCAGCCCGTCTGGGACTGACATTCCAATCGATAAAATAATTCCATGTAGCCGATAAATACTAATATGCCTACACGCCCATAAGGTTTACATAGTATCTGGCATTATTACTACTACTATATATTTGTACACACACACTCCAGGAATAACTGCAACCTCCCACGTGATGTGTCAAGAGCATGTAGAATTTTCACAATTATTCTTTACAGCTGGAAAGCATGAGGAAGTCACATCAAATGACATGATATGACTCCCAATGAAGATCCTTTGAAGATAACTAGTATACGACATTAGTTTTTGAAGTGTGTCACATATGTATGGATGTCGGAGACTATTGCGTAAGTTTAGTAATTACGTGTAAGGCTTCACCCGGGACTTGAATTGCTCAAACAGTTCCTTCCCCCAGCTTTTGTTCTTCATGAGTTACCCCAGGCTTTTAGATGTCCGTTGGAAATGAATTACATGAACGGGAGGGGCTCAGCCCTTCATTTTTAATGATGCTCAATTTTAGTGGAAAAGACACAAGTGCTAGAACACATGTTGATTTATGAAATTATGAAATTATGGAGTAGTAGATATACCCCTGTAAGGGACCATCACACGTAAAGTCTGAGAAGACTTGGTGATACTTTCAGAGGTTGAGAGTACAATTAGTATAAATATTTTAATTAAATTTGTGTCAACACTGTAAACAGTAGGGATTTCTATTGACATTCGTTTGTTCCCTTATTACTTCCTCAAAATTCACTGCCCTTGGAGGCAACGGGACTCCTGTGTGGGATGAGGACTCCAAGGAGACAAATAAATTGACTATAAATGTAAACCTACCCTCTATTTAACCTGCACACATGATTATTTTTCCCAAAATGGAGGGAAAGGAGGAGTAAATAAACGGGATCATAATTAGATATCTCTCCAAGTTTGCTCTTCTTTTTGTGCATATTTGCATTTGAAAATTGGGGCCCATTTATAGCCTAGAGAGAGAGAGAGGAGCCTTTGAGAGAAAGACGGGGGGAGGGAGGGTTCCTTAAGAAATTGAGAAGGCACACGGTGAATTAATTACCCATCGTTACGATTCCATTTGAAGTCATTCTGCAACTGCAGTGAAATTACATATTTGAACTTTAATACTTATAAATCCCTTACACACATGATATGATATGGTTACATAATTATATCTGAGCTAAAAGCAAACTTCCCCCTCATTTCTGTAACGCATCCGTTAATCTTCGGAAATGCTTTACAACTCCTAGTACATGGGGAAGACTCGGGATGTTTTATCAGCTCTAGCCAGGTATCTATACATAGATACATGGAGGATATAGATGCGTAATGTAGTCCAGTTCGGATTTGAGGAACTATCCGTACATACATATACCCTCACTTCAATCATCCTGACGTGGAACAAGCCTCTAGAGAGATTCCAAGCTAAAGACAATCTTCCATTTACGGAACTCTTTCTTTTACCGACACACTTTTATGCACATCCTCCTTATGGACTCCTCACGTATCTATGTATATGCACTCCCCAACATGTACTAATCCATGGAAGCTCTTACATTAAATGTATACTCTAATACAGATATAGCTGCATTGATTCCGCCCGTGTTTTATAACTTGTAAAATTTTACTCCCAAACCCTATGGACAAGGTGTATTTTTTCCCCGGCTCCAATCTCTTGTCTCTCTCCTGGTCTTCAAAAAAGAATGGAATATCTACGGAATGGGAAAAACTCAAGGAAGAAAAATATAATTCTTTTTGCATGTTGTAAGACTGTATCTGTATAGATACGGATGTCTACAGTATACACTCTTTCATTTTTATTGCTTGTGAATTTGGTTGAGAGGACTATTGTAAAATGATATAAGGTTAAGGTAGATATATATGCTCATCCAAGAGAAATCCATTACTCCGCTGCCCCATGTCCACACATATTTTTGATAGCTTAATTTTATTGTTCGCACAGGAAGAATCCCTGGGCAGTGACTTGCTCAAGGATGATGAGTGATGGGAGCATTGTGTATATGTTGAATGTAATATGTAGTAATAAGAGCATTCAGTGTATATGTAGATATGTATTTCCATATATGCCCCTGGTGAGGAATAACAGTAGTTTTTTTTTTCTGAGAGTGGAGTCAGCATGTAAAAATTTTACGCTCACCTTATGCCAAAGGAGGTTGAACGGAAATGAAGGAAAGGTCATCGAATGAATTAGCAAGAGTTGAAATACCAGGGGAAACGAGCCATGCTGACCTCGATAACTTTCCTTCTTTTGTAAAATGCTCCCGTTCCGTGTGATTCCAATTTTCACCAGAAGATAAAACCCGATACGGGATGGACTATCAAAGCTCCTCACACCCCGAACCCTACTAGTCTGCTTGTTATGCACCGGCTCATTCCAAGCTGAGACTGACGGTTCCGTGTAATGTGACGTATGTACATATGTAGTGTGCGGTGGAGTATTCCGAAACTATGTATGTCTATCTCACTATTTCAAAAGTTATTGAATTTTTTTGTGTGTGAGTGCCGGTGCCAATATCTAAATAAGGGTACTTTGCTACTAACGATAATGTTTCTCAAATCCCTGAGCACATTCCCTATATTTAAAACTTAAACCGGGCTACATAAAACCTGGACTATTAGGGTTTCCTCGGCATCCCTATTATTATTATGACCATGCAAGTTGTGAGTCGTCAGTGTATCTATATATCGAACAATCCACATCTAGTAAAATACAAGTCCAATAAAGCTCTCGTTGAAACTTCAGCACGTTTCATCTATAACAAGCCTTATAGTTTTACTATGCTGACGAATCCTCCTGAAATTTTAGGGAAGAGAAGGAAAGGAAGCGCATGATAAGGTTTGTTACCCAGAATGGACTTTCCCTGGATTTTTCCTCCGAGCAGCAACTTACGCAATACCGTTACATTCTAGTAGTTATATATTTTACACCGAATATTTTTTATGCAGACGAGATAGAGATAGAGAGAGAGAGAGAGAGAGAGAGAGAGAGAGGAACTTGCGTAAGTTAGGTTTTGGTGGGATTCCTTTCCTTGTATGCAAATTGTCCTAGGGAAAGATCCCCTTTACTCTTTCTCCATATGTACCCTGAGAGCTTAAGATAAATGGAGCTTTTATCAGTTCAATTCATTTTCGACTCCTTGACTGATGAAGTTACCCATGGAAGTCATGTATCTATCTACACCTATTCCAAATTATTTCCAAGAACATATATTTCCATGCATACAGATGGGATGTTAACACTGGAGGGAGGTTAACATTCATGCTATTACTTTGACAACTGATGACTGTCCCAAGTCTCTGGTGCTCCTAGCATTTCCGCGGGGACTTTCCCAAAGCTTCCCTTCCAAAAAAATATACAAACTTAAGAAAATATGCCTTTGAAGGTAAAAACTTCAAAAGTCAGGCTTATTGCTTTGTTTTAATTTTTAAACTACGCCCATGACTTTATACCCAATGGATTTGTATCCCTTGAACCTTCCCCCCCCCCCGCACCCCACTTATGCTGAGATTTCCGTCACGAGATAGATAAGTCACAACAAATTCCAGTGACTTTATTGCTTTGGTTGGGTTGGAAATCCAGTAATTCAGTTTCCTCCTAATATTAAAGTATTACTACTGGAATTTCGGCAAGTGATGCTTTTCCTTTTCTTTTTTGAGTGGATTATGTATGTATCTACAGACAACCAATGAAAACAATGAAGGAAAGAATAAACATAGAAGCTTGGCAAGGGTTTTAGCATCAACAGGGAAGAACTACCTGGAAGCCGGGAAGGTTCCCTCAGCCTCGGAAAGGTAAGATTTTTGAGGGAAAGTATGTATTGATTTTTAAATGGACATTTCTCACTCACATTTTCTCCCTTGGACTCTTTCGGCCCCGGCCAACTTCACTGGGATATTTTATGGTGGACAGGGTTTATAGGCCGAATTGTTATGATAGCCCGAATTCCTCCAGATGGAATCTCCCAAAGAACTTGACAAGCTCACTTAAATAAATTAACTATTATTTTAGAGTTAAAATCAGGAGTGGATTGAGAGGGTGTTTCAATGAAAATAAATACAATCCTTGGGTGATTGGGTGCTATACACCTAATGTCTCTAGGTACATTGATGTATATAAATATACACATAATTGTAAACTAAATCTTATTTTACGTATAGTGTTAAGCCATATTTGGACTTTAAGAAAATATATTACATTGTATGTAAAGAGTAGCAATGAAGCCTCTTACTGTTAACTGTAACACGTAAGGAATATTATTTACATTTGTAAAGGAAAGAGAATCTTATTGTCTATTGTATCATGCTCAACTATTGGTTAAAAAAGGATGCTTCATCTAAGAAGCTTGGACTCTGTAGTCTGATTGGTATTAACTCTGAACAAAAGTAACAATGTAAATGTAACGGAAACAAAACCAGTTTGAACTGGATAATTCCTGTTTTACAGCCAACCCTACAGTATATAAACCCAGCTCCTTCTCACAATCGGGGAGTCTGGCTCGGGTCTAACCCTTGGTAACTTTACTGTTACTCTGCTGGACTCCACTCCACTCCACTCTCCTTCTCTAGCTCTCACTCTTCCTCTCATTCTTTTTGTACACTGAATAAATATCTCTATAATTGGCAATACTATCTTAATATTCTCCCACTTTATTATTTAACTATTAGAGCTACACTCCTTTAAGGTATAAGTCCAATTACACCTTAACATGGTGAAAGTGCGGCGTTCTTCTGTACTTTGAATTCGTTAATTCAAGTATAGACGTTTCCCTTACCTCTCTGCGAGTTTGCTCCCAAAATTCCAAAATATTTTTTGTGGCGTAAGCCTCTGCCGGAGGCTCTGCCCAAATTTTTTACACAATTCTCTATTTACCCCAACAAATAAAGCTAGATCTCTGAAAATTTCATAGATTAGATAAAAATTTACGGGTAATCAAATTTTAAAATCAGCTCCTGAAAATTCGAAAAATTTTTGGTAAATTGTTTCCAAAACATTTTTCCCCTTTACTTTTAACAAACGAATAAAGTATTATGTACCTACACTTTTCCTTTGTTCTTACACTATACAACTATATAATCTACTATAGAAATTTTTTTCGTGGCGTCAGCCTATGCCGGAGGCCCTGTCAAAAATTTTCCCTACAAAAATTCATTTTACCCCAAGGAGTAGAGCTAGATCGATAAAAATTTTACAGTATATGTATAAATTTACTAGGAATCATATTCTGAAATAGGCTCCTACAAAATCTAAAATTTTTTGGTCACACAGTTTTTCATTTAATTAAATCTTTATTTCGACCGAAAATTTGTTCCTATCTTTCTTCATTATTTCTTACTATCCAAACTATTTATACAAAATATTTTTGTGGCGTCCGCCTCTGCCGGAGGCCCTGCTCAAAATTTTTAAGACATTCTCAAAATGCCCAGACGAGTCAACCAACAATTTTGCCGACACCCGGATTACCGTTTGAAATTACTGAGAGAATTGATCACTCTACCCGTGATTTCCCATCGCAAAACTTCTGCCCATTGCAGACGAAACTCCAATGATGACCCTAGCCAAGTCACCAGCCCAATATTGACCTGCTCAACTACAATTTACGGACTTCACTCACCGCGTCCCATGCACGCCCTGGTTTTCAAAATAGCGACAAGACACGCCTCATGCCTCTTCCATTAACGACGTTACTACAGAAAAGTTTCCAGTACAGAGAAACTACCCAATGAATTCTTCGCTTCACCCGGTTTGTCTAATTATTATTTGAACGTCACGGTTAATCTACATTTTATTTTGAAGTCTACTCTACGAAATGCAGTGTCTCCATTTTCCAACAATTTTTGCGACAAACATTTCCACGACAATGTTATCATTCCAGTGAGTTTTACAGTGTCTCACGCTAGTGTAATTATGATTTTATTTTTCGAGGACGAAAAATCTTTATGTAAGGTGAAATATACGTAAAAAGTGTCATTTTTATGAGAAAAGTCATGTATTCTGTGTTCAAATATTTTATTCATTATTCTAAAGAATTTTATTGTGTTATTGAAATTTTAATTCGGACTCAAAATTTTTACTGTGTACTTAATTCCACATTTTATATTTTTCCAACGATGAGGTCATCGTTTCCTCTAATCCAATGAATGTTAAGCCATATTTGGACTTTAAGAAAATATATTACATTGTATGTAAAGAGTAGCAATGAAGCCTCTTACTGTTAACTGTAACACGTAAGGAATATTATTTACATTTGTAAAGGAAAGAGAATCTTATTGTCTATTGTATCATGCTCAACTATTGGTTAAAAAAGGATGCTTCATCTAAGAAGCTTGGACTCTGTAGTCTGATTGGTATTAACTCTGAACAAAAGTAACAATGTAAATGTAACGGAAACAAAACCAGTTTGAACTGGATAATTCCTGTTTTACAGCCAACCCTACAGTATATAAACCCAGCTCCTTCTCACAATCGGGGAGTCTGGCTCGGGTCTAACCCTTGGTAACTTTACTGTTACTCTGCTGGACTCCACTCCACTCCACTCTCCTTCTCTAGCTCTCACTCTTCCTCTCATTCTTTTTGTACACTGAATAAATATCTCTATAATTGGCAATACTATCTTAATATTCTCCCACTTTATTATTTAACTATTAGAGCTACACTCCTTTAAGGTATAAGTCCAATTACACCTTAACAATAGGTTCTGTAAAATCTCGTGCATAAGGTTCCAGCTGTAAAAATTTACCTTGAATGAAAAAAATAACAATTTAAATGCTCAAAAAGATCTGGTGAGGAATAGCCCCGCATATAGGACTGAGTATACAAAAATGTAGATACTTACAAGCTATACGCTCCTGAGAAAAAATAAACAAAGTATATACTATTTTGACTGGGAATGAAAATATCAATGACGGGAGCCAATAAAACGAATGGACTTTTTTTATGGCGGATGTCTACTTCATGTTTCTGCACTTTTCCTTTACATTAATGAATCAGATTGAGACATTGCAGAGGGGCTACATTATAGTGTAACTTGATTTTCTCTCTTTTACATCAAGTGAGGATCTGCTCTAGGGCTAGCACTCCTCCAGCCTTTAATAATTGTAAGGAGCATATGGGCAAACACATGGATTTCAATTCAGTATATGTGGTGGAGCTAGTTTGGAAACAACATCTTCAAATTTCGTTCCGTTCCTCTTTTTTCAGCTTGATAATTTCATTTTGTTTTTTTTTTTTTTATATTGAGACAAAAACATAAAGATTAAATGGATACTGTTAAGTTTTCGGAAGTGTCCATATTTGTGGTCACCCTTGAAGTTGTAAGCTTAAAGGAGTTGATTGATTATTTTACCCTTGGTCTTAATGTTCAGAGCATAATGTTTTTTTATTTGCTTTTTTTTTGTTCCAGGCAATTGCAGTAGTATCGTTATTTTCCCTGAGTGTAGTGTTCGGAGTTTTTGCATTACTTGCACTCGAGGAGCCATTTTATACGGAGGAAGCCAAACGTAAAGTCATATTTATGTAAATTTTATTGAATAATCGTTACTTTCCAACGTGCGAGGGCAGTAAGGGGAATTGTGATGTTTGAGATCGAAAATTGATATTGTTTATTGTTTCTGCAGCCCTTTTGATAGCATCGACCATTTTCTTCATCAGCATTTACATCCTCCTACTGTTCCAGCTCCTCACGGGAATTTTACTATTGAAGTCCCTAACACTGGTGAGGATATATCGGATGGGAAAAATTCCCATGTACAAATTCAATTCGATTGTTATGTATATGGACTGTGGTGGATTTTTTTTTAACTTGGCTGGCTTTTACCTATTAGATGAAGATCAATTTGCTGGGGGCTGTTAAAACCTCATGGATTTGGCTGATTACGTCAGTTCTCACTACTTCAGTCCTGATTTACCTCATTCGACTTTCTATTGTGGACTATGGGAATTACTATTTAATCCCGCTTCTTGTCTATTTAGTACAGAAAGTACTGAGCATGGGTTTTGTCCTGAGATTTACCCTTGGGGCTTGTGTCATTGCAGTGAAACGAAAGTAAAAATAATCCAACATCCTCATATTATTTGCTATGGTGAGATGGGAGAAGATAAATGCGCCATTTGTTCTCTTCACAAATGTGTGCCAAAGCCTCACATTCACATTTCCCTCAATGTTGAGGCAAATGTATACGTGATTTGTGAGAGACGCTGTTGATCGGACATTTTTAGACAGATGACGACATCTCCCTGGTCCTTATCAGATGGAAGCAACAAACTAAGGAATATTTGATTCTCGTTGTTTTTTAGCAAATTTGTCCTAACTTTGTTTCATATTTTGGGGACACATTTTGTGGTAACAGTGCTTTGTAGTGAATCATAGATAAATTTGAATCATGACCGTTCGTCTCCCTTAATTTTTCCTTCCTGGGAAAATATCCTGGCCTTGGTCCCTAATGTTTTCCAAAGAAGCCGTTAAATTTGACGGGGATTGGTGCAGTTAAAATATGCCTAGGAAAATGCTAAAAAATAAGGAATGTAATAGTTCTTTATTTGTGTTTACATTTTGTGTTACAGGAAGAGTGTAAATTAAACTGTGTTTAGTTCCTAATCAATTGGCCTATTTTTTATTATTATGGTTTGCATACCAAATCATGTAAAATCCTAGGAATAATTGGGATAAGGATGTTGTAAAAAAATTATTTAGTTTACAAATTCTCAAGCCCAAGTATAAAAAGTTTGGTTCGGGTCCAGAATTCCTGTGGAAAGCTCAGGGACATCTAGAGTGCGAGATAAATAAGTTTTCGAAAACTGGAAGTCAAAGCTGACATTGAGAATCTCTATCGGTAGACATTACTTCAGTTTTCGTTGGATGGGGTTCAGTACTTATACAGTTTCTATGTATCTATTTGAGACTGGAGTATTAACAAGGATTAGATACAGATAAATTTTTATAGGAGTCCATCAAATTCAATATTTTGTTTACATTTTGTGAAAATTGCGAATATTTTTACATGACAATAGAGCACAGCTAATTATTTTGAATGGGGGGGGGGGGGGGGCGAAAATGGTTTAAGATCTCATAGTGCATGGTAGCATAAAACTAATGTATTCTAGCCCACATAAGGGAGTAACGAATAAAATATTTGATTCCCCCAGTTTACAGAAAATTCGTTTCCAGATTTTCGAAAATATGTCTCATATTGACCTCGTAAATTTTTACTGTCACAGGGTTTCTGAATTTGAGACAAAGTGAGAATGTTTGACGGGGTTTACATTTATAATTTGTTTACTTCACATTTTGTTTTCACAATTATTTGTAGGAAATTGTATGGGCTTTCCGGGGAACTCTCACAGGTCTCTGTGTTGAGAATTATTGCGATGGACCATAAACAGCGGGGTCAATGTTGGGATAAAATCAATCTCAGGAGTAAAATTGATGAAGACCCGAGGAAGGGAGAATTCCCGATTTTTTCATGGGAGATCTAACCGTTGTAAAATAGGTTAGGTTTTTATTGGTGGCCATTGTAAAATTATTTTACAACGCTGAGGTTGTAGTACATTTGATAGGGACTCCTTTGAGAGTGTTAAGATCAGTTCAAGTCAAAAAGGCTGCAGGATCCAAAAATATAACTTAGGGTTATTTCTTCTTCCAAAACTTTTTTCGCAGCAATATTTTTCTCGAGGCGAAAATAAATCACACAAGCAATTCATCCCGTTCATTTAAATTACGGAAACATTGGAGGATAAGTCACAATCTAATTTTTTCCCATATGTCGAAAACCTTTTAGAGATAATTATTGAAAGAAAATGCTAAGGAAACAAATATTTTCAAGTTCACATAGTGGCGATACTGGCAATATTTAATTTATTTATATCCTTACCACACAATTATTCATGCCTCCAAATTATTGTCCTAATGTCACGAATGCTTTCATAAAGCCTCATAAAACCTCATACACGGAAACTTCCAACATCTGGAAGTATTTGCTGGTGATATCAGATCCTACACTACACCCATTGTGGCAGATTTTATTTAAATTTTTGCGATTACATAAAAATCATTATCATTTCAAGTATTTGCATTCCCAAATACAAAACTCGCCAAGGTCTACAAAAAAGTAATTTTGAAGAAGGTAAATACAACTACAAAGAACAATAATAATTATTATTAATGTAGGTAGGTACACACCACCAACGATGCTGATAAGCTTGAATTAGCCACAAAATTAAATAATTCCCAACTTCCTCCTAACTAATGGGTCGAACTTCAACCGCCACTGAGTTAACAAAGATAGCTAAATTTTTATGAATTTTAATCCTCGTATAAATTTGTTGATTGATGCTTCCCATTTCCCTTGTAAATTCACAACCAGTTTTACTGAAAGTTCCGAAGAAGCTATTGTCAAATTTAGACCAAAGTTTTAAGTTTTGCTTCGAATCCCTCCCGAAAATGAGGGCCCAGTCCCAATTTAAATGTCAATTATTGACAATTGTACTTGCATATATTTTGACGTTTAATATACTTTTGACAAGTGCTGCAAATCAGAATGGGTTTTTCACGAAGCATCAGACAAGTTAGTAGATTCTTAGAGCTTGTGCTTTTGCCTAGATTATGTATAGTTTGAAAATAGTTAAATAGGAATATGCTCGAATATTATGATTTGGTTTTTGTTACAGCGAAGAATCTTCAGTCGGAAGGGGAATGGATAAACTGGTTAAATAGACAAGAGCCTAAGCGCCTTGCATTCGGAGGTAGAAATGATCCAAAGGCGGCCATGACAACTAAAGGACTGAACAATGTCATCAATGCAGATAAGCAAACCATTTTGGATGCCTTCGACCCATCCAAAGGAACACTGAAACCGGTAATATAATTTTTCGTGTACTAGCCCAAGGCCTAATGATCCTAGAGGGATGCTCATATAGTAACTAGTAGTGTACAACATTATAGGGAGATCTTTATAATGATTTTGTGTTCTTAAAATCCGTGCTTGGAAAATGTATTGGTACTTAAGCTAAGGTCTGACACAATCAGTATGAAAGGGTCTTCAGTAAGTTCTGCAGAAATAAATATTGTACATGAAATATTAATGTAAATCGGATCAGAGAAGGTAGGCAAAAACGTTTTGTACTCTACTCAAGAGTCACTAATTTTTAATCCGTGCTAGAGGAATAAACTGTTTTAAAAATGAAATGTAATTTATTGTCCATACAGTACCGTGACCGCAATGGGGACAGGATGGTGTGGAGCAATGTACCCCTCCCTAACTACATGGTACAAAACCAAAATGGGAACACAAGAGTTTTTAAAAACCCAGACCTGTACATTGCTGCGAAGCTGGACAGAAACAACGTCCCAATACATTTAGCAACAGCATATAATGACAGGCCTTCACAAGGCAATGCAAATTTTGCGTTTGGGAAAAATGGGAAACGATTACCGACCACAATTCAACAGCCTCCTGTTAACACTGGAGCGGGAACTACAGGTTCCTTGATGTCTCCGAAAGGATCGTCATCACGCCGTGGGAGTATTGGAAATAATATTGGCTCACTTATGAATACTGGAACATCTATGGGTAGACCAGGATCTCCTCAATTAACCCAGTTTAGACCTCCATCACCGCCACGACCTCCACAGACTCCTGTGAACACTGGAGTGGGATCAATAGGTTCATCGATGACTCGGATAGGATCGTCGTCACGACGGGCGAGTCTTGGAAATATTTTTGGCTCATCTATGAATACTGGGACGTCTATGAGTAGACCAGGATCTCCTCAATTCGCCCAGTCTAGACCTCCATCACCGCCACAGACTCCTGTTAACACTGGAATGGGATCAATAGGTTCATCGATGTCTCGGAAAGGATCATCACCACGCCGTGCGAGTATTGGCTCATTTATGAATACTGGAACATCTATGAGTAGACCAGGATCTCCTCAGTTAACCCAGTTTAGACCTCCATCACCGCCACGACCTCCACAGACTCCTGTGAACACTGGAGTGGGATCAATAGGTTCATCGATGACTCGGATAGGATCGTCGTCACGACGGGCGAGTCTTGGAAATATTTTTGGCTCATCTATGAATACTGGGACGTCTATGAGTAGACCAGGATCTCCTCAATTCGCCCAGTCAAGACCTCCATCACCGCCACAGACTCATGTTAACACTGGAGTGGGATCAATAGGTTCATCGATGTCTCCGAAAGGATCGTCATCACGACGGGCGAGTCTTGGAAATATTTTTGGCTCATCTATGAATGCTGGGACGTCTATGAGTAGACCAGGATCTGCTCCATTAGCCCAGCCTAGACCGCCACAACCTCCGCAGTATCCTGTTAACACTGGAGTGGGGACAATAGGTTATTCGATGTCTCAGAAAGGATCATCATCACGTCGTTCGAGTATTGGCTCATTTATGAATACTGGGACGTCTATGAGTAGACCAGGATCTCCCCAATCTAGACCACCATCACCGCCACAATCTGGGAATTTTATGCCGTCCAAGAAAAGGAAGTTCTCTCGAGGCGGAGCATAAATTAATTACGTATTTCGTTTTTTTCTCGCCCGTAATTCCACTCTATAAGAAGTCCCGCATGGAAGAGCATCAATTCTCTGTAATTAAATCAAAGTATTTGCACACATTCTCGATGATTTGGTATATTAAATAATTATTGTTGGTTTGCTCTCCTCTAGCCATTATAAGATAGTGAGTCTTAGAATATTTGGGTACTCCGGGACGGAGATACTTCGAAGAGCGTGTGCTTATTTGAGATTGCTTAAGAAAACGACACGCAGAAATCCATTAGTAAAATGTAATGTTGAGCATCCGAAATTAAAGAAGAGCATATATGCAATTATTATTTATTAGACAACGGTCACTAGAAAAAATTATATCCAATCTGAAACTTTTCAGTCAATATTGTTTATTTTTCCTTTGAATCGGTTCATAAATAAAATCAGGCTAGAAGAGTCTTGCTGTCACATTAGTACTCTAATGTGTCTTCATAATGTATGTATGTATAATTATGTGAGTAATAAATAATGTAATCAATAAAATGAGATCAAAGATGCGAAAAGGAGAGTTCTTGGATTTTAGGTTGTAACCTCCCTAAAAACATTAGTTATTAAAAAATTATTTATTCTGGACATTTTTTGCTTCGTCACTTTGTATGTAGTTGTGTTAGTCCTATTTAAGGTCGTTTAAGTATTAATGCTTAAATTCTTCCCATAACTCCAACTTATTGTGTTAAAGCCTTACTAAAGATAATGATGTTGTTTAGTTTGCAAACTCTCAAGCCTGAATATTGTTAGGTATAGATACATACAGTTGTAAGAAAAGTGTAATTGTAAGTAGTTTTAAGTCGACGAATTTATTGCCTGTAATAAATTCTGAAATAAAATTGCAATGTCACCAGACGTGACCAGAGAGGAAGAATCCCTGACGAGGGACTTCCCACGTTCCCATTCGCGAGAAGCGAATAAGTGCAAGTGTTAATTTTGCATAGATTGTATTGATGAGTGATGTAATGTTTTAATGTAGTAATTACATATATGGGAAGTGTTGAAGATTGTAAATTATTTATTTTAGAATTATTTAGAATTAGTCTTGGACTGAGAGTTATTCCTGTTACTTATATTCTGATTCTGATTTATCCCTAACTTTCAAATCGAAAGTTGACTTTGTTTTTAAAGTTATTTCGATCTATAGATCTTTATTTCCGTTTTAGTTTCCTGCAATAAATAACTAGCCTTCGGGTTATTTTTGCAATTGTATGTTTGGTGTTTAATCAGTTATTGTGTCCTTCTTACATTCATTACAGTTATAGCATTTTATTGAAAAGTTTTGTTTCAGTTAAAAAAATGTGATAAGTACAAGCATGATCTTAATAATATAAAGATCTGTTGCTGAATGCTGAGGGACATCTAGAGTGCCAGATAAACACGTTTATGGAATCTGTGAATGCCAAAGTTGATACTGAACATTTCTTCCGGTAGACACTACTTCGGGTATCGTCGGCTGCGCTTCAGCCCTTGGAATTTTTCTTCAGAATTATGTTTTTCTTAATACATGCAAAAAATTAGGACTCTTTCCAATCATAACTAGTTGGAACACGTTGTTTTCCCTAGTAACTCTGCAAATGGAAAGTTTTAATGCTTGGAGACTGCAGAGTATATTGACTGCGGTTACAGATTTTGTGCTCAAGTTCATAAAGTCAAATATTTAGTTTGTATCAAAACGTATGCGCAAAATCAGCTGTATTATTTGTAATGACTGGATGGTCCTATATGCATTGCTATTATTCCTACATCCTGGATTCTGCTTTAACAAAGCTAGGTTACTCGGATTTCCAAATATAATCATGAGTTAGCCACGAAATTTTTAATTATTTTGACATGACAATAGAGAAGAAACAAGCTATTTTCATATTTGGGTTGGAGAAATGCGTATACTTTAAGAACGTATATACTATTTAGAAATGAAAGCGGCGTCAGTAAATTATACAAACAATTTAGCCCCGTTCATTTCAATGACAGAAGCATTTGAATATAAATTTCCGTGAAATTGTCATGCCCAAAACATTTTACAGCTAATCGAAAGAAAATATAAAAGAAAAATACTTTTCCAACAGATAAAAACCGCACGATGAAAATTTGTAAATTTCTAAACATAGTTGTGATACAGACATCCCCAGACGTCAACTTCTTTAACTGTAATACCCCAATTTAACTTCAAATGTGTAATTATATTTAATTTATCCATAGAAAATTCGAATGTCACGAATTTGTTCATACAAGTCTTACTTTTCTCATAAAACTGCATAAGCCAAGACTTGTAAGTGTGCACATAATTCACGATAACACGGGGTGTTACTACAAAGTCCGTTGTATCAAATTTTGACAGAATTCGCCGGCTATCTCAATACCAAACTCATGTATTTACACTTCCGTGTAAAAACCCATGTAGCACGGTCAACACGTAACACGTGTATATACCGTGTGTGCTAACAACGTGAATCTGTTATACGTTTAATAAACGTTTTCGTTACGTTTATAACCGGCCGTCGAAATTGTAAACGAATTTAAATTTTCCCGCGTATCTTACTATCAATAATGCACACGCCGTGAACACGAATGATCTCTCTTATTGAAGGTTTTTCTTCGTGTAACGGACCTTGCAGGTTACCCGTGGAAATTCTTTAAAATTATTTAACTGAAGACTATTGGTTAGGATTGATGGTAAGTAGTAATAATTAATATTGTCTTCAAAATATTCTGATTTTCATTGTATTATAGTTTTCACATTTATAATTGCTTTAGTTAGTTGAAATGAGGCGATATTCAAACCGGCATGTTAATCGTCTAGCAGCTGCAGAAGTTAATAGTGTATTAAATCTTAATCTGGACAGTGCACCAAAATGTGAAATATTTAACAAAGTAAATAGTGCAGAGTACAACTTCGCCGATATATTACCCAATATAGAATGCACCGAGAGGGTAAACATAAACAATACTGACCCATCATTGGAACAAAAAAATAGCAATCAGTTCGAAGACAATTCTCCAATACTTTACAACGAAAATTCAAATTTGCATTCAGCCTTGCTTCGGTGGAAATTTGAAGAAAACATAAGCCAGAAATCAATGTCCAAACTATTGAAAATTTTACGAAATGAAGCTGGCTTTAAAAGTCTGCCATTGGACTCCAGGACATTCGTAAACACCCCGAGATTGACACATACTCAGAAATTCCAAACAGGTGAATACTATCATTTCGGGGTTGTATTTACCTTGAAAGAAATCTACCAAAATCGTTTGCCTCCAGAGGAAATCATTCTTGACGTAAACATCGATGGGTTGCCTTTGTGGAAAAGTAGCTCCAGCCAGTTTTGGCCAATACAGTGCGATGTGTACAATGACTGCAAGTGCGATCCATTTCTTGTCGGGATTTACTATGGTAATTCGAAGCCAATATGTAGGAATGAGTATCTACATGATTTTGTCGAAGAATTAAAAGTTGCTTTGGTCGAAGGTGTAGAACTATGTGGGAAAATAATACACGTGGAAATAAGAGCTTTCATATGTGATGCACCTGCGAAATCGTTTATATTAGGTACAGTTTCTCATAACGGTTATTATGGGTGTCACAAGTGTAATCAAAAGGGAAAATATTACAACCATCGTGTTGTATTTTATAAAAAAACAAAGGAACTTCGATGTGATAAATCCTTTCGTGAGCAAACCAACCGACAGTATCATATTGGAAATACTATTTTAGTAGATTTGCCAATAGACATTGTAAAAGTTTTTCCTAACGATTACATGCATCTTGTTGGGTTAGGAGTTATGAAAAAACTGTTAGTTCTTTGGACACATGGGAAAAACTTGAAATGTCGAATGAGTTGTAAAGAAATAATTAAGGTGTCTAAATGTCTGTGCGCATTACAAAAATTTATACCGTCCGAATTTAACCGAAAGCCCAGAAGTTTGTCTGAATTGCTTCGGTGGAAGTTCACAGAGTATCGGAATTTTTTATTATATTTTGCCCCAGTTGTTCTGCGTAAAATATTGAAAACCGAGTACTATGAGCATTTTATGTGTTTGCAAGTTGCCATATTTATTTTATGTGACTCGCGGGCCACCGATGATCTGATTGTTTATGCAGACAAACTGCTGCAATATTTTGTAGCAAAGTTTCAGAAATTATACGGATTTCATAATTTGTCTTACAATATTCATGGTCTTCTGCATCTGGTTGAAGACCGAAATTGTTTTGGGTCTTTGGATAATTTTAGTGCATGCAAGTTTGAAAATAATATGCAGAACATCAAAAAACTGGTCAGAGGAAAATCAAAGCCATTACAGCAAGTCATAAAAAGAATCCAAGAAAATAATAATCCACGACACCAGATACCAGACACATCAAGGTCAAAATTTCCGACTGTATGTGCAAATCATAATTGGGGTCCATTGATTACACCTGAACCGCAAGAACAATATAAAATTATAAAATTTGAAAACTTTTCGTTAAAAATTAAATCTTGTGATAGTTACTTTCAAACCATCGAAGGGTACATTTACAGATTAGAGAATATTGTCACCAGCCACAATAAAATAAATTTGATTGCTTCACCTTGTACATACCGAGAAAGCCTTTTCAACTCTCCGTGTAAATCTGCTTTGATAGGAGTTCAATGCGTAAAATTTAGTGAAAAGTCTAAACTCGAAGTTTGTGATACTTGTGTGGTAAAACGGAAAATTATATTAATGCCAATGAAAGATAATCTTCATGCGGCCTTTCCTTTGCTACATACGTAAAGGTTCAAATCCTGATATAATTAATTTAAATTAATTTTTCCTCCAGAACATGTCTTTTTGCACAGTGGAATTTTGTTACCCGAATGGAGATACGGATTTAAATGTAGTGCCAATATCATGGATACACTCGAAGGACACAAAATGTTATTGGCCATCACACGTAAAACCTTCCTCAATTTCAAAAATGGTGTCAAAGTTAACTCCCTCGGAAGAGCACTGGGACGTATTTACATTGAAGAAAATTTTTGGAAAATACGGTAACCAAGCTTAAAATATTTATAATGTTCCACTTTATTTTTATCTACGTAACATACATGCAACATTTTACAAAACTAAATAATTATTTTCGATGTACATACATGGCAATTCATCATGTCGTTCTTTGTAAGTAATAACAATATATGCTCTTCTCGTTTCTACTGTTTTAGGCACAGAACTTGAAGCAAGACAGAAAGAAAAGTTGGCTGTTGAAACATCTGACGTAAACACAGACTGTGGTTTAAAACGAAAAAGGAAGCAGAGCAAAATTTTTGATCCCACGGATTTAAGCGGACCAAAAAAGGGACCTAAATTTCGACGGATCCCAGATGCTCCGATCTATTCTGAGGAATCCGATGTCTCTGAAGAATCTGACAGTTCTTTAACCATACCCAAATTAATTTCTCCAAAATGTAACGGCACGTCAAAGTCATCCCGCAGGTAATTTCATTTTTATCCCAAAAGTGCTTTTAACACTATGGATATGGATTGCGTAATTGTAGAAACTTTTTAGATATAGGAAAAATTTTGGTAACTACGGCGAACCAAGTAATTAGCTTATTACAACAATTTAGCTCCTCTGTGTACGTGCCGAAGAAATCTAAAATGTTACAGCAGCTAAATTTGACCTCCTTAGAGCGGGTTGATTCTTCGACGATTCAAGAAAGCGTGTCCGAAAAACCACAGACTTTTCCACGGTAAATACGTATCCTGAGTTACAACGAGGTCCGATTTCTGCATTTGATCCTGATTCAGTGATTAAAACTCCGATTGAGGGATTAAATCATTTGTCATCTCTCATTTGTCTGTTTCAACAAACTAAACGAATTTTTAAAAAATCATGTCCCTGGCATTGTTCAGCAGAAACAGTTTTTTAAAAATAATATTTAGTTTTGATATGCAAATTTCTGATTTTGTTAAGGACATTAAAATTATTTAACATATTTGCTTTCGAAAACTCTGCGTAGACAAATGCAATCACTGGCTTCAGTGGTCCCACAATCCTTCAGAAATCGAACCTGTGGTATATAAGTATCGGTTGTGTAATTCTACATAAATAACTATTAAATATTAATTCATCTGTAATAATCAGGAGTTTTAAAAAAAGTTCGGATTGTAATGGCTCCATTGGGAAAGGAGTTTCTATAGTTCGTGAAGAGACCCAAAAGAGAAGCATGAAAAAGATTCATACAATTGCCATTACTGATTCAGAATCCGATGTGCCAGCAAATGAATCCGTGAAATCACAGACTGCAGACCTTCAAAGGTTTCTAAAGTTTCAACGCCAATGTAGTGTTATATATCCTGTAATTGTTAAAAGTTGTGTTTATCTTGGGTTTAGGAAGTTTGGGAAGCCGGATTTTGCAAAGGACGTCAGAGAGAATTCCGATTATACATTGGACTGTGCAAATACAGGCAAGTTAAGTCTTAAATCTGGTTTTTCATTTATATTACACTATATTATTTACAATACACATTTTTCAGCATTCCAAAAGCAAGTTCTTCATTCATTGACTGTAATTAAAACTCGTTTGAAGCATGTTGAAGAGACACAGGAAATTTTGTTGCAAAGGCACATGGATGGATTTTCCAAGAGAAAATGGCGAATTGAACTTCCACTGAGGAATATTGAAGACGTTCAAGCTTTGGAATCGACACTTAGCAACGATGAGTACTTTGATGAATTGGTACTAACAAATTTAAAAATCAATTGTTAGTATTAGCAATTATCTTGTTATAGTAATTGTATTGTCTTATGCAAATGTCCACGGTTTATCGATTGTGGTTGAAATTACTAGCAATTTACAATTTTTGTTTAGTCTGCTCGCATCAAATCACTTGGTGGAACATGTGTCGGTGATTGTACCAGAAGAATTTTAAGAAAACTTTTTTCTGACAACGCGGCTAAAGAAATGAATTGGAAAGGCAAAAATGGAAAACTCGCTTTGGCTGACTTAAAGTTGTCAAATTTAATTGCAGGTTAACGTTTTCGTAATGTAAGAATAATTTATTCTGTGAAATGTGCTGTTTCAAAATTTAATTATTTTTTTGATATTTGTATAGAAACCGTGAACAGTTTTTTTGGTTCGAAAATGTCAAATAATTCGCTTGTTGAAGGCTCCATTAAAGAGTGGCTCAAACAAGCTCCGAATCGGATTGCGCAGTAAGTTTACTCAATACAGCACAACGGTTAATTTATGCGTAAAGTTAATTTACATTATGTAAGGACCAAAGTGCATAAAAATTGTTGTTCCAGAAAAATCAAAAGACAGATTATCCAGCCTTCTGGTCATCTTGAAGCTCATCATTCAGATATTGACTAATTATTACTGAAATTCCAACAGCAAGAATCATAAAAGTGCTTTCGAAATTATAATTAGCAACGCTTTTATAATAAAGGCTTTTATCAAGATTAGATGTTTGAGTATGCAAGAATTATTTTCTTATCACTACCTACATATGGGCATTTAATTTTAAGTATAACCTTATTCCAGTTATTTTGGTCTTAAAATCCACTGCGTGTATGCATCATGCTGAATAAATATTGGTAATCACAATTAAAATTGCTTGAAAATTCTATTTTTTATATTGAATTTAAAAAAACAAATGTATGGGCATTTCACGTTGACAAAACGTGTCCAATAACACGTTGATTTTGTGGGACATGTACACCTTCATAACACGTATTCAAAACTATTAGCACACCTTGACAACACGTTAATTCAACGTCGATGCGTGTGTCCAGATACGTATACAACACGTGTGTTCTACGTTTATGTGCTACATGGGAAGCTCGCCATTATCTGCAATAAAATACTGTAAAGAAGTGAGAAGAAATGCAAATAACGCATACACCCCGAACTGATTTTGATAAGTGGGAATCCGAGAAATCCTCCACAGCCTTTTGGCAAAGCTTCAACCGCCCTTACGTTAGCAAAGATATAGATAAATTCTAATGAAAATTCTTACGAATTTTAGTACTTGTATAAAATCGGGGATTGATGCTTTGTCAAAATTTAGTTTACCTCTCAAACCCAATGCAATCAAAACTACGAAGAAGGACTTGTCAAATTTATTCCCAAATTATTAGTTTCTGGCATCTTTGAATCTCTCCCGAAAATGAATACCCAACTCATTGGCAAGACTTTCATGCGATTACTGATTATTTTACTTGCATGTATTTTGACCCTGGAGATATGCCTGACTAGTGCTGGCAATTCAGGCTATAAGGACCTATTTTTCGTAAAGCATCAGACAAGTAAGTGTATTCCCGTATTGTAAATGTACAGATAGATAATTACATAAGCATGTTTCCCGTAGATTGCGTAATTTGAAAATAGTCACGGATGCTCTAAAATTATTTAATAAAGAAAAGAATATTACGACGTGGAAGGGAGGAGATTGGTTAAACTGGATGAAGAAACGAGAGATAAAGCGCTTTCAACTGGGAGGTAATAATGATCCAAAGTCGGCCCTGACAGTTGTAGGTTTAAATACTGTCATCAATGCAAATAAGCAAACCATTTTGGATGCATTCAATGCATCCAAAGGAACACTGAAACCGGTAATCGAATTTTTCGTGTACTAGCCTAACTTCTAATGATCCTGAGGAAAGCTCACTCAGGAGCTACATATATAGTCTAGTCATAGTATAATGTATAATTATGAGGGAGTCTCACTTTATTGTTTTTGCTGTATTAATATTCATGCTGGGATAGTTTACCTCACGTATGACACAATCAGCATTAAAGGGCCCAAGATCTGCCTTAAATAATTACCTTACTTAAAATTTTTGATAATCCAATCGAAAGCGAACGGGAAAGCTAAATTGTATTCTGTAATCTCATCTTGGGTCATTCAATTTTTAAATTGGATTAGTTCATTGGTATGTGCTGAAACCTGTTTGAGACACTGATTTCAACTTATGAAATATTTATTGATCCAACAGTACAGCAGTCGGCCGGGGAACAATATATTCTGGAGTAAAGTAAAGCTTCCGACCCATATAGTAGAAAACAACAATGGAAAAACAAGGGTTTACCATATCCCTGATATGTTCATTGCTGCGGGACTGGATAATAGCAACAGGCCAGTCCATTTGGAAACATTTGACAACTCCACTAAACCGAAATCGGGCAAACGACGGTTTCCGTTTGGGAAATATGCACTATCCCGGCTTCCAATTACTCCCCACCAATCTGGAAATAACCTCAACCAAAACAATCCCAGGCCTTCTCAATCACGACGCAGAGGATAAAATTCAACTATTTTTTTTTCTCGCAGAACATACCACTTTATAAGGAGTCCACTGGAAGGGCATTTATTCTCCTCATATGAATTAAAATTACATATTTGTACACATCCCTGATTAAGTAATATAGGGACTTGATCCTTTTAGGGGTATCTACTATTATAAAGAGTGATGGTTTTATGTTGTAATTATTTTATGTTATTATTTCTGCCTGCTAGCCCACACTAGGGATTTCTCCAGTTTGTTCCTTTAGGACCGTATTTATGAAATTCACTTCAATGACTGGGTCAGTATATGAAATAACAGGAAATGTTTTTTTCACATATCTATACTGTAACTTTGTAAGCAATGGGATGATGTGAAATATCAAATTAAAATAAAAACAAGACGCTTCCGGGCTTGTTTTTTATTCTGAAGCCAAACTTCATATTGGGGAAGTAGTTGTCGAGATATTTGCATTTTTGAAAATCCAGGCAAAATGTAAATGAAATTTGAAATTTGCAATTCTGGTTGTGCAACACATAAATTCTTTTAAAATGAGCTCTTAACTGACCATATGTAGCACTAAGGGATGGCAAGTAAAGAGGTTGGAATTCATAGAAAATGATTACTGATTAAAATACGGTAGCTGGCACTCTGTGACGGCAGGAAACCTAACCCGTCGTTTCGGTCTTTGTGGTTTATAGATTAGTTCAAGCAGAAAAGGAGTGACGTCTCTGACAAGGTAAGATTTTGGGATGGTACACGCGGATTCAAACAAAGCATAGCTCATGTTTTAGTACTCCCCTAGTATGTTTCAAAACTCATGTAACTCGAGTGCATTTTGCCCCGTTCCATAAGGATTTTCAAGTTTTGAAAGTCGATGAAATTTTGATATTTACTATTTCAAGCAAATTCTAGTTTGAACGTCCACATTTATATATCCTTCAACAAAATTCCCCCAAAAAGTAATCCCCCATCATGGCGCACCCGTATGTATGTAGTCGATATGATATATTCATTCCATATTTAATCACTTATCTTACCTGTGGTATCGTTTTAAATTTTGAAACTTTGATGACGTGTCCTAAGAGAACGAGGGGTAAAATGCACTTGACATGAGTTTTGAAACATACTAGGGGAGTACTAAAACATGAGCTATGCTTTGTTTGAATCCGCGTGTACCATCCCAAAATCTTACCTTGTGAGTGGCCCCAACCTAATCCTCACTGTTCTACTGTAAACTCCAGCCACTCACAAAATAACTCACATAAACGATAATTACGAATAACGAATAATTTCACCAATGGATGATTAGTCTCGCGGAGGGGGGAAGGTCTCATTCTTGAAGTATAAAATTTTTTACCTTGTAAACAATATCTGCTATTAAATATCTCACCAAAACTTGAATCACGTTATGAAAATTTGAATCACGTTATCAAAATTTGAATCACTTTATCAAAATTTGAACCACATTATGAAAATTTGAATCACGTTATGAAAATTTAAATCACGTTATCAACATGAGAATCGAAATGTGAATTATATTTTGGATTAATTTAAGGTAAAAGCCTAGTTTAATGTTGAAGATTAAACTGAACTTTAATTTAATTTTGAGTTCAAATTGATTATCAAGTTTAAGTCAGGGAAGGTCTGGTTAGTTTATCGTCCGTCTGAAAATAGAGGGCGTTCAATTTCTTCGCTTTTTGTGTTTACGCAAAATAGTGGTTCGAGTTTGGTATAAAAAATTATTTGACCCCTGTGGAGCCCTAGCCGCACACATGAGTATTACTATCATCTAGTATTTTTAGATTCTTGAGTAAATAACGACGTACTCACAGTTATGCAATAATAGGGGAAATCATATTTAATACTTCCTAAAACCTTTACCCGTCTTGGAGCATACTTGGCATTTCGTAGTGGGAGTAAATGTATATATGTATGTATGTATATATGTATATATGCGCTCCATTGAAACGTACATACCTCAAATCCGCCTCCAATGTACATATACTAGTAACCTGAGATCCAAACCACCACCCACTCATAAATTCCTCAAATACTCCAGCAAATCGGTTGGTTTGGAAAAGGAGTCTAGCTCAAATTTACAACATAATGGTAATCTCTTCCCTAGCACAGTTCACATTGCTCACATAGAAGTACATTGAAAACTGGTTGTGAATGATAGCTGAATTCACTGCAAAAAGCCGCACAATCTTCTTTTGCAGATTACAAAACATTTCTTGTGAATGCAAATTCTAAATAATTTTATTGTTAAAAATTTAATTTTGTAACGGATTCAATAAAAAATGCAACTTTGTCATTCATATTTTCACGAGCACATTCAGCGAACCAATTCATCTATTGTATTTTATTTTTCTCAACAGGAAGGATATTTATTTGTTTTTTTTCTAGATTCAGAATACACGTTAAATATTTTTTCACTTTCACTCTTCCCATTCAATCTGGATACATTGCAATGGTTCCATACTGATAATAATGTTCAAGTTCAAGTTTATCGAATAATCTCCGGAATGTAGTAATGGTCTGGTTTCTAGCAAGACAGATTAGATCTTGCAACTGACTAGGAACAAGTTTATAGGCTATGGCATATTGCTACTATAGTGTGTCTCTATTGTCTGCATTTGTTCTTAAGAACAGCATGATTGATCATGTACCCACATACATATGTATTATCAACTGAATTTTTCCCGACTTGGAATCATTGTTTATTCTAAAGGTTCTCTTCAATCCCCTTATGATCATTATTTAAGTAATTTGAGTCCTGTAAATCTTCCCATACGGAAGTTAGTTTCTTAATCTTCTCCACCCGCAAGCAAATTTCATCTGTTGTACTATCAGCTTGGTTGTTCTCCGCTGGAAATCACAGACCACATTCTAACAAAAATTTCACTTGAATAAAGAACCTTCGTCTCTGTCTGCGTCTCAATCAATTTGGGATCAAGAAATTTGAAACATTTACTCAACTTTTACCATTTGTGAGTTTCTAAATTCTTTTTCAATCCAGCGACAAATATAACCTATCAACTCAACAAATACAGAGAAATTCCAGACTCTGCAGGCCTTGCAATGAAAGCAGCACAACATCTCAGTTTGTATAGAAAATCTATCATTAAGCACAGATGATCTATGAAAGTTGAGGTTACCCACTGAAAAATCAATTGGGGAACATTTTCTCAATCGGAAAGTTACAGGGAGCTAACTTCTTATCTCTGTTTATAGTTTCGGTCCAAGTTTTTTTTATGTATAATAAACCTCAAATACGTGAATCTTCAGAACAAACCACAAACATTCAAATCCATACGTGGTTTGAAATTTCATCGATTTTATGTATCATCATTTCTACTAGTAAATTGGAAGCGGATCCATTGTACATGTTGTTGAACACATTGTTGTGTGCACAAATTTATCAATACTGACATTTGAACAAAATCTCCTATAATTACAAGTATGCACTAAAATACAGTCTTAACTCGTTTAAATGCATCCCATAACTCCAACTTAAATGCTTTATAAGCTGACTAAATATAATATAATGCTGTGTACTTTGGAATGGCAGTCATGCCATGGCCCAGCTAATTGGTGCTGGGGTAACAAGGGATCTATTTTTCATGTCCAAGGGGGATTAATAGGAAACATAACAAAAAGTTGTCCTCTAAGAAGTTTCAAGGGGGTCAGGTAACTCGAGTGCATTTTGCCCCGTTTTGACTGTAAGATTCTGTGAGCATTCCCCCATAACTCTGTCATCATTTGAGTGAAGCAATCCAATCTTTGCATCTCTGGTCCAATAAGATCTCATTCCTATGGTCAGTGATTTAGATGTATCTTTTGATGGGAAAAAAAGATTTCAGAGGGTCGCTCATTCTTCCAGCGAGTACAGTCAATGGCAGGAGTATGTAGGTACTGGAAAAACATTTTTAGTCACAGCCAAGTTACCGTGTGTTCAACAAAACATTTCATTTTACTTTGAAGAGAGAAATTCTAAAAGTAACCTACATCCATTTGAACGGCACATGGATACATTCCACCGTTTGTATATGGCAAGCCTTGATGGAAAAATTCTTTAAGGACGGAGTCCCTCCGTTGACAATCAGTAACCGTAGTTACCGAATCACATTTTCCAAAGCATAATACAAGCTATATCACGTTACTGTGCCGTCTCTCAAATAGCAGAGGAGAATCGATTTAGAAATCCAAACTGACTTAACTCCTGACAGAATACAGAGAGCTCTTGAATGTTGTTATTTCATCATGTCCGCAACAATAACACTCCTGCAGTTCTCCCATCTTCTCTGGATATAGGGTGAGACTTGTCTCAAAATAAGTTCCTTGATTTTTTGTACTAGCTAAATCAAATTACATATGAAGATCGATATCCAATATTCGTGTAGGAGTTGAGTTAGGGAAATCTTTTACAATAAATGTCCAAGTACTACATCCCAGATGCGATTCTCACCTAGTAACATTTATCATGAAGTAACAAATAGATGTTCACAACTTAAATTCTAAGACTTTCGCCGGAAAACACATTGTGCTTGTTACTCTTGATACATTTTGATTAAAGAATTTTAGGGGCTAAAACTTGTGGAGTTTAGAGGGCTTACAATTTGTGTTGACTAACTTTCCCTTTGAATAAGAATGGAATCTGTGAAATTGTGATTCCTTTGAAATTATCAGCTAATTACGTCCAATTTTAGTACTAACAAATGTAGGAAATGCTGTCCTTATGCCATGCCTCCAAATAAGTTCTTAATTGCAGGGTATTTCACAACACCCGTCAATAAGACATGTATTCTGTCATAATTGGACACTTTGTTCTACTGTTAAACGTTTGAGAGCTAAACTTACAATGGAACTCTCAAAGCCCTTACAAACCCAGAATCCCCTTTTAATATCTAATTCCTGACCCCAAGATAGTAATTATTCGAGAACTGCATAATTAATTATACATAAAACATTTCAAGGGGAAAAAAGCAAATTCTGAGATATTACTTGCACGAAATCCCAGTAAAGCATTTGGTTAAAGATGCTAATCAATCCGTACGTATAAAAAATGTCATTTGGAGAATTAATTCAATTGTGTACTATACACTCCAACAAATACACATTGTAAAATACATGCGTGCCCAAATGTTATTACACTTCAAGTATTTTTTTCATTATGACTTGGCAGCTCACCGTACATTCCCTGTGGGTATTAATAAACAAATAAAAAGGGAATAAACATTTTTCATTGCAATGGAAGTCTCTAACATCTCCAAACAAAGTCATATTTCATGACACTCCCGTTAACCAGAACTTTAAATGACAACTTCATAAGAATTTATTCAAGTTGATGGAAAAACAATTTAAAGGGAACCGGGAAACCGTATGAAACTTTCAGAAAAAATTTTTTTGAGGAAGAATAACAATACAATGCTCTGTGCCATCCTCAGCCCTGATTCCTAGTACAGAGTAAAGCCATACGTCACGTTAACACATAGGTGAGGAAAACGTGCAACAGGATAGAATACAAAAAAGTAATCCCAAGCAACGGTGAAAGCTGAAGTAAGCTGCTGTAATTTATATGCACGTGTTTATATGTATTTTATGCAAGGGATTTTGAACGCAATACAAAGTAATAATATTATAATAAACCATAACGCCTACGGCGTCAAAATCTTCTAAAGAGAGCTAAAATGACTTTGTGGGAAAAATCAAAACCTAGGTTTGCATCCTTCATAATATTATTATGAAGGTAATGAATCATGTACATATCCTCAAGCAGTTTCATGAAAGCATAAACCCTGCTTTCTACAAAATCCTTGCAATATTACTTCTAAAGAAATGTTTGTAAATATAATGAGAATTCCAGGGCGGATGCTATGATTGATAACTAGCACACGGAGTGATCCGTTTATGATACACAAATAATAGGTCACAAAGAGTCTCATCTCCAATTAAGCTTGGCCATAATTTCCAGGAAAGATTAGATATGTACATAAAATGCCTTATAGTAGCTAATCTACAGCCCAGTGTAAATTCTCTTTTCCCATCATGTTTTGCCACTGGTTTTCTAAAGGTTGAGATTACATTAAATTTTAATTTAATTTTGTTGTCAATTTAATACTCTGGAAAAATGCTGACAATGCTTTGATGGGGTAAGGATCACAGCCCCTGTAATTTTCTCCGTTATTAAATCAACTCTTCGAGGTCTTGACGCAGTCCTCTTAAATACAGTATTATAATTTCCATCAACTGACTGAGTCTTTATTCTGCCAGGCAGAAGCTCCTATCCTATAGCTTTTCATGACTTATGTTAACACTCATTCATGTAATTTAATTAAATACAGGGATATTCTAACCCTTGCATTCTGAAATGTAACCAAGAAATTTGAACAGCTCAAGCGATACGAAACCTAAATTTAAAATAACTTTGGCCCACGCAAGTACGAGTTCCTGTTGAAGTGGTGAGAACTTTTGAGTCAAGCCTCCGGTCAAGATTTTGGTTTCACTTGTCTTATGGTACAAGACGTAACTTGATTCGTACTAAAACAATTCTATTTCCAGAATAGTCATATGCATCTCTATTGTGTAGCCTGTCGTGTCTCAAGGAAAGGTTTCCCAGCTTCCCTATTCTTAGCTTTTTTTTAAACTGACAGAAACAGTATTTTGAAATTTGAACCCCCTGGACCAAAATCAAATACGAGTAGATACTCCCACACTCTCAAAACTTCCAAGTTCTGGTAAATTAGGCTGAACTGGGATGCAGTTCTTAAGTTGATCATATCTATCAATGTATACATCTAGTGTGTATATATCTACACGTATGCACATTTTATCCGCAGCGGATGCGGGATGGACCTAAATATTTGCCTAAACTTTTTACTCGTGACCTAATCCTTCTAAATGCATCCACACATAGTTTGGTTGTCTCTACTTTTTTTTTGGAGAAGAATCCACTCCAGTATTAACTTTCCCCTTCTCACAACCGCAGTGTTGTTTTCCCCATTACTTTTAGTTCCTTACTTCGAAGAAGTCCCCTTATCTTGTGTGACTTCATCCTCCCGACACTGTCTCTACTCAATGAAGTACTCAAGTTTATAGTACCCGAACAGGAACAGGGACGTAAAAGCGGGAAGTGTTTTACATTGTGGGATTCCCGTATTGACTTGTTCTTTACTTTCACAAAGCTTCGTATTTTTTTTTACGACGGATGACTATCAGTATGACTGTCACTGTTCACAGTCATGGTTCCGCTACTATAGGAAAGTTATCACAAGTCCAGTGACGTCACTACCCAAAAGTTTCCCCTCTCTTCCCACACATGACTATATGCATGACGTCTACTACGTCATCAGTTAGTAGTTTTGCCAGTGACTAGTCCTTAAGTGCTCGAAAACTTTTATTTATTAACATTCCTATAGTAGGTCCTCACCCGGTAGTAGTAATGCTTCTTTGGATGGGACAGCTCCATACATAGGTGCATTACGAACTTAAATGGTAATGTGTTGCTAAAAGATGCATCCCACTTGATGAGAGATGTCAAACCAATGAATTGAAGTAAAACCCGGGGAAGGGGCACTAATTACTGAACAAACCCAGGGATTGTACAAACATTAGTGAAGGTCGCCAGAGCTTCAACTTATAGGAGCATACAATACTTGTACATATGTATATACAGGCGCGTAGCCAGGAATTGACCAAGGGGGGGGGGCAACATTAATTAGAACGTACATATGTAAACTGACACATTCTATGGGAAATCCAATTCACGAATGTAAAACGCATCAAATTTTGCAAACTGAATTTCAGATTTTAAAATTCTCCACGTTTTACGATTCCATCAAATTTGAATAATTTTGGACCAGATTTTTAATTGGGCTTGATCAGATTTCGGGGAATTTCGAGACCTCGGTTCGCTTCTATCGTTTCAGCTGGTGCTTAACCTACTGTTCCTGTGACACACGTCTTTGCTTCGAAAAGAAACTGCGGATATCAGGCGTGCTTGATCTTTTCATTATGAAGAATTAAATACAATTCACTAATTTAATAATTCTATCGAGCTTAAAAATTCCCTCGAAGCGATGCGTGTAAGTTACAGAAGCTAAAAGCTTTTAATATGAAAATATTTAAAGCCGCTGTTACCATACTTTTGTTGCCGTTGAAGGTTGAAGTCAAATCGACGAGGCAAAGGTCAAAGTGAAATCGGGATTTCGCAATGCATTCAAATCACCCGCTAAACAAGGATGAACACAATAAAAATATACACTAGAATCACCCAAAACGTCTCTTTATTGAATGGTTTATTACCCACGGCTTCTTCCCGTCAAAAGTTGACCCATCCATACTCGCGAAAATCGTATCGAAATGCTTTTCCATTTCGATAGAAATTTATTGATCTAGAAATCCTTTGCTCTCGCAATGGACAAATATTGCGATACGATTTTCGCGCGTATGGATGGGTCAATTAATGACGGGAGGAGCCGTGGGTAATAAATCATTCACACGAAACATGCAAATTTCATGGGTGATTCTAGAGTTATGCTGTTTATACACAGATATTTACATGGAATACTGCATATGTTGAGTTTCGAAGTGATTTTTTTTACAAATAAAAAAAATTGTACTGTCAAATCACTAAAAAGGTTTGCATGTCTCGGTATGGACTGATTTATTTTTAACTTTTTGAGTGATTTGAGAGTATTTTATTTCGAATGGGGGGGCAATTGCCCCCCTTGCCCCCCCCCCTTGGCTACGCGCCTGTGTATATATCTGTACTTGGGAAGTGTTAGCTTTATGCAATAGACACGGCAAGAGTGACATTATGAGATTACTCGGGAAAATGAACGTCCTCACGGGCTTCAAGGAGGAATGGAAGTGGAGGGTGTACAAAGGCTATTAAACAATTGTGATGGAATCAATGCCAGTTTAATTTGAGTCCCACGACATCAAACTGAGGATGACAACATGGAGAGGAGAATCGTGTACATATTGTTATAGTAGTCTGAGAGTGAATAAAAGTAGCTCCTTAGTGGTTCAACCGCCCCCGCAGGCCGACACGCAAAAGCATGGGTTGGAGAGTGAGTGAGTGAGAGAGAGAGAGAGAGAGGGAATATCTATGTGTTGGTATGTGACGAGGTACTTCCGAAGTACTAGAAAATGATAATGTATAAAATGCGAGTGAGTGGTGGCGGTGGTGAGATACACGTGTATCGCTTCTCCAAAAGCTTTGTACTTAGCCAGAGAGACAAACTGGGTGGAAAAAGGAAGGGTAGCATTTATACTTGACGTAGACAGCTTTCTCTCCATCATACAACCAGGTATCGCTGTCCTTTAACCTACAGAGGCAACTGGGAACAGTGCTAGAGAACAGAGTGGAGAGTAGCGAGTGAAAGCTTCAGATAACTTGTTCTTACATTAATTCAAGCAACAAAACCATCAGCTCAACATCTGAACCCAAACTCTCTTTCACCAATTCCATACTACTTACTCCTTCTTCTTCTGCTTTTGTCTTCAGACTCTCCTTTCCTCCCCATCACACTCTCCCTGCCAACAGTAGCTCCACTTGTCTATCTCAATCTGTCTTTGTCTTTCTAATACCTCAATTCTAATTGACAGAGCACAAGCAATTGCATTAAAACTCTCCAGAACTTGGGATTTTCTGTGTTAAACTCCTGAAGAAACTTTCACTAGCACAACCACATTTGACTTGGTCTTTCCCCAAACAGTGAGTTTTTTTTTAACCGGAAGGGCTATTTCCCATAAAGTTAGTACCATGAGTAGTACTTTGACCAAAGCATCCTCTTGTTTGTTGATCCTTGCCATCGTCCTCATCAGCAATACTGAAGGTAACTTCTCCAGCTTGTTCTTTTTTTTTCGTGTAAAGTCGGGCTAGAAATTGAGCCTAGAATTTTCTCAAGAGATAAATAAATTTTTGATGGGTTCATTCTTGGGTTTTTTTAGGATCCTGTTGGCGATATGGTCATTCCTGCTGGGGAGGTAAGGCATAAATTTATCTCTAATTATTATATATTGCTTCCTAGCCACACTTTCCATGCTCCTCTTGGCTATTAGGCATTTGATTTTGGCAAGTTCTATCAAAATTCTGTGGTACAAAAGTGTGCAAGGCTAGTTTTCTTTTGGCCCTTACTGTGAATGTGTGTTTGTAAAGCATTCATGCTCAGTCTCTGGCAGTAGGGTTGAAGTTGAGTCAGAAAACATTTATCTTTTACGATGACGTGAAAATAATATGACTCTAGTCATTTACATATATGCATAGTTTGACAGGGACAAGGGATTCTGGGAGGAAACTCTTAGATTATTTACAGTAGATTTTTGTGAGTCATGCATCTGATCATATTTGGGCTAAAGAGAAAGTTATCCGTGAGGCAAATATTTTTCTTTTCTTGGGTTTATAGAAAATGTTATTGCAAAAAAGTGATTCAAGGGGTAAACAACGCTGTGAGGGTATTTGGAATAGTTCCAGGGATATTTTTCCCTTCCAAAAGTATGTCCAGATGCATGAAGCATGAATTGGAAGGATTTATTTTAGTTGGTTTTACGGCAACTGAGAGTATTTTGGTGCTCAGCTCAGCTTAAACCGTTTGGTTTCTCTTAAATATTTACTACGACTCCTTAGAATTTTAATGTAAATCGTTTTTCCTGCATATGGGCTTCCAGGACGGATCCCAGTACAGTAGTGTGTATACATACTCACAATCAGTTCTGAGAAGTAGTATTTCATATTGCAATCATGGTAAAAAAGATAAAAAAAAATGTGTGTACATTATCAGAAACCTTTGCGGATGTCCTGAGGCTATTTTTATAAAGTCATGTGAACTGCCCCAGGGAAATGTTTTATGAGTTACTTCATCTATACTAATAGGACATTTATGATTTAGTAGACCGTCTGGTGAAATACTGCTCAGTGGGCGGACACAGAGTTGAGTAAAAACGAAACATTTAGCGTTCTTTTAATTTAAACTATTCAACTTATTTGTATTGTTTAAATTAGGGTCTCCTTGCTGCAATATCTACTTGTAGTTTTTCATTGCATAGGAATTACAAGTGAAAAATTGTATCTGAAGGCTGTGTTTACCTATCGATTTTTCCCTGATTAGGTTTTCTCAATTGGCTTCTTTTGTCGCTCTGAGTTGTATGTGGGTAGAAAATGGGACGAAATTGTTTCCAAAGAAAGAGTGGGATTTTCCAGAAAGTGTGCTCACAGCTTATCACTTGTAACTATCGTGAATTGTCTGGTGTTTACCAATTTTACCTACACTAGTTGACTAGTAGTCGTTGAAAGGGGGGAATAATTCTTGGGGGAGGGAACCTTAAAATTACATTTGTAAAAAAGCCAGTGTAACTTTTACATGAGGAAATTTTCATTCACATGATTACGTTAGTGTTGCATGCATATAGTTTACCTTTAATAAGATAAGTTCCGTGCAGTTAATGTGTTCAAATTGTCTTTCTTAGCTGGGCATTTCCGTCCCAGGAGATAGACCATGACAAGACAAAATCAATCTTTATGTGTATTTATTTCTTTCTCGATGGTAGAATAATTGAATAATTATTCTACTTTGAGAAGTTCTCCTCCCAAATGACTTGTAATATGAAATTACAAGCAAAAACCTACGCCTATAGTTCTGCTTTCAAAGTGAGAGCACGCTTTCTCATTGCTTTGCAAGGCTTTCCTTATCACCAGGTCCCTTCCTCATTACTCCTCCTGTGCGCACATACCAACTTTAGTTCATGCCTAGACATACATATGTACATAGATACATACTAAGAAAAAGCCTGGTACTATAGGGAGATTTGACCTACATCCTCTGAAACATTTTCTGAGATAGCCGAAGTCCCTGACCAGAACGAGTCTTCTACGGATGCAATTTACAATTGCTTAGTTACAAAACCAGTGGCTACTTGATTCAGTAGCTAGTTACAAAACCAGTTGCATTTTTTCTTTCACCCCAAAATATGTTTGAACAAGAAATAATGAAAAATGTGTTGACTTTAATCATGTTCCGTGCACACCTGCATTACAATGGACGACGCATATACCCATCCTCGATAATGTACTAGATCTATTTTATTTTTATGAGCAAACAAAGTCACAATTTTACGTGCCTTTAGAGGCACTGGTCAGCCTCAAGATTGTAGGAACATAAATTAATTATACATGCCTCTACCTTTGCCTAATATAAAATGTTAGTCGACCGTATTGTTCTTCATGACCCTGACTTCCCCTTATTGTTCCAAGCCATAGTTGACAACTAGATGA
The DNA here is from genome assembly GCA_947179485.1 of Allacma fusca. Lineage (NCBI taxonomy): Eukaryota > Metazoa > Arthropoda > Collembola > Symphypleona > Sminthuridae > Allacma > Allacma fusca. The sequence goes on along the minus strand of OX359248.1, from coordinate 16,355,282 downwards.
CATCTTCTGTCTTAATATCCCTTTCAAGAATACAGTTGGAATTAATTGCATTTTAGCCTTCCCTCACCTCCCCACAAATCTCAGGAGTCATCATTTGAGTCAACAGTTTTATTATTGTTTCTCCGCTTGTACCATAAATAATAAATTGTGGGTTTCAAAAGAAGTTGAAATATACTAGGGATTTGTGTTGTCTATAGCCCAAGCATTGTTTTCCATATGACAGGATCCATGTCATAATAAAAAGTGCATGGAACAATGTGCGGGTGGTATTGTATTCCAAAGTGTGTGAGATAAAAATCGTTGATAAGTTCTCCTCATCTTTATTTTATTTACCTCGTGGAGTCCATTTGGGAACAGTATCAGTGGGTTTTGTATGGCTAGAGATGATTTAATAGCTTTCTTGAACAGGGCGATATAACTAAGGCAGAGTAGTATTTCATTCCTCGTTGGTAAAATCTTTCTTCTTGAGGAGATTCAAGAAAGGGCTGAAATGAGGAAATAAAATTTTTAAGGTGAGTAGGCACACCACTGTATGTGTACACAATAAACGAGCACTGAAACAACTATTATGATGAAATGTGAGTATAAAAGTGAGATTGGAAGCTTTAAAAGTAAGGAATTCCTCTTTGTGCGGGAGAAAGGAAAGGGTTGGGAAGTTGTCCTGAGATGTGGAACTTACACCTAGAAAGAAACCTGTTGATCTGTCTTGACGGCCGTGGAAATAGTGTTGAATCCTTTTTTATTAGATTTTTTACGGTGAAACTCGTCCACTTTATGACTCATGTTTTCATTTCTCCAACTGTGTACTTGTAAATTTTCAGTATACAAGTAAGCATACATAGATACATACATGCATACGTAGCTGACGTAGCTTTAGATATAGTTAACTCTAAAGTAGCTAGATTCAAGTAACTATATACACATCCTAAACCTATTTAGGAAATTTAAGGGCAAGCTTCAATATTCGGAACATACAAAATATAATGGAACTGACTGTGAGAAAAAAGTTTTTCATAGTAGTATTGTCATAATACCCCAAATCGTATCAAATGAGCATAAGAACTTTATAATGTTTGACACTTTTAGGATCGAATCTCGCATTGAAAGAGAGTTATGCCCCTTTTTAAAGGATTCATGTACATCTGTGTGGTATTACATTTTGTAAAAAAGAAGAAAGTATGAAGGATTTTCTACACTTCAATCCCACGTGGAGCTTAACAATAAGTTACCTATAAATAACATATCCGAATGTGTACCTGCAGCTATAGATATGACCCAACTTAGAGTCGATTTTCTTGTTCAAGTCATTCTCCATGAAAGATATAGTCATAATTTAGGATTTGACACGGATCAAAGTGGATTTAGAAGGAAGTCAAGCGTGAAAATAAAGATGAAATCCGATTTAGGCAATAACTTCCTTGTGAAAGAGCGTACGTATATGTACGTGGGAGTCACTCAACAAGTCTTTTCCTCGAAACCAGTCGAATTTACATGTAATCATGGTGGGAGAAGTACCGCGTACTTTATCCCATCATGACAACAGGTCAATGGACAAAAGTAAAAATAGATCTGCTCTCAGTTTGTTATTTACTGAGTACATTGTATAATTTCATATAAATTCGGTAATAAAATGAGATAATATTGAGCATTGTCGCATGTCATTTAATTATTCGAATCCTGACACATGCACAATTCCTAGGCTCAAATAATGGTACATTGTGCAAACAATGTCACAGTTTGGGTCTGAGCTAGGATGGTGAAGTACATTGATCCGTATTATTGCCTTTTCCCTGTTATTGGTTTGTGGGAGTTACTGCTTCAGTTCATTTGCCCGTAGGATGTTATAATGTTATGCTTTATGTGTTTTATACTTGAAAATAGTACGAAGCTTGTTGTGTCTCTGGAATTACTGTAGCCTTGTAATTACTTGTTAGTTGAACACTTAATATAATAAAACTGTGGATGATTATTCCTACTGTCAGTGCATACGAAATGTACTCCAAATGAAGTCATGGGTAATTATTGGAGGGGGAATTACACACCGGAACTGATCATTTATGGTTCCAGGTCACGGAAAGCGAAGTGGAGGGGGGAGTCGAGTGCCGATAGTGGGTATTAGGAAAATATCCCAACACAACTCAAGTCCAAGTGATGGATTGGCCCCTCAATATCAGGAGTTAGCCAATTCACAACAACAACAACAGCAACAACAACAGGCTAATATTATGGGAATGGACTCAAGTTCTAGTGAAGTCTCCGGAAGGGACGACTTCCCGTATATTCCCGGACGTAGTAACGGTGAGTTTTTAATATCTCGTCTTACATTTTTCCCAAAAGGCTGCCAAACTGTAAGTTAATTAATGTTCATGAATAATTTTTTACCCTGTTGCTATTAGATATAATTCAATTTTCCCATAACCATAGGTAAATAATTAATTGACGTAAGACCTTTTAGTATTTACTCCAACTCAAAACAACTTGTTTGTGAAATAGTACTTACTTTTACATGACTGTTATACTTACGACTACATGAATCTATTTTTGGTGACGGAGTGAATAGAGTCTAAGCACTGGAATCAAAATAGGGAGAGAAAGTTACAGGGCTTTTATTGAAATTTAACGTGCTTTCCAGCTATCTGTATCCCCCTACTGCTGACGCTAGACATGAAGTTCCATGGTCATTGGATTCTGTCTACGTCCGAACATACATATGTAATTCCATGCAGATGTCATGTGAGGGTTTGTATGTACAATACCCCCGCACGACATATGTCACTTGTACTTATTTTATTGATTGTTACCTTTGCTCTGGTTTCTTTCCTGTTAAGTTCCTGTTGTTTAAACTGTGTGCCCCTGTTTGCTTACCAAACGTCAATGCGAGGAACAAACAATCTACAAAGTTTTGATATCCTCGGAGGAATTTACTGCCATGTGAGGCATGGTAGAGATAATTCATAGGCACTGAGGTACTTAGCAGTTTTCCCATGGCATATCCCCTTCTTCCAGTATTTGCATACATTTTACAGATAGATATGTAGATAATTACATCAAGCATTAGTGGAGGTGGAGGGTTGAGGATACCTGCCTTTGACTGTGTAATCACTAATTCTCGCAGGGATCTTCACGGCTGTTACACAACGTGAATGTTTTTGGGACACACGAGGATGCTTTATTATGGCGTATGTTACCTTTTATCCTATTTCCCATATTTTGTCCTAATTACTTTAGATTCGTTTTGGCATGAAGCAGATAGAAGCATGGATCGATAGAACTGGAAGAATTCTATAGGAATTTCAAGGGCGATAATTTGTAGTACTTGTTCTTTTCAAGGATTCTTGTCGTTTTGCTATTTTTAGTATAGAACATAACATACATACATGCATACATACATACGTGGGTGATATATGCTTATAAGCGTTTTCAGTTCCTTACATTTTTTGTACCACTGTATGAACGAACTGTATTCCTGCTGAAGAATATTTTCTTAGGAGGGGGCTCTGATGCGTGCGACAGCTGAGATTCTCTTCTTGAGACTGATCAAATGACATTTATTGCTATTCTGCACCGCACTGACAAAGAGCAGGAAAAGCATTCGAGTTGTGACTCGGCTTGTAGTTGGTATTCCTGTTAAGCAGCAACACACATTGACAAATAAATTGCTTGAATGATGTGACTTGAAGGATTTCGATTGGAACAAGGGATGAAAATGGTTTCCACTTTATTTTAGGCTAGCACATAGTATTGTATTCTTTTCTTTTCTTTTTTGACATTTGTGTAGTTTCAAATGGTAAGCCAGATCATTTTATAAGTAATTACTTGTTCCAGATTAAAAACTGAGAGAATACAGTATTTAAAGAGCTTGTTCAGTATGCTCAAATATTAAAATAATACAATTCACTGTACAACTAAGTACAGACACTCAAATTAAATTTTAAATGGGGAGGATGTGTTATCATTTACAATGTATATAAATAAGAAGATTCACATATCTGAATTTCCAGTCCTTTAGCTTTCCGGCCCTGAATCCTCAAAGCTGTGGCTTTGTTTTTCCTCTCGGTTTTTATGCTGATGGTAATTCCCTAGGATTTACATTAAATGCTACAGCAAAATGGGAAAAATTATTTCTATTCCTTAAATCAGAAAATTTTCGTTGTCGCTGGGTTCATTTCCTGTACATTGTAACTTGCGTCAGTGATGGATGGTTATTTCCTTTGGGGAATTATTGGAGGAAGGAAGCCCCAACTTCCTCATAAAGATTGTCTATAAGTAATAAATAGGGTTTTAACCATTTGAAATTACTGGGTATATAAGTTGGATGGATGAAAGTTGACCTTTAAGTTAATTAGTGTCAGGAAATTCACTTACAATTAATGGGATGTTGACGATTAAGGGAAGAACTTCATTTGTTCACTGCCTGTTTACTGTCAGTCGTTGAATGGTGTCTGCAGCGGATGTGAGACAATTATTACAGTTATATATTGGGCATTGGCGTCAAAATTCTAGAATCTCCTGAACTTTTAGGTCAAAGATCCTTTGGAAGAAATGACTCAATTCTAGGAGATGTGAAATTCTGTTCATTGAGACTATGATGACCTACTTGAGGGAATTCCGAGTTTAAAATAGAAATTCATGGAATTCTGAAATGAATCTTTTGGTTTGTGTAGGCTTACTCGAAGATGAAATCCCAGTTTTGAAGAGGGGAAGGGAAACGGAGGAAGACGTACCGATGGTGGAGATCTCTGACTATGATCAGTCCAATGATGCCTCCTTACTTCCAGTAGTGGCTCACACCAGGAAAGCAGGATTGGATCCAGAAGTTGCACTTGCTCTAGACAGGTAATATAATGTAGTCAAATCATATGAATTAAGCTTCTCGCAAGTCCGGAACTCCGATTTTCACCTCCGGTTTCCTCCTTTATTCACAAGCGTTTGATTTTTTCCTGCAGTTGTTGTAAGACGTCAATTAATTTTGGTCTTGAAATCCCTCGTGCCAGTGACCTTTTATGCTTTCAACATGATTTTTAATTTATGACAAAGTATCCTTATTTTTATACTACCGAACCTATTGACGTCAAACCTTTCAAATGTATTTTGAATGTGGATTACTTGGAAAATCTAAATTTCCTGGAATGTTTCCCTTCCTTTGAAGTTTACTTTAACAATAGCTACTAAAACATTTTGTATCCACTATGTTTTCTTTACATTGCAGGCCCGACTCCTACGAATCATTAAGGAATAGCATGGAGAGTCAAGAAGTAATTAAAAGAACAATTGTTGGGGATATTCCCAGGCGGAGATCTCCAAATGACAAGCTGCTTCTCTATAAACTGGTGAGAGTCTTGAGGAAGAAGTGAACTGTCATGTTAATGTTGACGGAGTCATTAGCCATGTGTACAGGGAAAAAGAAATTAATTGAATTTGTAACACACGTAAACATAGTTCCAAGAATTTACTCCACCTTCGTTCGAATCATTGTAGTTTCATTTCCGAATCCGGAACTAACTGAGTCTTGTGAATGAACGTATGTATTTTTGCAAGGAGGTGTTTAACTTTGAAGCCTTGGGTGTTCCATTTTAGAGGCTTTTCCTTTTAGTTATTTTGTGTAATGAAAGAGTACGCTGATTTGGGTGACAGAAGATACATTTTTCGAATAGTACACTGTTGGAGAAGCTTTCGCATTTATTTGTAAGCAGGAATAATAATAATTGTTATTTTGCAATTAAATTAATCCCCGTGCTTTGTTTCTTTTTCTAGGGAGTAAATATCAGTAATTAACACGTAGTGCAGCTACACCTGCTCAATGTTTAAAGTTTGTCAAGGCTTACTAATTACAAGCACATTCTTACTGTAACATTGTAGAGAATAAGTTGATTTGGCTTATTCAAAAATGTACCTATGTAAATTGCTACACATGTAAATTATGTAACTGTAGCTTTTGAGGTCCTCACTATTGCTGTTATTAAACGCTTGGAGATTTTTCTTCTATTTGATATGCAACACTGACTATTATTACCAGACTTTCTAATAAGAAGCGTGTAGAGTTGAAGGAACGTTGTTCAGTAGCCACTAGCTATATTGTCCTACAAAGACATTACAAGTCTGAGAATTATCATTCATTAAAATGATTGTTTCCCATAATGAATTTTGTTCGTCATAAAAAATAAATGTGATATGTATAGGGACTTTTTTTAGTTGCACATAACCACAAATCCTGTGTGTTGCTAGAAAAAGATAGATATTGATACCCATACAAATCGTTGCTTTTTAAAAACATCAAAAATGTTTAGATAATTGATTGCAATTAACCCACTGCACGTAACTGGATCTTCTTATTGTTAGTACTAAGTGTGATGTTAAATTTAGGAAACCTCGTATGAAATTAATTGTAGTGATTAAAGATCTCACTGTATAAATTCCCACAATATTATATGTCTGTGAAGTAAATTCTGTAATGTATACGAAGAGTTTATGTAAAATTGTAGGACTCACATTATCATTACCATCAGAGTATTATAGAGGGTGTGAGATTTTAGTAGCGAATGAGCTCTGTGTAATGTAGATAATAGATGATGACATGGATGTTGCAATGAATGGGAATTTTCCACACTGAATGGTCATTGTGTCTTCGGAAATGACTTGTGAATTAATGTAATGGGCCAATTGATTTTTGGCTTCCTTCATTTGTAAATTGATGTAACCTAGTAATTGAGAGTTAAGTCGTAGAAAGTTGTGTAGTTGATTATGCATAAAATATTAAAGTTAATGTACCTTGATAAAATGTTTAAAATTCCAGGAAAGTACTTTAAATGGTGTGGATAATTTAGTAGAATAATAATTCCAGGCGTACATATATCTACAGATATGTATAGAGATATATAAATGTATATACATATATAATAATTATTACATATATGTACTTATACTTATAGTTTTGAAATGTTACTGTGGTGGGGATTTATGCAAAACATCTAAATAATTAAGTGATAATAAAGTTTCTTCGTAAAGCCCTATTCGTAGCAATAAATATAACATGCTGAGAGCATACATTCAATTTAACATGACTCAGAGTATATCCTCCCCTAGTGCACCTATATCTACTCCTTCATCCTAATCCCCAGTGTAACAAACCAGAAGATTCAATGGACTTCATATAAGACTGTCAATTACCTCCAGATAGGGAGTGTGAGGACCGGGAAAAAGCATTACCATTTTCTCCTAGTACAATCCTCGGAAATTTACGGGGGAGAGGAGGAATGTCTCCCATTTAAAATCGACACGCTTCACATGACATGAGGGAGTATTGAGCCAAGGAGAGAAAAGATGATAATATCTTAGACATTTTGGAGAGAAAAGCCATATCCATCCTGTGGCTCCGCTCTTCCTATGAATTCTAAGGCCCTGTGCTCTCAGACTTTCTCATAGTAGTTGATGTTTGCGAAAGGAGAAATTTGTGAAGGACGAAAATCTCTGATCTTTACCAGTATCTACATAATGTGTGGGGAACCCAGTGTTTCATGTGAGTAAATGAACTACATATGCCACATGATGAAAGGATCCTCCTCACCGGAAATCCAGCATTTTGCTCGGGCAAATTTACATTTTACTAATCAACAGCACCAGCAGGGGTTATGCATTAGAGAGGCTTTTAGACCCACAGTATTTTTTTCTCCTGTATTTCTCGCAATCAGCCAGAAACAGTTACATCTGGCGGTTTTTCCCCGCTTTTGAGAATCTTCAAAGAATTCTCCATCTTTCTATACCTACTCCCGTTCATTCTCAACATTGGCCCAAGTATATAAAAAATAAGGTACTTTCATTACACGAATAAGACAATTTCGGCATGGACGACACAATATTATTACAGTTGTTTTTCACTTGATAACTCTTTCCTTGATCAAGTAGAATTTTTCCCGTTTCCCCCTCCTATCTGTCATAATATAATTACCTTTAATGGAGGATATGTACGAAATAGAGATGAGTACACCAATACTATATAGCCCTGGTATACTAACCCGACATGCTTTCGTATATTTGGGGAAACTTGCATGAAATCAGCTAAGTCAACAGTCGCAGCCGCAGGTCATGCTTTCTTACTCTGTAATGAATCAAAAGAGTGAAAAAAAATTATTCAGTCGTCTCTGATGTGGTAAGTACGATATAAGACACGGATATATGAACATGAAAGTATCCCTGACTTTACAATAGTAGTAGTAGTTGTTGGTGGTAGTAGTTTCTATGTACTATGTGCTGTAAGATTGGCACAAACGGATTCAAGGAGCAGAGCCATCACACTGGGGGATTTTCTGGGATCAACTGGATCTTACGATAGCTCAATGTTCCGCTTGCTCTAATGACTCCAGCATACTTTCACTTAAGTGTTCCTTATTTCTCTTGTTTTTTTTAAATGTGTGCATACACACAGACACTCTCACACGTGGAAAAAACTGGAAACGTTCATACTACACAAGACCTTCCATTTATATTTTCACAGATATTATGCTCCTTCCAGATATATGTATTTCAAATTTTATGTAAAACCCAAATATAAGCTCAGGTGAAAGGCTGGAACTCAAGTTTTTTTTAGCGATCCTTCTCCTGCCTTTAATTTGTTTACGTGTAATCATTCCTCTGGAGTGCAGTAAATTCCTCTGATGCGTGAGGATTGCACCATATACTTGGTGATATGCAGTTAATGATAGTGTAGTGGTAATAATAATTATCCTTTGTCTGCACGAGTAATCAAATATTTTCCTACCATGAAGTTCACACTTACTCAAGTCCAGCTCCTCCTAATGACTGACAGTTCGGGAATTAAAATGAGAAGAAGATGATTTATGAGAAGATGGATGGTCTCTTGAAAGCAGACCGCACAACCCTGGTCCATTTAGAAGACTTTCGTAATCACACCTGTTTCACAGTGGGAATCTCACATTTCAATGACAACTTTCACCACCAACGTTGTATATAACTGATAGGATGGATTTTTACCGTATTTTTCAGTCATGTGTTTGATAGAAGGCGATAATTTAGATTGGGGTGGAAATTAAAGCTCATGAAGTGTCAGTAATGAAGATGCATTCAACACACTTCTTATGAAATATAGTAATTTTGTGTGGACAAATGTGGACAGTGTGGAAGTGATTAATAATAAAGGGTCTTTAAAACACTGTGCATTTTGAAAAGAATACCTCATTTATTGACGTAACACAACCCTTAAGTTTTGACCAGACCGTCAAGAAACATATTCACACCTGGACTTCCCCAGTGTAGTCACACTATTTTTATTCAAGTAGACTCTCTATATGAACTAATCTACGTCTTGTATATATACATACATAGTAGTGTTGGTACATCTCTACAACTACATATTTCTCTGTACATTTATATGTGAGAAAAAACAGTTTTAATAAAACCTCACTCATAGTAGATTTTTTGAAGTCCCTCTGAAAATCCAACACATCCTTGGGAAAAAAAAAATTCAATACCCTATGAAGCTCACACTTGATCTCTTCTTTTCTCTCTTCGTCTCTTCCAATTGTTCCAGCCTTTTCTCAACTTTGTACCTTGCGTATTGACATTAGAACGTGTTGTATGGGATTTTCAGACAATTTATATATAATTATGGAAAGGGTGACGAGTAATAGTAAATTACTGCGTAAACATCTATCGTTACAATGTTTTGAATACTGAACGTTATACACATAGGAGCTCATTCTTCCCCGCGCTCTCTTCACAAACCACTCTTATATTTCCCCCCCCCCCTCCCAGAAAATAATAGTTATTAAATTGTGCATGACAATTCTACGGACTCAAAAATAAATAAGTAAGAATAAAAGGAACAACTACATGGTCACAGACTCGAGTAAGGTTACCTAAAGAGTAGGAGGGTGTAGTATAGTCCAGGATAAAAAAAATAAGTACATGAAGAATTTGATGTCTAGTGTTTTTTTTTGTAACTTGAGAGACGTAGAAGTACATACGTCGGAATTAACTTCACTTTTTCCTCATTTCAACTGCGATGTCCTCCTTCGAAATGGGTTGCCTCATGTCAGCCGCTCGTTGAGCCGCAAGTGCCTGTTGACAAGAATGATTCCAACTTTGAATATCCCTTGAAAGCTTTGATTACAGAGTGGGAGACACTGAGAGTACTGTACTGTATTCTAGATACTACTAAGGTGACCCAAATGGATGGGAATGTCTTATAAAAATTTGAAACTAAAGGATAAAGGGTGAAAGGATGTGGGTTTATCTGGGAGCGTCATGTCCGAGCCAGAGACTCTTTTAAGTTCTGTTCATCTTTGATTTGGGAGTCTTTGAAATTTGGCCTCTCTTTCTTGACTTTGTCCGAGGGGTTCCTATTTTCTTTAGTCTTACCCATTCAAAAAGGTATGGTGACATTCGATTCAAATATCGACTGGGTGGTTGCTGTTGTTGTGGGAAACTATTGTACAAATCTCTCAGTGGTTGACCATATGCCAGTTCTCCTGCTGTGGGAACATTCAGGTCTACGCTGGATCCAGGAACAACAGACTCCGCTCTTTTCCCGTGTGCTCCGAAGCAAGAGTGGCCGAATCGGCTACAACCACCTGGAAATGTAACAATAAAAATGAGTCGAGAATATTATCACAATCCGGTTCCCAGACACAAAGTCAACTCGCTAATAGAAAGTTAGTATTGATTTTTCTTCTCCCGATTTTGACACTCTTCCAGCCCTATTTTTCCGGAATTTTGTAGCTCCGAGGCATTCCCAGACAACCTGTTTTTTTTTTACTGTAACTCATCCCTCAGTACAATTTTGGCACAACACCCAGGAGCGCCTTTACAGTACTGTGTACATTTGTGCGAAGCTAAATAGACAAATGTGAGAATGTTTGATATAAACAAGTGTAAGTGTTTGGAGAAAGTCGAGGAGATAGATGTGCAAAGTTAAAATTGTGAGCTCATACACTACAGTATGAGAACTCAAGGCTCGGGAAGTAATCAATGATTTGTTTATATTTCGGTTCGTTGGATTTAAATATGATTTGGGGACCGGAATTCTAGAGGATGGATGAGAAATTCTACATGTTTTTGTTCCGCTCACTTGTTTAAAGGGAACATGGAAGTGAATGTATGTATGTAGTAGTACTGTACGTATGTATGTACGTAGCTTGTTAAACACATGATGCAGAATTGTGGAACAACACTCACCCCGTGATGCTTCGTTTCATTTATATGCTCTATGTGCTTTTCAAGGGGTTGTGTTGTAGGATGAGGAAGCGTAAAAAAATTCAAACAAGTCCTTGTTGTTAGTTCTGTAGAAGTTACGGAGTCCTTTATGAGCTACAGTACTGAAAGGATGCTCGTATTTTGTTTTCTTTTAATGACGATGATGATATAGCACAAAAAAAACACCACAAGCTTCCTTATCCAATATTGGTTTGGAAGGATTGGGTTTATTGTCCTTGGCACTTCGACATGAATAATACAAACGAATCTTTTGCTGGATACTCAATATACAACCTCCAGCAGCTGCAAAATTTCATCTCGGGAATAAATAAGGTAAGATGTGTAGGAAGAAGTTGACCCTTTGATGCTATTTATTGGATCCTAAATTGGAGAGGCCACGGGAAAACAGGCATCATTCTACATAAAAGCCATATGATATGGGGAATAAAACTGTTTCGAAATTGCATTTAATAACATAGGCGTAGTACCGAAATTGAGCAGAGAAAGTCATGCGGATCAACTTGCTCCAGAGAGATCGTATTTATTTCCAAATAGAGTTGGAATCATCTCGTTTATTTTCTGTACCTTGACCGTGGACGGCTGAACAAATATATTGCTAGCCGTCTGAACTAGATACAATGAGTAATATAATTTAAAATCGTTGTCTACATGCAATATCAGTTTGAAATAAATTCCCTGAGTTCTGAAAGAATCATATGTACATATAATAAAAAGTAAAAAAAAAATTAATTAGGTAACTTTAAATTACCATACTTTCCTCACTGCTGAGTGTAATTATATATGCAATAATAACACACCGTATGTGTCGCAAGAATAAATCATTTCACGGAATAAATCTCATGCGGTGAATATTAATTGCTTTTAGTGTTTGTTTCCGGGGAAAGTAAACAATTGCCTTTTAAATTCCCGATCATAATTAAATGGACAACTTTTGACTGCTCTTAAAATGTCCTACCATCAATCTGTTTTGGCATCTCAGCGTGCAGCATTTGGCGAAGAGGCATAGAAATTAAGGAGGAAGGACTGCTGGTCAATCTTTCTCTAAATCAAAGTAAGGGAAAACTATTTCTCTCTAATTTCCAGGGGGGATTCAAAAGCCAGTCTAGAAATCATAAAATAAATGAGAACTCATAAATGCACTTCCTGCTGTGAGATGAAACTTTTGTTTTTTGGTCATGAAAAATTCCTGGGAGTCACAATATGAACGGAACCTGTCGGAAGCCAACTTAATCCTCCCAAAGATTAGTGTTTCAACTGCTGGGGCAGGGTGATCGAGTGGTTAATTTGTCTCTTCGTTCGAGTCGGTTTTGCAAGCCATTAATGACAGTACAAGTATGCATTTCACAAACAGCTCCCATATTTTTACTCAATTTCCGCACTTCGCTCCGGTTAATTATCCAAAATGCAGTGAGGCTTTCTCCAAAGCAGAACATTACAATTTATGCGGAAATGACTTAATTTTGAAATACTATTTTCCTATTAATACTCTGTACTTTCTTCATACAAGACCCATAGGGTCACAACCGGATTTGTAGAGTCACGCAATTATGTCAAGAATCAAAAACTTCCCTTACTGCGAGTTCAGCTCATTATATCTATTTTACCACAAAAAATTTGAAAGACATTAAATTCTTACTAATGGTTCGCGTCTACACGAAAAAATCATATCAGAGTATGTAGTTTGTAGTGACTTCGATTTTTTAACTTTACGATTAGCTCTAGCTCTTCTAGACAGAAGAACGCTTCAAGGGGTATTATTAAATATAAATAGCTATAATTATTCTATAACTGCATTTACACTACAGGTTGTGCAAATTAACCTAGGAAGAATCCTTGGAGAAGCCATCTCTACAACACCTTCAGTCCACATGAATAAATAAATAAAACGCAAGTAATAATTAGTACCATCAGTTGGACAGCGAGTGGGTGACAAACACATTCACACCCCTCATATTTCAAAGCATCAGTTTGCACGTAACCATCCATGAGGCTCACAATCAATTGAAGTATCTATCCATGCAAGCAAATATGCTCATGTCTCCCGTACATTACCCCAATGGGAAAGCAGGACCAATTAATATCTGACTTTGAGTTGTAAAAAGGAATAATTATGTATAGCAAAAGTGATACTGACTGGAAATTGCAAGCTTGACTGAGGGTAAACAATACAAGTCGAGGGATGATGTCTGCCTAACCGCAAAGCCAAGAATTAAAAGAAGTCATCTTAAAAAATGCTCTGGATGGAATTCCCTTTCCAGACACAAAGGGGTTTCCATTTGTTAGAAAACAACTTGGATCAAGGCGCCAAGCTCCTCCAGATAATATAGGAGACAATTATAGAGTAAAGTGCACGTAAACAAGATCCATAGCCATGATTACAGAGCTCATCATCAAACTTATTGTATCTCCTTGTGCGTATAGCAATGCCCCTCTCCACCATCTAAAACCCTGACAGTTTGAGTCCAGAAAGTACATAAATTGAAAGCAGGAGGGGGAAAAAAACTTTGTTGCTTTCTCTCACGGATGAGAAAATGATGACAATTACTCTGCCACTACTCTTACAAGCATTTTTTCCCCTTTTTCCTTTTATTTATTTTTTTTTACTCCCCCCTATCCTTGCGTATGTATTTATCTCTAGACGATGATTCCATTCCGTTTGTTATTCCTCTGACAGGGAGGAAACAATAGTGCTTTCACCATTTATGAAAACAGGAAGTTGGCTGGTCAGTGTGTGTGTGTGTGTGTGTGTGTGTGGGGAGAGTGGGAGAGTTTTGGAGGAAGGAGAAAAATAAAAATTAATCACCCTTTCATTCCCTTCATTCTCACTTGTCCCAATGGGTTCCGAGGGAAGGGAAGAATTACAAAGGATTTCTCATATTTCCGTTATTACAAAAATATAGAATTTTGGGAGGAAATCCTAACAGGGCTTGTCTCTCCTCACGGAAACAGAGAAACTGGGAACCCTTATTGCTGCAGTTCCTGGCACTACTGTAATTCCGTCACTGCAGTATTTAAATGGGAATCTCCCATCTCTCCATAGTTATCCACACCCTTGGGAAAATACACGTTTATAAACAAAATTACCTGGGAATCCTACAAGGCAGTGTCGTAGGACCATTATATAGGACACATGAAACTTGACTTTCATTCCCACAGCTCACCATGAATTATCTATGGATGTATGTTCCGGGTTTCAGAAATCTTCCCAAAAATCATCCAACCATCCCAAACTGTTGTAGGGAACGCTTGGTTGATCTCCAAGGAAAATATGATTAGCTCTCCACTAATATCCATGTAACCTGCTGTGCTTTGAAGGAATTATCCTTTTTAACAGTTGCTTTAACCAGATTAGGCTGTAAATTATGGGTGGGAATGTGACTATACCTCCCACCCGCCCATAAGCTTCCCTTTATACAGGATACCTAAACCCAGGGCCAGTGGTTTTGTGAAATCACTATTTACCTTTTGTTTCAATGGATCTAATGTGCATTCTGCACCCACTGCATAGTAATAATCTCCTTTGGTAGAAAATTCCCCTGAAGAATTTCCTCCAGTAACTTGTACTATTATAGTTGTTGAAGAGTAGAATAAGAAAATATCGCCGAAGTTTGCATCAGTTATTAATGCAAAGGAATTAGCTCCGATAAAATTCCCTAAATAGGACGTTGAAAATAAATATGAGGGTAAAGTGCAAAGTTTACATTGGAAAGTTTGGTGGATGATTAGCTTACATATATCTATCCTCCCTACAATTCCTCTGTCTTGAAGCTCATAGGTTGAGGAAGTCCTTGAGAAGAAACAAAAGCCCAAAAGGGGGGAGGGAGAGAGAGAGAGAGAGAGAGAGAGAGAGAGTAGGATTGACTAGGAATATTCTTCCGTGCGAATTTCATGTCATTTAAAGGGCACATTAGCCTAATGGAAGGAGAAAGTATTTTACTCAAAACCTAACACCATATTTGCACTTTACAAGGCGCTACTGAACCTCTCATTTCACATGTCGTGTGCCATTATTTTAAGCACTCAGGACCTATAACATATAACCATTTGGAAGTACAGTAAATAAACGTGTGGGTTAGGATTGTATCTATGTATGTAGGGTTGGAAAAACAACCTGAATAGTTCCCATCAGTATCGGCCGTCTTTAACATCGATACGACAACTTCAACTTCTACAGAAATAGGACTGTCATCAGATTTAAAAGTTCACAGAGGAAAACTATCCATATGTAGCCCCCCTTGGACTGAGCGGACTAAAGGGGTTTGTTATTGACAAAGGTGCTTAAAATCCTTAAGAGCGAGTGGTGTATTTGTCTTGGATTTGTGTGAGAAGATTCTCTCCCACACATGGGGATTTATTTTTAGGGGGAATCCTTCAGGATACAATTAATTCCTCTCTATTGGTTATTGTTCCTACTGACGGTGTTGGGTTTCCCCGGGTAGTCTGGTTCCAAAAACTTGCTCTAATTTCCCCATTTCCTACTACTCTACTCAAACAGTGCGGTTAAACTACTGTACGAACTGCTTACGAGCATTTGTGAGGCCTTTATTTCCTGAATTCCTTACAAAGTTCAGATGGTACAAGAAACCTGTTATTCACCGGTGGGAGTGTGGAAGAGGTCTAAATGCTACTGTGGATGAGAGAGAGAGAGAGAGAGAGAGTGTGTGTGTGTGTG
Source organism: Allacma fusca (assembly GCA_947179485.1). Lineage (NCBI taxonomy): Eukaryota > Metazoa > Arthropoda > Collembola > Symphypleona > Sminthuridae > Allacma > Allacma fusca. Next base: position 16,339,381 of record OX359248.1, on the reverse strand, counting down.
TGTTTGTATCGATTGTTTAACTTAATTTGATAATGGGTTTATTTGAAACTAGGAATTTGATTTTCAGAGGGAATATTGTGTAAATGTTATCCCTGCCTGGTGTCCCAGTTCATTCAATTAATCGTCAATAGAACGTTTACATGAGTGATTAATTATTTGACAATGTAAATAGTTGTGAATTAAAGGATTTAGGGAGAGCGTCACATCAGGATAAATCTACCTGATTGAGTGGGAGTCCCAGAGCAGGTACATATGTACATACATGAATTTCGTTTGTATGAAGTCAGTAATCCAGCGATCGGTTTCCTTCCCTCCTATGAATTTGTGTGCTTAAAAGATTTCCTAGATTTTTATTATTCCCTCACACATAATCCATTGTGGGGTCTGTCCCTCTCTCTCTCTCTCTCTCTCTCTCTCTCTCTCTCTCTCTCTCCCTCGGGTGCTTTTAATGTTATGTCAGATTCCGGACTAGTACTTCCGTAGGAGAGTGACAAGGAAGTGGGAAAACAAGGCAGAAAGGTACCGCGGGCGGAAGTGACACGGACAGGTGATGTCAAGTTGCGGAAGTGTGCAAGAAAAGTTATAGATTGACTTACCTTGGACTTGATGTATCCCTAAAATGAGCAGTAGGGTGAGTCCAGTGAGAGTCACTTTTACCACCGCTTGCTTCTGTTGCTTCATCATCCTTTTATATTTATCTGGCTTCCGCTTTTGTAACGACTGCAAACCACAAGGGGAACATGGAATTTAAGACTTTTATTAAATCGTTATTAAATCCCAATATTTTGTGTATATTTTCCAAATAACTTTTATACAAAATTACAATCAATCCACAGTCCTCAAACCTCAAGGGTTTTTCTTGAATAATGCTAATATATTCTACAATTTAAAAGAATAATAATTGTAAGGAAATGAGTCCACCCATTCCGACGGTGTCACATTACCCCAATAATATATTTGTACAAGGTAATCAACCAAAAACTAAAGGTTTCCTTTCAGGGCCATGGGAACTAAATTACAGTGACAGAGAATTGACATAAATAATTTAATTTTCACGTTCATTTACCAATTTGTAAAAATTAGAGCTTATATTCTTCCCTCGTTAGAAAATTTAGAGCCGTGGAGATATATTATTTCCTACAGTGGGAATTCTCAAGGGGGACAGAATAATGCAAGTAGATGGGATGAGATTTTGGGGTTAAATTATGGAATGGTGCTAATAAAATTAACTCTTACCTTTTAAAATGACTCTGGTCGGTTCGGAAGGGACTGCTGTTGGGCACAGAGGATGATCTCAAGTGCAGTTAGTTATATGTGAGGGAGAGGTTGTTGGAAATGGTGTGAAAGCGTCAGGAGTGAAGTAACATTCAAGTGGAAGTGATGAACCCTTGGCTGTTCACTGATTACATTTATAGTGTCTTCTGGAACTGTGTATTTCATTGAGCACCGTCGTGTGAGAGCCGGATCCCGGACTTTTCCCTGCTAGGACGGGTTATAAGAAAGTCCTTCTTACTCATGCTTTTTTGACTACCCACGGTGAAACGCGCAGCTTCTCCCTGTACTATTTCCCACATTTCTCTCCCTCCGTCTCTCTGCCCTTGCCTCCGTACTACATATGTACATACACAAGTGACTCCCATGTACCTTGTACTTGAAATTTTGTGTACTTGTTTCATGATGATGTATGCATCTGTGTATGTATGTACGTATCTATCTATGTATACCAAGCCTGTGAAATAAAGTTTCAGTTTCCATTTCATTTCCAGATGAAAAAAAAAATTATGGGGATATGATTAGGGAAAAATCTCATGGATTTACATTTCACAGTGTTTTGTATGCTTAAAGATAGATACCTTACACATGATATGCTCTCTCATTGGATATAGTGTACACAGAGAGACACTTGATGTGAAACATAGCATTTCCTAAGAATTTATAACATTCCATGTTTATTTTATTATGTACATACATGTGAGGAGCCATAAGCCATGAGGCTCTTTCAGTGAAACTAATGCCCTTGTGCGTGCTTAAATTCAATTCATGTGTCAGCGTGAATTCAACATTTTATTCTCCTAGATCATCTTTTCCTCTAGGGGCTTGACACTAATAATTTTCATTTGACATAAAAGTATTGCCTTTGGTTTTTGAAACACAATACAAATACGATTAACATAACATAACTATACTAAAAAACAAGGAAGAGGTGAAAGAGAAACTAAGTCAAAAAATAAACCTTGTACACGTGAATTCAGTATGGAACACATTTTTTGAACATTGCAGGCATTCCTCGAGTCCTTTCCAATGGAACAATTCCTGTCCTGCATAGTTTCTTCAGTACGAGATGGAAACCCTTATTTTTGTCTCGTATTACCCGACAATATAATTATTTGTGAACTATTCCTGCTCTAGCTCAAATTCTCTATACCCAAATGTATCAACGTATGAAATTGTATCTTTGTATATTTGCGAGTATCCTTACCTATAAGTACAAATATAATGTACATACCCAGGTATGTACATATGTAATTATATACTTTTAATAACGTACATATGCATCTGGCTGTACCTGTGTAATATAATTTGCATTATATTATCTTTAGGAATATTCAAGTTCGGCATCTTTCCGTCATCTCTTATGATATAGTCGACCACACTACTGGATCTACGACTTTCCCAACTCGAGGATCCGTGACTGCAATAATACTTTGGGAATCTATGGCTTATTTCAATCTAAGGCCGTTTATTCAGCCTGTTTGATAATGGTTTGAATCAGGGGGATATTGCCAAGAATATTTCCTCCGGAGGATTTGAATTTCTCTGAACCAACATCCAGCTCCATGTATATTTCCTAGGAGTTATTGAATAAATATGAGTCAGATTTAGTGTATATTGGGGGTAAACTAAAGATAAAGTCTTATTGGAGTCCCTACGTCAAGACAGTTTACGGCATTTTATTATTTCCTTGAAAACATAAAACTATGTATACCTATGTTATGTAACTCGTGATCAGCATAGAATTTATAAGTTCATTTAGAGTAATAATGCCAGGGACTATAAGCCCTTGCATGTCGTAATTTTACTTGAACCTTGGTACAGACAGGGATATCATTATTGACTGGGAGTGAGCCCCATATAATTACATACTGTATTCGCATGAAGTATAATAGGCGGAGGACAGAGGATCAGAAAGAATAATTGCTCAAAGGGCCAGACCTTCCAGGCACCAGGATGTTAGATTATGAGTATAGGAAGCCCCACATTGGGATTTGTGATCTTTTGTCGGCTCTGAATTTCCAAAGAGTGGATCTAGGAAGTTGGGGGGAGGAGAACAATATTTCAGGATATTATCGACGTTTTATGACTACACAAATGAGCCGGTTCATAATATTTAATAATAATAGCAATGAGAACTGTATGTATGGATGTTGATAGTTATTGTATTTTGTAGTGGCTGCGGTAAGGCGTCGAAAAAACGCTGGGACTCTCCGTGACGTTATTGACACAATGATTAAATGCTTCTCCCTATTCTTTAGCAAAGTCTGGACCAACTAATGAAATTCGGTGTGGCAAGTCTATAAATTTCCCTGGGTCCCAAATGACCAACTTGTGACAGTTTGACTTAACTCGTATATAACGGCAGGATAAGTGATACTGCGTAGGTGTAGTTTTATTATTTTTGAAGACGTCAAAAAAATAGTGTCCGCCACACTAGTGCAAATTCTTACCGGAGATTGATTTTGACCCATTTAAGGAACCCCAGTAAAAATGTCAGGGAAAGTTCTGTACATACAAAATAATTAAAAATTGACTACTAAGGGATGAAATAATTTCCCATTACTTATTCTTGGAAATTCAAAGTATAGTGTTATACTAAACGGATCAACGTCAGCGACCCTTTCGTGAGGTTCCGGCGAGCTGATGAACGCACTAAAATTTGAGGTTACAGTGTGGTTTGGAATACTGTAACTTGTATGGGAAATCATGTAGCAAGTTATGGATTGTAGCGGTCTGTTGATAGGGGGTTGGATAATATGAGAAATTCATATTTCTATTTGCAGGATATTACAAGTTTTGGTTAATGAAACATCCTTACAAAGCCATCGGAAATGTAAATAAGAACATTTCCATTTGCCACCGTAAGTATTTAATGATCAGTGCCCGTCCTTTCGTATGTAAACAGTCAAAATACATAGAATCACTGCGGTTTTCACTTGTACAGGGAGAATCAAATTATTTTTCTCTGCCCCCTCCTCGCAGTCCATACAGTATAAGGAGGGGTGGTAAAATATTTAATTCCCCCATGTTTTAGCAAATTTTCTTCCATTGTTTCAAAATTTGATTTATACTGCTAGCCCTAAAAATAGCGGTCAAGGGAAAAATTGGAGTAATATCAGGCAGGATATTTTTTGGAAATACTGAAATTTTAAAAGTTTTTGATTTTTGAAGAAAATTTTAAAATTGGAAAACAAATTGTAATGACTGTTTGAGTAATTAATTTTAAGGTTTTCCAGGAAGCTCAATATCAAATAAAAAAGCCTCAATATTGAAGGTCGGATTGAATATTTACAAGCTATATTTGTACTTGAACTGTCCCCTAGGGAAGTACCGAATTTGTGTTCCAAGTACATATGTATGTACGTTGCATCTCACCACTCTACGTATCCTCGTGATTTACGTTTTTCTGGCAGCCTTTTTTTTTTGTGGGGTGTTTATTAAACATTTTTGGCTGGTATCCCCCTCTGGATGTAGGGTTATAATGTTAAATGTCATTTAAATTTTTTAGGTTTGAATTTAGAATTAAAATTTTAAAGTTTGACCTGGAAAATGATGTTCAATCCAAGTTTGCAGGGGAATTATTATAGTAGCAACGCCGGTCAAACCATACAGACGAGCTAGAACACAAATTTGGTAAATCCAGGGGGCAGTCATGCATAATGCTTGTTAGACACAAGAGTCAAACTTGTGAAGCAAAGTTTGCTTGTGTAAATTGTTATAATGAGATTTATAAATCCAAAAATAAATAAATGTAGGAAATAAATCTAAATGATAACAGTTCTTCAATAGTTGTTGCTTCATTTTTAACTTTAACCTCACCAATTCATTATTGGGCGACTCCCAAGTGAACTTGTTCTCAGGAATTTGTCACAAAATTAACATTGTGGGGAAAAGGTTTTATTGTTTGTTTAAAAATCTATAGTGTATGATGAAGGGTGAGGTGTCTGTACGTCACAAGTTTTTCCCTTGATAAATTGGAGAAGGTTAAGTTTCTACTTTCAACGGCAAGTGAGTGCTGAACTTCTTAACCGAACAAGTTCCTACTTACTCACTGAATATGTACTCAAATAATATATAAGTACTATTCCTAAATTAGAGTACGTGTTTATGTACTTCTGTCACTCAATTTTTCCCGACTCAATTAAGCCAGGTTCACATTGTCACTTCTGCAAGCAAAAAGGGCCCTCTGCAAGTACAGTAAAATCTGTTTATAACGGAATCGCAAGGGAGCTTGGATTTTTGTCCGGTATAAACAGTATTCCGTTATATGATTATAGCGGACATTATATGCTTACACAACTACTTTTGGTGGGGATGAACAAATGTGTCCGGTATAATGAGAATTCCGTTATAAAGCGGCCGTTATAAAGAGATTTTACTGTATTTACTTGCAGCGCTGTAAGTTCTGTTCACATTGGTCGCCTCGGCAAGCATTTTACTTGCACAGGCGAAGTAGAACTCACTTCTACTTTCCTCTGCAAGCAGAAGATCATGCCTGCATTTCCTATTGAGCTCCTTGTAACGACTTGCACCAACTCCTATGCCGCGCAATGTTAATTTTCTGACGATTAGGGAGCATACACAAATTACGTCACCCGAAAAGGTCGATTTTTCAGACCCTCTCACCCCATCATCACCATTTGTCATTTATTGCTGAATCCACCCACCCTGTACACAGATGATGTCACTACGTAGACAAACTTGCTGTCGCTCCAAAATCAAAATTGTAATGGAAACGTTTGGATTTGCGCTTTGAATTCAAGAATGAATTTATCCTTTTATGTTCGCGTCATCGTAATACAAGCAAAAAATGTAAAAAACGTTCAAAAACGGCGGAAAATTTTGGTGGCGTCATCTTTGCAGATGTGAACCCCACTACTATGTCATCAATGGTCACCAATTACTGCAACTACCTACCCACCCTGTGGGTGACGTAATTTGTGTACGCTCCCTTACTATTCTGCACCGTGTTACATTTACGACGTATAGCAAAAGTCGCTAACCGTACGTTGCCAAGAGACACATTGCTTGAGCTTGCCGCTGAAAAGCAATGTGAACAGAACTTCCATATGTGCAAGTAAATTAACTTGCAGACCGTTCGCTCAGCTTGCTTACGAAAACATTTAGCTTGCAGAAGTGCAATGTGAACGGAGCAAATTTAGAAGCATCGTTTAGGTTAGGAATAGGGGAACATTTTGGGTTACCGATAGAGGGACATTTTTGGGGTACGCATAGGGGGAACTTTGGTTAGGGAGTCTCCAGTAGAAACGTAAAAAAAATATTTAGCAAATTAATTCGTCTTGGCGAGTACCCTAAAATTATTCTTACGACAGTTCGTAGAAAGGGTTAGCTCCACTTGACCTGACGGTAGAATCATGCTGCTAATCGTCCGTATGTGACACCCCGGACAGGCGTTAGTTGAGTTCGATGGTGGATAAAGCTCAAATGTCTAAAGTATTTAAAACAGTGCCGTCCCAGGCAGGGTAACCCTTTAAATTTACTTGAATGAACGTCAAATTATTTTTTAGAATTTTGATTCTTTTTCCAAATTTGAGCAACACATCAAATGCTTTCAAAATTTTTTTTCTCTAAATATTCCGGACTTTCCTCTACTCCTTTGACAGCAGTATCGACATTTTTGGGCTAGCAGGATGAGACAAATTTTGCTAAGGGGTGGGATAAACGTGATTTGATGCACCCTGTATAAGCATTGCAATCATTTATATTGAGTGTAAAATGGTGTGAGAAATATGCAGACAAAGTAGCTACATCATACAGATCCTTCCCATCCTTTTGCATCAATGACAACGTATCAAATCCTATATACGTTGCTCACATTCCGCACTTATATTGCTGTGGTGTGTGCGGTTCACCAAACATATCCTGTATTTCTAGTGCAATATACACATTTTCAATGCTCTGAATGAACACATATTACTCAATCGGTTTTCTCTCCGTTTATATGTACTCACTCACGCTCTTCTTCATTAAATATTTAAATCAACAGGAAATTTAACATTTATTTGTTCCTTCAATGCTCAAACTGCTAACTACGTAAAACTCCTTACGCTTCTACTATTAAGACAACAACTGTATCTTCCCCTAAATAATAATTACTCATTTCAATTCTGATTTCACAGATATCTAACAGAAGAAACAGTATTTTAAAATGAACTCTATCCTCTTTAAAGAAGCCAAATGACCCGAGCTGCCAGAGATTCTTTTTCAATTAAAAGAAAAAATTACCTCTACTCACAATCAGTATTCCACAAAATTCAATAAGTCCAATATATAAAGCATTCGTTACTGCACAAGGTACAATCTTACTTAAAACCAAAATGGGCTACTTCCATTACATCCATTAAGTACACTAAATTATGCACTTACATTTTTTTCCAATACACACTCAAGTCTAAATCCAGTTCATTTTGCTCTTATAGGGTGACTTGCACCTGGCTCATATCGTCATATCCCTTTATAACAAAAATTCACTAACAGATATACAACTTACTCCAATAATTATAGGAAGCACGTCGTCCACTTTGCTCTTCAACCACAATTTATAGCTCCCTGACCATACATAAGCACCGTCCAATGATTTTACCTCCATAGCTACGACTCACAAGCTCAAATGTCAAGATTTACGCTCGTAAAACATGCATAAGGTAAGTTTCTTGCATTTTCACAAAGGGTAAGTACACCTTGTCTATCAAGATTTGGAATAATTGTTTAGTGTCCCCGCACTTAGTTCAAGTTTCATGGGACACCTGTATTTATTTAAGAGACAATCTGGATTAAAAGCAAATGCAATGTTTTTTTGAGAGAGAGACTGAATAATGCAGTTTTTTTTCCCAAGAAGAATATTTACACTATCAGCTCTGTATGTATGGAGGAGTATATTATGCTCGACAGTTTATCATTTCCTTACAGCGTCCATATGCACTATATAATAAAAATGGCCCAAATTAATGTACAGTGTAAACATGGTAAATGTCAAATGTCAAATGTATGACATCATATAACCTTCCGGACTCTAATGGTATCGATAAAGGCCTTCGTGAAGCTTTAATCAGACTTTCTATGCACACATGTACATGAGCACTATTAAGCTTCACATTATGGTACGGAATGTGACATGCAACTCCCAAACCGAATATTTTTAGTGCACGTATGAAAAACATGCTATTCCTTACTCACACGCAAACGTGCTTCAAAATATGACTCCTATCGGTATCTCCTGTTGAGTAGATACTTGAGTAGGGCTTGAGTTCTCATATATTTCAAGGATGAGACTCTCTGATCCATGAATTGAGAAAAAGAGTGGCAGTTTTTGAGAATGATATTTACAAAATATATAGGAAGGATCCTACAATAGATGGGATTTAAAGAATATTTTTTAAAAAAACATTAATAATGAGGGATTCCGTTCAAGTCCTTCCCAGTATTTGTGATTTATTAAGATAGGGATTGTAAACAAAAAGTAGGATATTAAAATAGGGATCGTTATAAAAAAAAGGATATTAAAATAGGGATTGTAAACACTGAGGGATATTATTAAAATAGAATCTACATGTTTATTTATTAGATCTTCCCCGATTTCCACCTCACCAGGAAACATTATTTGGTTTCCTTGGAGAGCCCAGTGAGTTTAGATGGAAGTGATAGGACTACAGTTGGTTCCCAAATCAAATTGTTCCAAATCATGTTACCGAGTATGTTAAAGTGTGCCAATCCAAGGGGATCATATATGAGGAAATTTGATGCGGAAAGAATCAGCACTAACCTGATATTCTTGGAAGAGAAGACAATCAATACAGAAGTACTCATTGAGAAACTAATAGACTGTCAGTTGTTGGATGATAAAGACCGCATTCGAATCGTAAGTCCTGAGAAATAAATAAGTATGTATGTATTATGTAAATAAATTTTTTTTAAACATTCGTGGGAAAAACATTTTTTAAATATTTTTTTCTCTATCGGTTTCAGTCCTTAACTAAAAGTGTTTTTGTGAATTTGAGAAACAGTCGGAGGTAGCAGACTACAATCGTAATCTCGAAGTTTACCTGACAGTTCTAAGGAAAGGACCTCAAGCCTTCGAGTTGCTACTCCAGAGTTTAAATCAATCCGGAAATGAGGCTGTAGTTGACAGACTGAACCCACAAACGGATTTTGAAGTGATTTGGCTCCATTGTCGTCAACACTGGCCATTTACCTGTATTATGCTCATTAGTCAGACCTGCGGGTGTTTATATTGGATGTATCGCCTCTACAAGTACATGAGTAACTCAAGTTGAAGTGTATATTTTTTTTTACTTTGAGATGTATGTATTTATGTAATGACTTTAATTTCTTCAAAGATAAAAATAGTTTTTCGAAGTAACTTATTATAAGCGACGGAGTCAAGGGCAAGTTGTAAATGTGTTCCGTATTAAATTCGTACAAAAAATCGATGTTCACGTATGTACCCTAGAAATACATATTGAGAAGAGATAATTAATAAAGAGTCATCTCTGTGTATGTTTCCTTGAAAGGGATAATTGATTACAAGAAAGAACTCAAAACATTTTTTATGTATACAGAGCGACTTTTTGGCCTCCTCCTCCCCCCGGCTTACCGTTTATATTTTTGATAATCTTTTCTGAGAAGACAAAAAGAAGTGGAAAAAGTAAGAAAAATGTGGAATGTTTCTGGTGGGCGTACTTTTTCCTGAAAAAAAAAATCACTTATGGAAGTTCCAATGAAGTGTATAACCTATAGTGAAGAGTATAGGGGATGGCGTTATTTACAGTTAAAAGTTGGGAGTTGTTCTAATTCAATCCACTTTGTTTATTCCAAATTAAATTAAGTTTTTCCAGAAAGCATAATAACCGTGACTAATGTGACATTAGAAAGTCCGAGGGAATTCATGGATGAAAACTCATAAGTGGTTTGGTCACACAGATGACACAATGTTTATTTAGAGGAACCCGGGATGGTAACATGGACTTCTTTGGGATTCTTTTAGGCTTCTTGGATCTACGGAGTTCTAACCTGTCCTTGCTTCCCAACCTAGACAATTCATATTGTTCCGTACGGAACTGAGTCTTCCTTTCTTTATTGAATTTTATTCTAAATTTAGGCGGAATGGATCCATCGTCTACACTTAACTGATAAAAAGGTTAGGTCTCTAGGGTGTCTGTTGCATCAAACTTTCACTGAAATGTTTTTTCCCGTGACGATATGTATTTCCCTTCCCTAGGTGGGTATTCATCTCTAAAATATGGTGTCTATTTTTTTTATCAGTTATTCCTGAAATTTTAAATCATGTGCGTACCTCAGTATTCCTGACTCGTTACATATAATTACATTGTCGCGTAGACAAAATCCTCCAGACAACTCCAGACTTTTCGATATTGTCTCCGAAATAAAACTCGAGCATTTTTTCTCTCTTGACGTAACAACAAGTTTAGTGTCACGTGTCACAACAATTTACTACTTACTTGGTCAGTGCGAATAAGTAAATATGCACTATTTAAACTATATTTAAATTGTGTCACAGATCTATACGACTCAGCTTAACTCTTGATAACCCTCTTAAACTTTTATTTATAGAGAAGTCACAACCAGACTTAGTAATAACCTTTGAATTATTTCCTACTTCCCTTTAGTCGAGACAATCCTAAGATAACCTTTCCATTTTTTACATTTCCAGACATAAAATGCTAAGCTCATTCCATTTTTTCCTGCTTTCTCGCCCAGTAACCTCATCCTCCCCTTTCATAAGAATAAAATAGTGAGAGCGTATTACTTTATATGTACCAGAGCTGCGCTCAAGTTCAAGTAGACCATGAGTATTTCAAGTCATGGTCAAGTTCGGGTCATGGTCAAGTAAAATATAATGGATACTTGAACATTCAAGGCATGGTCAAGTTATTTATTCTACTTGACCCTGAGATTTGAAATCAAGTAGTTATCATGGTCAAGACAAAAAATTCTACTTGAGAGTCAAGTCATGTTCATGGTCAAGTAAAAATGTATAAATCCTTGACCATGAACCATGAGTATTTCAAGTACTTATTCAAGTAACGAAACGTTACGCATATCGAAGTTGTGGCACTATATATTTCAATAGGTTTTCTTTCATAATGTTATCGTTACTCCGAGACTCCGTATCCATACATGTTCTTCTAAACTACATATTTTTGGGTTACGATTCAATATCTCTAGATATTGGAAAGCCACAGCTGTAATAGTGAACGAAAGAAAACGAATATAAAAACTTTGGAGCAGCACCTATGAAAGCAACAGTGTTCAATGTTCGATTGTTGTATAAAATAAACGCGTTATTAATCAATCAAGTTACTTAAATCCAAGTACTCTTTTCATTCTAAACAATTTAACATCTGTAAAACGTTAAACACTACCACATAAGCCAGTTTGTTTCATTAACAGGGTGGACGCTGAACTGTAGATATTTTCAGTGAAGCACAACCCAAACTTGAATGTTAGCGTAAGTAATTATTATTAACAGGAAAATTCAATGGGAAATGATTTACTTACTTCTAAAAGACTTTACCTTACAATTAGCAGAGACTATTCGTAGTTTCTCGTGATTGAAGGTTGGCTAAAACTAAAACACAAGACATTAAAATATCCAACTGAAGCAGCAACTCAAAATTTACTTGGAGAAGCTTGACAATTGTGAATAATATTGTTATTTGCTAAGTTTTAACCATAAATGGTGTACTTGGTGTATTTTAAGTGTGAATACTATTTTTCTATTTCTATTTTTTTAAAAACTTGACAGTTCAAGTCAAGTTCAAGTTCGGGTCATGGTCAAGTCATGGTCAAGTCAAGAGTTGTCCCTGCTATACTTGACCAGGTTCAAGTTACGCGGAAAGTACTTGAATACTTGACCCTGAATTTTCAAGTAATTGTCTGACCATGAACCGTCAAGTTCAAGACCGTCTGAAAAACCTACTTGACTGTCAGGGTCAAGTCAAGTTCAGGGTCAAGTTTGGGATTTACTTGACTTGAGCGCAGCTCTGATATGTACATATGCAAAAGTATAAGCCCAAAAAGCTATATGGATATATCATGCATTTAGATAACAAATTTTGTACTATTATCAAGTAGATACTTTAAGAGCATATAATGGTGGAGTTCAATTTGCTTTAATTACGGTTACAGTTTCATCAAAACGCACTTACTCAAATAGCTCTCAAAAGCTTAAAGAGTCTATAAACATGTATCAGTATATGAAAGCTAGTTTGTTCAATTGAACTTGAAGGTCGAAGCCTCTTAATTCATCTATTTATCCTTCCTCCCAGGTAGTATATGTACTCCCTACTCTCCCGTAGTATCCTTTAACGATCCCTACCGAGATAACAGTATAAATAAAAAATAAAAACACCCAGTTAATACCTACTAAATACAAATGTACGTACACAGATAATGTTATCTCTAAAAATTTGCCGCATGACACGAAGTCAAGGAGTTGGATCTAAAATTGAGAGTAACGTACGGCTATCCCGAACATTAAAAATGCACCCCATAGATACAAGATACAAAAAAACTAATAAATGCGAAAGTGACGAGTTAAGCTCCGATCTGCAATGATGCGAAAAATCCTCAATAAAGTTCTTTATTTCCCATAACTGAATACACATATGTAGTTACATAAGTACATACTGCTGTTTTTAATACCACTTAAGTCATTATATCATCTGCTGACGTTAGCTTTCAGACACTCCGGAAGCTCCGTGTACAGTGGGTGGGACCCAAATCAAAACACTCATTACATACAATTCAAACAAAATACATATTCTACTCGCAAGCCCTCAGCGTCCATATAAAATGCCACATATTTGCATGCATACACATAAAAACCTGTATATTTTCCATAGAAATAGATATACAAAACATAAATTAACATTTAATTACATCCATAAGATCTGTTATGACGGCGGCTGCATCTATACCAACCAAGCAAATATGTTCCATATACAATCCCTACAGCCCTATACTATGTAATTTCTATAGAAAGTTTATGCACTTGTCCTTCCATCAAAAAAAATACTACTTGAATAAACTCTCGTAAAATCCCAGAAGTCATCTCTCAAATTATGTGCCCTTTAAGAGTTGACTTAAACAATTCTTCAAATTTTTTTTTCTGAGAGGGCTCACTTGAAAGGGGCATTTACGGTCGCATATTTGACCCAATGTCTCTGCATGTATTTTGGAAAGACAAAATTTCTTTCCCAAATTTTGTCTGGGGTTAGCAATGTCCCCTTGTTCCGTTCAGGAACAATGCCTTTTGTTTTTGGCATCTACTCCAGTGGACTTTAGACAGACAGCACTCAAACTCAGCCTTTAGTAATTACTAATGAGCGGAATTATTACAAACATACCGAGTCAAGGTCGGAACTTCAGACTGACAATCACAAGTTATAATAATTTAAAAAATTATAAAGCATGGAGACTTTCAGACTTGAGAGTCTTGAGATTAATAATAAATGGGACGTGACGTGAGGGTTGCCCGGAGAAAATAAAATAAATGACTGACTTCCAGTTTGGAAAAGTTTCTCTGAGCACCCTCTGTCCATGATGGGTAAAGGGAGGGGTGGCGTTGCACGGCTTGTGGACATACTTTTGGATATTGGACGGACTAAATGGTGCAAGGAGCGAGAGCAAGATGAATTGTACCTCGCGATGAGCAGAGAGCATGCATAGATAGGGCTTTCGTACCGCATTTTGTTCTTTCATAGTTTGAAGGCAGCAAGCAGGCCGTGTGGAGTCTAAAGCGTGGAACGTACATACGTTGTAAAGTGCACTGGTTACTCTTTCTGTGGTAGTGCTCCAACTCCAAAAGGCATTCAAGCTATCACGCTCACACACACATACTCACTATATACACGGCACCAGAGTGTGTGAAAGGAAGGAAAGTGAGCAAGTTGAACTTTTTAAGTTTTGTGTTCGGATTTTTGTGAAAAAATGGCTGATAAAGATGAATCGGAGAAGACCATTGCGGAGGATTTGGTCGTGACCAAGTACAAGATGGCCGCAGAAATTACCAACCGTAAGTTTAATTTTGAGTCCGGTTTCTTTGAAACAGTCAAAGTCTCATCTGCCATTCTTTCTTCGTCCCGAGTCTTTTAATATACCTGGGAAGCATATGGAGTTTGACTGGCGGGAAGCTCTCTTTCATCATTTATAAAAAAAGTTTAATTGGGATCAAATTAATATTTTGAAGGAGTATTATGAGAGGAAATATTGTAGAGGAATTAAATGTGAGGGGGATGACAGGTGGAGGAGTTAGATGAGTCATGATGATGAGGTGAAGAGGTTGTGTGTAACTTTGGAGCAATAGCGGGAGGTATGGAGGTTTTGAGGTTTAATGGAAGCGGAAGTAGCCATATTTTAAGAGATTGAGTGTCTTTTGTGATTGTAGGAACGCTGATTGCGGTCATTGAGAAATGTGTCCCGGGAGCATCGGTCAGGGATGTTTGCAGTGCTGGGGACAAAATGATCCTGGAGGAGACGGGGAAGCAGTTCAAGAAAGAGAAGGACCTTAAAAAGGGTAATGCTCTAGTAGAATGTTTGAAGGCTTTGGTTGTAAGAGATTTGTTAAGAGGTTTGATTTTGATGGTGTGACTTTACTTTTTGTAGGTATTGCCTTTCCTACATGTATTTCGGTGAATAATTGCATTTGCCACTACTCCCCATTACAGACCGAGCCGGATTACGTGCTTCAAGAAAATGACGTTATTAAAATGTGAGGGGAATTTGTTGGGATTAATATTTGGTTCTTGATTTTGTGGACTTGGGAGGATTAATTTTTGGAATGTTCTTGCAGAGACTTGGGCTCTCATATAGATGGATTTATTGCTGTTGTTGCTCACACTCTTGTGGTTGGAGCTTCTAAGGATACTAAAGTGACTGGTCGACGGGCAGATGTAGTTTTAGCAGCTCACTATGCTTCGGAAGCTGCGTTACGATTAGTAAAGCCTGGTAATGATGTAAGTTTGGGGGGATATTTTCTTGTTTGATTTTGTAGCTGGCGGTAAATAATGCAAAGAAGAAGGGAAGCTGTAACTGAGGATTATTTGTGAATGCTTTCAGTCGGATAAGGTTACTGAAGCCGTAGGGAAAATAGCCGAAAGTTTTAAGTGTAAGCCTATTGAGGGAATGTTGAGTCATCAACTTCAGCAGAATACTATTGATGGGGAGAAAACCATTATTCAGAACCCTAATGAAGCCCAACGAAAGGAATATGAAAAATGCACTTTTGAACTCCATGAAGTCTATGCTGTTGATGTACTTATCTCTACGGGGGAAGGAGTGGTACGTTCAGTGAAATAAAATTAGAGAATATGAATATTTCCTTTGTTGTTTTACCAGGTAATGATGCCTCAACTAAATTACGGTAATTAAAGTTAATTTGAAAATGTTCTGTAGGGCAAAGAAATGAACACGCGTGTTTCCGTTTACAAGCGCACTGATGATCAATACATGTTAAAACTGAAAGCTTCCCGTGGGTTTTTTAGTGAGGTGAGATTACGAATTATATTTAAGTATTTTTAATTGTTATGTCTTGCGAGTGTCGAGTCATTACTCTTGTGTTTGTATTCTCTACTGTAGGTTACGCAAAAACATGGCATGATGGCTTTCAATCTCCGTGACTTTGAAGACCAGAAGAAAGCAAGAATGGGCTTAGTAGAATGCGTTAACCACAAGCTTATCGACCCTTACCAAGTCCTCTATGAAAAGAACAGTAAGTTGAATAGTTCATTAATCACTTATGAGAAATCAATTATATGATGTTGAACCGGGAAAGTCATTGGAAATTATATAATTTTGTAGGTGAAATTGTTGCGCAATTCAAATTCACCGTTTTGCTTATGCCAACTGGATCCCATAAAATCACAGGAGCTACCGTTGATCCTAATTTGTACGAATCGGAACACAAAATCGAAGATGAAGAACTCAAGGTATGATCAGTAGCTCGGTACAATATCAAACCATGGTTTATATTTGCTAGTGAATTTTGTCATCACACGTCTGAACTATTTGTTATGTACAGAAACTGTTGGCCTCATCTGTTAACCCAAGCAAAAAGAAGAAGAAGAAGGCTCCAGCCGACAAAGGCAAGGAAGAGTCGACTCCAACACCTCAGGCAACTAATGGGGAACCGGAAAAAGTTTGACCTATTCAGTATAAATAACACACAAAAGCATCAGCATTTTTCATGGGAGGGGACTGAGATCGTGAAAAGAATACTGCATCTAACTTTCAAGATACATACACAACAACCATGATGAACCATTATTTCTTGAAATTAATGTTTTTACACCCAGTTTTTCAATAGTGGATGATTAAATAATGAATAGGCAGGGTTTACACCAGGTGTTTTAGCTGGTTTTTATTTAGAGAAGCTACGTATCTCGGTAATGATTGCGTATAGCTACTAATTAGGCTTGTAGAAATCTTGAGATTTTGACTATTACCGTAGATGTGAATGTAATAACAACCGGAACTTTCTATACATAATTACCTGAACCTGAAATCTCTTCTCCATGTAAAGTATGATGCCTGTGAGTGTGGAAAAGTATGCAAATTGGGTGAATTAAATTTTTGATCGTTTTATTACTTGGAAATAAATATTTTGCAATTATTTTATTCGCCACATATTATCTTCATCCCCTTACTCTCCCCAGGAAATGAATGCAACACTATTTTTCCTCATCCTAATCATCAATGTTCTTAAAATAAACTTTCATTTCCATAATGAGACTTTCACAGTTGTTCGCGCTGAATGACATGCTTTTAATTACATATATACATACCGATTACTATACTACGGAACAAATTAACACATCAATCTTCATCCTTCTAAGATGAGTTAGTGGGTGAAGATGTTGATCCAGCGTTGGAAGCTAATTCACTCAGCTTCTCCCACCCCGTCACTGTCCAGCCCTTCAAGGTTGCAGGTGTGGCAGCAATCCCGTGAATGACAACTTCAACTCCTTTATTCCAAGTGGATTTGATAACACCGTCTTTAGTTTTCTCGCAAAGGTCGAAATCCAGCCATTCTTTCCGAAAATTACTTACGGGCTGAAAAATAAAAGCAACTTTCAAATTTTATTTTCCCATGGCATTCACTTTTCAACACTATGGTCTGATGGCTGACCATTCCCTCGTTACACATACCTCTGTAATAGGCTTAACGCTTGTTTGGACTGAATCTCCAGCAGTTTTGACATACTCCACTAATGCAGGAGACGATTCCAGAAAGCCATTTACGTCTTGCTTAAAAATTGCGTAATTTTTAATCGTTTGGTCCGAATTCTTCCACAGGCCTAGTTCATATGCATAGTATACAACACCTCCGCCTACGCCGGCCTTGGTAGAAATTCTGCATAAATATTCAAATTATTTTTATTAGTCATCCCTCAAAATTTTGAGTACGCCTGCTGGTACTAGTTATTTAATTAAATTACATAATTGCAAAAACTCTCCACGAAACCAATAGAATTCCGTTTCTCACAAATTACAAAACACAATAAATAATCTTCGTACTAATTATAGAATTTGTAGTAATTATTGTATGGTAACCTATTTATTTTTTGAATAATTTTAAAATGTTGCTCTCACCTAATTAACCTTCCGATGGACATTTTCTGTTCCTGGGATTTCAACAATTAAGCAGAATCAAGTATCAGCAATAAATTGTAGAAAGGAATTTTGACTCTTGAGATTACACGTAATTTCCAGATTTGATTAATTTGAACCAGATTTAAGAGTGGAAATTTAAAACAGTATTTTAGAAACTCTCCACCTAACATTTGGCATTGACGTTCCTAGTTCCACTGGTCAGACAGTCACCACATGATACTGAAGGCGGGAGACGGGATGAAATCATGTGTTGTTTTTACGCACAAAATTCTTGACTTTTTTGATCCGAGTTCCGACTGTGTGTTGAAGAAATGGTTGTCCCTTTGAATAAAATTTAGAATACAATCGTAGTTGAACATTTCAGATTTTTTAAAGTTGTAAGTAATTATACATGTATATGTACCATACATTTTTTTAGTTGTTTATCAATTGTTTTAATATAATTTACTCACGGAATTTATGTAGGATCTCCAACATGACGGAAGAAAACTTGAAGGAACCGTTTTTGTTGTACGAACATCTTCAAGAAATCAGTAACCTGGCAGAACAATGTTTGATACCTAAACTCGACAATGTTGAGGAAGAAATTACGGAATGGGAAAATGTCATCTCGTTGAATGATTTGGAAATCAATTTGGACAAAGTCACTACTGCGCTGAGCTCACCGGCGTTGACCAAAAGCCTGGAGGAACATGAACTTACTCAAAGGGAAAAGGCTTTGTTAGTAAATTTGATTGTCCTGGTTGGGGAACATCGGGATCCGGACAAACCGTGGACATCCCGGGAATTAATTAAAAAATGTGACCTCATTGTGATGGAAATCTGCACACTTCTCCGAAAAAGTTCTGACACCGTCGATAAGGACCGACCCTTTGATGTGGCCTTTGGCTATGATATACAAACTGCAGGGACTCCTAGAAAGACTATTTTCTTCTTGTGTTTGCAGAATCTAAGGCAGAAGTTGAGACCCAGTACTTGGAAATATTTCCCAGCTGCGGTAGCGTCGTTTGCGTGGATTGTTACTCAAGTGAAGGTATATAAGTAGATGGCCCGATGGGTGAAAAAATTAATTTAAATTTAAATTGGAAGAAGATAATATGCGTGTGTATAGTTTGTTGCATTAAATATATGTAATTAATTGTTTTTTTTTGCAGTATCCAAATCTATCGGAATTTGTTGGGGACTTGTTTGCACCTTCTTTACTACTTTTGGATGATTACAATGACGAAAACAAAATCCTTGGTATTGCTCTTGCTGGTCATGGAATGGCAAACCTTGTAAGCGTGTCGCTGAGTTTTTAAATAATTGTTGATGGTTTAGGACAGTTTGTGTTTGTGTACGTTTACAAAAATAAAACTGACCTGATTAATTTTTTCAGAATAAGGCTGATATTACTAGAGACAATTGGGGACTAGTTTTGTACAATGCTCTCCATGGACTCCTGTATGATAAAAATCCGAATATGATAGACAGTCTGATACCTTTACTCATGTCAGTCTTGAAAGCAATTGAAGTTAATCCGAATAGTAATAGTCATATTGTAAGAACAAAATTTAGTTTTCATTATTAATACCATTAGATTAATTTTACATCGTTAAATTGTGAAAGTTTGTGTTTATAGTTCACAAAATACGATGAAACAATGAGGAAAATGCTTTTCGCGCTGGATACATGTTCTGAAACTTCCTTAAAGTACTCGTGGATTATTCAAATTACTTCTTACCTAGAATTTTTGGGTCATGCCACGCTCCATTGGAATAATAAAATCTGTGGTTCTATCATACATTTTACTACGACTACTGACGCAGCGTTATGGAAAGCTATGTTGAATGTAAGATTAGTACATTTTAAATAATAAATAGATTCAAGTCGAATATTTTCAAATGAAATGTTTTATTATTTGTGTTTCAGTGCCTCCAAGTTCAGGTGAAGAATACTTGGTTGAAACCGAATTCCAATAAAATTGCTGAAATTGTATTGCGTATTGTGCTAAACTGCTCGGTCCTTGATTTGCCTAACATTTCACCCGAAGAGCGCACCGAAATTATTGTGTTATGTCGTGATACAATGAAACTACTGGAATATTGCTCTGATTTTGATGAAGTAAGAAATGAACTAGAGGTTATGAAACAGAACGACAAGTTGCACAAAAAGTTTACAGCAACTTTAAGAACCTTTTAATAATAATTTATGAAAAAAAAACAAGCTATTTTTTCAAGTTGTTGTATGAATGAAAACCTGCCTTTTGAAGAGATAGTACATGGATGATAAAATATTTCACTTCTTCCATTCTACGTAACTACTTAATCTGTAATTTATTACCAAAGTCAAGGAATTAATGAGATAAAAAATCTTTAACTGTTCAGTACTTCTTAAGTTTAAATGAAAGAATAAATATATACAGAATCGCAATAGCTCGGTTCACGTCCCTTGGGCTGTCTTGATTTAAAATAGGATGATTTGCCAGCTCATATCACTATTCAAGTTCTCCGAGAAAGATTTGTTTGTCGACTCCACCCGATAAAACTGTAATATAGTACAATGACGGACATCAGGTAACGTAAAATAAATGATGGTTAGACTGAGAAGACAAAAGCTGAATATGCATAATACCAATAGGTTCTTCAGGATGTAAATCAGCACAAGTTACGGACCCTTCGTGTCCGGGTAGCTTATACATAATTTGCCGGGTATTTGAATCCCAAACATAAACACAACGATCTGATGATCCAGAAACAACCCGCTGGCCATCCTTCGACCACGAGCATTTGATCAAATATTTTTCGAATCCATGTGTATGCCCAGAAAAAATCTTCATGCATCTACTCGCGGGTGCAAACGGGCGCACATCCCATATTCTCAAAGAAGAATCCATCGAATTGCTCAAAACATACCTGCGAGTTTGAACTCATTAGAAAAGCTGACTTCCACATTTTTTTAACTAGAAGACAAAATAAGACAAGGAGACACTTACGATCCGTCCGGTGATAGATCTAGACATGTGACCGTATCCGTATGGCCAGGCATTGTGATCGCCACATCGGCTTTCCTCATATCCCAAACTTTTATGTCATTATCGATTCCAGAAGAAATAACTTGTTCTGTACTCTCTCCAAATGTAACTGCTGTAACTTGGTAAACTGAGTTTAAGTTCACAGCAGAGCCGCGACGGCGAATATCCCAAACTCTAATTTGGCAGTCATCACTTCCACTGACTACCAAAGGTTGCCCTTTCTTGGCTTCTCCAACACAATTAACAAAATTTGTGTGACCTTTAAGTCTCTTGATTCGAGCGCCTGATTGTACATCCCAAACCCCAACAGTTTTATCAACAGATGCGGTGTACAACATGGTTCCATCGTAGTTAAATCGAAGGTCACAAATAGTGCCTCCATGGGAGGGCTGCATTATAGCATTTTCACACTCCCCATATGTTTTCCATATAACTACAAAATAAAATAAGTATTATCAGACAGCCACACACTAAAATCTTTTTTGAAACACCGAAATTAAAATAATTACACCTAAAACACTTACACACAGATCTCTCAGCCCCAGCAGAGGCCAAAATATCCCCCTTTGGACTGAATCTTGAACACAGAATTTCCCCCTGATGACCTTCCAAGAGCATTATAGGAAATAACAAGGAAGAAGACCTTCTACCTGGACGTGCCTATTTTTAAAATCATCCAATGTCATCCAATATTTTATACACTACACATCTCAAATCCAAAAATTACTTCATACACTACATAATCTTTACTCATGCTACACTGCCGAAGTAATTACCTCCGGATCAAATGCCATAACATCAGACCGATACTTCTTGGCCGGAACAAGTTCCATATCCGCCGGTCTTTTGGTTGCAACTGGAGCGGGTGCTGTAGCCGTAGCCATGTTGGAGTTTGGGCCGCAACAGAAGCTGTCAAAATATTCGTTGTGTCTGACAGCTAAGATTCTGAGCGCAGTAAAACAAAAATATTAACCAATCATTAAAACTCACAAACTACAATAATTCAAAGACCCCACACAATTTAAGCTTCACAATCTCAGAATGTCCTCAATACAAAAAAATACATTAGGATCTCAACTTACTCTGGATATGAAATTCTGAGCACTTATCCACTTGTAATTGTTACACTAATAATTTCAAAATGTTGAATTTCTGTCGTTCAGGAGTCCGAATTTTAATTCTTCTTACAAGGGGTAAATATGTGCATGTAATTTACTCCGCTTTATATTTTGCAGCCCATATAATATCAACTATCAACACATATGAAGTAGGTATACCATTGGTTAAACTTTCGCGTCGGCAGTGACTATTTTGAGCGCAACCTCTTTCCCGGGAATGCGTTGGTAACCAAAGTTAACTCCAGATGCTGCTGTGTTGACCCTCCTCAAGCTTAAATCTTGTGTTGGATTTTTTTGGTAAAAAATCTCACTCTCTCCTTATTCCTTATGACGCTAATTATTGTAAAAGTTATTCTATCTAGGGTTTGTCGATTTTTAAACGCCATGGCATAAATGGCAAATTTGGCAGGCAAATTTGGCAGGCATTTAGGGCATTTATTCACATGGGCAAAAAAGGATTTTTATGCCATTCTGGCAGAATTGACATTTAATATTTTTTGCCTTGGCAAAATTGGCATAAATTACCGATACACATGGAACGCTCTATTTCCGCCATCATTAGTGCTTGCTCCGACCGTGGCTAACTTTAAAATAGGATAAACTTTCAAAGTACCGGTTTCTCCATGTACGTGGTTGCATGTCATTTGACTTCTTCATGGCACAATACTGCACCTCAACATGCCCCGCAAAAGATTTTTCTCGAGAATTTTTTTGTTGCCACAATTTTTGCCATTTTTGCCTTGCATTTATTGCCTTTTTGCCCGGCATTTATTTTTAAGGGCAAGGCGAAGGCATAAACTGTTTTTTTTGCCTTGCTGCTGGCAAAAAATACCGGGCAGGCAAAATACCTAAGGCATTTAAAAATCGACAAACCCTAATTCTATCCCTATCCCGTGTAAGAAATAAATAAATTAAGACTGGTAATGGTAATGGTAATGGTAGCCTGGTAGCTGGTACTTGAATGTCACCAATAATTTTTAACGCTAAATCCAGCAAACTTACTATCCTAAACTTAATACGCTTTCAAAGGTACATAAATAGGTAGCTTGGGAGATATTTGATGCTTTGAGATTTTGATGGGCCAGAATGGCGTACAAAGGGTCAGTATCAAAAGGGAGGTATCAAATTGTTGAAGATATTTGCATGAGTGTTGAAAAAGATGAAGACTTGGTTGAAGAAGCAATATTACATGAAGTGCCGGAAGAAATGCTGGACTCAGGGAAGCTCAAGCTGAGGAAGGAATTCGGTCTGATTGGATGTATCGCTTACATTATAGGGTCAGTTGTTGGACTGGGTAAGTAGAAAAATAGTGCTCAATGAATAAATGACTATCTGGAAGAATTTGAACACCTGCACAGAATTTGCAAGTAGAATATTCCAGGGATTTTTGCGAGCCCGGCTACAGTTGTGAGATTCGTTGGGAACTTACCCGCAACGCTGATACTTTACGGAGGTTATGGAGTTGTGGCAGCGCTAGGGGCTATTAGTTATGGAGCCATTTCATCTGCTATTCCTATCTCCGGTGGGGATTACACTTACATGCTGAGATTTTATGGTCCGCTCGGCGGATTTATTTACCAAGTTGCAGTCAATTTTTTCATCGGGTAAGATGATTTTTGACACCTACCAATTTTATGGAATTCAAAGTGAAACTGGGATGTGTTTATTCACGTAACATAGTTCAAATTGTATGAAATGAATTATAGTAACAATTTCATAATTGACTTGTATTTTCAAATTAGGCCAGTTTTTCAAGCAAAGTTGGCAACCTCAATTGCAGCTTGTTTTCTTTTAGCATTCATAGACTCTGAAACGTATGCTGCAAATGCACGGGGAGTACATGCTGGCTTTTATTTTGGATCGTTTATTTTGACATTCTTAATAATTCGTAAGTCTGGAAATGCAACGAATGTACATGCATGCGTTAACAACGTTATGGATGCATTAAAAATAAATTAAAAATATTGAGCAAGCAAGTATGTATATTTGATGTATGTTGTATTTTGGACCGCAAGTATAAATGACACAAATCCCGTTTATATTTTTCAGTGCTTTCCACGACAATTTGTTTGATCAGTACAAGACTTGTAAATTGGCTATCTCAAGTATTTCTTGCCTTGAAGTTCATCACCGTCAGTGGGATTGTGGGCATCTGCGTGTATGCGTACACCAAAAACCGAGGCATGTGTATTTTTGGGACTGGTTCAATAGTAATTTGGTTAAAAAACATTTTAATGTGTAACCATATAATTAATTCAATAATTTAGAAATATTTACTGATAACTTCAAAAACATCGATGTTGCGATTGTTCCATGCAATCGGGGTCAAAAGAACCCGGAGGTGACCTGGCAAGAAAACGTTTTTGAGACTGTGTCAGCGGTCTATATTGTTGCAGTCAGCTATCGAGGCTGGTCTACGACAAATTATATCACGGAGGAATTCAAAGTACCATCAAAGTACGGCTAGTGTGAGAGATAGTTGAAAATAATTAAGAATTTGTAGCTTTACTTGAAATTGTAATAACTTCGATGTCTTCATCCCACAGAACACTCAAACATGGGACTCTGATATCAATTCCGATCATAATCATAACATACACCGTATTACTATTCTGCTACAGTTTGTCCCTCACAGTGGAACAAATAAAGCGCAGCGACTTTGTACCAGTAGTAATATGCTATTTTTATCGTTCATTATAAACCACTGGAATACAGTATGCTTATTTTTTAAATGCTATTTTCAATGGGCTGCAAATATATTGGTTGATAAATTCCAGCATTTATTTAACGAGTGGATACGAGTGACACAAGTGCAATGGATCATGCCTATTTTAATTGGGATGTGTCTTTTTGGCACACTTTTAAATCACACAAATTCTTTATCAAGGTAAATTGTTGCGTTACATATAGCAGTGCTAATAAAATCACTAGGAATAAAATACTTGATGAAGCATAATACCAGAATCCATTATCCGTGTTTTTTTAGAGTCCCTTTCGTTGGTGCTCGACGTAGACATACGCCCCAGATGTTTACCCTGTTACATTTGACCAGATTAACACCGATCCCTTCTCTATGCTTTCAGGTAAGTACTTATAGTTCACACTAGTGTTCAATTTTTTATTTTGAAAAATTCAATTTAAGTTAATTGAATTATATCTAACATTATAATACCCCCTCATTAACCTGTTGAAAACAGTAAATGTAAGTAAGTGTAAGTATGTACTTAATTAAGATATCTTCAAATCACAGTGTCTGATTGCCCTGATTTATGTACCGTTTGACTGGAAAGGATGGTATAAACTACTGATCATAGCTGCTTTATACTTAGAAATATTATTTTCTGGAATTGTTGTTGCTGGCTTCATCATCTGGACATTCCGGAACTCCCTTGTTGACTCGTACTTTAAAGTAACTTCTCTTAAACAATTATTTTGAATTTATAATTTTTTCGTGAGTCATGATCATGGGATTATTCCCAGGCCCAACTCATGTTTTACATTACTTACGTCCTCGCTGCATTTGGGATTCTCCTCCTTCCATTTATATTCGCGGACTGGAGTTTCCAAAACTTCGTTTGCTCCTGGTTAAAACTTCTAGGTATCCCAATTACCTTGATTGTTATACTCAGTATAGCTCTACCAATCTACTTCTTTTTGGTCAATGACAGCC
The DNA here is from genome assembly GCA_947179485.1 of Allacma fusca. NCBI lineage: Eukaryota > Metazoa > Arthropoda > Collembola > Symphypleona > Sminthuridae > Allacma > Allacma fusca. The sequence goes on along the minus strand of OX359248.1, from coordinate 16,313,652 downwards.
GTCCTAAAAACAAACAAAACAACTGCTGTCTGTCTTCAGATCGTAAGTCCATAAATCTCCATTGTAATAAGCAATCCTCCTCAGTTACCTTAATAAGCCTATTTATTTCCTATATATCAGGTCACGCCATGATACTTTGCACCAAGCTTTTCCCCCTCGGAGAAGAAAATTACTCCAAAAATACTCTCCTGCTCGAGCTGGAAGAACGGAAGGGCCGAGGGGATGACGTCTTCACTGACACCCTAAGCAATGCCTCTTCAGAAACGAAATTCATGCTAAAAAGTTCTACTTTCGACTCCTAAACAATCCCACGACTCTTAACTAATTATCTCAAACAATATTTTCAAATAACAATAAATATTGACTCTCATCAATTCTTACATACTTCAAATTCACACATGCATCACCAACATTCAATATCCAAACTCCTCCAATATCCCTCTTTTCACACCCTTCCAGAATTAAAAAGGTGGACAATAACAACAACAATTTCATTCCCACCAAAATCGTACACTTTCAAATTATATTATTATTATATTTTATTATACAAAATTATACATTATTATGTAAATCTCAGTCCTGGGAGATTTTTATAGCAAGAACCAACCATAAAAAAAGAATTTCTTATAATCAAAAAATTTATTACTACATTACTACATTCAATTGATTCAATATAATGTAGTTCCTAACCAATTATTATAATAAATAAATGTTCACATTGCCCCATATTCATTTACTTCCTTGAAATTACTAACTTCCGACTGGCTCATTTTAAAGCTCCTATTATTAATCACACCTCGAGACTATTGAGGGAGGATGTACTAAAACACTGTAAGTACTAAAACAAAAATTATTATACTTAATCATTTAATTAAAAATAAATGGGTATTAAAAATAATAATTACCTAAAAATAAATAAATAAATATAAACTCATAGTATTTATACATGTGCTACTCTGCCATCTACGAGTCCGCATGAGGACTACAATGGCATCAGCGGAAGCTGAGTTTGATTTGAAATAGCGTCCGCCCGGCGCTATTTTCCAATACTGACTGTCCTCACATAGAAGCTGCTATGTGAAGGGCTTATTATTGGCTATGTATGCGGTAGTGTCTGTCCCTGTCTGTAGTAAGTAAGTAGTGGAGTGTGTGTGTGTCAGACTGAAAAAAAAGAAATCGAATGAGAGGCAAGCAAGCGGCAGAAGCAGCACAGCACAGCACAGTGAGCATAGGACTTTAGCACACACAGTGTGCCTTTATATGTGCCTTCATGCTCACAGCATAGGAGTAGGAGCAATGGAAAGGTATAGCTCCCCATAAGCCGCTGTGTGTTGTGTGCAAGTGACGGGGTATGTACGCCTTCGTATGTATTTCCATGTACTCAAGCGGGCTCCCGTCCTTTAGAGCTGTAGCACAAGAAGAAGAGAAGATTTGAAGGGAAATAAAATCAAAACTGTTATTTATAAAATATTTACTACTACTAATTGAAAGAATAGTCTTCAATTATTTATTGACGTCGACCCAAATTCCTAATTTCTCGAAAGTAAGTATAGACAAGTGCTAATAATAGGAAGCTCAGCCTTAAATAGCATTGTTTGTCAACGGCAGTGGAGATTTTCAACCCAAATCAACTGTATACCATTGAAAAGGTTATAGGAAGGTTCAAGTTTCTTCTTCTTGTCAGACTGTCGGCGGAAAAAAAAAATTCCCGTGTAATTTTGTGAAATTGGAAGACATCGCTTGGGGAAAGGTCGGAATCGGATAGAACGAAGACAACTCATCCAGAGGGTGGTCCATGGTTGAGGAATAATTCTTGTGACAGTATTTTATGACTAAATAACTGCAATGGCGCTCGAACCGAGGTCTACGGGTAGTGCCAATACGAAATTTTATGAAACTCCGGAAATAATAGCATCCTTTGACTCTGTCAAGACTTGGTTGACGAAGAACCTTAAAAAGGTAGGCTGTGGGACGGTGGAGGGGAGGATCTGAAGGGAGATGTATCTTTTAAAATCAATAATTTTGTTATAATTGTCTGTCGGGATTCACTTTCAGTATGTGCAGTCGGAACCTCCCACGAGCAAAGGGCTGGCTGGGATTGTAGTACAACTTTGGCAGTTTCAAGAGGATCATTTCGGGGAAAATGAAACTAGGAGGGCAATTACGAGGATACCGGTGAGGATTCATTTAATTACTGGGGGAGGGAGGTGAGAGATGGAGATGGGTAAATGAGTGTAGTACTGATCTTTTTTTTAGACTCGTTTCTTCATGGATTTCAAACCGGGAGGTGGACTGTGTCAAATTTTGGGTGCTGTGTACAAATTCAAATCCGAACAAGGGTGGAGGCGGCTTGATTTGCAGGTAAAGATTTAATGGAATTTAGAAGGGGGATGTGTTGAAATGTAGGGAAATCCCGTTGTTTCCAGGGGGTTGTTGGTGGAGTGGGGATGAGCGTGTGAAGTAGAGGTAAATAGGAAAAGAATTCGACATTAAGAGTTTGTCAAACTGGTCATAGTTTACAGTAGGGGGCTTCAAACGAAGCTTGAGGTATACAGAGAGAGAATGCCAATTTGAGGACGGGTCCGACACTCAGAAAATCGGTTTTGAGAAGTACGGTGGACTTCCGAATTTTATAATGTGACTTTTTTTGTTTAGGCTCCTAGAACAAAATCATATATAGTTTGTTTTGGGTGAGTTTTTGGAAATGTATTGAATACGGATAAAATAGCAAATATTTTGGAGTGGTGTATTTTGACGGGTATAGATACTACTTGTTTTATGTAACTTCGATCAACTTTCTTTAAACGAGAGCTGGAAAAACTGTATGAAGTTCATCAGTCAGCTATTGAAATACAATTTTTGCTTTTAAAAGACCAAATGGAAGATCTGACGTGTTTACAGCTATTGCCGTATTTGTTTTCCCAGAAATATAAATCGGAGTACGTAGGCATTGGAATTATCTATTTTTTGGGTTGTGGGATGTTTTCACGAACCAGAGTTAGTTGGTGGATTAAGTTAATATAGTAGTAGTAGGGGTTTATTGATCTGGGCATGAGCCCCTTCAATATTTACGACTTCGTTTGAAGCAATCACAACTAACAATTACTTCGTTTCAGATTATTAAATTAGCTGTAGGCAACTAAGCAAAATTAATAGTGATAATTTCTGAATTACAGTTTCATAAAGCATTGCATAATACATAATTAAATGTTTATAATGTGTGCAAGTTTTGTCATTTATGTAGTGAGATTCACGTGTCTAACAAGTAAGTCTGGTAATAATTTTGGTAGTTCACCTCAAAGTTGCAGTTCAGGTGCTCAAATTTTGTTTTGGTTTCTTGTGAGGGATGTTGATCTTGGTTTTAGATATCAGTCTTGATTTGCGGATTTGTTCAGTGCGATTTTATTCTTTCCACGACTTAGTTCTCATAGCTAATGACAAATGCATTACCATTAAGTATTAGCATGGTATGACTCATCTTAACAGTATCGTCTTTTTACTTCTCTTTCTTTCGAGTAGAAGGGTTGGGATTCAGTTTATGTAGTAGAATCGTGGGCATTAAAACTTCCGCTGTTATATATCCTATTATTCACGGGTAGTGCAGTATTCCTTTTTGTAATCCATTTTCTGAAATGTCGAAATGTGTTAACACTGTTAACTAACCATCCCAAAACCACAGGCTAGCAACAAGATTTTAAGTTCTTGCCAATTCGGTATGGACTTTTGCCATACTCCCGAACAACATTCTGCTTTGCAGGTGCACGTACGAACAGACATTACACGTCGTCAAAATACTTGTACTAGTAAGGTTTTTATATTTTGTTGAATGCTTGTTGCATTCTGAAATAATTTAGTCCTATATAATCGATGTAATATGAATTTGAAGTAGGAAGATACAAAACGTGTCTATATATTACGGTCGCCATAGACTTGGTTAGAGCAGAACGGGCGGAATTTAAATGCTTTATCAGATCAGTAAATGAGTTTACCTTTAAACTCTTGTTAGACCGTGAGATGTACCAACAAAATATAGTATTGTTAACTTTTTAAAATACTACAAGGGTATATTTCTTTGCATTCATATTGAATTATGCATGTAATATGTTATCTTCCAGTTTGAACTTTCTGATTTTTCTGTTTTTTTTACTTATTTCAGTCTCCTGGGAAAGTAGAGCGAGTAGTTGAAATGTTTTTATCCATCGAAACTGCTCTGTGTAACTCAAATTGTTGGGTGCTACCCAACATTTACTTCACGCCTCATTGTCTGGAGAAGGACAGGAGCCAAATAGCCAGTTACAAAGAAATTGCGAAACGGCACAAAGTGACTGTGGTTGAGGATGAAGAATCAGCCACACATATAATTTACCCCGTTTCAGACCCTATTGATGATGAGTATTGCAGACCTATTTTCAAAAAAGATCGTCATATATTGTTTCACTGGTACTACTTTCCAGACAGCTATGACACTTGGGTTCAGGCTGATTTATCAGAAATCGGGAAGGAGGATCCTCCGGATCAAATTCCAAGGTTGTTATTGACACCGGACCATAAATGGCGGGTGACTGCTAGCTGGCTGATTGATCTTGATAAATATAACGAATGGATGAACGAAGAAGACTACGAGGTTGATGAGACGGGCAGGAAGAAGGTGCACAAATTGCGTATGTCCGTTGAGGATGTAGAGGATTTAACTGCTCAAGATGGGTCTTCATCTTCATCGGCTCCTCCATCTTCATCTGGGGACAAGGGCAAAGCTGCAAAAAAAGCTGGAAAACGCAAGAAGAGTCCGTCACCTCCAACGAAGAATTCTAAGCGACCAAAAAAGGGTAGTGCTACAGTCAGTACTCCAGGGAAGCCCACACCAAAAAATCCTCGCGTTATAGAGGAAGAGGAAGATTTAACTGGTGTCTTTGATAATCCCCCTTCGGATACGAACATTCAAGAAGTGCAACTTCCTAAAGCAGCGACTAATAAAAAGATAGAACCAGATTTTCAACCTTCGAAAGGATCTGTTGTAACTGACATGGACGAAGAGACTAATGCCGCAACTGAGAGAAATGATGATCTGGCGAAAATGCCCGACTTGACCAAATCCGCTATTGGTGGAATAGATGGGAAGGAAGAAGCGTCGGAAGATAATGTCACCGAGCAAACCCACCACATCGTGGTACCTTCCTATGCATCTTGGTTTGATTACAACGCAATTCATACAGTGGAAAAGCGTGCTCTCCCGGAATTTTTCAATGGCAGGAATAAATCTAAAACACCGGAAATTTATATGGCTTATCGAAATTTCATGCTGGATACTTATCGCTTGAACCCCAACGAATATCTGACCAGCACGGCGTGCCGACGGAATTTAGCTGGAGATGTTTGTGCCATTATGCGTGTTCACGCGTTTCTGGAACAGTGGGGACTTTTGAATTATCAGGTGGATGCGGACAGCAGACCCTCCCCTATGGGGCCTCCGCCAACCTCACATTTCCATGTATTGGCGGATACTCCATCGGGTCTGCAACCGGTCAATCCTCCAAAAATTCCTCAACCATCCGCTGCAAAGGCTCTGCTGGATCTAGATGCCGGGAAGAAAGACAGTGAAAAGAATGGAATCGATGTTGCTAATAATTTTGGATTGAAATTGGATCAGTAAGTTCTATTCTTTACAGAAATTAGTTATTTTCCCTTGGTAGGATTTATACTATATCCAATAATTCAATAGTAATGTCATATTTGTAATCATTGGGTTCTTGAATTTTCTTCAAGGTATGGAGCAAAGAGTGCAATAATGAAGAACAAGAATGTGGCCTCTATGACAAGAGATTGGACAGAACAAGAAACGTTGCTGCTATTGGAAGCTTTAGAAATGTACAAAGATGATTGGAACAAGGTTTGTGAACATGTTGGTTCACGTACTCAGGAAGAATGTATATTGCACTTTTTAAGACTCCCGATCGAGGATCCTTATTTAGATGATCCCACTAGTGGTAAGTACTTTTAAAACTGAAATTCCTGCCTAGAGTAAGTAATTGAAAGGAATAAAACTCGTTTCTGCTTATGTTGTGTAGGTGGTGGTGCCCTTGGTCCACTCGCGTTTCAGCCGATTCCATTCAGCAAGGCTGGGAATCCGATCATGTCCACAGTGGCATTCTTAGCCTCAGTGGTCGATCCTCGAATAGCATCTGCAGCAGCAAAAGCAGCCATGGAAGAATTTGCTAAAATTAAGGATCAAGTCCCGAGCTCTTTAATGGATTCACACTTGAAAAATGTTAAGAAGCATGCCAATGAAACTGGAGATATTAATCCAACCGCTGGTTTATCACAAAGTGGCATAGCTGGTACAGCTCCTCCAGATAAAGAAAAGGATGATGAAAGTACTGGTGAAAATAATTCTGCAAATGCTTCAGATGACAAATCCAAAGAGCAAACAGGAGAAAGTGATCAAAGTAAGCAACTAAAACTTGAGGACAAAGAAGGGAAAAAAGAAGATGGAGCTGGTGGAGCTACTGATAAATCAGATGACAAAATTGTAAAAGTAGAAGCTAAAGAGACTGAAGGTGGTAGCAAAGCAGGTGAGTCGGAAAAAATGGAAGTTGATGGTGACGAAAAGAAAACTGAAGAATCCAAAGATAAGAGTAAAGAACTTGCTAACGGAGAAGCAACAGACAAAGATTTAGAAAAGGAAGAAACTGATGAAGAGCGGCTGTTGAAGGATGCAACATTACAGACTGCAGCGTCGTCAGCGCTCGCCGCTGCTGCTGTGAAAGCAAAACATTTAGCAGCAGTTGAAGAAAGGAAAATTAAAAGTTTAGTAGCTTTGTTGGTTGAAACTCAAATGAAAGTAAGTGTTATGCGATGAATGATTTAGTATTTACATAAATCAGTAAAGTCATCAGTATATTTGTCATGTCCACGATATTTGTTCATTTCTTGCAGAAACTTGAAATTAAACTGAGGCATTTTGAAGAGCTGGAAACTATCATGGACAGAGAAAGAGAAGCTTTAGAATATCAACGTCAGCAATTAATAGCAGAGAGACAACAATTTCATCTAGAGCAACTTCGAGCTGCAGAAATGAGAGCAAGGCATCATGCTCATCAAAGACTTGTTTCGGAGCAGCAGCAACAACAACAACAACAACTCCAGATTCAGCAACAACCAACAGCCCACCATCAACAACCACCACAACCGACAACTGTTCCCCAAGATAATTTCATTGTAGGAAATAGTCCTGGCGTACCACAAACACCACCAACCCCAGCTTTCGCAACACCTCATGTTCCAGCTTCCCCAGCAGTGGGTGTTTAATAATTTATTCAATTTTTTTATTGCTACAATTTTTATCTAGACCTCTATATAAATATATATACATGGAAAATTAACGGTGAGTATATTTCGTACATGGTAAGGATGTAGTTGACTAGGAGTAATTTTAAAACAGTTGTCTCGTTACATGGACACATTGTCATTTCAAGTTGTCAAAAAAAGTTGTCAATCTCGTAAAAATATGTATTATGTCCAGGTATAATTGTACCCTGTAATCAAATATTATTGTTACTGTACCTCTATTCTGTTCCTTTTTGGTTAAAAATCTACCGTGATGATGAACATTATATACATACTGCACTTCGTAGAATAAGTAAGAAAAAATTCCAACATGTTATATACTTATAAAACACTAAGCTCTCGGCACTCATTGTCAATAGTTACTTAAACCGTGTGAAATGACGATTGAAATTGGTACCAGGTCAGGATAATAATTCTAATTTACGAGATAAACAGTTAAACAGTACTGTATCTGTCGTTTTTAATTTAAGTACTCTGTATGCTCGTTATAGTCTTACAGTACATCCACACGTACAACTTCTTCATATAACCATAATCTTGAAATGATCATTTCAGTACATTTTTAATTGTGTAATTTTATTCCTTTGGATTAAAATTCAAGTACTTGGTAAGAAAAAATTGGGAAGAGTTGTCGCATTCTTAACGGCGACCGTGGTTTATTTACCGGGCGTACTCATCCATGAATTCAATGTGACTTCTAAGTTGGTAAAAACATATTTTCTAAAACGTATACTTATGTACAAAGTACTTACTTCCCAATGCCATTTTTCCTTTTACCTCTTTTACCTATTTACATTTTTAAGAGGGGAGTATTTAAATACACGGCAAATTTTTGCCTCACATAAACTAAACTCATAAACAATGTTTACAAGACTGAAGGGAATAATTATTTGGATGTCTAATTTTTACCGAGAAAAAATTAATTCGAGTGACAGCTATATATTTCATACTTCACTCCTATTGGGCAGCCTTTCCTTTCCTGGTAACATGACACCCGATAATTGGCGCCGGTGCGGAAGTCGGCGCCAGGGTATTGTTTAAATATTGTTTTTAAATTCTGCATACAGGGTGACGAATATCATTACCTCCCTCCAGCCCAAAGGGTGCTAATCAGAAGATATCGCTTTTTTTTTGCAGTTCTTCGTGATTCATACGTGTAATTATGTAGTTCAATATTACGGGTCACACGACACCCTTATACTTCAGACAATTCCCGTTATAGCTGGTGTCTATACACTGGGAACTATTACATCATGGGCTATTTTTTCTTACCATAGTCCATCACAACAGATTTTAAAGAAAGGTTTTGCAAAGCATAGTTTTTATTTATAAACATTTCGAGGATTTAAAAAATTAAAAAGTGAAATAATGTAGCAGCATCAGGATCAGAGGGGAGTGTGCGTTATAGCGCTCGAGCTATCAGAAGTTACGATCTGCAATAAGTGACCGACTTTTGGGAACTGGAAATGGAACGAGTTCAGCTCCTGTACTGGGATGGATCTGACAAGACGGTAAACAGTAAACACTTGAATTCAGAGCTGGCACACACTGCAGGCAGACTCATTCACACAGTTAAATCCTATCTATTCTCACGTCTCCTCATATTTCATGGAGTGAATTCAACTTCAATCTACATGAATATTTTATTACCTTGACGAATATCCGCGAATTGTGTGCGAGCAGACTACACACAGACTACACGGCAAGTAATAAGTAATAATTCCAATCTTACATACATATTCTTCCTTTATTATACTTAAATAGCTTATAAATATTATATAAGTATTGTCGAATCACAGTGTGCACTGTCTGAATCTGAATCTTACTTATGTACAGTGAATTTATAATTATTTACTTAAATTATAATTTACCCTAACTCATTCGGATTATTATTGTGATTTGTGACTTTCATGGTGTTAAAATACCATTGTAATTAAAACGTTGATTTTTATAAATTTGAATTTGTAACAAAGCCATTTAAAATATTGTATGACACTTTTGGCAGTCAGGTTTGACAATGTGTAATGGAAAGAAGCGTTTGTAGACAGTATAGTTGTTTGGTCATATGTAAGTTAGGTTTTTTGGGGAGTTGATTTTTTATAGAAATGTTTTTTAAATTTTTTTTGGTACAGGCAATTGGAGGTCACGGTTGAGTGACGTTGACACAGTATGGTGACAAGATTGTAGCAGAATGCGAGCAGAAGTGTAGTACAATATTTATGTGGTGTTGACTTATTGACGTTTATGGTTTATTTGCAAAGTTGAAAAAGTATAGCGAATCTGTGTATATATATGGATGTTCAAATGCAAGGGTTTATTTAATAGCTCATAAATCAGTTAGGTACTTACTTTTGGGAAATGTTATTCTATATATTTGAGTATTTTTGGTACTTGTACTTAGATCACTACAACATACTCTCTGACAATTAGTGTCAGTGTGTGTGGTGTGGTTATAGTTTATAGTGAGACTATATCGGTGGTTATACGATAGTTAGGTGCAGTATGTGGTTTGCTTTTTTAGAGGTACTTATGCGTGCGTGGTCGATGATGTAGATACACATTATAATCGGTGTGGAGGTGACACTAGAGCTGTTATTCGGAAATGTTAAAGTTTGAATATTAATTTTATTTAGAAGGAAAAGAAAATGCACAGGTCGACTTGTTCTGGGCAGTTAAATCACGCTGGATCTTGGAAGAATTGATGCGGAATTTTGTGAATTCTGGACCTGGAAGATTTCAGTCTCGGGATAGCCGTGTAGAAGAGACATTTCTTTTTATTGTCACAAAATGAATATTAAGAAAGTATTTGTTATTGGTACTGCGGGTTTCGTAGCAGTGTGCCTCGGACTATTTTATATTCTCAATTCAACCTTGCCTCTTCGAAGTAATAATAAGGTGAGTTCGGGATCCTGCTTTGTTGATTAGTGTCAGTAAAGAGCGAGTACAGATATCAGGTTTTAAGGAGTGTAGAGATAGTGACTATTGCATGACTGGAGTTGGGACGGGAGAGTTTAAAGTGTAAATTATGGTTTTTTTAGCTCGACTATGAAAAAGTGGAAGCTAAGCTGGACCTGTTGGAGAAAGCAGTGTACAGCCACAGGAAATCTATGTCTGAATTGGAGTCGTTGTTAGAAAATGTACCAAGGGTAGAAGACAATATGATCAACAGTAATAATGAAATTGACGTGCCAAAAAAGGAGATTGGTCAAAATATTGATGTGGGAACGATGTTCAAGGCACCTCAGGGAGGTGGGAGCTATCAACTGTCGAACACGTGTTCCGCGGCCTTTAAGATAGGAACAGAAGCCAAATCAGACATAAATGTACTGTTTCGTTGATTATTATTTCAAGTTAGTGTGTGCTCCTTTTTTAGCGTAATTTACTTTGATGTGCAATTTTTAGATGTTGAATGTCTATGACGAGCTACCATTTGATGATGTGGATGGAGGTGTGTGGAAACAAGGGTGGGATGTCCAACCAGATCTTAATAGATTTACTGCTAGCAATAAACTTAGAGTAATTGTTATTCCACATTCGCACAATGATCCAGGTAATGGTGGCATTTTTATTTTTTATTGGAGTTAGCGTTTAGGAAGTATGACATCCATAAAAGTCTTTTGATTCTATGTTAGGTTGGATCAAGACTTTCGAAAATTACTATGAGACCCAAACTAAGGGTATCCTGAATTCAATGCTGGATAAGTTGAGTGTTGACAAATCTCTAAAGTTCATTTGGGCTGAAATATCTTATTTTAGCATGTGGTGGGACGATTTAAGCGAAAAAGACCGTATTAAAGTAAAAAAGTAAGTTCAGACAAATTTTTCTTTCAGTTGGTCGTCCTCTTCTATGTCGGCCTCATTCCTGTGTTAAATCAGTATATAGTTTAAACAATTTGCGAATTCGGAATGTTGCTTTTCGATCTTCAAGCTGGTGTATACAAACAACTGTTTGTTTTTGCTTAGGTTGGTGGAGAACAAACAATTAGAATTTGTAACCGGCGGCTGGGTGATGCCTGATGAAGCTTCTTCGCACTATTTTTCCATGCTGACTCAATTGATTGAAGGACATCAATGGCTTTTGCATCATTTGGATTACATTCCCAAGTATTTAACATTTCATTCATCAGTAGTTTGGTCCTAAAATATAGATATCAGTAATAAATTAGGGAACTTTAATAAAATAATTAAATGAGGTGCTCAGATTTCACTGATTTTTATTGTACTAGGAATGGATGGTCAATTGACCCATTTGGAATGTCTCCAACAAATGCATACTTATTGAGACGGGCTGGCCTAAGTAATATGCTCATTCAAAGAACTCATTATGCAGTCAAGAAATATTTAGCAAAAAAACAAGAGCTAGAATTCAACTGGAGACAAATATGGGGTATAATTTTTTAGCTTTTATATTTGTTTAATTAACATTTTATTTTCAGTAATTATCATTTGCGGCAAATAAATTTGTTTATGGGTCGATATAGACCTTACAACGCGCCATTTCAGTTTAGTTGATGTTGATGTACATTCGTATAAATTACTTATTGTTAGGTAAATTGTTGAGTGTATTATTTAAACTGGGTCCTTTTGCTTGTTTTTTTACAGATACGAAGGGTACTGCAGATATGTTTTGCCACATGATGCCATTTTATAGCTACGATGTTCCTCATACTTGTGGTCCAGACCCATCAGTGTGCTGTCAGTTTGATTTCAAACGGATGCGAGGGATTTCTCACGTTACCTGTCCCTGGCACAAAGCTCCACAGCCCATAAGACCTCAAAATATTAAAGAAAGGTGGCAACTTAGAACTTTTGAATGCAGTTATTCTTAGTTTACAGATATGTTTTGAAAATTGTGCAAAAATAATATGAAAATATATTTGGCGCTTTAAGAGCACTATTACTACTTGATCAGTACCGGAAAAAAGCTATGCTGTACAAAACAAACGTATTGTTGGTTCCTCTTGGGGATGACTTCAGGTGGGAAGATCATAAAGAATGGGACGCTCAGACGAGTAATTACGGAAGACTATTCAATTACATAAACTCAAATGAGGATCTGTTTGCTGAGGTAATAACTGTTTAGAAATATGATTTTATTACCTATTGTGTGAATTATTCTAAAACGTTTTTAATTATTATTATTGGACGTCGATACTAATTTGATTTGTTTATTCATGATACCATAATGCGAGAAAACTGTTGCTCCCATAATTGTGGCTAATTCCGTATATGTAGTTACTCTAGTTTAATTTGAGATAATTACAAAAACACTAGATTGTGAACTTATATTTGTATTCGACTATCTGTATATTCATTCCTTGTGACTTTTTTATTGTAGGCCAAATTTGGAACCTTGGATGACTATTTCGAAGAGCTAAAGAAAGAAGTTACTGATGGGTCCTTCAAACCGAAAGTTTTGTCTGGAGATTTTTTCACGTACTCAGACCGGAACGACCATTACTGGAGTGGATACTTTACTTCTCGTCCTTTTCACAAATCCGCAGATAGACAACTCATGGCTCTTTTGCAGTAAGTTCTTACTTTATCAGAAGAATTGTAGTTATTTTACAGATGAGATAATATGCAATCGCCTTTAGGAGCGCTCAAATGACGTACATGTTGATGACAGCGGAAATATCCAGAAGGTGGGGAAATTTGGGAGATCATGGTTTTGTGAGAAATTTACTGGGGAAGTTGATCAAAAGCAGACGGACTTTAAGTTTATTTCAACATCATGATGGAATTACAGGAACATCTAAAGATCACGTGGTCACTGATTATGCCCAGAAGTAAGTGTGTAACTCTCGGCTTACAAAGATTATACTGTGAAAAAAATAATGTTGTTAACTAGGCCGCAATTTAGTTTGATACATGTCTCAATTCTGATATTTTTAGGATGTATTCAGCGATGAATGATTGTAACCACGTCATGCAACAAAGTTTGCATGTGCTTTCTCATTTGGCAGATAATCAGTTATCCTTAGGTGACATCACGGAAAACACTGACTTTTACAAACCTATCATTTCGAAAGATACACACACTGAAATTCCTCACTACAATCTCCTGTATGTTGACGTGACAATTTCTGAGAAAATTATTAAAGTTTTTAATCCTTCTATAAGAAGGAGGGTTAAACTCGTAAGGTTGTATGTGTCTACATATAAAATCGAGGTATGATACTACACTGCATTTAGCCCTATTCTAAACATAGCAACAAATCATTTATGATGGATTTGTATGTGCTAATATTGTAATTAATCAAAGTTTTTTAATCTTTTCTCGTAGGTAACAGATCTTCTTGGTAACATTATTCCTCATGAACTATTACCGGTGTTCGAGTCAGAAACGACAATATCTGGAAACAATTTTGAACTTACTTTTGTTGCGGAAATTGAATCTCTGTCTGTAAAGAATTATGTTGTGAAACACTCAGCTACCGACAAGTAAGTAAAAAATACTGTATGATTTTTTACCTGCGATTGGTGAAGGTTTTTACGATCCACTTTAAGCATTCAGATAATTCTCCATTTCATTGTACACTTGCTCTGTGTAGAATAATTCCAAAGCCTGAGATTTTGATATTCAATTCTCCAAACCCGATAACTGAACACAAAGTGTTTGGCGTCAATAACATGCCAAGCCCTGAAACAATCCAAATTTCCAATGGGTACATGACTGTTAATTTCAACGAAGATGGATTCACAAATTCGGTTTCAGTTAATGGCAAAGAACATTCCGTCAAAACATCGTTCGCAAGGCAAGCGCATCTTTACCGATAATATGTATATCCCAGGCAGGTTCAATTTCGAATTTTAAGATTCACTGTTTTGTTCTATTGTTATTCAGTTACGGAGCACAATCAAGATCTGAAACGTCTGGCTTGTATTTATTCTTCCCCGACGGCAACGCTGTTCCATTACCGGTTGTTAAACCTTTAATAAGGGTTATAAAGGGAAAATTCCAAAGTTATGTGGAAGTTTGGTTAACCCAAGTGAAGCATCGTGTGACAATTTTCAATCATCCAGGTATGTGCATATTATCCAAGATCCAAGGTGAAACTTGGAACCACAGTACTCAATGTAGCCATAAATTATACCTATTTATTCTTATACTCCTTCCGTTTTAAAAAAAGTTATTGATTGAATTTTGTCATTGGCAGGATTCGAGCATTATGCAATTGAAATAAAAAACTTGGTCGATATACGACGCGAGAAGAACTACGAGTTATCAATGAAAATTGCAACAGATATTAACTCGAAAACTGCCTTCCAAACTGATCTGAACGGCTTTCAGGTATTAAATTGCTTTTGTAAACATATTTTAAAAAACTCTCGAAAGATTAATTAAGTAATGCGTGGTTTAATGACTATGTATTTGAACATGTAGATGATTCGAAGAAAATGGTATAGTAAAATACCAATACAAGCTAATTTTTATCCAATTACAACGTCCGCTTATATTGAGAGTGGGGATGTGAGAATGACACTCTTAACCGCTCAGTCACTAGGGGGCACAAGTTTGAAATCTGGTGAGTTAGAAATAATGATGGATCGTCGCCTTCTGCAAGATGACAACCGTGGTGCTGGCCAAGGCTGCACGGATAATTTGGAAACCATGCATGTCTTTCGAGTTGTGTTTGAAAAACCAGTTTGTACCGATCCGCAAGCAGATATTTCGCCACCTATGCTCTCTCTCGCAGCCCATCTGCAATTACAAGATCTTCAGCTACCATTACAAATGTTCTCTGCTCCGCATCAAACGACGAAAGATTCTCTTTCGGGCGTGTCTGATTACATTCCAGTGACACCAAGTGAAGCTATCTCGTGTGACGTAGAATTATTAAGTGCTGTCCCCCTTCCTGACTATGCAGATTCCATGGATGATCATAGTTACATTACTGCCCCGAAATCTTCCCTTTTATTTCATCGTTTCGGATTCGATGGTAGATTCTTAGGAGCAATCCCACTTCCTTACTGTGCTCATGAGGAGAGTAAATTAGGCAGAATTAATATTAAGCAGATATTCGGAGATCTCGTACAGCCGAAAATCCAGCAAGCAACTTTATCCTTTTTGATTGAAGGTAAAGATATTGCATCCAATGACTCCATATTGATGAAACCCATGGAAGTATATGGGTTTATGACACGATTTCATATTAAGAGATAAAAGTGTCTGGAAGACGAAATAAGCTCGTTAACTGCAACCCATTACTATTATTTATAGTTGAGAATGTAGGGACGCTACTAGTGTTGTTACTACTAGACGAGTGTATTGTAGCACTGTTACCTTTTGTTACTCTTCTTGTGATAATTCATTCAATATAAATCAATAGCGGAAGTTGGAAGTTGTGGCAATTTTTTAAAACTCTTAAATTTTGTAGGTTGAAGTTTTAAAAGACCGTTTGTTAACACGAAAATAAGTTCGTTTTAAGGCGAGGTTCTATATTGGAATGTTCATTGATGTAATTCGTTAGAAGGGCAGTGTGTTGAGTATACGTATGTCAGTACAATGCAAATTCACAAGAAAAATATTACCATAGTAGAACCCAGTCAGGTCGAATATTTAGCATTTGATCGTGTCAGTGTAATTATGAATATATTAAATAGTTGGTTGAATCTTTGGGTTTGGGATAATCACCCTGTGAGTCAGTGAACTAATTGTAAGTATCGATGGAACCGTAAAGTGAAGTGAACTTAAAATCGTGGTGACGCCTGTGAATTGTAAATGCTAGTAATATTGATGTTATGTACCAAAAACCAGTCATAAAGTACCAATTAAGTTTATTTATACTTTTTATTGGTTTATATTAAAATAAGCAGTTTATTTTAAAAACAAGTTTGCTATACAAGCAAGCATTGTTTTTGTGTGTACCAAGCGCTACAAAATTTAATATTAGAGGAATTGTTAAACAGTTATAAAAGTGCAATAATTTGATTGTCACTATCTCGCACGTATAAGCGGTTAAATTAAAGCAGTAGGTTTGATATCAGTCAAGCGTTAGGTTTAACAAATGTAGTCACTTCGTTACATACCATAGCAATCCCGCAATGGTGTTGATAATTTGCCTTAGTATGATAGCAGAAATGGTTGTTTATTTGTAATTTATCAACACAATATTTTTATAAAAATAAGTATAGTTAATATGCGTGAATGAAAGATCTTTCACAAACCTACAGTACTAACAGTACAGTCGTGTGAAGTATTAATTTGTGAAACTGTAAGATTCCTACAGACTTTTCATTTTCATTCTCCATGTAAAATATAATTTAACTAAGTTGCGTTGAAACCCGTTTGGTTGATTTTGTTTGCCATTTCTAAAGTTCTTCATTATGAAATAGTTGCGCAATAATTAGTCGAAATGACATTGGCGTTTTAACTGTAGTAGATGTAGATAGCAAGAGCTGAGGCAACCTAAAACGACGACTTTTGATGCGGGTAAATAATTGGGATTAATACTGATTAGGACGTCATGTCAAACTTAATTTTTGTGCTCTTTCTGCTGTCGTATCTTACAACAGAAAAATTCAATGCGTATAATTACATATCACAGTGTGTCAGAAAATCTGCTAAATCATCATTTTACGCTACCTAGGTGTCATTGTGACAGCTGTCAAGGTGTTTTTCAAATGTAGCAAATTAATCACGACATATTCACATATTCTTCCTATCGTATTGACGTCAAAATCACAACCGTTTAAACAGGGTGGCTGCACGCATTTTCTACCCCACCGCCAGCCCATAAATAATGACGCAGTTCTTTGAAACGCCCATAAAATTTGTACAAATGAGCGTTTGTGCATTTCGTAAAAACATTTAGCGGGGGAATAAACTGGTTTAAGTTCTACAATCCTTCGAATATTCGATGGAAAAATTCCACTTCACTGCTGCCCTAGTCTAGTCAGACTTGACTAGGAAAGTCTAGACTTGACTAGACTAGGAAGCAAAATGGTCGTAAAAGAATAGACTTGACTTGACTACCCTTGGTGTTACTATTATGCGACTTGACTAGAATAGACTAGGGCAACTTGCGAAATCACAGAACTTGACTAGACTTGACTTGCATGGCTTCATGCAAAACCTAGTCAATTCACAATTACTTGAGGCTCCCCCATGTAGCTGAAAATCAAAGCTAGAAAGCCAACGTGAAATTCCAGTGGCACGTAATGCGCAACGTCAGCACCGTTTGGTATCCTTAAGTATATGGTTTCGTTTCGAAGGATCAAAACATCAAATTGTCTACTGGGTACGTAGAAAGGTTTAGGAAAAATCTAGTCTTTAGTTATAATTTATTGCTTAAAACTGCAATTGATCAAACTGAATCATGATAATGAAAACTAGAATACATTTCCCACAATAATTTCTGTATTTAAAAGTAGTGATTTTTTCAAAAGAATTTTTTGTTAATACTTTTAAAATTGCAACTAAAATTAAAACAATTTGTCAAATATTTTCCTTACTGGTAGAGACCCTTGAATGTATACCTGGTGTGATAATGCTGGTACCTGAAAAAGTATTTGATACCTTACATTGCACCAGGCACTTATTGAACCCCGAATACAGTTGGTTCTGCTAGGCCTCAAAGGGACGCAGATCGCAGTGACATTTGCACTCCTTTCCAGTCGAAATTACCCAACATAAGAACGCCGAAACGACGATTTAGGTTTTCATTTCCCCAAATTCTAATTCACCTCCAACATTTTAATGTCTGCTTACTCATTTAAAACATGTCAACTGTCAGTTAATACCGTATAAATTCCTGGTTTCTTTAAAATAAACTACGTGTAGCTTCCGGAGTTCCTCACTGTCAGAGCTAGTTTTTCGTCAATTGGTTGATTCCGTGGAATCAAATCGTGATTCCTTGCTGTCAGCACCAGTTTCAGAAAAATTAGTCCGCCTATGGAGCTGGTACATTCTAAATATACTCGATACATTTTACGATATCTGTCATTGTTCCTACCAGTTTGCCTTCAATTAATACCAATTACATACAGACCTGGTACTTCCTCCCTTACGCCAAAACCCCGCCCCAAACCAAAGAACCTGTCTTTCTAACGTGACCTTTAACAATTATATTTATTATCTTTGTATTAGACGGAAAAATTCTACCCAGGGTAAAAATAATTCTGGGAGGGAAAATCACAAAGGAAGGGATTCTTTTTTGAGAACGTAAGATTCAGCAGTGAAATGCGGAAATGATTTTCCAGGGAGAATTGCAAAAATCCGGTCCCTGGGTATAACCTACTACAAATTCCACACCTTGTACCTGGTATTTTTCCTTGTGCGTCCCAGTGGAAATTTCATATAGATAATATACCAGATAATATTCCAATTTAATATTCCTATATACCAGATAAAACAAGTCAACCATAATTTGCTATAAAGCCCTATTTTCTTTATTATTTTATAAATTTGAATCCGAACTTACTGCTAAGTTGCCAAAACTATCTGCTTACAAATAACTACAGACAATCAGGAAAGGATTAATAAAATAATTTGTACCCTGGCCTTGGCCCTCAAAATAGATTTGTGGGCATTTACGTATGCAATCTTGTTGAAATTTTTTTACCTTGGCCCTAAATTTGTTAGCATGGTCGGGCCAGGTTAGGCCAGCCCATAAATCCACCCCTACTGAAAATTGTTGATTGGGCAAAAATCTTGCTGAACATTATTATTGTATTATTGATCTTATAAACTACACGTGTTGTTTCTCAATTGTACGTCGTTTGATGTAATTAAAAATTACTAAGTTTTTTGCTAGAGATGTTATCTCTTCTGAATCTGAAAATCTGAAAATTTTGAACTCAACGATACTCAAGTTTCTGAAAAAAGTAAATGTTGCTATTCAAAACGAAGGAAGTTTTATAAAAAATTCAATGTGACTAGAAGAATTAACTAGAGTTGACTAGGGAACCAGTTGCAGAATCGAGACTAGGACTAGACTTGACTATTGCTACTTAAACATACAGCTGACTTGACTAGACTTGACTAGTTGCGGCTCTAAACTTTAAAGACTAGACTAGACTTGACTAGGTAGCCTGGCGGGCAGCAGTGTTCCACTTACACCCTAAGTGTCTAATACGACAAATATCACCCCGAAAATGTCGCCTGCTATACACAATGCGAATCATGTGAACACGTAACCAGTTTCAAATTGGATTATTAAACAAAACAAGCGCAGATATTTTATTAAGTTTTTAAATAGATATTGAGGTACAAATCACGAAGGGTACAATTTAAAGCATAGATTCCGAGTGTATCCCATACAAAACATTGCAATTCATCGTCCTACGTTAATCTCATCATCGAGGCGTCATCATCTAAATGTATGCTCCGATATTATCCGATTCTTCCAAGTCTAGCTCCTGCCATAGCTCAGCGTTAGACAACATTTCATTCCAAAAGTCTTACCGTCGTAAAGAAGAAAATAAATGAACCACTGCTTGGTTGCTGACATGGATCCGATTAGGCTCGACCGTTTCCACCTCGTCAGAGGTCAAACATTTCGCAGTAACAGGAATTCTTGAAAATTATAGTCCGTAGTGTCCAGCCCAAAATTATTTATCTTTACCACTAATAATAACTGCCAAATGCCGCGCAGTTTGTAGATGTGGTATTGTTGATCATTCCCTAGCTACGAAATCAGGGGTGTTGAGAACAATTATTTCGCTAATTTTGAAGGATTTTTTTTTTTCAGATTCTTGAAAATCATAAATGCAATGAACTGAATCACATAAGGTCACGGAGGTAAATCAGTGAAGTAAAGCCTGGGCTTTTCCACATCACGCTTATTCCAATTTTTTATTTCCAAAGCAAAATTTCAAATAAATGTTGACGTTTTTAAGATTTCATGGACTTTAAAATGCGCTCTCACAAAAGCCACTGCGGCCAAGTCATTTGGTCATGGAGGTCGAAAAGTCGGCCAGGTAGCAATAAATGATGAATGGATAGAAATATCAATAAGTCCGAAAAATGGAAGGAGTACAAAACTGGAGCTAATTTTATTGAGGGGGTGCAGTGTGCTGATTGGGGAGTCAATTTTTAAAGGAACAGTAACAAGAAAGCTTGAAGATTTTGCACGTTAGGTCTTCTGGTAATGGGGCAAGTTGAGACAGCAGGGTGGGGAATCCTGTTGGAGAAGTGATAATTAGCAAAGTCCACACTTCATCTCTCGGAACCATCCCGCTTTTACTTTCTCACTCTCCGTCCAGATACTCTTAACATGGTTGTAAGGACATGTGGGAATCGTCATGTCACTTCAAAACGAACTCTACATGAACTAGGTCTCTTCTGAAACTTAAAATCGCACAACACACTCCAGAATTATTTTTCACGAAAATTTCAGGCTCTTTTTATGAGCGAGGCGATATAATGGAATGATCTCGGTTCTGACCTTGTGGACACAATGGCTTCCATGCTATTCAACTTACAATAGCTGGAAACCAATTTCAACAGCACAACCTCCTGACGTCGCAGATGTGCAAACCACAAAATTTTGAAAAAATTTCGAACAAATTCAAAATCGATATGTATACACTTCAAATTTGGTTTACAGTTCCCTTGAACTCGTGAATAATCATACAACCACTTCGAATTTCCCAGTTTTCCAAAAATTATGGGAAACTTCTCAACAAACGGAATCTTGGAACGATCGTGGTTTTGACCTTGTGGACACAAAGGTTTCTATACCATTAAGCTTAGGTGAAAACAAATTTACCCAACACAAACGCCTGACCATGCAGATGTGCAAACCACTTCAAAATAAAAAAATGTCAAAAGCTTCAAATTAGTCTTACACTTTCTCCTGACGGTCGCTGAAGACCTTCCTGCAGGGGCGTAAGATTCAGCAGGGAAATTTAGAAATGATTTTTCAGGGAGATTTACAAAAAATCGTCCCCTGGCTCATGTTTATTTGGTTCTAGGCCAACTGCCACCAAAACCTGCCACAATCCCAACTGCCACTTAGACCCATTGCCACACGCACAACTGCCACATCACCTATGCAGCACTTGCACTTATACCGCTTCTAAGCAAACTTAATTTACATGTAAATACTTTTTAAAAAATTTGAAATTGAAAAGCGTCATTGAAAATAAACATGCTAAGTGCCATTGAAAATAACCATGCTGCTCATTGAAAATAACCATGCTAAGTGTCATTGAAAATAACCATGCTTAGTGTCGCTGCAAATTCCAATGCTAAGTGTCTTGGCAAATTCCAATGCTAAGCGTCATTGCAAATTCCTATGCTAATTGTCATTGCAAAAACATATGCTAAATGTCGTTGCAAAAACCTATGCTAAATGCCATTGCAAAAACCTATGCTAAGTGTCATTGCAAAACTAATGCTAAGTGTCATTACAAAACTAATGCTAAGTGTCATTGCAAAACTAATGCTAAGTGTCATGGCGAAATCCTATGCTAAGTGCCGTTGCAATACCTGTGCTAAGTGTCATGGCGAAATTCTATGCTAAGTGCCATTGTATGAGTGTTGGTTTTTGCTACATCACTTAGCATAGGCTGTTAGAATTGCCTTGTGGCAGTTCTCCGGGTGGCAGTTGTTACCACTTGGTTTTGGATCGGTGGCAAAAAATTATTGTGGCAGTTGTGGGGGTGGCAGTTGGCCGGACACGGTTTATTTGCATCAAACGACGTATAATTGAGAAACAGCACGTGTAGTTTCCAAGAGAATCCTCTCTACTAATTTGAAAGAGTGGGCCGTCTTCGTCTTGGTGTAATACGAATTTGAGATTCAAATAAAAAAAAATTAAAGCATTTTACAGTAGCAAGGGCGGCGAAATTGCCACGGGCAGCTGTCTACCACCAAGACGCCCCACTCTTTCAAATTAGAAGTGAGAATTATTTTAAAAAATTATTAAAGCAAAATTAAATTAAAAAATAATTATTATTTTGCCGTGTTAGTCTACACTTTTATTAGGGTAGTGCTATTCATATATTTCATACAACTATTTACTGCCTTCCCAATTTACATTTGCCTCGCTGAGCCAGCAATAATTGCTGGCTGTGCAGTGCTAGTTATTACATATAAATTAATAGCAAAAAAAAGCTAAAACAGAAGTTGCTTTTGCGTCCTCAAAAGTTAAAAACAAGTTTTCTGGTTGGGTTTGTCAAAGGAATCAATATTCTGTTACTGAAAATGATGAAAACGCTTGAAACGACGAAAAGCAACTCTACGAAATGTGCATAATTTGTAGTCACCATAAAGTAGCCGAGTAGCAGAACTATACCTTATTTTCATGCAATCCCACAATATGCTTCATTTATTATTCGTTGATTACACCATTACATATTGCAATTCAAGGAAATTCAGAAATTCTCATGTAAATACTGTTGAAAACACTACGGCGGAATTTCATACTTTAGCATATTAGGATTGCATAAAGTTAGATGAATCCTTATTCTGAAACAAAGGCATGGTGCTGCTACTCGGTACTTTCTGGTGACAATAAGCTGAATATATCGTAGCGTTGCTTTTCGTCGTTTCAAGCGTTTTCATCATTTTCAGAAACAGAACATGGATGACTTTGACAAACCCAACCAATTACTTGTTTTTAACTTTCGAGGGCGCAAAACCAACTTCTGTTTTAGCTTTTATAGTTATTAATTTGTTTCCAACTTTTTGATCCAAAAGGACACATTACAATAAAAATATGCAAAATTGAAAATGCAAAATTGAAAATGCAAAATTGAAAATGCAAAATTGAAAATGCAAAATTGAAAATGCAAAATTGAAAATGCGAAATTGAAAATGCAAAATTGAAAATACAAAATTGAATATGCCAAAATTAAAATGCAAAATTGAATATGCCAAATTGAAAATACAAAATACAAAATTCAAAATTGAGATTTGCAAAATTAAAAATGCAAATCGAAAACGCAAAATTGAAAATGCAGAATTGAAAATGCAAAATTGAAAACGCAAAATTGAAAATGCAAAATTGAAAATGCAAAATTGAAAATATAAAATTAAAAATGCAAAATTGATACTGCAAAACTAAAAATGCAAAATTGAAAATGAAAAATTGAAACTGCAAAATTTAAATTGCAAATATGAAAATGAAAAATTGAAACTGCAAAACTGAAAACGCAAAACGGAAAGCGCACAATTGAAAATGTAAATTGAAACTTCAAAACTGAAAACGCAAAGATGAAAACGCAAAATTGAAAACGCAAAATTGAAAATGCAAAATTGAAAACTCAAAATTGAAAATGCAAAAATAAAAATGCAAAATTGAAACTGCAAAATTTAAACTGCCAAATTGAAACTGTAAAATTGAAAATGCAAAACCGCAAATAAAAATATGAAAATGCAAAATTAAAAATGCAAAATTGAAAATGAAAAATTAAAAATGCAACGTTGAAAGTGCAAAATAAAAACTGCAAAATTGAAAATGCCAAATTGAAACTGCAAAATTAAAAATGCACAATTTAAATTTAAAGTATAAAAATGCAAAACTGAAACTGCAAAATTGAAACTGCAAAATTGAAACTGCAAAATTGAAACTGTAAAACTGAAAATGCCAAATTGAAAATTAAAATTGAAAATTAAAATTGAAACTGCAAAATTGAAACTGCAAAATTGAAAATACCAAATTGAAAATGCAAAATTGAAACTGCAAAACTGAAAACGCAAAATTGAAAATGCAAAAATGAAAATGCGAAAATGAAAATGCAAAATTGAAACTGCAAATTTGAAACTGCAAAACAAAAAATGCAAAATTGAAATTGAAAAATTGAAACTGCAAAACTGAAAACGAAAAACTGAAAACGCAAAATTGAAAACGAAAATTGCAAATGAAAACTTGAAACTGCAAAACTGAAAACGACAAACTGAAAACGCAAAATTGAAAACGAAAATTGCAAATGCAAAATTGAAACTGCAAAACTGAAAACGCAAAATTGAAAATGCAAAAATGAAAATGCAAAATTGAAACTGCAAATTTGAAACTGCAAAATTGAAACTGCAAAATTGAAACTGTAAAACTGAAAATGCCAAATTGAAAATACAAAATTGAAAATTAAAATTGAAACTGTAAAATTGAAAATTCAAATTGAAACGGCAAAAACTGAAAATACCAAATTAAAAATGCAAGATTAAAAATGCAAAATTGAAAATGTAAAATTGAAAATGCAAAATTGAAAATGCAAAATTGATACTGCAAAACAAAAAATGCAAAATTGGAAATGAAAAATTGAAACTGCAAAACTGAAAACGAAAAACTGAAAACGCAAAATTGAAAATGTAAATTGAAAATGAAAAATTAAAACTGCAAAACTGAAAACGCAAAATTGAAAATGTAAATTGAAAATGCAAAATTGAAAATGCAAAACTGAAAATGATAAACTGAAAACGCAAAATTGAAAACGATAATTGCAAATGCAAAATTGAAACTGCAAAACTGAAAACGCAAAATTGAAAATGCAAAATTGAAAACTCAAAAATGAAAATGCAAAAATAAAAATGCAAAATTGAAACTGCAAAATTGAAACTGCCAAAATGAAACTGTAAACTTGAAAATGCAAAACCGCAAATAAAAATATGAAAATGCAAAATTAAAAATGCAAAATTGAAAATGCCAAATTGAAACTGCAAAATTAAAAATGCACAATTTAAATTTCAAGTATAAAAATGCAAAATTGAAACTGCAAAATTGAAACTGTAAAACTGAAAATGCCAAATTGAAAATTAAAATTGAAAATTAAAATTGAAACTGCAAAATTGAAACTGCAAAATTGAAAATACCAAATTGAAAATGCAAAATTGAAACTGCAAAACTGAAAACGCAAAATTGAAAATGCAAAAATGAAAATGCGAAAATGAAAATGCAAAATTGAAACTGCAAATTTGAAACTGCAAAACAAAAAATGCAAAATTGAAATTGAAAAATTGAAACTGCAAAACTGAAAACGAAAAACTGAAAACGCAAAATTGAAAACGAAAATTGCAAATGAAAAATTGAAACTGCAAAACTGAAAACGACAAACTGAAAACGCAAAATTGAAAACGAAAATTGCAAATGCAAAATTGAAACTGCTAAACTGAAAACGCAAAATTGAAAATGCAAAAATGAAAATGCAAAATTGAAACTGCAAATTTGAAACTGCAAAATTGAAACTGCAAAATTGAAACTGTAAAACTGAAAATGCCAAATTGAAAATACAAAATTGAAAATTAAAATTGAAACTGTAAAATTGAAAATTCAAATTGAAACGGCAAAAACTGAAAATACCAAATTAAAAATGCAAGATTAAAAAATGCAAAATTGAAAATGCAAAATTGATACTGCAAAACAAAAAATGCAAAATTGGAAATGAAAAATTGAAACTGCAAAACTGAAAACGAAAAACTGAAAACGAAAAATTGAAAATGTAAATTGAAAATGAAAAATTGAAACTGCAAAACTGAAAACGCAAAATTGAAAATGTAAATTGAAAATGTAAAATTGAAAATGCAAAACTGAAAATGTTAAACTAAAAACGCAAAATTGAAAACGATAATTGCAAATGCAAAATTGAAACTGCAAAACTGAAAACGCAAAACTGAAAATGCAAAAATGAAAATGCAAAAATGAAAATGCAAAATTGAAACTGCAAATTTGAAACTGCAAAAGAAAAAATGCAAAATTGAAAATGAAAAATTGAAACTGCAAAACTGAAAACGAAAAACTGAAAACGCAAAAATTAAAAACGAAAATTGCAAATGCAAAATTGAAACTGCAAAACTGAAAACGCAAAATTGAAAATGCAAAAATGAAAATGCAAAATTGAAACTGCAAATTTTAAACTGCAAATTTGAAACTGCAAAATTGAAACTGCAAAATTGAAACTGTAAAACTGAAAATGCCAAATTGAAAATACCAAATTGAAAATGCAAAATTGAAACTGCAAAACTGAAAACGCAAAATTGAAAATGCAAAAATGAAAATGCAAAAATGAAAATGCAAAATTGAAACTGCAAATTTGAAACTGCAAAACAAAAAATGCAAAATTGAAAATGAAAAATTGAAACTGCAAAACTGAAAACGAAAAACTGAAAACGCAAAATTGAAAACGAAAATTGCAAATGAAAAATTGAAACTGCAAAACTGAAAACGACAAACTGAAAACGCAAAATTGAAAACGAAAATTGCAAATGCAAAATTGAAACTGCAAAACTGAAAACGCAAAATTGAATATGCCAAAATTAAAATGCAAAACTGAAAATGCAAAATTGAATATGCCAAATTGAAAATACAAAATACAAAATTCAAAATTGAGATTTGCAAAATTAAAAATGCAAAATTGAAAATGCAAAACTGAAACTGCAAAACTGAAACTGCAAAACTGAAACTGCAAAGCTGAAACTGCAAAACTGAAACTGCAAAACTGAAACTGCAAAGCTGAAACTGCAAAACTGAAACTGCAAAGCTGAAACTGCAAAACTGAAACTGCAAAACTGAAACTGCAAAGCTGAAACTGCAAAACTGAAACTGCAAAGCTGAAACTGCAAAACTGAAACTGCAAAACTGAAACTGCAAAGCTGAAACTGCAAAACTGAAACTGCAAAACTGAAACTGCAAAACTGAAACTGCAAAGCTGAAACTGCAAAACTGAAACTGCAAAACTGAAACTGCAAAACTGAAACTGCAAAGCTGAAACTGCAAAACTGAAACTGCAAAACTGAAACTGCAAAACTGAAACTGCAAAACTGAAACTGCAAAACTGAAACTGCAAAACTGAAACTGCAAAACTGAAACTGCAAAACTGAAACTGCAAAACTGAAACTGCAAAACTGAAACTGCAAAACTGAAACTGCAAAACTGAAACTGCAAAACTGAAACTGCAAAACTGAAACTGCAAAACTGAAACTGCAAAACTGAAACTGCAAAGCTGAAACTGCAAAACTGAAACTGCAAAGCTGAAACTGCAAAACTGAAACTGCAAAACTGAAACTGCAAAACTGAAACTGCAAAACTGAAACTGCAAAACTGAAACTGCAAAACTGAAACTGCAAAACTGAAACTGCAAAACTGAAACTGCAAAACTGAAACTGCAAAACTGAAACTGCAAAACTGAAACTGCAAAACTGAAACTGCAAAACTGAAACTGCAAAACTGAAACTGCAAAACTGAAACTGCAAAACTGAAACTGCAAAACTGAAACTGCAAAACTGAAACTGCAAAACTGAAACTGCAAAACTGAAACTGCAAAACTGAAACTGCAAAACTGAAACTGCAAAACTGAAACTGCAAAACTGAAACTGCAAAACTGAAACTGCAAAACTGAAACTGCAAAACTGAAACTGCAAAACTGAAACTGCAAAACTGAAACTGCAAAACTGAAACTGCAAAACTGAAACTGCAAAACTGAAACTGCAAAACTGAAACTGCAAAACTGAAACTGCAAAACTGAAACTGCAAAACTGAAACTGCAAAACTGAAACTGCAAAACTGAAACTGCAAAACTGAAACTGCAAAACTGAAACTGCAAAACTGAAACTGCAAAACTGAAACTGCAAAACTGAAACTGCAAAACTGAAACTGCAAAACTGAAACTGCAAAACTGAAACTGCAAAACTGAAACTGCAAAACTGAAACTGCAAAACTGAAACTGCAAAACTGAAACTGCAAAACTGAAACTGCAAAACTGAAACTGCAAAACTGAAACTGCAAAACTGAAACTGCAAAACTGAAACTGCAAAACTGAAACTGCAAAACTGAAACTGCAAAACTGAAACTGCAAAACTGAAACTGCAAAACTGAAACTGCAAAACTGAAACTGCAAAACTGAAACTGCAAAACTGAAACTGCAAAACTGAAACTGCAAAACTGAAACTGCAAAACTGAAACTGCAAAACTGAAACTGCAAAACTGAAACTGCAAAACTGAAACTGCAAAACTGAAACTGCAAAACTGAAACTGCAAAACTGAAACTGCAAAACTGAAACTGCAAAACTGAAACTGCAAAACTGAAACTGCAAAACTGAAACTGCAAAACTGAAACTGCAAAACTGAAACTGCAAAACTGAAACTGCAAAACTGAAACTGCAAAACTGAAACTGCAAAACTGAAACTGCAAAACTGAAACTGCAAAACTGAAACTGCAAAACTGAAACTGCAAAACTGAAACTGCAAAACTGAAACTGCAAAACTGAAACTGCAAAACTGAAACTGCAAAACTGAAACTGCAAAACTGAAACTGCAAAACTGAAACTGCAAAACTGAAACTGCAAAACTGAAACTGCAAAACTGAAACTGCAAAACTGAAACTGCAAAACTGAAACTGCAAAACTGAAACTGCAAAACTGAAACTGCAAAACTGAAACTGCAAAACTGAAACTGCAAAACTGAAACTGCAAAACTGAAACTGCAAAACTGAAACTGCAAAACTGAAACTGCAAAACTGAAACTGCAAAACTGAAACTGCAAAACTGAAACTGCAAAACTGAAACTGCAAAACTGAAACTGCAAAACTGAAACTGCAAAACTGAAACTGCAAAACTGAAACTGCAAAACTGAAACTGCAAAACTGAAACTGCAAAACTGAAACTGCAAAACTGAAACTGCAAAACTGAAACTGCAAAACTGAAACTGCAAAACTGAAACTGCAAAACTGAAACTGCAAAACTGAAACTGCAAAACTGAAACTGCAAAACTGAAACTGCAAAACTGAAACTGCAAAACTGAAACTGCAAAACTGAAACTGCAAAACTGAAACTGCAAAACTGAAACTGCAAAACTGAAACTGCAAAACTGAAACTGCAAAACTGAAACTGCAAAACTGAAACTGCAAAACTGAAACTGCAAAACTGAAACTGCAAAACTGAAACTGCAAAACTGAAACTGCAAAACTGAAACTGCAAAACTGAAACTGCAAAACTGAAACTGCAAAACTGAAACTGCAAAACTGAAACTGCAAAACTGAAACTGCAAAACTGAAACTGCAAAACTGAAACTGCAAAACTGAAACTGCAAAACTGAAACTGCAAAACTGAAACTGCAAAACTGAAACTGCAAAACTGAAACTGCAAAACTGAAACTGCAAAACTGAAACTGCAAAACTGAAACTGCAAAACTGAAACTGCAAAACTGAAACTGCAAAACTGAAACTGCAAAACTGAAACTGCAAAACTGAAACTGCAAAACTGAAACTGCAAAACTGAAACTGCAAAACTGAAACTGCAAAACTGAAACTGCAAAACTGAAACTGCAAAACTGAAACTGCAAAACTGAAACTGCAAAACTGAAACTGCAAAACTGAAACTGCAAAACTGAAACTGCAAAACTGAAACTGCAAAACTGAAACTGCAAAACTGAAACTGCAAAACTGAAACTGCAAAACTGAAACTGCAAAACTGAAACTGCAAAACTGAAACTGCAAAACTGAAACTGCAAAACTGAAACTGCAAAACTGAAACTGCAAAACTGAAACTGCAAAACTGAAACTGCAAAACTGAAACTGCAAAACTGAAACTGCAAAACTGAAACTGCAAAACTGAAACTGCAAAACTGAAACTGCAAAACTGAAACTGCAAAACTGAAACTGCAAAACTGAAACTGCAAAACTGAAACTGCAAAACTGAAACTGCAAAACTGAAACTGCAAAACTGAAACTGCAAAACTGAAACTGCAAAACTGAAACTGCAAAACTGAAACTGCAAAACTGAAACTGCAAAACTGAAACTGCAAAACTGAAACTGCAAAACTGAAACTGCAAAACTGAAACTGCAAAACTGAAACTGCAAAACTGAAACTGCAAAACTGAAACTGCAAAACTGAAACTGCAAAACTGAAACTGCAAAACTGAAACTGCAAAACTGAAACTGCAAAACTGAAACTGCAAAACTGAAACTGCAAAACTGAAACTGCAAAACTGAAACTGCAAAACTGAAACTGCAAAACTGAAACTGCAAAACTGAAACTGCAAAACTGAAACTGCAAAACTGAAACTGCAAAACTGAAACTGCAAAACTGAAACTGCAAAACTGAAACTGCAAAACTGAAACTGCAAAACTGAAACTGCAAAACTGAAACTGCAAAACTGAAACTGCAAAACTGAAACTGCAAAACTGAAACTGCAAAACTGAAACTGCAAAACTGAAACTGCAAAACTGAAACTGCAAAACTGAAACTGCAAAACTGAAACTGCAAAACTGAAACTGCAAAACTGAAACTGCAAAACTGAAACTGCAAAACTGAAACTGCAAAACTGAAACTGCAAAACTGAAACTGCAAAACTGAAACTGCAAAACTGAAACTGCAAAACTGAAACTGCAAAACTGAAACTGCAAAACTGAAACTGCAAAACTGAAACTGCAAAACTGAAACTGCAAAACTGAAACTGCAAAACTGAAACTGCAAAACTGAAACTGCAAAACTGAAACTGCAAAACTGAAACTGCAAAACTGAAACTGCAAAACTGAAACTGCAAAACTGAAACTGCAAAACTGAAACTGCAAAACTGAAACTGCAAAACTGAAACTGCAAAACTGAAACTGCAAAACTGAAACTGCAAAACTGAAACTGCAAAACTGAAACTGCAAAACTGAAACTGCAAAACTGAAACTGCAAAACTGAAACTGCAAAACTGAAACTGCAAAACTGAAACTGCAAAACTGAAACTGCAAAACTGAAACTGCAAAACTGAAACTGCAAAACTGAAACTGCAAAACTGAAACTGCAAAACTGAAACTGCAAAACTGAAACTGCAAAACTGAAACTGCAAAACTGAAACTGCAAAACTGAAACTGCAAAACTGAAACTGCAAAACTGAAACTGCAAAACTGAAACTGCAAAACTGAAACTGCAAAACTGAAACTGCAAAACTGAAACTGCAAAACTGAAACTGCAAAACTGAAACTGCAAAACTGAAACTGCAAAACTGAAACTGCAAAACTGAAACTGCAAAACTGAAACTGCAAAACTGAAACTGCAAAACTGAAACTGCAAAACTGAAACTGCAAAACTGAAACTGCAAAACTGAAACTGCAAAACTGAAACTGCAAAACTGAAACTGCAAAACTGAAACTGCAAAACTGAAACTGCAAAACTGAAACTGCAAAACTGAAACTGCAAAACTGAAACTGCAAAACTGAAACTGCAAAACTGAAACTGCAAAACTGAAACTGCAAAACTGAAACTGCAAAACTGAAACTGCAAAACTGAAACTGCAAAACTGAAACTGCAAAACTGAAACTGCAAAACTGAAACTGCAAAACTGAAACTGCAAAACTGAAACTGCAAAACTGAAACTGCAAAACTGAACTGCAAAACTGAAACTGCAAAACTGGAACTGCAAAACTGAAACTGCAAAACTGAAACTGCAAAACTGACACTGCAAAACTGAAACTGCAAAACTGAAACTGCAAAACTGAAACTGCAAAACTGAAACTGCAAAACTGACACTGCAAAACTGAAACTGCAAAACTGAAACTGCAAAACTGAAACTGCAAAACTGAAACTGCAAAACTGAAACTGCAAAACTGAAACTGCAAAACTGAAACTGCAAAACTGAAACTGCAAAACTGAAACTGCAAAACTGAAACTGCAAAACTGAAACTGCAAAACTGAAACTGCAAAACTGAAACTGCAAAACTGAAACTGCAAAACTGAAACTGCAAAACTGAAACTGCAAAACTGAAACTGCAAAACTGAAACTGCAAAACTGAAACTGCAAAACTGAAACTGCAAAACTGAAACTGCAAAACTGAAACTGCAAAACTGAAACTGCAAAACTGAAACTGCAAAACTGAAACTGCAAAACTGAAACTGCAAAACTGAAACTGCAAAAACTGAAACTGCAAAACTGAAACTGCAAAACTGAAACTGCAAAACTGAAACTGCAAAACTGAAACTGCAAAACTGAAACTGCAAAACTGAAACTGCAAAACTGAAACTGCAAAACTGAAACTGCAAAACTGAAACTGCAAAACTGAAACTGCAAAACTGAAACTGCAAAACTGAAACTGCAAAACTGAAACTGCAAAACTGAAACTGCAAAACTGAAACTGCAAAACTGAAACTGCAAAACTGAAACTGCAAAACTGAAACTGCAAAACTGAAACTGCAAAACTGAAACTGCAAAACTGAAACTGCAAAACTGAAACTGCAAAACTGAAACTGCAAAACTGAAACTGCAAAACTGAAACTGCAAAACTGAAACTGCAAAACTGAAACTGCAAAACTGAAACTGCAAAACTGAAACTGCAAAACTGAAACTGCAAAACTGAAACTGCAAAACTGAAACTGCAAAACTGAAACTGCAAAACTGAAACTGCAAAACTGAAACTGCAAAACTGAAACTGCAAAACTGAAACTGCAAAACTGAAACTGCAAAACTGAAACTGCAAAACTGAAACTGCAAAGCTGAAACTGCAAAACTGAAACTGCAAAACTGAAACTGCAAAACTGAAACTGCAAAACTGAAACTGCAAAACTGAAACTGCAAAACTGAAACTGCAAAACTGAAACTGCAAAACTGAAACTGCAAAACTGAAACTGCAAAACTGAAACTGCAAAACTGAAACTGCAAAACTGAAACTGCAAAACTGAAACTGCAAAACTGAAACTGCAAAACTGAAACTGCAAAACTGAAACTGCAAAACTGAAACTGCAAAACTGAAACTGCAAAACTGAAACTGCAAAACTGA
Source organism: Allacma fusca (assembly GCA_947179485.1). Classification (NCBI taxonomy): domain Eukaryota; kingdom Metazoa; phylum Arthropoda; class Collembola; order Symphypleona; family Sminthuridae; genus Allacma; species Allacma fusca. The sequence goes on along the minus strand of OX359248.1, from coordinate 16,280,663 downwards.
AACTGCAAAACTGAAACTGCAAAACTGAAACTGCAAAACTGAAACTGCAAAACTGAAACTGCAAAACTGAAACTGCAAAACTGAAACTGCAAAACTGAAACTGCAAAACTGAAACTGCAAAACTGAAACTGCAAAACTGAAACTGCAAAACTGAAACTGCAAAACTGAAACTGCAAAACTGAAACTGCAAAACTGAAACTGCAAAACTGAAACTGCAAAACTGAAACTGCAAAACTGAAACTGCAAAACTGAAACTGCAAAACTGAAACTGCAAAACTGAAACTGCAAAACTGAAACTGCAAAACTGAAACTGCAAAACTGAAACTGCAAAACTGAAACTGCAAAACTGAAACTGCAAAACTGAAACTGCAAAACTGAAACTGCAAAACTGAAACTGCAAAACTGAAACTGCAAAACTGAAACTGCAAAACTGAAACTGCAAAACTGAAACTGCAAAACTGAAACTGCAAAACTGAAACTGCAAAACTGAAACTGCAAAACTGAAACTGCAAAACTGAAACTGCAAAACTGAAACTGCAAAACTGAAACTGCAAAACTGAAACTGCAAAACTGAAACTGCAAAACTGAAACTGCAAAACTGAAACTGCAAAACTGAAACTGCAAAACTGAAACTGCAAAACTGAAACTGCAAAACTGAAACTGCAAAACTGAAACTGCAAAACTGAAACTGCAAAACTGAAACTGCAAAACTGAAACTGCAAAACTGAAACTGCAAAACTGAAACTGCAAAACTGAAACTGCAAAACTGAAACTGCAAAACTGAAACTGCAAAACTGAAACTGCAAAACTGAAACTGCAAAACTGAAACTGCAAAACTGAAACTGCAAAACTGAAACTGCAAAACTGAAACTGCAAAACTGAAACTGCAAAACTGAAACTGCAAAACTGAAACTGCAAAACTGAAACTGCAAAACTGAAACTGCAAAACTGAAACTGCAAAACTGAAACTGCAAAACTGAAACTGCAAAACTGAAACTGCAAAACTGAAACTGCAAAACTGAAACTGCAAAACTGAAACTGCAAAACTGAAACTGCAAAACTGAAACTGCAAAACTGAAACTGCAAAACTGAAACTGCAAAACTGAAACTGCAAAACTGAAACTGCAAAACTGAAACTGCAAAACTGAAACTGCAAAACTGAAACTGCAAAACTGAAACTGCAAAACTGAAACTGCAAAACTGAAACTGCAAAACTGAAACTGCAAAACTGAAACTGCAAAACTGAAACTGCAAAACTGAAACTGCAAAACTGAAACTGCAAAACTGAAACTGCAAAACTGAAACTGCAAAACTGAAACTGCAAAACTGAAACTGCAAAACTGAAACTGCAAAACTGAAACTGCAAAACTGAAACTGCAAAACTGAAACTGCAAAACTGAAACTGCAAAACTGAAACTGCAAAACTGAAACTGCAAAACTGAAACTGCAAAACTGAAACTGCAAAACTGAAACTGCAAAACTGAAACTGCAAAACTGAAACTGCAAAACTGAAACTGCAAAACTGAAACTGCAAAACTGAAACTGCAAAACTGAAACTGCAAAACTGAAACTGCAAAACTGAAACTGCAAAACTGAAACTGCAAAACTGAAACTGCAAAACTGAAACTGCAAAACTGAAACTGCAAAACTGAAACTGCAAAACTGAAACTGCAAAACTGAAACTGCAAAACTGAAACTGCAAAACTGAAACTGCAAAACTGAAACTGCAAAACTGAAACTGCAAAACTGAAACTGCAAAACTGAAACTGCAAAACTGAAACTGCAAAACTGAAACTGCAAAACTGAAACTGCAAAACTGAAACTGCAAAACTGAAACTGCAAAACTGAAACTGCAAAACTGAAACTGCAAAACTGAAACTGCAAAACTGAAACTGCAAAACTGAAACTGCAAAACTGAAACTGCAAAACTGAAACTGCAAAACTGAAACTGCAAAACTGAAACTGCAAAACTGAAACTGCAAAACTGAAACTGCAAAACTGAAACTGCAAAACTGAAACTGCAAAACTGAAACTGCAAAACTGAAACTGCAAAACTGAAACTGCAAAACTGAAACTGCAAAACTGAAACTGCAAAACTGAAACTGCAAAACTGAAACTGCAAAACTGAAACTGCAAAACTGAAACTGCAAAACTGAAACTGCAAAACTGAAACTGCAAAACTGAAACTGCAAAACTGAAACTGCAAAACTGAAACTGCAAAACTGAAACTGCAAAACTGAAACTGCAAAACTGAAACTGCAAAACTGAAACTGCAAAACTGAAACTGCAAAACTGAAACTGCAAAACTGAAACTGCAAAACTGAAACTGCAAAACTGAAACTGCAAAACTGAAACTGCAAAACTGAAACTGCAAAACTGAAACTGCAAAACTGAAACTGCAAAACTGAAACTGCAAAACTGAAACTGCAAAACTGAAACTGCAAAACTGAAACTGCAAAACTGAAACTGCAAAACTGAAACTGCAAAACTGAAACTGCAAAACTGAAACTGCAAAACTGAAACTGCAAAACTGAAACTGCAAAACTGAAACTGCAAAACTGAAACTGCAAAACTGAAACTGCAAAACTGAAACTGCAAAACTGAAACTGCAAAACTGAAACTGCAAAACTGAAACTGCAAAACTGAAACTGCAAAACTGAAACTGCAAAACTGAAACTGCAAAACTGAAACTGCAAAACTGAAACTGCAAAACTGAAACTGCAAAACTGAAACTGCAAAACTGAAACTGCAAAACTGAAACTGCAAAACTGAAACTGCAAAACTGAAACTGCAAAACTGAAACTGCAAAACTGAAACTGCAAAACTGAAACTGCAAAACTGAAACTGCAAAACTGAAACTGCAAAACTGAAACTGCAAAACTGAAACTGCAAAACTGAAACTGCAAAACTGAAACTGCAAAACTGAAACTGCAAAACTGAAACTGCAAAACTGAAACTGCAAAACTGAAACTGCAAAACTGAAACTGCAAAACTGAAACTGCAAAACTGAAACTGCAAAACTGAAACTGCAAAACTGAAACTGCAAAACTGAAACTGCAAAACTGAAACTGCAAAACTGAAACTGCAAAACTGAAACTGCAAAACTGAAACTGCAAAACTGAAACTGCAAAACTGAAACTGCAAAACTGAAACTGCAAAACTGAAACTGCAAAACTGAAACTGCAAAACTGAAACTGCAAAACTGAAACTGCAAAACTGAAACTGCAAAACTGAAACTGCAAAACTGAAACTGCAAAACTGAAACTGCAAAACTGAAACTGCAAAACTGAAACTGCAAAACTGAAACTGCAAAACTGAAACTGCAAAACTGAAACTGCAAAACTGAAACTGCAAAACTGAAACTGCAAAACTGAAACTGCAAAACTGAAACTGCAAAACTGAAACTGCAAAACTGAAACTGCAAAACTGAAACTGCAAAACTGAAACTGCAAAACTGAAACTGCAAAACTGAAACTGCAAAACTGAAACTGCAAAACTGAAACTGCAAAACTGAAACTGCAAAACTGAAACTGCAAAACTGAAACTGCAAAACTGAAACTGCAAAACTGAAACTGCAAAACTGAAACTGCAAAACTGAAACTGCAAAACTGAAACTGCAAAACTGAAACTGCAAAACTGAAACTGCAAAACTGAAACTGCAAAACTGAAACTGCAAAACTGAAACTGCAAAACTGAAACTGCAAAACTGAAACTGCAAAACTGAAACTGCAAAACTGAAACTGCAAAACTGAAACTGCAAAACTGAAACTGCAAAACTGAAACTGCAAAACTGAAACTGCAAAACTGAAACTGCAAAACTGAAACTGCAAAACTGAAACTGCAAAACTGAAACTGCAAAACTGAAACTGCAAAACTGAAACTGCAAAACTGAAACTGCAAAACTGAAACTGCAAAACTGAAACTGCAAAACTGAAACTGCAAAACTGAAACTGCAAAACTGAAACTGCAAAACTGAAACTGCAAAACTGAAACTGCAAAACTGAAACTGCAAAACTGAAACTGCAAAACTGAAACTGCAAAACTGAAACTGCAAAACTGAAACTGCAAAACTGAAACTGCAAAACTGAAACTGCAAAACTGAAACTGCAAAACTGAAACTGCAAAACTGAAACTGCAAAACTGAAACTGCAAAACTGAAACTGCAAAACTGAAACTGCAAAACTGAAACTGCAAAACTGAAACTGCAAAACTGAAACTGCAAAACTGAAACTGCAAAACTGAAACTGCAAAACTGAAACTGCAAAACTGAAACTGCAAAACTGAAACTGCAAAACTGAAACTGCAAAACTGAAACTGCAAAACTGAAACTGCAAAACTGAAACTGCAAAACTGAAACTGCAAAACTGAAACTGCAAAACTGAAACTGCAAAACTGAAACTGCAAAACTGAAACTGCAAAACTGAAACTGCAAAACTGAAACTGCAAAACTGAAACTGCAAAACTGAAACTGCAAAACTGAAACTGCAAAACTGAAACTGCAAAACTGAAACTGCAAAACTGAAACTGCAAAACTGAAACTGCAAAACTGAAACTGCAAAACTGAAACTGCAAAACTGAAACTGCAAAACTGAAACTGCAAAACTGAAACTGCAAAACTGAAACTGCAAAACTGAAACTGCAAAACTGAAACTGCAAAACTGAAACTGCAAAACTGAAACTGCAAAACTGAAACTGCAAAACTGAAACTGCAAAACTGAAACTGCAAAACTGAAACTGCAAAACTGAAACTGCAAAACTGAAACTGCAAAACTGAAACTGCAAAACTGAAACTGCAAAACTGAAACTGCAAAACTGAAACTGCAAAACTGAAACTGCAAAACTGAAACTGCAAAACTGAAACTGCAAAACTGAAACTGCAAAACTGAAACTGCAAAACTGAAACTGCAAAACTGAAACTGCAAAACTGAAACTGCAAAACTGAAACTGCAAAACTGAAACTGCAAAACTGAAACTGCAAAACTGAAACTGCAAAACTGAAACTGCAAAACTGAAACTGCAAAACTGAAACTGCAAAACTGAAACTGCAAAACTGAAACTGCAAAACTGAAACTGCAAAACTGAAACTGCAAAACTGAAACTGCAAAACTGAAACTGCAAAACTGAAACTGCAAAACTGAAACTGCAAAACTGAAACTGCAAAACTGAAACTGCAAAACTGAAACTGCAAAACTGAAACTGCAAAACTGAAACTGCAAAACTGAAACTGCAAAACTGAAACTGCAAAACTGAAACTGCAAAACTGAAACTGCAAAACTGAAACTGCAAAACTGAAACTGCAAAACTGAAACTGCAAAACTGAAACTGCAAAACTGAAACTGCAAAACTGAAACTGCAAAACTGAAACTGCAAAACTGAAACTGCAAAACTGAAACTGCAAAACTGAAACTGCAAAACTGAAACTGCAAAACTGAAACTGCAAAACTGAAACTGCAAAACTGAAACTGCAAAACTGAAACTGCAAAACTGAAACTGCAAAACTGAAACTGCAAAACTGAAACTGCAAAACTGAAACTGCAAAACTGAAACTGCAAAACTGAAACTGCAAAACTGAAACTGCAAAACTGAAACTGCAAAACTGAAACTGCAAAACTGAAACTGCAAAACTGAAACTGCAAAACTGAAACTGCAAAACTGAAACTGCAAAACTGAAACTGCAAAACTGAAACTGCAAAACTGAAACTGCAAAACTGAAACTGCAAAACTGAAACTGCAAAACTGAAACTGCAAAACTGAAACTGCAAAACTGAAACTGCAAAACTGAAACTGCAAAACTGAAACTGCAAAACTGAAACTGCAAAACTGAAACTGCAAAACTGAAACTGCAAAACTGAAACTGCAAAACTGAAACTGCAAAACTGAAACTGCAAAACTGAAACTGCAAAACTGAAACTGCAAAACTGAAACTGCAAAACTGAAACTGCAAAACTGAAACTGCAAAACTGAAACTGCAAAACTGAAACTGCAAAACTGAAACTGCAAAACTGAAACTGCAAAACTGAAACTGCAAAACTGAAACTGCAAAACTGAAACTGCAAAACTGAAACTGCAAAACTGAAACTGCAAAACTGAAACTGCAAAACTGAAACTGCAAAACTGAAACTGCAAAACTGAAACTGCAAAACTGAAACTGCAAAACTGAAACTGCAAAACTGAAACTGCAAAACTGAAACTGCAAAACTGAAACTGCAAAACTGAAACTGCAAAACTGAAACTGCAAAACTGAAACTGCAAAACTGAAACTGCAAAACTGAAACTGCAAAACTGAAACTGCAAAACTGAAACTGCAAAACTGAAACTGCAAAACTGAAACTGCAAAACTGAAACTGCAAAACTGAAACTGCAAAACTGAAACTGCAAAACTGAAACTGCAAAACTGAAACTGCAAAACTGAAACTGCAAAACTGAAACTGCAAAACTGAAACTGCAAAACTGAAACTGCAAAACTGAAACTGCAAAACTGAAACTGCAAAACTGAAACTGCAAAACTGAAACTGCAAAACTGAAACTGCAAAACTGAAACTGCAAAACTGAAACTGCAAAACTGAAACTGCAAAACTGAAACTGCAAAACTGAAACTGCAAAACTGAAACTGCAAAACTGAAACTGCAAAACTGAAACTGCAAAACTGAAACTGCAAAACTGAAACTGCAAAACTGAAACTGCAAAACTGAAACTGCAAAACTGAAACTGCAAAACTGAAACTGCAAAACTGAAACTGCAAAACTGAAACTGCAAAACTGAAACTGCAAAACTGAAACTGCAAAACTGAAACTGCAAAACTGAAACTGCAAAACTGAAACTGCAAAACTGAAACTGCAAAACTGAAACTGCAAAACTGAAACTGCAAAACTGAAACTGCAAAACTGAAACTGCAAAACTGAAACTGCAAAACTGAAACTGCAAAACTGAAACTGCAAAACTGAAACTGCAAAACTGAAACTGCAAAACTGAAACTGCAAAACTGAAACTGCAAAGCTGAAACTGCAAAACTGAAACTGCAAAACTGAAACTGCAAAGCTGAAACTGCAAAACTGAAACTGCAAAACTGAAACTGCAAAACTGAAACTGCAAAACTGAAACTGCAAAACTGAAACTGCAAAACTGAAACTGCAAAACTGAAACTGCAAAACTGAAACTGCAAAACTGAAACTGCAAAACTGAAACTGCAAAACTGAAACTGCAAAACTGAAACTGCAAAACTGAAACTGCAAAACTGAAACTGCAAAACTGAAACTGCAAAACTGAAACTGCAAAACTGAAACTGCAAAACTGAAACTGCAAAACTGAAACTGCAAAACTGAAACTGCAAAACTGAAACTGCAAAACTGAAACTGCAAAACTGAAACTGCAAAACTGAAACTGCAAAACTGAAACTGCAAAACTGAAACTGCAAAACTGAAACTGCAAAACTGAAACTGCAAAACTGAAACTGCAAAACTGAAACTGCAAAACTGAAACTGCAAAACTGAAACTGCAAAACTGAAACTGCAAAACTGAAACTGCAAAACTGAAACTGCAAAACTGAAACTGCAAAACTGAAACTGCAAAACTGAAACTGCAAAACTGAAACTGCAAAACTGAAACTGCAAAACTGAAACTGCAAAACTGAAACTGCAAAACTGAAACTGCAAAACTGAAACTGCAAAACTGAAACTGCAAAACTGAAACTGCAAAACTGAAACTGCAAAACTGAAACTGCAAAACTGAAACTGCAAAACTGAAACTGCAAAACTGAAACTGCAAAACTGAAACTGCAAAACTGAAACTGCAAAACTGAAACTGCAAAACTGAAACTGCAAAACTGAAACTGCAAAACTGAAACTGCAAAACTGAAACTGCAAACTGAAACTGCAAAACTGAAACTGCAAAACTGAAACTGCAAAACTGAAACTGCAAAACTGAAACTGCAAAACTGAAACTGCAAAACTGAAACTGCAAACTGAAACTGCAAAACTGAAACTGCAAAACTGAAACTGCAAAACTGAAACTGCAAAACTGAAACTGCAAAACTGAAACTGCAAAACTGAAACTGCAAAACTGAAACTGCAAAACTGAAACTGCAAACTGAAACTGCAAAACTGAAAACTGCAAAACTGAAACTGCAAAACTGAAACTGCAAAACTGAAACTGCAAAACTGAAACTGCAAAACTGAAACTGCAAAACTGAAACTGCAAAACTGAAACTGCAAAACTGAAACTGCAAAACTGAAACTGCAAAACTGAAACTGCAAAACTGAAACTGCAAAACTGAAACTGCAAAACTGAAACTGCAAAACTGAAACTGCAAAACTGAAACTGCAAAACTGAAACTGCAAAACTGAAACTGCAAAACTGAAACTGCAAAACTGAAACTGCAAAACTGAAACTGCAAAACTGAAACTGCAAAACTGAAACTGCAAAACTGAAACTGCAAAACTGAAACTGCAAAACTGAAACTGCAAAACTGAAACTGCAAAACTGAAACTGCAAAACTGAAACTGCAAAACTGAAACTGCAAAACTGAAACTGCAAAACTGAAACTGCAAAACTGAAACTGCAAAACTGAAACTGCAAAACTGAAACTGCAAACTGAAACTGCAAAACTGAAACTGCAAAACTGAAACTGCAAAACTGAAACTGCAAAACTGAAACTGCAAAACTGAAACTGCAAAACTGAAACTGCAAAACTGAAACTGCAAAACTGAAACTGCAAAACTGAAACTGCAAAACTGAAACTGCAAAACTGAAACTGCAAACTGAAACTGCAAAACTGAAACTGCAAAACTGAAACTGCAAAACTGAAACTGCAAAACTGAAACTGCAAAACTGAAACTGCAAAACTGAAACTGCAAAACTGAAACTGCAAAACTGAAACTGCAAAACTGAAACTGCAAAACTGAAACTGCAAAACTGAAACTGCAAAACTGAAACTGCAAAACTGAAACTGCAAAACTGAAACTGCAAAACTGAAACTGCAAAACTGAAACTGCAAAACTGAAACTGCAAACTGAAACTGCAAAACTGAAACTGCAAAACTGAAACTGCAAACTGAAACTGCAAACTGAAACTGCAAACTGAACTGCAAAACTGAAACTGCAAAACTGAAACTGCAAAACTGAAACTGCAAAACTGAAACTGCAAAACTGAAACTGCAAAACTGAAACTGCAAAACTGAAACTGCAAAACTGAAACTGCAAAACTGAAACTGCAAAACTGAAACTGCAAAACTGAAACTGCAAAACTGAAACTGCAAAACTGAAACTGCAAAACTGAACTGCAAACTGAAACTGCAAAACTGAAACAGTACTCTGCGTTGATACCACTGCTTAACATCGTCGTGTCGTGAAACTGAAACTGCAAAACTGAAACTGCAAAACTGAAACTGCAAAACTGAAACTGCAAAACTGAAACTGCAAAACTGAAACTGCAAAACTGAAACTGCAAAACTGAAACTGCAAAACTGAAACTGCAAAACTGAAACTGCAAAACTGAAACTGCAAAACTGAAACTGCAAAACTGAAACTGCAAAACTGAAACTGCAAAACTGAAACTGCAAAACTGAAACTGCAAAACTGAAACTGCAAAACTGAAACTGCAAAACTGAAACTGCAAAACTGAAACTGCAAAACTGAAACTGCAAAACTGAAACTGCAAAACTGAAACTGCAAAACTGAAACTGCAAAACTGAAACTGCAAAACTGAAACTGCAAAACTGAAACTGCAAAACTGAAACTGCAAAACTGAAACTGCAAAACTGAAACTGCAAAACTGAAACTGCAAAACTGAAACTGCAAAACTGAAACTGCAAAACTGAAACTGCAAAACTGAAACTGCAAAACTGAAACTGCAAAACTGAAACTGCAAAACTGAAACTGCAAAACTGAAACTGCAAAACTGAAACTGCAAAACTGAAACTGCAAAACTGAAACTGCAAAACTGAAACTGCAAAACTGAAACTGCAAAACTGAAACTGCAAAACTGCAAAACTGAAACTGCAAAACTGAAACTGCAAAACTGAAACTGCAAAACTGAAACTGCAAAACTGAAACTGCAAAACTGAAACTGCAAAACTGAAACTGCAAAACTGAAACTGCAAAACTGAAACTGCAAAACTGAAACTGCAAAACTGAAACTGCAAAACTGAAACTGCAAAACTGAAACTGCAAAACTGAAACTGCAAAACTGAAACTGCAAAACTGAAACTGCAAAACTGAAACTGCAAAACTGAAACTGCAAAACTGAAACTGCAAAACTGAAACTGCAAAACTGAAACTGCAAAACTGAAACTGCAAAACTGAAACTGCAAAACTGAAACTGCAAAACTGAAACTGCAAAACTGAAACTGCAAAACTGAAACTGCAAACTGAAACTGCAAACTGAAACTGCAAAACTGAAACTGCAAAACTGAAACTGCAAAACTGAAACTGCAAAACTGAAACTGCAAAACTGAAACTGCAAAACTGAAACTGCAAAACTGAAACTGCAAACTGAAACTGCAAACTGAACTGCAACTGAAACTGCAAAACTGAAACTGCAAAACTGAAACTGCAAAACTGAAACTGCAAAACTGAAACTGCAAAACTGAAACTGCAAAACTGAAACTGCAAAACTGAAACTGCAAAACTGAAACTGCAAAACTGAAACTGCAAAACTGAAACTGCAAAACTGAAACTGCAAAACTGAAACTGCAAAACTGAAACTGCAAAACTGAAACTGCAAAACTGAAACTGCAAAACTGAAACTGCAAACTGAAACTGCAAAACTGAAACTGCAAAACTGAAACTGCAAAACTGAAACTGCAAAACTGAAACTGCAAAACTGAAACTGCAAAACTGAAACTGCAAAACTGAAACTGCAAAACTGAAACTGCAAAACTGAAACTGCAAAACTGAAACTGCAAAACTGAAACTGCAAAACTGAAACTGCAAAACTGAAACTGCAAAACTGAAACTGCAAAACTGAAACTGCAAAACTGAAACTGCAAAACTGAAACTGCAAAACTGAAACTGCAAAACTGAAACTGCAAAACTGAAACTGCAAAACTGAAACTGCAAAACTGAAACTGCAAAACTGAAACTGCAAAACTGAAACTGCAAAACTGAAACTGCAAAACTGAAACTGCAAAACTGAAACTGCAAAACTGAAACTGCAAAACTGAAACTGCAAAACTGAAACTGCAAAACTGAAACTGCAAAACTGAAACTGCAAAACTGAAACTGCAAAACTGAAACTGCAAAACTGAAACTGCAAAACTGAAACTGCAAACTGAAACTGCAAAACTGAAACTGCAAAACTGAAACTGCAAAACTGAAACTGCAAAACTGAAACTGCAAAACTGAAACTGCAAAACTGAAACTGCAAAACTGAAACTGCAAAACTGAAACTGCAAAACTGAAACTGCAAAACTGAAACTGCAAAACTGAAACTGCAAAACTGAAACTGCAAAACTGAAACTGCAAAACTGAAACTGCAAAACTGAAACTGCAAAACTGAAACTGCAAAACTGAAACTGCAAAACTGAAACTGCAAAACTGAAACTGCAAAACTGAAACTGCAAAACTGAAACTGCAAAACTGAAACTGCAAAACTGAAACTGCAAAACTGAAACTGCAAAACTGAAACTGCAAAACTGAAACTGCAAAACTGAAACTGCAAAACTGAAACTGCAAAACTGAAACTGCAAAACTGAAACTGCAAAACTGAAACTGCAAAACTGAAACTGCAAAACTGAAACTGCAAAACTGAAACTGCAAAACTGAAACTGCAAAACTGAAACTGCAAAACTGAAACTGCAAAACTGAAACTGCAAAACTGAAACTGCAAAACTGAAACTGCAAAACTGAAACTGCAAAACTGAAACTGCAAAACTGAAACTGCAAAACTGAAACTGCAAAACTGAAACTGCAAAACTGAAACTGCAAAACTGAAACTGCAAAACTGAAACTGCAAAACTGAAACTGCAAAACTGAAACTGCAAAACTGAAACTGCAAAACTGAAACTGCAAAACTGAAACTGCAAAACTGAAACTGCAAAACTGAAACTGCAAAACTGAAACTGCAAAACTGAAACTGCAAAACTGAAACTGCAAAACTGAAACTGCAAAACTGAAACTGCAAAACTGAAACTGCAAAACTGAAACTGCAAAACTGAAACTGCAAAACTGAAACTGCAAAACTGAAACTGCAAAACTGAAACTGCAAAACTGAAACTGCAAACTGAAACTGCAAAACTGAAACTGCAAAACTGAAACTGCAAAACTGAAACTGCAAAACTGAAACTGCAAAACTGAAACTGCAAAACTGAAACTGCAAAACTGAAACTGCAAAACTGAAACTGCAAAACTGAAACTGCAAAACTGAAACTGCAAAACTGAAACTGCAAAACTGAAACTGCAAAACTGAAACTGCAAAACTGAAACTGCAAAACTGAAACTGCAAAACTGAAACTGCAAAACTGAAACTGCAAAACTGAAACTGCAAAACTGAAACTGCAAAACTGAAACTGCAAAACTGAAACTGCAAAACTGAAACTGCAAAACTGAAACTGCAAAACTGAAACTGCAAAACTGAAACTGCAAAACTGAAACTGCAAAACTGAAACTGCAAAACTGAAACTGCAAAACTGAAACTGCAAAACTGAAACTGCAAAACTGAAACTGCAAAACTGAAACTGCAAAACTGAAACTGCAAAACTGAAACTGCAAAACTGAAACTGCAAAACTGAAACTGCAAAACTGAAACTGCAAAACTGAAACTGCAAAACTGAAACTGCAAAACTGAAACTGCAAAACTGAAACTGCAAAACTGAAACTGCAAAACTGAAACTGCAAAACTGAAACTGCAAAACTGAAACTGCAAAACTGAAACTGCAAAACTGAAACTGCAAAACTGAAACTGCAAAACTGAAACTGCAAAACTGAAACTGCAAAACTGAAACTGCAAAACTGAAACTGCAAAACTGAAACTGCAAAACTGAAACTGCAAAACTGAAACTGCAAAACTGAAACTGCAAAACTGAAACTGCAAAACTGAAACTGCAAAACTGAAACTGCAAAACTGAAACTGCAAAACTGAAACTGCAAAACTGAAACTGCAAAACTGAAACTGCAAAACTGAAACTGCAAAACTGAAACTGCAAAACTGAAACTGCAAAACTGAAACTGCAAAACTGAAACTGCAAAACTGAAACTGCAAAACTGAAACTGCAAAACTGAAACTGCAAAACTGAAACTGCAAAACTGAAACTGCAAAACTGAAACTGCAAAACTGAAACTGCAAAACTGAAACTGCAAAACTGAAACTGCAAAACTGAAACTGCAAAACTGAAACTGCAAAACTGAAACTGCAAAACTGAAACTGCAAAACTGAAACTGCAAAACTGAAACTGCAAAACTGAAACTGCAAAACTGAAACTGCAAAACTGAAACTGCAAAACTGAAACTGCAAAACTGAAACTGCAAAACTGAAACTGCAAAACTGAAACTGCAAAACTGAAACTGCAAAACTGAAACTGCAAAACTGAAACTGCAAAACTGAAACTGCAAAACTGAAACTGCAAAACTGAAACTGCAAAACTGAAACTGCAAAACTGAAACTGCAAAACTGAAACTGCAAAACTGAAACTGCAAAACTGAAACTGCAAAACTGAAACTGCAAAACTGAAACTGCAAAACTGAAACTGCAAAACTGAAACTGCAAAACTGAAACTGCAAAACTGAAACTGCAAAACTGAAACTGCAAAACTGAAACTGCAAAACTGAAACTGCAAAACTGAAACTGCAAAACTGAAACTGCAAAACTGAAACTGCAAAACTGAAACTGCAAAACTGAAACTGCAAAACTGAAACTGCAAAACTGAAACTGCAAAACTGAAACTGCAAAACTGAAACTGCAAAACTGAAACTGCAAAACTGAAACTGCAAAACTGAAACTGCAAAACTGAAACTGCAAAACTGAAACTGCAAAACTGAAACTGCAAAACTGAAACTGCAAAACTGAAACTGCAAAACTGAAACTGCAAAACTGAAACTGCAAAACTGAAACTGCAAAACTGAAACTGCAAAACTGAAACTGCAAAACTGAAACTGCAAAACTGAAACTGCAAAACTGAAACTGCAAAACTGAAACTGCAAAACTGAAACTGCAAAACTGAAACTGCAAAACTGAAACTGCAAAACTGAAACTGCAAAACTGAAACTGCAAAACTGAAACTGCAAAACTGAAACTGCAAAACTGAAACTGCAAAACTGAAACTGCAAAACTGAAACTGCAAAACTGAAACTGCAAAACTGAAACTGCAAAACTGAAACTGCAAAACTGAAACTGCAAAACTGAAACTGCAAAACTGAAACTGCAAAACTGAAACTGCAAAACTGAAACTGCAAAACTGAAACTGCAAAACTGAAACTGCAAAACTGAAACTGCAAAACTGAAACTGCAAAACTGAAACTGCAAAACTGAAACTGCAAAACTGAAACTGCAAAACTGAAACTGCAAAACTGAAACTGCAAAACTGAAACTGCAAAACTGAAACTGCAAAACTGAAACTGCAAAACTGAAACTGCAAAACTGAAACTGCAAAACTGAAACTGCAAAACTGAAACTGCAAAACTGAAACTGCAAAACTGAAACTGCAAAACTGAAACTGCAAAACTGAAACTGCAAAACTGAAACTGCAAAACTGAAACTGCAAAACTGAAACTGCAAAACTGAAACTGCAAAACTGAAACTGCAAAACTGAAACTGCAAAACTGAAACTGCAAAACTGAAACTGCAAAACTGAAACTGCAAAACTGAAACTGCAAAACTGAAACTGCAAAACTGAAACTGCAAAACTGAAACTGCAAAACTGAAACTGCAAAACTGAAACTGCAAAACTGAAACTGCAAAACTGAAACTGCAAAACTGAAACTGCAAAACTGAAACTGCAAAACTGAAACTGCAAAACTGAAACTGCAAAACTGAAACTGCAAAACTGAAACTGCAAAACTGAAACTGCAAAACTGAAACTGCAAAACTGAAACTGCAAAACTGAAACTGCAAAACTGAAACTGCAAAACTGAAACTGCAAAACTGAAACTGCAAAACTGAAACTGCAAAACTGAAACTGCAAAACTGAAACTGCAAAACTGAAACTGCAAAACTGAAACTGCAAAACTGAAACTGCAAAACTGAAACTGCAAAACTGAAACTGCAAAACTGAAACTGCAAAACTGAAACTGCAAAACTGAAACTGCAAAACTGAAACTGCAAAACTGAAACTGCAAAACTGAAACTGCAAAACTGAAACTGCAAAACTGAAACTGCAAAACTGAAACTGCAAAACTGAAACTGCAAAACTGAAACTGCAAAACTGAAACTGCAAAACTGAAACTGCAAAACTGAAACTGCAAAACTGAAACTGCAAAACTGAAACTGCAAAACTGAAACTGCAAAACTGAAACTGCAAAACTGAAACTGCAAAACTGAAACTGCAAAACTGAAACTGCAAAACTGAAACTGCAAAACTGAAACTGCAAAACTGAAACTGCAAAACTGAAACTGCAAAACTGAAACTGCAAAACTGAAACTGCAAAACTGAAACTGCAAAACTGAAACTGCAAAACTGAAACTGCAAAACTGAAACTGCAAAACTGAAACTGCAAAACTGAAACTGCAAAACTGAAACTGCAAAACTGAAACTGCAAAACTGAAACTGCAAAACTGAAACTGCAAAACTGAAACTGCAAAACTGAAACTGCAAAACTGAAACTGCAAAACTGAAACTGCAAAACTGAAACTGCAAAACTGAAACTGCAAAACTGAAACTGCAAAACTGAAACTGCAAAACTGAAACTGCAAAACTGAAACTGCAAAACTGAAACTGCAAAACTGAAACTGCAAAACTGAAACTGCAAAACTGAAACTGCAAAACTGAAACTGCAAAACTGAAACTGCAAAACTGAAACTGCAAAACTGAAACTGCAAAACTGAAACTGCAAAACTGAAACTGCAAAACTGAAACTGCAAAACTGAAACTGCAAAACTGAAACTGCAAAACTGAAACTGCAAAACTGAAACTGCAAAACTGAAACTGCAAAACTGAAACTGCAAAACTGAAACTGCAAAACTGAAACTGCAAAACTGAAACTGCAAAACTGAAACTGCAAAACTGAAACTGCAAAACTGAAACTGCAAAACTGAAACTGCAAAACTGAAACTGCAAAACTGAAACTGCAAAACTGAAACTGCAAAACTGAAACTGCAAAACTGAAACTGCAAAACTGAAACTGCAAAACTGAAACTGCAAAACTGAAACTGCAAAACTGAAACTGCAAAACTGAAACTGCAAAACTGAAACTGCAAAACTGAAACTGCAAAACTGAAACTGCAAAACTGAAACTGCAAAACAGTACTCTGCGTTGATACCACTGCTTAACATCGTCGTGTCGTACTGAAACTGCAAAACTGAAACTGCAAAACTGAAACTGCAAAACTGAAACTGCAAAACTGAAACTGCAAAACTGAAACTGCAAAACTGAAACTGCAAAACTGAAACTGCAAAACTGAAACTGCAAAACTGAAACTGCAAAACTGAAACTGCAAAACTGAAACTGCAAAACTGAAACTGCAAAACTGAAACTGCAAAACTGAAACTGCAAAACTGAAACTGCAAAACTGAAACTGCAAAACTGAAACTGCAAAACTGAAACTGCAAAACTGAAACTGCAAAACTGAAACTGCAAAACTGAAACTGCAAAACTGAAACTGCAAAACTGAAACTGCAAAACTGAAACTGCAAAACTGAAACTGCAAAACTGAAACTGCAAAACTGAAACTGCAAAACTGAAACTGCAAAACTGAAACTGCAAAACTGAAACTGCAAAACTGAAACTGCAAAACTGAAACTGCAAAACTGAAACTGCAAAACTGAAACTGCAAAACTGAAACTGCAAAACTGAAACTGCAAAACTGAAACTGCAAAACTGAAACTGCAAAACTGAAACTGCAAAACTGAAACTGCAAAACTGAAACTGCAAAACTGAAACTGCAAAACTGAAACTGCAAAACTGAAACTGCAAAACTGAAACTGCAAAACTGAAACTGCAAAACTGAAACTGCAAAACTGAAACTGCAAAACTGAAACTGCAAAACTGAAACTGCAAAACTGAAACTGCAAAACTGAAACTGCAAAACTGAAACTGCAAAACTGAAACTGCAAAACTGAAACTGCAAAACTGAAACTGCAAAACTGAAACTGCAAAACTGAAACTGCAAAACTGAAACTGCAAAACTGAAACTGCAAAACTGAAACTGCAAAACTGAAACTGCAAAACTGAAACTGCAAAACTGAAACTGCAAAACTGAAACTGCAAAACTGAAACTGCAAAACTGAAACTGCAAAACTGAAACTGCAAAACTGAAACTGCAAAACTGAAACTGCAAAACTGAAACTGCAAAACTGAAACTGCAAAACTGAAACTGCAAAACTGAAACTGCAAAACTGAAACTGCAAAACTGAAACTGCAAAACTGAAACTGCAAAACTGAAACTGCAAAACTGAAACTGCAAAACTGAAACTGCAAAACTGAAACTGCAAAACTGAAACTGCAAAACTGAAACTGCAAAACTGAAACTGCAAAACTGAAACTGCAAAACTGAAACTGCAAAACTGAAACTGCAAAACTGAAACTGCAAAACTGAAACTGCAAAACTGAAACTGCAAAACTGAAACTGCAAAACTGAAACTGCAAAACTGAAACTGCAAAACTGAAACTGCAAAACTGAAACTGCAAAACTGAAACTGCAAAACTGAAACTGCAAAACTGAAACTGCAAAACTGAAACTGCAAAACTGAAACTGCAAAACTGAAACTGCAAAACTGAAACTGCAAAACTGAAACTGCAAAACTGAAACTGCAAAACTGAAACTGCAAAACTGAAACTGCAAAACTGAAACTGCAAAACTGAAACTGCAAAACTGAAACTGCAAAACTGAAACTGCAAAACTGAAACTGCAAAACTGAAACTGCAAAACTGAAACTGCAAAACTGAAACTGCAAAACTGAAACTGCAAAACTGAAACTGCAAAACTGAAACTGCAAAACTGAAACTGCAAAACTGAAACTGCAAAACTGAAACTGCAAAACTGAAACTGCAAAACTGAAACTGCAAAACTGAAACTGCAAAACTGAAACTGCAAAACTGAAACTGCAAAACTGAAACTGCAAAACTGAAACTGCAAAACTGAAACTGCAAAACTGAAACTGCAAAACTGAAACTGCAAAACTGAAACTGCAAAACTGAAACTGCAAAACTGAAACTGCAAAACTGAAACTGCAAAACTGAAACTGCAAAACTGAAACTGCAAAACTGAAACTGCAAAACTGAAACTGCAAAACTGAAACTGCAAAACTGAAACTGCAAAACTGAAACTGCAAAACTGAAACTGCAAAACTGAAACTGCAAAACTGAAACTGCAAAACTGAAACTGCAAAACTGAAACTGCAAAACTGAAACTGCAAAACTGAAACTGCAAAACTGAAACTGCAAAACTGAAACTGCAAAACTGAAACTGCAAAACTGAAACTGCAAAACTGAAACTGCAAAACTGAAACTGCAAAACTGAAACTGCAAAACTGAAACTGCAAAACTGAAACTGCAAAACTGAAACTGCAAAACTGAAACTGCAAAACTGAAACTGCAAAACTGAAACTGCAAAACTGAAACTGCAAAACTGAAACTGCAAAACTGAAACTGCAAAACTGAAACTGCAAAACTGAAACTGCAAAACTGAAACTGCAAAACTGAAACTGCAAAACTGAAACTGCAAAACTGAAACTGCAAAACTGAAACTGCAAAACTGAAACTGCAAAACTGAAACTGCAAAACTGAAACTGCAAAACTGAAACTGCAAAACTGAAACTGCAAAACTGAAACTGCAAAACTGAAACTGCAAAACTGAAACTGCAAAACTGAAACTGCAAAACTGAAACTGCAAAACTGAAACTGCAAAACTGAAACTGCAAAACTGAAACTGCAAAACTGAAACTGCAAAACTGAAACTGCAAAACTGAAACTGCAAAACTGAAACTGCAAAACTGAAACTGCAAAACTGAAACTGCAAAACTGAAACTGCAAAACTGAAACTGCAAAACTGAAACTGCAAAACTGAAACTGCAAAACTGAAACTGCAAAACTGAAACTGCAAAACTGAAACTGCAAAACTGAAACTGCAAAACTGAAACTGCAAAACTGAAACTGCAAAACTGAAACTGCAAAACTGAAACTGCAAAACTGAAACTGCAAAACTGAAACTGCAAAACTGAAACTGCAAAACTGAAACTGCAAAACTGAAACTGCAAAACTGAAACTGCAAAACTGAAACTGCAAAACTGAAACTGCAAAACTGAAACTGCAAAACTGAAACTGCAAAACTGAAACTGCAAAACTGAAACTGCAAAACTGAAACTGCAAAACTGAAACTGCAAAACTGAAACTGCAAAACTGAAACTGCAAAACTGAAACTGCAAAACTGAAACTGCAAAACTGAAACTGCAAAACTGAAACTGCAAAACTGAAACTGCAAAACTGAAACTGCAAAACTGAAACTGCAAAACTGAAACTGCAAAACTGAAACTGCAAAACTGAAACTGCAAAACTGAAACTGCAAAACTGAAACTGCAAAACTGAAACTGCAAAACTGAAACTGCAAAACTGAAACTGCAAAACTGAAACTGCAAAACTGAAACTGCAAAACTGAAACTGCAAAACTGAAACTGCAAAACTGAAACTGCAAAACTGAAACTGCAAAACTGAAACTGCAAAACTGAAACTGCAAAACTGAAACTGCAAAACTGAAACTGCAAAACTGAAACTGCAAAACTGAAACTGCAAAACTGAAACTGCAAAACTGAAACTGCAAAACTGAAACTGCAAAACTGAAACTGCAAAACTGAAACTGCAAAACTGAAACTGCAAAACTGAAACTGCAAAACTGAAACTGCAAAACTGAAACTGCAAAACTGAAACTGCAAAACTGAAACTGCAAAACTGAAACTGCAAAACTGAAACTGCAAAACTGAAACTGCAAAACTGAAACTGCAAAACTGAAACTGCAAAACTGAAACTGCAAAACTGAAACTGCAAAACTGAAACTGCAAAACTGAAACTGCAAAACTGAAACTGCAAAACTGAAACTGCAAAACTGAAACTGCAAAACTGAAACTGCAAAACTGAAACTGCAAAACTGAAACTGCAAAACTGAAACTGCAAAACTGAAACTGCAAAACTGAAACTGCAAAACTGAAACTGCAAAACTGAAACTGCAAAACTGAAACTGCAAAACTGAAACTGCAAAACTGAAACTGCAAAACTGAAACTGCAAAACTGAAACTGCAAAACTGAAACTGCAAAACTGAAACTGCAAAACTGAAACTGCAAAACTGAAACTGCAAAACTGAAACTGCAAAACTGAAACTGCAAAACTGAAACTGCAAAACTGAAACTGCAAAACTGAAACTGCAAAACTGAAACTGCAAAACTGAAACTGCAAAACTGAAACTGCAAAACTGAAACTGCAAAACTGAAACTGCAAAACTGAAACTGCAAAACTGAAACTGCAAAACTGAAACTGCAAAACTGAAACTGCAAAACTGAAACTGCAAAACTGAAACTGCAAAACTGAAACTGCAAAACTGAAACTGCAAAACTGAAACTGCAAAACTGAAACTGCAAAACTGAAACTGCAAAACTGAAACTGCAAAACTGAAACTGCAAAACTGAAACTGCAAAACTGAAACTGCAAAACTGAAACTGCAAAACTGAAACTGCAAAACTGAAACTGCAAAACTGAAACTGCAAAACTGAAACTGCAAAACTGAAACTGCAAAACTGAAACTGCAAAACTGAAACTGCAAAACTGAAACTGCAAAACTGAAACTGCAAAACTGAAACTGCAAAACTGAAACTGCAAAACTGAAACTGCAAAACTGAAACTGCAAAACTGAAACTGCAAAACTGAAACTGCAAAACTGAAACTGCAAAACTGAAACTGCAAAACTGAAACTGCAAAACTGAAACTGCAAAACTGAAACTGCAAAACTGAAACTGCAAAACTGAAACTGCAAAACTGAAACTGCAAAACTGAAACTGCAAAACTGAAACTGCAAAACTGAAACTGCAAAACTGAAACTGCAAAACTGAAACTGCAAAACTGAAACTGCAAAACTGAAACTGCAAAACTGAAACTGCAAAACTGAAACTGCAAAACTGAAACTGCAAAACTGAAACTGCAAAACTGAAACTGCAAAACTGAAACTGCAAAACTGAAACTGCAAAACTGAAACTGCAAAACTGAAACTGCAAAACTGAAACTGCAAAACTGAAACTGCAAAACTGAAACTGCAAAACTGAAACTGCAAAACTGAAACTGCAAAACTGAAACTGCAAAACTGAAACTGCAAAACTGAAACTGCAAAACTGAAACTGCAAAACTGAAACTGCAAAACTGAAACTGCAAAACTGAAACTGCAAAACTGAAACTGCAAAACTGAAACTGCAAAACTGAAACTGCAAAACTGAAACTGCAAAACTGAAACTGCAAAACTGAAACTGCAAAACTGAAACTGCAAAACTGAAACTGCAAAACTGAAACTGCAAAACTGAAACTGCAAAACTGAAACTGCAAAACTGAAACTGCAAAACTGAAACTGCAAAACTGAAACTGCAAAACTGAAACTGCAAAACTGAAACTGCAAAACTGAAACTGCAAAACTGAAACTGCAAAACTGAAACTGCAAAACTGAAACTGCAAAACTGAAACTGCAAAACTGAAACTGCAAAACTGAAACTGCAAAACTGAAACTGCAAAACTGAAACTGCAAAACTGAAACTGCAAAACTGAAACTGCAAAACTGAAACTGCAAAACTGAAACTGCAAAACTGAAACTGCAAAACTGAAACTGCAAAACTGAAACTGCAAAACTGAAACTGCAAAACTGAAACTGCAAAACTGAAACTGCAAAACTGAAACTGCAAAACTGAAACTGCAAAACTGAAACTGCAAAACTGAAACTGCAAAACTGAAACTGCAAAACTGAAACTGCAAAACTGAAACTGCAAAACTGAAACTGCAAAACTGAAACTGCAAAACTGAAACTGCAAAACTGAAACTGCAAAACTGAAACTGCAAAACTGAAACTGCAAAACTGAAACTGCAAAACTGAAACTGCAAAACTGAAACTGCAAAACTGAAACTGCAAAACTGAAACTGCAAAACTGAAACTGCAAAACTGAAACTGCAAAACTGAAACTGCAAAACTGAAACTGCAAAACTGAAACTGCAAAACTGAAACTGCAAAACTGAAACTGCAAAACTGAAACTGCAAAACTGAAACTGCAAAACTGAAACTGCAAAACTGAAACTGCAAAACTGAAACTGCAAAACTGAAACTGCAAAACTGAAACTGCAAAACTGAAACTGCAAAACTGAAACTGCAAAACTGAAACTGCAAAACTGAAACTGCAAAACTGAAACTGCAAAACTGAAACTGCAAAACTGAAACTGCAAAACTGAAACTGCAAAACTGAAACTGCAAAACTGAAACTGCAAAACTGAAACTGCAAAACTGAAACTGCAAAACTGAAACTGCAAAACTGAAACTGCAAAACTGAAACTGCAAAACTGAAACTGCAAAACTGAAACTGCAAAACTGAAACTGCAAAACTGAAACTGCAAAACTGAAACTGCAAAACTGAAACTGCAAAACTGAAACTGCAAAACTGAAACTGCAAAACTGAAACTGCAAAACTGAAACTGCAAAACTGAAACTGCAAAACTGAAACTGCAAAACTGAAACTGCAAAACTGAAACTGCAAAACTGAAACTGCAAAACTGAAACTGCAAAACTGAAACTGCAAAACTGAAACTGCAAAACTGAAACTGCAAAACTGAAACTGCAAAACTGAAACTGCAAAACTGAAACTGCAAAACTGAAACTGCAAAACTGAAACTGCAAAACTGAAACTGCAAAACTGAAACTGCAAAACTGAAACTGCAAAACTGAAACTGCAAAACTGAAACTGCAAAACTGAAACTGCAAAACTGAAACTGCAAAACTGAAACTGCAAAACTGAAACTGCAAAACTGAAACTGCAAAACTGAAACTGCAAAACTGAAACTGCAAAACTGAAACTGCAAAACTGAAACTGCAAAACTGAAACTGCAAAACTGAAACTGCAAAACTGAAACTGCAAAACTGAAACTGCAAAACTGAAACTGCAAAACTGAAACTGCAAAACTGAAACTGCAAAACTGAAACTGCAAAACTGAAACTGCAAAACTGAAACTGCAAAACTGAAACTGCAAAACTGAAACTGCAAAACTGAAACTGCAAAACTGAAACTGCAAAACTGAAACTGCAAAACTGAAACTGCAAAACTGAAACTGCAAAACTGAAACTGCAAAACTGAAACTGCAAAACTGAAACTGCAAAACTGAAACTGCAAAACTGAAACTGCAAAACTGAAACTGCAAAACTGAAACTGCAAAACTGAAACTGCAAAACTGAAACTGCAAAACTGAAACTGCAAAACTGAAACTGCAAAACTGAAACTGCAAAACTGAAACTGCAAAACTGAAACTGCAAAACTGAAACTGCAAAACTGAAACTGCAAAACTGAAACTGCAAAACTGAAACTGCAAAACTGAAACTGCAAAACTGAAACTGCAAAACTGAAACTGCAAAACTGAAACTGCAAAACTGAAACTGCAAAACTGAAACTGCAAAACTGAAACTGCAAAACTGAAACTGCAAAACTGAAACTGCAAAACTGAAACTGCAAAACTGAAACTGCAAAACTGAAACTGCAAAACTGAAACTGCAAAACTGAAACTGCAAAACTGAAACTGCAAAACTGAAACTGCAAAACTGAAACTGCAAAACTGAAACTGCAAAACTGAAACTGCAAAACTGAAACTGCAAAACTGAAACTGCAAAACTGAAACTGCAAAACTGAAACTGCAAAACTGAAACTGCAAAACTGAAACTGCAAAACTGAAACTGCAAAACTGAAACTGCAAAACTGAAACTGCAAAACTGAAACTGCAAAACTGAAACTGCAAAACTGAAACTGCAAAACTGAAACTGCAAAACTGAAACTGCAAAACTGAAACTGCAAAACTGAAACTGCAAAACTGAAACTGCAAAACTGAAACTGCAAAACTGAAACTGCAAAACTGAAACTGCAAAACTGAAACTGCAAAACTGAAACTGCAAAACTGAAACTGCAAAACTGAAACTGCAAAACTGAAACTGCAAAACTGAAACTGCAAAACTGAAACTGCAAAACTGAAACTGCAAAACTGAAACTGCAAAACTGAAACTGCAAAACTGAAACTGCAAAACTGAAACTGCAAAACTGAAACTGCAAAACTGAAACTGCAAAACTGAAACTGCAAAACTGAAACTGCAAAACTGAAACTGCAAAACTGAAACTGCAAAACTGAAACTGCAAAACTGAAACTGCAAAACTGAAACTGCAAAACTGAAACTGCAAAACTGAAACTGCAAAACTGAAACTGCAAAACTGAAACTGCAAAACTGAAACTGCAAAACTGAAACTGCAAAACTGAAACTGCAAAACTGAAACTGCAAAACTGAAACTGCAAAACTGAAACTGCAAAACTGAAACTGCAAAACTGAAACTGCAAAACTGAAACTGCAAAACTGAAACTGCAAAACTGAAACTGCAAAACTGAAACTGCAAAACTGAAACTGCAAAACTGAAACTGCAAAACTGAAACTGCAAAACTGAAACTGCAAAACTGAAACTGCAAAACTGAAACTGCAAAACTGAAACTGCAAAACTGAAACTGCAAAACTGAAACTGCAAAACTGAAACTGCAAAACTGAAACTGCAAAACTGAAACTGCAAAACTGAAACTGCAAAACTGAAACTGCAAAACTGAAACTGCAAAACTGAAACTGCAAAACTGAAACTGCAAAACTGAAACTGCAAAACTGAAACTGCAAAACTGAAACTGCAAAACTGAAACTGCAAAACTGAAACTGCAAAACTGAAACTGCAAAACTGAAACTGCAAAACTGAAACTGCAAAACTGAAACTGCAAAACTGAAACTGCAAAACTGAAACTGCAAAACTGAAACTGCAAAACTGAAACTGCAAAACTGAAACTGCAAAACTGAAACTGCAAAACTGAAACTGCAAAACTGAAACTGCAAAACTGAAACTGCAAAACTGAAACTGCAAAACTGAAACTGCAAAACTGAAACTGCAAAACTGAAACTGCAAAACTGAAACTGCAAAACTGAAACTGCAAAACTGAAACTGCAAAACTGAAACTGCAAAACTGAAACTGCAAAACTGAAACTGCAAAACTGAAACTGCAAAACTGAAACTGCAAAACTGAAACTGCAAAACTGAAACTGCAAAACTGAAACTGCAAAACTGAAACTGCAAAACTGAAACTGCAAAACTGAAACTGCAAAACTGAAACTGCAAAACTGAAACTGCAAAACTGAAACTGCAAAACTGAAACTGCAAAACTGAAACTGCAAAACTGAAACTGCAAAACTGAAACTGCAAAACTGAAACTGCAAAACTGAAACTGCAAAACTGAAACTGCAAAACTGAAACTGCAAAACTGAAACTGCAAAACTGAAACTGCAAAACTGAAACTGCAAAACTGAAACTGCAAAACTGAAACTGCAAAACTGAAACTGCAAAACTGAAACTGCAAAACTGAAACTGCAAAACTGAAACTGCAAAACTGAAACTGCAAAACTGAAACTGCAAAACTGAAACTGCAAAACTGAAACTGCAAAACTGAAACTGCAAAACTGAAACTGCAAAACTGAAACTGCAAAACTGAAACTGCAAAACTGAAACTGCAAAACTGAAACTGCAAAACTGAAACTGCAAAACTGAAACTGCAAAACTGAAACTGCAAAACTGAAACTGCAAAACTGAAACTGCAAAACTGAAACTGCAAAACTGAAACTGCAAAACTGAAACTGCAAAACTGAAACTGCAAAACTGAAACTGCAAAACTGAAACTGCAAAACTGAAACTGCAAAACTGAAACTGCAAAACTGAAACTGCAAAACTGAAACTGCAAAACTGAAACTGCAAAACTGAAACTGCAAAACTGAAACTGCAAAACTGAAACTGCAAAACTGAAACTGCAAAACTGAAACTGCAAAACTGAAACTGCAAAACTGAAACTGCAAAACTGAAACTGCAAAACTGAAACTGCAAAACTGAAACTGCAAAACTGAAACTGCAAAACTGAAACTGCAAAACTGAAACTGCAAAACTGAAACTGCAAAACTGAAACTGCAAAACTGAAACTGCAAAACTGAAACTGCAAAACTGAAACTGCAAAACTGAAACTGCAAAACTGAAACTGCAAAACTGAAACTGCAAAACTGAAACTGCAAAACTGAAACTGCAAAACTGAAACTGCAAAACTGAAACTGCAAAACTGAAACTGCAAAACTGAAACTGCAAAACTGAAACTGCAAAACTGAAACTGCAAAACTGAAACTGCAAAACTGAAACTGCAAAACTGAAACTGCAAAACTGAAACTGCAAAACTGAAACTGCAAAACTGAAACTGCAAAACTGAAACTGCAAAACTGAAACTGCAAAACTGAAACTGCAAAACTGAAACTGCAAAACTGAAACTGCAAAACTGAAACTGCAAAACTGAAACTGCAAAACTGAAACTGCAAAACTGAAACTGCAAAACTGAAACTGCAAAACTGAAACTGCAAAACTGAAACTGCAAAACTGAAACTGCAAAACTGAAACTGCAAAACTGAAACTGCAAAACTGAAACTGCAAAACTGAAACTGCAAAACTGAAACTGCAAAACTGAAACTGCAAAACTGAAACTGCAAAACTGAAACTGCAAAACTGAAACTGCAAAACTGAAACTGCAAAACTGAAACTGCAAAACTGAAACTGCAAAACTGAAACTGCAAAACTGAAACTGCAAAACTGAAACTGCAAAACTGAAACTGCAAAACTGAAACTGCAAAACTGAAACTGCAAAACTGAAACTGCAAAACTGAAACTGCAAAACTGAAACTGCAAAACTGAAACTGCAAAACTGAAACTGCAAAACTGAAACTGCAAAACTGAAACTGCAAAACTGAAACTGCAAAACTGAAACTGCAAAACTGAAACTGCAAAACTGAAACTGCAAAACTGAAACTGCAAAGCTGAAACTGCAAAACTGAAACTGCAAAACTGAAACTGCAAAACTGAAACTGCAAAGCTGAAACTGCAAAACTGAAACTGCAAAACTGAAACTGCAAAACTGAAACTGCAAAACTGAAACTGCAAAACTGAAACTGCAAAACTGAAACTGCAAAACTGAAACTGCAAAACTGAAACTGCAAAACTGAAACTGCAAAACTGAAACTGCAAAACTGAAACTGCAAAACTGAAACTGCAAAACTGAAACTGCAAAACTGAAACTGCAAAACTGAAACTGCAAAACTGAAACTGCAAAACTGAAACTGCAAAACTGAAACTGCAAAACTGAAACTGCAAAACTGAAACTGCAAAACTGAAACTGCAAAACTGAAACTGCAAAACTGAAACTGCAAAACTGAAACTGCAAAACTGAAACTGCAAAACTGAAACTGCAAAACTGAAACTGCAAAACTGAAACTGCAAAACTGAAACTGCAAAACTGAAACTGCAAAACTGAAACTGCAAAACTGAAACTGCAAAACTGAAACTGCAAAACTGAAACTGCAAAACTGAAACTGCAAAACTGAAACTGCAAAACTGAAACTGCAAAACTGAAACTGCAAAACTGAAACTGCAAAACTGAAACTGCAAAACTGAAACTGCAAAACTGAAACTGCAAAACTGAAACTGCAAAACTGAAACTGCAAAACTGAAACTGCAAAACTGAAACTGCAAAACTGAAACTGCAAAACTGAAACTGCAAAACTGAAACTGCAAAACTGAAACTGCAAAACTGAAACTGCAAAACTGAAACTGCAAAACTGAAACTGCAAAACTGAAACTGCAAAACTGAAACTGCAAAACTGAAACTGCAAAACTGAAACTGCAAAACTGAAACTGCAAAACTGAAACTGCAAAACTGAAACTGCAAAACTGAAACTGCAAAACTGAAACTGCAAAACTGAAACTGCAAAACTGAAACTGCAAAACTGAAACTGCAAAACTGAAACTGCAAAACTGAAACTGCAAAACTGAAACTGCAAAACTGAAACTGCAAAACTGAAACTGCAAAACTGAAACTGCAAAACTGAAACTGCAAAACTGAAACTGCAAAACTGAAACTGCAAAACTGAAACTGCAAAACTGAAACTGCAAAACTGAAACTGCAAAACTGAAACTGCAAAACTGAAACTGCAAAACTGAAACTGCAAAACTGAAACTGCAAAACTGAAACTGCAAAACTGAAACTGCAAAACTGAAACTGCAAAACTGAAACTGCAAAACTGAAACTGCAAAACTGAAACTGCAAAACTGAAACTGCAAAACTGAAACTGCAAAACTGAAACTGCAAAACTGAAACTGCAAAACTGAAACTGCAAAACTGAAACTGCAAAACTGAAACTGCAAAACTGAAACTGCAAAACTGAAACTGCAAAACTGAAACTGCAAAACTGAAACTGCAAAACTGAAACTGCAAAACTGAAACTGCAAAACTGAAACTGCAAAACTGAAACTGCAAAACTGAAACTGCAAAACTGAAACTGCAAAACTGAAACTGCAAAACTGAAACTGCAAAACTGAAACTGCAAAACTGAAACTGCAAAACTGAAACTGCAAAACTGAAACTGCAAAACTGAAACTGCAAAACTGAAACTGCAAAACTGAAACTGCAAAACTGAAACTGCAAAACTGAAACTGCAAAACTGAAACTGCAAAACTGAAACTGCAAAACTGAAACTGCAAAACTGAAACTGCAAAACTGAAACTGCAAAACTGAAACTGCAAAACTGAAACTGCAAAACTGAAACTGCAAAACTGAAACTGCAAAACTGAAACTGCAAAACTGAAACTGCAAAACTGAAACTGCAAAACTGAAACTGCAAAACTGAAACTGCAAAACTGAAACTGCAAAACTGAAACTGCAAAACTGAAACTGCAAAACTGAAACTGCAAAACTGAAACTGCAAAACTGAAACTGCAAAACTGAAACTGCAAAACTGAAACTGCAAAACTGAAACTGCAAAACTGAAACTGCAAAACTGAAACTGCAAAACTGAAACTGCAAAACTGAAACTGCAAAACTGAAACTGCAAAACTGAAACTGCAAAACTGAAACTGCAAAACTGAAACTGCAAAACTGAAACTGCAAAACTGAAACTGCAAAACTGAAACTGCAAAACTGAAACTGCAAAACTGAAACTGCAAAACTGAAACTGCAAAACTGAAACTGCAAAACTGAAACTGCAAAACTGAAACTGCAAAACTGAAACTGCAAAACTGAAACTGCAAAACTGAAACTGCAAAACTGAAACTGCAAAACTGAAACTGCAAAACTGAAACTGCAAAACTGAAACTGCAAAACTGAAACTGCAAAACTGAAACTGCAAAACTGAAACTGCAAAACTGAAACTGCAAAACTGAAACTGCAAAACTGAAACTGCAAAACTGAAACTGCAAAACTGAAACTGCAAAACTGAAACTGCAAAACTGAAACTGCAAAACTGAAACTGCAAAACTGAAACTGCAAAACTGAAACTGCAAAACTGAAACTGCAAAACTGAAACTGCAAAACTGAAACTGCAAAACTGAAACTGCAAAACTGAAACTGCAAAACTGAAACTGCAAAACTGAAACTGCAAAACTGAAACTGCAAAACTGAAACTGCAAAACTGAAACTGCAAAACTGAAACTGCAAAACTGAAACTGCAAAACTGAAACTGCAAAACTGAAACTGCAAAACTGAAACTGCAAAACTGAAACTGCAAAACTGAAACTGCAAAACTGAAACTGCAAAACTGAAACTGCAAAACTGAAACTGCAAAACTGAAACTGCAAAACTGAAACTGCAAAACTGAAACTGCAAAACTGAAACTGCAAAACTGAAACTGCAAAACTGAAACTGCAAAACTGAAACTGCAAAACTGAAACTGCAAAACTGAAACTGCAAAACTGAAACTGCAAAACTGAAACTGCAAAACTGAAACTGCAAAACTGAAACTGCAAAACTGAAACTGCAAAACTGAAACTGCAAAACTGAAACTGCAAAACTGAAACTGCAAAACTGAAACTGCAAAACTGAAACTGCAAAACTGAAACTGCAAAACTGAAACTGCAAAACTGAAACTGCAAAACTGAAACTGCAAAACTGAAACTGCAAAACTGAAACTGCAAAACTGAAACTGCAAAACTGAAACTGCAAAACTGAAACTGCAAAACTGAAACTGCAAAACTGAAACTGCAAAACTGAAACTGCAAAACTGAAACTGCAAAACTGAAACTGCAAAACTGAAACTGCAAAACTGAAACTGCAAAACTGAAACTGCAAAACTGAAACTGCAAAACTGAAACTGCAAAACTGAAACTGCAAAACTGAAACTGCAAAACTGAAACTGCAAAACTGAAACTGCAAAACTGAAACTGCAAAACTGAAACTGCAAAACTGAAACTGCAAAACTGAAACTGCAAAACTGAAACTGCAAAACTGAAACTGCAAAACTGAAACTGCAAAACTGAAACTGCAAAACTGAAACTGCAAAACTGAAACTGCAAAACTGAAACTGCAAAACTGAAACTGCAAAACTGAAACTGCAAAACTGAAACTGCAAAACTGAAACTGCAAAACTGAAACTGCAAAACTGAAACTGCAAAACTGAAACTGCAAAACTGAAACTGCAAAACTGAAACTGCAAAACTGAAACTGCAAAACTGAAACTGCAAAACTGAAACTGCAAAACTGAAACTGCAAAACTGAAACTGCAAAGCTGAAACTGCAAAACTGAAACTGCAAAACTGAAACTGCAAAGCTGAAACTGCAAAACTGAAACTGCAAAGCTGAAACTGCAAAACTGAAACTGCAAAACTGAAACTGCAAAACTGAAACTGCAAAACTGAAACTGCAAAACTGAAACTGCAAAACTGAAACTGCAAAACTGAAACTGCAAAACTGAAACTGCAAAACTGAAACTGCAAAACTGAAACTGCAAAACTGAAACTGCAAAACTGAAACTGCAAAACTGAAACTGCAAAACTGAAACTGCAAAACTGAAACTGCAAAACTGAAACTGCAAAACTGAAACTGCAAAACTGAAACTGCAAAACTGAAACTGCAAAACTGAAACTGCAAAACTGAAACTGCAAAACTGAAACTGCAAAACTGAAACTGCAAAACTGAAACTGCAAAACTGAAACTGCAAAACTGAAACTGCAAAACTGAAACTGCAAAACTGAAACTGCAAAACTGAAACTGCAAAACTGAAACTGCAAAACTGAAACTGCAAAACTGAAACTGCAAAACTGAAACTGCAAAACTGAAACTGCAAAACTGAAACTGCAAAACTGAAACTGCAAAACTGAAACTGCAAAACTGAAACTGCAAAACTGAAACTGCAAAACTGAAACTGCAAAACTGAAACTGCAAAACTGAAACTGCAAAACTGAAACTGCAAAACTGAAACTGCAAAACTGAAACTGCAAAACTGAAACTGCAAAACTGAAACTGCAAAACTGAAACTGCAAAACTGAAACTGCAAAACTGAAACTGCAAAACTGAAACTGCAAAACTGAAACTGCAAAACTGAAACTGCAAAACTGAAACTGCAAAACTGAAACTGCAAAACTGAAACTGCAAAACTGAAACTGCAAAACTGAAACTGCAAAACTGAAACTGCAAAACTGAAACTGCAAAACTGAAACTGCAAAACGAAAATGTAAAACTGAAACTGCAAAACTGAAACTGCAAAACTGAAACTGCAAAACTGAAACTGCAAAACGAAAATGTAAAACTGAAACTGCAAAACTGAAACTGCAAAACTGAAACTGCAAAACTGAAACTGCAAAACTGAAACTGCAAAACTGAAACTGCAAAACTGAAACTGCAAAACTGAAACTGCAAAACTGAAACTGCAAAACGAAAATGTAAAACTGAAACTGCAAAACTGAAACTGCAAAACTGAAACTGCAAAACTGAAACTGCAAAACGAAAATGTAAAACTGAAACTGCAAAACGAAAATGTAAAACTGAAACTGCAAAACTGAAAATGCAAAACTGAAACTGCAAAACGAAAATGTAAAACTGAAACTGCAAAACGAAAATGTAAAACTGAAACTGCAAAACTGAAAATGCAAAACTGAAACTGCAAAACTGAAACTGCAAAACTGAAACTGCAAAACTGAAACTGCAAAACTGAAACTGCAAAACTGAAACTGCAAAACTGAAACTGCAAAACTGAAACTGCAAAACTGAAACTGCAAAACTGAAACTGCAAAACGAAAATGTAAAACTGAAACTGCAAAACGAAAATGTAAAACTGAAACTGCAAAACTGAAAATGCAAAACTGAAACTGAAACTGCAAAACGAAAATGTAAAACTGAAACTGCAAAACGAAAATGTAAATTGTAAAACGAAAAATTGAATACAATATGCTTAATTGAAAAAGGTTAATTTAAAATGCAAAACTTAAAAGGGCAAAATGCGTTATTAAAAATACAAAATTGAAAATAAAAATTTGAAACGCAAAATGCAAAAATAATATTTGAAAATTCAAAATAGTAAATGTAAAATTCAAAATTGAAAATGCAATATGTCAAATTGAAATTATAATCTGAAAATTGAAAACACAACATGCTTAATTGAAAAAGCAACGATGAAACTGTAAAATGTAAAATGCAAAAAGCAAAATTGAAAATACTAATTCAAAATTACTAAATACAACGTGCAAAATTGAAAATACGAAATGCAAAATTGAAAATGCCAAATTTTAAAGGAAAAATTTAAAAAAAAACTGAAAAAGCAACGTGCAAAATCAAAAACGCAAAATTGAAAATGCAAAACGCAGAACTGAAAATATAAAACTGATTATACAAAAGGAAAAATTTAAAATGCAAAATGCAAAGCTGAAAATAAAAAACTGAAAATATAAAATGCAAAATTGAATGCAAATTCGAAAATGTCAAATTGCAAAATGCAAAATCGAAAATGTCAAATTGCAAAATGCAAAATCGAAAACTTCAAATTGAAATTGCAAAATTGAAATTGTAAAATTGAAAATGCAAAATTGAAAATGCAAAATGCACAATCTAAAATGCAAAATGCAAAATGCAAAATACAGAATGGGAAATGGGAAATTGAAAATACAAAATGCGAAATTTACAATGCGAAATTTGCAATACAAAATGCACAATTTACAATGCGAGATTTGCAATACGAAATGCAATACAAATTGCAATATTTACAATACAAAATGCAGAATTTACAATACAACATGCAAAATTTACAATAAAAAATGTAAAATTTACAATAAAAAATGCAAAATAACAATGCAAAATGCAATATTAACCATGCAAAATGCAATATTTACAATAGAAAATGCAAAATTTATAATACGAAATCAAAAATTTTAAATACAAAATTGAAAACAAAAATTTAAAATGATAAAATGCAAAATGCAAAATTTACAATGCAAATTTTACAATGCAAATTGCAAAATTTACAACTGAAGAGCAAAATTCAAAATGTAAAATTCAAAATACGAAATGCAAAATTGAAAATAATAAAAGGAAAATTGAAAATAATAAAAGCAAAATTGAAAATAATAAAAGGAAAATTGAAATTGCAAAATGCAAAATTGATTTGTGTATTTTAATTTGAAGGTAGAATTTAATTCCTACGAAGGTGCATGTCGGCTCTAGGTAGCGACAAACCTCGGGACTGATGTATGTAGGCTGTAGGTAGGGTCAATCAAATCTCGGGACGGATCTATGTAGGCTAAGATGTATCTACGCAAGAATCTAAAAATATGCAGGATTTAAGGTATGCGAATATTTTGTCCAGCTTTGCCATTGTTCCACCCATCGTCCAATTCAGCCTCCAGGTTCATAAACTTATTGAACTCAACACGGCGGAGTACAGTTTGCGGAATAAATGTCAATAAAAATAATTAGTCAGGTTACCAATACGTGATTCACCCACAGAACTGCTACGCTACAACATAAAGAACGCTTTTCATATAGTTATAGTTATTTACTGCCAAGCCAATCCCGAGACCCCTTTCTCAGAGGCACAATTGTACAGTATAGAGTACTTATGACTGAAAAACAAGTATTAACAAATTCAGATTTGTCCATGCTACATTATTAAGTAGAAAGTATAATTGTTTGTTTAAAATTTAATTTTGCTGCTATTTATTCAAAATATATCTGCAATCGACGGGATCTTCCTTAAGTCAGACATACAGACTGGACCAGGCCTGGCATTCAAGTTCAAGTAAAACTTGACAAGTTCGGGTCAAGGTCAAGTTCAAGTCAAGTTCGGGTTACAAGTTAATTTGAACTTGACACTGAAATCTCAAGTTCGGGTCAACAAGAAATTTGAACTTGATTTTAAGGCTCGAATCAAGTTCATGGTCAGGTCTTCATTATAGACTTGACATCAATACCATGATCAAGTTCGGATCACATAACCCCAAAACCGTGAACATGAACTTGACTTTTCATGGTCAAGTTCTTATACTCATATAATACGCTATAGAGAATCGTTCTTATGCAGATGTCCTTGCTGAAGCTGTAAACGCTAATTTAAAACACAGCGTTTTCGCGTGCAAATGATAGACCGGTATTTCTGTGTTTTCAACGAGCAACGTTCTCCGGGCTCAAATATTACAAGCTAAATCCTGTTGTATTTTCTTCTTCACAACATCTTTTTAATTTTAACTTGATTTAAATGTTTGAATAATCATATTATTTTATAAACAACTGGAAAATGAGCACATCTGAAAAGTCTCAACAGTGCGAAGAAGATGCTGATCCTGGAAGTCTAACTGCATCAAGTAGCCGGAAAAAATGACCTAAGGTCCACAAGCATTTCACATTTTGCGATTCTACAAAAAAATACAGCTGCAAACACTGCTCGTAAGTGTATTCATATATATATACCTGTTTCAGTTGTCCTGGCACAGACCTACTAACTCCTAAAAGAATGTTAGAAGACATCATTTGTGTTTGTCTGTGCTTGAAGGGATGGTTGAAATTCAAATATCAAACCGATTTTGATGAAATCCGTGCATCATTCAAAAAATTCTACGGGAAATCTAGTTATTTTTATATTCTCTTATTATAAGTTTTATCAATCATTACTTCTAAATTTTGATATTCAATTTTAAAAAATAAATGGAAATTAAATCTCAGGTAATTTGTTAGCCTTTCTAATTAAAAGTATACATACAACACTAGAACTAGAAATTCAAGTTCATGGTCAAGTTCATGGTCAAGTTCCATTCATGGTCAAGTTCGCCGAAATTAACTTGATTGTGTGAACTTGATTACTCCGGTTCGTACCTACTTTTAAAAAATCAAGTTCAAGTTCGGATCTTAATTATGGTGATACTAGCACTGCACAGCCAGCTATTGCTGGCTTTGAAAGGCTTCATAGCTTGTTGGTTCAGTCGAATAGCACATGATTCAGAAATACACCCCAGTTGTAAATACATTCATATTACATACTACAAATAAGCCGGGTAGTTAGCCTTTAAGGTAATTTGTAATCACATCACAATCGCAAACCAATAGGAGATGTTATCCGATAGCGGATCAAGCCACCACAGGACGGCAGGTGGTGGATAACCCCCATTTCCCAAGTGCAACACCGACGAAGTCTAGTGGTTTGATCCGCCAGTATTAAAATTCCATTGCCGAAATAGTTTTTTTCTAATAGAATATTTTTTAAATGACCTTTGCTCCTGAAATACAACTCCGTATGATTATAATCTAACATTACAGAACTTTTTTAAATATCCAATTTGCAATTTGTACTTGCAAAACTATAAAGCGTCTCTAGGAGAGAGAGTGAAGATTTATAAATGTCCCCTCATCGTCAAATCCTAGTATTAAGAAAGCCAGTAGCCTTATTAAAGCCTTTTTAATTGCAACAATTTACAAAACTTCTTTAAAACACAATTACTTTTGTATGTACCTTTACCGACCTTGATATTTTCTTTAGACTTATCCCTCGAAAAGCAACATACAGTTGTCTATGTGAAAATTAACGGCAACTTTACCAAAACTTTGTCCCCGACATTTATTAAGTTACTGTCTTTGCAAAGCGTACTCTAAAATGTCTCTTCTCTTTGATATAAATGGGTAGCCACCGTTTATGGCACTATAAATGTAGCCCGTGACAGTATCACTGCCCTTGCTACTACTTGCTAAGCCATAAGTATAACCTTTATGGTCATTTGTATCCGCGAACCTATAAAGCGCGTTTAGGAGAGGGAGGGAAGTTTTAAAATAGTCGCTTCATCACGCGCGTTTTATATTTTAGAGATAATCAAGTTCGGGTCAAGTTCAAGTGCGAATCATGAGTTGAACCGAACTTGAGGCCAGGCCTGGACTGGACCAACTGTTGAACGTCTTACAGAAACTGAGATTTGGGTCGTTGAGGTTCGCCTCGGAGGAATAAGTGTGAATGCTTGAAATAACGTTTGTAATTATGACCCATTTCTCGCATGAAGATTAATTTTAACAAAAAATATATACAAAATACACTCCCGATGATGTGGATCATTCCCTACCTTTTAAATCGGGTGTTGAGAACAAAAGCTATTTCGCTAATTTTGAAGGATTTTTTGTCAGTTTCTAGAAAATAAAATGCACTGAACAAAATCACCGTATAAGATCACGGAGGTCAAATCAATAAAGTAAAGCCAGGGCTTTTCTAGATTAGTATTAATTGTTTTTAGTTTTAATAAATTAGTAGTAAAAGTAAAAACAAATTGGAGTGTTGGTTTTAACCAAAGTTCAATTTACTTCACGCATTTGATCCATATGGCCTTTTACATTGACTTTTTTAAATTTTTTTGATTCTGAAAAAGGATTCTCTTTTTAACATGGGGGAAGCCAGAGGTTTACTGCGCTTCCATAAGTATCTGGTCTAGGAATGGAAAAATGCTTTGCAAAACAGTTTGTAGTTAGCATAGTAATACAAAGAGGGAATAAAATATATCTTTATAGGTGCTATTTGCGAAGAGGCAGTGCTAGCGATATTGGTAACAACCGCTTCGGAGCTATTATCCGAGTAATTGGTAAGCAGTTTAACCGGTTTTGCGCTAATTTTCCAAGCCCTATGGGCTTCATGCGTGGTGACTTATTGGTATATACCAAGTCTGAACAAAACGGAATAATAATGGATTACTTAATTTTCAAAATAAACAGACAACTCAGAAACGATTTCACCTACTGAGTTCATCTACGAACTCATCAAGATTTACGCCGAGAGATTATGTGTGACAAGCGAAACAAATCTAATAACGGTTTGTTGAGTTATAATGTGGCTGTACCTAAAAACCCGGGTAACTCTGAAAACGTTTATAAATCCGATTGAGTTCATCTATAAATTCTTCCCAGGTATTACATATAGAGGAACAAGTGTGTAAAGTTTGGCCGAAATCGGTTGGTCAGTTTCGAAGTACTTCGCGTTCGCGGACGTATGTACATATGCAAATCATATGAGGTTGCTGAGCTGCCCGAAAAAATTAATAGTTGGGAATAATCCTTCAAAAAATGCTCTTTTTCGTTTAAAATTATTTAGGGCACCATGTGTAACAGTATTTCAGTCTTACTTAGGTCTTGTTGGGGGGGGGGGGGTAACAGCCTCCATATGGTCTAATTTCATAAACAATTTGTTTGGATAAATGTTTTGAAAGTATAAGGAAATTCTGGGTATTTCATTTTATGACATTTTGCGTATATTCAAATTTCTGTTTTCTTGACATACCCCGTCAAGAAAGAGGTTGATGGGAGTTAAAGTGACATTAAATATCAAAATTGGTAATATAGCAGGAAGCAAGCATTTTTCGCTGCTGCAGCCGAAATTTTTGACTTCCGCTGATAAGTACTGCAATTTGAAAAAAATCAGTACTGTTTTGAAAATCCAGCAACAGCAAATACTTTCAAGTACAAATCTTCCTCACATACTCTTCTGGG
This sequence comes from Allacma fusca, assembly GCA_947179485.1. Lineage (NCBI taxonomy): Eukaryota > Metazoa > Arthropoda > Collembola > Symphypleona > Sminthuridae > Allacma > Allacma fusca. Next base: position 16,242,485 of record OX359248.1, on the reverse strand, counting down.
CTGAATTTGTCCCTATTTTTACAAGTAATTCCCACAACTCATAACAACCATGAGATGGTTCAGAGATTGAGGCTACCAAACTTACAATTAGTACAAGTGTATCAGCATTCAATTCCGTGACATTTACGCTAAGACACACGTCGTGGATAAACTCCCTTGTGTAGGCTCCAGGTAAATGGCAAATAATAATATATTTTTTCTGATTTCAGATTATATGTAACATAACAATTTCCACTCCACTAGCACTTGTAAGCGATAATGCTGCAAAATATAGGTTAGTGGGAAGGGATTGTTATGCTGCAACCTGTAAATCTTATTTTTAAATTCGTGAATTGTCTCAAAGAACAGAAGCATATAACTTGGGGAGAATTTTACCGCTGCGTGTTTTAAATAAATTTTTGCAAATCCGAAGGAGAACTTACCTTAAGTGTCTGGTATGAACTATATCACCCTAAACATATCGCCTACTATTTAAAACAGACGAATACCAATTTTTATTCAACTTCAAAATGTGTTACTAAACAAAGCAATCGTATTTTTTATTTAGTTACTAAGAAGTACAAAATAGCGAATTATGCACCCAAAATATTACAATTAAAAGCTTCTTAATTTTATTCTAATTACATAAATTTTCACAATGCCGTGTAATATTATTATTACAATATATAGTGAAATGTACAAAAAATTACGAATCACGGATGAGTTAGTTCAAAACAAAGTTTTTTTTACTATTTAAAACAAACTACAATTCAAAGTTCTGCGTTGAACGCGATCATCTGATTCTTCCGATTCTTCCTCCTCGGCCTCGGCCTCGGCGTTAGGCAACATTTCATTCCAAAAGTCTCGTCGTCCGTACATCGAAAACAAGTCAGACACTGCTTGGTTTCTGACATGGATCCGATGAGGCTCGACAGTTTCTGCCTCCTCAGAGGTCAAGCATTTCGCAGTAACAGAAATTCTCGAAAATTTGGGTCCGTAGTGACCAGCCCAAAATTGGTTATCTTTACCACTAATAATGACTGCCAAATGACGCACCTTTTTGATATGTTGTGGCTCTTGAAGGACATTCAAGGTACAACAAGCTTGAATCCAATTTTCTCCAGCCTGATGCACACCATCCGAAATGCTGTAGATAACAGCCTTTCCCTTGTTGTCCAGCAGGCACAAACAAATGCAGTACATTGCAGCACAATCAAATCGTATCCCAACCCTATATAAACAGGATAAACAAATCCTTTGAACCTACACATACTTGGATATTATTACTCTTATGCCCCAAATATGTGTCTTACACTTACATCGGCGTACAAACAAATTGAAATGGTATCATAGCCTTCATAACCTCCGATGTAAGTCCAGCTTCCTTCAAGTCAATTTTCTGTCTAATTGTGCTCCATCCATACGAAGTGACAAAAGCACTTTCAATTCCCGATGCATAGTCTGGATTTATTGGTAATGGACTGATACCCCCTAGTGGTGACTCAATAATAATTCTGTCTCCACCGTCTTGAAGTTTCTCCCAATGGTTAAATTGTGCTAAACAAAAGAATCCTTTATATATTCGACAAACTACAAACTACTCCAACAATACAATTCATGGGTTTTACACTACACTACATCTATTAGATAGATTTCTGAAATTGAGAATTGGGAGCACACAATGCACATATTCATCCAATTAAAAAACAAAACAACATCTTATCGCATCCCGTCACACCCGAATAACAGCCCCGACGCCGTAACAGATTTTAGACACAAATATTTCATATTGTTGCTGACCTTCCCCAGAATGATTCCGGACAAAATTTTTCGTGAAGATCCTGTGTTTAAGTGCACAAAATAAAACAATCCAAGCGTCCTCTTTCTCTTTCACATTGTTCGGGATGGCTTTCCAATTCAGACCATTCCTTTCGAACGCCTCCTTCCAAAAGGATCGACGGGAAACTATATCTTTCCATAACTGACACACCTGTGAATACAATATTAAGTTTAGAAAACTCATTTTAAATATCAAAATTTACACGTTTTGTTCGTTTACACACATTATCAAAAACTGTTAAGGGTCCTGCCGGCAATCTCAAATGTATCCATTTCACCGTTATAAAAAATATTCCAATCCAATGCCATTTATTACAAAATCACGTCAGTTATGATTCTTTTACTTTTTATTTAAAAAAATTACAATAACAACAATACCGATTTGTACATATTTAAAATTAATACTTACCCGTCGTAACTTTAGGATGTCACTAACAGGTACGAAGCTCAGGAGAATTTCCAATGCTGTTTCCGGAATGAACTTCCCACACAAAATGAACCCATTGACAGACGATTGATCAAATTGGTCTGACATTTCTTCCAAATTTTTGTGGCTCACAGAACTATCCGTCAGATCGAAGGACTTGCAAATATCATAACACAGCCGAATAAATGTACTTATACGTAACTACTGTTATAAATATTTATCTAAAGCCGTCAGGTTCCACTTAAGATGACTCACTTATAGCTACTCCAAACTACAACGTCTAAAGGACGTTCCGCAAATAACAAACGTCACAAAATACCTACGCAAATATTTTATTGCTCACTCAAAAGAACTCCGCAGTGAATATAAGTCAAGTCAGATGCAATCCGAAATATCAAATGTCAAATACCGCAATATTCAAGGACACATATGTAGGTAGCGGAATTACTTATATTCACACTCAAAATTAAAAATAAGATTTAGTTTTGTCGATGTTCTACGCTTTGAATTCTTGAATACATCAGTAAACATGGAAGTGATGGAAGTATGTTTATACTGTGTTGCTACATTAGCTACATATATGGTTGTCAGTTTGATATTTTGTTTTGCCGCTATTTCAAGCACATCTGGAATTTGCAAGGCTTCCAGAAGATTCGATGTTTACAAATTCTTGACCACCTGTTGAGCTTGAGCGTGTTGTGTTGTCATGTACAGAGAATTTGTATAGTAAAAGCCGTTGGAGTTTAAGCTTGTATAGGAGCAAGTGCGGAAGCACAAACTAATAATAAATGATTGTAAACATAAACGATCCATGTACTTAACATGCAGATGATTTAATCTGAAAGGGAAATATACACTCAACCGGCGTTGCGTGATAAGGTCAAACGGTTTAATTTGCATTCATTGATAGTTTGTTTGCACGAGACCTACTTTATTACAAAACAAGGTAGCGAATTTACGGAAGACGACACCCGCAATAAATAGATTTGTTTAGATAGTCTGTAGAGGGTTACACGTTTTTAGCTGCTGACAATCACAAATATACCAGGGAAGTAATGCCATTGTATAACGATTGTAATACGGTAATATTACATCATTCACAGTTCACAACTTTAAATATGGTCTATGGTCTCGTACAGTGTAAACTGTGATCATGGAAGGGGAGATTTCCCCATATATAGAGGGCTACGGACACCAAATTTTAATTATTCAACTTTGCTCATAGCGGGTAATAATGGTAACATATAAATGATAGCGATTGGTCATGACTAATAAATACAGCAATATTTCTGTTAGATCATTCATCATTTCTGATATTACACAGCATGTGAGTTGGAAGACGAACTGGAGGAGCGACTGGGGCTGCCCAAAACATTTGTGTTCAGGACTCCTTCAAAGATCGCAACCACTAACTTTAGCTTCAGCTAAGGGTAGTCTGTCCTTAGTAGTTTATTTTTTTCCCCTTTTTTCGTTGGCTTCCATGCAATGAATTCACGGACTCTTTAGATGACTGGTATTTTAAAGAACGAATAAAAAACATTTATGGTTTACAAGCTTTGCACTGAGAACAGCACTTCCTTCATACGACGCAGGCAGATTCCCTTCAGGTGATTCATGGAAAATCAAATTGATTTAACTACTCCTTAAAAACACTTTAAACTACCGCTCAGTGTTGACCTCAAGAGGCGTCATCACCTGAATATTCCGAATCTGACTCTTCCAAGTCTAGCTCATAATCTAATTCGGCGTCAGGCAGTATTTCATTGCAAAAGTCGATAAATTCCTCGATAGCCAGAAAACAAATTTGCCACGTCGTTGTGACTGTAATAAATCTGATGAGGTTCAACTTTTTCAACCTCGTCAGAGGTCAAGCATTTTGCAGTAACAGAAATTCTTGAAAATTTTGCCCCGTAATGACCAGGCCAAAATTGGTGATCTTTACCGCCAATAACAACTAATAAATGACGCACCCCTTTCATATGCTCTTCAAGAAGATTCAAGGTACAATAAGTTTGAATCCAGTCTTCTCCAGCTTGATGAACGCCATTCGAAATGTTGTAGAGCATGGCGTCACCATTGTCGTCCAGAAGGGACAAACAAATGCAGTACATTGCAGCGCTGTCAAATCGTATTCCAACCCTAAATAAACCGGATAAAGAAAACCTTTGAACCTACACATACTTGGTTTTTTTAACTTTTATGCCCCAAATATTTTTCTATAACTTACATCGGCGTGCAAACAAACTGAAATGGTATCATATATAGCCTTCATGACCTCCGGTGTAAGTCCAGCTTCCCGTAAGTCAATTTTCTGTCGTATTGTGCTCCATCCATACGAAGTAGACATGATATTATCGTTCATTTTTAAACTCTCGTTAATATCGTAATCGTTTATTCAAAAATTCCCGATATAGATTTTGAAGAACGATATGAAAGATAAACTTTTATACCGTCAAAACATGGTGGGTACTATAAAAAACAATGCAAGTGGATTTCTTACAGTGGTTCCACGTATCTGTTATATGCACAATTGACGTGAAATTCATTTTTTGGTGTATATTTAAGAAATATTATTCGGGGACCAAAATTTACTGTTATGGTACATGGGCGCCTGCCTAGATTCTAGGCCCTATAATAGGCTAAGGCTCAAGGATGCGGCAAGTTGGGATATAAATCTAGGCGAGGTTCTAGGCTGGGCAATCACCACCACAATATAGGCTTAGGGAAAATCTAGGCTATTCAGATATTTCCGAACAAGGGGCTGGGCTATTCAGGCAGGCTACAAGTTCGTTCAAGTAAAGGCTAGGCGTTAGTGGTGAACATTCTCAAAGCACGAATTGGTTAGGACAGGATTACAAGATCTTTGGGAAAACGTTTGCAGAAACGGACTGACAATGAGGCGGGAATTACTTGATACCCGTAATTGCCAGAGTATATGCACATGTATACCACAGTACATGCATAATCGTTATTATGTAAGTAATAAGTATGTATTTGAGTAATTATGTAGTTTACTACATAATTAATCAAAACCCTACATTGGTATTCAAATTGCACGTGATCATTGCGTACGGCTTGGATATGCACTATCTAAAACTCACAATTATGTCGCCTATATAGGCTGGCAAAGCGCTGTCAGAAGCTATACAACAAAAATATAGGCAGGCAAGCAATGTACACTAGGACAGATATAGGCTAATAGGCAGGCAGTTAGGGAGCGTACACAAATTACGTCACCCAAAAAGGTCGATTTTTCAGACCCTCTCACCCCATCATCACCATTTGTCATTTATTGCTGAATCCACCCACCCTGTACACAGATGATGTCACTACGTAGACAAACTTGCTGTCACGCCAAAATCGAAATTGTAACAGAAATGTTTAGTTCTGCGCTTTGAATTCAGGAATGAACTTATCCTTTTATGTTTGCGTCATCGTAATACAAGCGAAAAATGTAAACAACGTTCAAAAACGGAGGAAAATTTTGCTGGCGTCATTTTTGCAGATGTGAACCCCACTACTATGTCATCAATGTTCACCAATTACTGCAGCTACCTACCCACCCTGTGGGTGACGTAATTTGTGTACGCTCCCTTAGAGTACTTGATCCTTGGTATTAAGGCTCTTCTTTTCGTTGAAACAGCCTATTGGCCTATATAGGATGGCGGTTTTTTTTCAAAGAAAATAGGCAGGCTATAGGCTTAGGCGCTTCATTTGCCCATCTTTGGTTATGGTAAAAATACCTAACAGTTGTCATTCAAATATAAAGAATCCACGTACGACCCTGTCACTGTATCCTCGTTTACAATTTTCTCAGCAATCGTCTCAGTTTTATCTCCTCATCCTCAATTATTATTTATTAATAATTTGTCTCAATAATTATAGGACGTCGTTTTGGCATTTTATGTTTTTTTAAATGTGTCAGGAGTAATGCAGATATGCCAAATTTCCAGCTCTGCAAACTTGGTAAAATGGTACATTTGATTCATAAAAAAGATGGGTTGATGGCGGCTTAAGGTTTGCTAATAATTATAGGCCGGAGAAAGATTGTTGCTGTTCTTAGATAGAGTACCGAGCAACGAAATAATGTAATAGTGAGTTTTTAATGGTTCCAGCGTTATGATCCAGGGCATTTTGGCTATGGACATACAGTTTCAGCGATTATCGCTAGATTGTGCGATACCTTATTGAGACGATATATCGTTTGAAATAAACGAGAATTATCGTTCAATATCGTTCGTCAAAAATGTACGATATTAACGAGAATATCGTATCGTTATATCGTTAATAATATCATGCCTAATACGAAGTGACAAAAGCACTTTCAATTCCCGATGCATAGTCTGGATTTATTGGTAATGGACTGATACCCCCTAGTGGTGACTCAATAATAATTCTGTCTCCACCACAGTGTAGCTCATTTGGCACATCATGAATTTCGCGACAATATCAGCACAACAAGACCTCTGAAAGTAACTATCGTTGCAGGAGGTTCCCCATCCCCATCATAATCATCTTTCGGACTTGCCCTGTTCCTTGCTCCAACGCACAACTTGAGACCGCTGTATCGGACAATTTATTATATTTTTGTTAAATATTTGCAACCTGAATATTGGTTCCGTTGTCCGATTACACACATGGGAAGGATAAAATATTTTAACTGTGCTGAATAAGAGTCAATCCTTGATTTTGGCCAAAATTTACCACAACTTCAATACCTTCCCAAAATTTGGGAAATTTAATGATCTCATAAATGTTATTTCATTTCTTCACATGAATTTGAACGCGGATTCTCACAAATTAATCATATACTGGTTGATCTCCGTACTGCACTATTGGTTACAAATATTTCTTCATTATTATTTGTCAGAATTGTTGGCCCTCCTGTTTCTAAATTTGCTGCTCTCAAATATTTACCCCAATGGTTGCATCAGGAATTAGGACAATTATTATCCATCAATAAAATTAATATTTTTTTTTAATTCTAGTAGTACTGCAGGCTAACCCTTCGATTTTAGACCTGAGGTCAGTGTTAAACATTTTCATGACTGCACACCTGGGTTTACTAATGAGAAATTTTTAATTATTCGATCAAATTAAAAAATTAAAAAAAATATCCAATGATTTTGTTTAAGTTCAAATAGTTTAATTTTTAAAAAGCATTACGCCAATTTGTGACAAAATAGGACTTTCAAACACAGAATCTAAAACCTAAAGTGCTGACAGTATATCACAAGGAGCGACTGAGACTTTGCCGTACTGACATTCCAACTGAGATCGTACTGTCAACACAGGAAACAACAGGTCTCAATCGGTCCAAAATTGGGTCAGTATGGGCGAGACACTCGGACAACGGTGTCCGTAATTCAAAGACTTAAAATCCTGCACCTCACAGGAGACCTCTAATTGAGCGCTGCCACGTCCCCACCTGAGATCTTCGTAGTGAAAAATGAATGAGCACCCAAGATTGAAACTCAATCTGATCTGAAGTCGGCCAGGGGTCTTAAATTGGGGTGCTCTTGAAATTTTATCCAGGAGTAGGAGTTATCGAAAATATTATACATACGTTCCCATACGCTGTAGGATGATGCACTATTTACATCTTCCGGATTCAAAGTCAGATTTTGAAACAATTGGATCACAAAATCTAGTCATCACATAAAAACCACAACCATTCTACCTAATAACATCCTGTAACATACTTAAATACATTTAACATATTTATGTACGCTCAACAGACATCATTTACACAAATATTCCTATATTCATACTGACCTTCCCCAGAATGATTCCGGACAAAATTCTTTGTAAAGATCTGTGTTTAGCAGCACTAAATAAAACAATCCAAGCGTCTTCTCTCATTGCCACATGGTTTGGGTTGGCTTTCCAATTCAGACCATTCCTTTCGAACACTTCCTTCCAAAAGGATCGACGGGATGCTATATCTTTCCATAATTGACACACCTGTTTGAATACAAAATTCATATTAGCAAAACCATCTAAAAGATGGTCACAAAAAAATCATATCCCATTCATAATAACATTCAACATTGCATTACCATTACACACAAACTTACTGCCATGATTGTATTTAATATATCTTATACTTTTTAATTTAAAAAACAGAATATTGTCTGTACATAGTATTTAAAACTAATTCTTACCCGTCGTAAATTCGGGATGTCACTAACAGGGGCGAAGCTAAGAAGAGTTTCCAATACCGTTTCCGGAATAAACTTTCCACTCAGAATGAACCCATTGATAAGCGATTGCCCTAACTGGTCTGACATTTTTTCCGAAAGTTTGAAAATTATACAACTGCGGGCTGGATTCAGGACCTACTGATCTCATATCACTGACGAATAAATGTCAATACATAATCAGGTTGCTAATTTTATGACTTATGACTCACTTGTAGCTATCAGTACAACGTATTCGAGACATCATTCTTATTTTTATCTATTCTGCTTTGCCGCTACTTCAAGTCACATATGCAATCTGCAGATCTTCCTGAAGATTTACATCTTCTTAACCACCTGTTGGATCGTTTACGGAAAGTGTTCTTGTTGATGAGTCATGAAAGTGAGTGATGAGAGAATTGATGTTGGGTGTTAAGATTCAGGATGGTGAGAGATAAACCAAGTCGACTTCCATTACACCGAAATACTGAGATTTGGTAATGCCCTTGAAGTTAAGGTTCGCATTCATAAACTGGAGGAATAAGTTCGGATCTGCGAATGCATAAAAAAATATACGTAAGTATAAATGTTACACATGGCATCAAGATGATTTAACCAAAAATAATACACTTCAAAAATGTTGCTTGTTAACGTTAAACGGCTTCATTTGCGTTTATTGATTGTGTTTGGACGAAACCTACAAAACACTGCAGCGCATTTACGGAAGACAATACCCGCAATAAAAATTAATTTGTGTAATCAAAATTAACTCTGTATATAGGGGGTTAAACTTGTTTTAGCTTCTCTGACAATGACAAATATACCATGAAATTAATGTCATCGTATAGCACACCTTCTACGGTAACATGATCATATCATCTACAGCTTTAAATATAATCTATACATCGATACACCACCATAAACTGAGTTTAACAACTTGTAACAATTCAATTCTAGGTAGGTTGCTAATTGTCTTCTAATTAATAATGTAAAATATACAAAATACTTAGCATCAAAATGGTTAATATTAGCACAAAAATATTCCTTCTTAATATCTTGTAAATTAACGATAAGTATATACAAAGGCGAAAACTTCTAGCCGAACAAGGATATTGAACATAAATATATACAAAAATTATAATGCTTATTGTAACCACAGCACATAATTTCATACCGCACATTTAGTGGAACATCGTAGACTGTATAAATTGTAATCATGTAAGGGGAGATTACCCCAATATATAGAATATAGATGGTTTCATTGCAGATCTTTAAATATTTAACTTTGTTCTTAACGAGTAAACATGGTAACACCTACATTATACCGGTATAATAATAATTATGTCAGATCTTTCATTATTCATGATGACTGTACACATACAGCAATATTAAGTAAACACATTGAGGATGACCTTGTGTCAAGCGAAATGCTTCTTAGTCGCTGTCGCTCGAGCTGGAAGACGAGCTGGAGGAGTGACCGTGGTGGCCGTGATGACCGAAACCCTTGTGTGCGTGCTTCATTCCTTTTGAGAGAGCATAACCACCAACTCCAACTCCAGCTAAGGGAAGTCCATACTTAAGTAGTTTATTTTTCTTGCCTTTTTTCGCTGCTTTCCCGGCAACCAATCCACCAACTCCTAAAGCGGCTGCTGGTCCTAGGATTCCTCCTAATCCTCCACCCCCGCCATGACCCGGACCGTGACCCATTGCATGTCCCATACCTTGACCCATTCCCATCCCATGACCGTGTCCATGCCCCCCAACTCCGATTTTGTTGGCCACACTCCCTAATCCAACACCAACCAAGCCCGCGCCAATCATTTTTCCAGCATTATCTAACAGTCCTCCGCTTTTTTTATGCTGATCGGGATAACCATGTTGTGGAGGATAACCTCCTTGAGGATAGGCACCTTGGTAAGGTCCTTGTCCGGGAGCAGCATATCCAGGTTGCGTGGGGTAGGCAGACTGAGATGGAGGATACCCTGACTGTGGATACGCTGGAGTTTGAGGATAAGGTGACCCATAAGCAGGGGGTGGTGGTCCTGAAGGATAACCCGGGACCCCGGCTGGAGGATACCCTCCTGCTCCATGCGGATATCCTGGACCTCCAGCTGATGGATACCCGGGTGCAGCTGGCGAATATGCAGGTCCAGCCGGTGGATAAGGAGAATGTCCACCCGGTGTCACCAATCCCATCGGAGGATACGGAGCATTACTTGCAGGGTAAGGAGCATTACTAGCAGGATAAGCCGCCGAAGCTCCGATTATAGGTGCTGACGGATTGTAACCACTAGGACCAGCAGTTCCTTCAAACTGTATCAATGACACCGACACCTCTCCCTCAATGCTCAAGTGGTTGACACGGTCACTTGGCACACGGTGAGTAAACTCAGTGAAGTGTTGTCCATTAATAGCAATCATAAACCGTTGAGCTTCGCTTAAGATAACAAGTTCAAAGTGTTGTCCTCGCATCAGGGGGATACCTCCATGTCTCTCCTCTTGACCCCAGCTGGAGTAACTCCGTGCATTTCGAATAATAGCATTCTCATTAAATCTCGGGTTGAAATGCAGAGCAAAGTCATCGTGAGAGGAACCACCACACTGTAGGTTAACCGTGAAGTGAGATGCTGAAGGTGAGGTTCTTCCTTGGATACGAACAGAGCGCCCGGGTCCAAATCCACCATGAATGAACCCTGAGTAAGGAATGCTAGGATTGTGAATTGGGGGGTCCATAGCTAAATATATCCAGTTTAATCCTCTGCAGCTCTTCCTTCCGTCCTATGACCCACTTCAATTTCCCAAATGATAATGCAACCTTTAAACATCAAAATAAAATTAAAAATTATAATTAAATTATTCATTTTTATTACAACGTCAAAAATATCCCTTCAGAAATTATTTCCAAATCAATTCCCAACTATTTAAATTACAACTTTATATTCTCAGCAAAATATTCACAACAAGACAACTTTATCACCTAAATTCAGTGCTTGTCATATAACTCCACTCACCTTTGAAAAATATTTCTATCAGAAATAGATCTCACAAATAAAAATCCAATCCTCACGTATGCACTTGTGCACAGTCTTCCTTTCCAAATAATACTGATAGTAATTCGAATGCGATAGTTGTATATAAATAATTTACGTGTAAATAGCCCACACAGTTCTTGAATCACTTGCTATCTAACGCAACATTAATGATAAGTTTCCATTGACTGGTGAATAAAAAGATACGATGAGAGCACAACCACAGTCCAACAACACGTCGTCTATCTTCTGCAGAGAGTTTCTAATGCGAAAGAACATCACAGAAATGTTCATCCTTCTCCTTCATTCCTGCCTGCCCTGCAGCTCGCCAAAATACGTGTCTGAAAAATATCCTTCAGTCACTTCAGTGCTCTTTCGCATACTTTATGCTTTCACTATATAGCTCTATATACGGTTGTAGTTGTTGCAAGTCATACCATGAACATGAAGCACAAAAATTGAAGTAAACATTTTTTTTGTAATAGTAGTGAACGAATGAATGAAACCACATACCTGTCAGAATGTATGACTCACTACTTACTATTAAATGTTATAGAAGCCATTGACGTCACTACAATTGCATTGGCTGGTCATGGTGAAGTAACGTTCTCTCATCGTTGTTGCATTAAAATTTATTAATTCAGGGAAGTATATAGAAATTTTTCCCGTGCAAGAGTTGAGTCATTTTTGACGTCAGAGTTAGTCATTGTTTCTAGAATATTTTAATTTGGATCGAAGGAAGGAACGGGTTTGATGTGAAAGGAGTCTGATTTGTTCAGAATCATTGGGGAATCTTCTGCAATTCCGCGAATTTCATTGGCTGTTGCGATGGCTATAGTAAAGCCCTCTGGTGGTGAGTGGAATGATTGGGAATGTTCGGAATTGTTCGTGTTCACGTATATTTTTCAGGTGTGTAAATAATCGTGTATTTAGAGATGTAACTTCAGGTGGAATGATTTTAGCTAGTTATGGTTGTAAGGATGTATAATAGTTTTTATTTTCGTGGTTTATCTTTAATGGGTTCATTTTTCATTAGATATAATTATTGCTTTTGTCCAGTTGAAGAGTAATTGTTAGAATGTGACAAGATACTGAGAGTTGTCGTCGTCAAATTTGAATGAAATAGGGTGCGGTTTTTGGACATATAATGTTTAGATACAAATATGTGTCTTGCGAAAATATAATGATTTGAAAAAGCTTCATGTTCGTGTAGATAAAAAATATTGGAAGCTTACTATAACCTTTGAGTCTGATGAGACAGTCATTAAATTATATAAACAGGTTTGTGTGAGAAGTCAAGGTTGGAAGTACATTTAGGGAAATAAAAAAATTATAATATTAAATATTGAGAAATATTATAATAAGGAATGTCAGATGCTATTCCTATTCCGGCGGGGAGTGACCTCATTGAAAAGTAGAGGATTTGAACCATAAAACAAGCTGAATTGGCGTTCTTGTAAACATTTAAGAGCATTTAAGTCAATGCCTAGGATGAGTTCAAATCCCTGGGCAGAAGAACTGGTTTTGTCTCGATTACCATTCGTTGAGTTATAGCACCTCCATAAAGATGTACTCAATCCGTCATTCAAACCTTGCAAAACTTCAAAGAACTCCGTAAGATTGGGCTTGACTCCTGGAACCCAGACTTTGAATGTCCGGTAGGTGATTTTGGGAATGGTAGGTATTTCGGAGGATAGCCAACCCTTGAATTGTTTAGTTTCAATTGGAGAGTTCCATGTTATGGTTGAGCTAGCTTTGATTACCCAGGAGACTGTGGCTTGGTCTAAGCAATTTATTGTGATCCTTCCGATCTCTGTGAGAGTTGAGGCCAGAATCCGGTAGGCTTTCCTATCTGGTCCTCTGATACTGTGGCATATCATTGAGTCCAGGGCTGAGCAAAAAGCATTGAAGCCTTCGTCTGTAATGCTTTCTTGAAGGTTTCCTGTGTAAGTGACCACTACTTGCAGGTCAGGATCTTCATCGCGGTGGCTCTCCCGTGGTCTTTTGATGTTCCGTGATTTATTTCCGACATCAAGTCCAACCGCTGGTGTACTAGATTCGGCGACCGCTGGAAGTACTTCTGTCTCTTCTACTTCTTCGTTTGTTATGACATCTTCTCTTTCCGTAGTTTCTGTTGGGGAATCAGGAATTTGAATGCAATCTTCTTCGACTTTTACTTTGATATCTTCTCGTTCGAAAGTTTTTGTAGGGGAATCAGAGATTTGAATGCAACTTTCTTCCTCATCTATTTCAATAGGAACAGCAGTAGTATTTTTCGCCTCCTTGGCTTGTAATGTATCCTCCTCACAGATTTGCTCATTGTTCCGAGCAAATGTCAGCGGTAATGAACTGTAATTGCGGATCGGGGCAAATTTACTTATCCGTTCCACTCTTTGACTCTCTCTTTTTTGCATCTTTCTTATTTTTTGGGCTATTTTCTTAGAGACTTCTCTGCTATCACTGGATTGGTGCATTAGTTGATTGGTTAAATAGTTTGGTTTCAACAACGAGTTTCTTGGGTTATCTTTCGGTCGACATTTTGCTTCTGTGGACATACTTGGTGGGGTATTTTCTTTCTTCTGTAGGGTTGCTTTTGGGCTGACATTGTTAGGGGAAAGTGTAACGCTTGGTTTCGGATTTTCTGGAAAAGCTGTAGTCGTAAAGTATTGATTTGTTTTTAAATGTGTGGTTCGTGTCGGATTCCCTGAATAAGCACCAAGTTCTTGGCTCGGTCTGGGTGTCACATTTATGTTAGAATTATAAGGATGAGATGGAACCGACTGGGCCGCAAAGTTAGACGTACCAAAGGCAGGTGCAGTTATAGCTGAAGGTGAGGGTAACAGTCTACCTCCGGGTAATGGAAGAAATGGTCTCATTTCTGTAGGTCTTAAGTACCTGGCTGCATTTGACGGTAGAAAAACTCTTGGGGCATTGTTGCATTGGTCGGAAAGACTATCATGGAGTGGGTGTGGTCGACTATGACTTGGTGGTTGAAAAGGTCGAAATGCAGGAGGTGGTTGAAACGGGTGACTTTGGCGAAATGATCTTGTGTCATTCTGAAATTCACTTTGTCTTGACCCAGTTTGTGCTGGAAATTCCGTTGCCCCAATTTGAATCGCCAAATTGATTGGATTCAACTGAGCTCCATTACCAAGTATATAAGATTGCAAAGATGCGTTTGTACTACGAGAATTTATCTTACTAGTCCGAGGATCGGAAGGAAAAGTCGTTGGATCATAGCTGGGTGAAAGTGATGAAATGTTATAGTTTTGTGGGAGCGAAGTGATTGCATGTTGAGTAGGAGTTGTTACTGGTTCCCTCAAAGAATGTGAGTTAATTGAATCCCTGGATGTCACAGTCTGCGGAAGCATGTTGAAGCTGCCAGTTTCACTTGTATTACTTCTGGTCTCTGGTCTATTTACTGGAACATGACTTACAGATGGCTTCGATACTTGAACAGTAGTACTCACCGACTCAACCAAACCGAACAGAATGAGAGAAATTGACACTTGTCCTTGTATGCTCAAATGTGTTATTGTACTTGGAGATGTTTTGTGATGGAATGTAGCAAACTGTCGTCCGTTAACCATTAATTGGAATAGTTTTGGGTCTGCAGTGATCATTACCACGAAGGGTTGACCCTTTTGGAAGGGAAAGTGACCCTTGACGGATGTCAATTTCTCGTCATTTCCCCATTTACCGTTAACCTTTGCCCTTCGCACGATAACATTTTCGTTGAAGCGAGGACTGAATTGGAATGGAATGTCATCAAAATTTGAGCTATCTCCAGCTTGAAAATTGATCAAGAAGGATGTTGAACTGAGTGGAACTCGTCCTTGAATGCGGACCTTTGTTCCAGGGCCAAATCCCCCATCTATTACAGTTGTGAAGGGTACTTGCGGGTTGTAAATTGGAGCGACTGGCATTGTATGGGACACTATTTAGGTTTTTGAAACTGTTACCCTGAAAATAGGTATTACAAAAAATTTAATCCCCAATTATTTGGTTTTCATAAACGTAACAGTAATATATAGTATAACCTTGGTCCTTAATGTAACTTACGTTATAATTACCTTCTTATCTTGGTTGAATATCTTGCTATAGAAAATGTGCAGACCTTACGGAAGATGTAAATTCAGATAAAATTGCAATCTAAAGAAGCAGTTTGATTATGTAGCCTTATCAAGAATTTCGTTTTTATCACAAATTATCAAATACTTAACAAACTTAAGGTTATTAGTAGTAGTTCAAGTTCAAAGAACAAATAAATGCACGTTAAACCCGTATCTTGAACTTGTGAATGTTTGCATGATTTGACTTGCTTATCTTATTTATGCAAACAAATGGTAATTGTGAACGAGTTGATACAGAATTTCTAAAGTTGGCATAATAAATATATATTGGCCTATAAATTAGCTTTTTTGCTTGTACTTGCATGCCATTCATTTGTAAGACCACTCAGTCATGTTTTTTGTTGAACAGTAAATTAAATATGCAAAGTTAATGCTACAAAACGATTTTACGATTTCAGTAGAGCAACCCGAAATTGGTTCATACTTAATTATACTTTACACCAATGGATGTTATGATAGAAACTATAAACACAAATATTGCAACGAGCTATAGATGATTTATTTATTTCAGAATTAGACAAATTTCCGCTCAAAAATATTGCTGGAAACGCATTTCCTCATCTCTTGTGTTGTATAACTGAAGTAACTCGACACGAAAAGCAGGAATTAAGCTTTGCCAGTAGGATTCACCGTTACGTAGTGCCATTTGTCAACTGTAATAAAATAATCTTTGTTAGAAAGGCTACAAGAAATCTGACACATACAATGCTTTAACAAATGGTAAATAATGAGCAAACACAGAACCTGAATAGCATTCCAAGAAAAGCAAAGCTCAAGAAATAATAGGTATACTTATTATTAGATACTGAGTTAAATTGGTATCAGGAGTCACCTTATGTCAATAAATAAACAATTTTCTGGTGACTTTGTGAGGTCTAATCTACGTTATTATAATGGGTTTAGTATACATACATATATTAGATATGGGTCAACTTGACCCATATCTAATATACATTGCAGCTATTTTCACTACGCGTCTTTAACTAATTACAATTCTAATTGTTTTAACTAGCGAGTTTTCTCCAGCATAATGTATTTAGGCGTAATCAAAAAATACATGCTTCTACAACACAAATGAATATTCTCATTTTCGTGCATGAAAAAACAGGAGTACTGTAGGATACTCTTGATAATAGAGTAATACAACTTTCTTCATAATACTCGCGGAAGAAATAGTCAACTTGGATTAAAATTGGGAAAACATTCTCATTACAAACATTTTGGCAACACGCATATTCATAAATGTATTTGAGTAATCAAATCCATTACCGACGAGGGAGTCAGTCGGAACCCCTTCGCTGAATGGAGGATTAGCCGAAACAACAGTCTCAGCTGCATCTTTTTCCAACTTTTCACTGCAATTATATTACAACATTTATAATTCACTCATCATTTGCTTTTGTATCCCATTAACCAATTAATGCTTATCTATTGCATCACATCCAACCATTACATCAAAACTTACATTGCCAGATCTTGAGTATTGGTGATTTGTTTGGTGGTCAGTGCTTGCCAGTATCGGTTAGTCTCTTCAACAACTTTGAGTGCGAATTCGGCATTTTTGGCTTCTCCATTAAAAGCAAATTGATTTTCAGGTTTGCCATCAGGGATTTTATAAATTCTGAACCACTCGACAGTGGCGCGGAGATACCCAGGCATGACTTTTTCAACATCATCGATATCTGTAAAGTACCACAGACAATCCAATTACCTTGGCACGCAAGATTGTAATTGTCATTATAGACAGTATGGTATGAAGTCGATAAATCATAATAGTCTACCATTCAGCTTTTCAGCCATAGGATCATTCACGTCAATGGCCAACAATTTCCAGTCGGTTTCACCTTTACAAAAAATTACATAACATTAAGTGCCCATGTCCAAAACAGATGTTCCATGTTTTCAGAAAATCAATACGTGCATTAATTTACCAACATACCTTCGTCAATAAGAGCAAAAACTCCCAAGATCTTAACAGGAACAACAGCTCCACGAGGTTGGATCTGTAGAGACCAAATGATTTACTCAAGTACTCAAACTATAAAAGTTAACAATGCCACAAAAAGAGCTCAACTCTAACAACTTACCCGGGATCCGATTTCGCAAACATCAATAGGATCATTATCACCTTTGCACCCAGTCACGGGATCCACATGGTTGGGATCTTCCCAGGTCTTAAAAAAAACAACATAAACGAAATTATTCCCCAGTACAAACGAGTCAATGCATTAATACAATACACCGACTAAGGTAGGATTCAACCCAGGAGGGCACACACACTAGAGCCCAATGTAACAACAGTATACATACCTACACAACCGTAGATACACTGTTTTCCCCGGGCTGCGCCATATCCACTAACAACAAGAAGACTTACCTGTGGAAGAGCTCCATAATTCCAAATGTACCCATGGTGGGGGAAGCAATTATGAACAAATCTCAATTTCCCTTTCTTCACATCCTGTTTAATAGGATTCAAAGGATCCTTTGTAGCAATCTAAAAATACGACCAACACCCAATCCTTTAGTACAACAACCAAACTCCTTTCCCCTAATCAACCCTCCCACCTAATCTCTCCGACATAACAAGTCTCACCTCCATCTTAGCATTGGTCCACCTTGGAATTTCCACAACCATATTAAAGACTTTCTTCTCGGGATCCGGTTGCAAGGGAATATCATGGAATGGGGAAATCGGAACTCCAGCTGCATTCCCTACATTATCATATACAATTCCCATTTCAGTACCACCAATGACACTCTACCCTTCTTTCAAAATTATTTCCTCCGTAATACCTCCTCGTATTCATTATTAAAAAAGTATCTCAAAGTCCCAGCTAAAAATACCCTGAAATCCTCTTTTAAAACTCTAAATTGCATTAACTACCCAAACTTGCCGGCATTTCCAAAACCTAACAATTTAAAAAAAAGATTTTGTTCGGGACTTTTTATTTTTTTCCCCTTCTACAAAACCAGATGGAACAAGTAAACCTGTACATTCCAATAACTGAAAACACCGACGAATCCAATTGTAAATCATAATAATCAGTAACTAGTGGAATAAAATGCTCTCTCCATAAATTAAAATTAAAAATTATTTTTCAAATTTTTCAGGGAGTTTGGGAAAGTTCCAGAATACTTACGGAAATAAACCCGGTAGTCCGGTTGATTGACACCTCCACGTTCTTCAATAGTGTAGCTCATGATTCGAGTTAATTTCCGGTCACCTGAGAATCGACGAGATAGGGTCAAGGTTTTAAACTGACTGGGATTCCGTGGAAATATGGACGACTCAAGAACCACCAGCTTTGAACTGTTACCTCGAGAAGCTTGGACTGCGAAACGCCGACAGAAAGCTGCACAGCACTGAGTCAAGGCCGTCATAGTACGATCTGAACGTGCACACAGTCAAATCCAAGGAGTACTTTCTATACAGCTCAAAAGTAATAGTAACGCTACGGCTCGTGACGAAGTAGTAGCAATTGACAAGGGAAGTACATAAGGAAGTATTTCGTAAGGCAGGGTCGAAGTCGACGCTGGAGACTTCACACTCTCTCTGTTGACTCTCGTTCGAATCCTGCCTGATTTGTTTTATGTGTACATTGGCAAGACATAAATACTGATAATTATTCCACAACTACTAAAATAAAAAAAGTACTTCAAAATATTTATCTGGAATTCAAACATGTCCACCTAACCTGGATTTAATTTCCTAATTTGGATTACATTCTAAAAAATATATAAATTGCTCATAATATCGTACGGAATTCCTGGAAGTAAAGCTTCCCAGCGTGCAATCTAAAAATGTCAATAAAATTAAGCCTATAAGATGATTTATAAAAAGTTAAAAAATAGAGCATTAGGTCATAACCACTGGATAGGGAAGTTGTGTAATGTCCGCTTTTGCTTTTAGATGGACAGTGTGCAGCTTCTAAGTGAGCCACATGGACTAGGATGTTTTTTAATCCTTTGCAGATTTAAAGACTGAAAAAAAGTGTAATGCTTAAAAATGTTTGGAGGTTTACTTATATAACTGATGGAACCAGTTAGGAACCAGGGTTGAGGGTAGGCAAGAGTGTTGCATACCTTTGAGTGGGACTAAATTCCTGAACGCGTGCTTCTAGTGATCTACTCATATTTAATCTTATCGGTGACCTTGATTTGTTCACCTCAGGCTGGATTAGGTTTGGGCTCTCGAGAAAAGCTAGGACAATTATAGGGAATGTTCAGATCCGGATACGACTTCGAAATAGCTGATGGATGCACTTCGTTGCATATATCTGGACGCGCGTTTACAATGCCAGATACGGTTTGAGTGGGTTAGTTTTTAGACGTTGATTTATTCGACACTCATACTTTTACTTCATACATTCAGGCGAGCGTTGTGGTTGTTATGTAACCTGTGATCATAATATATATTTACAATTGTACCTTCTCAATCACAATCATAATAAGACGTGTTTTAGACTATGGTTCATGCTGGCAACTAACTATCAGCCATTAACAGCATTAACATTGAATTTACGACGATTTGTCATTAATTTAGTACGTTAATTATCACACCTTAAGGAGTACGTACTTAATACAGTAATCTTTACAATATTTTTAGAGGAAAATTATAAGAACTATTTTGAAAATTACGAGCGACCCCCAAATTATAAATACATCACTATTCCCTTGAAGCAATGCGATTTAGGGGTGGAGAAATAAATTTTTAAATAAAGGAAATGTCAAATAAAGGCTTCGTCTCAGCTTTACAAAAAAAAGGGGCAAAACAACAATAAATCCGAGGTTAAAGGATTGGTACACATGACATTACTTGTGAAGTCTTATACTTATATACTTTCCAATACATACAGTTGATAACCTTCGCATAATTAAATGACTAACACGTTCAAGTTCCGAACCATTATTTACACTTCAAGATCTTACGCGGCAGGTTAGTCCTGACAATCAATGTCGTCTTAATACAACCGTTTTTACAAACCCGTGATACTACTTTACAGTCCAGTACTTTACAGAAGAAACACAACACAATTGCAAGAGGGAATCTACAATAATGAACATTCTAGGTTTTCATAGCCACTGATTATCTTACTGCGGCGGTTTCGAATTTTAAAATTGTAATCACAGTTCAAAATTATACATACATCCCTCAGACCAAGCTAAAGTAAATTGAGAATACTCTCCATTATATATAGTATGCTAGGAAGCAAGTCAAATGGTAAAATTAGATCAAGAATATAAACATGAAATCTTAATGAATTATAAAATGAAGTGAGAAGGTAACTTTAAGTTAATTTACCTGCAGAAACCAATATATTCAATAATATTTGTTTGCAACTATTATAACTCTTAAATACTAAATTAAAACTGGCATGTAAAACTTATTCTAACAATTAGTCTTAAGAATTCGCTCAATTCGCTGCATTTGTTAGCAAAATGCCATTAAAATTCAGAAATAATAAATGTACGGCAACAGATACAAATAATCATAAATAGGTTCTACAAAATCGAAGTAACTGAAATTGATGTAGAATGGATTGGCTGAAGATGATGTGAACTTTGAGGAGTTATCAGCACAGCACGTGTGTAATATTACAAAATGTCGGTGAAAGTCCGTTTATTTTAGCGGTGACGATATTCCAAAAGCCTTTAAATCTTAGTAGACGATTTTTCCGAAAAGGAGCCCTAATTACTTAGTTCTTGTAATCCTTGCGGAACTTTTCACGAATCCGGTCCCTCTCAATTTGCCAGTTTTGATTTCTCTTACGTTTAACTTTCTCCGAATTAAAGTCAGTATTCCAGTTCTGCTGCACACGCTGGTCTTCCCGAGCTTTTGCTCTGCTTGACTCCCAGTCCTCGATTTCTTTCTTAGGTCGGTAATTACTTGGATCGCCGAATTCACTTGGGTTTGATGGCTCTTGATTTTTAATCTCGTTATTTTTATTGCTTCCAAACTGAAAGGATTCTTTATTTGGCTTACCATTTGTGTATTGCTTAGAGCTTGTCTTGAAATCTTCCAGGTTGTTACCTGAGTTAGAGAACTTCGCATCAAACCGAACATAGTCTCTATCTACAGATTTGTCTTTCTTGTACTTCTTTGGTTTCATCCATTTTCCATCAGTTTGGTGAGCAACGACTTTTTCTTTCTTGCTTTTCTTCCTCTGATCATCTTTGTCTTCTTTAAAATTACGCTTTTGCTCTTTGTCATTTGATTTTTCAGGTTGAAATTTCTTCTTAGAGTATATCTCATTTCTCACTGCATCAATATCCATTCGGCGTTCGTATTGTGGTTTACCATGTTTATTTTGCGTTTTGGAAAAGTCCTCTAGGTCAATAGCTTTCTGCCTTCTCAGTTTTTTATTGTTTTGAAGAGGAACCTGATTAATTTCAACTTTCCTGGGTGGACTTGGAACCTTTTCCTTTTCTTGTGTTTTCTGTTGTTTAAATTGTTTGTTTGGTCTGGTTCGATCTGATTCTTCTCTGTCGACGGATTTCTCCCGCTTCAATTTTTTGGCAGTTTCGTCTCTACTAACTGTTTTTCCTCTGTTGCCTCTTTGGTCTTCGGAAGTTTCTCTGTGAACAGAATTTTCGCGTTTTCGTTTAAATCGATCATTTTCTGGTAACTTCTCTTGTTTGTAACTTGGAGGTGCACTGTTTTTGGAGCTTGGGGATTGGGGTGATGCAGCTAACTCGAGAGCAATGCCTTTGGCTCCACGCTCGTACTCATCTGCACCTGCTAATGGAGTTGGCAAGCTATTGCCTTCGTCCATTTGAGAAATTCTAGTCGGTCGTCCTTCCACAAAGTCATTGTCAGACGTGGGCACTTCATGTGATGTTTCCTCATAGACGACGTCACTGAATTTCACAA
Source organism: Allacma fusca (assembly GCA_947179485.1). Taxonomy (NCBI): domain Eukaryota; kingdom Metazoa; phylum Arthropoda; class Collembola; order Symphypleona; family Sminthuridae; genus Allacma; species Allacma fusca. The sequence goes on along the minus strand of OX359248.1, from coordinate 16,220,025 downwards.
GTCGTTCACCTGAAGTTTCCCAACTAGAAATATCATCGTTAAATGTTGGCAGCAGATCGTCTTCAATAGTTTTTTCTTTTGACTTAAAGGTATCCCGATGCTTTCGGTCTTTATCAGGTGAGGTTCTAGTATCATCTTTCATCACTATGATACCGCTCAGTTGCTTGGTAGTATTTTGAAATTGGTCAAATTTTCTCGAAAGCTCGTCGATACTTTTAACCACATAAGCTAAAGTTTCTTTTGAATTTGCGTCCGGATCTAAGGACGCACTATGTATTGGACTAGGACCTTGTTCAAAATCAAAATATTGAGGTTAAAACAATGGTCTCAGAGTTGAACATAACCATAAACTGAATATCTGAAGTACAAAATAAGCAGCGAAATACCTTTGTCCCGAATGTGAGTAGAAGAGGGAAAACCAGTAGGAAGTGGTAGGTCATTTGGCTTCTCATCCGTCTGTGGACTGTGTACAGGTGATGGACAATGTACATGATCTGCCTTAGTGCCTTCGGATTCATATTCATTGTAAGCAACTAAGTTACCAACTCCAATACCGATCGCAAGGACAACCGAAATCAATACTCCAAAGGTCAGCTTCTGATTGATTTTCCGATTCTCATGAAATCTGTAAGATTTCTCTCCTTTACCCCAGATGGGCTAGATACACAGAATTTGCATACACAAACTTTAAAACCTACTGTCTATTTCCGTGACCAAGACGAAAATTCAATTCATCACCTACCCCATCATCCAGGACCGGAGCATTGGAAGCAGAATCTTCACTGACTGCAGCCGTGCAAGCTGAACATTTACTCGAAATCATACTCATCGCCACAAAATCATCAGCTTCCAAATCAACTTGATCCACTGCAGTTGTTGGTTCTGATTCCAGAATCTCTTCCGGAAATTCCACGTCAGGCAATCGCTGACCCGCCAAAATAACGCTTGTTTGCGTGCTCCCATCACTTTCACTTTCCATTTCCAAGCCCATCTTCCCCTCGTGATTATCTTGCACTTCCACATTTGTACTATTTGGAAATTCCTTCTCTGCAAGCTTCCTCGCCATCTCCATTTCTTCGTCATCAAAATCACTCCATGTTAGAGCCTCAATGCTGCTCTCATCCTCCTCTGGAACCTTTTGCTCCACGCTGGGACTCGTGCTATCTTGGAGTGTTTCCAGAGGCAGTTCATCAGCCTTAGATGTCATCTTGGATTGAAAAACCGACGGAATTGTTTTAAACTGACTCCACATAAAACCTATGGAAGTTTACAAAGACACCCAAGTCAATTACCTCTTCCAAATGATTACTACAACACTAAAAACTACATCCAGACAACTAATATTGATACTTACCACAACCTACACCAAACTTACAAATACTGCTTGCATGTCACTGCCACATGCCATCAAGCCCAATCTTAAATACAAACAATACCTAAACCACTTATTAAAACACACAAATCGAATCTGTCTCCTTACCAAATTACACCCTCTTTGACAAAGCACTGTAATTTCCCAATATCATCACCCCACCAATCTTGACCACCTATACCTCCAATGACTGACTAATTACCACCTTGACATGCACAAAACAAGCTCAAGACCACTCTCTATATCCTCTTCGAAACGCCACAGCGTAGTACACTGTCCCTTCGTAAAATCCTCCACTGTGTTTTTATATGAATAGTATCTCTAGTTCTAACTGACGTCAACAAAAACACTTCGTAAATGTCTCTCCTGATGAACATGCAGGCGTACTTAACAAACAACCCCGAGAACACTCTCTATAGTTGACTAACGCCGACGGATTTATTTGTTCAGTGTATAGTCATTCCGTCGTAAAAAAAGTACTGACTATTGCATCTATCTGGCAAATGAAGGATAATTTGTAAACATCAACTCATGTGATAACAGTCCGCAGTGTGTCTGGCTACGGAGAGGGAATGAGCAAGCGAGAGGATGCAATTTTGGGTGCTCTAGTCCTTTCAGCTATCCCTCTTCAGTATAGTCTTCGTTCAGTTCATACACACCACCAAGGTCAGACAGATATCGAGCGCATTTTTACCTTCCCAAGTCTACAAACATACCTACAACACAGTCACATATATAGTTTAAACACAACTCACACTCCATATACAGCTATAATCAGACACACATCCACACTCACATGCTCCGAAACTTATTTGGCATTTGACAAAAAACTACTTTCTAAATTCCGCATCAATAATAATATAATTATACATACAAACTTACTCTTACACTTACATTCAAATTCAATCTTACACATACTTACAAATTCAATCGTACACATTCATACAAATTCAATCTTACACATACATACAAATTCAATCGTACACATACATACATTCAACAATCATTCATACTATTGACTTATATATTTTATAAACTTACTTTCACTTAGTATTTCTCTCAATCCTTAATAATTGAGCACCAACTGACCTCGCATGTGCCAGGGCTCTAAATATATCTGAATGACTTTAAATCAATGATCTGGGCTACTGGTACCATTGGACCAAGCCTGGTTGAAGGTTGTCATTCAAAACTTGAGACCCTGAAACAATCACTAAATTCTCTTTCGGCTGGGAAATACTGAATTTTAAGTCATACTTGTTATTTTATTTCAGTAATTGTTTTTTTTTATTCAGTTATTAGTAAAATAATGATGAGGAAATGTAGTAGACCCTACGACGTATTTAAACTTGGAGGGGATAACACGGAAATGTACGCATCAAAATGCACCAAAACATTGTATCTCTCGCAATGAGCATAAAAACCCAACAACTGCTGCTGACACTTACGACTACCAACTGTGTATGATATGTACACTGTGTAAGTTCCAGTGCTCATTAGGGCTTTGGCCTGCTCCTACTCCTGCTATATGCTTCTCATTGGGAGTGAATTCTTACAGCGCTCCTTTCTACTTTCTGCCCAAGTAGTACTTCTGCTGCATCCTCCTATTTCCTTAGTGCTACGCTATATGTATATGCTATGTTCTAGATACTACTAAATGCTCTTCGAAAATTTTTTCCCCATATAGTCGGGAAAGTATCTATAACTATATGAACACGACCTTTACGTTCTTTCCAGTTCCAGATTCGTTTCTTCGCCTGAAGTTGACGAAGTCATAGAAAAATGGTCATTGAAACTGGGAAACTGACGCTCAGACTTTTATACCTCCATGATAGCTGTCCCTGCCTTTCGACAAGGTGTGAAGGTCCAGAGCCTGTAATATATTACCTGTAAAATTATTAATGCCAAAAAAATAAAGTAAATACCATTAATGGAAGGGCTAATAAGATTTCTTGTGTGATACAAAATTGATATTGGATTTTTCCATTAGGTGACAAGCTTCGGAAATTATGTTGAGTAGTTTTTTATTTGCATAGGAAGCAAAACCGTGACCTAATGTGTCATTTAGTATATCTTAAAAAGATTACTTTATGGGGAAAAAATTGTAGTATGTAATTACATATCTGGAAGTAGTACATACAGTAAGATATGTGTGAGATATGGATGCATGATAATTATTTACATGATTTGGTTGGGGATTTTAATGGATTTATGAAAGAGCTTTCTGTTAAAGTTGAAGGCTGGATTGTGAATGGAAAAATTGTTTGGGAAAGCTTTTTTTAATGGACTTAATAAGTATTTTTAGAGGAGATTATCGTCAAGAGAAATATAATTTTAATTTGTATTTACTCAGCTGGGGGGAAGGAAAGGTTGATTTACTGAATGTCATTCAGGATGGTTTGTACTTGAACTGTGAATATCGAACTGTGATAATTTAAATGAGCAAAATGTATTTTTTAGTGTTCTCTGTTGTTTGAGTCATTTTTTTAGAGGTGCATATGGCAAGGGAATTGTTTATACTTTCAGGCTTGTGTATGTGTAGGGAATGTGTATTGTATGACTGAGGGTGAGGAGGAAGAGAGGATAGAATAATTGCAGTTTTTCAGCATGATGTGCATGACTGGATTGCTTTTTAGAATATTGTGTAATAAATTGTAAAATTGTGGAATATGGGGCAGGCAAATATTGAAATAAAAATGTAAATATTTTTTTAATGTATTTGTGACGTTAATGGAAATTGGAGAATGATGGTGGAGACTCGTGGCATATGAATAATTGAAGGGAGAAGGTTGAGTCTAGCTTAATTAGGGGAAATTTATTTTTAGAGTTCGCTGATAGAGACAAATTTGTTTGAAATCTGGCTTTTGGCTGAAATCTTTCCTGTAATGAATACTGCTAGTAGGAGGATTTATATGGGCATCTTTATGGGTTGCTTTATTTGCTTGGTATTTATGAATAAAGCGTTTTCACTTTCTGTGAAGAAAATTGGAGGAGAAAGTTCTGCAGTTCCATTGTCACATCTGAAAGTAATATTTTCCCTGCTGAACTCATACACTTGCAAACATTTCGATGTTATTCTTTTAGGCTTGAAACTTCAAGATGTGAAAACATTTGAGCCTATTAAATGTCCCAAATTACAAATGGCATTTGAGTTTAATGCTCATTATACCATGTTTTGGAGAAATCAGAGTTTTGAGTATGTATTTCCGGCATCAGCTTGTCAGGACTCGAGGGATTACTCAACAGTGATAGTTTTGAATCCTGAAGATTTATTACATGTAGAAAATTTTCTGGATCAGGTGAGAATTTTAATAGTATGTAAAGTTGTATTTTATACTTATTTACATATTTCAAGATACCATGCAAATTACTCTAGTATTCCTTTGAAACTGATAAAAGGACATTGAGCTTGTAGGTCTCAGGATTCTACATCAACAACCCCGCCAGAGTTTCATCCTTTTACTTCTTCGTTATTTGGAGAAATAATTTGGAAATCTCACCATCTAAAGTTGAGAGAATTCTGAAATCTTGGAATCATTCCATTCCAATCGAGAGCCACCTCTATATTTTGTTGGAGACACCAAAAATAATGGGTGTGCAGATTTGGGAGCATTACTCGGCAAAGGAAGAGCAAGTTTTTCAAAAGGTTGAGATTGGAAATTTCATGCGGAGAACAATGAGGCGGAATGATTTTAAGGGTGTGGTTATCAAGGCATTAGTTCAGGTACTTTTCCTTATAAGTATAAAGTAAATAAATATTTCGGGATGATCACCACAAATTAATACATTATTACGAATATTGACCATACATCCTTAAAATCAGAGGCCAAACTAGTTTTTTGATGAAAATGATCTTAATAGGATGATCCTTCGCTTCGCTATTATGAAATTTACGAGAAAATTAACGGATCACTTGTGTACACTGGAGGGTTGGCTGCAGACCTTTTCAAAACATTAGCAAACTTTATGAACTTTACGTGAGGGATACTAAATACCTAAAGTTGTCTTAGTACTATTTAATCGTTGGAAGAACGTTAGTTAGCATATTTTTACAGCTCCAAAATGGTTCATTCTTAAGTTCTGATTTATAATAACATATTTCTGTACAAGGCCAAAATTTGTCAATGGAAATGGCTGGATAACAATCGACAACGGAACCTTACAAGGCATGGCGAAACAACTTATAGCCCACGAAGGTGATATTATTTTGTCGGTTTCTGAAATCTTAAGAGAACGGTACGATTCTTTGCAGATTGTCGCATCACAACCAGTGCATTCCTTGGGGTGAGCTATTTTTGGAATGAAACTCAGTAGTTTAACATTTAATTGGTGTTAAAAGGTATTAAATAATTTAACCCTGTGCGAATATTTTTCCTCTTTACTTCCTTCTGACAGCGTGTATGCATACTTTCGGAAACCTGAGCCCGATATTCTCCGCAATGTTTTATTAGAAGCATTTAAACCGAAATTATGGGGCGCAATTGTAGCGACGTCGGTTATTCTCATTGCTAGCATTATTTTCATCAAATATGTGAAGTTTAAATTCTGTTCGAAATTATCACCTGCTGATGAACAAGTCACAGAGAGCGTGATTTTATGCATTCTAGCAGCGTGCTGTCAAATAGGTGACAATTTTTTATTAGTAATACCCTAAACATTTGTACGCCCTACAGTTTAGAAATTATCAGTCAGTATTTCAGAATTTAAATGACTGGAAACCGTGGCTAAAATATTTGCAGGGTGGTACTGCACCCCATCATCTCCGTCTTTACAAGTTGTCACCATAGTGGCACTGGTCTCCAGTTTACTTTATTACACTGCATATTCTGCATCTATAGTTTCTATTTTTTCTGTGGAAATCAACCGCTTTCGTAGCCTTGAAGATTTAGACCAACACGGTTACACACTGTACGGTAACTCCTTATCGCAGGTAGGATTGTGGGAGGTTGAGGTAATTTTTCGAGACATTCACATGTGTAACAATTATTGTTTTATCATTATATGTTACTATTAACTATATGATTTTACTATAAATATGGCTTGCTCAGAAATGGAAAGGAGCAAGGACTGATAACGTCTTTTAATTTAGGAAAGAACTGTGCGGGATGGTGTACCGAGCAACTCCAGAATAGTGGCACCAGTTGAAGGCATAAAAAAAATTATGGACGGGAGTTCAGCATTTTTAAGCAGCCGAAACCTGTTCATATTAATAATAGCTCAGCAAAGCTCTACTGCGGAGGATGACAAATGTTCATTTATTACAAGAACTACACAGTCTTTGGCTATTAAACAGCATCATGCCTTCTTTTATAGAAAATTCGAGTCGATCAAAAAGTTCATTGGATTTCAGTAAGCGAATCGAATCACTGAGATAATGTAATAATTTATGCGTTTCGGGATTTCCTACACTTCGTAACATATTCTTTCTGTAAATACTTACAGACTTAGTAAACACAGAGAAAGAGGTCTGCTTTTCCGAACGAAACTAGAATATTATCGACTGCATAATCCTGAATGTGATCCAAAACCTAAGACGAAGAGTAGACAATTGTCTCTCCATGATACCCGAAGTGCATTTCTCGTCCTCGGGTGGGGTTACATCTCTTGTTTGATTATTCTAGCGATCGAGCTAGTATCTTGTGCGTATAGAAACAGAATCAAAATGCGTCCATTGGCATACCTTGGACCGGATGAATAGGAAAGATGAAGATAGGATGAAATCAAAGCTTAAAAGCCTAAGGGTTCCAATAATTATATGGAAATTTTTAAGTTACGTGTGTGAATTCTTCTCTTCAGAGTTATAATCAAGGTTTCAGAACTTGAGAAGATGTGCTGTCCATGAAAACGGAGTCCAAAAACATGAAAATGTTAACTGACCAGAAATAGGACGTATTTTTTAACTTTAAAAGAGAGGTGATGATAGTGTTCATTTTGTTTTATTTCGTCATTTACTCCATCTATGCCCTAGCTGCAGAAAAAACTGTTTGTTTAATTCAAATGTTTAGTGCTTGATCTACTGCCGCCTGGATAAACATCCTTAACCTCGTGACCCAAAAATGAATACTTAAATGAAGTGTAATATTGATTAAATTACCATTTTATAGAGATTCTTTGGTCAATGGTATGCAAAACTTGTTTATTTTAAACAATCATGAGACGTACACGCAAAGATGGCGGCCTGTATACATACATATTCTGCATAGCCGTATTTACTCTTATAATTATTAAAATAAATGAAGGGGGGATCATCTCACTTGCGAACAATTGTTAACAAGTTTGAAATGCGATTTCTAACACAGTTCTCAATGTATGTATTTAGTCCAAAGTCATATTTTAAAGGTGATTTTAAAGGTATAGTGCATTCCTTTTATAAAAGCTCTTCTACTTGAAAGGGGAAAATTAACAAATGGGTAAAATTGACGCAGGCCTTACAGTATCGTGGATCATTTTTGTTGCTAGAGTTTTGATGGGAAAAAATATGGGGGATACCTTTGATTTGCCTTTATGTCTTTCTTCTAGGATACGTCGCCCAAGGCGTAGTTTATTAATTTTCCGATAATCAGTATGGGATGTCTGCAGTGTGCACAATGTGTACACACGGTGCCCGCCAGAATGATCTCAGAGTTTTAGTTGGCTTTTGGTTCGCATGGGTAAATATTTGTTGAGAGATCTTTTATGACCATATTCCCATGGTGTGCCCAACGTTTAAAATATCCTGTTTATTGTTTGTGAGATTATGGAAAAACAACCCCGGCCAGTTTATTTTGTTCTACCTTGTCCAGACTACTGGTATGTAGGTGAAACATCCAAGAAGTGTAACGTTTCGAGATCTAACTGTGGATTTTGCAGTTTGCTGAGGACAATGACAATTCTCCCCCGGCATCATCATGATTCTTCTGGTTACTTTTCTCTGAGTTTATTGTTTGCCTTCTCCAGGAGTATTAAGGTGCAAAGCTTGTGAGTAATTACACATGTGATTGATTCGTCGGGAAAGTGTGGATGCATTGTCTGTAATTGTATCTTTAACATTGAAAGGAAGTTATGACGTCGCGATGTTTAAATTTCTAATTTTATATGAAACCATTTACTTATGAATGTTAATGTTTAGACTCCATGCGTTCAAAGCACTCCACAACGTTAATTCTAGTAAACAACGGATTTCGTTTTAAGCAAACCGTGTACTCTTCAAGAAGCTTCATGTTTTGCTTCTAAGCCTGTTCATATAATTTTGTATACTGGTATATTTAAAGCTGATGTGCTTGTAGTACACATTATGGCAGGCAACGGGATTTAACCAAGAAAAAGAGTCACGTTTTTTTGTACAAACAATACGAGGCTCCGTGAATCCGTGTTGATGAAGTACATATGTACGTATGTACCGAGCGCCGAAAAATAAAGCGCCTCATTTTTTTGGCAGAGTATGCCAAAAGTATAGTCATGTGAAGGTGGAATATCAAGAATGTTACAACCCCAAGGATAGTTTTGTTTAGTACTAAATTATTTAGGTACAGAAGGTACAAAATAAATTGAGTTGTTGCTAATGGAGAATCGCTCTAGTACTAACACTAGTTGCAATACAATGCCATTGCATTGTAACAATTTTAACAGGTAATAAAAACACTTGAAACTTGTAAACCTTTTTGGCAAGCATCATCGGGTTGTTGGCAGTAAATGAAGTTTACTCCGATCTCTATATCTTGGTCTTGTCTAAATTTTCTCCTTATCCGTTTACCTATCCTTTTGGAAAAATAGTACCTACACCAAAGATGGGCCCCTTGCCTATATCTAGGCCCTTTTATAGGCAAAACTTCTAGGGAGGAAGCAAAAAAACAAGAATCTAGGCTAGGATATAGAGGCAAGTTTCAATGGGATATATATGCAACTAAAATATTATAGGAAGTTTGGGGAATAAATATAGGCACCTAGGAAATTTAGGCTAGGGGCTTCATAAATAAATATAATATGAAGGGAGCACCGGAGCAGGTATTTTACTGATGCCGACTAGAGCATCTCGGGCGGTTAAAATTTACGGGTAAGCCCGCAAAAAGCCCGGCCCGCACGGGCTTCGAGCGGGTACGGGTAAAAATTATTACGTTTGACGGGTTACGGGCGGGTACGGTCTTTTCATCGTGGTTAAAAAAGACCGTGAAAGCCCGTAAAAGCCCGTGAGAAATTCCATTAGTTGTGAATGCAGGAGCAGCGGTTGTGAATGTACATAGACTTGAATGACTTGAACGAATTTCAGACGTTTGCAATTTTAGCTTTCAACCAAACTAAGGCTTGGTGTACGATAGAGCATCACCCCGTGGGATATTTTAGGCCCGTGCCCGTCTGTACGACAGGTAAGAGGCAGGTAAAGGCAGGTATGCAAGAAAAGTTTTCTTGCATACCTGCCTTTGTTATTTAGTAAGTTTCACTTCGCTCTTCATTGTTGTGGGAAATTCCATTTAGTCTAGAAGATGAATCCTGCTAGTAGTTCAAGTATTTGTAATAAGAATCCAGATGTTAACATTGTAATAAATTCAAGAACGCCACCAGAAGTGCTTACCAAAGCCGAAATAGCAGCATAAGCTTTTGTATTGCCTTCTTAATAAACAAGGTAGTGTAACGACTGTATGTAACAGTCAAGAAAAATAATATTTTAAAATACAGTTTTTCAGTATTTAAGATGTATGGTATTTGCGGGCGGGCTACGGGCTTTTTTAATTTTGCGGGCCGGGCCGGGCTTTTTCGATAAACATTAATTTCGGGCCGGGCGGGTACGGGTAAAACGTTACGAGCCACGGGCGGGCACGGGCGTAAAATATCCCACGGGGTGATGCTCTAATGCCGACATGCCGAGTAGGGGTATAGTCATGCAACTGATGCACTGAACAATAAAACGTATGCATATAATTTCGAAGAGGAATGTATAAGTTGCGTATCCCTACCTTTTATACTACAACAAATTAGCAACGGTTGTAAAATGCGGAGAAGTAAAGCATGTTACAGCACGATTGTTAGGACATCTGGTAGACAATGATGTAACAAATTTTCAGCGTTGAACAGACCAACAGACCAGCGTAGCAATAAATAAATATAGTATTATTAAGTACAGGATTTTTCGACACACATGCGGGGTTTTCTGTTTTCTGTAGGGACTTTAAGGGTGCACTTGTATAGGGAAGCAGCAGTTTTGAACTTCCTAATAGAGTATAGTTGAATGATACTACAAAAGGAATATTATAAGAACATTTATAGGGATATATGTAGGATATTATAGGAAGGAACTTCGTGTTGCTTTAGCCTTTATAGGATTTAAGGAAGGCGTTTGGTTGAACATTTCCTTAAAAGGGGGAGATAACTTGGCGAGGATTATACCAGAGTACTATACATAGTACGTACATTGAAGTACGCTACTTTGTGTATCTTAGATTAGCATGAATTTGCTCCCGTAAAAAGCAGCAAGTTCATGCTAATAATGGTATTTGTGTTTAGGACTCTACCAACTCACTTGAATAATTATTGTGAATCAATTTTTTTCTATTGCTAATATGTATTAGCGTGTGTTTCGTGAGTCCTAATTGTAAGAGCCGGGTGGCTCTGTTTACGAATATGTCGTCTTAATTTTAAGTTTTTTGTACATATGTACGTATTCCAATATATTTAAATGGACCATGAGAGTCCAGTAGCAAATATTTGCAATATTGGCTCCTATTGAAATCTCGGTCAAGTCCAGAGTGTAAAACCTCTGGACAATTCCTTTGTGCTAATTGTGAGTAGATCCTACTATAATAATTATTTTTTAAGGTATATAATTGTTTTTTGCAAGGTAATTTCTCGGATACGACGGCTTCTTGTGTTGATATTGTCAAATGGGAATTATCTGTAAATTTTCTTTCAAAACCTCAAGTATTTATTTGGCTGTCATTTTAATCACGTATAATACAAATTATTATTATTTATCAAAAATTAAATTATCTGCGACTGTACAAATATCTAGGAATTTCGAAGTCTCGTTTATTTCTGAGATCAGAATTCAAATATTTCCTTCTGTCATTCTTTTCAGTTTTAGACGAGATCCCATTGAAGCCTACACATGTACGTAAATGGGGCTTCAATAAAATGCGGGATGGTGGGATGGCGGGATGACTCAATAAAATGCGGGATGGTGGGATGGCGGGATGGCGGGATGGCTCAATAAAATGCGGGATGACTCAATAAAATGCGGGATGGTGGGATGGCGGGATGACTCAATAAAATGCGGGATGGTGGGATGGTGGGACGACTCAATAAAATGCGGGATGGCGGGATGGGATGCGGGATGGCGGGATGGGATGCGGGATTACTCAATATAATACTGCGGGATGGCGGGATGGGATGCGGGATCACTCAATAAAATTAAAGAACAGTCATTCAACTTACTTGTGTTTGTAGGAATATAGTCCAAAAAATCCTGTGAATACAAGAAGAATCTAAGTTTATACTCTATCTTATAAGGTAAATGAATAATTTCCAAATTCTAAATTTTTTTGGGGCATATTTACAAAACGCTCGAGCTTGTTGCTAACCGTGGCTAGACCTATCACGATATTTCAGATTTTCGAGTATATATAATTACACTAATATTTAAATGAACACTAATACTGCAGTTTTGTAAACATGACCCAAAAAAATGTCGAATTTTGAAATTATTCATTTGCCTTATAATCTAGAGTATAAGCTACGCTTCTTCTTGTATTCACAGGATTCATTAGGCTATATTCTCACAATCACAATATCACAAGTAAGTTGAATGACTGTTCTTTCATTTTATTGAGTGATCCCGCATCCCATCCCGCCATCCCGCAGTGTTTCATTGATCCCATCCCGCATTTTATTGAGTCGTCCCGCCATCCCACCATCCCGCATTTTGTTGAGTCATCCCGCCATCCCGCATTTTGTTGAGTCATCCCGCCATCCCGCATTTTGTTGAGTCATCCCGCTATCCCACCATCCCGCATTTTATTGAAGCCCACGTAAATGCTTCTTCGTCCGACGCAGCCGAAGTTGATGCTGAGAGCTTTTATACCTCCAAGTTTAGAGGTTCAAGCAGGTATGTGTCACATATAATTAGTGGTGAAGATAACATCGATGCTGTGGTGACAAATAAAATTTGCTACAGTTGAAGCTAACATTTTTCATTAGGAGTCAAGTTTCAAACATTATGTTAAGTAGTTTAATATTAATTTGCAAACGAAGCGAAATACGGATGCAATATGGCAGTATATTTTTTCCAAGATTAGTTCCTGGACAAAAATATCTGTAGTAGAGTCTCTATAAGTATGCATAAGAATAAATGTGAGTTGTCAAGCTTAATAATAATTAATTACACACTGTTCTGGATAAAATTACTGTATTTAAATTAGTTTTCTACGCGAAGTGTGCATATTGAATAAAGAATAATAATAATAATTGTTTAAAGACAGAAAAAGCTTTTTTAATAACGTATATTTTTACTAAGGGCCTCTAATAATTAAATGAAAGCAGTCAGGTTGGCTTGCTGTATTTAAAAAATCATTTTAATCAAAAGGTTTTTTTGCAACAATTGTTCCACCTGTAAGTTTTTTCGACATGCAAATGCGCTGTAACAAAGGCAAATATGAATTATACTTGTAATTTTGTATCCACATTCGGACGGACATTTCCATGCAGCGTTCAAAAATCGTAAATTTCTGATCTGTGTACAAAGTTAGTTAGAAAATATGTTCTGGGTTTGAAATTTGACTGATTAGTAATTATTTGTATTAATATATTTGGCATTTTTAACAACAACTGTATTTTCGAAAGCTCTTTTCAAAATAGTACTTTGAGTAATTACATTATACGTTAAGATACCTTTGTAATCCACCGTACGATCCCACATACATATGTACTTTTAAAACGGCTTTTTAGTAACGATAAGCAAATTAAAAATCATGCAACCGTTTCTGATATATTAAGTAAGATCTAGAAATGTAATCCGGAATCTTTCAGTGAGATCATGCAAAGATCGTATGATCCATTTCTAAGGTATCCAACTAGGTGAGTGTGTCATCATTTTATAAAATTTTCCCTTGCCCTGGTTATACATAATGTATTTAGACGATTATGCATTTAGATAAATTATTTATGTGTTTAGCTGTAATACCACTAGATGGTTGAATTTTATATGTATATAAATTTTTTTAAACTTTAAAAGAGAGTTTATTTTTACCTAGTAAATTTATATCGTCATTTTTTGTACCTCCATGGGGTAGAATTCATAATTTTGTCCATTACTTAAATAAACAATTACTTGCCATCCTGTAGAAAAAACTAGTTTAATTCAAATATTGATCTGACACGCCCTGGAAAAACAACCGTAACCGACATGACACCTTTAGTATATTCATCAAACAATGCAGACTAAAAAGGGATAATCAATTGGAGCTTCATATTGATTAAATTATAATTATTTTTTGGAGATTTTGATCAACGGCACGCCGGCATGAAATACCTGTCTATTTTCCACAGTCATGAAAAATATATTCAAAGGAGGCAGCGTGCACATATTATGCATAATTATATTTACTCTCACAAGTATTAAAATAAATGGGGGATCATCTCGCTTGCGAACCCTTGTTAAAACGCTTGAGATGCCAACTCTAGAGCAGTTCTCAATTCATGTTTTTTGTTCAAGATCATATTTTAAAGGTGAGTGATCTCATATTAAAATTATTTACAAAATCTTTCAATAACGCTACCCAATGTTGTAATTACGCCCTGAAAAATTTGTAGAACCAGTTGAGTTATCAGATCAGAGGTGGAGATACTCAAAATTTAAGTATGGTATAGCTGGTTGTAATAAGTATTACATAAAAATATGATTAACCCTATCCTGCAGCTGTCAGAAAGGAGGTTCTTCATTTTGCCTCTACAGTAATGGCTTCTTCAAATGTTAATTATAATAAGTCATGGAATGCAGATGGCGCCGTTGAGAAATATCAGTTCGATGTCCTGACAGAAGATGAGCCATCGATATTTTTTGGCTTCCCAAACAGTAAAACAGAATTCTGGTCTATGCTTGAAATGGTAATTGATAGAATAGAGAGAGAAAGAAATAATTTATTTCACTGATACCACAATAGTATTTGCCTTACGACACAGTACATAATAATTTCAAACATTTTTAACACAAAAAATATTTGTTAATATTATATTACAATATTATTTATAGCATTCCCATAAAAATTCACAACATTTACATCGTGCTGAAGTGCTGTAAATTCGGAGAGATCTTTATTGTAGGGAGTGAAACTTCGCTTCTCTTCAAAATTTGTCCCTAACAAACGGCGCAGAGTGCTCATGATGTTATGGCCAGATATACTAACAGTAAACGAACTTTCAGATCTGGTTGAGAATCACATCAGAAGGAATATAGATGCTGTAAAATTTAAAGATGTGCTTGAGATCGATAAACATAATTATTTTGTGTTTTACCTCAAAGAAAACAACAATCCTAATGAAGTATTTCAAGTGTATGAAGCATATTTCATTAAAGAGTTGTTAGTTGTAGAAAAAGTCACAGGGAAAAATTTGGCGGACATCTTTTCTTGGAAATCTCGAAGATCTAATTTTAGGAAAGTTCCAATAATTTCTGTCACTCAAGTAAGAACCGCATGTAGAAAATCTTGGCAACAAATATCAATATGTGATGTAGAAATGTAAATACTTATTACTGCTATAATTTTATTTAGCCCGAAACACGTCACCCGACCGTTTCCCAATTTTCGAATGTAAGTGGACAATTAGATTTGACTGGTGGTGTCACGTTCAGCATACTCAAAACTATCTCTTCGAAATTAAATTTCACGTACATGGATATAATTCAGTCTTAATATTTAATGTCTACATAAAACTAAAAATTTCCACCAAAAAGTAATTTTAAAGCAAATCATGAATTTATTTTTAGACTCCGCAATATTCTAGGCAAGGGTTGGACCATGCACCCTAGGATCCAATGGGTCACTCTTGGGCATGGGCGGACAAATTGTAAATAGGGAAGCTGACGTGCTTATGTCAATGTCAGAAATAATGATATACAGATTGGAACAGCTTTCCATGACTCAGCCAATACACATGACTAGGTAAAATAAAGTAAATCAACACATTGTTCACACCTCGAAGCTAATTTCAAAATATCTGAATAGGGTGGAGGCGTATTTCAAAAAGCCAAGCAGAATAAGCTCTAGTGACATTTATTTCGGTACATTCAGCAAAAATTTATGGGTGGCTGTTTTAATCATGTGGATTATAATCGGCACTACATTTGTCCTATTTGTGAACTGCAAGAGAAAAATGGACTCTGATTTCAACACATTCTGCGATGACAACTATTGGATCAATATTATTGTGTGGTCCGTAGCAACAGCTACCCAGCAAGGTTCGAAGCTGTCCAAAAGTAATGTTTGCATGTAATAGAGCATTATGAACGATCAGTTCCTCTTCTTACAGGCTGGCATTCATCTCCATCGGCGACTTCCCATCGAATAGTATTTTTATTTGCAACACTCTCTTCTTTGATGATTTATGGGATTTTCTCTTCATTTATAATATCCAGACTTTCTGTTGACAAGGGGAATATTCATTCCATTCGAGATCTTCAAAACGAAGGTTTTGAATTATACTCGCAAGAAAACTGTCTAACCGCAATCGAAATTTTGAAGGTAAAGGAACCAGATTTTTGTTTGATCGGTTATACATTTTTGTAACAAACAACTACTTCAAAAATCATCATTTATTGATATTTCAACTTTTTCAGAAATTTGTCAAAATTTCAAACAATATTCCACATTTAATTCTGGATCACGAGGAAGGCATCAAAAGAATTAATGTATCTAAAGCAGCTTTAATCACCGATGAAGCTTCGTTTTTCGAGCACCAGGAATATAATGAATTATGCCGATTCAAATCAAAAGTCAAAATAGAAAATTCAGGCACTCTTTCTACATTTTATTTTCGAAAACGTGAACCTATTGTCAGAATTTTTGAATATGAGTAAGATACAACGCTTTAGATAATGTTTATTTCAATGAAAGCAAGACCATCGTATTATGCACAATAATATGCATACAATTTGTTCAAAATGTATTTGAAGGTTTTCAATCTGGAGAGAACGAGGTGTAATTCATCGGTTTCGAAAAGAGTATGACAGACAAGCTCATCCGGTTTGCAACACAGATGATGCTCAGGAAGTGCATTTGATAAATTTTCTTGATGTCGTCACCGCGTTTTATATTTTTGTAATTGGAGTTTTAATTGCATTTACTTGCCTTGGAATGGAACACTTTGTGAATTCGTACTTTTTAGTAATTATTTAATTTATACTTTAATACCCAAAAATATCCAAAA
The DNA here is from genome assembly GCA_947179485.1 of Allacma fusca. NCBI lineage: Eukaryota > Metazoa > Arthropoda > Collembola > Symphypleona > Sminthuridae > Allacma > Allacma fusca. The sequence goes on along the minus strand of OX359248.1, from coordinate 16,203,263 downwards.
ATACAATAACATGTAATATAATAATAGTAGTGCACCATGTGAAACCATATAATTAATTATGTACATGTAAAGTTAACCAGGATAGTTAATAAAGCAATGTACAATCAAATTCTTGAAAATTTTAGATCCGGCTATCACATCTATTACCACTCCGTTTTGCCAATACATTTGTTCTGCAGTACGATGAAGGACAATTTAGAAAAAAATTGATACAATTTAAGTTACTTGGGGAATCGAGCATCGCAGTATTGTTTACATAAATAAGGCTACATAGATTAGGTCGCTAGGTGAGTTCATGAACTCTGATAAGAATAAGCCGAGGCTATAGGGTCAAGATGATAAACATAAGCAATATAATTTAAACAAATAAATATAACACTAAACCACAATATCCTGTTCAACATTTTCCCAAATGAGACCAAAATGACCAATTTACATATATTGAACTTATTCGGTTCAACAAAAAATTTGGTAGTGCTTACGCTTGTAATGGTTAGAAGGAAAACTTGTTCACAATAAAATAATCTCAAGGGAATGGACTTAATAAATATTTTTTAGAGGAGATTATCGTCAAGAGAAATATAATTTTAATTTGTATTTACTCAGCTGGGGGGATGGAAACGTTGATTTACTGAATGTCATTCAGGATGGTTTGTACTTGAACTGTGAACATCGAACTGTGATAATTTGAATGAGCAAAATGTATTTTTTAGTGTTCTCTGTTGTTTGAGTCATTTTTTTAGAGGTGCATATGGCAAGGGAATTGTTTATACTTTCAGGCTTGTGTATGTATAGGGAATGTGTATGACTGAGGGTGAGGAGGAAAAGAATAAATGCAGTTTTTCAGCATGATGTGCATGACTGGATTGCTTTTTCGAATATTGTGTAATAAATTGTAAAATTGTGGAATATGGGGCAGGCAAATATTGAAATAAAAAAGGTAAATATTTTTTTAATGTATTTGGGACGATCATGGAAATTGGAGAATGATGGTGGACACTCGTGGCATATGAATAATTGAAGGGACAAGGTTGGGGATAACTTGATTAGTGGAATTTTATTTTTAGAGTTCACTGATAGAAACAAATTTGTTTGAAATCTGACTTTTGGCTGAAATCCTTTCTGTAATGAATACTGTTCGTAGGAGGATTTATATGGGTATCTTTATAGGTTGCTTTATTTGCTTGGTATTTATGAATAAAGCGTTTTCACTTTCTGTAAAGAAAATTGGAGGAGAAAGCTCTACAGTTCCGTTGTCACATCTGAAAGTAATATTTTCCCTGCTGAACTCATACACTTGCAAACATTTCGATGTTATACTTTTAGGCTTGAAACTTCAAGACTTGAAAACATTTGAGCCTATTAGATGTCCCAAATTACAAATGGCATTTGAATTTAACGCTCATTACACACTGTTTTGGAGAAATCAGAGTTTTGAGTACGTATTTCCGGCATCAGTTTGTCAGGACTCGAGGGATTACTCTACCGTGATAGTTTTGAATCCTGAAGATTTATTACATGTAGAAAATTTTCTGGATCAGGTGTGAATTTTAATAGTATGTAAAGTTGTATTATATACTTATTTACATGTTTCTAGATACCATGAAAATTACTCTAGTATTATTCCTTTGAAACTGATAAAAGGACATTGAGCTTGCAGGTCTCAGGATTCTACATGAACAACCCCGCCAGAGTTTCATCCTTTTACTTCTTCGTTATTTGGAGAAATAATTTGGAAAGCTCACCATCTAAAGTTGAGAGAATCGTGAAATCTTGGAATCATTCCATTCCAATTGAGAGCCACCTCTATATTTTGTTGGAGATACCAGGAATAATGAGTGTGCAGATTTGGGAGCATTACTCGGCAAAGGAAGAGCAAGTTTTTCAAAAGGTTGAGATCGGAAATTTTATGCAGAGAACAATTAGGCGGAGTGATTTTAAGGGTGTGGTTATCAAGGCAATAGTTCAGGTAATTACTTTTCCGTATAAGAAAAGTAAATAAATATTTTGGGATGATCACCACAAATTAATACACTATTATGAATATTGACCATACATCCTTAAAATCAGAGGCCAAACTAGTTTTTTGATGATTATTTATTAGGATGATCCTTCTCTTCGCCATTTTGAAATTTACAAGGAAATTAATGGATCACTTGTCTACACTGGAGGGTTGGCTGCAGACTTTTTCAAAACATTAGCAAACTTTATGAACTTCACGTGAGGGTTACCAAATACCTACAGTTATCTTAGTTCTATTTAATCCTTGGAGAACGTTATTTAACATATTTTTACAGACTTCAAAATGTTTCACTCTTAATTTCTGATTTGAATTAACATATTTCTGTACAAGGCCAAAATTTGTCAATGGAAATGGCTGGATAACAATCGACAACGGAACCTTACAAGGCATGGCGAAACAACTTATAGCCCACGAAGGTGATATTATCTTGTCGGGTTCTGAGATCATAAGAGAACGGTACGATTCTTTGCAGATTGTCGCATCACAACCAGTGAATTCCTTTGGGTGAGCTATTTTTGGAATGCAACTCAGTAGTTTCCCATTAAATTGATGTTAAGTGGTATTAAATAATTTAACCCTATGCGAATATTTTCCTCTTTACTTCCTCCTGACAGCGTGTATGCATTCTTTCGGAAACCTGAGCCCGATATTCTCCGCAATGTTTTATTAGAAGCATTTAAGCCGAAATTATGGGGCGCAGTTGTAGCGACGTGGTTTATTCTCATTGCTAGCATTATTTTCATCAAATACGTCAAGTTTAAATTCTGTTCGAAATTATCACCTGCTGATGAACAAGTCACAGAGAGCGTGATTTTATGCATTCTAGCAGCGTGCTGTCAAATAGGTGACAGTTTTTTATTAATAATACCCTAAACATTTTTACACACTACAGTTCAGAAATTATCAGTCAGTATTTCAGAATTTAAATGACTGGAAACGGTGGCTAAAATATTTTCAGGGTGGTACTGCACCCCATCATCTCCGTCTTTACAAGTTGTCACCATAGTGGCACTGGTCTCCAGTTTACTTTATTACACTGCATATTCTGCATCTATAGTTTCTATTTTTTCTGTGGAAATCAACCGCTTTCGTAGCCTTGAAGATTTAGACCAACACGGCTACACACTATACGGTAACTCCTTCTCGCAGGTAGGATTGTGGGAGGTTGAGGTAATTTTTCGAGACATTCACATATGTAATAATTTATTATTGATTTATCATTATATGTTACCATTATTCATTCTCAAATATTACTCATTAAAAAAGACGGCTTGTTCAGAAATGGAAAGTAGCGAGGACTGATCACGCCTTTTAATTTAGGAAAGAACTGTGCGGGATGGTGCACCAAGCAACTCCAGAATAGTGGCACCAGCTGAAGGCATAAAAAAAATTATGGACGGGAATTCAGCATTTTTAAGCAGCCGATATCTATTCATATTAATAGCAGCTCAGCAAAGCTCTACTGCGGAGGATGAGGAATGTTCATTTATAACAAGAACTACACAGTCTTTGGCTATTAAACAGCATCTTGCCTACTATTATAGAAAATTCGAGTCGATCAAAAAGTTCATTGGATTTCAGTAAGCAAATCGAATCACTAAGATAATGTAATAATGGATGTGTTTCGGGATTTCCTACACTTCGTAATATATTTTTTCTGTAATTACTTACAGACTTTGTAAACACAGAGAAAGAGGTCTGCTTTTCCGAACGAAACAAGAACATTATCGATTGAATATTCCTGAATGTGATCCAAAACCTAAGACGAAGAGTAGACCATTGTCTCTCCATGATACCCGAAGTGCATTTCTCGTCCTAGGGTGGGGTTACATCTCTTGTTTGATTATTCTAGCGATTGAGCTAGCGTCTTGTGCGTATAGAAACAGAATCAAAATGCGCCCATTGGCATACCTTGGACAGGATGAATAGAAAAGATGAAGATAGGATGAAATCAAAGCTTAAAAGCCAAAGGGAAATTCCAACAATTATTATTATTTGGAAGTTTTTAAGTTACGCATGTGAATGCTTCTCTTCAGAGTTATAGTAATCAAGGTTTCAGAACTTGAGAAGATTTTCTGACCATGAACAGAGTGCATAAACATATAGATGTTAACTGACCAGAAATAGGACGTATTTTTTAACCTTAAAAGATAGGTGATGATAATTTTCCTTTTGTTTTATTTCGTCATTTACTCCCTCTGTGCCCTAGCAGCAGAAAAACTGTTTGTTTAACTCAAATGTTTAGTGCTTGATCTACCACCGCCTGGATAAACATCCTTATCTCATGGCATAAAAATGAATACTTAAATGAAGTGTAATATTGATTAAATTACCATTTTATAGAGATTCTTTGGTCAATGGTACGCTATACTTGTTTATTTTAAACAATCGTGAAACGTACGTTCAAAGATGGCTTCGTGTACATACATATTCTGCATAGCCGTGTTTACTCTTACAATTATTAAAATAAATGGGGGGGGGGTCGTCTCACTTGTAAACAATTGTTAACAAGTTTGTGCCATTTGAGGTGCCATTTTTAAAACAGTTCTCAATGTATGTATTTAGTTCAAAGTCATACTTTAAAGGTGATTTTATAGGTATAGTGCATTTCTTTTATAGGAACATCTCTTCTACTGTAAAGGAGGAAATTAACAAAGGGGTCAAATTTACGGAGGCCTTACAGTATAACTTAGTTTCGTGGATAATTTTTGTTGCTAGTGTTTTGATAGGAGAAAATATGGGGGATACCTTTAATTTATCTTTATGTCTTTCTGCTGGCATAGATCGCCCAAGGTAGAGTTTAATAAATTTCCGATAATCAGTATTGGATGTCCGTACAATGTGTACACACGGCGCCCGCCAGAGTGATCTCTGGATTTTAGATGGTTTTTGGTTCGCGTGGATAAATATTTGTTGAGGGATCTTTTATGGCCAATTCCCATGGTGTGTCCAACGTTTAAAATATTCCGTTAATTATTTGTGTGATTATGGAAAACCAACCCCGGCCAGTTTATTTTGTTCCACCTTGTCCAGACTACTGGTTTGAAGGTGAAACATCCAAGAAGTGTAACGTTTCGAGATGTAACTGTGGAATAGTGTGGATTTTGCAGTTTGCTGAGGGCAATGACAATTCTCCCCCGGCATCGTTAAGATTCTTTAGTTTTTTCTTTCGATCTTTTCTCAGAGTTTAGAGTTTGCCGTCACCAGGAGTAGCGAGTTGCATATGTAGCTTGTGAGTAAAGATGTGTTTGATGCGTCGGAAACTTGTGGATGCATTGTCTGTAGCTGTCTCTTTAACATTGAAAGGAAGTCATGACGTCGCGATATTTAAATTTCTAATTTTATATGAAATCATTTACTTATGGATGTTTAGACTTACTTCATGCGTTCACAGCACTCCAGAACGTTTATTCTAAACAACGGATTTCGCTTTAAGAAAACCATGCACTCTTTGTCTACCTCTTACGAGGTTTATGTTTTTCTCCTGTACCTGTTCATATAATTTTGTATACTGGTATATTTAAAGCTGGTGTGATTGTAGTACACATTAGGGATGTGCCACAAATGACGTCATCCAAAAATGGGGCAAATTAGGACTGACTGACTGGAAAATCATTCGTCGTCACAACGAAGGCTGACTGACTGTATATGACGTCATGTGTGTATGTACGCATGGGCATAATAATAATATAATTCGTTTTTAGTGTCGATATTTTTTATTAGTCATCGGTAATAAAAATAATAAAATTAGAAGCCCAATAATGAGTTCTACTGTAACCAAACGAGAAACAAAAATCATTAGGCACGTGTACTAATTCATGGATAAAATCCTATAGGTCAACGGTAATTACAAATAGGCCGCTCATTTGGTCAATAATATTATAATAATATAGTAGTTTTTTTTACATTAGTAAAACAATCACTTGTAAAATTTTGAAAATGACTTAAACCGGTTTTGAATACCTCACTGAGGTATTATGGTAAAACATGTGGGATAGAAAAGGTAACTTGACAGGCAAAAGGACGTATGCGTAAGTTTTAATTAAAAGCACTTTTAAATAGAAATCGTAGGAACTGTAAAATCCAGTCAATGGTACTTATCGCAGCTGAAAAGAAATTATTACCGTATGTTTATACGTGAGCTATACTTTTCCAATGTTAGATGGATGACCTTACCTCTTTTACAATCAATACGTCTAACCTTTTAGATAACGTGTCACCGTGGAAAGGTCGAATCATCTAGTGACACTGATTCCGTAGCAATCCTTATTATAGAAAAGCATGAATTTATGATATTTAAAACTATAGTACGTATCAGTGGGCTCGTATTTGATACTACGCAGCTAGCTGGTTAGCACAAAGAACTATTATAGTTTCACACGGCTTGGTAAATGGTGACGGCGCCACCTGTCGAAAATGCAGATATAGATAACATGCTTATGTGTGACCATTTTGATTTGATTAGGTCAAGAATCTAGAATCTTCAATAGACGTTATTTTTTAGAAAATCAGTTCAGCCGTTTGATATGAGGAAATTTAAACTACATATGTACACAAATGCTTACACAGACTTCTCCGTCAGATGATGCAGTCAATAGGTCCTTTTTATAACTTTTTAGCTTCCAAGATGAGTCAATAAATCCGCACACATTTCAAATTAAAATTGTTATAGCACAATTTTAATTCCCCGTTACTTAAATTATGTTGGAAGTGTCTGCTTTAAAAAACTAACACCAGTTACACTGTCTCGTATATTTCGATATAACTCTTTGTGGCTCGTAACTAATGATTTTGGATGGTGGAATAGTTATTTAAACTAACGAATTTACACGGGGATTTCATGGAAGAGTAACAAAGGGTCTGGGTTAAATATCTGCACAAAAATGACGCCATATTATGAAGAAGGGACTGACTGAGTACGTCATGTTAACCCTATACATCCCAACGTATGGCCAGCGTGGCCAGAAAACGATTTTTTTGAAGTTAAAGATTTAATTTAACAGGAATTTTGGTGACTATAGCTACGAAATGTTTTGTGCTGGAACATAGATATGTTCACTCGGTAGATGCCAATTTTGAAATCTGTAGGTCAAACCAATCAGCCAAAAATAAATCATGACTGGGTCAACTTCGGATTGCTTCCTCCATTTCCTATGTTGAGTAAGTGGCCGTATACTTCCAACAGGGACCCATCACATATTTCAATGGAAATTTCCTTGCAGACTAAGGCATCACGCTTTACCTACACTGTCTTATGCAAGCTGCACGGAATTATACAAGGCAAAGAGAAACATTGTAAATCTATTGTAGAGCGATGTGACCTTGATGTTGACTTCAGTGACACTGATGTTGACCGCTGTGACCATTATTTTGTATATAGTGAACCCATTTTTGACCGGTGAACCCATGATTTTGACTGACCGATACGAACCTTAACCTGTTCGATGTAACCATATATTTGACCGATTTGAACAATTATTTTAGACTGGAACTACAAACAAAGCAAACGGGAACTAAATTTGGACCGATGTAAGCAAGACATCGGAGGCCAACTACAGTTGGACTTATGTAACCAAAAATATGACCGATTGAACTTATAGTCACATTGATCGATAATGTCATTTGAATCGATAAATTAGTAGCACCTGTGGATAATAATCGATGGCTATCGGTCCATACTTTTCTCGCATGGGTCGATATTTTGGTCACATCGGTTGAGTGTGGGCACATCGGTCCAGTGTGGTCATATAACAAATTTGTACCAACTCAATGTATTTTTTTATTTCGAATTACGGTTTCTATATAAATCTGTTACTATTGATATGCCCGGGTAGCACGATACCCGGGCCTTTACTAATACAACCAAAATCTCCAATCATTTAAAAAAAGGAATTTCTCACCATACTGGATGGATCTAGCTTCAATCGGATGAATGATCCATCCCGGGTAACATAAAACCCGGCAGGACTAACGCCAACCGACCTTTGGGTCTTGGACTATTGTCACCCGCCTTCACTTTTCCAATTTCATGAAATTTCAGGGAAAACAATCAAACGAAACAAATCTGATATAACCACGGAAATAAATTCGATGGTTACTGAGGCCGTGGGAAATGCCTCACCCACCGGATTGTTTTGTCTACACACGTAAACCGAAAAGCAATATTTGTGGGGCCTGTGTAAAGGATGCACTTTGGATTTTACTCGAGCCATTTTTCCATTAATTAGGGTCGATTATATTTTTATTCTGCATATCAATAATGCTATGAATAAAATTGATTTTCATACGAAATGGAAATTATATCACCCCACGGTATTGAAATTAAATTGGTTCTGCAATTAATAATAACAAACCATTAATTATCATTACTAATAACCAGGCATTCACATTTGTGAATTGTCCTTCGCTACGCTCCTATACATTTGGACATTCTGAATCTAAACTAGTAATCCAATTTTGGGGCTGTGAAAATGCCCTACTTGCCCTGCCCAAAATGCCCAAAATCAGGGCATTTTCAAAAGCTGCCCACGTGCCCAAAAATGGGCATGTGGGCAGTCATTTTGGGCAATTTCAGCTGGGCGGGCAAATACTGCAAGGCATTTTCAATCGACATACCCTGGATGTTATTTGTGTGAGTGTAACAGCAACGGGTTCACAACGGTCAACATAGGTCATCACCGCGGTCAATAATTAGTCACAGTGACATATTAGTGGTTCGGTATCCTAATGACTGCAAATTGGGGTAGGTAATGACCTAACACTTATGTGTTCATGTATGCTAACATGTGAATGGCCCCAGCTTTGGCGCAGTAAATGTGGCCAAGCCGGCCATAGGTTGGGTTCCTGTGTAAGCGATTAAATGTTAGGAAGTATAGGGTTAAATCATGTATGACTGACTGACTAAATGAATGACGTCATTTGTGGCATATCCCTTATGTCAGGCAACGGGATTTAACCAAGCAAATGAGTCATAGACAACATCTAATTACGTTTTTTGGACATAAAATATGAGGATCCGTGAATCTGTGTTGATGAAGTACATATGTATGTACATATGTACTGAGCGCCAAAAAATAACGCCCCTCAATTTGCTTGGCAGAGTATGTCAAAAGTATAGCCCTGTGGATGTGGAATATCAAGAACGTGGTCGGATATATTGTCGTGAACAGCAACTGCTCGAAGTTGCTGTTTGATTTGCCCATCAACAATAATTATAGTTTTGTAAATTATAGATTATCGCTTCCTATTTTACGCAATGCTTAATAATGCTTTCCATAACTTAGCACTACTGACTAGAATCATTACGTTCTGGGACTCCATCTGGATAAGACGTAGTGCGTTACGGTCTACCTTTGCGATTACCATTACCACTTCTACACTAGTGCTACTCCTATTATTATTACTACTACTACTTCCATTATTACCATTATTAATAACGAAGTTACCTTTTGGAATAAATTGTACTACTTTTACACTTGCTGAGCTACGTCATCCCCACTTGATTGTGACAAGGCGCCGAGTTCCTGACCGACCTACTGCACTTCCTACTCCTTCCTACTCTTTCCTACTTCCTCTGGACAACCGTAATAAACCAATTTTTTTTATCGTTCACACACACCCACTATTCATACACCTCTTTGGTTGACTTTTTCAGTCTGACCAACCCTTCCCAAACGTATAGGTTGATCATCAGATCTGACCTTTTGGTTGATTTTTTAAAATCTGACCACCCTCCCAAATACAGGTTGATCATTCGATCCGACCTTTGGTTGACTTTTTTAGTCTGACCAGCCCTCCCCAAACATACAGGTTGATCTTCGAGTCTGACCAACTGGTTGACATTGTGTCTGACCAACTGGTTGACCCGAGATCTGACCTTCGGTTGACCTTTGAGTCCGACCGTTGACCCCATAGCGAAAAGTGTTCATTTAGAACAAACCGCTGCCAAATTTTTTAACTTTTCAAATAACTCTAAAAATTTTTCAAAAAAGTGTTCATTTTGAACAAACCGCTGCCAAATTTTTTTTTAATTTTCGAAAAACTTTGAAAATTTCCTCACAAGCGTAAAAATTGAACAAACCCCTGCCCAATTTTTTTAAATCTTCATTCACTTTGAAATATTTTTGTGCCCTCACATCCGGTTTACCTCAGAGTCTGACCATAACTCCTAAACCCCCCTCCGAAGTGAAAATTCTTATAATTACAACAAACCCCGGCCCATTTTTTTTAATATTCAACAACTTTAAATATTTTTGTGGCATTACCATTGGTTGACCTAAGTGTCTTACCATAACACCTGAACCCCCCTGCTAATTAGAAAATCTTATAATTAAAACAAACCGCTGCCCAATTTTTATTTTTAACTAAATAAACTAACAATTATTTTGTGTGGAAGTCACCGCGATCAAGGTTCCTCTCACTGCCAAAGTAACTATTAACATGACTGCCTTTCTACCCAATCAAATCCTTGCTAACATTCCCACCTACAACGGGGATACCTCATGTACAGAATGGTTAGAAGCTGTGAATGCGAGATGTACCCACCTCAAATTGACGGATAAATGGAAATTAGAAAACATGAAATCTCTATTATCAGACGAAGCCTCACATTGGTGGATATTCTCTAACAAAGAGTTTCTTAATGATTTATCAGCTGCAAATAGCCAACAGAGATATACAGAATTTGAAAACAAATTCCGGAATGCCTTCCTCAGAGTTGACGACCAAACACTTGCGGAAGCTGAAAACCTTACTACTACATTCACAACCACCACCACCGGAAGGAAATATGTTTACAAGAAATTAAGCATCTTTATACGTATGAACCCTGAGATGAGTGACAAGCAGAAATTAAAATACTTATACCAAGGCTTACCTAATGACCTCAGATGGAACATTAAATCAAAATTAGGATGCCACGGAACAATTGCTGAATTTCAAGAACAACTAGAATTCTTTACAACCGAAATGAAAAACGACAACATCCAGCTACCACCATCAGTAATACCACCAACATCCAATGATATTTCAAACATGTATCAAGTCCCTAATTTACCATCACTAAATGCACCATCAATTCCAGAACCACCAATTTTACCCACACAAGTACAACAAACCCCATCTCCAATCTGCCTATTCTGCAATACCAATACTCACACAATACGGCAATGCTTTTCGTTTGATAACTGGTTAAAATCAAAACAACCAAACTATCCAAATCCCAATAATAATTATAACCCACATCAAATTAGTCACATCAACACAGTATACGATTCAAACAATGAACAATACCCTTCAAGCCGGGATCAAAACTGGCAATCGGGAAACTAAATTGCCTGGTGAAGAAGGGAGATCATCAGGCTGCACCACTCGTTAACATGGAAACCTCCCACCCTATCAAAAAGACTACAATCAACCCAAAACCTATCCCATTGATGTCAATTGTATTCGACAGTCCTCCCCCTCCCCCACAAAAACGAAAATACCCTCCAACGCTATCCCGTATCCCCAAAACGTTTTGTAACTCCCCATATAAACCAGATTACCCCCGTTTCTTCCCACGACAAGGATCTGATCCACGACATCACCGATTTCGTACCACTATCAACCCAAACATCTCGAACTCCCACCATCCAAACACCCAAAACCCCCTACATTTTCTAGAAGATCTACATCAACAAACAATCAATGTTCAAACAATACCACGCAAAGCTTCCAAGAATACCAATCCCCCCAGAAGGATAATTCATCATTCAAAATTTGTCAATGATTCATACAGTCCTTCCCAACAAAATTATATTGCAGAACTGTACAACCGACAGGGATGGAATCAACAGCTCGAATACCGTCAGCATAATGAATCTAATAAAAGACATGACAACTTTTCAAGAGATTACTTCCAACAACGAAGACACTTCAACAGCCATAATCCAAAAGACAAGTAGAAGTCTCAAGTACCCCTCCCTTGGAAAGGGAGATGTCGTGAACAGCAACTGCTCGAAGTTGCTGTTTGATTTGCCCATCAACAATAATTATAGTTTTGTAAATTATAGATTATCGCTTCCTATTTTACGCAATGCTTAATAATGCTTTCCATAACTTAGCACTACTGACTAGAATCATTACGTTCTGGGACTCCATCTGGATAAGACGTAGTGCGTTACGGTCTACCTTTGCGATTACCATTACCACTTCTACACTAGTGCTACTCCTATTATTATTACTACTACTACTTCCATTATTACCATTATTAATAACGAAGTTACCTTTTGGAATAAATTGTACTACTTTTACACTTGCTGAGCTACGTCATCCCCACTTGATTGTGACAATATTCTCTCGGGAGGTATTCCCTCCGGAGACAACCCCTCTGATATAATCCCTCCGTAGATAATCCCTCTGTCTGAAACAACAAGTATTTTCCCATGGCAAGGCTACGTAGTCAATAAATAAAATCAACGCTGGATTATTGTATTTAATTCGATTATAAACTACAGTGACAATCGCAAATAGCAGTAACTTTTAATTAGGTTCAGGGGTTAGGTTTACGGTCAGGTTTACAATTCGGGAGTAATCAAACGGGAAAGGAAATCAAAACATTTGTAATTAACAGCGATTTATTTGTACATAAAATGCTATCAAGATGACAAACAATTATTATTTTTAAAGTATTCGTATAAAAACATTGAAACATGATTGACGATGAGTCAGTCAATAGTGGAACTCTCACTCCTGAGAGTCTTAAAGGCAATGCTGAATATCTTCTAGGAATTCCTAATGGTTTGTATAAACCTGATTCTCGTGGTTTTGCACAACGTAAATACGAGACGATTTCTCTGACTTGGTCACTCTTTGGAAACTTTCCTCTCATCTCGACAAAGGCATGGAATACTTCAGGGAGTCGGACAAAGGCAAGTGCCCCAATCGATCTAATTGCTGAACGAACTCTAGCACCTTCGTTATCAGGCAGTTTGTATCTGCAACCTATGTAACTGACGCTAACCTGTCTCATCTTGAAACAGAGCAAGAAGGAAAAGCAGTGTTTTCGAATTTAATCGGGAGCATGTGGATGGTTACTACTGACTGACTGAGTCTCATTCATTTTGAACTATAGAGCATTGTAATTGATTTACTTAAGCAAGTCAATGTAATTGGCGAAATAGTGAAACTTGTAAATCTTTTTGGCAAGCATCATCGGGTTGCTGGCAGTAAATGAAGTTTACTCCGATCTCTATATCTTGGTCTTGTCTAAATTGTCTCCTTATTCGTTTACTAGTGCATCGCATGGGTTCAGGTCGCACCCGGGTATTTGGGTTCAGGTCCAGGTTCAGGTTCAGTATGGGTGCAAGTATTTTGGACCCAATAATTTTGGGTCCTTTCTGGGTACAATATTTTTTACCCGTGAAATTGGGTTCAGGTTCAGGTTCAGGACCAGGTACAGAGAAAAACCCGTTTTGATTTTACCTGTCAGGACCAGGTGTAACACATGAAAGACCTGAACCTGATCACAAAAGACCTGAAATGTTTGGGTTCATTAATTGAAAGTTAAAGGCCGGAGAATTTCAATCTTCCAAGATGATTTCCACTGCAAAAGCAATGGCAGGGTGTCCCAGGAACCAGAGAACTTGCATTCTTATTCATTTTAAATATATTTTGTAATATTTCTACTTTTAATACAAGATAAAATTTTAAAAAAGTTCGGATTCTCAAGTACCTAAACATGTTCAGGTCCGGTCCAAAAATACCCGGGTTCAGGTCGTCTTTTGGGTACTTTTCCGGGTTCAGGTACTAATCAGGTGCGGGTACTACAAAAATGCAATTGGGTCAGGTTCAGGATCGAAATATTTTAACCTGTTAAATGGGTACATTTTCAGGTACAGGTTCACACTTTTGAGGTACCCAAAGTTTGGGTCCAGGTTCAGGTTCAGGTTCAACTGTTTTGAACCCATGCGATGCACTACCGTTTACCTATCCTTTTGGAAAAATAGTGCCTACACACTTGCGAGGAAATTGCAAACCAACTTCAAGTTCTTGAAGGGGATTGTACATAGTACGTACATTGAAGTACACTACTTTGTGTATCTTCGATTAGCATGGATTTGCTCCCGTAACGTGGTTAGTTCATGCTAATCCATTCTGTTTCCCTTTCACTCGCTCACTTGAAGTTTGACCTTATTTTAAATAATGGTATTTGTACTTAGGATTCTACCAACTCGCTATAATTATATAATTAATTGTGAATCAATTTTTGTCTGTTGCTAATATGTATTAGCGTGTGTTTCGTGAGTCCTAATTGTAAGAGCCGGGTGGCTCTGTTTACGAATATGTTGCCTTAATTTTAAGTTTTTTGTACATACGTATTCCAATATGTTCAAATGGACTATGAAGATCCTGTAACAAGTATTTGAAATATTGAATCCTATTGAAATCTGGGTCAAGTCCAAAGTGTAAAACCTCTGGACAATTCCTTTGTGCTAATTTGTGAGTAGATCTTACTATAATAATAATTTTTTGAAGTATATAATTGTTTTTTATAAGGTACAAATTTCTCGGATACGACGGCTTCTTGTGTTGATATTTTTAAATGAGAATTACCTGTATTTTTCTTTCAAAATTTCGAGTATTTATTTTGCTGCCATTTTAATCACGTGTAATACAAACTATTATTTATAACAAAATAAATTATCTGCGACTGTACAAACATCTAGGAATTTCGAAGTCTCAATTATTTCTGAGATCCGAATTTAAATATTTCCTGCTGTCATTCATTTCAGTTTTAGACGAGATCCCATTGAAGCCTACATATGTACGTAGTCGCTTTTTCGCAGTTTATTTTTTCGAGATTAGTTCCTGGAAAGTAAAATAATTCCGTATAATTCAGTCTCTAGTCTCTATACATATGAGCAATAATAAATGTGAGATGTCAAGCTTAACAAGTAATTACACACTGTTCTGGATAAAATTAATGGATTTAAATTGGTTTTCTACGCGAAGCATACATATTGAATAAAGAATAATAAAATTATTGTTTAAAGTCAGAAAAACCTTTTTTAATAGCTATAACAAAATACTATTTATTTTTAATAAAAACCTAAGGGCCTCTAATAATTAAATGGAAGTAATCAGGTTAACGTACTGTAATTACTTGAAAAAAAGATTGTAATCAAATCGCTTTTTTTACCATATTGCAACCATTGTTCCACCTGTAAGTTTTTTCGACATGCAAATGCGCTGTAACAAAGGAAAAAATGAATTATAATTGTAATTTTGTATCCTCGTCATTCGGACGGACATTTCCATACAGCGTTCAAAAATCGTAAATTTCTGATCTGTGTACAAAGTTAGTCAGAAAATATGTTCTGGGTTTGAAATTTCGCTGATTAGTAATTGTATTAATATATTTGACAATTTTAACAACAACTATTATTGTGTCAAGTCTTTTCGAAAGCTTTTTTCAAAACAGTACTTTGGGTTGTGTTATACGTTGATACCTTTGTATTCCCTACCTTTGTTCAAAACGACTTTTTTGTAACGATAAGCAAATTAAAAATCATGCAACTGTTTCTAATATATTTGGTAAGATCTAGAAATGTAATCCTAGAATCTTCCAGGGAGATCATGCAAAGATCGTATAATCCATTTCTTGGTATCAAACTAGCTGAGTGTGTCTAGTGGTCGGACCAATTCAGTTTAAATTGCAATTTTACAATTCAATTCAATTCAGTTCAGTTCAATTCAGGGATTTTTCAATTCAATTCGATCGTATACTAAACCGAATAATTCAATTCACCTGTTGAATCGAATTGAATTGTTTTCTTTGAATTCCAATTCAAAACAATTTCAGGCTGAATCAAAACCGATATTGTAAGGATAAGTTAAGCACCATCTTTGCGTCAATGTAACCAGCATTTCAAACGTATGTGTTAATATTTTTAGGATGTCCGTTGATCCTGTTGTCCGTGGAGTGGGACTGTTTGTCCCGACGTATTCTTTCGAACCAATTTAGTTCAAACGGTTTGTGAAAATTCTTTAGGTCACTCTCTCGGAGCAGTTCGTTATTGGTTGAAATCGTAATGCGTTTTCTTATGTAAAAAACGACAAACTGTGGCACCGATTTCAATGGAATTTTTTACACTTACCAGTCAGTACTACTAGCCTAATTTTTTCACAAATTATCAAAATTTTATTTTTTTTACAATTTTGCACTTTTATTTTTTAAATGAGCTCAATATAATACTATAAAAAGGGTAAGGACAGATGGACTTAGCTGAAACGCCACCCTAGCCACCTTTGCAGTATTTATTTGCAAATATGCTCGGCGAACCAAATGGTTTACAATTCAGTTCAGTTCATAGAGTGAACTGAATTGAATTGAATTGTTTTTTACTGAACCGAATTGAAACCCCAATTTCAATTCAGTTCAGTATTCAAACTGGATTGAATTGTAAATTTTGAATTGAATTGAATTGTTCCGACCACTAAGCATAACCAGACAACGAGACGAGAATCTGGTTTGTCTCGTTCTTTTTGCATCAACGAGACTGTACGAGACATCTCGCTTTATTTACCGAGAGTTTCGTTTGCAATTAAATCTTGTTTAAGCCAATATCAGTGGGAAAAATGAGGTGTTTTGCTATACCATTTGACAAATTGAGACGTTTTGCAATTCTTGGTTCTAGCTATTATTACAGGAGGCCTTTATTTACGTTTTTCAATGTTTTCATGTTTTCAAATTTTATGGTCCAAACCCAAAAATATGTATTTTGTGTCTTGAGATGGGTTTGGTAAGTGAAAATTATATAAACTTCTACGTTCTCTTACCAGAGTTTGTGCAGGCTACATTTAAGTTGCATATATTTCAATAAAAACCCTATGTTTTTGCACTGTCTCGTTTGTCTCGTTCATTGCTTACTCTCGCTACTCTCGTTTTCGAAATATCTCGTTCTCGTGTTTTTTACAGAAACGAGAACGAGACAAACGAGAATTTTAAAACCAACGAGATACTCACCCCTAGTTTGCATGTAATAGAGCATTGTGAACGATCAGTTCCTCTTCTTACAGGCTGGCATTCATCTCCATCGGCGACTTCACATCGAATAGTATTTTTATTTGCAACACTCTCTTCTTTGATGATTTATGGGATTTTCTCTTCATTTATAATATCCAGACTTTCTGTTGACAAGGGGAATATTCATTCCATTCGAGATCTTCAAAATGAAGGTTTTGAATTATACTCTCAAGAAAACTGTTTAACCGCAATCGAAATTTTGAAGGTAAAGGAGCCAGGTTTTTGTTTGATCGGTTCTACATTATTTTGTAACAAACATCTATTTCAAAAATTTTCAAGACAAAAAATTTGTTTTCAAAAATCATTATTTATTGATATTTCAATTTTTTCAGAAATTTGTCAAAATTTCAAACAATATTCCACATTTAATTCTGGATCACGATGAAGGCATAAAAAGAATTAATGTATCTAAAGCAGCTTTAATCACCAATGAAGCTTCGTTTTTCGAGCACCAGGAAAAGAATGAATTGTGCCGATTCAAGTCAAAAGTCAAAATAGAAAATTCAGGCACTCTTTCTACATTTTATTTTCGAAAACGTGAACCTATTGTCAGAATTTTTGAATATGAGTAAGATACAACGCTTTAGATATTGTTTATTTTAATGAAAGAAAGACCATCATATTATGCACAATAATATGTATACAATTTGTTCAAAACATATTTGAAGGTTTTCAATCTGGAGAGAACGTGGTATAATTCATCGGTTTCGAAAAGAGTATGACCGACAAGCTCATCCAGTTTGCAACACAGATGATGCTCAGGAAGTGCATTTGATAAATTTTCTTGATGTCGTCACCGCGTTTTGTATTTTCGTATTTGGTGTTTTAATTGCATTTATTCCATTGCCTTGCAATGGAACACTTTGTGAATTCATACTTTTTAACAATTACTTGATTTATACTAATACCCAGAAAATATCCAAAAAAGATGTAATAATGCATAACGTGAAACCATATCCACGTAAGTAATCCAGGATAGTTAATAAAACAATGCACACACAATCAAATGCTTGAAAATTTGCGAGCAAGCATGTCCCATTTATTAGCACGCCGTTTTGCCAATACATTTGTTCTGCAGTGTAATGAAAGATTATTTAGAAAAAAATTGATACAATTTAACCTACATTACCTTGGGCAGTCGAGCATTGTAGCATTGTTTACATAAATAAGTCTACATAGGCTAGGTCGTTAAGTGAGTTCATGAACTCTGATAAGAATATAGGCCGAGGCTAGGGTCAAGAAGATAAACATTAACAATACTTATAATTTAAATAAATAAATACAAATATAACACTAAACAACAACGTCCTGTTCAACATTGTCTCAACTGCGGGACCAAAATGACACATTACAACTTATCTTGAACTTGTTCGGTTTAATAAAAAATTTGGTACTGGTTATGGTTGTAATGGTTAGAAGAAAAACTTGTTCGCAACAAAATAAGCTCAAGTGAATGTTCAAATAATCTATGTACTATGAACACAGGTCTATTTCCTTGAACAAAAATTACGTACAAATTACGAGAATAGAGAAAATCAGTTCAAGTTATTATTAACCTAACACTAATAAGATTGTAAGTAACCTTTGGTATAATTATCACAGATGATTCTAATCATGCCAAATAAATTATATTGAGCTTGGTTGAGTGGTGTGTGAGCCACGTTTGGACAAGGTTGATTGAAACATTTCTACAAATTATGGGTATCCAGTTTCCATGAAGTCATTCCCAATCATTGATGATTTGTGAAAGTCAGTGAGTTGAAAAGAGGCATACTCCCGTTCACTCAAGTGTCAAGTTGATGTGACAGTTTTATCAGATATGGTTTCAATCAACCGGCTTTATTGGATATTTTGCTGCAGGTGAATCCTGGAACGTTATATCATTTTTAAATGCATACAAAATAATTAGCTTTAAAACAGGCACGTGTGCGAAATCTAAGCAGTTGTTAAAAAAAAACTGTTGCGTCAATAACAGAGATCCAACATGCGTAAGGTTACACATGATAAGATTTGTATGTCAGTGAATTAACAAGCTACGATATTAAATACAGTGCACTCCATGTAGAAGGGCATTCTCCTTAGGGGCAAGTATATATATTTGGAGAAATTGTTGCAAAACAACGGTAACTTTGCTCCTTGTAAGTACTATAAGTCAAAATTGAAACTGATGATTCAAATTTGAGCGAGCTTTTGTTTTGTGAAATAAATTCATAACAGTCCTACTTTAAGGTACAATAGGGCAAGGCCCTTGTCCTGGATTTTATAAAAATATATTACTTACAGTTAAATAGATATGAACTGATATGCACGCTTATCCTCCATCCTTTCGAACTAAAACGTGACATTAGCTCTCAACCCTCAAGCAATCATGACAAGTGCTAGGTTTCTGGGAATTTACGTGAGGATATTACTCTGTAGTATTTTTAGCTAATCAAAATTAGGTTTTTTTGATAGATAGCTTAATTTAATTATGTCCTGGTTAACTCGATTTTTTCATCCTTTATCTGACATGAGCATCAATATTTCGGGAGAAATAATCCTCAAAGTCAGCTGTAATTTTGCAGCCTCTTTCAAATATTAAATAATTAATTGACACATGCTATCCCCTATCAACACTTACAATACAAAATGATCTAATAGTCCAGAAAATGTCAAGAACTTCCTACATTGTAGGACTACAGCAGCGTAATCAAAAGTTATAAAGTCAAGGACTTTTGAGTATTATTTATGTAAATGTTCAAGTGTCAAACTGTTGAAATATTGTTGGCTAGTTATTTCAGCCAAGATGTATCTAAATATAAAAGCTGATGCCCGATTTGTAAATCGTGCAGTATATTTTGGAATACCACCTGTATAATCTGGGCCTAGAAAAAAGTATTTTTTTTTAACAATGAATAAATTAATTTGGCTCGTCTTAACAACTCAAATCATTTACTCAGAATCTCAGGCTAGCGGACTGATTTTTAAAGCAGGTGAATTAGGAACTCTCAGGGGAAAGTCTGGTCGAACTTACAAATCGAAAAGACCTTTCGTCGAACTTCTAGGAATTCCTTATGGCAATACAACCGAGGGAGAGCACAGATTTACTGCAAGTCAACTCATATTACATTTTATTTTAGAAGATGCATAGCATCTGCTCGAAAATAATTTCAATTTTTATTGTAGCGCTCTCAAGATGTCTCCCTTCCATTGTCACCCACGGATGAAAATGGCGTATTTGATGCTACCAAACAGGGCCCTTGCTGTCCCCAGCTTAACTCAAGTTCCACGTGTTCTTCCAGGCAGAATGAGAATTGCTTAACACTCAATATTTACACTTTGATGGTACACATTGTCATTATAAATATTCATAAATACTCTGTATCTTATTTCATGAAAGGAGGACTGATAACGAGATAACTAAATGTATTTTATCCAGCAGACGGAGAATGCTCCCAAAAAGCTGTTACCGGTAATTGTACATATTCATGGAGGATCATTTACCGTGGGATCCTCGGATGATTACAATGGAAATCGGCTTCTGGAAAGAGACGTGGTGGTAGCTAGTTTGAATTACAGATTGGGCGTCTTAGGTAGCATAAAACGTTTACCATTTGTTACATACTTATACCTTGAGGATTTGCATTAAACTTGGAACTAGATCAAATGACAGTATTTTTCAGACCGGGACCTGTAATAATTTCCGGATTTGTTTTCCTAGGACTGTTCTGCTTGAACATTAAAGAAGCTCCAGGAAATGCCGGAATGTACGATGTCGTTCAAGCATTGAGATTTATTAAAAAACATGTTCATCATTTTGGTGGGGATCCAGATAGGATTACAATAACTGGTTGCAGTGCCGGGAGTGTAATTGTCACTCAGTTAATGGCAAGTCCTATGATAAGAGGCGAAGAGTTATTTCACAGAGCTATTGCTATGAGTGGAACTGCTTTAAATGAATGGGGTACTTCTAGTAGCAAAGATGCTGAAAAGGTATCATTGAAGATTGCCCAACTTGTAGGATGCTATGATCCTACGAATAGTTCCAGTAAAGTCGAAGTCCTGGATTGTATGAGGCAAGTCAGTGCTAGCCAGTTTGTCGAATCACTTGGTCAATACCAGGTACATTATCAGGTCAATATCCCTCGGATATGTCGGACTGAGTATTTAAAAAAATAAATGTTCGCCAAATTTATCTTTGTTTTATTAATAGGGAACAGAACTTAGCCTGGGACCACTAGCGATCGTACCAATATTGCCAGTAATTCAAGTTGCATCGGACGGTCCAATGTTTCTTGACGAACACCCGTTAGCTGTTCTCAGTCGTAAGAAACAAGCCAACATTCCACTGATGATGGGAACTACTCGACATGATGGCTCATTTGCACTAGCACTACAATACGGTGCTTATCTTGAGCCCAACAATTATGTCCAGGATTCTTACTTCTTGAAAACGAAATTAGTTCCCAAGGCTCTTCAAGTCCTAGGTAAACACTGGGCTAAACTTATTATTGAAGTAAAAAGTTTATGCTCACATATGACTAAACTAAGTAAATCAAATACATGATTATTCAGAGAAAGATTGTTTAAAACAGGAATTCATGATAAAACTGGTGCTGTTTTCGATGCTCTTGCTCATCAGTACCTTGGAAAGGATGCAAAAAATTCTGGAAATTTTACTCAGATGATCCCAGGACTGACAGATGTAATTAGTTTAAAATCTATTTTGTAATTAATTTTCCCCTATTTGAAATTGTTCAGAAAAAATTAGACATCTTGAAAGGTTACAAAACTTTACATTGTGTACATTTTTTTTAGCTTCATAGTGTTTTTTTCTTCAAAGCTGCTGCTTACAAAACGTTGCTACTTCACTCCCGCCTTCAGAATGAATCTTTTTGGTATAGCTTTGATTACTCTGGCAAGTACACACAGTATTCATCCCAAGTGTATCCTGGGAACAACCCAATCCGTGGAGGTATTTCTCATGGGGATGACCTTATTTATATCTTCACAATTCCTCAATGTGAAGACTTAAGTCCCGATGACCAAGTCGTCAGCGATCGAATGGTGGATTATTGGGTTAACTTCGCTTCCAATGGGTATAACCCACAGTCTTATAAATACTTGATATAAGCGTTAGCCTAAACAATTCTTTAATCATACTTTTGTTCAGAATATTTAGCTTTTACAAAATCAATACATTATCCAATGATTTCATTATTTTTATCGTAACCAGAAACCCAAACATTGAGGGGGATGGCGGTAGTTCGAACTTACACGAGAACGAAGGCTGGCCAAGTTACTCCGAAGAACATCCAGGCTTTGTTGCCATTGGCGTCAAAGATCAATTTATTCCCGGTATTCCTAGCGATTACTGGCAAGGTTGCAGTTGCGAGTTATGGCCAGAACTGACGCTTGGGCAAAGCTAATACTGCTTGAAAACAATTAGCAACAATATCTATGATCGCTAAAGCTTTAGGGCCAAATCGAAACGATTTTTGTCTATAGAAACAGCAATGTATCTTTTTACGGACACTTTATTTATTAACCTCAATATTTATTTTGCATAGCTGTATCGACATATTCCTGATTCACTAGAATCAGACCGGTCTCTCATCAGTAACACAGAGAAAAATAAAATGCCTGATATTTGACAATTTTGATAGAATTTTCAAGCCACCATTAAATTCAGGCCTGCTTAACTCATGTGGTCGTGCCATGCCTTAAATCTTTTTACTTTGGCAGTAGTATTTTCAGTTGCTTAATCTTAGAGTATGTTTAGAATCAATTTTGTCAATACACATAATTTGTTTGTTCATATTCAAGAGTAGAGCACATCCATTTTTCCTCCTAGGTTATGACCGCAACTGACCTACAAGACCATCTGCGATGAGGTGTGGATACCGATGTAGTGGTTATAAGTATACATAAAACGAGAGAAATGGAGCAAAAGAGAGATTTTACTTTTCGGAATATTTAATTGATGTATCAAACTTTTATGAAAACATTCATTGGACTCTCAGCAGACTTCGAGATATGTAATAACATACATATTGCGAAAGTATGAGTTTTCAGAACTTTCCATATAAAAAACTTTGCTCTTATTTGTGAAATTGTTTCATTACCCCGCGATAAATTAACATTTTGGAAAAATTTTAAAGTTGTTAAAGTAAGTTCCCTTGCAGCACGCTAACGTAAAATATACGCTTAAAAAACATATATGCTTCAACATAGATAACGTTTATTAAACGGCAAATTCAAGTTTCGAAAACGTAAATTAAACGTAGAGATGTCCGCACAATTTAACGCTAAAGAGACGTTTTTAAACCGTTTATATTCTCACAAATAATAAATGCACTTATTAGAAATATTTATTAAATATGTTTATTTTCTAGTTTCATTGAAGGATTTTAGAAACACGGTATTTTTATTAAATACAGTTATTATTAGTAATTGAAATACTATTTCAATACAGTTAATACTATTAAACATTATTTAAATATTATTTAAACATTACATAAAAATCCATTTTGGAGTGGAATTTATGTTAGCTATAATTAGATTACAAAAGTACTCACGAAAATTAGCACATATTAAGAACAACATATATTTTCTAAAGAAGTGCAAAATCCATGAAATTTTACCTACTTTCGTTCGTATTCCAAAATCATACAACAAAATTCAATCACGGAAATCAAGACAGCTGATTCAAAAACTTGAATTTGATCTTCTAAACGAATCAATTAAATGTCAATACAAAAATGAAAAAGATACAGAATTTTCCATACATAAGTGCAACAATCAACTATTAACACTCCCAACTTCAATTCAAGATTGGATTACCACACTTATTGACAATGATTTTCAACAAATATTCCAAAAAATTAAGGAAAAGCAAGCAATGAAATACAACCTACTACTGAAATCATCAAACAATGTAATCTCAACAATTCATCAACTTTCGGAAAATGTAGTGGAAGACAAAAGGAATGTAATCAATCTAAGTAATTACAAACCAACTGATGAAGAAATAAAGATTCTTACTTTAGGAATGAATTATGCGCTCCCCCTAACAAGCACATTTTAAAGAATATAAGATTGAAATTCATAGCCACAATGGAATCTCATCTCAAAAATGAAAACATTCCAGAAATTGAAAAAGAAATCATACGACGCAATATAACCAAAATAGTACAAGATGGACAGTTAATTAAACCTAATAATGAAATCATCAGAATACTTAAGAATTTACAGAAAAATGAAAACATCTTAATAATGAAAGCAGACAAAGGTAATGCCACTGTCATAATGAATAAATTAGATTACCATCAAAAAATTATTCAGCTCATTCAAGATGGCCCATATTCCAAATTATCTAATGATCCCACTGAAACCAATTTAAGTACTTTGAAACAAAAATGCAAGGAATTACTTAATACCAGAAGAATAACCAAGGAACTTTACAACAGCATTATTACAAATCAACCCAGGATTTCAAAATTTTTTGGTCTTCCAAAAATTCATAAAGACAACACACCATTCCGACCAATCAATGACTATAGAGGATCAGTTAACTACAAACTAGCCAGAATATTAAACAGATTAATTTCTCTAACGAATCAATATCCACAAACAACGGTAAGGAATTCTTTCGAATTAATGGATATGATCAAAGATATCAAAATTCCTCCGGAATCCATTCTCGTATCTTTTGATGTAAAAAGCTTATATACAAATTTACCATTAACTGAAAGTATCCAAGCAGTAGAAGAAAGACTACAAACATCTTCGGATTGGAAAATTCAAGAATTTGAGCTACTGACAATTGAAGACATTATATCTCTCTTGAGAATCTGTCTCAATAATACTTATTTCCAATATAACCATGAAATCTACTCACAAGACGATGGCTGTCCAATGGGATCACCTATTTCAGGAACAATTGCTGACATATTTTTACAAAAACTAGAAACTGATGTCGTGGTAAATAACTCCAAAATCTTATTCTGGAAACGGTATGTTGACGACGTAATTGCTATTGTTGATAAGTCCAACAAGAATGAAATTCTTAACTATTTAAACTCATATCATCCACAAATCCAATTTACAATTGAAGAAGAGCAGCATAACGAGATTCCTTTCTTAGATGTTCTTATAATGCGCAATGCAGATGGCAACATTGAAATCAAAGTCTACAGAAAGAATACACACATAGATAGATAATAAATAATACATAATTTTAAATCTTTTCATCACACCTCCCAAAAAAAATCAGTCGTAGATGCTTTAGTTCACAGAGCTTTTAAAATCTGCCACCCAAAATATTTGGAAGCTGAATTATTACACATCAGAAAAGTACTTACAAGAAATGCCTACCCGATAAAATTCATAGAAAAAAGAATCAACCGAATGAGAAACAAGTTACATCCGAGGAGAACCATAATCGCACAAGCAACAATGATTAAAAATCATACAACACCTGTATCTGCACCAGACACATCAATTTTGATCTCATCAATCACAGAAACAGAAAACAAGATTGAACCATGGATTCCAATTCCATACATAGGCAATATTTCTAATAGGATCGCAGGATACTTGCGAAGAGTCTTGAAATGGAAACCTACTTTCTTACCCGGTATAAAAATCCAAACCTTAATGAAAAGTTTAAAAGATGGAGAAAATTCTGAGAATGCTGGAGTATACATCATACCTTGTAATACTTGCAATTCAATATACGTTGGGGAAACCTATAGGCACCTAAACACAAGAGTACAAGAACATAAAGATAATGTCAGAAGAAAAGAATATAAAAAATCAGCTATTGCAAGACACAATAAGAAACAGAAGTCATCATATTGCATGGGACGATGCAAAGATTGTTGTTCCCGAACATAATCATTTCCTACGGCAAATAAAGGAAGGTTTAGTTATCCAACAATCAAAACAGTCGTTGATGAACGTCAACCAAGGTTTTATTTTAAGCAACACATGGAAGCCAATAATCCCGAATTTAATAGATTGATCTTGTTTTTAATTTAAATTGTTGAAACAAAATAATTATTTTTTGCAAAATATTCACAACTCAATAATTTTAAATTAGAATAATGTAAAATTTTTATAAATACTACATCAAACAAGGATAGCATAGTTAGTCATAATTAAGCCCTGAAGATGAACACTGTTTGAGTTCGAAAGCTTGGCAAATAAATTGATTCTAAGCAATATCCACGTATTCCAATTATTTCAACATGGTTGATATTACAGTTAATACTTTCAGATTACATATAAAATGAGAAATTAATCAAAAATAGATACAACTCATTGAACAGGGAAGAGTTAAAATTTATTACAATAGTTGCTAGTTTGTCAACAACATGCTAATTTAAATATTAAAATGTAAATGAATTTACCATAGGTGAAACGATGAGAATCCAGTATTCCTAAATTTTTTATCTTCCCTGTATATTTAGGAAGACCCACCACTTTCAGTAAAGTTCTGATGTTCCGCCCCGGAATTAGTTCTCCTACTTCCACTGAAAGTTTAAAAGAGCAATTAATAATAATAAAAATAATAAATAATGTCAAAAACTAAAATATCTGTGTATACTAAATAGCAAAGTGTTTACTTTTTTTCGAAACGGAGCTAGCTTCAACCAGTCTTTAATTGAATTTTCAATGCTTATCAAACTCGTTTTGCGATCCAAAAACTCAAACACACTCTCGAAAAGTCGAACTTGCTTGTAAAGAAGTTCTAACAAGTCTCCTTGATGCTGCTGGCGGACTTTCATAATTTCCACAGTTTTCCCCAACGTATGGAGCATGTCTGCATAATTTAAAAACATAATGACAACATTGTAATCAAAATAATAAATAGTAATATTAGTTGTCAATTTTTCAGTTGCCAATAATAATGGAAGAATCATTTGTTGGAAGAGATTCGACTGAAGTTAGCTGAGATTTTGAGCAGTGAGCTAGCTGTGTGTCAGTAAACAGTTGGCGAACTGGAATGTTTTTCTCCGGATTCCTAATAGCACTAGAAAACTGTGACCCAATTTGATGTTCTAGTGTAGAAATTACAACTTCCGGTGATGAATTTTGGTCCGGGGTAGTCACAGCAACGAGCTTCGGAGTAGTAATGATGTCAACCTGTGACGTAATTGATTCCTCTGAATCCGAGGACAAGATTTCGACAGCAGATTTCCGTTTTTTCTTCGCTGGTTTTGATCGCTGGTGACCTGTAGGATTTGTTTTCCTTTTACCCTTTCCCATTTCTGCAGAGGTAGAGACATCAGTGCAGGGTTCTAATTTTTTAGTTTGTTGCCTTGCCTCCAATAATGTTGCTGCAATTACATCAAATTAGTATAGGGAATATTACACGCAAAAGTTATTTAAAGGACTTGATTTATTACAAAACGCTAACCAAATGGTCCCCAATATTTGCTAATTTCAAAAGTGGTCCAATTGTTTTCGGGGGTCTTTTTAGCAGCAATGGCTTTAGAAACAAAATCCATAGATTTCGATGATGGGGGCCAACTAATAGAAAAGTTGTCTGATTTCAACCAACTGTGTGGCACCGTTTCCACTTTAGTGTCACCTTTTCTCGAATGAAACTCCACAACAATGAACATCTACATTCAATTTAAAACAGTAACTTCAGCTCACAAATATTTCAATACTATTTCTAAATATGTACATAGCTAACAATTTAACAAAGGATACACAGCCGAATAATCCGTGTTGATGGTCATCATGATACACTTAGCTTGAATTTGGTCAATCGGAATAACTGAAATTGTCCACAATCTTAACGCTATTTTTAAAATGCCTAAATAAGTCGATTTGCAAGGAGATAAAAAGTAATTATCACTGTTTGAAAACACTTTGCAAACAACAAATATGGTTGTTTCACAATTCCCAACAATATTTAGAGCTTGAATGACTTTGCCGGAACGAAGCATAAAAACATTGTCTTTTCTTCGCAAGCTCATTTTGAATGTTTTTGTTTCAAATTTCTCAAATTGAAGTGAGTAACTATTACCACATGTTGGGCCATTCTGATGAGGATTTGAAAATACAGTGTCAGGTTTTTGTCGAGGTGTATAGTTTGCATCATCTTTTTCTTTCAGTCTTCGTACGATTTGTTGCAACGGCTTATTTCGCGAACGCAGCATGGATTTAATAATTTGCAAATTATTTTCGTACTTGAATCCACTGAACGTTTCCAAAATTCCAAATCGAGCTACAGAATCGCACAAATGTAGAATACTATGTACATTATAAGATACATTTTCCTTGCCATATAATATCTCGAAACGTGCTACAAAATATTCTAAAAGATTTCTGGCGTACGACTGATATTTCTGGAATAAAGCTTTGCTTGATAAAATTCGAGCCGAGACGTGCAAACACATGTAGTGCTTAAAATATTCTTTTTTCAATATGCCAATTAGTACAAGAGGTCCTGTGTATAGAAGGAACATTCTAAGTTCTGTGGCTTTCCAGCGGTCGAGTTCTTTTAAATCTCTATGTTTTCGAGCAAATTCTGAGCAAATTGACGGTTTCAAAGCCAATAATCGATCCGATATTAAATTTTTTTGGGCAGCTGAAAGTTTGCACGTTAGCAAATTTTCCTTGCACCATATTTTTAACATCTTCCTCATTACTCCAAGATACAACAAATGCATTGGATCATCTGGAAATTGGGTAACCATTCCAATTCCAAGATCAACCAAAGTCGATTCCCCATTGTGATGGTTCTTCTGCAGCTGATTTTTGAAGGAATAATCTGTGCGAAGTGTCTTCACAACGGAACTAAAAGTCACTCTACCCTTGTAGTATGTTCCTTTTTGATCACACTTTCCACATCCATAATAAGCGTTATGACCCTTAGCGCAAGTTATGAATGTCCTTGCCGGAGTGTCACAGACGAACTTATTTATTTTCACAGTATACTCTTTATTTTCATGCTTCAAACCACTTTGAAGCAACTCGCTACATTCTGAAACAAACTCCGCCAAGTAGTTATTTGCACATTTTGGCTTCTGAAGACCGTGATATAGACCAATAACAAATGGGGGATAACTGGGGAAATTAATTATATGTGCTTGTATTGGCCAGAGTTGACTATTGCTGCTCCGCGAAACTGGCAATCCATCGATATTGATGTCCAGAATGAGAGTAGTATTGTTTGGATACCTTGCTATGATTTGCTTCAGTCTTTCAGTGGCACCAATATGACAATAATTACCTGGTGGAACCTCCCTGGTTAACGTCGTCCGAGGAGTTTTCAACAGACTTCTTGCATCATTTGGAAGATCGGTGTAATGATTTGGTTTTAGAATGTGTAGCAGATGTGTTAGTGCGTTCTGCTTAATTTGATGCGTGAGGGCCCAATGTTTCAGATCGTTTCTGAAATTAGTAATTGTTGGATTTCTTTGGCGATGTTTTGCCTTGTGAGCTTCTTCACCAATTTCTGGAAATTGGCAGTCAATATTTTGAAATGTAGATTCCACCGATGATTCTGAATTTATTGACTCATTATATGTACTAATCTGGTCTGAAATTACCAGATCATTTGATCTACTTGATTGTACAGATTCTGGAACCGCGTAGTTGTGCTGTTGCACTCGCTCAGGATATTTTGATAAGGGTCTGGCTGCTATTATTTCTAAACGTTTCACGGACTTGGACACAATTCTTCTTGCGTGTCTTTCTTTACGCTTAAGCATAATTAGTGCTTAACTATCTTAGAAAAATTACTCACCTTAAGTTACTTCTGGTTTCGAGAAACGGGAAATCAGATAGAGTAAAAGTAGTTCCGATTCACCGTTTCAATACACGTGGAAAAGCGATTCTACAAAATGTCTGCTGGCAGTTATGTTTTTTGGAGGGAAAGAGCTGCAGGCGCCAAATTAGCTGGATGATTTATTAAGCATGGGGAACTCTGGTTATTTCATAAATGTTTTTTATGTGTCTTTTATACGTTACATGCTAAACGTATCCGTCTTAACGGTTAGTAAACGTTGAACCTTCGTTAATGTGCTGCATGGGATTAATTGTTAAAAGTTTAAAAAAAATGTAAATGTTTACATTCACTCCAATTTTTATTCGTCACCTTCTAAAACTCATTATAGAAAATTTCTAGTAAGCATTCTATTGAATATGTATTTCTGTATGTAAATAATTTAGTTTTTCATTGGTTTTATGGATTTACAATCTACCGGTGGATTCCTTTTATTTGTAGAAATGCATCAAAACAGATGGGTATTCCACCGACCCATGAGATTCAATCTGTACCCATTAGAAAAATTAGTTCTACGGTATGCAATCAGCCAAATATTAAATTTTAATTCAACAAAATGTGCATCAAATTAAAAGCTCCGAATGTAATCAGAGTGCCTCTAATGCAAGAACTCTAACTCTTGTAAGAAGTTAGTGTTAAGGGAGTGACTTTCTAAAAGCGTATTCTTGTTTCATTCTAAATACATAATTTTGTGCTTATGAATTGCTCCAGTGCAAACAAAAAAAATTCTGTAACGGCGTGTCTGACATAACGCATCAGGAGTACTCCATGTTACAAACGTATTTCAAGTGGGGAATGACCACCGTTATTTTCTTTCTTGTTATTTTTTCCCATGGAATTGCAATGACCATTCAGACAGATCAAATCAAAAACGTAGTTGAGAATTTCCAAGAAAAATATCTCCAGCAGTTCTCTGTCACCATTTTTGGCTCAACTTCAACTGTCGAGAGTAAGGTCACGTTTCACTAGTACTAATATTATTGTAAAAGAAGCTCCTAAAAACACTACATAAAAACAGAGACTACCAAGACCCAAAGAATTATTTCTGACCCACCGAAATCCATTTACAGACAAATGACAGTATGCATTTATGTGTATATAGCTCTATAGAAATACCATGTCTCATTGTCAGTTCCCATCTCCAAGATATGTAACCTACTGTTTTTATATTGCAGCTGTCCGAAAGGAATTCCTTCGTTTCAGTGGCACAGTGGTTGCATTGAGTGCATTTGATTCACATATTTGGAGTGCAAACGTCAGCAAAGAGGACAACTACCCGATTTTCATTGCAGAAAGTGAACCGTCCATCACTTTTAGTGTTCCAAACAACATAAAGGATTTCTGGGCCATTTTTGAGTCGGTAATATGTACATGTGTAGGAATGGTAAAATGATGGTTACATATAGAGTATATAGCTATACAATGTTTTTTACATGCATAATTCCAGATTGCGAAGATCCACTGGAACTGCATCCTCACAATCGGTGAGTGTGCCAATAACAATGGACGCCTAGTCCTCATAGCAATCTGGCCTGAGGGAGTAATTGAGGATGAAGTTGGGGATTTGGTTGAGAGATCCATCCGGAATAGTCCGTTGTTGAGAAGATTCCGGCATGCGCTTGGAATGGATAAAAATGCCTTCATTATTTTCCCTATTAATGGAAACCCTAATGACACATATCATGCTTACGAATTATATTTCATTAAAGATCTGATAGTAGTGGAGAGAGTTGAGAGTATCATGTTAGAAGATATGTTGGCTTTTAAATACAGAAGATCAAATTTCAGGAAAGTCCCTATAATTTCCGTGACACAGGTGAGCCTGAAGGGGTTTCTATTAAATAGTGAATAAAGTGATACATTAATTTTTAGCGCATTTGAATTTTCTCCAGAATGATGAACGGTTTCCTGTCAATGCCAAACACGAAAACGTCAACGGTAAATTAGTTTTGACTGGTGGGGCAGCTCTTGAAATTCTGATCGTTATTTCCGGGAAACTAAATTTCACGTAGTTCTACTTTTTCAAACCTTTGGAGTAGCTTTAAATTTATTAACCATATCTATAGTTAACAAAAACTGTGAAAATTTTTGTAACTGCAATAATTTCGTAGAATCATATATTTTGTAAGAATATAGTACAATGGAATTTGCAATATTTCAGAGTCTTCCACATTTTAGGAAAGGGTTGGATTGAAAGGACACCCAATGGCACCTTGACAGGGATGGGACAGCAGCTTTTGAAGGGTGAGGCTGATGTAGTTTTGTCCCGATCAGAAATAATTCAGTATAGAGTTGAACAGCTTTCCATTACTCATATACTTCACACGAGTATGTAAGTATATTTGAATGATGTTTTTAAATTCGTCCATTTTTGCAATAATTAAGGAAATAATTAGATAATTTGAATGTAAACATTATTTTTTTAGGTTAAAAGCGTACTTTAAAAAACCAGTGAGTTTTAGTCTGCGTGACATTTATTTCACAACTTTTAGTCCAAAATTATGGTTGGCTATTTTAACGATGTGGCTAGTATTTGGTGTTACCTTTCGACTATTTTCTTACTGCAAGAAAAAAATTACCTCGGATAATAAGATTCAGAGAGACGACTTTGTTTTGGGTGACGTTGTTTTGTGGTTTATTAGTTCCGCAAGCCTGCAAGGTAATTTGTAAGAAATTATCTGTACTTCATGACTGGAGCTCTGAAGCTGGATTTAATTGTATCACATATTTTTTGTGTACTAAAAGGTTGGAACTCAGCCCCTTCTGAAACTTCTTTACGAATAATATTTCTGTCTGGAAAATTAGCCACTTTGATAATGTATGCAATTTTCTCATCTTTTATGATATCCAAACTATCCGTTGAGAAGGATCTTGTTATAAATTCTCTCAAAGATTTACAACATGAGGGCTTTGAACTCTATGCCCATGAGGGTTCTTACAATTCAAGGGCCATTTTGAAAGTAAGTTTTCCAATAGTCAGAAACGGAGTCATCTAAATGGAAAAATGTTTCAAAAAGTTTAACCAGGGTGTTGATTCGTATTTCAGAATATTGCAGGACAATCAAACAGCACCCCAGTATTTTTAAATCTAGAACCTGGCATTGACAAAATTAATAATTCTAAATCAGCATTTATTACAGGAGAGGAAATGATTTTTGGATTGGAGGGCAACATTTCGTTATGTTCCTTTGAATCCAAGATGAAAGTCGAGAGTGGACGTGTTTGGTACTCACTGTATTTTCGGAAGCATGATCCCACTACCAAATTTTTCGATTATCAGTCAGTTTTTAGATTAAACTCATTAATTTGGAATTTAAATATCAGGATTTAAACAACAATAATAAATTATTTTTTCCTCAAAAGTTCAATATGACGTAATTCAAATTCTCAGGTTTTCCATGTGGGATGAACGAGGCCTACTAAGAAGAATGCAAATTAGACATACACAACAGACACGTCCAATTTGCAGCAGTTCTGACACCCCAATGTTATATCTCATCTCTCTTTTTGACGTTGTCACACCTTTTTCACTCTTTGGAGCGGGTGCTACTCTAGCAGTGTTTTGTCTCACAGCTGAACATTTTATGTCTTCACGTAAATTCAACGGCATTAAGGACGAGTGTCAAAAAAATCATTAAATTACAATATTTAATTACAAAATAGATCTTCAACTCTTTCGTGGTTAACCCCTGTTTTTGATTACACTTCACATCTTCATACATAGATGTGAACATTCAAATTGCTGACTTAAAATAAAAGAAAATAATAAGTAAAAATAAAATATACTAAAGTTTCAACAAGCAAAAGTACCGAGCGTATGTTTACCACAATAATGTGCAGCGGTTAAATGAAAATACTCGAATACTTAACAAACAAAATGGCAATGTTCTGCTTCAGGCATGATGGAAAAAGAGAATGGATAATTCAACAATATCTTGGAAAACTTTATGAACGCAGTAGTTCTTTAATGGAATTTGCTCATAATTATTCTACATATCATTTCGAATACTGCGACTGAGAAATCGCTGGCTTCGTAAGTAGAAGAACTTTACCAATTACTACCCGCTTCCTTTCCTTCTTGTAAAAATTCAGCGGTCAGTCAATAAAAAGGACTTTTGCTCATTTCGATTTCCTCTATAGTGCAAAAACATTGCCTCAGAAAAGAATTATGTTATTGAATTGGCAGGATCCATTTGCCCTGTAAATCTAATTCCATAAAAACCCTTACAAGTTAAAATCAACCTAATACTTTCAGCTTGTACAAATATCATTTGATGTTGAGGTCAGTGAATACATTCCTGTTTTATATCTCTCCGTTTTTGTCGTTTTTCATTCGGCTATATATCTATATGTAGATGCTTCCACGTGCAGCGTGCAAAAAAGCAATTTTTCCCCACCAAGCCCAAATAAACGTCATTTATTTTAAATCGAATGCTTTTATATGGGCTAGGTGGGGGAAAATGTTTTCTGGCTTTAGTATTAACAATTTACCCTACGCCTATTTTCCAAAGTAGACAGTAAGTTGTTTGGTTGATTATTGACCAATACTATATCCTACCAATTGCATATTTGTCCCAAAAAGAATTCATTAGATTAATGGATGTATAATTTTACTGTTTCCCCAACTTGGCTTTATTGAGGATCAGTTGAATCACTCGTAGTGTTTTTAGTGTAGAGATACATAAATTTATCGCAAAAACCCATGTTCAAATTTGCACATTCTTTTGAACATAAAATGCTTTAGGTTGCAACCCCAAAATTCTGCAGTCGTATCACAACCCCATTATTCTGTGGTACTGCTGATGTTTCAAATTTTACATTTTTGTTCATTATTAAATTGAACTACCATTTACGCATAAAATTTAAAAAAGCTTACCATGACGGAAAATTAATCTGAGGTCGATCATACTTTTTTGATTAAACATTTTCAAGTGCTTCAAGCATTTATACTACAAAATTATTACAACTGTTATGTGTTCTCAAACGGCTCCCGAATGGATTCAAATTAAACAACTGATGGAGATTTTTGATGGGAAACATCTTGAACAATTCTCACTCACCGTCTTAAGCTCGTTATACATTTGCTTATGTAATAATCTCTTAATGGAGTACTTTTTGCATTTATATATTTATGTATGTATGTACGCCTTGACAATCTCTATCAGGAATTGAAAGTCCATTTAAAGCCATGTTTAATTATCTTGGGAAGATCTAAATAATCAGTTATATGCAAACTTCTTCTTTTGGTGCAGCTTTCAAAAAGGAATTTCTTCGTCTGAGTGGCTCAGTGATTGCACTAAATGCCTTTGATTTACATTTTTGGAGTAGAAACATGAGCAAAGAGGACAATCACAGGATTTCCATGGCAGAAACCGAACCATCCATCACTTTTAGTGTTGCAAGCAATATAAAGGATTTCTGGATCATTTTTGAGACGGTACTGCTTAAATTATGAGGAAATAGTAAAATCGTCGGTAAATAGTATAACCATTTATTGTATGCACATACATTCCAGACTTTGAAGTTTCACTGGAACTGCATTTTCAGTGAGTGTGCCAGCAACAATGGGAGGCTAGTTCTCATAACAATATGGCCGGAATCGGTGAAAGAGGATGTAGTTGGGGTTGTGATTGAGAATGACATTCGGACAAATCCATTGCTAAGAAGATTCCGGCATGCGTTCGGAATGGACAAAAATACCTTTATTATTTTCCCTATTAATGAAAACCTTATTGACACATATCATGCTTACGAATTATATTTTATTAAAGGTCTGTTAGTAGTAGAGAGGGTTGATAGTATCGTATTAGAAGATATGTTGGCTTTTAAATACAGAAGATCAAATTTCAGGAAAGTCCCAATAATTGTTGCTTCACAGGTATAAATTCCAGTTATGTAAATTTTCGAGTAAATGTAATGACGATGTATGTAACTGCAATTTTATGATCCACAGCCAGATAAGAGATTTCCAGTACAATCAAAGTACACGAATGTGAGCGGACATCTAGTTTTGTCAGGCGGTTTTCATTATGACCTTCTAAGGGTCCTCTCTTGGACATTAAATTTCACGTAAATACTAACATTGTCGCCCAAAAATCTTTCAATGATATAAGCATGAATCCGTTATTTTATATTATTTCAAAACAATTCATTTTTCAGACCCTTCAATATTCTGGGAAAGGGCTGGATTGATAAGAGACCCGATGGCACCTTGACCGGTATGGGCGAGCAGCTTCTGAAGGGTGAAACAGATTTTATTTTGTCCGGAAGTGAAATAACCCTTTACAGAGCGGAAAAGATGTCCATGATCCATCCAATGCTAGGCGATAGGTAACTTTCAAAATATTTTAAAGGAATTTTCTAATTTAATGATGCAATTTTAAAATTTTGACAGGCTACAAATTTACTACAAAAAGCCAACGGTCATAAGTCTGCGTAACATTTATTTTTCCACGTTTATGCCAAACGTATGGGTGGCAGTTTTCATCATGTGGTTAGTGATCGGTTCCGTATTCCTACTCTTTCAATTCTTCAAAAGGAAAGTGGTCGCAAAGTGTGAAACACAATTTGAGGACCCGGCCCCGCATTGGAGTAATACGATTTTTTGGTGTGTCTGTGCAACAACACAACAAGGTAACCAACCCGGACTAATTTTGCATGCATAAGTCCACTACAAATAATGAATTTGGTATTACTTCTAATTACCAGCAAGTACTGTAACAATGAAAATGTCTATGCTATATGCCCGTATAAATATGTACGTAAACAATGTAATGTTTGAAAATGCCCCAATGTCAAAACTAGGTGCATATCAAAAATAAGGTCTAGGCGGTTGAATTAATAACCAAACAACCTGGGGATTTTTTTTCTGGAAAACGTACAGATTCCAATTTTTCAATTCCGAAATCAAAAATGCATAAAAAATAAATACATTTTGTAGTAAATTTTATCGGATTAAAATTTGATATCAAACAAATCATTGGGCAGCGCTGTCAGTTTCTACGGGGTGAATGGGGCTTGCTGACCTCAAAGCGTAGACTTACATAGAAGTCCCCCCAGAAGTTTCCCTGGATTACAAGGTGCGCATAGATTTGTTTGATAACTTCAGAAACCTTTCAAATTCCCTACAAACTAGCGTCAATGCTAATATATTTAAAGGAAGAAATGGAATACAATTTTTCCGGGAAAGCTCCCGCCTTTGCACCGTCATGATAAAAAAAATTGGCTACTGAGTTTTCAAAAACATGTCTTATGAAAGATCACACCTGTTTCATTCGTCTGTAAATGCCTTGCGTGGTTAAATTTTGCATTTTGAAATAATTTTTTAAATTAAGGTATTTTGGGCACGATACTTTAGGACATTTTTTTAAAACCCTTATTATCAGTTTGATTAATTTGCAGCTTGTAGCTTCATTCCATCGACCTTGTCCCTCAGAGTAATACTTTGGTCCGGAACTGCCACATCCGTTATAATTTATGCGGTTTTCTCATCCATTATCATGTCCAGATTGTCAGTAGAAAAGGAGCTCTTCAACACACTCGACGACCTCCGACATGAGGGGTTCGAACTTTACGCACAAGATGTCATGGTAAATGCAGTTGAAGTTGTTCAGGTAGCTCTCATAATTTCTTGCCTTTGTCAATAATCAGATTTTCTTGTTCCAATGTTTCAAGTTTACATTTCTTCCTGTAACAGGAAACCACAAAGAATCCTACAAACACTGTAGCAATGGAATTAAGAGCAGGCATTGAAAAAATTAATACGTCTAAAGCCGCTTACGTTTCTGTCGATTCCATGTTTTTTGGACAGGAGCAAAATGATTCGTTATGTCGTTTCAAGTCAAATGTGAAAATAGAAGGTGGACGTGTAAACTATGCTCAATTTATGCGCTACCACGACCCAATCCGCGTGTTTTTTAAATACAAGTAAGTTTTTAGAAGATTACAAAAAAAGTTTAAACCGTCATAAAGGAATCTGAAATATGACGGTATGAGCAGAAAACTAAATCTTACATTATACTTTCCATACTCAAAATTCCAGATTTTCGAAGTGGGACGAACGTGGAATACACCGTCGAGAGCGACAAAAATTTAATCATGAAACACTTCCAGTATGCGATACAACTGGGATTTCTGACGTAAAGACCATTTCTCTAGTTGATGTTGCCAGCGCATTATTTATTTTCGGGGTCGGTACTTTCATCTCCTTTTCCTGCCTTACAGCTGAAATCATCACTCATTCGAAAAAATGTCCTAAGGTCATGAGCCAGTTTGATAGTATATGTGAACAGAGCAGAGTAAATAGTTAAAAGACAATTGAGGACAATATTCTTCTTTCAAGTTATAAACTTTTTGACACAACACTGTATTACATTGAGTATATGTCTCCTAAGAATTTAAATAAATAAAAGGTCGGAGCAGGGAAAAAAAATTATACATGTCGTGTAGTATAGTTAAAACGTGAAAGGAGCTTTAGTTCTAAAAATCTTCAGTTCCTTTCCAGATCCGGCTCCATGCAGTATCCATGAATAGCTTGATTAGTCTGACGATGGAAGTGGATTTTAGGAGCGTGCGGTCTCTTAATTCGAGGATCCTCGAAAGAATTAGTTACTGAGCAGCATTTCATTTGTTTTGGACAGGTGTAGTCCCCGACGCATTGCAGCAAGGAACCGAAAGAAACTATTGAGTATCGTGTTGGGGGGAAGAGCATGAGATTGCTGGAATTAACGGCCGCCGGGCTGTCTTCATTTAAACTTTCGCTTGCATTCATTACAGTGAAATTACTTCCCATAACTCTGATCGGAGACCCGACATATGTTTGGTGCTTCATTGTGGGACAACTGCCAGGTTTCGTATCTGTACGAGAGGAGTATTAAAAGCTCAGTAATTATTTCTCCTATAAATTGGCATCCGAATCAACACCAGGATTTTAAAGTCTTTTCCAAAAAAAAAAACAAAACAAAAAAAAAATCTATCTCCCCCCTACCTCCTTCACATTGATACTTATTACAGCAGCCATGTGGATCGATGAAGGTCGTACAATTTTCCTTTTCTTTGGTGCTGGAAGTACAGCCGGGCTCGAGCTTCTTAATGTGACACATTTCACGGTTCCCTTCCTCACAGTAATAGTGGGGGCAACAGTCCCAGTAACTATCCGTAAAATATTCCGTACAGGTTCTGTTCAATGGGGCCGGTGGACATTTGGCATTTGCACAAGGATCTGTTCATAATGTTAATCACCACATTTCACACTCACTCAAAATGCTAACAACTTCCCATGGCGTACATCAAGTTAATTGAATTCGAGGGACACGCTTATCCTAGAATACAAAGAACTCCCCTTCCTTTTCAAACGTAATAGTTAGGAGGATTCGGAATCTAGTTTTTTTTTCTTATCTAAACCCAAGTAAAGTAAAGATAACCTATGAAAGGTAAATAATTTTTAAAAACCAGGTAGAGAAGTGATAGGGCAGCAGTCCCAAGGGGTTGAGATTTGCAGAGAATTCCCGTCAATTGCGGGGCAGTATGTTCCAGGGCTCTTACATTTGTTCCGGTAATTTATCTTCCCTTTATCTGAAATTTTTGGATGCGGATATTCCCACTAATTAATTAATCTACAGTAGTAATTTTCGAAGCTCCTATTTTAGGAAATAGGAACTCTCAACGAGAGCCTCTTAAATATAATTCTCAGGGGGGAGGGGGAGGAGGCTAGAGTTATGTACTAGAAAGTTGATTGCAGGGAAGGAAGTGCACAGTTAAAATTGTAATACCTGTACAAAAGTAAATGGGCGAGCTCTGCCATGGGAGTCTTAAACTCACGCAGAGCTTATCCGTGTCGGGTTCCTTGCTACCGCAGAAATCTACAATAAAAGAGGGATCCCTTCATGAATACTGAACTTATGTACATACCGTCCATTAAGTTTATTAATAGCTGGAAAAAAGGGGAAAAGTTTACGGATTTTTTAACACTTCTTCCTTTCAAACCACTGCTGGGTTTTGACCCTAATTTTTTAATTGTTATAATTTCTGCAACCCGCTTTTTTCATATATGCAGTTATGTATCTACACGTGTGTGTGTGTGCATATAATGATTTATGGGTGGAAATCCTTCACCGACTGTAAAGATTGACGAATGTAAGTGAAAGAAATCGGGTGAAAAGTGTGATTCCTGAAGGTATGTACTTACTTTGGGCGAGATTGAATCCAAATCCAGTGCTAAAAATGACCAAGACACAGATATACACGGAAGCACATGCCATTTTATGGGAGCACTCGGGTAAATAGTGTATTAAGTGGTAATTTGGAGTGAGGAGCTCAATTTGTAGATCACTTCCCGAATGACAGTCAGGTTAAAATAGTGGATGATCTGTCCATTTAGTGTTTATATAACCCCTTCATAATCATCCCAGCTATTGCTAAGTATAGGAACAGAATTTCACCCAAGTGTACGTGTTGCGTGCAGGGCTTCAATGATCATGGTGCCCCATAGTGGATGTACATTGACCCAAAAGCCAATTTGAGGTAGAGAGAGAGAGCAAGTGTTGAGTTGACTGGGGCATTATTACCATGACGGTTGCCTTGTCATAGTATGTAAACGGAGATTGGGACAAATAATTTCCCACACTATTGAAATAAATTTTCCAGTTGTATGACTTGCTGGCTTAAGCCTTATCATGGAGGTTGTTTTATCTTTTTGAACAGTTAACTGTATACATAAGAGGGGTATATCTTAAGGTATGGTTCTGAGTACAATGAGCCCTCCCTGAGGCAATAGTATCTACATGTAGAGGAAGAGACATAGGAGCTTCACTGTAATGTGTGTATCAAAGAGAGGACCCATAACAAATAATCGGATATTACGACCAACAATAATTCTCTTGAATGGCTTCCATCATTTCCTCCTCCGCTCCAGATTACTTTTCATTTAGGTTCCTATTCATGAATTACATGTAATGCCCTATTTCTGCCTACCTAGCAGTTCTCAACAAACAATGAATTATGCCCCAAACTAACAATATCACTGCTTATCGCAACCCACTCACCTTACAAATTCCTCTATTTTTCTCCTCCCCCATTGTCATCTCTCTCCATACTCATTCATGGGGATCTCACTGCAAATTGCGATACACTTGACTGTCCGACTATTGCCCAGCCTTTTATAATAATATGGTATTTTGGGAGAGAAATTGGATCCAGCTACTAGAGAGATAGAGGAAAGCCCCGGACACGCACCAACCTCCCAAAGGAAGTTCAACATAATAAAATTTTATTGCATTCAAGTGTGAATGTGTGGTGATAAAAATATCAACTTTTTGACCCAAAAAGATCCCTTGCAGATCCTATTTGCCCTTCCTTCCCCCTTGATTTTCCACTGATTTCATATGATTACACCTCCCTCATTTTTTTTGTACAAATGAAAGTGTTTCTTATAGTTTCCCCCCAGCATTTAAACCCATTCGTAGCGTAGATCATAATTATCTGAATGTGTACTATTTTTTTTCCTGGCAAGAGAAAGTCATGTCATATTTTATGATTGCTCTCCTATCAGAGCAATTTTGTTGATTGAACTGGTAATTTCACATTTCCGTGTCTGTCTCAATTTCATATAATTATATTTATTTATTAATTTTTTATTTTTTCCCCCGAGAAGCTGCTGAAAATATAAAACTATTATTAAAGGCTTCTATTTTAATATTGATATCCTTACGATACCTATATGTATCGATATTCATCATGATGTACAGTCTTTGTACTCCTCTACTCCGGTCAATACGTCGATTGAACTACAAACGGAATCTACTTCTCACCACAAAACAGGATATTAATAATTTGCCCGGAATGCCAAGTGCTAGGTTCTCTACCTCATACAAACTATAATTATACTTATATTTGTATTTCCAACGTTTGGTATCGTGCCCTAGATATCGGTTTACAATATTGGTGGTCGGGTTGGATGATCAATATTAATTTCATTCTGTAGTAATTAGATTTTGAGAAGGGAATCATTTTGGTGGGAAAGAAAGGAGAATTTATTTGAAGCCCTTTCGGTAAACTATCTGTAAGACTTGTTGATGTAGAATTTGTGAAGGATTTGGGCTCCCCTGTCCAAACTATGTTCCACGGATACATATTTGTGGGGAAGGGAAATAAGCTTAAGATTGCAATCCGGGTATAGGTATAGCTAATCTAGAGGTTTAAAATAGAAAGGCTGAGTGGATCTGATCATAAATAAGCCACGTTGTAATGGTTACATGGTTTTAATTCTCTCCAGTAAAGGGAATTTATGATTTCTAATGTAAAACTGACGAGTTAATTGTTGATTGGGGACAGATCCGGTTTGTGGTCTTGGTAGTTGGGGTATGTGTCGGGGATTGTACATATGTATCTGTGTATATGTGTACATTTCTCCGGGTGTCTATACTTCTTGACTCCTTCCACCCAAAGTTAAAATGACCCCTTCACTATCGGATTTAGCCCTCTTTGACTTTCACCACGAAGCCTCGGCAGGAGCACATTTGTCTTCATTCTCTATGACCTTATAGGTCCCACTGCCCTCGTTGTTGCAAGGAACATAACAACATGGGGTTGTTCACAAGGTATGTTCATCTGGAGAAGCCCATTTGAA
The DNA here is from genome assembly GCA_947179485.1 of Allacma fusca. Taxonomy (NCBI): domain Eukaryota; kingdom Metazoa; phylum Arthropoda; class Collembola; order Symphypleona; family Sminthuridae; genus Allacma; species Allacma fusca. The sequence continues at coordinate 16,160,764 of OX359248.1, read as the reverse complement.
TTAATTTCCTACCTTTCCCCAACCACAATGTTAACTCCGGGCTGGGGAAGGAGCCGGGAAGTGCAGGAGATAGCGGGCAATTTCTCTTCTTGTCTATTGCCACGGTCATATTTATTGTTAGCGTAAGGCGTACTTGAGTGCCTATCATCATCAAATAACCCATTTTATTGCTTTGTCCGCACAAACTGGAATATAAAAGTCAGGGGCCTACCTGCTGCTGCCCTTGTGAGGCCCGTATACCTTCCCTCTAACAATTCCTTCCCAATGTATGTATCTATATGTATATCTGTGTCTCGGGTTATTTCACACCAGCCGGGCTGTGTTTTATCATTAGAGCCCTTCTCCCTCCTTTTTAATTAAGATTCATTTTTCCCTGAATAAATAATTTAACGATGCCTTCCAGACAAATGAAAACAACCTAGGCATTCAGTGTGATAATTAATGGGATTGGGGGAACGCTTGGGGATTGGGCACGTATAAGTCATCATATGAAATTACTTATAGGTGTAGCTTTTAAATTGGACGTAATACTTATTAAGAGTTATTATTAGCCCAGACCAAACCACATAAAGCTATTGGGATGCTTTATGACCAAATATGTAATTTGTGTAGTTACAAAACCGACATTAGTCCCGACCACGGAGTTCTCAATACTAGATATTACAGGATTCGGAAAGGCGGAAGGAAGAGGAATTCCCTTGATATTCTGGAGATACGGAATGAATTCCCCTAGTCATATTTTCTATAAATACATAGATACTCAAATTTATTTGTAGGTATATTTCCATGCCCTTGCGTACCCTTGACTTATTTCCGATGAAAACATTTTCATGAAGTTAGCATTTAATTGGAAAAGCTGGAGAATACGGAATAGTCGTGGGAAACCGGAGAAATTCAATAACTCGATTGTTTTGAAACTTCCCTGAATTGATTTCTATATTTATTTTTTCATGTCTTACAGAATAGTCTGCATAGTAAATATGCTCATGATATTCATTGTACATACATACACAAGGTGGGTGTACATCTACCGAACAAAAAATCCCTTTGGGTCTGATAAAGTACCAGGATGTATTTCCCCACCTACATCTACAGTTACCCTAGAAAATTGCAAACACGTGAAGACATTATTGAAAACACTCAAAAAGCCGTAGCTTCCATAGACATTGACAGTAGCCTTCCAACTGCAAATAGTATTTCCCTTCTGTGAAGTCCATTATGAACTGGAGGGATCCAAGGAATCGATTCTCATTCGTAAATATTTATGCATTACAGATACAACTGCAAATGTTCATTTCCAATTCAACAGTAAATGCCGGGGTGATTCGCATATTGTAATACTCTTGTACGCAAGTACGGGAGCATTGTCATCAGATTTTGTTTCCCTCCGGTTCCAGACTCCGTCCCAATCCCAATCCCAATCCCAGTGCTCCACCACCAAGTCTCATTTCCCTGACACTTTTATCTATTCCTGAATCATCGGCACACTATAGACTTTTGGTTCTCTACCTAGAGATTAGGCACATCAAAGAGTGTGGAAAAAGGGAAAAAGGGAAAAAGGTATTAGAGGAAGATGGGTATCAAAAGCTTTAAAAAGGAGCCACACTCTCCTTAAATACGTATTTTTCGCTTCAATTCAGGATGCGCTTATAGAGCCAATGATGTGAAACTCACTTTTCAAATGTATACATAATTTGAGCATGAAGGACTAATTTTATTTGAGAAGAATGTATAGTCGTTCAACTGTAATTACTTATAATTACGAATGGCATGACAACTTTCAAGTTTAATTAGATAACTTTATTGGGGAAATCTTAAAACAAATTTCCTGGGATGGGAGTACCGGAGGAGACATATGTAATTACATACATGCGTTCATATACATATGCATACGTGTTGTGCATATGATCTAAATTTTGCTGACACCTGATAAATGATAAAAAGTAAGATTTTGACATGATATCCCCTTAATTTCTTTATTTGATCCTTGGGAAGCTTATGTTTGGAAACATTTCCCTGAAAGTAGGTCAACAATACGGTGTGTGAGTTGAAGAGGAAGAGTTAAGTAGGGAGAAAATTACGTGGTAACTCGATTAAGTCTAAGTAAATTGTGTGCTGTGTGTGCTGCCAAAGATCGCTGACGTGGTCTGATGCCTATTTCACGCGCCATGACATCCCTTTGACAATGAATCCCTAATGAACTCTAAATGTCTTCTTTTCAACTCATACATATCTTCTGGAGCTACCCAAAAATCTTGTCTTGATGATATTTCGACTTTCATATAGCACCTTCATTCCTTTCCGCTTTCTCTCCCCCCTCCCCAAAAGGCACATTGATTTTGAATCGTTTTTAATTCCAATATTTACACATTCTCACAAACACCTACAAAATGTGCGTTCCAACGTTTAAATACCCTCCTATTGCATTTACATTGTGCTTCTTTCGTCCTCATTAAGAGAAGCCCCTACAAAAGTAGCTCCTTCTATTAAGTACCTAAAATCAAAATATGTGACATAAAAAACCCAAAATCTGGTAATTACAGATATATATATACGTTACTAATCTACAGGGACTGTTATAAAAACATTGGCTCGGAAAACTGAGATGGGACTTCCTGTTGGTAACAAGTTTTGGGGTTTGTTACTTTCCTAGTCCTCCTTTGTACCTTCGGTGTTACTACTCGGTGTAGTTAAATCGGTGTTGAATTAATATATAAATTATTCAAAGGGACGATAAATTGGTTGTAATTTTCCTTCACATGCTAACACACATTCATGTGTGAACCAATTCCCAGGGAAACTAATGGTGCACATTTATTTGGAGCTAAACTACACGGAAAAGTGAAATTGGGTTCAGTAGTCTGGTGGTGGCTTGGCATGATCTTAACCGGATTTCAGTAAGTACAACATACTTGACTGTCGTGTTCCAACAGACTCACGATACATACCTATACATATGTATGTATAGGAGCTTTCACTTCAGTGTTTGCGTACCGTTCTAAAAACCAACGTAGGGAATTGAGTATGCACGTGATGAAAAGTACCGCTTCCCCACAAACTTGGAAGTTGACAAAGCTCGAATTTCTTAACCAGGGGTAAATAAATTTTCAAGAGTCGTAAAAAAAAAACAGTCAATTGTAACCATTTGCAAACATGTGTGAACTCCCACTCTTATCTCCCTCCACTGCACAATTACAAGGAGACCGTGTATCGTTCCCAGTTATCAAAGGATCCAAAACAAAAGTGTATTTTTCCGCCCTTAAAGTATTGGGTATACTTGGGTATGTTATGTATGGGGTAAATGAGTAGTATGTATAACTTTAATCACATGAAAACACTGGGAGGAAACTAGTTGAAAATTACTAAAGCGAAATCTAATTTATGTATATATAAATAGGACTTCCCAGATGTACATACATACAGACATGCTGCCTGCCACCTCATTGCTATTTCCTTGTTCGTGCCTGCAACTTGCTACTCCAAACTCCAAGGGTTTTATTGTGCAACACGCACTTTATAGCTCTCAGGGAAAAATTATTATATTCGGTAGGATTTTTAATTATAAGATTTTGTTTTTGCTCTGTGCCATAGAAATCAAACAATAATTATCAGATTCCTTTCAGGGGTACAAAACGGCCGACAACAACACCATCCATCATGGAACAAGTTGTTCGGGGGGAAAGAGCCTGGTTTTTGCATTCTAATTTGGTCATTATGCCCTCTCCTCACCCATGCTCCATGCCACAATTACATCTTTAGTACGTGCACTTCCCGTCCCGCCCGACCTCTACGTACGCCGATAAGGCACTTAATTAATACTTTAATATTTTTAATGCAGCCCTACAACAATAACTGAGATTTGTGTGGAACGGATAGATTTTCCCATTACTCTAATGGAATTTTCTTATTGTATAAAAGCTATAATCCCGGATGTTAAAAACTGGTAAGGAGCAAGTCCTGGGGAGAACAAGGAGCTGGGAGAGGAGCAACTGTACATAGAACATATATGTAGTCAAGGCTGGAATAAAATCTGAGAACTGTAGAGGAAAGAGAAGAATGCCAATCATGCAACAGCCGGCGTTATATCCTCATAAAGGATATTGCAAATACGCTTTTTTCTTATCCGGATTTACCTTTTTGCCTGGTAAGGTTATTTTCCTAGCTGACTTACTGTCTAGTAAAAGTAATATGAAATTCGATCGTCGTAAGATTGAGAGAGAGATGAGAGGAAACACTTTGGGAGGATTGCATGATAAAGTTGATAAATCATATATAACCTCATTGCAGACAAAAAAAGAGGAGGCGCACGAATGTCCATGGTTGGATTTCGGAGAGAGCAAATATACATACATAGAATTTATGAAAATAATGTTTACGGATTTCACGATCCATCACCATAAAAGAGAAGACAAGCTGAATTCAAGACTCCCCAGTCTCGGAGAGGGTAGTAGTTGGTTGGAAAGTTCCTTGCAAATATACTTATTTTGCAAATGCTTCTGGAAACTTGGAGTTAAAATGACACCGCACTTACGCAGAGAATTAAATTTCGTACTTGGTTGCTACGGTCCTAGACAGGGGATTCGTGAGAGTTGTCAAGAGTTTTTCGAGAGGGATTCCCACCAAGAGATGCATGCATAAGTGTGTGTGTCCATGTAGTATGCCTGTAAGTATATATGTACATACATGGACACAACTGGAGGTACATTATGCATTTACCTCTGTATACTTGACTGAATTAAATTTTAGTACCGGAACTTCTTTCATCTATATACATATATATGTGGGTTTTACTCCATGCAGGACAACATGTATGGAAATAGTATAAACATACAGGGAAGTTATTCATGAATACATTGGGATTTCAAAAGCAGACCCATTTACAGTCATGGTTATACAAGTTAGAAATTCAAAGCGCGTCCGTAGACCATCAAGCGACCAATTTGAGACCATGCTTGGAAAATACAAAATTGCAAGTGTACTTCCTACAGCATGTGTTGGAGTTTCAAGTATGTATGGATGTACATAAGTCCGCTGAACACTCATATTGTTAGACGTATAAATACATCCTATACATTGTAGCCGTCATGTGTGTAGAAAAGGGTTGAATTGAACATTTTGCTACACTTATTCTCTCCAGAGAACTTTCGCGGTTGATTACCCGCACGTAGTATATTATGCATTATACATCCGCAACTCTTTGTAATTATTCCACTTCCTTGTGTATCCTCTCACGAGCTCAGGACACAGCTAGTCCAGTATACTACAAACACACGTATGTACATACATACATACATACATACAATACCAGCCCCTGTACATCTTCATCCAACGCAGTCACAAAATCATGCGGTTCCACGCACAAAAAATAATACTCCAGTTTTGTCCGATCCCCAAAGACTGGCAAAAACTATTTGTACATGCAAGGCCCATTATGCGTTTTCATTTGATAGTAATGCAACATCTGCTTTAGTGGGGGTTTATTCCTAAAATATGTACTGGTCCAGTCATTAAAAATCATTAAGTAAGACTAGACTCGATTCCATGAGGGTTCTCTCTATATTTTTAATTATTCCACTTTATTGAGTTTGGTCACAGAAAGTTATTTTTAATTGTTGTAAATTTGGAGGATCTCTATCTATGTATAATTAATTACGTGCTCCTATATAGCTATATATCCGCACTTTACGCATAAACAAATAATTGTATTATTTTATAATTCACAAGGGGAAACTGACTTCAATGTTCCCTTGAATTTGAGTAATGGCTGGTGTCATTGAGAGGATCTTTTCCTCCCTGAGCTCCTTCCAGTAGGCATAAACGACCCAGAAAAAATAGAGGTGCATTAGGAGAGATACAAGGTCGGAAGTTGTGGTCAGTACTGTTGAGTACCCCATGATTTCCATTGTCAAGATGAATCCAGCCGCAAGTCCCAGCATTATGACTTTGTACACCACCCAAGCTCTGACGTGGTTCACTTTCCCCTGAAAAAAGACAAGTTCCAAAGACAAACATCAATCTAGTTTTTTTTTTCAGGCTCATTTCGCAATCCAATGTAAACTGTACCGATCAGTCTTCTTCCCTCCCGAAGTTTGTAATTTTACGACCGCAACTTCCCTTCCAACATCAACACTGCTTGTGCATGATAATTTCTTTAATCGCTTCCCTGATTTTATACGTCTCTCAAAATCCTAGGAGCTAAATTGCAATCCTTCATTTCTGAATTTGTGATAGTTGAGCGTTAAAAAGATGGACAACCCAAGGGCGTAAGGTAAGAAATCTGGGGTTTGACACACACTAACGACTGCATGGGAACAGCATGTAGTATGGATGAAACTAAAAGCAGTTTAGTCATAACTGAGGATTTTATAGTGCTCATCATTCATCCAAAGTAATTTCTTCCTAAATCTATTTCCTGAGCATGATATCAAAATAAAAAAAAAAGTAAATTGAAGTCATAAAAAGGTTCTGGAACCCAATACACGGGGGGAAAGCAACGATCAGTTTGGAAACTAGATTTTTTTTTTTTTTTTTACCACGGAATCACTTTAATCCCAACCGAATCCAGTCCCTTCACAGAGGATAATAAAAGTCACAAAATACGTATTACCTTGTGACTAATTTATGACAAAGTACATATAGGAAGGTCAGAGGACGGAAAGTTGTGATCCATTCCCACCCCACAGAAGAAACATACATACGTACATATCCACCCTTTGTACTAATACACAGTAATTGACGGGACTCATACATTTCTCTGAAGACTCAGGAGGAGGAAAGTTGAGAAAGCGACCACGACAATGCAGGAGACCAAGGCAACCACGAAAATTCCCCGGAGAGCCCCAACTGTGTGAAAAAAAGGTAAAATATATATCTACAGTCAATAGTTACAGATAGATTTCCCACTATGTTATTAAAGGTGAAGCCTGGATTTGACTCAGACATTTTCATCCACCATGAGTACACCAACTGTGTACACACCACATACTCACTTCTCACGGAGAAAGTGAAGAAAAAAAAAATGTACACAGGGACACACGGGAAGAGGAAGAACTGTTATTTAGAATGGCAGGGTTTATAGTCAATCTGTCAATTTTACGACTCTATTAAATGGAATGTATCGTCATCGTCAAATTCACGCACAAGGATGTACATACTAAATGTCTTTATATATATACATAGAATATATATATATATATAGGAAGGCTGTCAAGACCCTCTCGCGTACACTCCTTACCAATAGTTTGGTCCGTGGCTTTCTTAACGTCCACGAACGGGATACGAAAACCAACTTGAATCGCTCGGATTTCACTTGGGTCCAACTTGGACGATCCTACGGCTGCCAAGCCCAGGATGTAAAATATTGCACTGACAGAGGCGAAAATCTATATAATCATATAATCGATAAGTACGTAATGCATGTAATTTGGGCACCTGACAACCTCACCGAAGTCTTCCTCCCTCACCCCACTCCATCCCTTTAATACTCCTAAATCTACTTCTCCCACCACAATTTACAACTTAGAGTGCCCTTTCCCAAGATAAAATCATTCTTCGTTCCGTTTACCTTACCTTTTATGTGGGAGATGGGAAATCTCACGCATCTCAAATATGCCGTCTGGTATTCACAGATAGATACTATAACATTGGCACATGCATTTAATACAGTGGGTCGTAGGTACGTACATATACATAGATATATGTATATGAACATTATTTGTATGTGTGAGCACCACCTCCCTCACGCACTGCGAGGTCACTTATAGGACCCAAAATACTCAGGTCAAGAACCTCTCCGAACGCTCCTCCAGCAAAACTCCCAACCCGTCCAGAAGATGCGTCAACACCAAATCTGTATCCCTTCTTGGGGAGACTAAACGGTAGTGGCTGGGATGATACAGAATTGATGAAGACCAGGCCAGCTGCCCGGCTCTAACATAAACTCTGACCAGGAACATGAAAAGTGACGCATCTAGACGGAGATCTTGAGTGCATTTAGCACTCAAATGGAAATCCCATCACACAGGGAAATTTCTTGATGTAAAGGATAAGGAAAAATGTGACGCGTTCTCTGTGACTGTGTGTACAGCCCACAGCACAGTGAGAGTGCTCCCACTGCTGATCTCAAATCCATTGCAAATGGTGCAATTATGTAGGGCTGCTGATAAGCCTTTTGCTCCAGTAGTATAGTAACCCACTGGGGAAGATCTGCTGTGCTTTGCATAAAAAACCTCTAGTTCTCTGTGCAAGCACAAGTTAACTACCTCAATGGTAGGGAGAGGCTTCGGAAGTATCAATGCTCATTTCCGTATAAGCGTCCCATCCTGTTTCTATTTGCTGTTGGTAGTACAGAGCCCGGCTATCCTTAATAAAGGAGCTGAATTAAACCCCTAAATATGTACCCTACTAACTCTACTACAGTTACGTCTCAGAAACTTTTTAGAGAGGACTTGCTTCCAAAATCAGTCACAGTGCCACTTTTTATACAACTACATATACTCAGTATGTACCCAGTGAGGGAGATCCTCATTAGTTGTCTCCATGTTTCCCTACTAGTATTGTATTATGGAGCGAGTAAAAGTAAAGGGGGACTGGAGTAGATGCGAAAAGTCGTAATGAAACGTTACAGTGACTTGGAGAGAGGAGCATTCGTAGATTGAAAGAATTCTAAACGAACCCATTTACCCTTTAGAAATACGGTTCGTCTTTTTGATAGCTCATTTCATTAACTTGAACAGCATTAAGACTAAGACAGAGATGGAGAGGAGTGGAGTGTTATTTCCTCCTGAGTATTTTCCTCCTGAAACTTTTTCTCCTTTTTGAGCAGGAAAAAAAAACCGAAGGGGTCTTTATATATGTAGTTTTGAGGAAAAATAGCAATATTGTCCTTCCAGGAAAAAAAAATTTGTAGTCCATGTTGTTTTCAGTGTACTCTAGACAAGTAGGATATTTTACAGTAGGTTCCTTCTCTACGTGTAACTTCCAGCTCCAAATGGTACGGACGACTACGACTCTCTAAATATCTATATATGTATAGGGACTAAACTGAAACTATGTTAATAGTAGATACTCATTGGCAGTTCATGCCATTACGTCGTGCCAAAGACATTTCACAGTGGGACGGGAGTATCAAGCGGGGGCTAAAAATGTAAACTTTTGTCTCACTTCTTGGGAACAATGACTGTCGACAATAATAGGGAGACTTGCGAAATAATTTGTTGCAGAATGTGATTCCGCCTGACGGAGAAAGGGAACTGAGTCAAGTTCCTCACGTGAGGGGATAATGGTCTATAAAGTCCTAACACGATTGGAGCAACAAAGAGAATTGATTGTTTCAACTCACAATGTCCAAAGCCCCGTAGTAGTAGTAGTGTTGTTAGTAAAAGAAAGCAGAGTAAAGTACCGTAAACGCACTTTTTTTTTTGGCATAATTCAACTCCGCTGTAAGACTCCCTTGTGATACATAGAGTTTTGCACGAAGGGAAAAAAACCCCCGACGTCAAGTCAATTGCAATATGCATGCTGTTTGGACGGAAGCCAAGGGTAGTAACTGTGGCAGGGAAGAACAAAAAACTTACTTTATTTTCTTATTTAAGCTATTCTAATGGTAAACCCCAGGAATTTTATAGAAATAGTTCCCATGCTTTCCCTACCCGGTTGTATATTCCCTGGAAAGTCCAATTCCGCTCTGGTGAAAGTAAAAGGAGCTAGTTTCAAAGAGGGTCTACCTCATGTCATCGTCTTTCCCTTCACTGCTGCTCCCTTATTTCCTTTGTACAAATATAGTACGCACAGAGTGGCTTTCTATACAACAGGGACTTGCAGATGTACATAGAATGCTACCTCCTGTGTATCCCTTGTCCTGTTGAATACTTATAGGTTCCTGAGTACTACTACTACTACTATTGATCAAGTCTAAAGGATTAAGAAAAAAAATACACTCACAATTTCCATCGAAGCGACAATAATAGTTCCTTTTCGGAGTGAATACCCACAGCATGGAGTCACCATACTTAAACTGAAAGGATGACTGGAAATACTGTAGGCAGCTGGAGCTGGAACAAGTCCTCAAATGCGGTTCCTGGAGAGTGAGAGACTAAAGGGGAAAAATAATTTAGTATTGAAATTTGATATTTTTTAGGGATAACTTATGGTGGGGCTGAGTACAGATAAATATAATGGACGGGGCATGGGGACGAGGGAGATATATTACAGAGTACAATTGGAGATTGAAACCGATGGAGGATTTTAGCTTCGGTATGTAAATAAATGAGGGGAAAAAAAGGAATTAATGGAGCCTTGCAGTTCTTTGGGGCTGTTTGAGAGGCTCTCTGCATTTGGCATAATAAATGGCCCAGGATAGTATCACATTCAGGAGGAACATTAATACACTCTCGAAGGACTATTGTCTTTTGTCGACTTTATAATTTAAATGATGTCATTCTCCAACGTGGAATTATTACATCCTGACCCCGTGTGATGTGACTGAGCACATTGTGAGTGGGAGAGATAGAGACAGAGAGCACACTCATCAGCCCATGTCACATTACTCTCTCATCATTTTCACTTCACAAACACAATGTATCCTTGGCAGAAGACGCATGGCTCTGATTTCTAGCTTTCAGATGGACCTAATAATGAGCCAGGACATATGGAACTAATATAATACTCAGGATTTACAAAATTATCAACATTTATTTTTACATTGTTACTCTACATTCCTTTCAATTTCACTTTATACGTACATACATATTTGATTACCCTCCAAGCACATTTTAATATTTTTGAGCATATATTGTGTGCGAGATAAATACAGTGTACCCAGAAGCGTTACCCCCCACCCGATCGGAAATCTGGTTACATAGCTATGCACAACGAAGTCTGTATAATTTGCAAAACTTATGCATAATTTTGTGAAACTTTCGTATGCAGAACAGTTCGTATTAATTCAATTAGGCTTAATTAATTATGAAAAGTTACGCATAAACAGTTGGGTAAAGATTATTAGTAAATAAATGTTTCCTAATTTCTTCAAATTTAATTATTTCATTTGAAAATAAAGTGTAAATAACTAATTAAAAATCATCTTGAACAGGAAAAGGCGCAGTATTCGTTTGATTTTATTATTTATTTCAACTTGTAGAAAACTACATATTATAAGTAATTAAAAGAAAATCCAAGCATCGTCCTGTGAATTAGTTGATGACATTGAGATATTTTGCGGATGTACTCTCCAAGGGATTTGGATATGTTACATCAAACTGAAAATTTGTCGAATTTTAAGCCGGAATATGAGCATTCTTCTTACACGACGGAAATACAATATCCTCAAACATATACATTTACTCATATAGAATTGCATCCGTCTGTGTTTAAACCTTTTGTTGGCTTTCTTATGTAGGAGGCGTTTATCTATTCAAATCGTTCGGTAAAGGAAGGATCTTTGTTGGTCTCCGCTTTCATACTCCGTCATCAAATAACTAATGAGGACATTCAAAATCTTTTGGATTTAATACGATTAATCTGTCCTATCTTCTAATTTTCCAGACTCACAATTTCGTCTACACAGGCAACTTAATATAAAGTATAAATCAATCGCCAAACACTATTACTGTAAATATTGTAAATGGTTGTTAAGCCTGGAACATCAGATATGCCCAAAATGGGGTGCGCCAAAAAGCGATATAGTTTCATTACATTTGATGCGCGAAAATCAAAGGAAATAATTTTGCAGCAAGAAGTCTCGTCCAATTTGTTGTAAAATTTGAAATACAGAAATGAAAGTGCGAATTCAGACACATCATACTATGATGATATTTTTATATGGTGAAAAATCTCGTGACCTTATATTGCACTATGACTTCAATCACAACTAATAGTCATGGATTACCATGTTTTAGATCACAAGATTTCTCTATATCCCCATTTTTTTTGTTGCCTATACATGAGCTGAGTTATCAACTGAAAAGAAAGTGCACTGAACTGCAAATTGCAAATTGTTTAACAGCTTTATAATTTGGAGACAAACCAAACATGCGTGCATTACTACTCCGGATTGTGGAAATGCTGAACAAATTTACAACTGAAATAATGACATGTAAAAGTGTAGGATTTTTGAAAGCTTAGAATCTTTTGTACAAAATGGGGAGGGTTATTATTGGTTATTATTTTGCTGGTTTAATGTAGATACATCAACTAATTCATACCACACATAGCGTTCAGAATTACGCTCCTCTATGGAACTATTCTTTGTTTAACCTTGAAAATTTCGACGGAATTTTATTGAAATATTTTAAAGCGTTATTCAAAACTCAATCCCAAATTGTTAAAAAAATCAATGAAATCTCTCATGTGATTTTGCTAGGTACTACGACGTTGTTCTACTTTTATGAGGAGCCAATTCAGAAGCGGAAATCGTTTGGATACGTTCAAAGTAGTTTGTTTATTATTTGGAGTTTTGAAGCCGTTTATTTAAAATTCGTATGAGTCAGATGTACGCGAACTACAGCTAAACTGGTTGACTCCGAGACGTTGCTGCTTGTGAATCATTTAAGGGGTGTTATCTACATCAATAAAATGCATGTAGGAATCCGATCAAATGTAACGAAGAAACGGTGTACTTGTATAGTTTGTTCTAGTTCAAAACGTTTCTTGGTATGGCCGATCTTACTAATTACGAATTTTGACTGGTTCAAGAATGTCCTACCAGGTTTATAACAAATTGAAAACTACGCCATTTGTTCAAGGTTATCCTGTTGCGTTTCAATTAGGCATTTGCGAACAAAATGAAACTGGTATGTAAGAGTAAGAGGTAGTTATGTTGAAAGTAGTTTTGAAGTGTTTTCACACTAGTGTTGCAGCCTAAAATGTCCAGCAGATTGTACGATTACCGAATTCGGTAGAAACTGACTAAAGTAGTTTAATTTTGAATACTGTTTAAATGCATGTGATTTGCAGAAAATGTATGTAGGTTGAAACTTGACAAGGCAAAGTATGCTCATAATTATGCATGAGGTTTTCGACCGGGTATACACCCCCAGCCTCTACCAACTACAGAATCATATGTAGAGAATCATACTACAGAATCATATTAACAAAATATTTAATTCAAGTTTGTACAAAATTTTGTCCCAGATTTTTTAACATTTACTTCGTTGGACTCTCAATATTTAGGGTCAGAGGGGTCAAAATTTGTGAATTATAAGGATTTAAAAATCAATTTGTGATATTCTCTCATACATTTTGTTAAGAATGTATTTTGAGTATTTGCAGGAAATTACATAGGATTTCCAGTAAGCTATCTGATAAGTCCCTAGGTTGAGAATTTTGGGCATGACCGGTAAATGTAGGAAGCAAGGTCGAAGGAATTCAATCCCAGGATCCAATAAATGGAATTTTAGAAAATCTAGAATAAAAGTTGTAAATTGTAGGAGAATTAAATACTTTGTGAATCCTCATACAGAGGCTGTAGAAGTTGAGACAAATTATCCTGGGCATCCTGTACATAAATACATATTCCCTTGCATTTATTTTATCAGACTTGTGTCGAGAGAGGAACACACGGCTGGGTTTGATCAAAAGCATGTACATAGGAAGTGAAGCAACCCAAAAGTGCCTACACAAAAGCCACATTGTACTATTTCACATGAAAATGACCAGAGTTCTTATTAAGACTACGCACTTGGATTGTGCAAGCGCTGTCATGCAGCCGCTCCTATAATAGTTTAGCGTAATTATGAAGGAGGGAATTTACTGGTGTCCCAATGGTACCTTCTGGTGATGACGGTCGTGTGTGACAGTGAATCTCCGTCCTCACTTTTGGGATGCACAATGTACGAGTAGGAAATATGTTTAAGTGACTGGAAAAGCTGACGGAGTCAATTTATGAGTGTGGAGATTGGTACAAAAATAGGACACTCCAAAATCCTCGCACATTTCCACATCACAGTTGACATTAATGTAGCTAACTTTTGCTACTACATACTAGTCGTCACTCGTCACAATGGCACACTATATACATATATGCGCACTATGCTTGCCTCGTAACACTCAAGTTCGCCGGCTAAATTCGGAAAAATCCACGTAAATTAAAGTTTGATTAAATCATTGTATGAATATCTAGGACTTGGGAATTTAACTTGAGTACAAATGCACCACTACAAGGATGGAGCTTCCGGGACGGAATGCCACGGACAGTGTGTACTATAAAAACTGGAGGATCCTATAAACCTGAGTCATAAATAAAAACATGCAGTATTTATACGAGCTCTTGCAATTACTCAAGAGTACAGAGCATTAGGAAACATAAATACATATGTACTTACATGCGTAGAGGGAAAAGGTACAGCTCACTGGTGCTTCGTCCTGTCTTGTGAGCTGGAGCTCTTACGTGAGTATTTGCAGAATCATAAATTTAAGGTTTGCAAATTCCTCAAGTGATGATGACAATAAAATAATGTCCCAGACTGGCCAAGTATTATTAGCTGAAGGAAGGGAAATATCCATTGGTGCAAGTGGAATGGGAGATATTGGAGTAAACAATGTTTTTATTGCACGCTGACGACATCCAAGCAAGGAGGAAGAAACATTTTATGGTTATGTTATGAGAAATTCATGTGTGGTTACAAAACACAACGACTCCTTCTCTTGTCTCAGATTGTGTGAGGAGAGTGTCTGGCCGTATATAATTACATATATGGAGAGTCAGGAGAAGTTGCAATTAAGGCAGAAAGGAACATGCAATGTCGGCTGTTTACTAAGGAAGTTTAAACCTATAGAAGGGCTGAGTTGTTGGTGGTAATAATTAAAAGGGATTTTACAATGACGATATTCAAGACCAAATTAAAGTTGATGTCATTGAGAGGGCTATTATTTGACGTACAAAGGCTTTTTACGGCTACTTCAAAATTTCCCTCTTATCGCCAAAATTATCAATAAAACCAAATGATCGTCTTGACTTTGAGCAATTGGATGGATCCCTATGCCTTCTCTCCCTTTATGATCTCACCCAGCAGGCGGTCCTCCTCCAAAGTTTTCTCTTCAACTTTCCTCAAAAACTTTTTAAGGCTTTAGCTACAGATACACTCTCAAATGAGAGGATTACCTCCTGGGACGAAAAATATCAAAAACAACAAACTCAAATTTAACAGCTGTCCTCACTCTAAAAACCCCCTGAGCTATTGCTGGAATTCCGATATTTTATTGGTCATTAATATTACCCAAGGTGTGGAGGGTGTATGCTTCACTGGAGTCATCCTTCCAAGAATTATTACTTCATTTTCATTATTACGCACAAAGTTACGCAACTTGTTAATAGTACCTCCTCCTGGAACAGAATTGTCGAGGCAGATGACGTATACATGCATTCATTTTAACCCCCCCCCCACTGGAGGTCCCTTAAGTATCTTCAATTTGATATTTCAATAAAGGTTCTGATCCTTTCCTGTAAAGTTATGAATTGTAGTAATGTTTTTTAACTTACAAAAAATGAGTTCGTTCCATAATTCGAACCTAATAGCAACAGTAATTATGTATAGATACGTAAAAGCCAAGGGACGTTGGAAATATTCAAGTGTCAGTATCAATCATGATTATTTGGAACGTGTTTAATTGAAAAGATATTATTTATTCCCAGGCTTTCGACCGTACATACGAAGCAGTTGCTATCTTTTGGGCTGGAATACTAATGGCATTACTACATATGTATCTCCACCAAATTGTACATTTTCAGGAGTGGCCACAGCAACCAAGCAAAAAACTAGGAGCAAGCAATTGAGAATGTGATTTTACAGTTCGCTAAACATATTATTCCTGGGTTTGATCCTGGATCCCGGAGACTGGGCTAAAAATGTGGAGCTGTGTCTTGAGAATGTTGAGCAGTTAACTCTGGAGTGAGATGTAAATAAAAATGCGTTTCCGATCCTATCTCTCTCCAGTCTAAACATATGTACATGACGAAGAAACAAAGACCAGGCATGGCCCCTGGTACCTTATTATGCCTGCTCCTGGTCCATGTGCCTCCGTATATCTATTAGATAGGGACATGAGCATGTAATATGTGAAAGGACGTTTGCACGTAATGCGCCCAGTCTCCTTAGTCATTTTTAATACTAGCGCTAAGAAATCCGAATTTACTTGAGCTGTAGTCTCGAAAGCGTTGTGTCCATAAATATCCCAATAAGCTGTGCTCCGGAATTCACAATCCTACATACATAGCTCCTTGGGAAAATATCCCTGCACAGATTGGAAGGGACGACTTCATCTTGGGAAATCTATGATTAAGTTAATATCATTTGGAATGTTCCCGAACTGGGATCAGAAGAGGGCATGTGTTCTCTATGTATACATATGTAGATACTTGCATATCTTAGGAAGTGTACCACTTCCCCAGTGCTGTCCAAATTAGTTTCGTACTCTGGGACCCAACACTACTAACACACTTCCCAGGATCCTAACCCCATCCATGGATAGTTACTTGTGGTGCTGGTAGGGATGCATTTGTTGGAAGTTTTGGAGAGCGGCGATAAAGAGAGGGCTTTTAAGCTTAAATAGTAAACGAAGGAGTTTTGTTGGCATTAACTACACAAAATATAATCTAGTCCGTCCTTACACTCCATAGATAAAGTTGTTCATTGGAAACTTTCAAGTCTGAAATGATCTGGTTCTCGTAGTCCCACACCAAACCTCATGCTTCCAGAGATCGAGGCTCTATATACAGTAGTAAAGACAGCAACCATCTTCGGATTTAAGTCTGCTGACTATCTCCACAGCTAGGGATAGTTCAAGTGACATATGTATATAGTGAAAGAAGAGGATGTGTAAAAAAGCTTGTGTCGTTTCCACAAGCTGAAAAATAGATAAATTCTTGAAGGAATGTCTTTATTTCTCTCTCTCTCTCTCACTCTCTCTCTCTTTTACAAAAATCCTTGAAAATAACGTGCAGAGGAACCACACCAACTCAACATTCAACGAACACTGACCCTTCCCGACTGGTTCCTGATTTGTTCCCTTTCTCCACTTGGAACATCAACAGTGTAGTGCGTGTAACCATCCTATAGGAATAATACATGCACACGGTACACAGTAGGGGCTGCATACATGAGAAGATCTGTGCATCCACACTGAGAGAAAGGGAAATGGGAAAAATCGTTCTGTCAACGATTACGATGCAACAACAACCATCACAACAACTTGACCGAAGAGTGATGTGTAAAGAAAAGGCCGAGGGTAAAAAAAATATAGAAGTTTCTCCTCCTCTCTGAGAGAGGGAGACAGAGCAATTTCACTTTACAATTGAATTACGACAGTCTAGTTTGTAAAACGACAAGTCCATAAATAATGGTACCTCTTCATTTGCAATTGCATTGAGATTCGGATTCAGCTCAGATGTCCAAACGCCTCCTCCTCACTGAATTCCTTTCTCACTTGAAAACTTATCTTTTGTCCTTCCCATTCTGGCAACATTTACATTGGCGAGAGACTCGAGCGGAAACGCACTTATTGAGATGTGATCTCTCGGGGAGCACGACAGGCAAATATCCCGCAGGTCCTCAGTACCCTATACTTTATGCATTGGTCCATATGTAGGTACATTATCCCAGGATCCTGCAAACAAAGCACGTATGACTGCACAAAAGCCGTTTTGACAATAGTCTCACCCAGTCGGTCCAGAGTACTGTATCCCATGCAATTCCAGTGCACCCGCCTGCCAAACTCCCTGTACATACATATAGGAGCCCCACACTAAAAACAAAAATGTGAAGGAATAGCCTTTTGCAAACAATAAACATTGCATGCGACAAAAGCGACAACAAAACACATTACCGGTCCTAATGCATATAAATGGAGTCCCTTGGAAATACTATGCATGTGCATAGAAGCTGGGATCCAGTGGAATCTGTATATGTATGTCCCTGCAATGGAAAAGCTACGCTTGAGTTCATTGAATTGCATTCATATGCATGGATGCAGCTAGGAATAATTCTGGGGAAAAAAACTTTTTCATGAATACACTTTCAGAAAGAATTTCAATGAATTACTACATTTATATGGGGGCTGGCAGTCATGGAGTACATAGTCAAGATTGAATGATAGGGATTTCAAATGAATTTTATATTTTATACTTTTTTCCTTCAAAAGGTTGTTGTTCCTTGGAAACTCTTTCTAACCATTGCCCTTTTCCTGATGTATTGATTGGTTCAATGATATTCCTGCTGCAGTATCTATGTATAGCTTATACTACAACACATATACTCAACT
Organism: Allacma fusca; assembly: GCA_947179485.1. Classification (NCBI taxonomy): domain Eukaryota; kingdom Metazoa; phylum Arthropoda; class Collembola; order Symphypleona; family Sminthuridae; genus Allacma; species Allacma fusca. Next base: position 16,142,509 of record OX359248.1, on the reverse strand, counting down.
TTCTCATTCATTGATTTACACGCTGGAATAGAGTATATGGTGTGAATCCGGATATGTGGGATGTGCGTACGATATTAATAAATGTTTCTATACAATTTTGTCATATAGATATATACTAAAATGTAGGTTTTCTGTGAAAGAGCCTTTTTGAGCCTATTGTCCAGAGTGGAGTTCGATAGAGAGATTTGATTTCGGATATGAGATACTCAAGTTTTGCTCAAAGCTATCAGATGGGATTAGTCGCTGATTTTTGGCCGGGAAGGAAAACAGATTGTGAAAGGGAGTCGGACGATATTAGGAATGTTAGTGCTACTGAGGATATACTAGGAGATTTAGGAATATGTGGGAGCTTAAAATAGAAGAATTTTAAATTGACTTAAAACAGAGCAGCTGTGATTTACTCGGGAGTTTTCCTAAAGGGAAAAGTCCATTGGGATGGGAATGGGTACTTGTCATGCATTTGTAATATCCTTAGCCCAGAGTGAAAATCTCTATCACTCTACCAGTGTCTGTGGGAGGCTCAAATAAAATACTCATTTGGCATTCATATTTCAGTATGTCTCATCATAGGGTTGTGGACTACAATATCCGAGGACATTTAGACTCTGCCACATGCGAATCTTAGGGGAGGGAGTGCTTTTTGTTCGGCTTGACTTTCATCACACGTGGAGATGCCCGAGACAGTTTCCTCATCAACCAATGAAATTAATGTCAAAATTATAGACAGGTTTTGGCTCCTGGAATCCCCACCTAATCTTGTCATCAACTTGTTTGCAATTTTGGCCCATTCTTGTTGTGGAATTTATCACAATAATTTGTATTATACCGAACATTGAGTTTCTCCTGATTGTGAGAGATTCTCAAATTATTCTCCTTTCTAATTCCTGCGAAATTCAAACCTTCCTACGGATAACCTGTCCTCTTAAAAGAGTCCCTTTCGAGATTTCTCTAGAGTTTCGGAATTCGTCAACTTTTTATAGCACACGTAGAAAAATAGTGGGAGTTGACCTGAGAGTGAATACCGGAACCATCTGACTTTGGAATTATTAGAGAGCAAGTTATGTAAGTAAATGAGGAGGATTCCCAATTATGGGAAAATTCTAGGATGTACACTACTCTGGGGAAACTTCCGGAGTTGTAACCACCACCATGCATTTACTATTACATCATTTCCTACCTGTCAAATCCCGTGATTTATTTTGCTTTCAGTTCAAAATTGTGTCACGGTTCCGTTCCCTCTCCTTACACAATTAGCATAGAATTGTTGAGCTCCGGCCCAGTTTCCCTCAAACCATTTGATGAAGAGTAAAATTGTGGAATTTATTGTTACACTGCTCCACAAACTTTTTATGGTACAAGGGTATAGTACAACAAATACTATAGGATAATTTGTGGTTAATACTTTGTGTGCCAAGGTAAAAAAAACTCTACTTGAAAAAACTCTGTGCAAAAAAAAAAAAACACTTCCCATGGAAAAATAGTTGCTGTAAGTTTCTCCTCGTTATAAATTCAAATATTTGGAGGTTCCTTTTGAGGGAAAGCCGGCTCATAAGTGGCTTTGTGTGGCTTTGTAAATGTCAAGTGGGGAAGCATTGATTTCTCCTCTGTTTTAGGGAGAACTTTTAATCTGGGAGATATTAACATCATCTTGGAGGTTCTAACGGTTGAGCATTAAATTAAATTATGGTACATCTTAAGTGCATTTGGAGTCCAAGGGAAGGACTTGGAATTGATGTGACTTGGTTTTTCGATATAGTATTTGATTATGTACCTAGTGTGTTCCAACTTGAGTGGAGGGGTGAAAGGAGACAGGAAAGAATCTAATGGAATGGAATGGCTCAATGGTTAGATTTCCTAGGAGAAATGCACCCCGGTCATAAAAATGCTGGAATACATCCTCTTCATTTGTACAAACTTTTCATGGATGCGACTGCATGCATATGTGTACATTTCAAGTGTACAGGGGGATCCGTAACTAAAGGCTTCAAAACACAGTGCAGTGATGATTTTGTCAATAATATTTTTTTGAACATATGATCTCCGTCAAGGAGACCATATTGGCTCAAGGAACTTCAAAATAGTGTTATTTCATGAAATAAACATTGTAAATAATTCCAGCTTACATTGAGATATTGGCAGGAATTTAATGTGTAATATGTAACTCCCGCGTGGATACACAATTTAACAAGTTGCATATTGCATACTAAATTTTCCTGATTTTTTTTTTCTGGGAACGTGCGTCATCATTCCAGTTTTGCTGTACATTGCTTTCGATTTATTACTATTTCAAGTGCATACGCACTTTTACGACCGCAAATATACATTTGGCGATAGGCCCGGTACTACGGCCTTATCTCTTAAATTTTCACATAGTCCTTGCCCGATGGTAAGAGACGGGAAGTTTGTGCTCTCTCTCTCTCTCTCTCTCTCTCTCTCATGTGACTGTCCACCACAAACATGGAAACGATCTGGATTTTTGTATTCCAAGAGAGAATTTTATTCTCGAGGTTGCATCCCTCTTTTACTACACGCATGAAAGGAGCCGTAAAAGTATGTTTAAAATATTACACAAGAAATTTTTTTTTTCACTGGGAGAAAGTAAATTTCTTTCAATTATCATTCTGGAGACACGTCCCAGAAATCTTCCAAGGGCTCTGAATTTTTCCACGAATTTCTACGACTGTATGGGCTCCCTCATAGGGAGGATTATGCTGGTCCGTCATAAAATCCACATCAAAATTGAGTCCTTTGCGAGCTTATAAAGTACTTTGATGTGTACAGGCACGTACATATGTACGTCCTCACGGAATGTGTGTATGAAATTTGTCTATGTGCGTGAGATTTTATTTGCGTACAAGTCCCTTTTGAAGAACCTTACACGGTCCATTTCATCGTATCCGCCTTTGTCTCCAGATGATGATATTGCCCATTTCACGGACGCAATTCTAAGATGTTCTATTTGACATTTCCTACGCAAAAAACATGTATCAAGGAGAGGGATGAAACATGATGCTAACCTGCAGCTTTATGTTTTATTACTGGGAGCTTGTTCAATAACTACGGTAGTACACACACTGTAGCCTCGCTCCTATGTACATACAACTGAACAATATCCTATGGAACTACAGATATCTATGTATAAAAATGACAAGCGTACACGTGTAAACATACACAGAATCTACCAGATTTCCCAAATCTTTTACTATCAACGATTTTTTTTTCGACCCAACAAGTTTCCGATGGCCATCGTATCGGAAGCTGAGAAAAAAACTTACTCAGGGATACTCCACTTTTTGAGGGGTAACTTGGAAGTAACTTCCTTGCTGCAATTTATCATCGGATCTCAAACCAACAGTGGAGACTTTATTTCAAAGAACTTACCCTTCTTTTACGTAAGGAATCGTAAGACGTGGAGCGCGCTCCCAAAGTAGTTCCCATTGATTTTTATGAATAAATACTTACAACACACTAAATAAAATTAGTTGGATTCTGATAGAAAAACAACCACTTTTAGGGATAGCTAGTGGCGGGTTTACTCACTCGCAAAAGAGGAATTGGGAATTATTCCCAGGGAAAGACTTTTCCTTCGAAGTCACCCTTACCCCGGTTGTTCCTGATAATGTCCCTGATTCACATATGCATTGATATCATTAAAAGGTTACAACACACTACGTCTAATTTATCCGAGGCAGTTAGGCTAATTATCAGAACGGAGTCATTGATGGCAGGATCTAAATTAGCTTTCACTTTCCCCCAAGCCCAGTCACCAAGGTATCTTTTCTACAGAAGGCTGGATATACGGGAAAGCAAACAATTTCCTTTTACATTCACTAGTAAGACATCAAAGTGACTCCGTGCACAATGTATGCGTACCATTGAGAGTGTATTTATTATAAGACAAGGATATGTATAATAATTAGCAGGCACATATGTATATATAATTATAGGCAATGGTACATTTACATATTGACCAGTTGTACTGATACTCCAAAGTATATAATTATACCGTCTACAACTCCAGCATCCCCAGTACTACAGTAGTGTTATCACGTGTGTCTAGTCTAAGCTGGAAATAAAGTGTTTACCCAAGCAGAGGTCCATTTTATTGTGATTTTAAATAGGAATTACCCTACGAGAGATAGGGAAGCCAGGGATGTGGGCCCATAAATGCAGCAATAGTATACGTTAATAATTAAATACGAGCGACTCTTCGCTACTTCCCGTTACCCCCGCTCTATTCCCGTGACTTGGACTGGAATTCCTCAAACAAGCCTGAATTCCCAAGTGGACTTTAATTTCGAATTCACTTCTAGTCGGACAAAGGCAATGAGAGGCTTTAAGGAAAATTATTGAATTCCTGTGCACTGGGATTTTCGGCGACAAAACATTGCATCCTAGAAAATGAAACCCGTTTTTGTATCTGCCTCATGTATAAATATCTAAGGATTTTTCAAGTTAATGCATCTTATGAGTATTTACGGGTATACTTATGCAAAATGATATGTAATTATGCTATTACAAAAGTGAAGAGAGCAATGTGCTAATGTACAACAATTCTTTATTTAATGTTTCTATAGATATTCTCAGGCTCTAAATGTTTGTATACAATTTAAAAAGGGGCCTAGTGTTCGGCCGTGAAAAAAGCATCTGGTGAAATAGAAGGATTTTGACCGAAATACAGAAGCAGAAAGGACAACACTTTGGAAGTGTACTGTGTGAATGGAGCAAATTGTCACGGGAAGCTGGATGATATCCGAATTGAAATTCCCACGTATGAGTATATATTTTGGGATTCATGCATCCAATTTCCTTCCAGTGTATCATCTTATCATGCACAAGGGTCTCCCCACGGCGGCCTGCTGCTCCTACCGGAGCCGCAACTCGGTAGAGGTGATGTTTATTTGCAAATTTCCTGTGCCCACAAGATCTCTCTCTCTCTCTCTCTCTCTCTTGAAACACGGCCGTGTTTCAAGAATAAATAATACCTTGCCATCCTCCCGCATACATATGTATTTATGCAATAAATGCAAATGATTAGGGAACGGTAGGGAAATAATACTTTTTACGCTCCTGTCTCATTGTACATATGAAATATACATGTGTTTCTATTTACTCTCACTTATTGGTCGGCCCTTGGGTCCTGGGGCCATGCATGAGTCCATAAGAATACATAATTCTGCCCCGGTAAGGTTCGCACTTCCATGCTTAGTTTAACAGGGGGGAAGGGGGGGGCGATGATTTGAATTTACACGGGTTCCAAACCAATATTTACATTACATGAAGACATACATATGTACAATCGCACACCAGGACTGTAACACACATATGAGGACTCTTACAATGTGTGATCGTGCGAGTCCTCCTCAAGCTGAGGCTCCTACCAAACTGTAGCCACTGGAAAATCATGCATTCAGGCAAATAGAAAACCCAGCGTGGGAGATCCCCTTCACCGAGGCCTTTATTTCCGATGAGTCTGCTCCACACCCTGATGTAAGTACAAATCTTCGTAACAGGGGAGGCTTTCGAACTGTACAAATAATTATGTAGCTGGATTTACACAAGAAACTTTCGCTAAGGTCAAAGCTTTGACATAAAGTGGAACGGAAGGCTGTACACTTACATATAATGGGTCTCTGATTGTAAGGTCAAAGCTTTGACATATGTAGGGAACTATCTATATGGGACTATAACAGCCCTGCCTAAGATCAAAGCTGAAGTAAACAAGGATCTCACGTAAAAACCCAACTGATCACGTTGTGCATATGGAGGTATGTATCTATGTATGTATGTATATATAATTTTAGGTAACGTGTGTCCTCACATGTACCTATATGCCCATGCATGTATATACATATCTATAATAAATTGTAAGGCAGGCATGAGGATATACATATGTATGTACATACAGGAGAATGCACAGTGCAGCTCCAGAAAGGTACCGTAGATTTGTAAAGACTTGCCATAAATATCGTTCATTTGCACACTCCTGGTCATCACGGATGATGGGATCTCAAAGAGTGGGTGCGTTCTATGAGAAAATTACTTTTAATCAAATAATTACCGGTTTGTTTGAGGGCGCTATTCTTACGGGGAGGAGTGCAAGTGCGACGGTAGCACTTGCAGTTATACAATCATTCATAAGTCATGAATGCGACTGTTCAACTGCAATAATTAATTACATCGTTGCATTTCCTCAGCCAGGGACCTTTATGTGACCATAGTTGAGTGATAATTTTGAACGACATGAAATGTAATTACCTGTACACACCAAAAAACCGTAAGTCAAAGGTCTGGGCTCTGTAAAATATTATTAGAAATTTAAAATTGAAAATCTAGTCAATGCTGAAAAGGTAGTGGAAGAAGGAGTCTGATTATTTTTTTGGAATAGTTACAAGTAATTTAATTTGAAGCCATTCAACAATACGTAGTTTGTTAGGTAGTGCTCTTGTTTGAACAGTACCAAGAGCTAAATAAACCCATTCCGATTTCCGGCGTTGGACAAACACTTGAGTAATCTCAATAGGATTCATGTTTACAATACCCTGAGAAAGTGGATGTTTCTTTGGAGGGAGGTTCATTGTAAATGATTGCTTGAATGCCTGGCATAAAAAGAAAAACTTGTTAAGAGTGTATTCTATATAGCTTTGTTTTCAAATCTTGTGGGATTTCCTGATACGAAATCTTGGCAGTGTCTCCCATATGCCTGAAAATGTATTTGCCCCTTTCCGGATCCATCAGGTTTTGGGGGTAATAAATGAGCATCAGGAGAGAAAGTCAACAAACAAGAAGGGATTTGTTTTATGGAGCTCGTTTGTATATTTGGACGCTTTTGTTATTGATCCATGTTGGTATTAACTCCATGGGAAAGTTTTAAGCATGATTCAATATACTCTCATATCCTCTCTCTCTCTCTCTCTCTCTCATATAGTAGTGTTTTTTCCCTCGTCAAGTGCCTTGATTTACTTGGATGTCAAGAGATACGCCACAGTTCATTTGAGATTTTCACCGAGATTAAATTCCAAATCTAATTTAAATAAAATCTGCTATTCAAGTGGCCTTCAAGTCGGGATCAAGTTTATTCATAAACCTTTTCATCCCTTATGTATTTTTTCCAGCCGGCTTGAAACACTCCTACAAAAGTACATAATTACATATGTTGACATAAACAAATATTTCAGGATAATTCCCTTCAACTCATTGAGTGGTCCTTGATTTCTCTTCTTGTTTTCAATTTTTACTATCATTGCATCTGAAACCATCAAAAGTTTTTATATATAGTGAACTTGAGAGGATCAAATTTTTAAGGATACACTTCTGTGCTGTCGATTAATAAATTGCTTCCGGCCACGTGCAATGTCTACACAAATAATTATGTATGTATTCACTGGTAGTAACAGCCAAGCCTCAACTCTTTTTTGATAAGTTGCGTTCCTACAAATTCGTTTCATCCGAGGAATTTAATTTAACTAATTTTTGGTTATTAAAATGCTACTTACTTTTTTTTTTAGTAATTTTTAGTCCGGGAATTGCTTTTGGAAATGTTTCACGGGGACTGAGTAAAGTGCAGCAGTAAATTTTGGAGGGGAGGAAAATCAAATCAATAAAGTTTGGCTTCTTCACATTTTCAATCTAGTACTGGAACAAAAACAATTCGCTTCTTGTAGATATGTAGATACATACATGCATTTGGGCCATCGCAATTGAATAAGCATTTGATCTATACCTACAAGGAAATTATATTTGAAGGGATGAATGAATAAGTCCAAGGAGCTAAACGGAGACCCGGAGACAATACAGACAAATATTACTAAAAAATTGACAGAATCTATTTCCCGACGCTGACTTCACGGAACAGAGAATTTCCTTGTCTTTTCATTGCGTTCCAGATGATTATGTGTAGGTAGTGCTCTTTTGGATGGAAGTCTATTCCGTGATATAGGGAAGAATTTGAGGAAGTTTGAGGGAAAGCCCATTCAATATATAATTTATTTCATAAAAAGGTGAATCCAAGCCCCGGGGCTGAGCTTTTCCGAACCTTATTCCTTCCAAGCCATACATACTTTGAGAAAAACTCCCAGAGACGAGCGTAAAATGTAGGGAAATTGCAATCACACTTGAAGGTCTTCTTTACAAGGGAATTCCGTAGGACCACCACTCTATCCCACTCTTTTAAAACGAACTAACAAAGTTTGTAACTCAACTCGTTCACCGAGCGAAAATGCTTTTCTGTCAGTGTTTCTCATGTGTGCTCAGCATATTGAAATTTGTTTGACTTTCATATTTACTGGCGACAATGTTACTCCCGACGTTCCCTATACTTCAACTTCCTTTTATCCTCTCCCCTCCGAATTTCATATCCCATAGGTATTATCAAGTGATGATTTTTAGATTGTCAATGCATGCTTGATTTTTACAAGGAATTCTATTTAGAATTCTGTATGTGATTGACAACATTCAATTGCCATTGCATTCCAAGACACTCCTAAGCATCCAGTCTCAGTCTCCTTTCAAATTTAAAGAAAAAATTCAATAAGTTGTATTAATCGTAATACAGTATCTCGACTATATTCCACCCGACCGGAATCTCATACCCAGAGCACAATTTTCAAGCATCCTTTCACAAGTTATGGGACACGCTAAAGAAATTTTTAATGTTTCAACTTCTTACGAGATATTGGCCTCCGGTCAATGACCTTCCAGCTTACATAAACAATTTAACTAAAAATAGACGGAGTTCGGATGTTGAAGATAGAGACTTGGCTTGTTCAAAGAATTTGAAAAGTATATTTGGATGATAAAACTGGAAGACATCAAAGAATCTTATTTTAGTGTAATCATATCTACGTATATTCTATCCATACGCTTCCAGAAGAAATATGTCTTTTGTTAATCTCTAGGATTTGATGGAGACTTGAAGATACTCTAGTCTTTTTCCTATTTCTAGTTTTTATAGCATGACAATACTTACTTAGTATAATAATTGATTTTATTCATTTGCCATAAAAATCATAAATCTCGGGTAGGGAATTTCACTGGTTGGTATTTTTTAAGTGGAATATGTCTCCAAACTTGTAAGTCTAGGCTGTTCTGTCTGTGAGGGTTGTCAAGTGGGTGAAATTATTAGAATTTGTACGAGAAGTGAATGACGTCTTTTCCCAGGGAAGCCAAAGTGATGAAACTGTCAACATTCAATTGAATCGTCGTAGATAATCCCATTCCAGATTTTACGTTTGCTTTTTTTACGGTATTCAAGGAGATAGAGAGAGAGAGAGAGAGAGAGAGAGAGAGACTCATCTATTGGAATGTATAGTTGGAGATACAGTTTCTGCCAGCCTTGACGGACGGAATCTTTGAGGATTATAAATCCAAGGATTTTTATTATTAACTAAACGAATCCCTGGGCTGTATATATACAGTAGTTGGAAAGAATCCAATCATTATGACTGTTACGCAAGGCAGTCAAAACTGAATGACGGGGATAGTAAGACATCAACGGAGTTCCTGGAAATGTTCAATGGGAGAGTTCCTCGGAGCTCCAACATTTCATGAACTATTAGTTCCATTCCTTATCAATTGAATTGGATGCAGTTTTAGGGAAATAACCATTCCATAATGATATCAGGTTTCAGCTTTCCTTACAACTACTCCGAGCATGACAGTCCATAGATAGTATAGGACATGAGAGGAAACCGTTGGATTCATCCCGTCCAAAAAAACTATGTTCAATAAAATATCTTTTAACAAAAGGGGAAAAACGTGGACAGGAGTTCATCCCGAGACGGAGAGTTTGGATGTTGAAGTTAGAGACTTGGCTTGTTCAAAGAAGCCTCACGCTTAGCAAAACTGAATTCATGCGTGTTGTATTATAATGTAATGTAATACAGACTGGGGCCGGGATAGGAAAGGGAGGAAAGAGGAATGAAGAGCTACTCTTCAGTTTTTTTTCTCCGCCGCTCAGGAGGATAGAGTCTCCACACTACAAGATATTCTGTATATATCTACTTGGAAAAGTGAATCTTAAAGTCCCGCATTTGAGTCGTCCAAAATCCACATTCCAGAACCAGCTCACCCTTCCACATTTTCTTATGTGGAGTAAGAAGAAGAAGAAGAAAAAGAAAAAGAAAAAAAAAAACGCGTGACATCCTCAAGGATCCAGAGTTGCCCTGACTCAATATCCCACTGTGAGAGATTCCTGGATTCGCACACGCAGCGGAACTCCATGGGAAATCACATTGAATTGTGGGGCATTCAACACTCTCATCCTATTCACAAGTCCTATGCAACTCATCTCTCTGTCAAGTGGTAAAGTATACAATTTTTCACATTCCAATAATGACTACTGTAGGACCTGACCGAGTGACAAAGTATGTGAATAAAATTGAAATTTGTTCCATGGCAGAGTGTCTCGGACTATCTGTATGGAGGAGGAGATAGTAGTAAGAGTATATAATTATATGTATTTACTATCTATTCTATTTCCTATGAGAACCACCTAAAACTTTGAAGCCCTCAACCGACCCATCACCCCCCGTCTCACAATCACAGTCTCGCATTGACCCACAATCCTCTTTCTTTGACAATATCTCTAGAAATTATTTACCAAATAGAATATCACGGGATCTGGAGAAAATGTATACTTGGGAGTCTAACTGTGGGATTTCCCAAGAATAGAAATAGGGGTCTTACTCCAAACTATAATTTGCTCCTACTGTGAATACCAAAAGCTGGAGTGAGTTTATATCACCGAAGAGCCTTCCTCTCCGCGAGTGAGTTCAGAGTGCCCAGACCTTCCCCAGTAGTAAAGCCTAGGAGACAAGTTTTGATCGGGAAGACTCTCCAATCCTGCGGAAAAGATCGGGAAAATAAACCGTGCATGTTATTGTACTGTTTCAAAGTATGTGCATCATATTGTCAGGGTTTCTTTATGAGAGTTGTGTATACTTTATAGGAGATCTCTATCCATCTATCTGTATCTACTCTGAGAGAGAGAGAGAGTGAGAGAGAGAGAGAGAGAGTGAGAGAGAGAGAGAGAGAGAGAGTGAGAGAGAGAGAGAGAGAGAGAGAGAGAGAGAGAGAGAGAGAGAGAGAGAGAGAGAGAGAGAGAGAGAGAGAGGTCCGGAGAAGGAATCAAATGCAGTTTATTTAACAGACCCCGAGTGTCTCTTCTGGTGACTCTTGAAGTTACATTTGAAGGGAGTCATATCGGGAAGTTGAAGTAACCTAAGTTGATTCGGTTCTGTATCCCATCCCATTTCCTCAACAATATTACCCCTATATGAGGAGTCACTACAGAGGCTCAAACTCAGTCGAGAGAGGTTGAGTTGAGAGATTGGAAGCTTTACCAATTGCTTTTACTTTTTACTCTCTTATGAGCATCAAGACAGTCAGTGCGGGGGCCTTCACAATGCTCACTCGCCGCTCGGGTTCCTCTCCAGCTCTCTCTCTCTCTCCAAGTCACCCAAGACTCAACTCCAACTACCTCCTCCACATGGATCCACCAAAGTAATGTTGGCGTATTGAGTACTTCCACACTTACTCGCTGTGGAGAAGCTCGGAGGGCTTTGCGTTGAGCAGAATCCTGCGACAGAGATTATCGATCCAGCCAAGGTCCAAAACCATGATTTCCACAGGAGTTTATTCAGTCAGGGATTCGCATCCTGCCCCTACAACCAATAATTGACGCTGACAACAAAGACTCGTCAAGAGAAGAGAAAAACAACTGAGACAAAGAGACAAATTTATTTCTACATTTTTCCCCTCAATCCGGAGGACAACCCTTTCCAACAGACTTCTCCCGCTGTTTCCACAAGTTACTCTTCCGCTCTTTCTCCATTGTCACTACAGTACTCGAGAGTAACCCTCCTTAGGACTGGAGTCTCGCCCCATTATTTCTTCATCCCATGAATATTCACTTGGGTAATGTGATGTGACATGGACACAAATGTTATTGCACCGTCACAGCTCCAAAAGTGTGGAATCCTTTCAAAGAACTGTACCAAGACCCTCAACCCCAAAGACTTTTCTTCAACCAACTAACTTTTGTCTCCCCGATGCTCTTACAAATACATTATGTATTGGGTGAGACAAAAAAAATATCGGGATCGTTCTCAAAGTGAAAATTTGCATTTTGTTTGCCGGGTGTGCAGCTCATCGTCACAGTTTCAACGGCTACCGCAAGTGTGACTTTAAATTGTACTTATTTTGACGGCAGGAGAGAGATAGTGAGAGAGAGAGTGAGAGAGAGAGAGTAAACGAGGAAAAAATATTCTGTGTTTTACAACTTTATCATATGGACAAGTGCACTGTACATAATCTACATTCTTAGCAACTGTCAGTGTTGGAGTTTTTTCTTGAGAGAGAGAGAGAGAGAGAGAGACTTTTACTTAGTGCCAGGGAGAGTGTACCGTATGTGTGAGGTACCTGAGGAGGAAGGCATGTTTTTAGGAAAATACCATGTGTTTCTCACAAGTTTCCTCCTTTGACAAAGTGAAAAGTTGATGTTCATACATATTTTCCATGTTGGGAAACTTGTAAAACAAACTGTTTTTCTCTTTTCTCCGGAGACTCCGGGAGAATACCTGCTTCCGCTCTCTCATCTCTCCCACTTCTTCCCACAACACATACATTCAACCACCTTGAGTGATCTTGGTTTTTGTCAAGAACAATTGTGAATTAGTTAAGACTAATTTTCAATTCTGATTCCATCCTGTGTTCTGCTTCTTCTTCTTCTTCTCTTCCGCTCCCTCTCCCCTTTACTTTTTGGGTGGGCTCCTTGAGGAGGATGGAAATCAAGGTTTGCCCTCCCTTTAAAGTATTATAGTAATGAATGGGTTTGAAATTCCCCGTGCTAACTGTTTCCAGGCTGAGGGAGAGGAGAGATAATTGATTGGGTGCCATTCAAAGGGAAGGAAAGTTACCAAAGGGGGTCCCAACTTTCAAATTATTGTTTGTTTCTCAAACTTATCTCTTTGCATTAAAACATTTCCCCAGGAAACTTTTAACGAATTAAGTAAAGAAAATTGTTAGGGGACTTTGATTTCTTTCTTTACTGTTAAAACCCCGGAGTAGACCCCATTCCCTGGGTCTTGAAGCACATCTCAACAGCTCAAAAAAGGATATATTCTGGGCATTCTCCCTCAACTACTGTCATTACTGGTCACTGTACTACCCCCGTGTCTATTCACTGGAGAAAAATGCCCTGGAAACCCGGACTCATCTCTGCACTGATTCTTTCCTCACTCTGGACTTTATGTGCTTCAGGTATGACTTGAATTTTGAATTTCCTTATTATGGGAGGGTCTCTAACTCCTAGCCACATTCCTTGGGCAGTGTGTAGCTACTAAACTTGCACATTCAACCCTCATGTTTGCACATTACCTGGATGATTTCTTTTATAAATAGGATCCTTTGCGTGAGTTCACGGAGGATTTAGGTTACCTACTTGTTCTTTCATGAAGCTTCATATATAGCCTCCGTATAAATGAATAAATTTGAATAGCATGTTTTCCTTTATTTTGAGAATCCCGCAACTTACTAAATCCAGTGTGTGTATGTACAACTGTTCCTCGGAGATTTTCCTGTGCAAGTAGGGAACCAGTACTGGGTAATAGTCAAATGGCATGCCGACTCCAGGGTGATACCCCAAACGCGTGCATTGTCACTATGTCTAGAGACTGACAGCCAGTGATCGGTTGTAGACTCCAGGATTAAATTACAGTGCGTTACATCATGTAATCCTCTTTGTGCAAGTCTGGAGGTTTCCAGGAATCCAGGTTTCCTGTAAAACCCAATTCAACCAGGGAAACTAATCAATTGGAGGCATTGCACGTGTGTAGTCAAAATACTCGTCATAATTAGTGGAAATCCTCCTTCCTCCTGGACAAAGAGAATGTGGGTTTCTAAATCCATGTATGTATATATGTACATATATGTATTTCCAGGAACGCTGAATTCTCAGTTGTACTACTAAAGAGTTAATCCAACTTCTCTCAAGCAACATATGAATAGAAGTTTGGGTGGTAAAGTATGTATATAATTACATATATATATATATATATATATATATATAATTATATATATATATATATATTTACACAAGAGAAATGTGTGCATATAGTAGCTATTCGTATTCAAGTATTTACTCAAAAGTTTTTTTTTTAGTTCTATTTTCCATGAGGGCCTCTACAAAATTTGGATGTAGATACTTTGGGGGAGTGTTCATGGATACTTGGGGGAGAGAAGTCAGAAACAGTAATATTTAGAAAATATGAAACAGGTTGTAACACATCATTGTTTTCGGGAGTCATTCTAAACAATCGGTAGTTTCACCAAGTAAATGGTCTCTGAGGAGCCTGCCTCTCCTTGAGACTCCTACCATTTCTTACAAACTCAGTGTGGCTGGAAAAGGTCAGAGAAAGTATATTTTTTTTTAGGGGAGCTGGAACTGGAGCTGGCTGTAATGTAGACAGATGTGGGAGTGCTGCTCTGTACTTAGTGTGTAGAAGACTGCCTCTGTGTTACATGTTGTAATGATATGATAAGATGTAAAAAAAAAAGGAGAAATCTTACGAGAATGATTGTAGGAGTGGAAATAATGTAGGGGATATTAATTGGAATAATGGGGTAAGAAATTAAAGCGGAAAGGGAAAATGGGAGAAAAATTGGATGGAAATATTAATGACAAAATCATGGTAATGGCCACGTCAGAGTCCTTTGCCCGAGTCCCAACATAATAAAAACATGATGAAAATGTATGAATGAGTCCAATCCCCATATTCACCTTCAAAATATACTTCTTTAATGATAAATAACTGGAATCTGGAGTCACGTCCCATTTTACAGAATTTTTCTCTTCTCTGTGGTATTATGACCCGAGAATCGTCTCGTATAAATCTTGGGTAATGTCTCCCTCACTCCCCGGGTCTGGGTCAATGGCTGGAATGTAGGATTCAACGAGGGGTCTGTATACTCTCCTCAAGGCCCGGGATAGATGTAGTTTCCAAAGTACTAAACAAGTTTCAACGCTGGAATTAACTCAAATGCTGGAGCAGTCCCTGCATAATTTATGGACAGAACCATCAGCTCTGTAGCAATTAGTGACGTGTGCAGTGTTAATCCTAGCCGTCCTAACAATTATGCAGGTTTCCACTTTCCCCAGTCGGGATCCGCAACTCTCCATGATTTCCAAATGCTGTGGTATTTAAAATCCTTGTAATAATTACGACTCTCAATATATTATTCCATTCGTCCTGAGAGGCTACTCTCATTTCGTTGCTGGTAAGTTTACCCCTGAAATGAGTTGTCAGCTTTCATAATTTAGATACATCCAAGGGTATAATCACTACTGAGTAAAAAATACATACATAATTACTAAATACATAATTTTAGACACACTTGGACTGACACATCATCATCTCATGCCGCTACAATATGGTATAATTTGCTCCAACAGCGTGAGACTAATAGGCTCTTCTACCATTAGGACAAGTCTAGAGTATTGATTTTGCATTCAAAATTTCATGTAGATATGAATTTTCAGCAGGAGCATTCCACGTATTGAGAATATGTAATATATAGATATGGATGGAGACACTTCACCACATCAAGTTTGTTGTTCGAGTCGCTGGCTCAAAAAGGCAGGGGCACAAGGACAAGCAATTTAGTTGAGGAGATTTCAAGCCTCATAAAAGTTGCTAATAAGCATCCACGTGATGAATGTGTTTGATTGACAAATTAGCACGGGACTCTCATGCAGAGAATGGTTTTGAGTATCTACCTACCTCCGAGTGTCTACATTAATGCAGCTCTGTATAGATACTAAAAGCAAGGCTCACAAAGGCAAATACGTTGGAATACTGTGTAAAAGGCTTAGGTTCATTTATTCTGGTACGTATGTACATACATAGATATGTATGTATGCTTGAATTTGTACAAGCTGAGATAGTAGCTATTGCCAGTGCCTTTAACCCAAAAGTCAATGTCGAGTAGGTCTCATCGCATCGATAAAGTTTAGCTATAAGATCCAGGGGGATACAGGAAATTGGAGTGCATAGGTATAATAATTATATCCCCTCCACGACGTTCATGCAAATGTGATGTTCCAATACAGAGCTATTCTCCAGAGTGTGAATGTATCTTGAGCGGAGTAATGATACAGTAAAATAAGCCAACCCTTCAAGACCAGTTAGTTCTGTTCACATCAGAGAGCACCTTTTAATTATCCACAAGAATCCTTTATGGTAAAATCGATGGACTGGGCCAGAAATAAAAGTCGTTTTCATTAAAGGTTACTTTTACTGAAATTCTTCCACTGACTCTCTCCCCAATGCCAACACACCATGAAATAAATCCTCTCCCCTGTTTTAAACCGTGAATTTTGAAAAATATCCACGCACTAGTCTCTCCTCCCTAGCTACGAATAGTACTCTTCTTTAAGGGAGGATTTTACGAGGAGAAAACTTTTCTCAAGTCATTAAAATCCATGGAAATGCCATCAAATGTCAGTTGGTAAATGCAACTTTTATTTCCGTTCTTAGAATACCCTTCCAGGCATATGCATATAGGGGGACCTGTGTGTCGTGTGCAATCCCTCCTTTTTATTTTTCTGTTTTCCCCTTCCTTATGATTCATTGGAATGTAGTATACCCCCAATTCATTTTTCTTGACTTGACAACTTAATTTTAGTTTTTCTTGGGGAAATATTATTGCCTCCAGACGTCACTACCTACATATGGCACTAATTCATATCTAACTGTTCCTTACTCACAGGAGTCTTGGGAATCGAAAGGAAATTAAAAACTGATTACTATCAACTTTAGCGAATATGCTGTATGTTTCACGTATATACATACACACACACATATGTACATACATACGTAATTACATATATAGTGTCTACAGTGATAGAGACACATAATGTATGAATTTGCATAAAGACACATTACATATGTAGATACTTGTACATACGTACTCATTTTGCAATTTTGAATTTAGTCCATGGCCCAAGTTTGAATTCTAATTTCACAAGAATTTCTTGGCAGATTTTTCCTCTTCTTTGAATTCCACCAGCTTGGAATTTTCCTTCATAAAAGTTATGCTTTCCTGTAATTATTACAGTATGTATAGTAGTCTCCATCTCTGCAATTACTTGGTTGCACAAAATTAAAATCAAGTCCAGAGTTTCCTTTGACTCTGGAAATATTACCGCATATCTTGGAGCGGACTTAGTAAAGAACATTTCCCTGAGAAGCTTAAAAGCAGCAAGTTCAAGAACTAGGGCAAATAACTAATTTTAAATATTTTGTGGGAGCCCACATATGACGTAATTACTGGAAAGGTTCTCGGCTACTGAAGTCGGGTTTTGTTTACAAAACAAAATGATTCTGTTAATATTTTCATGTACTACAAAATATTTTCCTAAGGACCTTACACACTGAACGTCACAAAATAATTATATTTGAAATAGAGATGCATTTATGTAAATTACAGTGCATGAGAAGTTTGGAAGGCCAGGATGATAGGACTTTTTTTTTACAGGAGAGAGAGAGAGAGAGAGAGGCTTTCACTTTGGGAATATTAAAGTCATGAGCATAGAAAAGTTATCGAGAGAGATAAGTCTTGAGGTTGTAGTACTTCCGGATCTGGAAGGGAAACATATCTGAAGGGTTGATGGCTGATGTAACATCTCAGGATATTACGCCTTTTTGACCACACAGTTTGACTCCGTGTTTTCTTTCCTGCTCATCAGAAGGTCCACGTGCTTGGACAAAAAAGGACTTCATGTCCGACCGACCTGTGGTTAGTATTCTAATAGAGTAGTTTCCTTTGAAGTGCACGACTTTGAACTTTTCTTCGCCCCCCCAAACTTTTACATTTTCCTATCTTTATTAGTAAGTTTCAGGGAGAGAGTCGAGATAGAGTCCTGGAGAGGTTGGCAGTTTGACTCTCTATCTTTGCTGGGCTGTCTCTCTCCTCTCGGCTCGTGTCTCTCCTTCCTCACTGTCTTGCCACTGGAAATTAATGAGAAGATTATAAAGTCAGTGGGAGACAGAAAAGAAGGAGAGAGATGTTACTTTGTGGCGGCCGGTGGGATGTAGTTACCATGTAAGTAGCACTCAGGCACGCTCTCCCAAATGGACACATATGTGCTCCAGTCAACATATTGAATGAAATACGACTCGGAGGAGTTCCCTCTCTCTCTCTCTCTCTCTCTCTCTCTCTCTCTCTCTCTCTCTCTCTCTCTCTCTCTCTCTCTCTCCCTGTCTTCTTAGCATTTATACAACTCTATAATCTTCCATTTCAATTCGAAACTTCCCAATTAATCTTTACGACGCTTTTATTCATGTTGGTTTCCAAGTAATTGCTAGTGTCTTCCGGATACATACAGAGATACAGTCGTACTTCCCTAACTTTGTACAACCTCCCTCGGCTCAGTTATTCAGGCCGTGTGAGTGTGTGAGAGTTAGAGGAGATTTTGCAAAGCTTGGGTTTTTCCTCTTGACTCCGTCTGACATTCCTTCTCCAAATTAAATAGCCCTGTGGGTGCGGATTTCATGAAGGATCCCACGCTCCCCTCAACTTTTCCCCCTCATTTCCTCCAGGAGTTAATTTTCTTGTGTTAGTGTAAAAGACAATCTTAGCTCCCTCTCCATTTTTTGAATTTCCATGTGTTTTTCCTTATTTTTATTTCCTAAAATTCTGGGGACATCTGAGGAAAAACCTGGATTTAGTTTTTATCTAAATCTCTACAGTACATACAACAAAATCGAACTTCGTAGGATTTCCACAGTTGAGTTCTATTTTGGGGTCTGCAAAATAATAAAATGTCACAGTCTTTGACATGGGTTTGACGGGGAACTGGAAATACTTGGAAAGTTTGAATTAATTATTCCAACACTTAAGTTAAGAATTTGACTCTACGGAAGAAACGCGTGGAAGGGAAAGTATAGTAACGTTTGGAGAAAGTATGTGGTTTTGAATTGGAGAAAATATGGAGGTATGGTTGAAACCATTCCTGAAGGGAATTCGAGTGGTTGAGGAAGTAGGAAGTAAAAGAATGGTCCGTGCAAGGAGTAGTTACATGACATAACTGGGAAAATTTTAATTACTTTCTCACAGATTACGACTTGGATTCGGAGGAAGAGAGAATAACGACAACTTCTGAGCCCTTGCCATACTTTGATGATCATTTTAACTTGACAAACATTACAGCCCCATTGGGATCCACAGCATTTCTCCACTGCAAAGTGAATACGCTCCGGGATAAAACCGTAAGTTAATCAGCATTTCCTGCAATAAAAACACTATCTGTGGTCTTATGTGCCTTGCTACTATTTTGAGGTCTGCGCTGATCCTACACTTAAAGATTTCTATTCGTAGTCTTGTCATTTGTATATGTATACTCTCCAAATTTATTTATCCCTATTCTGGGTTACACTCTTACATTTAGAGACATATACTTACATACATACATGAGTTCGTCTCTGTGCATGTACATATTCATATAAGTATCTATCTATAGTTATGTAATGTAAAAGACAAGTTGACACTCAAATTTAACTTGGAATCGTACATTCCATAGCAGGGGTCCCACATTGGGGAAGTATGCACATCCCTGGTTAGGCAGAGCATAATAAACTGGGCTGATACGATTATTAAGTTTTCCTCTGACAGTGCATATACTCCTTCAAAAGGGACTATAAGCACTTACAACTGTATTTGTGTCCGCCTGCATCTGACACTTTCAAGATGATGTGTAATAAACCAAAAGGGAATGAGGAGTGTGGTGGGAGAGGGTTCCTTTTGAAAAAAAAAAACCTTGTATGTATTAACATTTTTATTTTTATTTCATTTTATACCCACATTTGCATTCCATACAGACTCATTTCCTTCGTTTTGAATTACTACATTTTTATACAGCTGCTATATGTATCTGGAGGATTTTCCTTTTGTACAGCTGCTCCAGAGCTTATTTAGATTATGAGCGTGTTGTCTATCTGGGAGCCCATGTCCTGTGTAGTAGACAGGAGGAGGAGGAGGAACTTGTGGAGGCATAAGTACCTACTTAATTTACTTGCAATAAAATTGTTTTTATTTATTATTCTCCTCGTGCATTTTTCTAGAAGAGACATTAAACTGAGTCTGAGTCACTCTGCATCTTTCCTCTGACTATTGTATGTATGTCTGGAAGTCTGCATGTCTCTGGTCTGCATGAGAGATTCCCCTTACCTACCGGAGTTCCACTCGGAGGAGGGGAAAGTGGAGAAAGTGGAGGAAGTGAGTAGTTGAAGAGTCAACAAAAAAAGGAGGAAAACATCGGGACTATGAAGATGTGGAGTGAAGAAGTGATTCAAGGCGGAAAGTAAAGGGTGGGCGAGTAGAGGGGGACATTCCATTGCTTATGATTTAGCTTGAGGAATTTTATGCGTTATTTCATCATCTTTATCTCCAGCAGTGACTGCAATGCTATAGTCATTTAAATTCTTGCTGTTATTGCTCTATGCGTGAATTCTCCCGGGCTTTTTTATACTCCTTGGATGCTCAGTCTTCTGGAAGCCCTTCATCACTTTCTGGGTGCAGGTTTCTACAGAAGCCCTATGCATAGATACAGAGGAGAGAGAGTAATGTGTGCACAAACGCATGCATAAACACTGATGTAGTATGTATGTATGTAGCATAAATAAGCTATGGATGCGGGCATATAAATAGCAATAACAAACTATTCCGAGGGAATGAAGGTAGGACGTAAGAGTTGGGGCATCTGCGAGTGCCAACTTCTGAGTCGTAAATAATTGTGGGAGTCACGGTCAACGTCATCGTAAATGTAAAAGAAATCTCGACTCAAATTATAAATCTCCTTCCAGTTTCTTCATAATTGTCAAGGGTGTTGTACCCAAAATTAGTTTCGTGTGGTTAGCCCTCTTGGGCTTCCCCCGCTCACTGTACCACTCGCAGTCTGAGTCTCAACTCTGCCCATCTCCAAGTCTCATCGTAGTCTCAACTCAATCCTGAGCCTTTAGGCAAATACGGTTCTCATTCCGGCTTTTGTGAGCTTACAGACTCACTGAAGCCCCCCTCTCAACCTTCATTAACAAAATCATGAAATATTGAGGTATATATTATTACATCTAAAATGTTAGGGATGTTTTGACTCCAAGCAAAACTTGAATTGGGTTGGTTATTAGCAAACACATTCTAAATTTAAATTAGGAGTATATTTTCCTTGAATTTGAATTACCGTTCGGTTCATTCCCTGGCCATATACTGTAGTGGGGAAGTGATAGGGACGGCGGAAATCCGCTTAGTTAGCTAGACCGTTGTTTACTACTCTGGCTTATTACCAGATATATAGCCTTGAAAGACTTCCTAATGTGCTAACGACCCCTGCATATACAAAGATTTCTTTGAAATAATCCCTGGATATTTTAAGTCTAATATCAAACTACAATGCCCCCGCAGATTAAGGTAGGTCAATGGGATATACACATACATACATATGTACATACATATCTCCTCATGCTTATTGCACTATATCTGCTGGAGTTTTCCCTGAGCATTTACTACCATGGTGATACCATATATGTAGAACATACGTACAACTCCAAAATTGATATCCACTCCTTAATCTGGAAGGGTTTAGGGCCGGAGCACCAAAGCTAATGACCTGGGCAATAAATAGAATAATTATTGTCAATTGTGTCTCCGTATGTATATAAATACAATTAGCTAAATCCTAGGGCTAGTAAGTATGAGAGGAGAATTAAAAGATGGAATCAGGAAGTGAGGGCATTTACAGTAGTCTGGACGGTAGATATGTAAGACTTGTACGTACATAAGGGATGGGCTCCGAGTTTACTGCCATCAGATCAAATGCGTGTTTCCCTTCTCAGCCCTTTCTCCATGCATATATCTGTAGTGAAAGCAAGCCTTACAGAGGAAGGGCTGAGTGAGCGGAGCAGAACCATGTTTTTTGTCCTAATCAGTTATACTTAGTGATGCTCTGCTCTGCACCAATCTTTAGCACCATCTGAGAGGATTTGAGCAGGAGCCGCTGCTACGTATCTGATTGTTCCGTGGAAAATCTTAATCCAAACCATACCGGGATTCCGTTTTGCCTCACTGACTTGTCTGTATATTTTCTACAACATTTCTCAGGGTTGAGTTCAGCCGAAGAGTGACTGCGCTTGTTGTTGTTCCCTTTTTTTTTTTTTTATTCCACAGGAATTTTTTCCCCCTCTCACAAAAGATATTTCACCATCGACCAACCTGCCGGACTTGTTTTTATTTGGAGGAAATGAGGTTATTTTTTACCCGAACCGTCACAAGCCTTTCCCACATTTCCATCAATACATTTTTTAATACTACCTTTCAGACTATCTATGGACAAATAAAAAGTGTGATTACTGGTGCGAAGAAGGGCATCCATGGGTTATATAGTGCTACCAATGCAGATTAATTTAATAGCATATACGTAATTATATCTATGTATGAGATTTTTTGAAGGGAAACAACGGAAATTCTAAACTAGGACATTCCGCTAAAAAAAATATACTAGACTTATTACGTTACTAACATTGCAAAATTCCAGCTCACGTTTCCCAGAATAATTTTATTACGTTGGACTACTTGGATCTGGGTCTGGGGAATGTTTTTTTTTTCAAGGAGTGAGCTCATACATTTGTGTCTGTAGATATAGGAGGAAAGTTGAGTGGAGGTGGCAGTAAGACTTTCTTGGGATGTGGTAGGAATGAGTGGGCATGGGTACTTGGAGGAGCATTACGGAATATAAAAGGACTTTGAACTTGGTTCATGTTATGGCATTACATTAGGAAATCATGAAACGAGGAGTGAATTGCTTTTATTCCTTCAACTTGTTTCTGATGTCCATTTTTGAGCGACGAGTCACGAACGCTCCGCATCTATTTTTGCTTGACTTCTATCATCTCCATGCATGGGCAGTTGGTCCCCGCTGACTTCCCGTATTTTTTTTGTGTGCCCCGTTTGGCTCCTACACACATGTAAGAAAGAGCCTATAGTTCCCTATAGGGAAATGATCGCCTAAATATAAGTATGTAGGGATCTGAAATGGAGCGTGTGAAATGGCCGCAAATACCGAATAAAATTTTCCGGCCTTACACCCGCCCTCTGTATATGTATCTTCCTCCATGTAATCTTTCTCTTAGGAACATGTCACGTGGATTGGGAGGAAGAGCTTTTTTTTTTGAAAAAAAGGGATCCCTTCTTTTTTTAAAAAATGGACTCTTTAAGGCTCGTTATTTACATCCGGAATTGCCTCGTTTAGAAGTGAGGGTGTCACCCGCATGAGGGACGATGAAAGTGAACCTGAATGGACAGGCTTTTCAATGGGTTGATAATGTTGCCTTAATGAGCTACCGTTTCTATCTCCAGCCGACACACACACAGGTCCTTTCTTCCTTTTCACCTCAATGGTCCCAAGGATAAATTTATTCTCAGATGGTCTCTTCCTCTTTAACAACACCACCACCATTATTAAGTCCCTCCTGATATTTAAACTCTCATGGACTCCAGATCCTCTTCCCCCCTCTCTCTCTCTATTCGGCAGGAGGAGTTGTGGGACTGCTCTTTGTGAAATTGCCAAATCGGCCTTCCTATGCATGTATTTATGAGAATTGGAAGGGGAAAGTTTGGTTTTGTGGGGAAAGCTGGATGTCCCTAGCTCTGTGTATGTGTAGATATGTACAGAGCTCCACAAGCATGGAATTCCTTCATAAATAGCACACTAAATGGCAGTCCCCTGCAAAAGATCATCCCACAATTCCTACAGTACAAAGATACAGACAGAATATGTATATAGTAGCAACTTGACACTATATACACTCCTTAACAGACTCATCCATACTGGAAGCGACTACCTACCACCTTCCTATAAAAAAAAACAAACTCATTTGTATCTAACGACCTAGCACATGTGAAGTGTCATTATCAGGAAGAATCCCATTTAAAAATTTTTTTTCAATGGGTTTTTGTATGCACTCCGTGCTCCCTCGAACTTACATAGTTGACTCTCTGTGTGCACCAACCTTGAATTGATTATCATTGGGTGTTTAAAGACTGCTTCTGGAATGACTCAAGTGTCTACTACACATAAGCTACTTCACTTATACGGAGTATAACATTTACTATAAAAAACAATGGTGAGTCATTCAAGTTGAGAACCTTTGTTCACAATGTTCCTATCTGTACTACAGGATCTGTAGTAAGTATTAACCCCAAAGATCCCGATACATAAGTGTGTGTGAGGAACAGGAGGAGGAGACTCCTTCTCTCTTTCATGTGCTTCCTGTATAAATTACCAAATTATGAAAAATGAATCGCATGCAGGTCACCCTATTTATTAAATGCTGCTGGGAGTCACGCGCCGCCCCGTTCCCCCCTCCCGAATGTGTTTGAGATAAAAAAAATACCCATTTTTCTATTTAATTTCCACTTTGACGCCTCCAGTAACTTCCGTAAAGGGATGATATAGTGATTAACCATTGTGTAGATATCTATAGATACATATATACTCTGTAATGTGAAAACTATTGGGGAAGAATTTCACAAAGAATTCCCCCTCAAGCTAGATATACATATCTACATAAGGTACGAAGGAGTTCCATTGACTCGGTGAGCCAACGAGGCTGTATCCATTCCCTATCTTAACCATAAGGGCCATTAGTGGTTAGCATTGTTTCCCTCCCCACTGTGTGAAGTAATAAGGACGGCGGGTTAGAATTTACAACAGCAATAATACCTTCTTCTAAAGAGTTGGGCCAGAGCTGTTACTACTACCATCATTCCCACTAGAACTTGATCCCCTGCAAAGGTCATGGATAGAGGCTGAATCTGATCTCTCTCTCTCTCTCTCTCTCTCTCTCTTATGTACCATCCTCTGTCCATACATCTTGTACCTACATCTGCATAATATCCCAGCATCTTCAACTTATAGTCTTAAAAGCACGTTTCATGTATCTATCTTTCTCAGCACCCACCACCTTGTAAACTGAAACTGCATCGGGCCCACACTCCTGTGGACAAGCAGAAGCACATGATAACTATAACTTCCAACAAGAACACTTCCAACTCTAAACAAACAAAAGTCCTTGTAGACAAAAAGTTGCTATTAGGGATGAGTTCCCTTAAACAAGCGAACATTTTCTTTTTTTTTTTTTGCTGAGAGATTTCTTGAAGATATGAAAACACACCCGGAAAATCAAAACAACCCTTCAAAAAAAAGGTGAACTCTAAATGGAACCAATGTTATGAAGATTGACGTTGGGAATTTGTTTTGAGCATAGTAGTCGTAAAATTTGATGCGGGGATAGAAACAATGTCTTTTCCTTTAAATCCCTTAAACCAGCTTGCAATCAGGGTTGATGCAACTCCCGGCCGGAAGGTTAACCCTAGATTTGTTGCTGGTGTCATCGGATTGATACAGGGAAATATTACCATATCCACCAAGGTTTTTCCTCCTCCTTTTGAATAACTGTGTCACACAGTGACAGGAGTAGGAACGAACGAATGCTGTAGATAGATACTTGTCCAATACTTGTGCTAGCACTTCTGTCACTTGTACCCCTGCATATATGCATCATTAGATACAACCACTATAATTTATTTATTTTTCGCATATCTATAAACAGCCCCATTCCCGAAAATACCCCGTGGAAGGGACGGGAAAGGTAACGAATGTAGTAGGGGCTACATATGTACATACATACAACATGTGTACACAGTACAGTAGGAGTCGAGAAATAAGACGAATGAGTCCTTTTTCGCAAGTTGGGCTCCAACTTTTGATTTATGCACACTCTTCTATAATTTGATACTTAACAAGTCTTTGTGAAAGGTCCTAATATGAAATTCCCTGTGCCCAACGTAAATTGTTGTAGGGACAAATGAGACGTTGGAAGTATGAAAAGTCAGGGAAGAAGGATTACTACAACCACTGGCACGTACTACAGACAGATTTTCTTGTTGGTTGAATTGTTACATTGATTTCTAAAGACCCATTTGTCTTGATAAGGCAAGTACAGTTGTCGATTTCCTTACATATGTCCCAAGAAAAAGTGCAGACACTATAGTCGGGGGGGAAAGCTCTGCCAATATTTCAATACTTAAGCTCCGAGCTGTTTCCCTTCCCCTAGCTGAAGGAATCAACTATGAAAAATTCAATGCATACATGCAGGCTTGATGGTAGATATCAGTGGTAAAAATGTTCGAAGGGCTTGGAAGCTTGAAGGTATTGATTTGACCTGAGACAAGACAAGGGGCGTGTACAGGGAAAAGTACATACTTACACGCGATCCTGATGCCCGGCAACTCCATTTTATGTGTGTGTGTGTGTGTAGTCCGAGGGTGTAGTATGAGGGAAATGCTCCCAGTAACGAAGATTTTCCTGGAGGTTATTATTGTACCAGCCTCTTGATGTTATTATTACTCCACTGACTGACTGGAGGAGGAAAGTGCGAGGAGATTGATTCCCATCTCATCTCATATGTGGATGTACTTAAAAGCACCACAAGGCACAGTTTCACAGGGGAGATCGTGCGTGCTCCCATTTCCTCAGATTTACCCTATCCTTTACTACTTTATTTATTCCAGCCACATTCTCCTACACTTCTATGTCAACTGAGAGATGTGAGGGAGTGGGGAGTGCCAGTTGAGTATTTATTTTCTCGACTTTTCAATTCCAGCTCACATTATTTTTTCGGGCCTTTCTCAAAAAAAAAATAAAGAAAAAACTCCTATCAAAACAGGAGTAGTACATGTAATTATAACCTTAAAGCTTTTGTTCACAATGTATAAATCTAGATTTGCTCTATCTAATCTCCCAGGGAATAAATTCTGGTGGAAAATATGTCGTCGATTGTCTTCAGCATTTCCGGAACACTTGCTGGGACTCATTTCCTCTCTTGCAAGCCCGCACAGTTATTCATCCACTCCAGATTATCTGGTGCACGAGTAGGTTCCGTCTGATTGTGCATGAATTAATAATAATAATGTATTCATTCCTTTAAATTTTCTTTTATTTCACCCGCCTCCTTGAGAGTCCCAGCATATATGTATGTACTATGGTGAAAGCAAATACTACAAAGGCTAAAAACTCTCTCCTTGACGTAGCTCCTTGGAAGGGAATTTTTATGAAAATATTTCCAATTGAATGACATTCCCTAGAACAGGATTTTAGCTCCTTGGGTTATTTTTCTAGAGATTATTATTACATCTTACAGTTATTTTGTAAGTCCTAATCTGGGAAGGATTTTCCCAGGGATTTAGCCCTTTTAATAAGGAATCAGATTAGTTTGGAATTATTCCAATACATGGGAGAGAGGATTTGTTCCTAATACACTGATTGTAGTCGAATGATAAACCCTCGCCATTTATTTCCCTTTCCCCTACAAACACATGCATAGGTAGTAAATTTCATTAATTAGCTACATATTTATATAATTAAATCTCGTCGGTGAAGAAGCAAACTGAACTGACTAGCTTTCCCATTTAAAGCAACTTGGTCTACAGGCAGTGTCCCTAACAAAAGAATGATCTCCATGTATTAATTTTTTTGATTTGTGTTCATTTCAAAATTTGATGGAGATTTAGAAACCTTTTATTTTAAACAAAAATTCTATCCGGCTATTTTCCCCCTCACCGACGTTAAGTACTTAATTATCCACTTATGTACATGTATTCTATGTATCTACATCTCTTTGCTAGCTTTGATGTGGGAGCGTGAGGGCGAAAACCCTTTCAAGATATCAGCTTACAATTAGACATTGGTCCATCATCTGGAATGTAATTCCAGGGATTAGTCCTGCCTTTTCTGATTCTTTTCTTTTTAATACCTCCAGCAATTAGTCTAATGGGATTTTCACCATGAAATAATGAGCAGATTATGGTTTGGGCTCCAAACCCAGGGTGTAAAGGGGATATCTATACTTAGGACTGCTATTGTTTCAGGCCATGTGTAATATACTAGTTCTTGTATACCCAACACATATGTTTTCAATTGGAGACGTCTGAGTAGGATCTAATTGTAAGAATATAACTACAGTAGTTTCAGAGCCTATATATATATTTACTTAATGCTAAGGAGTATATATCTATAGTGGATGAGAGTGTAAAAGGAATCGCTTTGAGGTTTTTCCGAGAGGGATTTTGTATCAATGGGATGAGCATATGCATATATATTCCACATTGGTGTATCTACCCCTGGGCTGGAGAGTACGGGTATTGAGAATCGGTGTAAAAGACTGAAGCTAAAAAGAAAAGTTGGATGCACTGGAAGAGACGGAGAAGGTCCAGTTTGTGTAATTTACTGCTCGTTGGAAAAGTTACCGCCTACAGATTATAAGGAAGAGCTCTTGGCAAATAAATACATCTCATGCATATGCATCCCTAGTGAAATATGAACATTATAAATTTCTTGGGGAGGCTTTAAGTCTTAAAATTTGTTCTCTCTCTCTCTTTCTCTCTCCCTCCCTCAGCCTCTCTCTCTCTGTATCTTTATCTCTCACCATTACTGTCCAAAGTTGAGCGTGCTCCCATGTTGTGAAAGGACTGCCAAAACTGTGGAGCTTGGAAATCTTTTCTTTTTTTATACATATTTTTACGTCCTCTCTTTCCTTGAGTGCTCAGGTTCCCCTTTGCACAAGAGCCCATAGACTTGATGGATGCTGTAGTACAGAGGAACATATAGAGGGTACAAAATGTAATACAATTTGGACCTTATGTACAAAAAGGCATCCGTCCCGATGCAGTGATATGTAGATACATAGGTAGATACAGTTACAGGAGAATTATAAGTACTGACTTATTTATACACGGGGCATATCCAGAGCTCCCATAAATGCAGGAGTGTTCCCAGTGAAAGTTTATTTTTCGATTTGAATGTAATTAATTTAGTTGGGTTTTAGAAGGGTAGTAATAGTTCGGAAGTAATTTGAGAGGTAATATTCACCGCCCGTGGTGAAGTGTGAGGACTATCCAGGATTTCGGAAACATTTTCAATGAGAAACTTTATTCATACTTTGCTAACTCACATCCCGGATGGTATTTTACGGGGTAAGTGAGTTTAATGAAATGAAATGCCTCTCGGCTGTTTGCCAACAGCCCACAAGGGAGAGGATCAACACTTGGGCCTTTCCTTGGCCCCCTCATCATCATCATTCTGACTCGTTGTTGACGTCCAGACATTAAACATGTACATATGTACATACACAACTACAACTACACACACAATCCCAGAACAACAGACAGGGGCCACTACTTTCACAATAAATATCTACTCTTGTAATATCTACTTTTACAAGATCGACTTGTACACAGGATCCTCTCATACATAATAACACTCATGTACATATCTACAATTGTCATTGGGATCTCGTCATAATCCTTGCATCCCAGGACTTACAGTAAATAAAACACTACCAGAGAACAAATACCAGCCCAAGAATCCCTCTCCTCAGTGATATCTCTGTGTCACTCCTTTAGTATTTACTCAACAATACGTGAGACTGATATAGGAAGGAGAGTTGGAACTTGTACTGCTCTACTACTGTATCCCTGCCCTTGGAATAAGAGAGCCTCAGATAAGAATTACACATGTGCTCCTTGTTAACGAGATGAAATCAAGGAATAATAGGGAATGACAGCTGACTAAAATCGTCTCAACTTTGATAGGAAAACTTTGATTCAGAAAAGAAAAAAAAGACTTGCGGGGAGAGAGAGAGAGAGAGAGGATCCACAGGACCTGGGACACATGAGCCGATGGTCAAAGAAATGAGAGAATTTGTCTTGTTCATGGAAGCTACATACTTACATTGAAGGAGGGAAAAAATAAAGACATTTTCTTTCTCCAATTCTTGTGGCTCCTTCAACTTTTCTTCCCTTCCTTTCTCTCTCACTCTCTCTCCTTTCTCTAAACATAGACACAGGAATACAAACAACATGAGCAGACAAGTAGGAACTCCCCGTTGGACACAAGAACATTTAGCAATATTGCTTTTGTACATGTACTTTACTACTTGCGAGGGCTTACATTTTGCGTGAGTGCTCTCAGCACATATACATACATATAGACAAGGGATAGTATATGTGAGAGTATTGAATCTTGTATAGGTACTGATATACACACTTGCTCTTTTTTTATTTTAGGTATCGTGGATGAGAAGGGAAGCCGGAGAAGTTCACCTCTTGACTTTTGGTCAGTATTTTTTTCTCTCTTTCTCTCTCTCTCTCTCTCTCTCTCTTTGTCTTTTTTATGCGTCTTGACGCACCCGGTCTTGTTGTTGTTCCTTTTCACCTTCCGGTCTTCCTTGTACTCTTTCTCCTTTCCCCCTATTGTGATGTATAGCAATAACCCGGATTTTTAGGTTTTGTCCATCCACACACAGACAATTGCCCCAATTTTTTTAAAGCAGTTGGGCAAAGAGCTGTATATTCTGGCTTTTGTAACTATATATAGATAGATACATGTACATTTGTACACATTCAATCTATTGAAAGTAGGATAGAGTCAAACTTACACTTGAGAGAAAAGAGATATCTTGTATCTACTGAAATGGTTTGGTAGGACTGGGAGGGAAAATCGTTTTTGTACACTACTCCAAATAGCTTTTATTTTATTTTTTTTTTGGAGACAAAACTTGAAATTCAGTTTGAAAGAAGTTAACTCCAAGTTTTTTTTTTTACTGGGACAGGTTTGTCGAATTATTTCCCAAGTGAGGGATAGCATCCCACACAAACAATGGCCACAGGAACAATCTAGCTTTTGAAAAGTTGGGAGTTTAAATTACAGGGATTTGATTTCATGGAATTATTCATGACTAGGAGAAAAAAAAAACGATATGGGATTTTTTCCAAGGTATCGCAGAGCCAGTTGCGAAAAAGTTCCAACGAAGATTTTTTTTTTCCCCTGGAAGAGGATAGTTGTGGAATCTGATATTGAGGGAATGAGCCGAGAGTTTGGAAATGACAGAATGCGGAGAGATAGCGGGAATGGCCTAGATCCATTCCTGCGGTCGATCTTGTCATTTGATCTTCCCCCCTAACGAAACCTTAACTTCCTTAAGTAACAAAATCCTCATTATTACCTATAAGTAGGACCAAAGTTAGGGTTCCCTGTACACAAATGAGCCTAATGGTTTTCAACTCGGGCCCTAAATGGGCCAAGTTCCGCTTTGACTATATTTTAAAATTATTACTTACTTTGAGAGGGTTGCGGACCATTTTCATGGTTACATACCTATGTGTACGAATGCGTACATTAAAATACTAGGAAGATTATATGTGCATGTCTATATTTATCTACATCTACGCAGAAAAAAATCTCATGTGCAAAAATCCGCTAAAACCTCGGGATGAATAGGAGCTATTGGAATGATCTACGTGGCAGAGCCCAGGAAACTTTTAATGGTTTTGGTGTATATCTATCAACTTGGCTTGGAATCCAACCCAACCGCGGGTTCCTATAACTTCAGGGGAAGGGAGAAAAGCGCCCTTTGACAACTTTGACCTATGTATTACATAAATTGGAAACTTTCCGGGGATCGACGACGAGAGAAGCTATTATTTATTAGCGAAAATGACGGCAGATCAGAGTGATCCTTGAGGAGTGGAGCAGTTTCCTTATATCTTGTTAGTCCTCAGCTACATGTATTTTTTCCCATCTCATATTTCACGGACTTGAGATCCACATGGATTAGAACGGATAACGGAGGAAGAGAGTAAATATTGTTCATTATTTCGGATTGTCATGGGATTAGTTATTGTGTTTACAAGTAGAATAGCCGGATACTCATAATAAAGGATTATGGGAGGGATGAAATCTTCCCTTCCTGACTTCCTCACTGACAAAATGGCTCAAGTGTTCCAATAAATAATTCTTCTCTCTTGAAATCCCCATCGTAAACTTCATGACGGGCCTGAATATTTCTAAGAAATTATTTTTTAACCCAGACAGTAGATATACGCAGAGTGTGTCTCGACTTAGCTGGGACCCAGTTCCAAATACAATATTTATTATGTATTGTTATTCTCTCAATAAAATTCTTTGATTTGGGAGCACAACTGCGACTATCTTTGTATAAGCTGGGTTAGTAGTAGACTAGGCTTTTCCATTCAGGGCTACAAAACCGGCTCAATTTTTCAAAAGAGACATTCAACTTTGTAGGATCTCCGAGTCCTTTGAAGGATCTGTCCTTTGTCTCTGTGAAGAAGCCGATTTGGATATATGGGACGGAGTCGACAAAGAATTTAATTTTGAATGCTATATATGGTAAAGTCCAAAGGGAATTGTCAAGGAGTCCTTTGTAGTTGGTTCCATTTTCTGTTTCATTTGTAAACAAACACTTATACTTAAATTCATAGGAGTCTCGACTAGTATATTATCATGTATGTATCTACACATAGATAGAGACCTGTGCCACTTAACATGTTTTTAATGTACTTCACCCATAGGGAGCATGTATAGAGTCTCTGGATTCATAAGATATACATGTCCCACGGCTGGAGTCAAAAAGAATGGAGTTTTACATACTTGGATCAATGACGGCTTTACTTGAGCTTCAAATTCTAGAAAGTAATCGAAGAACTAATTTAATTCCGAACAATCATCCCCAGCCCAGAGCAAGTCAAATGTAGAGCAGGATCTATCATTAAAAATATCATAGTAGGAAAATAAAAGAATCCCTTAACTATTTCCAATGGCGGAACAATTGGGAAGAATCCTATTCTGTTAAGAAAAACAATTTGTTTTTCTTTTTAACTCCCAATTTCTCACCACTATCAACCGTCAGGAGGCATTCTGAGGGGAAAGTTTTCTTGTAGATTATCCCTTCCCTCGATTTCCCATCACTCACAAATCATACGGAAACGATTTCCATTTGACTCTAACCCAATTCTGCCTTTTGATTCTCTGAAATTAAACTACCACATACAGTGCTATCCAGATTTAAATTAAATTTAGAGCAAACTTGATAACATGCATTAAGACAACTTTGTTCTCCTATGTATTTCTGAGACAGGACTTTTGAAAAAAAAAAGAAACTTTTCCTAACCAATGGAGCTCTCTCAACAAAAGGAGGGAAAGTTTTTAAAGAAAGTGATCGCTTTTATAAACTCCGAGGTTTCACATACGTCATTGCTCGTTTTTTTTGAAAAGGCACTCAAAATAAATTGTATTCTTTCTCAATGCTTTGAATGCAATTAAAAGTTGACGACTTGTTCTTGTTCTGGGATTTTTTTCCCTCCTCTATCCCTCCTCTGTTTGAAACTACATGAAGATAGATAGACAATGGAGAGAAGGATAGATTGTATTTTTTTCTCAATTGTTCTACTACACCAGAGTAGTGAAGAAAAGTTCTTTTCTTGTTTAGATTTTTTTTTTCTTTCTCTCTCTTCTTTCTCCGATTCTTTGTCCTCTCTCTCTCCTCTCTCTCTCTCTCTCTCCTCCAGAGAGAAAAATGGTCCTTGGTTTACAAGAAAATCTGCTAATGAAGTCTAGAGTCATTAATTTTTTTGTAATGAACAAGCTTGACTGAATCAAGTCATTAATAAGTGCATGGGAACTCTGCTGGGAAAAAAGTACTGGGGGTTCCTCCTCGTGTGTCCTTATTTTCATCAATGCTAATTTTCTGGTAAACTACACTTTCTTTCATCAATTGGGTCAATCATCGTTAGTTGATTTTCTGAGTGAAACTTTTACAGAGTTTTCCTTTTTTAAAACAAGTCAAGGGGAAAAGTTTGATTGGGACTACTACTGTAGAGCGATAAATTCATGGAATCAATGGGTTATAGTTTTAATTAAAAGTATGTCCCATTAAGTCTATCTAGTATAGTGAGCAAACTATTTTGTATTTAGAAATAGAAAGCGTATCGAAGTCCCTCCACTCTACTTTTGTGGATTCTTGGGAACTTACTGAAATTCCCGTTGACTTTGTGGGGACAGTTCTGGGAAGCTTGAATGAAGGGGGTTTTGCTGTATAGAGTGACTTATGTTCGTGTTAATGTTTGAATGCAGGACTAACAAATTTAAATCTAATTTCCACAGGTTTGCACACCTACAGTGGGGACGAGCGTCTGAGTATCAATTTCGAGCAGCCAAATAACTGGAAGTTGAGGATCAAGACCGTGGACCGTCATGACCAGGGTGATTATCAATGTCAAGTCTCGTCACATCCTCCCATCGTTCTTCACGTCACGCTTACCATTATTGGTAATGGGACATTTAAACTAACTTATCCTTACGGCCCTTTCCAGAGTTTCCGAATTCATAGGGATCTTCCTCCACTCTAACGAAAAAAACATGTAGGGACATGGTCCTCGTGCCCATAAAATGTAACTGTGGAAATGTAGGAATCTCTACAGAGGTCTAGGACGCTCAAGTATCAATCAAGCACCTACAATTGATAGTGACGCGTTTCAGTTTGAGGAAATCTCCCTCGGGAGCTGAAACCAGTTAACCGGGAATAAGAAGAGTTGGCACCAAAACACTTCCCCATCTTTCTTCCCAGCTACTTGTTACGTGTGTAGAGGGAGTTGATACAGATGTATATATCTGGATATACGTATAGTATTGACTCCAATACTTAAACCATACTGCATTATAGAGATACATATATCCTCACGTAGATATAAAATGCACGCAGGGGCTGACAACATATTCACAAGCTGGACTGGTCCATACATAAAACCAGGGATACTCAAAGCGGTACATAAAATACAGCATCTGACAGACCAACTCTAGCCTCATCTTTCCGAGGGAACAAGGTATATTTGTAATTACGTTTTTGTCTCCCCGCCCAAAAGGGAAGACAAAAGCGTGGGAGTTTGAAAAAGACAGAAATTATTTTGCTGAATGATTGTTTCTTGTATCGTATAGGCTTTAGTGAGGGGCTTCGTGCCAGTGTAAATTATTTCACTATTTTTACTTGTCTTCACTTCATTGAGTCCCCGTGCTGGAGAACTTGTAGCTTTGTAATGATCACAATGGGGCAGGAGCAGAGCTACAATATGGGGAGGGAAGAGAGACAAAAAGAAAATCCGTTTCTCCCTCATGTATCATTAATAAAAATCCTGTCACTTCTCTTGGAACAATCCGAAGAAAGGATGGGAGGGAAATGGAATAGAGAGAGAGAGAGAGAGAGAGTATAGGACTACGAACGAGGAATGGAAAGTTAGGTGAAATCCTCAGCATTTATTATTTGCTATAAGTAAATGCTCTTTGTTTACTTTCCAAGGGTTTTTTTTTTGTGTGTGCCTTATAGCATTATAAAGGTATGACTTTCAGGGGGATAGGATCCCGTAAAAATTCCTATACCGGAGTATTTTTTTTTCTCATACTTATGGAAATTCCCATGCAAATAACCCCTCTGCTGGTGTGAATTATTCAGGTAGACCGGGGCATATGTGCTACTCTGCATGTTGAAATGTTGAAAAACTGGAGATACTGATGGGTTCCCCTCCATAAGAGTGTTATTTGTGTGGGCAAATCCTGAATTTTTCATTCCATGAAATGTGAGCCTTGCACTGTATGTCAGGAACAACTTGTGAGCAATAAAGAATATACTTAATACTACTCCGACACACGTGGAATGGGTGCCTGGTGTTGTCCAACGTGGGACACACATATGCTGGGGAGCTATATCTATAGATATACGTGGTGCTCTCAGTTTTATGATAGCATTTTCTTTGTGAGGCTCCAAGTCCCACATAGTCTTTTAACTTTCCGAGGGAGGCTTCTATGTATCTACATACATATATACGGGAGGAAGTAAAAGGGAAGATTTTCTCCAGATAAAATGTGACTCATGTTGTAAATGCTCCTTGGGTCGTTTTCTTCCTTGAGAGTCTTTAGAGAGGACAAAAAACCTGTATCTCCCCTTGTACATATCTCAGTCCCTTCTGTCCCTTTCAATTATGTACGCCGTATTTCGGAGGATAGGTGAACGTGAGGAGGATCCTCACTTAAATTCTATCCTATTTTCTCCTATCTTTTCTCCGGCCTCCCCGACAACGACACCATACCGCACGCTAACTTTTGTCACAAACTTCTCATCCCACACGAATATTACGCATAGGAGACACGTGGCCTTCTCAAAGCCCCCGGATCACCTACTATACCGGGTATCAACTTCTCCCGAACAACTCCAGATCCAAGGATGTATCTATGTAGATATCTATACAGGGTCGCAGGTGTGAGAGCGATCTTGAACTTGAGACTTGTACCTGTCACAGGAGTAATAAGAAATCTCTAATTTGTAGTCTGTAGTATATTTATTACTCTTCTGCATTCGCCTCTTCCGGGTAGAAGTTCTCAGGAAATACATTCCTCAGAAATGCACACACACAGCACAATCTACTACACTGTAGTAGTTCCATTAATTTAAAGCTGCACATTAAAACTTTACATATTTAATTGTATCACACACGTGAGAAAGAATATTTATTAAGTGTACCCCGAGTGTATTATGTATCAAAATATGATAAAGTCCGGCTCATCCACTCCTTGGAAGTTAGCGTCAGATTTGGCATAGCTGTTATTACTACTTGGTCCAGGCTGCTTCAAGTCAATGAGGAGTGTTGTCCCTGTATTTTATACAGAAAACTTCATGTATAGGAAAGAAGTAAATGTGTATGTATGCACATATGTGGGAGTAATATGATAATGAAGTAATTTGGGCAATTTGAAATTAATGAAAACAGATGGTAAGTGAAATAAACTTTGAAAAATGATCCGGAGATTGGTTTTGACAAAGGGAAGTTAATTTGAGAAAACTTTGATCATATGACAAGTGAGAATTCCATACATACCTCGAGAAATGTAGGAGAAGGCCGGGGACTCATTCCTCGGGTACTTCCTAGAAGGATCGGGCGGAATGTACGGTTTATTTCGAATGGGTGCAGCGTCTGTTTGTGAAACGCCGAGTGAAATTAATTTACTGTCGTCTTGTTTCAGAGGAGATTTAGACTCTGGCTCCATTCTCTCCAGACGGCCTTCTCCACAGAAATGAGTGAGGATTTAAATGATAAAAATGAAAGTTGACAGTCTTTGGCAGTACCTATAGATCTGAGTAGTTAGAGACACTATCACGAGACACTTCCACAAATTATTGGAGGTCTCGTCCAATTTCCCACTGCCACAGCCCTTAAATCTGGATGGGTTTAGTCAAGGTTTATTTAAATTGCCAAATGAGTCTCTTTAATGAGACGTCGATAGGGTTGGTGCTACTTCGACGTGTGTGTGTGTGTGTGTGAAGAGTGCTACATGAGTCGATACTGAATTCTGTGTAGAAAATGTCTCCTATACACTATTGTCAACCCAGAAAAATCGATTTTTTTTCAAGCAAATTAAGAACTTTGTGATATGTTTCCCAGAATGACAATCGTCTGCAATTTGGGTCGCCCTTGAAAATGATACTAGTGAGATATGAGGCTGTAATGGCTCTGATAAGGACTGACATTAGTGATAAGACCAAGTGTGTAATTCCCCATGGAGTTTGATAGCATAGTCATAAATCGTGGGATGATTTTTGTTAATGTGAAATATCATTAATAGTATGCTCCACATTCAAGGTAGTACACTACAATTGAGAAGGAGGTATTTCAGGAGGTACATATGTTCCCTTTGAATCTCTCTCATACAGTATTGTTACTGCGGGGGAGATCTTATGTATTTTCATAAGGGGATTATTGAATACTCATCATGGTTATGGAATTACTAGGGCTTTGGAGGCTCCCTCAATGTCTAGCTTATTATATATACTTGAGGAGCATTGAGCATGAGAGGTAGCAAAACATGAGGTTTCCCATCCGAGGCACAAAAACATGAGGTACGAAAATAACCAAAACCACAAAAACCTTAGGTAATAAAAATATTCATAGCAAATTGAACTTGCTTTTTCCTATAGACTGACGTCTGGAAGGTGAACATATTGGAAACCATAAAAAGAGCTAGGACATTAACAAGAGCTGATTCTGTAGCACTCTTCTCTCTCTCTCTCTCTCTCTCTCTCTCTCTCTGCATTGCCACTTGCTACATTGCCTCACCACATCAAGGTTATCCTTCGTGCTAGTTATGTATTCTCGCAGAATTGCATTTGAACATTAGCATACCCAAAGGATGCACATCACTTGCATCATTTAACATTACTGTAATTATGCGGCTGTTGTGCTCCGCATTTTCGAATCGTGCAATTGTAGTAAGTTTACCGTATTCCACCACAAGATTATCAAATCGAAGGCTATACATAGGCTTTGCTGCAATAAGCATTCAAAACAAGTTAATGTAATGCAGAAGCTCCACGGAATTCCCCTTGAAATGAGTTCATCTGCATTGGATTTGTAAAACATAAATACTAAACACCAGTATCTAATGATCACATCTCCCTCATCGATTTGGTTCGAAACTCAAATTTTGATCCGGCAATCTTTGCGCCATCTGGAAAGCTAATAAAGTCCGGAAACAAACTTCAAACACCAGGAAATTATTTACTGGAGATACTGTTCAAGGACAAGGACTCATTCCTGCAAGAATGATTTACCGATCCCTTAAATTCCCAACCGCAGACCTAATTCCAAGCCTGATATCAAAAATTCTAAATTGATGATAGAAGAAGTCTTAGGAATAAGTGGAGCCTTGAAATAAACGGATCTATAAAAATACGATGAATATTGTTGGTGGGAACTACATATGATTACTATTATTGTAAGTAGTATGTATATAGGAAGAATAGATGATTAAATTCAGCCCATGATTCCTATCATGGATGATGAGTTTTTATGCATGACGAGATAAGGAACCAATATTTCCTCAGGATTTGGAATGCATACAGAGAAGTATGGGAATTGTATGAGGGAATTCTCTGGAAAGGTATTAGCGGACAAGGTACGTACTGGAGGAACAGGGGCAGGCCGCTATAATTATATAATGTGCATACCTACATACATATAAATAGGTGTTACATATTTGGATGAAGTAGATGACAGTTGGGAAGTTGAAAGGGGGTTAATGTAGATATAGGGACAAGGAGTCTAGAGGACATATCCTTATGAGAAGAGTGTGGTTGCTCATCGGGAAAAAGCAAAGGTGAGGTTGGGATAGAGCTAGAAGCCATTCCCGAACGTGAAAGTAATGGCCAGGAATACAAATGGGTTGAAAGGAAGACAAATTGCTAGGAGAATAATTCTTTGGCCAGGAGAACTCCAAGTGTAAGCGACTTTGGAGACCCAATAAAAAGAAATTCCATTCCCATTTTCAATGTTACCTTCCATATATGTCTCTGTCAACTAAGGCGAGAGTGTATCGTCATTTCCATGCATATATGTATACACTGGCCTTGGCTTATCTCTCCTACCCGGGAACTTTTCAAAACTAGGGAAGTATTCTACCCCATAGCTTGTATACGTGAATCCTCTTTGTTGTACCCGCTGAGCTTTACTACTTCTCATGTCTTATGTATCACATTATTTCCGGTCTGATGACAATCCTGACATCCTTACTTAACATGGGGGATGTTAAGAAACTAATGTTTCCGAACATTCAGAGTCAATTCTTGTCCTGGAGTTAGAATTCTATTACATTCCATAGTCACAGGAATTCAGTTTCTCAGTCCCCCCTCTCAGCATCACAGAGGGATCATTAATAATGTCTCGGTCCTTACAGCAGATAATAAAATTGGAGTCACAGCAGTTACAATCATTGCATATAGTGACAGATAATTTACAAATTATTTTACCTCAAAGTCAAGTAGTCCTTCGGAGTGAAAGAGTGAAAGAGTGTCTGGGTATTCCCCGGTAAAAGACACACAGCTGTCCCTTAAATAACTCTGTGGGGGGTTCCTTAAATGACAATTAATGTGGAGGGAGCTAATTAATGAAGATTCTTAATCTGACTCTGTTTTCTCTCTTCCAGTCCCACAAATAAGTATAGTTGATGACCTGGATCGGCCTATCACGGATAAGTTCTACAATGCGGGCTCAACGCTGGAGCTCCGCTGCGTCATCACTCACCTCCCCATCCTGTACACGATCCTATGGAAGCAAGGCAACAAAACATTGAATTACGATACCTCTCGTGGAGGGATTAGGTCAGTGTCAATATTTATTTGGGAGTGTCCATCATCAATCCCAGAATTGCCTCCGCTAATTAGTCCAGTAAATAGGCCGGGTATAATAGTAATTTAAGACTCCTCTCCGCCGTATTACCATTCCCCGACTCCCTTTCTCTCACTCCGTCCAATAAATTAGCTCTATTCTTGGAGCTAGTTACCTCCCGACTGGAAATGGAGGCTCTCTCATCTCCCTCGTTTGCGGACGTATCATCTGGCAGGAGCTAACAGTTATCTCATTTTTCCTCTCGGGAACTCCTATTGTTACAATTTACTCTCCGAGCTCTCCCCAAGCCTGTCTGCTCACTTGTAGATAGACTTGAGAGAAGTACAGATGAGCTTCATCATTTCACCCGACCACCACATGAGTACCTTAATTAACCATGTTAGCTCTCCGTACACACTTCTCCATTTATTTTCAAGGGAGAGAGAGAGAGAGAGAGAGAGAGAGAGAGAGAGACCTCGGATATTTGGGGAGGGAAGAGAACATGTGCGGGAGTAGAAAGTGAAAATATAGCAACAGGCTCTGTCCGTGATTCCACAAATCCTTTTTGATTGAAGAATTGTTCACAAGGTGGATTTTCTCTTCCCTCTCTCTTTCTCTCTCTCTCGGATCTTTTGTATTTGACGGGCTGCTACTGTAATTCTCTCTATATGCGTTTATGATGTGAGGGCATTTGACTCCCGACTTTAATATATTACTGCCATGTGTGTGTAGTTGTATGGAGTATCGTGAGTGTGTGTGTGTGTGTGTGCTTCATCCCTGGGAAGATTGAGCACAGGCATGCCTCACATTCGTCAGAATAACATGTTACATTATGGAGTATAGTAGATGATACTTGTATCTATGTATATGTGAGGGATATGAGTGGGTATGGATCTATTTTTTGAGACATTGCACAACACACATAACTTCCGTCGCTTTTACTTTTACCCACAGTTTTTTTATGATGGAGTGACTAGCTATTACTTTTCCTATAGCCCTGTGGATATGCAAGTCTGTGGCAGCTGTTCCAGTCATATGTGATCACAGGGGTGTACGCTAAAAACTCATAGCTTCACATGGCCTGCCACATACCACACACACACACACACCAGTTCCAGGAACGATGATCTTTCTCCGAGTTGCGTGAACTGTTTTAATGAACCCCGCTCCATGGTATTACAGTGACAAATCCTAGTAGTATAGACTCTCTAATATTAGGAGATACTACTAGCTGTGTGGTAGTCCTCGTAGGACTTGGCCCTTGTCGTGAGGACTGGGTGAGCCAACATATCTTTCCACTCTGGCACTTCACATGAATATAAATTCCTCCACTCGTACCCCCACGTCCCAATAAATTCCAGCCTTTTTAATACTCACGGCTGTCATCAGGATTTTTTTTTCCAGACCTTCTCCCTCCTCTTCACGCCTTCTTCTTCTTCTTTTACCCGGTATAAAAATTCCTCATAAAAAACTCCAAGTACTTAAGATACAGAAGCTACTTATATTTACTACCATCATTGTTCTTACCTTTGCTGACTACAAAACTCTCAGAGTCTATATTGTCCCTTGTCGTTGTTTGTGGGTGATGGGTTTTCTCAAAATATGAATATCAACCTCTGAAAATGGATTAGCTCCATACTTTATGCCAGGCGATCCTGACAGAAGGAACCTTATGGGTAACATACTGTAAGTTGTTGTCCTATACCCTTGAATAAGAAGTATCTATACATAAGTATACATACTAAAAAAGATACATTCCTAGGCGGATCCAATACAACACATGCGAAAACACATAGGAATAGTTCCCCACGTGTGTAAGTTATATAGGTAATGTAAGAACTGTGATACAGAAATCATTAGGTCGAGAGCACGATTCCTTCCGGCCGGATGCCTCTCAGTCATTGTGTATATGATTATGTTCTGTGAAAGCCGAGGAAGGCGAAGAGAAAGGAGAGAATACTGAGGGGTTTATTATGATACTGTCACTTGCTGTCAACGTGCTTAGAATCCCCAAACTTGGGGGAAAATGGGTCTCGAAAATTAATTCTCGAGAAAGTAGATTAGTTGGGGAAAGATCGCTGGGAGAATTATACCCCAACCGTAGACTTTTTTCAAATTTACTCCCATCCTCCTACACAGTATCCACGCTCCGATGAAAGTTAATTGCACTTTAATGTTTTCAAAAACCAAAGGAGCTCCTGACCTTTAAAAGACG
The DNA here is from genome assembly GCA_947179485.1 of Allacma fusca. Taxonomy (NCBI): domain Eukaryota; kingdom Metazoa; phylum Arthropoda; class Collembola; order Symphypleona; family Sminthuridae; genus Allacma; species Allacma fusca. The sequence goes on along the minus strand of OX359248.1, from coordinate 16,100,181 downwards.
TTTCCATATACTATTAGATATGCGTGGAATATTATCCGCATACATATATCATGTACACATTAATATGATTTATTATGGGATTGTCACTCGATGAAATTATTAGGATTAAGAGGAAATTGAAATTGACGCATGTAGTGTTGACTCTGGAATTATTGCAAGATCAGGGAAGTTTCCCCTTAGAGGACAGACACTATTGAAGAACATTTCAAGAATTACTTCATTTCAAGTAAAACTAACACGACCATAAATTGGAGGGAGAAAAAAGTCAGACACGTAGGTATAATTATACATATAAGTAGAATAGAAGACATGTGTGTAGATATAGCTAGAGAGAAAAGGCATGGCTGGAGGCGAGAAAAAAGGTGGATGAATCCTTTTGAAAGACGTGTGTACATACCAATGTGTAATATATAGGTCGAATTTGATAGAGGAATGAAATTTAAAGGGAAAAAAAAGTAGCTGACTCTTTCCTCCGACAGAAATGTTATGAATCAAAGCCTCCTTGATGCATGTAAACATACAGGTTCTGGGCTATAAAATCCTAGAATTTTTGTCTACAAGACAGGGAGAGTTTAGCAAGGAAATTTTTTGTCAAGTCAGCAGCAAAACTTGTGTCGACTCCAGCAGCAAAGTATGATTCAAAAGAAATCTGATTTTCAAGAGTTCCAGACAGTCTTTGAGAGAAAGAAAGGGGAAGAGATACAGGTTCACTAATAGGGTTAAGGACTACCTGAGAAATACATGTAGGACTTTTTGGTATGTATGTTCCAAGGAATAATTTATCAAGCTTAGGAGGAGAAGCCCCTCTCCACGTTATGCACGTAAGAACCATCTATACAGACTCCCAAGTCTCAGTCCTATTAAGAAATGAGGGTTGTTGTGAATACGTATAGGCACTGGGAGCTTTGGGTGCATGTCTTGTCTATAGTCCTATCTACATATATCTAGTAATGTGTTTACTCCCTATACATTATGTAATGGTATGTTGGGAGGCGGGTTGAGAGCAGCAGCACCTCCATCAAGTAATTTGTCTCCAGTGTTAAAAGTGAGAGAGAAATGTAGTTAAGGTCTCCGGCCCAATTCCGAGCCTACTGACTTGTCTCCTTATCTTCCTCCTTCCTTATTACCAGAATATGTTTTCACCCAAAACTTTCCCTCTTCCCATCTCCCAATTCGATGTGAGTCATTTCATGCTGTGCTTTTTCACAAGGGTTGATAAATGCAGTTGTACCGGGACTCGACAGAGGTTTTTGCATTCCCTGAATCCACAAATTTCTCTTTTTCACAATTCCTAATCCCAGCTCTTTGTCCTAGGAGTATCTTATATACAGGAGCTTTGCAAATCAAGCATGCAGTTTTAGTTGGGCTCCCATTTAGTCATCCGGGATCCATCACGAATAAGTGTAAAAAAAATTGGTTGTGGTTTGAGTTTGCATAAGAGAGACAGGACTAAAGAGTGTTATGATGTCATGATGAGATCTTGCACCTCCGTAATGTCCCCGTACCCCGCACAGTTGACAAAATCAGTGGACCCCATGGAAACGGTATCTTTTGAAAGCCAGGCGGATCCGTAATTGGAGTGCTGGGGTAGATATTCCATTGGACTTACCGTCTTTAGCCTGGGGTATATACACATTGTAAACATTCATGGTATAACGAGTGTACTAGAAGAGAGAAGACACAAGTGCTTTCATTTTGGGAGTGTCCTCGTTGGTAAACAGACTGGATAGTTATGTGTACTATGTCGTAGGAGGTTATCCCCCTTTCACAATTTTCCTTCCTACATGATATGTAACTTTTTTTTTCTCCCCAAAGGCTATACGTATATTCAGTTCAACTCATCAGACATTCACGTGATGTTGTTGACTCAAAACAAAAATTGCTAATGAAAATTTCCCTATGATGTTATACACACATGAAATGTATGTATGTACATGCTCGAGAATAGTAAATTGCTACTATACTTTTTTTTAGATTCCTTTTCATTTCAGAGTTTTTTTTTTTTTTTTTGGAGGGGATCTTGCAAGTTGTTCTAACTCCGTGTTGTTTTGTGTCTGATGCAGTGTCAAGACGACAATACGTAAAGAAGGAGCTGTGAGCGTGCTTTACATAGCCAATGCCAGGAAAAATGACTCGGGTCCTTACATCTGCTCTCTGGGGAACCTAACTCAGAACACTATTCTTGTACATGTTATCAATGGTGAGTGCCCTGGACATTTTTCTTTTCCCTGTATACATACATCCCATCTCCTCCGCAGCTTCCATCTTATAATATCTGTTTCCTCGGGATAAAAAAAAACTAAAGATCCCAGGACCTGCTTGTTCATCAGGAGATCCCTCCGTTTGGATTTTTTCCCTACTATGTAGGTTCTACTGTATAGGTAGATACTATAAACTAACTAGCCCTTAAGTGTAATTCATAACTCGTTCTCATTTGCGACTCCTTGCACGACCCCTCATATCTTGCCAGCCTCTGGGCTGGGCACTCGTAGCATGCAGTGCACCTAGCCTCATATATTATTTTGTAGTTTACAGTCTGCACTTGGAATTTCCCCCCCCCCAGAACATCTCCCTGGAATGTAATGCTCTAATATGTAAGAAAGTATTTTCTTGTAAAAGTACGGTCAAAAGTTTATTAGATGGTTCTATGAAAAAAAAAATCATATGGCTATACTTTTTCTCTGGATATTTTTGCACTTAAAAGGTAATCCATTTTTTACTAGATACTTGATGATGCTTCGGACGGGATCTCCTTTGTAGGATAAGTTGCGGAAGATAATTTTTTAAGGATGGTTAAAAAACCCAATGTAAAACTGTTAATCTTGATTAATTTATAAATGAGGCGGGAGTTCTTTGGCGGAGTTAATAGGCTCCTTATCAGCCTCGTTATGACTCCTAATGTGACTACTATGCTCGGGTAATTTGGGAGTTAGCAGGAGCATCATCATCTAATTATTATTATCCTTTGGGTCCTGGGTCCTAACCATTACCATGAAATAATTATGATGCTGTTGATCTTCCTCATTATCAGTGCAGGATCTCATGCTATGAATCTCTTGCAGGTGAGTTCCCCATGGCCAGACAGCACAGTGGAGCTTCGGGGATGAAGACGCTCCAACTCTCTGTGACATTCTACCTGCTGATGCTACTTTTCATACTGTTTTTAATGTAAAATAGGAACTACATACCTCGACTTTGTTGAATGGTAACGTCGGATCAGGACAAATTGTTTTAGACAGATGTTAATGTTAATCACACTACCATTAATTAGATATATCTAACAGGAGTAAGTTGGAGAGAGAGAGAGAGAGAGAGAGAGAGAGGGGATGAGAGTGTGAGAGGATGAGCGCTCATGAATTCCAAGGGTTTCGTTCCGGCCGATCAATATTCTATCGAATAATTTTAGTGTTTCTTTGTTATACCAAAAAGTAATACTTGTATGTATCTATACATATTATATATCTATATATATATATATATATAGAGTATGGGTCTAAATGTGTGAACTATATATAATAGATTTCATTGACTTATTCTGGATTGACGTAGGATGGGAGTGGATTTGTTTGAGAATCTTTTCTTATTTTTTTTTCTTATCTCTGAGAGACTCTCCCTTTTTCCGTCTGTCTTGAGTTATATTGGGAGAGTGCTGACAAGTGACAAGTACTTACTAGTAGGGATTCTTATGTGTTTGCTCTGCAGGCTCATCTTTTGCATTGGAAGAAATCACTAGGAAGAGGAAATCTGTACGATTGTTATCTTTTTGTGTTATTAAACCATTGTTGTTATATTTACTGTGTACATGTAGAGTGCATAGGAAGTATCCACATATTATTTATGTATATCAGTGCTTGAATGGGAGAATGTACAAGGGGAGACGGGATTCGATGGGAAATGGGAGGGAAGTTGTTTTAAATAAATTTCAATATTTAAATCCCTTCAAGGTTTGACAGATGAGAACTTGACGGAGGAGTGTTGCTTTGATTAGGGGTTTCTATCCCTACAAGGGACTGACATCCCTCTTGGAACAACAGTCAGTTGATGGGATAATGAGCGGAAGGAGGATGTAGGAACGACAGCAAATTGCACAAGCAAAAGTACTCCCAGCGAAATTCGCATAGTCAACGGGAAATCTCCCATAAAAAAGTGAAAAAATGGTCAATAAATGTCACATTTTTTTTTGTCTAACTGGCTCTTTTCTTTCTTCTTCTCCTCTGCCGGCAATAGCCGGGATAAATCATATTTCTCCCAAGCATTTCTCAAACTACATAACTCGCCCAGAACATATAGGACTTAAGTGAGCCTTCTTCTCTGAATTTTAACTCAAGAGGATAATATGCACATCGGAACGAACAACAAGCCCCCAATCATTTTATCTCCCACTATACATGAGAATCTCGTCGTCAATCTTATCCTCAAATATTTACATTCCCCATACAATGATTGCAGCCTCCTACAGTCGTGTTAAAATTGCGAAAAAGGAGATAACATTCAAATAAACACTCCGCCAACATTAATTGTCAAGCTAAGACCAACAGCGAAGACTCCCAACCTTGGGATATCATAAATACTCCGAATTCTTTCACCCGTGAACAATAATAAGATAAGGATTTCACAACATTTCTAAGAATGTCATAATAATTCATTTCCCAACTCAAAAGACTCTCAAATCTGAATGCAAAAGGAACAGAAGAAGCTTGAGTGTTCCACAACTCCTATTTTCCACACGTTGGACTGACTCGCCCTTGTGCATACGGACCAAAGCCCCTCATTATTGGACTTAATTCATGCTTAATTTCCTAGATTGTAGTTGTTTATTCGTGTGAAACCATTTTGGTGGAGTCCCTACTACACTACACTACCCCATTATTTAAGCTCCCCGTTTCTTCAGCAGCTCTTTCCCTTTGAATTTATTTCCATCAGAGATGTATCTATCAACTGGAAGATAGGGCTGGTTTATTTCGTGGGGGATTTACGAGGGAAAAAACTGCAATGTTGTCAGTTCTCTGTAGATGTGGTTTTTGATTTGAAATCTCCTAACCATATAAATTTTAGGAGTGAGAAAAAAAAAACATTAAATTCTGGAAGAAAATAAATTTAGGTTTTTAAAAAGCCATCTCTTAACTGTAGGTGTGACGACACGGCGCCCCAACTTTTAACTTTTTCCCAAGTGAAACTTTCAAAGTATGTTGTGGCCTGGCGTACAGTATGTATCTACTGTACTTCAAGCTTTTATAGGAAAATGTTCTCCGGCACACACTCCACACCCAACCCCGCTCATATGCTTTCGGGTGTGAGGAAAGTAAACTCTTTTACTCAAGTTTTTCACGTCCCTAAGAAGGAGTTTTTAGAGACGTGAAAAACTTTTTGAATAAAAATGATTCGGGAAAACAATCATTTGTCAGTGGGGCTACTCTCTCCCACGTTCTCCTGATAATGCTGGACGGGGAAGTGAGCACATCAGGATGATTAATCTGGGCCAGTAGTGTAGAATTGGGCTAGTGGTATCTTTTGGGGAACCTACATATATCTACAGATAGTGTGTCACATTAAGAAAATACATGTGTTTCATATACGAGTGCCGTATACAGATTCGGGGGAAGCCCGAATCATTACTTCTGGCTAGAGTTACAGGGAATTCTTACAGTGTGGGGAAGACGCGGGGTACATATTTTCCGAGTAACTTAAAACTTGGGATTTCCAAGGGGTTGGAATATATTCAGGGATTTATTTTCCCAGGAATGTTTACTAATTAACAGCATTATAGTTGTCTGCGGGTCCTCCCTGGGTTGAGAAGGGAAGGTAGAGATTGGGAAGAATAATATTTATGAGCTACAGCTTAAATCCCTTGAGTAAATATTAACTTTGGAAATTCCCAACGTACAATACACACATACATACATACATACATACATACATATGTATCTACCTATATGCTCATACCTACAGTAAATATAAAATAGTTTGATTTTGCAACTATAAGATTCTCCATTGAAAAACAATTTAAAAAATTACCACCGTCCTATCTGTGTACAGACACACTGCTGCTGTGAGATTACCTGACTCTCCAGTGGAGCATGTACGGGGTTCGACTGGTCGGAGCGGGGTAACAGATGGTCTTGTTACGAACTAATGGGATAATATGAAGGAACACTGTGGCACTCAGCATCCGTCTGGATTGTTTCGGCTGTAGGTATCCATCTGTCAATACAAGGTTCGGTGCCAATATTTCCCTTAGTATCGTACATACTGGGAGTGGCTAGTATCATGTGCTGCTACTACAGGGCTAGGGAAATATTAACTCGTCCAGTGCATAGAATTTCCCTCAGGAAATGCAAGGTAACTTAGCCCTTGAGGAGGAGATAAGGTACGTGCATATACATACATACATACATACATACATACACCCCGAGTGGATAGGTTTTTTTTTAGAATTTAGGGAAGCGGGTGCCTGGAGGATGGAATTTTGGCGGATGATGTAATGTAATAAAGTAGGTTTCGCCATTTGATGGGCTAATTGACACAAGGAAAGGTTGCCGACATGTAACGAGGAATCTGAAAACGGAGCAGCCTTGACAAGATGAGTTAAGTTTGGGTCATATGCTGTCAGCTGGTTTGAAGCTAATGTAATACAAGTTGCACCAGACTGTTTCCAAGCTTCCGGAGCCATCGACATGGAGAGACTCGAGAGAGAGAGAGACCCAGCTACTCCAGTCATTCCGTCCCTGTATGTACGTCCATGGAGGAGCAGGAGTGGAAGTGAAGTATAGTGTATGTAGTAGAGAGAATTTGAAAAACAAAAACGCTTCTCATCTCCTCTCCTCCTTTAAAGCCCATCTTGTAATAAGAGGTACTCACTAAAGCCACTGGAACAGTAATGTAATCAACCGAAAGGGAAACCCGGCTTCGGAGAGAATTTCTACCACACATACAAAGACTCTCAAATACCTGAATCATGTTTTCAACACACAGTCCACCCTATAATGTAGATATATACAGTCCTAATACTGAAGCTTCAAGGAGAAAGCAGATTTACCTCCCATACTTCATCTCCTCCTCTGACCTCGCTCACAAATACACACACACACACACACACACACACACACATACACACACCCACGGAAACATATGCACTAAGACGGAAATGAATCAGACTTTGTGGTCATGTAAGTTTATATAATTACATACACTTGATTATACAGTAGAATATATAGTACGCAAGTCTTTACTTGATCTCTATCGTGTGTGCACATGTAAAAAGTAAACTTCCTCATCCTATAGAATCTTTAAGTGACAGGCTCTCAGGCTATACTGTACAGCTCAAGGTTATTTTACCAACTGAAAATAATTGGGATTCGTTTAAATCAAGTAGTAATAGTTGGGACAAGTCCCTTCACTTGACTCACCTAATTTCAATAATAATTCTTTAGATAATGACACTTGAACAAATAACCCTGGGATGGAAACAAATGTGCTTTAAAAGTTCAGCAAACAATTTACGAAAGAAGGGGAGAATTACAGGGGAAAGAACGGATAGCATTGAATTACAGGGGAACATTTCCAAGTATAATTTATACCTATTTTACAGAACTGTCCTACTTTGGAGATGAAAGCCTCAAGACAGATAGCAAATCCCTTTCCCTTGCTAGAACAAATAGTACGATGGTTTCTTTTAGGATGAGTTAAAATCAAATTCTGAGAAAACACCACCACCGTCTATATGTTTATAGGGAAAGATTGTTGGGGAATTTTGGCACTGTCAGCATGCGGAACATTGGACGAAACAATGCTTCCCCTCTGTCATTATTTGTGGGTTTAGTACTTCCAGGGAAATTTAGATTTTCGCAAGTTGACACTTCAGTGACAATAAAGGATATTCGGGATATTTGGAATCCTTCAGGCTCCGCATTTTGAGCGGTTATGTTTGGAATCTATAAACAAGGGAAATGGAATAAATTTTTGGCAACATTCTGCCAGTCAGTTGGCTTCTGGGATTTTGTTAATAGAAACTTCACCCGTGTGTACGTGTATTTATGGATACATTACCATATGTGTGGGGAGACTTATGGGGACATGGAAAAAAAAATATAGGAGTAGTACACACACACACACTGGTTAAATAGAGCGAGCATACGACAAAATGCAAATTTTTCTGGGGGAATGGGAGAGAGAGAGAGAGAGAGAGAGAGAGACAGGAGGGGAAAAAAATCTATGGGAAAGCCATAATTCAGATCTATTGACAGTTGAGGGGAAAGTATATGTGTCAGTTATATTTTACAAGTTATGCATGCTGACAGCACGATGGAGAGATTGAGTTGGTCGGTTAGTTCCTTTCCATACAACGGCCTTTATAAAATTTGTGTTTTCCTCCATTTGGAAGGACTTCCCTCCTGTTGACGACCAAGCATCTCCAAACACATACCACTTATGCACATACATAAAAAAACAAGATCAAACTGAACCCAGTTTGATTTTTGGATCGTATTCTTTCTCTATACTTTCCCTCCTCCTTGTGGTACTACATATACATATGCACTACTATTATGTGCATGGGACTGAGGGCAGGAGAGTCTTCAAGTTTCTCCTCCGTCTCTCTCCATTTAAAGAAATGCCTTCTTGAAGTTGAAGCGGGCTGAGTAGTGGATAAATAGGTTGAATTTACCTTGACAGTTCGACTTCGTTATAGGAACTGGTTTCCTTACAGCATGAGACAAGTATCGATCGTCATTGGAAAAACCCCGGAAAAGTGAATAAAAATGTGCTTTCTTTATCTGTCCATGGAGACATCATTGGAGAAAAAAGTGTCCTCATAATTTTAGTCAGTTGCGTGTGCATACTGCATGCTGCATGCCTGAGTCTCTCTCTCTCTCTCTCTCTCTCTCTCTCTCTCTCTCTCTCTCTCTCTCTCTCTCTCTCTCTCTCTAATATCTACATACAGCTTGGTTAGCTTCATTTTCTTTTTTTATTATCATCTCTCACTGTCCTTCTTTTGTATTTTTTCCTTCCTGGTAGCCTTGGTAACTGCGGGTTCCGCATTTCATCAGGTACAGGAGCCAGACCCCATGGTTGTAGATACTACGTACATATGTATGTATGGCTCTCTCCCCAAAAATCCTTTGAAGATACTAAAGACGGGAGTGAAGGGAGCACTCCACACCTGCCCAGTCTAACTTGGTCTTTAGAATTCCTCAGCATTCGTAGGGATTCCTACTCTCCAGGAGAGCCGGCACTGTCCCTATAGAGAGTCTGCCCCCAAAAGAATCCTCAAGATATAGCCTGACGTGATTAAAATACGTACGCCAGAGTGAGTATCATGTGAGTGTTCAATACACAAACCAAGTCAATCATTTCCTACCTCATTTGCCACGAATCCAATCCTGCTAACAGGATACTCCTTTATCATAGTATAGGGACGGGGTCTGTAGAGGCTGTCAATTTACTTTCGCATCGATAATGATCCCACATCAAAAAATGAACGCCTCAGGTTCAATACAAGGAAAGTATATTCACATGGAAGTATGTATCCACCTATACAAGTTGGGAAATCTTCTAATCACTTACGAACCATTTGCACCTCAAGAAACCTTTCAAGGAGGTGCTTATACTTCAGTGTCATACCTGCATAATGTAATAATACAGTTATATATATATTTACAGGGACAGATCCAATAATTATTAGGACTGTGTGGTAATGGTAAGCATAGTCAATTTCTTGAGATGATAAAGGATTCATAATAAGTATCTATCTCTGCGGAGGAGGGAGATGATGATGCACTGTGGAGGAGATGGAGATGAAGTAAGTTGTTATTTGATACCGTTACTTTTCCCCCCAGTAACTACTACAGCACGTGTAAAGAGGGGAATAATAATCTAACATGTGCTTATGCAAAAAAAAAGCACCACTGCAGACAGAACCTTCCCAGGGTCTTCCGAAGGCTAGAGGGAGTGTTTAAAAAGATTATTGCATATTCTTGATAAAATATTGAATACAATTATATAAAGTACTACGAGAGTAGATATAGCTAGGGTTGACTCCGACCTTCAGGCTAATGCCCAGTGCATTAAATTTTGTCATATTTGAATATACTCCTCAAATGACTTTTATTTAGTGGAATAATGCAAAAGGAAGTGAATGATTTGTTGAAGTTCATATTCCCTATGGTTGTCTTCACTGCAAGATATTATCGTTAAGGATCTGAAAAACTCCGTTTTGTACAACAATCCCACAACTTGTATCTGCAGATAGAATAATGTAGAATATATTCCAGAGTATGAAATAGTAGATAGATCTTCCATGGAGAGGCAAAATGATCTTGATGCTTTTTCAATTGAAAGAAAAATGTTCTGAAGACGTTTCCAGGAGGTCGTTCGCTGAAAGCAAAATGATCTGCATGTAATTTATAGTGTGTATATTTTAACGTGCATGTACATATGTAGTTCCTCCTGCACTTTTAAGGGAGAATTCCATACTCCTTTTGCTTCTTCACGGAGGATATGTAGCGTTCATCCCTTTGCAATACTAGTTTGACGTGTTCAAGAGAAAAACAATTATTCATCTTTCTGGAGAACTCTTCGCCCCTTGCTGACTCTGACTGACGAGTGGGTTATAGAGTGACTGGCAGGGGAAGGAGTTACTTGGTAGAGATGCACATGTACAGATCCAAGCATAGGGAGAGGGCCCAACGTGATTCGTATATCTATATAGACTTGAAGTGAAAACTGTCAGTAAATTGTTCAACAAGAGATCTCTTTAAGTAGCTCAAGTTCTCGACGATTCCGTTTTTCACTCCTTTTCTTCTTCGTCCTCGCTTTCTCCTGCCTGGTGGTGTGTGTGTATGTGTATGTGTGTGTGTGTATGTCTGAGGACCCGAGATATTATTACTACAGCGTAAAATGTGTACAGAGGATTTTGAACGGAGAAAAAACATTGTTATACAAAACGGGGGTTTAGTATTGTCAAGAGAAATTCAACGGAACCTTGTTTTCATTCTCCACCACCCTCCATGCCCTTCTCAAGTTGACAGTATTTATTTCCACTTGTAAATGTTCCCCAAGTTTTTTTACATTTCCATGTCTTGACAGCAATAGTAGTGTGTATAAGCTAGAAAAATCTACGTAGATTTATAGATACTACCTTACAAACTCCCTATTGTATTTTGGTACTCTCAAAACTATAAGACTGTCTCTCCTCTTGCAAATTTAGTAAAAAAAAAGGAGCTGACATTAAAAGTAGGATTTTTCAACGAGCACGATTATAAAAGTCCGAGTTAATATTAGGATCAGTTACTCCCACTTTTCTTAAAACACGACGACAAAATTCGTATGGTTGGGACGTGCCGCGATAAAAAAGAAGTGGGTTACGTTACAGCATACAATAATTACCGTTGAGACTAAATTCTCTTTTTTTTTCCTGGGGAAAATATATACCAGGACGTGGGATAATATGTACGAGAAAAAACAGTGAGAAAGAAAGCACTTGAAAGTTGACATATTTCTGGAGAATAATCCGATGTACGTATGGAGTCCCATCCTACATACTGAATTGAGTATTAGGAAAGACGAAATCCCGTCCAGACCCCACAGAATAAGAAGGATGGATGAATTTCCAAAGTGTGTATCAACTTTTAATATAGAGCAGTGCTTATAAGTGCTTTATATTCCTCCACACTGTAGTTATACACTGTAGATATGTACACTTACTTGGAGGAGATGGAGAGAGGACTGGGAAAAAAATTGTCTTCTTTCATTTTTTTTTTGGGTGAATAGTCGCCTAGGGATTATTGGCAGCGTGGAGTGAAAATGATTCTTGCACTTGTTCCATTTTGTTTCCTTGGCTTGAAAAATATACTTATAGAATTTCCAATGTGAACTAACAAATTGTCCTCATCCTCATCAATGTGGAACGGAAGTGGGACTCGAATCTTGAGACGCCGAGTTTGTATGACATGATAGAAAGAGATACTCATGGAACTACCCAAGCTCCCCGGTATATTTGTTACGAAGGGTTGGTGAAAGCAGAGCAAGAACTTATTACATGCTGGAGCGAACCTGAAAGAATCCAAAAAAGAAGCCTTCTTTTTTTTTTTTACTACCACGTTTCTCTCCTACCATATAATATTAGAAACTTGTGTGAGGGAGAATTGAGGCGAACAAGTCTCACGTAGTAACCACCACCGCACCGATACCGCCACCAATACACAAGAATGGATCCTTACGGGAGCCAACTCTGTAAAAATGGGATCTAAGGATAAAAAATGACTTGACATATTCCCTCGGCTACTACCAACCCATTTTGACTTATGAAAGAGGATGAGCCCAGGCTAAGACTCTCTCTCTCTCTCTCAGTCACAAAGAACTCCATATACATGGCTCTTTGTTTCCCACAAAACTGATTCAGGCTCAACTTTTCCTAGAAACAATAAATACCTCCCTACTTCATTCCAATACATTTGTAACTCCCTTGTATCCGAACTCATCTCTTATAAATCCTTGACAGGAAAAATAAATATCGACTGTAGGTGCATAGATGTAGATGTAATTACCTACCCATGATTAAAAAAATTCCAGGAGGATTATAACACATTATTTTTTGAATATGAAAGGGGATGATGGGAAAGTGATCCTATTCTTTATTTTCTCACTCGGTAGTTACTATAGTAGTTTATAATTTGACTCTCAGTAGATTTAATAATAGAAGCCACAAAATCATCAGCTTTCCTCATTATAGTTTTTCTCGTTAGAGATAAACAGTCTCTTTTGAAAAATAAGACATGTCCTGGCTGAAGCCTCTGAAATTGACTTGCTTATTTCTATGGGGGGGAAGGAAAGTCTTAAATGAACCAGAGCTTAGACGATAGCTAGAGTTTCTTTCTTGGAAGTTGGCTGAAAGGAAAGGAGGGAAGGAGAGGTTCAATTTTCTCTACATGTGTCAAATAGAGGTGAGAATGTAAGATTATGTTGTACTTTTGAGCTGTAAGTAGCTTTTCTACTTGAGTTTTGAGAAAACATGAACATACTTACCATGCTATACACTGTGATTCCATCCATGAACATACGAAACCTGAACTGTTCCAGAATAATAGTGTACTGTAAAAAAAAAAAAAAAGTAGGCTATTGTTGTCTGGTAACTAGTGTTGATGCGATATGATACATTGTGGGATAGAACTTGTGTATCCCTTTTAATGGATAAATGTAAAGGTGTTGGCATACATACCTATATCTACCTATGTATCTATAGTAAATTTTTTTTTTCAGCAAGAGTCTGAGACCTATAGGAATAAACAAGGTCAGCCCACAACATAGAAATGGAAGTGAATGAGCATGTATGACACTTACAAGACGGGAGGAAAGAAACTCAATTCCTGGAGGACATTCGCTCTGCTCTAGAAAGCACGAAACACCATGCGGGTGCTGAAAAGAAATGTTAGTTATTTGAGGGTGCTCAAGATCAAAGTAATAATAATAGAAATATGTCACCGTAAATAGAAGTAAGAAGTTATCATCAACTTAAGCTATTTTACTCAACCTAAGCTTTTTTCTATGTGTATGGGGGGCGGGGGCGGGAAGTTACATGTGGAGAGTCTGAGTCGGGTGCGTAAATGCTGGGAAATCCTCTAATGGATGCAGGGCTGCAGCTTCCTTCACATTGCATCATCTTCATCTCCTAAGGAATAAAAGAACGGAATGATATTATATTATGTGGGACAAACTATAGAACTCACAGCATTTTTTTAGATTAGAGTATCTATGTATGTATCTATATACTTACAATAGTACGTATTAGTACTACGTATAGATACATACGCAATGTGCGGAGGTTCCACTCTCAAGGAGTGTCTCTGAAACTGCATTTCATCCTTATCCTTAACTTTCGGAGTGAGGGGACACTGTGAATAGATATCCAGGAATAGTATACCTTCGGGTACCCGCACCTACTACAGTATAGGGATAGATACTTGAGATCCATGTCGTAATATCTACAGTTCTTAAGGAAATATGTAGGTCATTCGTCTGAAGATAGAGAAGCATGGATGTACTGGTCAGGATCCTCTTCAGATGCAGATGTATGTAGTAGGGATCCCACTAATGCATAAGGACTGATTGTGAGAAAGTTAAGGAAGGTAATCGAGGAGAAGATGACGGGATGAGTGGTGGCTACCGCGTGACAGTGCTTCAACTAAACTTGACGAGGCTTTGGGTCCCCAAAGATTCCGGTGATGGGGTGGGAGTTTTCCAGTCCAACTCTATATTCGGCATAGATGACCAATCCTTTTCATATGATGATGATGCAATTTAATGGCTCACTTACCACCGCTAGTGGCTCTTCGAGGACGGAGTATCAATAATAGTTCGTCCTGGAAGATAGAGAGTGGTGCGTTTGTCAGGAAAACTAATGTTGACTGCAGAGACTCACTCAACCGGCAATTTGCTTCTTTCGGTATTCAATCATCAACTGACTACAGCAAAAATGTAGTTGCTCTCGAGGGGATCACATAAAATATCGGGATATGTATAGATATTGTGTATTGAGTCCCACGAATATTTGTTTGATCATATCCAAAGAGTTTTCCAAACAGTCCGGAACAACGGCAAATCCCAATGTCCACTTGTGTGCACCAGAGCAATATTAAATACAGTCCGAATTAATAATAACTTGGTCAGTCATCAGCTCACAACCTTTGGCTCAAAACTCCCTTCAACTTTTATTTAGACATGGATGTCATTAGATACACGTAACAATTATGTGCCTGGAGCAATGACACGACAAAATTAAATACACAAGATGGGATATATACCGTGACTGAAAAAGTATTCTCAAAAGACATCTCAAAATGAACCTCGGCTTGAAATTGAGGAAGTCTCAGTGAGGCAGAAATGAGACCAGATACAAACAGAGAGTTTAAAGACAGATGATACTCCTTGATGAGGCGACGGTGTGAGATGATGAGTCTCAAGGTACAAAATCAGATATGATATATATCTATATATCTACTTATGATATGTAAGTAAAAAGAGAGGATGTCATACATACTTATAGAGGACTCGAGACTCCACAAAAGTAACTTTACAAGAATTGGGAAAGACCGGCTCATTATCTCCAATCCAACAAAAACTTGATGAGGATCTTTGCTCATTAATTAGAGACGAGTACAAAGCGTCTGAGTGGATATGGCTCGACCAAAAAGTCAAACTTGTTCTATCTTGGGCTGGAGGCTTCACTTAAGCCATTCTCTCAGTTGGATAATCCCTATCATGTTCCTATCCCAGATTACAGAAACTGTCAACTTTTACTTATTTGAGCCGTACTGCTCCAAATTCCACATTCTCCAAGGACATGGTCTTTTCAAATGAATGGAACAGATAGGATCCAATCTAGTAGGTAGTTTGACTGTCATTATTTAACACTCCACCCTTCCTATAAGGTGTAGTCAAGTCTGGAAATCAACGGACCTCAAAAGGTAGTTTAAATGCAATAACCTGACTGATGGGGGCTGTGCAGACTTCCGAAAACTTAATGAAAACTTGGAATTTCCTTTGGAACAAGATAGTCTTTCGGAGGAAATTCGGTATTCTTTCCTACCTCAAAAGTAATTTCAGGGAGGAAAAGGGGATCCCTACTTTTCCAAGCCCCACATGCACCACACTAAAACATGAAGGTGAGGTCTTCTGAACAACTCCAATTTCAAGTTTACCACGTGTGTTAGGAATACATAAGCAATCATCCTTATGAGGAGCGTACGAAAGCTGTAAAAGATTATAAAATCAATATTTGTTAACATTCATTAGTAACACTCTTGAGGATTTATGGGAGATCCGGATGAGTTGCTTGTTTTGAGCATCCCATCCTTGTATGTACTTTCAACTCTGACTCCTTTCACCGACGCTGCTCTATGGAACCGTTGAGACAATACAGATACATGAGGAAGACTGCGGTAGTGGAACACTCTACCTCTGAACCTATCTTTTCAGACTTATCACGTCCGTATGCACCCAAAACGTGAGTAATGCCCGACATAACCGAGACAATCAAAACTGACCTACATATTACAGAGTAGGGAGGGAAGTCAGTCGGATGTGAAACCCGGGTTCCACTTGAATAGAAAGTAGTGAATGCAGGAGTAACACGTGTATATAGTCACCTACGCCAGCTGAGGATATGATGAGGTCTCATCAGAGGAAACTCTATCAAGTTAGTCAGTGTTTCTTGAATGCTACCATTAGTTACACGTAAGTTGAAGACGTAAAAAGCACAACTTGAAGACTTGCAACTTCTCTGCGTGACTAACTGACTCTTCTGGGGGAAAGTTTGATTAAAACTCACTTCTTTTTGGGAAAGCCTCCTCCTCCTCTCCTTGCTCAACAAGATATAAGAGAAAGGCTTGAAGACCTCTATAAATCCTTCGTACTCAATATTTTGAGAGGATCAAGTAAGTGAATAGCTTGTAAGAACTATGTCCGTAGCATTCTGTCCAAAGAGGAAACAGCTCTCTCTCTCTCTTTCTCTCTCTTTCTATGTATGAGATAAGGGAGAAATGATTGTAAAGGAAAGCAAATTCCAATAGAGATAGTTACTCTCATACAAAAACTATTTTTGGAACCCTCTACAAAGTACCCCACAAGGTATCTCTCTATCTGTACAAATCCAGACACCCTGGAACTATCGCTATTATTTACATACACTGTCAGCGCCTCCAAAGACTCTGTGTGTGTGTGTGTGTGGACACAACGGAAAACTCAAACCCAACAAATTCTTCCCAATGATGATGACACATTGAACGCACAGAATCTAGATTTATTGTACCCACGCTTTAAAACTTATTATTTCTTGTGTACAGCCACATCCCCATGACATATCTTCTTGAGGGAAATATTCTCTTTGCAAAACTTTCCTCTTATTACGAAAATTGAGCTCAGCCTCGTCCAAGGGTACGTATTACATCCTATAACGGTATCTACATATAAGTTAAGGTTAAGAAATTAACAGAATTTTAACTTTCCCAATTACCTTGAGCTTGGCATGAAAACTTAGGAAGTGACACACTTACAGCAGGGCTAAGTTACAAAAGTGATAAAAGTGATAAAAGTGATAAAAGTGATGAGAATGATCCAATTTTAAAATATCAGAAGAAATTGAGCCTTTCAGGTAGAATCTAAGGACTGGGCAGAGTGACTATGTTTGTATAGTTAAGTATCTGTAGATACTTTGTGTGATACGATTACATGTAGGAGCTGATTGGAAGGTATGACTCTGCTAGGATTGTATCTCCCTAAATGAATAAATTACCTTAGAAAATACTGGAAGGGACTTACGGGAAGTATTTATAGATAGGGAAAAGTTGCGTAGAGATGAAAGTGAAGTATGTATATCTAATTATAAGATATGATCAACATCAAAGAGTATCAAGGATAATTTAGTTATTTCTCCCGTTACATAACAACACATTATCATCCCAGAGTGCTGAAAGCAAACTCTGCTGTTCATTTATAAGTTTAGCCCTGACTGGGGGCAACTTTGCATGTGGGTTATAAACCCTACTCTCTCTCTCTCTCTCTCTCTCTCTCTCTCTCTCTCTCTCTCTCTCGATAATATTAGCCCAAAAAGTTTTCCGAGATAGAAATTGTTTTGAAATCATTAGAGCTGTTTGTTCCAGTTCATTAGTTGAGACACAACATTAGAAGTTGAAATCGGTTATTTCGCCTTGGTGAGTGAGCATGTTACGTATGACCAGTTCCGTATGAAGTTGCGTACACACAGAAGACAATCCCATCATTACGACAAGTTGTGTGTGCTAACCTTAGAGTGCTCATGAGTACGGATAATGATGATGATGACAGACGTGAAAACTCACATCGGGTCACGGATTGGCCAATGAGTACGTGGACAAAGTTAACCCCCCCCCCCTCTCCCTCACCTCCCCAACTCATCACAACAGAATGGTGTGGAATTTCCGGGAAGGTCTTGCACTATGAACGCATTTCCAGCACATATGTACATATATATCTACGCCTACAGAGATTCTACACTCACACATAATAAGGCATTACACCACAAAGAGCCGAGCATCCTTCCGTGCCGTTGTGACACTTGACTCATGAAACTTTGCCCAGACGGTGACAACTTTTCCATTAAGTTTTATCGGTAAAATTTTTACATTGCGTCTCACTTTGTCGACCCACCTTATGTAAAGTCTCGTAAGGGAGAGTAAGCAGGATCAGTTTAGGGAAGCTACCGCTAAACTTTGTGGTCATCATGGAGAGATCATGGGTAGGGAAAAAGCAAATAGTTCCCAACCAGCTTTCCCCTTCACCTTTTGACACCAGAAGGGCGCGTCTCCCAAAAATATGATCTGGATTGACTCCATATCGTCCCAATTCACCCTAGATGTGTACAAACCTTCAAAATATTGTGATTTGCAATGGTTATATCTTCACAGTCCAATGCTGACGTAAGGAGGGTTAACCTTTTAGGAAAAATCTAAAGTATAGAAATTGCTGAAATATTTCCCAAAACTTTATGAGTTTTAGTGACTTAACCTGGGAAGCCAGGAGAAAAATTTCGTTTATCATCCTGTCCTCTCCCTCTTTCACTCTCTCTTTCTCTCTCTTTCCCATACAAATTCCTAATCACATTTCATATCTAGACAGGCATATTACCCCTCTAGTAAATTACTACACTGCATATGATTACAATTTTTTCCACCATATAAACCCACATCAGTAGCCTGGCTCAGCCGGGGTGGGTAAACAAAGTCCTGGTGTTGGTGAGGGGGGAGGGGTATCTCCCAGTACCATAAAGAATTTGTGAATGGCTTGTGAAAAGAAATATGTACAACACGAGCGAAACCAAGCAAAACCAACTGCGGGACTTCCATTGTAGTGAGATTATTCCCTGAGACTATTATTATGACTTTAGTCAGTACAGCCCATAACCCAAGGTCTTATTTATAATCCTCCCTAATAAAATGGACAGTGAAGCGGGATTCTGAAAGAGAGTAAAATGGAGAAGTCAAACGTTAAATTCACAAACTGTTTCACTTTCTCTTCTCTCTCTCTCTCTCTCTCTCTGCGTAGCTCTCTCTCCCTCTCTCTCTCTCTGCGTAGCTCTGTTAACTTTCTCGAATGTAATCTCTTGTATACACTGACTCCTCGACTAAAGTCCATTCATAAGGAAAGCGGCTGTAAAAAAAAGAAGAACAAGTGTGTGCGTGAGTTAGTGAGTCAAACAACCCCGGGATAGCCGGATGCATTCAAACGACAAAATTAGGAAAGCAATATTGATCCTAGCACATTATATACTGTGGATTCATGGGGAAGGCATACGACGGAAATTTTGACGGCTTTCTTCTCTTTCTCTCACTTTCCCTCTAAGACATTCCAAAGGGAAAAAAGTCTCTGCTTTCCCTCTTGTCTTTCCCAATGTCTCTGTATGAGTTTAATATCGTCCCGAGGCTTTCAATTTGGCCGAGTCAAAGGCAAGGATTGGAGAGTGGATGATTCCAAGCCAAATTTCCCCCGACCGAGAGCATTACTTACTCTCGATAATGCATGAGCAGCGTGGGAGAATTCTGTTTTTGCCCTCAAAATTCGATGCATACATTTCCGATTGAGACTAATAAGAAACCCCACCTACACACGCGAAAACATCAAAGTTCTTTGGCTAATGATATATACACTCCCCATATCAAATATCTACTCTGCTTTAAACTGAAAACAAACTCATTCCTTTGTATTGTAATAAAATCCGTTACAACGTCCCACGGAGGAACAGTCCCCCATGGAACTTCCTGCATCCAGCTAAGTAAGTTTGATATCCTAAAAACTGGTTTCCTTTGGTGTGAGAGACCATAAAATTATTAAAGAGACTTTTAGGGAAACCAAAGGGATGTCCTTGTTTTTCATCATTTTTTATATCTAATCCATCCTATCGAACAAATGTATGTACATACATGACACTAAAAACAAGAAGGGAATGGACTACATTCAATTGTGAGGTTTGCCAATAAATTATTGATTCAGAACTAAGCTTAGTTTCAGATTCACACGGTCATGTACATACATAAGGACATGTAGATAAGAGAAAGCTTTGCTTAATTGAATTTCCTTATGATGAAACCTATTTGATTATATTTTGGAATGCTATGTGCATACTTTCCACGGAAGTTCGATAAGGGAAGGAGGGCTACAAAAGCCTCCACATGAATTCGGGTCTCGTCGAGTGAGATTGAATCTATTTGACATTTTGAATTCTGTTTTTCCTGTGGTGTTGGTGGTATTCTTTATACACACTGCACTTGAACATGCTGGGAAGGGTTCGGGAGCGCTTGAGGCTTTCCACGATTGACTTGTAAATATTCACGCACACATAGACGCACCCATATACATATGTATCTACAGTATGCACCTAGCTCAAAAGGAAGAAGAACCAAGGTTGAAAATACCAGTGAGGTCGTTCTGACGCAGTAGCATTATCTTTACATATACTCATATATAGAAACGAGATTGAGACTGTGAGAGCACTTAAGTCCATTAAATATATTTGTAATATGTACGAGTACGTACTTAGCGGCTATCGATTTACATTCTCCACCACTAGTTTTCACACATCCACTCTGATCACACAAGCACTCTTGAAAAGAAAGCTGGAGCTAATCCTTGAGGAATCTCTTCCTTCCCAGCATTCTCATCGTCATCTCTTTCCCCTCCACCTCCTCCCCCTTCACTCTGTAATTCCTACCACAACATCTAGAGTCTAATGATGGCTTCCCCCACAATGTCAACTTTCAGACTTACATGGATCCATCAGACTGATCGTTGTGGAAGTAAACATCCCTCTGCTCTGTAAAGGAACCGGCCTTAATCCAAGATAACAAAGTAACTTCCCAATCATCAAATCAGAACTAATTGTGGGAATTTACGGAAACCCCTCAAAAATTCCACTGAACTGCTCTTCTCACTAGTTCTATAATGCTATACTTTGCAAAAACTCCAAATCTAAATGATTTAAAATAGCTCATAAATTCCAAAACGTGATTCGAATCTTAAGTGTGGATATTGGGATCAATTCCACTAATTAATTTTGGGGACACGTCCATTCAGCCTCCTTTATAGCAAATGGCAACTGGCAACTTAGGAAACATGTCTACTGAGTGAGCCTTACATTTTAAACCGATTGTAGGCGGAGGACTGCGTGGAAGAGACTGAGGCTCCCTTACAAGTATCTGTATAATTTAGTGTTACAGGAAGTGGCGGGTCCAAATAAAAACAAATCCAGCGGACCTTGACGTTTTACATTTCATGATCACAATGGCAGGAAGTGCAAAGTTTAGGGAGGAATGTGAAAATCTAGATAGAATTTATTACGAGTAAAAGAATGGAAAATCAGGTTTTATTATAATTTTTTTGATTTATGACGCCGCGGAAGTAGACATTGTAGAAAGGAAGATAAATTATAGGGGTACTTACATCCCCCGACCAACTATCTGAAATGATTAGATTGTTAGAGTGCGTATATTTGTACCTTCATGTATAGTAGAGCCACGCATGGAGCGGAGTTTCAAGGGGAATTATTACCCCATGGCATTTCACATTTCAATTTAGATAAATGGCATGGTAAGGTGAAAACTAATGGGGATTATGGTATTGGTATTTCGGTTGGAACTCTACTTAACTTGAACGCAGATGGTCTCCCACAGGTTCCCCTAATGGCGTGCAATCATTTCATTCCGAGAGACTATAACAATAGGACAAGGTTATATGGCGAAACTCTTTGCACCTTTTCGCATCTTTCCACATGACACGGATAAGCAGCCTCTTTGCCCAGTGCAGGAGACGCCCGGCAAATATCATGAATAACTGAAATTAATGTAGAGCCCAGACGGATGCTCAAAGTTCAAGACTCGGATTTATTGATACAGGGGCGTAACCACATTAAATGGACAAGGTCAGATCCCCTCATATCTCCTATTGCATATGTCTTCCTCCCAGCATTGAAACTTGCTGCTCTTGCAAATAATCCCATCTGCAATAAGTGTTTTGCATTTCAATTTGATGCGCTACATAAAATGCATTAAAATACCATTCAAAGATAAGGAGGCTATTAAAATACTTTTCCGGAGCCACTTTGTCAATATTCTATGATAACGGAGGTTTTACTATCTATAAGAACTGAGTCAGGAGCTCAGGACCTAACAAATCAAGAAAGCTGCTTTCTGCAGACTTGGCGGATTTTTTGGCGCTTTACTTACGATACCCTCAGTAGTGCCTGTTTTTTTACTTCTCGGTCTTTTTGAAAGACGCCCAGGTACCCTGGGGGCTATGACCCCTTCCTGCATCATGGCGCACGTAAACAATGTGGGTTTCCCATTAAAAAAATCCAAGGACACTCATTAAAAACAAGAGCACGTCAAAGAAATGTACCGACAAGTGTTTTTTATACCTGGAGGCTGATGACACAAACCCTTAATTTAAAAAGGTGGGGACAAACTTAATGATAAAAAAATTAAAACTCGTAAGCACGAACTACGAGTGATATATGACAAGGAGATGGAGATTCTCATGTATACCAGCAAGGATTATGAAAAGGTACGTTTTAGCTTTCAAAGTATGCAAGCGGAGGCAAAGTAGCATGTTTTCAAATTAAGGGTCCCTGAATTTGTGGTACTTTTAAGAATTTTGTCGACAATATGACATGACCATACTTACAATTAAGGTTTAAAATCTCTGAACTAATTGGAAATAATAAACTTCAGAGACCTTGACTTTTACTAGCTGTTTCGTAAAAGCCAATACTCATCTCCGGGTCACTGTTCCGATTCCGTGCTCATAGTCATAAAAAGGCTGCGTCCTTCGTTTAAAAAGAGTATCGATATCCACGTCTTCTATTTTTCTCGAATAATAAATTGCGGAAAATCTCAGGCAGTGTAACCGAAAATGTCAAATGAATTACTGGTAGTGTGTTCCTTGCATTTTCAGGAGTTTGGTTTCCTACTTTCCTTATTGGCATCTAATAGTTTTGCACACGATATTTTATTGGATGCGTTGCTGGGAACCTTGGAGGTATATAATTCGATCTAATGTCATCACAGAAACTCACTAGCGATTGCCCTTTGAGGAAAGATTTAATCCCCGAAGTCTTAATCCAATTTTCGGATTGAATCCAAATTGATGACTTTTTTACATTAATTTCTTTTACCTCGTGAGAGACCTTGTGAAAGAACTAGTCCTCTCTTCTGCGATATTTTAATTTTTCGAGAGCATTTGGATAACAAATAATTGTCTCATTTTTCATTCCCATGTTGACCTACCAAGAGGTCCCTCTGGTATTTGGTATTCTCAGACATACTAACCCTTTGGTGTCATTCTCTAATTTCTGGTGGTGCCCCACATTTTGAAATTCACAAAAGTTATCGAAAATACCATTAATTTCTAGCAAACCGAGTTCCATCTGTGGTACGTATGTAAATGTATAACAGAAGTTAATTATACCTACAGCGTAACCTTTGCTCCAGGTGTTCTCCAGGGTCTACGCATGCTACACAACTGTAGCTAATATTTTGTGTACAGAATTTTACTGCAGATGTAAATAAATCAATAAATACTGATTTTCTAAACTAATTGTAAGTCAGAAATAAGAGGGATAACGGAAGAGGATAGCCACTTCTCCGGCCACACGGAGATCGGATTCTGCTTAACTCGACTCAACTGAGAAATCATGATATTACTTGTGTACGAAGCAATATTTCAGGTGCTAAAAACTATGAAAAATGACACTGATGGATTTGAAATGCTTCGGTGGTCATATCTACAAAGATTGTGCCAAGTATGAGTGCTGGCAAAGGCCTAACGTCTAACGTCTTACTAGATTAATTTTTTGTTTCTAGTCATAACTTTTGTAATAATTGTTGACCCTTTGCTTTGAATTATTTTTTTCCTATCCGCATAAAATTTTGTACAAAAATATATGCCTTCAATTTTGTAGGACTTAGACTTTGGGAAATGTGTGTGGGGAGGGAAGCTATTAACGACCCCGCATGAAAGTATTTAACACTTTGTCCATGGAGTAATATGGTAATCCCTGTAATATGGCGTCTCAACGATATCAGACCACACTTTTTGATCAGGAAACGCAGTCATGTAGAATTCTTTGTTTAACCTACTTAGAAATATTTTCTAGCCCAATGAATCTTTCCAACTTAAAACCTTGAGGCATTTTGGAAAACACAGTGAGGTTTTTTTTTGTTCAGGATAATTATTAAGTGCAGTGGATTGGGTAATTCTAAGTTCACTGTACCCTTGCCGCAATAAACCTTTGCGGTGGACATAAAATTGACACTGACTGAGTAATTGATTAGATAGGCAGACTCACAGACTTGGGGCAAAGCTAAACTTTCATCTTGGATTGTACAGTAATTGACTTACTTTCTACAGCAGCGGGAAATGGCTGGGAGCCATGATGACTAAACCAGAAAGGAAAAAACACTTTAGGATAATTTAGGATGGAATGGATGTGACCCCTTTGGTTTACAAAGGATTGCAAAATCTAGCAATGTTCAAGCACAAAAACATTTGATAAAATACGAGACGATTACGAGAAGCTCCCACCGTTTCATGTTTGATGTACAAGACTACAAGGGGAGTGGAAATCCTTTCCTTGCTGAAGCGTATGTACAGAGAGGTTTTGTTAAAAGCATGTATATCTACATATGACATACATACATACACATGTAGATATACGTATCTACATCAGTTCGGGCTGCCAGGAGCAAACCAAGCTATTTTGTTGTTAACTTTGGCCAGCATTCAACTAAAACGATTAAAGTATAACAAATACGTAAACGGAATGAAATTCCCTTCATGACCTGAAGGATCAGCTTTTGTAGTAATTTCCTTAGCGATGCATTATTTGATTTCGGTTTTATGATTCGGAGTCCAAAGAAGAAGTGTTTTATTACTACCATCAGGTCTGACTGTGAGTTAACATTGAGAACGATGTTGTAGATGGAAATGATGTAGAAAATAGTGGGTATTAAAATAAAAAACCTTGCAAAATCTCCAATATTATTCTCGTATGACATAGATTATACCAGCGGGGCTTCATGGGAACGTGGAACAATCACCTGGAACCGACACTAAAGTATTATTGCATAATTCCACCTAATAACCTGGAAACTAGGTTCAATTTCCTTTAGATACAGAGAGGTTGTTTGAGGGAATATTAGGAATTATGATTGTAATTTGCATGGGCACACGAATTTTTATGAGTCAAGAACACCGTTCCATTAGTACAAGTACAGACGCTTCAGGAAGTAGAGCAACATGAGAAGGTAAGTTGTTGACAGGAGTCACAGGTTGTTTGAATTTTTTATGAAGTCCTTCGAGTCAGAACGGAGAATTCCGGGAAGAACGGAGGAGTAATTGGAAGTTATATTTAGATTCTAATAGTACACATTTCCAGCTTTTTTCTCATTTCCGTCGACTACTCACACAGCTAGTATGTACATGGAAGAAGGATTGTTCTTGTCAAATCAGTGACTTGGTCCTGTCATTCAAAAAAATTAAGTGTCAATCATCCTAATTTCAGTGGACATTTATTCCGACTGTAACATTTTTTCTAAAAACGTTCCCTGATTACTGGATATTAAAAATGGCAAGAGAAAGTCCCTTGAAGTTAATTTTTTCCTGGTTTTTTTAATGTTTACTCTGAATCTGAAAGCATAATAATTTTAAAATTCTATGCCTTTAATCACTTACATGCATACAAAACTATAAACGAGCTTACATATAGCAAATGAACAGGTACTGTATCCAGGTTTATATTAAAGCAGAAGGGTAGGTATTGACGTTGATGACTTAATTTTCCTAACAACTCCTACTCCTTGTACCAGATTGGTTTGAGCCCTAAACGGATGTTACAGAATAAAACCCTGATTTTAATTACGGGTAAACACTCTTCCCTGTCTCGCTTGAGAAGAATTCATCAGAACGAATGTGATTGATTATCTGGGAGAAGTTATTAAAATGAACTGCGTGAAAAGTAATCACTGGTGGGTTTTATTAAAATTGTAGCTATCAATAGATACATTGTAATAATATGCAGTATAATAATATAATAAGTGACCCTCCCAAGGTGCATTATAGAAGCTTTTTTGATGGATCTTAAGATTTCACAATGACAGGTTTGTTTCGGAAGGAGCAGCTTACAACCCCACCAAGTCAACGTCTGGTTCTGAGCGTTTCACTAAAATTAATTCCTATCTTGGCCTGGAACTCACACAAGACGATGGGAATATCTCCCAATGTGTAAATGCATGTATGGATTTCATTATTTACAGTCTTTCAAAAATCTGTCAAACTTTTGACAACCAAGATAAACAATTCTCGCAAATGTTATTTTAATGATTTTAAGGTAGCAGCTTGGAGGGAAAACTCAGGGGAAAACTTTCTCTCCAAACTCCAATGGAAAAGTCTTCCCAGAACCTCCGTTCCATACGTGGGCTTTCTCTCCATTCTTTTAGCTTTTATTCATTATCAACTGGTAAATATTTTCTTTAACACCCGTCCCCGGCATTACAGATCACACTATAGTGCATACAATACTATAATGAATGCACGGCACGTTTTCTGCTACGTGTATTTTCAAATGGGTCTGTTCAAAGGAGGCCATGCACCTTCAATTTGCCAAGAGCTTCTTCACATGTTCTTCAGTTCTTCCCTGAAACACGGAGGATACTGTCTGTACATACTTTAACACAACTTGTAGTTTTGTAGAAGTGGTTTCCTCGGAATTTATAATAATTCAGGTGTAAGTACTTACTTCACAGTCCGCATATTTTGCTACTGTGGTCTCCACACATGTGAATATTTAAGGAAGCTCTACTCTATTGTTAATTTCAATCTGCAGATATTCACGTGCATTTCGCTCCTACCACAAAATCGTACTTTCAAGCATTAGCACAGTGTGTACTTCAGTTGTATGGTGTGCATAACAAAACACATTTTTCAAGTCATCAAACTCTACTTCGATGAGCTAAACGGATGGAAATTAAGAACAGCATGTCTTACACTACAGATGTGACTACGAACTACGAATTTGTTATTTCACGTCAACACAATGCTGATTTCTCAAGTTCAGTTTTATGCCAATCGCAGTTATTTACATAGTACATTTCTTTAGTATGCTTAAAACGCTAGCAATTCTTTGCATCTCTGTACTTAAGTTCCGTGCATATGAAAGCCAAATTTTAACGGGTATGATGAAAATAAAAAAGAAAGATAAAAAATATAAGTAATTATATATAAAAATTAAAATAAAAAAACTAAAAAAAAGATATACATATAAAATATATATATAAACAATAAAATGAAAATATAATTATTTAAAATATATATACAAATATAATAAAATAAAAATATATATAAAAAATAATAAAAATAAAAATATGTATAAAAAATAAAATACAAATATATATAAAAAATAATAAAAATAAAAATATGTATAAAAAATAAAATATATATATATATATAATAAAAATAAATATACACATAAAAAACTAAAATGCTTATGTTCCATATAATTTTTTACGTAAGAATATAAATTCCAATTATTCCAATTTAATCACAATTCATTTATACGACTTGGTACATAATAAGCTTTTAATGCAAGACTTTTTGCCCCAAAACGTTGGTAAGTAATTATGTCGAGTACAGCCCAAGCCAACCCAGCGACATCCAGAGTTCTAAAATGCTCATTATTTGTCCAGAGAGGTCCGAAACCACACAACCCTACTGACTCCCTTTACGTGCACCTAAAACTTGATTTGCAAAAGTACTAAAACATTGTGGGAAATTCAAATTTTAAAATCAATGTGCGATAGCTGCTCAAGCTGCTGGATATCGAAGTGTGAATGTTATTATTTCCTTTCGAGTTTCTGTTTCTAACCATAAAAGTGAGCTACTTGGAAAAATATTACTTTGAAGTAGCCAAATTAAATTTTTGAACCGCATGATTTCCGAACGTAAAGTAATTAAAAATGTCTGCTGCACTGGTTCGTAAAGCCTTAGAAATATCGAGTGAAGTAGAAAAACCGAAATCCTCTAAAGCTATCAAGAAAGGTATTTACCGGCTTTTGATTTTTGGTGTTACTTTTTTGCCCTTGGTTGATTTTTTTTGGAGGCTATTTTATGTATATATTCTTAGAAATGAAATATATTTAAAAAAAATTGTACATGGAAGGATAATAGGGCATTTAATAATCAGTAAAAGTTATTTACCTTATTTTGTTCCCAATTACAGCCAAATTACTGAAAGGCAAGAAGAAGAAGACTAAGGAGCAGATCCAAAAGCAGAATATTAAACTCCTGAAAGCGTTAGATTACAAAAGTAGACCTGGAAGTGGTTCATCTTCAAAGAAGTCCAAAGGTCCTAAGAAAGAAAAGACAGCATTTACGGATGAAGATTTTGCCAAATTTGAAGAGGAATACTTTGTAAACGAGTAGTGATTAAGATTAAAACTATCCGTGGACCATAAATATTCCCTATCACACATAATTAAAATAAGAATGACCCCACAAATAATGTTATTGTTCTCACTAGGGACCCTAATGTCCATTGCGTTTGTACTTTTTGGGGCTCCATTTTTCCCTCCTTTGAGACCTTTTGCTTACCCTTTGATACTGACTTTAGCTACTTTAGGTACTTTATTTGTTCTAATAGTGGTTATTGTTATGCTCTTTATAATATGGCGGGACCTCCATCAAGATAATTCAAGGGCTAATTCAAAAACTGTTTCAAAAACTGATTCAAAGGCTATTTCTAAAGCTGATTCGAAAGTTACTCGCCTGAAAAAGGGCAAGAAAGCCATTCATGTAGATTAGAATTTTGTTAAGAGACTTATATATTTGTTTCCATATCATAATAGCTGTTAATGAAATAAATTGTGCAGTATATTTTAGTAAAAGTATGGTAACGTTAAAACTGTTCTGCTCATTTATATTTTAGTTAAAAACTTGTCAGCGTAAAGTCACCAGTCACGTCACAATATTGTCGAGAAATTCTTCCTAGGTAATTTTCGGTACCAAATAATGATCATCAAATTAAGTCACTGTATTTCTTTTGTGTATTTCAGGCCACCTACTGGCTCTCATATGAAACTATTAGAAGTCACAGTGAGTCATTCCCAGCCCCGACTTTTCCTTTACTTATACACTGCCATTCCTATAGCGTGCGATCATGATCATGATCATGCAGTATGCCTTATGTACGAGCACGTTATCAAGTATAAACTCCCTACATTTGAAATTCATATGAATCCTGTGAAGCTTCTTATGTACGTATACCCCACATTATTACATGCATGTGTAGAAGTATGACCTTATCGTGAATTCGAATCGAGGATAGAAAGCACAACTGTCGGCTGGCATTGCCGAAATATACAAGTGTCATGTCAATATTTTGATTCTTTTTATCATTAAACTGAATTTAAAAGAAGTCGAACTCAGTCATAAGGACGACAGACTGGGCGCCTCCTCAAAAGGAGAATTTTTATCGGCACAAGTTGTTATTTTAGGTGTGGTTCCCGGCAGGTAGACTTGTTAACATTTGCAGATGGTGAATCGTTCAGAGAAGAATTACTCAACCTTTGAAACTGTCCGGTGTTGACCTTCGTCAAGATATTCCAGCTGTCATCGGATTCAGAGATTATCGTCAGAGAACCTCAAAAAAATCTTCTGTGACAATCCAGTTTTCGTGTGATCATCAAAGGTACTTATCATTAAGCGGATATACTTTTTTGAATAATATATATGAAGTATGTACACTGTGTGTATGCTATGCGACAAAATTTTGCTAAAATGAAAAGGTTCCACTGAATATTATTTTTCGAGGATGATCTCGGTGTTGTTATTTTGTTATTATCAATGAAATTATTTCTTGATGTATTGATTGAAGAAATTATTGAAGGGGGAGTTGTAGTCACTTTGTCATGTTCAGTGTCAAGTGTATTTAATATAATTTTTTCTGGCACAATCGAATTGTAAGTAGTTTTGTAAGTAATTGTCGAATGTGAGTCTAATTTGGCCTGTATTTGTTGGTGGTTGTTTGTTTTAAGTTTAGTTGTAATGCTGACGGAGTCGGATTTGATGGTTAAATTCTGGTAGGATGGCTCTTTATGAATTGTCCCTAAATTATTTAATCTTGTGTTTTCAGATGGCGGACCGAAAAGCAGAATTAGAACGAAAGAGAGCGAGACTGAATGCCATCCGAGAAGAGAAAGAACGGAAGAAGAAAGAAAAAGAAGCTCAAAGAAAGGTACACATGGAAACCACTTTTTTGTAGGTTATGGCCATTTTTCCAAATATATAAGCTTAATTAGGAGCAATCTTGATCAAGTCAAGTCTAAAAAGTTTGTAGAAAGTAAAACAGAAGGTGTGATAACTTGTATCTCGTCGTTTCATATATTTCATGATGTTATATAGCATTACCGTCGTATTGTCTTTTGGAATCCAATTGTTTTTGAAGGCTTTGTAGTTACAACTTTCTAGTTGGCATAATTATATGTAACTCACTTTGATCTTGGTATTTTTATGACGGATTTCGTACCAAAATTACAAGGAACCAGAAAAATAAATTGTGGTTCAAAGATCAAAGGGATAGTAAGTTGCCAGTAAAAAAAAATTATATTTGCTAAGAATGCGTTTCCGCTTCCGGTTTGAGTATGTTAGTATTATGTGGAATAACTTGATATTAATTTTACAACCGCTGAAACCGGACACCTTGTCATGTAAATATGTACGTATTGGAGTACAAATAGGTGGAAGAGCATGTTCCGTCAATTTTTATAAACTCAGGCTTTACAGTGTTGTAAATCTTGCTTCTTTAGTTGTGTTTCCATGCTGTAAATTATCTGCCGTATTCCAAACAGCCTTTCTGTCTCGTACTAATCCTTAAGAGGCTGGGCTCCGTTCAATTTAATGAGAACGAGTATGTTTTGTATACTTTGTGTGCTTTTGAAGTGGCTGGGTGTGTTTGGCTCGGGCTACTTATAACATAGAGAGATTGACGCATGAACGAGATTTATTGTATAGGTGAAACAGTCTCGACTGCATGTATAAAGAGAGGATTGTTAAAAACGAGAACATCGACTATAAATAATTAAGTGTAATCTGTAACTCTTTTCTTGCCGGTGTGGCTTTATCACCATAGCCATTGCACTATGCACCTTATCAATCTACAGCTAATTATTTTATTTTCATAATCGGATTCATGGTTAAATAATTTTATGATGTACAGTGCCAGCAATCTGTGGCCAAAAATTAGATTGCGTGATAGCTTTAGACAGACATCCCGTCCTTGCGAGAAGATTCTAATAGGATATTTATATCATTGAAATTATTCCTCTTTTGTATCCCGAACCTTGTGTATAATTATGTTTCAAAACGAACCTAAGCAATGCCGCTACCTCATGAATATCCGCATCATGCCTCATTAGATAAATAAGCTTCACTGACTGACAGTGAAAGAGCTAAGCTCGTAAACTTCATTATGGAAACTTACCAAATGGAATAATTAGTTCGGTATAGCAAAACTGATACAGAGAGGGACGAGCAAGAGTAGAAACTGTATGAGAAAAAACTTTGTTGAGATATAAGGATAAAGCTCAGCTTTATATTGCTACCTGTAAAAATTACTCCAGTTGTACAAAGATTTCTGCAACTATATTTTTGAAATGGTTATGTGTTGAGTACAGGAAAACAGAAGGGGTAGGGTTCAACGTCATTTCATCATAATATGTCGGATTGTGTATACAGTTTATGGTGGAACTTTTGCGTTTTTAAACAACCTTTTAATAGTAACACGGAGCATAATTATAGACTACATTCTACACTTTTGGTATCTGTTGCATCTGTCGCATATACGTATGTAACTTCTATAGGGAGCTCACACTTGAGTGCATCTTTCGTGGTCGTTCCACCTCAGTTACTTCATTTGTGTAGTCCTTTTTTACTGCTCACACGAACCCAGTCAGTCTCAGTCTACACAGTTGGTCGAATGTGGACACAGTTGACAAATTATTTTGTGAACTCCCTTAAAACACGCTGTAGTAGCATGATTTTCATGAAAAAATAATTACTCCTGTCAGTTTACATTTGATCTCCCAGTAGCAAGCTTAGAAGTCGTCTAAAAACTCAACATTTCTTTCATACTGCCATATAATCTTACTTAAACGTCTTGTAATAGAAAGAACACTACAAAGATAAATAGCTCAGAAATTAAATATTTGCGAAATTTTATTTCACAATTTACTTAATTCCAGGACGCATGTTTGTTCAATATAATCTGGTCCCTGTAGTCTGTCCTGAATCGTAAATGATTCTCATAGCTGGAAAAACAGTGATCAGCTGCGGTTTCAAAACGTTGTGAAGATATGTAGTGAAAAGTTGTGGTTTCCAAACATTGTGAAACTCTCTCATTCCAGTTGAGAGGGAAAAGCTTGGGAACCATGGGAATTGTGTAAGGATTGTAGATACAAGAGATACTACTACCACGAGCTAGAAGTATTTGTAATGCTGAATGTACATTACACAGTTTCAGATATGAGTGAGAAAGCGAGGTCAGAGAGCTAGTGCCTACACTATATGATTATATCTCATGAGCTAGGAAACTATGACAGGTTTTTCGTCTGGAATTTCAAGCATACGTGCTTGTGATGATTTCGTGACTAGAGTAGCTTCAAAAAGGAATCAATCTCCATAGAGGGAAAGTGTAATGAAAAGAAGTAATATACTTACTGTAGGTGTAATCAGCATGTCTAATTCCATTGAATAGAATATACACGGACATGGATAGAGTGTAGGGCCGGTTCCAGTAGTGGAATAAATCGATTTTAACATCAGTGTTACTCGGGAGTCTTGTCATTAGTTTCATCCTTACGCTGGTTGTGGTAAATCTAGTTAAAGGATGCAGAGTACTTCAAAAAACTGGAAAATTGAGAAGGAGCAGAAATTAGCCAAGCTAAATGCCCTTCGACAGCGTCGGCAAGAATGGGAGACTAAAAAAGCTGCAAGGAAATTGCAAGTAATACATACGCTGGGAAAAGTGCAATGATGTACCAATTATTTTAGTTGAAAAGTTTATTCTTGTATTGTTGTTTTGAAATTACATTTGTAAAATGGGTCATTGAATTTAATTGTTGACTGAATTTCAGGATGGCGGGTCAGCAGACGCTGGTCCATCGTCAATGGCAGATATGGATGAAATGCTTAAATCTTTGGGAGTCGCACCGTTATCTGGTAAGAGTTTCTGATTCCGTTGTTGCATTCTTATTATTTTGACAAATCTTGGTATTTATTTGTGATCTGTAATTATTTCGTTTATTATTTTTAGACGGACTAAGCAGCCTTCAGTCTGGCTCTGGAGATGCCAGCATTACTCCAGAGTCTAGTTTACAAGGATCGTCTGGTCCGAAGAGTACGATCGATTCTGGGCAAAAATCAGAGGATTTTCAAAAGTATGATTCAGACAAGTCTTTTGTTAAATTTATGACAGAAGCGGCTGTAAGAATGATGTTTACTATTTTTAGGAAAAGATCTAAATTAACTGTGACGCAAGTTACTCAAACTAATATACCCGCACTGGAAAAAGTTTCGTATAGTAAAGAAACTCAAACAGCACAGTCAGGCCCGGATCATCGTGACTGTAAGTATTTTAATTTGGTTGAAAAACTTGGCGGTCAGTTATGTTATAGCTTTGAGATCCTTGCATAAATATGCTGATATTTGTTTCTTGAAATGAAAATTAATCTCCCCAAAGTGTTGCATCACTTTGAATGGTTTGATTATTGCTAAAGCGGAACAGTTATTTTTTGAAGCCCTGTGTGTAGTATTTGAACAGTTTGGGATATTTTCAAACCTTTATTTCTGAAGTGGCAATAATAAAGGCTGTGTTCTTGATTTACACTCCTGGTTTCCGTTTCCCAGAATTTACCCTCCAATGAAAATCAGTAGGCTGCCAAGAATCGCTTGATTGTGTAAAACTAATGATTTGCTAAAGACATGATTGGTTAATGAGAAAGTTGAACTATAATACAATGCATTATTATGTCTTGTTAAAGCTTACTATGATATGTGGCTGAAACCACGGAAAGGTAATTGGAACAGTTATTTTTGAAGAAATTTGGATTGTTTCGTAATTAAGAGTGTACATATTACAACGTATTCTTAAAACTTTCAGTTGCTGCTGTCGTAATTGATATTTTTTTTATTCTTAAATTAAGATCAGCGCTAAAAGATTGAGTTTGATACATCCTTATATGTTATTTTATATAGCACGAAAGTAAATAAACGCAGAAAAATCGGTTTCGGTAGTATAATGGACCATGCTACTCAGTCCCACAATGGTTCAACAATACTTGGAGCACATTATGGTGTAATTTGCAGTTCTTGTGTGGCTTTACTTATTATATTACTGTGCTACAAACGAGCATTGTTTTCTGTGGGGAGTCGGAATGAAATGCTTTGGGTTTGCAACTCATAAAGTCCTATCAACGTGTTGTTGTTGTAACTACTATTTTTTATTTAATTTCAAACTTATTAGCTTGGCATGAACTTATCCATAGTTATCTGAATGCTCGTTTGCCTGTTATTATTAATACTACTAGTATTGTGTGTGCGTCCCTTCAAAAATTGTACAGATAATCTTTGCATGACTGAATTGAAATAAGCAGAATGCTGTATTATTGCATGTGGGTTATAGTTTTGTATAAAATGTGATGTTTGGAGTGTACAAATAGTTAGTTTCCGCACGATGAATGGTTTGGAAATAATATTCCCCATGTTTAGTCGAAATCAGTCTAGCCCTGTTGAATCAAATCCTGAATAGCATTAACTTAAAATAGTTACTTGATAGATGTAGAGTAAGAAGTGATGGTTGGTCTATCCTTGACTGATTTGTTGTTTCGTTTTTTTTCTTTTATTTAATAGCTCATGCGTTCGACTATTACGGTAAGTGGTCGTTGTTGATTGAATTCTATCGAAAACAATTGTATGAGCAGACTTGACTCTTTTATTGTTTTTCTATCTCTGTTTTGTCTGTTTGGAAGGAATGATTGATATGGGATTGATATTTGTCTACTCGTGTATTGGAATTTATGTTAGGAGAAAGGAATAGTCATGAAATCATATAGGAATGAATACTAACATAACAAGTGGCAATTATTAGTTCTATTTTTTTTAAACATTCGAGTTTGAAATTTTTCAAGTTCTTGGACAAAAAAGATTTCAGCTTTTTATGGTGTCAATGTGCTCTAAGTTGCATGTTAACATTTTGCAGTAACCTGGTGATGGTTTTCCTCCAGTGTTCGTATTTTTTATACCCGATGTACAGGCAGTTTCTTTGTGAAATTTACTATGTACCATTATTACTTTACACTTCCCGTTTACTTTGTTTTTTTGTATATTTTAAACCTGCGTATATTTCCGACACGTTCATTTTACACAAATCATTCGTTATTGTTGTTGGTATACTATGTAAGGGCTTGGTTTTGAGTTTTTGTGGTTCTTTGTTGTATTAGTTGACTATAATTATTACTTGTATATGTTACAAATATCTTTTCTGTGTATGTCTCTGTTAGTCAATTGTACATCTCTATATGCCGCACTTGACCTCTTCTATAAATCATTGTTATCATGACGAATGCAAACCATGTGATACGGCCAATGAGTCTGCAGACCCAAAGTTGATATTTAAAACATTATCATTGTGTCGCTTATACTAATGCACAGTATGGCGAGCATATAATGATGATGATAAAGTTCGTGTCAGTTATAAAAATCTTGTTACGATTTTATTGCAGCATTTTGATTTATTTTCGGTTCCCTTTTTACGTAATTAGAAGTATGCTAATAGTAATCACATGATTTGACTTATTTTTTTTACATTTCCTTTGCATTATTATTGACGGATTGTTTTTTATATTTGAATTGGTATTTGTTTCTATAATTTTTAGTAGCTCTTGATTTTGATTACTATTATTGCCGCGAGAGTTATCACGAAGATTGGTATGTTCTACTGTGATGTGATGACTCCTGTACTTTGTATGAATACCTACTTTCGTCAGTTTTGTGTAGGGATTTAAATGGAGAGTTAAAAGAATAGATGGAAAGATATATGGGTAATAATTACATCACATTTTGGTCTGTTTGTCTTTGTTTCTTTCACATGTAAAGACGAATACAATCTAAACCCTGCTTTAGAATGGGATGACGAATTTGCAGGTAGGATTTCTTATCTATTCTGGGGTACTTTGCCTTTGCTAACTGCTAAACTAAAACCAGCCGCTGTAAATAAATAATCTCTGTGCAGTACTTATTGAATTTTATTTTCGCTTCTGTTCGTCACTTGTGTTTTATTTTTATTTTTGATAATTTTCCTGTTATTAACGTGGCCTTTCCTGATATTTTAATACAGCTTGAAAGATAATAATAATTTAATTGGTATTAGCTGCAGTCTTGAATTTTTGGGACAATTGCAGGTTAATACTTTCGCTGTAGTTTCCGTATTCTTTGCAAATCTTAAGTAAATGTTTGTTTTGCGGGAGGAATTTACTTATTACATAGCTAAAATTTTGGACATCTTGGAGGTGCGGAATGAGGAGCTCATTACATTAGATGGAAATGACATTTTCTCACACACTAACATCATTTTTACATTCATCATTGTACACAGAGTTATAACATTACGTGTACTGCTGAAACAGATGTGTACCTCTAGTGGAAATAACATCTTGTTGGTACTAAAATTCAGTGGACACATCTGTACCAATAACTTTAACACTGCTTATTTATTTGGGTAGAGAAGCTTTTACATACATTGACATGAACTTTGTGGTGGAGGGTATAGGACGGGGAATTTGGAACTGTGTCAAGAGCTTACAATAAATATCGATGATTGTGTAAAATATGTATAAAGAATAGTGTTACAACGAAAACAGAAAACACAGCTAGGACCTATTAATTTTAATCATGCATAAGCATAAGTATTGATACACACTAATGTGTTTTGAAACAGCACTGTGCAACTATGAATTATAAATGTACATATAAAGTGTAAAAAGAAGCTTACATTTTGCAATCAGAATGTTACCGTTGTTATCTTCGCAAACATGTCACATTTGTAATTGCTAACAAAACCACTGACTAAAATTTCAATTAATGAACCATGCAGTGTGTGAAGTGAACGTGGACGGAAGTGATTCCTTTTTTTTAAACAAAGTCATATATGAGTAAGTCATGTATAATGCATACATGTTATCCTATAGAAATTACGTGCACAAGTATAGAAAGTTGAAAATAATGGAAGTTCTTTTGAAGCTCATTTTTTGTCCTATTTAGTGTATTCAATGTCAAAGTTATGTCCAGTTTTTTTTGTTCAAGTATAGATGTTTTTCTTTATTATTTCAAGTTTTTACTTTTAGTTTTTTTCGTTCTTGTCGTTGATGTTGTCGTTGTTGAATCATGAATGGTTTGACTGATGGTTGGTTGATTGAAGTAAACGTAGTTTTTCATTAACTGTTTTGCCCTAATGCTGAGAGCTTTGCTCTGCTAACGCGTGTGGGGTTCATTGGTATTACCTGGCACAGTATTGACTTTTGATGATGGCCAAGCGGAAGATGAGGAGTCCTCACTGTCGATGGATCATCGGTTGCCCAAGCTGCCTCCAGGGATTTTGCCGCATGGGATGCCCCAGGTCACAGATGTTCAGCCGGCTCTCACGGCAGCGGATTCAGCAAAGCAGCAGGAGGAACAGAAGGCAGCTAAACCAAAGGATTTGAGTGAAGAAGAGAAGCAAATGATCATAATGTCCTCAGGGTTCCAACGCTTCATGGATAAAACTGCTAGAGTTATGGAAAGGGCTTTGAGCGAACGCTACGTGGATATTTTCTATGATTATGCCAAGCCTGCAGATGCGGATGAAGGAGGGTAAGATAGATTTTGAGGACGGTGACTAAATGATAAAAAAAATCATATGGGATAGAATGTTTACGTTTTTGTTTACTTGATATTTAAAGGGAGGAAAAATCAGCTACGAAGATGACTCTAAATAGAGTATTTTACGATGAGAAGTGGTCGAAGAACCGGTGTGTCACTTGCATGGATTGGTCGGCACAGTATCCGGAATTACTGGTGGCTAGTTACTCCAATAATGAAGATGCTCCACATGATCCGGACGGCGTTTGCCTTATTTGGAATACTAAGTTTATGAAGACTACTCCTGAATACGTCTTCCATTGCCAGTCCCCTGTAACTTCAACTTGCTTTGCTAAGTAAGGTTCACAAGGCGGTTATTGTATAGAATTAAATGATTTAATCCCTGTCATGAAATATTTTAAGATGTCATTTATGAAACTACAAATATGCGCTAATTAACACCTTAAATATACAGTATTCACCCTAATCTTGTACTTGGTGGAACTTATTCCGGTTCGATCGTTTTGTGGGATAATCGAGTTGAGAAGAAAACTCCAGTTCAGCGAAGTCCATTGACTACATCCGCGCATACGGTACGAAGGGTTTGGTTTTTATATATGTGTTTTATTTCCATAAGATGACATACGTTGTCCATGTGCCAATAATCCCCTTTTACTATTGCAGCACCCAGTGTACTGTCTGAAAGTTGTCGGAACTCAAAATTCCCATAATGTTATTAGTGTATCTACGGACGGGAAATTGTGCTCTTGGTCTTTAGACATGTTGGCTCAACCCCAAGAAACACTCGACTTACAGCACAGACAAGGAAAATCAGTTGCAGCAACTTGTCTTACATTCCCTCAAGGCAGTGTGAATAATTTCGTTATCGGCAGTGAAGAAGGAACTGTATATTCAGCATGCCGACACGGAACTAAAACGGGAATTTTAGAAGCATTTGAAGCACATCATGCTCCTGTTACTGGAATCAATTCGCACAATGTTCCTGGCCCGATAGACTTTTCACATTTGTATCTTACCTCCAGTTTTGACTGGAGTGTTAAATTATGGAGTTTAAAGGTATTTAAGAAAATTAGTTGCATTGAGTTCCGTTGCGTATTTAACGGCAATAAAAAATTTTAATTCCTTTTTGATTCTATGCAGGAACCGCGGCCAATATATTCCTTTGATGTAACGGGAGATTATGTCTATGATGTGGCATGGTCACCTATTAATCCTGCGGTCTTTGCTACTGTGGACGGTGGAGGAAAGCTTGACCTTTGGAATTTAAATAATGATACTGAAATGCCTACAGCTTCCGTAACTGTGGATAGTCCAGTGCCCGTATCACTGAATCAAGTTTCATGGACTCAGTCTGGACTGCACGTGACCTGCGGAGATGATCTAGGAAAAATATGGGTATATGATGTCGGCGAGCAGTTAGCAACTCCAAGGCAAGATGACTGGACTCGATTTGCCAAAACTATTGCCGAATTGAAAGAGAATCAAGCTGGAGATGATTTAGATCATTTGAGCATCGGTCGCTAAATTAATTCCTTGTGGTGTGCTAATTAGTGTAGTCCTTTTATTAGTACATATGTGGATGAGTTTTGATAAATGTTAAAAATACTAATCTTTTTTTTTTTTGTTGTTTTGCGCATAATCTGTACCGTAGTATATTAATTTATCATTTTAGACCTCCCTGCCCTTGAATCTACATGCTTTGCCCCTTTACCCCAGGAAAAATGAAAATGCTTATTGTTTTCACTACATAAGGATGTAAGTACACATGTCCAGAACAATGCAGAATAAATAGGATTCGTTCCTCATCTCGTTCGTTTTAGAACTACGGTATATTACAATAATTTATTCATGATGAATAATGGATTTCATACATTTCATATCTACTATATCGAAGGGATTAAACCATTGACTTGTTGGCCTGCCATGCAGCCTCCGGGAAATATTTTACTTGTATTTGGGTGCAGGGCTAGCCTCAGTATAATCACGGCCAGATGACAGGAACTGTGGATTACATCAAAAACTCATATGAAATCACCACTCACACTAAGTATTCCACGCAACTATCCCCGTAAAACTTGGAACAATCATAAAAACAACATTTCCAGAAATTACGCAAACTTTGAACTCACTTTATATTGCTTGTTTTCATAAGCATTCCAAGGCTCAGGGTTAGTTTTTCTGTTCCAAGTGACTTCAGGACTCTTTGCTGCAAGCCTCCACAAGTAGAAACCAGCCAATCCAGCTCCAGCAGCGCAGAGTGCATAGAGGGGGATAACCTAATCGAAACAAAAATATACCAACACCATTAGTCCCAAAATTCTGTGAATTGCGCATCAATAACAATTACATAACATATTTTCAAAGTATCCACAGGTAATCTATTTTAAAAACCTAATTCCTCTTCACTCAATCATTTCTGGTTCCATATATTAATTCCTTCATTTTAATTTTTCCAGCTTGCTAAAAATGGCAAAAATCTGTAATTCAAGGACCTTTGACCCGCAATCCGATCGTTGTGCAACTTTTAAATTACTCTCACAAGGTCAACAATAACCAACTAGTTCTCATCGATTCTACAAACACCTGGCTGTTATATTTCCTTCATCCGTTTAATTAACTCAAAAACCTCAAAACTTTGGAAATTTCGCATAAAAATTCCGGTTGATCAAAATTACAAATATTCTATTTACGCTATTTACTACGTTCTTTTTAAATTAAAAATTCCACTTACAGCTGTGTGCTTCTTCATGCTGGTCCAGGTCATTCCACTCAACCCAATGCCTTTCCCCATTTTTCCAATTTGTTTTTTTACTGGTCACTGCAAATTTTGGAAATCCAGAAAATATTTTGGGAAAGCAAGCTTTCGTTAACTCTCCAAAGGTTTCCAAAGCCAATGTCTGCAACTCAAGTGAGAGAGGATTACACGAAGGATGGTGCTAGAGAAGGAACGTTCCGTAAGCTCACATGCGAGTACATACGCAGGCATGTATTCTCTACATGCGTATATACAGAAAGTGTTAGTACAGTTTACATGCGCAGAGGGTAGCCAGCTATATAGTCCTGCCGTATGTAACTACAAGGGGGAAGTTATGTGGCAGTTGGGAGGGACGTGTGTATGGCCTCTTTCATTAAAGTGCTCCAACGCATGCCTTTTAACTAGTCCAATACCCAGTTCAGCCCAACATTGTCCATCAATGATTCTCTCCTCGTGTCAATGTTAGCCCGTCTTTAACTTCTTGGATTCCAGGGCTTGGCCAGTCCAAGCGAGTTCTTAGGAATTTATTAAATTGGTGAGCTCTTTCAATCTCCGCTCATCAGGCCCGAAAGTATTAATTTTATTTCTTTCGTATTTATTTCCTACGGTATTGTCAGCTTCCGCCCATAACACCGAATTATTTTGTTTTCGAGGAAATTATTCTTGTAATAAAGTTTGATAAATGGAAAAAGATATAAGTATACAACATCCGGCCTATGCTATGGCGCAATGAAATCAATATTAATATTTCAGTCATTGCTAATACTCAGTCCGGAATAGTTAAACCCAGCGAGAATTAATGAATGAGCTTTAAAAAGATAGATAATTTGTGAACTAATGCACAACTTATTTTGAATTTTTTTTATTGGTATTGATTAATATTACAACCCATATAAATATACAAATTCGGCCATTAACAATGCAGGATTTGAGGGCACAGAATCCTGAAATATCTCACTGGAACTCAAACATATATAAATACAGCGTACAAAAATCCTTTTCAACCGCTCCTAACCCATATAAGAATGACAGTAAACAATCTTCCAGTTCCCATGTTTTGGCAAATCTGTTTTTAGATTTTTCAAATCCTATTGCATACCATAGTTCAAAGACTGTCTATGTCGTTGCTAACTGCGAGCCAGAAACCGAACACCAAAAACAGAAAATGAGTAAAGTCAGGATTTTAAATCAAAATAAGGTTTAAATGTTTCATATATTCCATATCTTTGGCTTACGTCGTTAACTGTATTAGACAAGCTAAATTATAGGTTCTAATATAGCTTAAATTATAGCTAATATATAGTTTTAGACATCTAACAGACTGTCTACTTTCAATTTTTTGAAAAATATATGTAACGTTCGTTTCTAGGAAATTTCATGGTATTTTTTAAAGAGGAGCTAAGAAGTAAGTACCAGAATTTCCTCGGAATTTAATATAAGTAATCATTTTTGTACTCCGTCCCGTTTTGGGGAAATTACGGGAAGATTTGTTGGGAGGTGAGTCTCGTACGCAGACTGGATTGTGTAGGTCTAAAACCGTTGTCTGTTCAGGAGTTCCATGGAGTAGCAAGTAGCAATAATGGGGCTGAAGTTCCATGGAGTAGGAATAAAGGTCCTGGGAGCCTATACATGTTGAACACTGCTCCACGTTCCAATGCCAAATTGAACTGGGCTCAACGGGTTGAGCAATGTTGGTTCCGAAGGAAGGTGTATAGATGCCTTGCGACAGTCCTGAAATTTTTGGCTGCTACCTTTTCCATTTAAATTGCAAATGCACTGTTCTAGTTAATAGTGTTGAGTTACAATTCGCTTACGCTGATATAAATAACATCACATGCTTATTTCATACGGATTTTTGTAACAAAAAGCGTCATAACCTGCCGGTCCTCCTGGTCCTTCTACTATACACCGGTAGTACATAAGTACCTCATGCAGAGAATTTTTTGAAGACCCTCAAGAAAGAATCATCTGTTATTTGGTTTGTTGTCTCAATCGGAAGTTGAACTTCTTTTGGTGCTCCCACCACTCATTCATAATCTTGCAATGCTTATTTTGAGCTTCGGCTAAAAGCCACACACGCCGACCGTACAGCAGGTAGTAGTAGTAGCTCTGCTGATTAGGAAATAGGATTTTTTCCATTGGCCTATATTCCATGAGTGAAGGGAAAGGCGCGAGAAGAAGGTTAGTGTATTATTATTATTATTAATATGAAGATTTTGTTCTAAAAGCTAATTTTAATTACAAATATTAGTCATTTGGTTAAATATATTGTCGGAAGATTCCTATTAATATATCCTTGACTTTAGGAAAGTTGTGTTTATTTAAATATACAATGTGTACTTACTTCAAGTGTTCTGACTGCCCTGTTGTGAGTCAATGGTCCTTTGATTTTGTGTTTCAGATTGAAAATATTATTTACATTTGCTGGGAAGGATTTACTGATGATAGTGGGATAGGCACTGCTCTCATCGGTGAATTGCGTCAAGACATACCTATACAATTGAACGTTATGTGAATAATATGAAAATATCCCATTTGACAACAGTGGTGTTTTATTTTTCTGCAGAGATTTTTTGTGTGATAAACTGGCGCGTGAGATCATCAGAGAGTGAGACAGCAGAACTCTGGAGAATTGAAGAAAGTGAAAACTCGCGGCGGAAAAATGGTAAGGATGAATGTTTTCTGAATCTGATATTAAATTTGTGATGGACAATGAAATACTGTATGTAAATTGTGGTCTATGACCGACGGGTTGCTGTAAAAACAAATGAGATAATGTGTTTTTATTGATTTTGATTGTTATTTGTTCTTGAAATTTTTAGGCGGTATTTGGAGTTCAACTGGCGTTGTCGATGATTGTTGCTAGTTTGATATCAAAACTAGGGGGGACTTATTCTTTGGCAAGGTGGCTTTTGTGCAGTACGGGGTAAGACTTGTGGATTTGGTAGTAAATCGCTGATGTATTTTGGTGGGATTTGAAATTTTATTTTTGGAAGTACTAGTTTGAAATAATTGTTGATTATTTTGTTTTATAATTTGTAGGCTGATACGATATATGCATCCGTCGGATGATGAACTTCGAGACCTGGCTGGCATTAGAAAGGATTTCTACAGGCCAAAAGGAAAGGGACGATTTCAGGATGTGAAGAACCCAAGTACTTTTCATGTGCCGAAAGATTTGGAAATTCGAGTATGTCGTAATTGTCTTTAGAGTAGTTTTGTTTCCAAAACTGGTTTTGCTTTCTTGTTATATAAAGCCAGGGATTTAGATTTCAGTAATTGGGGACTCCGGGTTATTTATTTAGTCGGTGAATAGCTTCCCAAAATATTGTTTTTTATTTTAATATGGAATTATTCTTTTCAGCTTGAAACTGTTAAAGTTACATCTATTGAAGTGAGGCACTTGAAGTTTTATCCTGAGTACCACTGGGCCGTGGATTTTACACTTTACGCCATCATCATTTACATAGCCACTGAAGTAAGTACTGATCGATCAATTAAATACTCCTGTCATATCCTATTAAAAATGAGGCTTGCGGCATGCTTACTCTGAAGATTTAAATTGTTGTTATGGATATTTGTAAATATATATGGCATTTAATGCTTTTACTTTTAGTTTAAGCTTATCTTAGTTTTCAGCCCATATTAACTATTGAATGTTTTATTGCGTATAGATTTACTATGGACTTGTCAACCCACTTAATGAAATGAA
Source organism: Allacma fusca (assembly GCA_947179485.1). Taxonomy (NCBI): domain Eukaryota; kingdom Metazoa; phylum Arthropoda; class Collembola; order Symphypleona; family Sminthuridae; genus Allacma; species Allacma fusca. The sequence continues at coordinate 16,055,734 of OX359248.1, read as the reverse complement.
TTTATCCGTTTTCTGGTGTTTACTTAGCCTTATGATGTGCCTGTAAGTCTTTAGATCTGTAGTAAATTATAAAGAGGAGTATCAGCCCATGTTTGATGTACTTTTAGTGACTATTTAAAATGTTCTGGTAGGAGCGTACTTGGAAAACTAACTGCAATTTACTTCCGTGGGGATGAGGTTATGGGAGAAAGATCAATGTGCCTTGTCATGGGAACTGGGTATTTGCTAATGGCCATGATAATTCTGATAGTCAGCGAAGACAATTTGGAAGTTGGTGTTGATTCAGCCTACCAGAGTTTTCACGATAATGCGTCAGCATTTTTAAAAACTCAAGGATTGGATTCCAGGTTATTTAATTCTCACTTTAAACATTTTTTGTAAGGTCCAAATGGGTTTAAATCTGATGATCAACGAATCTCATTTATTTGAAATTATAATAAATTACAGTGGTCCAGCATCAAAGCTAATTGTCAAGTTTACTATTGCTGTTTGCTGTGCTTTTCTGGGCACATTCTTCACTTTTCCCGGCATCCGAGTGAGTAAAATGTTTTGGGACAGCCTGAAGTAAGTCAAGAGTGGTTGTTACGATTACCTTGTCTTTATGATCCACGAAAAAACGTTTTAACCGAACGAATCTCTTTGTTGCAGATATTGTGAAGGTCAATTGTTTCTAAAGTTTTGGATCAATTTGTCATACATTCTTCATTCGTATTAACTTTGCTTTGGGTGAAGCCTATTGGCCGTGAATTATTTGCCCGAATTCCTATTGGAACTGGTGGCGAGCCATTGTGAGTACCCAATTGTAACTTCCTTGAATAGTCAGCATTGACAACATAACTATTTGGTTTGATTTATTATTTACATGGGATACTATTTCGAGTCTCGTGGGTAGTTACGCGGAGAATAGACAAGCGAAAAGCAGTATGACCAAGGAGGTAGTTTTAATTGTGTCACAGAGACCAGACCCCCAGTGGGTAAGTTCCACGGAGGAATTTTTTCGCTAGAGCAAAATACCCGTTGAGAAATCGGTGAAATTCGGGTTTTTCGGTTATGCCGGAATTTCTCGGGAACCACTTGTCCGATTTTGACGATATTTTGTGTCATGTATAGAGAATGGAGTGCTCTAGTGCAGCATTGCAGCGTTTTTGACAATTTGACCAAAATCAGAAGAAATTGGTATTCTTCTACTGTGATTCCGCCCTGTTATTGCGCCGTTGAGGTAAAAAAAGCTGAAAAAAACCAATTTCTTCTGATTTTGGTCAAATTGTCCAAAACGCTACAATGCTGCACTAGAGCACTCCATTCTCTACACATGACACGAAACATCGTCAAAATTGGACAAGTGGTTCCCGAGAAATTCCGGCATAACCAAAAACCCGAATTTCACCGATTTCTCAACGGGTATTTGCTCTAGCGAAAAAATTCCTCCGTGGAACTTACCCACTGGGGGTCTGGTCTCTGTGACACCAATTAAAACTACCTCCTTGGTCATACTGCTTTTCGCTTGTTTATTCTAGGCGTAACTACCCCGTATAAATGCGTGCTACGAAGCCTAAAATGTAAATTGTAAATAGTTCAATCTAATATTTCAGAATGACAGATTCCGCATTTGAAAGTCTTCGTTTTCATCTCGTTATTTTCATGGTGGTATTGAGAGTTGTCCTGATGCCATGGTTTCTTCAGGCTTTCCTCAACGTTGCACAAGATAAGCTAAATGAACAAATTAAAGAAGCTGGTCGTATACTGAATACAGAAATTCAGAAAAAGGTATGTAACAGTCCAGTTATATTTTTAAATCAGTGATTGCCTTTGTTTCAAACAAGTTTAATTGGTTTGTAATTAACAACAATGAATTAATTACATGAACATTTTGTATTTTAGGTGGCCGGTATTTACTATTACTTATGCATTGTGGCCTTGCAGTACATTGCGCCGGTTCTCGTTTGCTTACTTTGCTGCCTTATGTACAAAACCCTTGGTAAGTGCCGAAATTTATTCCATATAAATTTATTGGCTTGTTGCCACTACAGTTATCTTGCAGTTAGTACCTTGTTAAGCTGTTTGAATTTTCCAGTTCATTTTTCTCCTTCGACGTTTTTTGTCTATGAAAGCAATCCAAATTGCGATTTCTCAGGACCTGGTCAGGTTTGTGGTCAGCGTAGCGCATTTTATGTGGATAATGTTTTCGCAAACCTCTTGTCTGACCAAAATGGTAGCAATGTTTACCTGTTTGATCAGAGTTTTTTTTAACTGCATATATCATTCAAATTCGATCAGGCGATTCTGTGACATTCGAATACAAACTTGGACTTGTATGCCTCCAAAAGGAATACCATCTCATCTCATGAACAAAGTCACATCATTTCTGTTTTTCACACAATAGGAGCAAAAAATTATTTCGTGGGAAACTTTGTTTATCAGTTGTGGTGAGGACTATGAGACTTCCTTAAGTGCATTGTAATACTTTTCTTTTTACTCGTCTTGCCGCAATGTCGTGATTGAACTTCGTACGCTGTAATAATATTCTGGTTGCATCTTACTCAAGGGTTATTATCAAGTTCATTCGTTTTTGCACTTGTTGATGTACCATTTAGAATTGTTTTTCTTTCTGGTATGTATTGAGACTCTCTAACGTTAAATATCGTTATAAATGTCTGCTACAAATTGTAGCTTGTCAAACGGTTTCGACGATTTTTTCATTATGTTATCACTTGAATTCTTATTAAATTCAGGTATGCACCACTGGTGCTTCCCATAATTACTTAATGCGTAGAAAATAATAATTTCTACTTCTGGGTTCAATGCCAACATGTTTCGTTTATTGCGGTACAGTTTCTAAAAATTAATATCGTTGGTGCAACGTAGTAATAAAATGAAACGGTCCACGCACCCCAGGTAAGTAAGTAGGGTAACTTATTGCGGAATAAGATGTCTACTTCAGATTGGTCGTGAGAATTTTCGTGATGACACTTTTACCATTCATTACCCAAGTTTCGGCATTTTCGTCCCTCTGTAGCACGGATCCTATACTGTAGTTTACGTTAACTGTATATTTCAGTGAAGATGTGTACGATTTCACCCATTGAAATAGTTTTATCCTTTTCCGTACTCACTCACTCATTCTAGTATGTAATTACTCATGCTGGTTGTGAAGGTGCCCCGACTCGTAGTAATTATAGGTTCCTAAACTCATATAACTTAATAGGTTTACTGAAGTTATTGTATTTTACTCTGCATTGCATAGCCCCTGCTGCTTCTATGGTAGCATTGTACCAAATGTACATACATGTATGTATGTATGTATGTATGTTCTCAGGTCTCATATACACGCAGGTACTACGCATGCTGTACATAGCTACAGGTGATTACAAGTTCGCTGCGTGAAGGCATAATGATCACAAACAAATTGCATTGTTAAGATAAGGAATGAGACGTGTCTCGGATCACGTGCGGCAGATTCCATTTTACAGTTTTTGGACTTGTCATTATCCTGGGCACCGTTTTGCCCCTTCAAGTCCTGCGTGTGCTACACATAAGGGATTAAGGAGAACCCTTTCAGAGCTTATCCTTCACCAAATATGTACGAATGGCTCATTATAATATTGGTTGCATTTTCCATTGTCGAGCATATCTTCCATCCAATTGTTGTCTATTATTCTGAGGTGTTGTGGTTAAGATTCAGATTCGAGGGATTATATGTTTTCAAATAATGTGGGCATGTCCAATATCCGTTCGTCCCTTACTTTATGTGCTATTTGTGGCTTGTGCGGAGAAATGTTCGCAATTCACACGAGCATAAAATGACATATCTATATGATTCTACTTTTAATAAGGTCCACATTACGTTTCCTTGAACGGAAGAAGTAGTCGCATTTAAGGGTACTGGAGCGGAATCAGATGTAGGTTTACAATTATGCTATTAACTATTCATATTTTCCCTACCACGTAAATTCATTGTGAAGTAAGGACAACCGTGATTTAATCCTATTGTGATATTATTTACTATGCCATAACTCTAACAATAAGTATTGCAAGGTGCTCTCAGGTTACCGAAAGAATCCTTCTAATAATAATTGTAAGTAATATGCACGTTTTAACACTTACCTATTAATGTTTGCATATATGAAGGACATCGTAATTAATCCTTGGGGATATCCTGTCTCTGTTCGAATAGTTTGGTTTACTTTGCTCTCACAACACAACAAAACACCTTCTTCAAGAGTGTGTTGATATATTTCTATCCATGTACGAGAAATGTGTAGGGTTCATTCACAAGGGGGAAGCAACCAGGAAACTGGACTGAGGAAGCTGCATGTTGATGTTTATATCCCTTTGATTGTGAGTGAGACGCTTTTGTGTATACCTACGTGCATTTGTGCATCTCATGAGTAACTTAACGGACTCATTTTTATTTGTTTTCCTAAAGAATTGAGGGCCATGCAGAATGTATGAAATGTAGATATGGTATAGTTTGCTCATCCTTTACAAGCTATTGTAGTATTGTGCGGAGGAACTCCTCCTATCTTGATATCACTTGAGATTCCACAAAATTATTATGTCAGAAAAGGACAGATTATTGGAGGGTTACGGCATGGCATGACATTGTTATAAAGTATAACAATATCATGTCATGCGTTACAACTTATAATGACAATGTGTATGTATGCTCATCGTGTGATGAGCATGTGTGTGTGATTCCTTTTTTGAATATTCCGATTCTCAGAAAGGCAGTAGGTGAGGGAGTTTAGTAGGTCTTTCATATACATAGTATTATACTCCTGGTAGTTTTTGCGTAAGTTTTTGTTTCCCCCCTCCGTATAGTTAATATACGTAGATTATGTGTGGTCCATTTAATACTAAGTGAGTTGAGACAAGCGTATGGGAATTGGTGTCGTAATTCTTGAGCTTAATGTTTGTTGTTGGAATGAGTTTTCTGCTTCCTCTAATTACAACATTTTTTAGATCCATTTTTATGGTGAATTATATCTCTATGATCAAAGTTCTGCATGGGAATTACAATCGATTTTTTTACTCTTTGTGCATCCACTTCTTGGGATTTTTCCAGGTTGAACTTTGAAATTGGTTGAATGGGATGATTTCAAGTACTTTGGGACCCCAAAGTAGTAAGGGGATTGTGTGAGATGTAGAACTTTGTAGAGGATATGCGTGTGCAAATGGGTTGTATCTGAACATCTCTTTAATTCTAAAATCTAAATGATGTAATAATAGCTACTTACAGCCTTGTGTCTGAGTATGTTTGTTACTGTGGTAAAATAGGGCCACGTTTGCATTATTGCCATGATTGTCGACGTCGACCCAGACAATTATCGATGCTATCCTAATGAAGGAAATGAGACAATGATAGTATCTTACGTATGTGTTCTGCTTTGTATTACAAGAAGACTGCCTTTTTTTTATACTGTATAGGTGGTGGCTCTTGGCTGGGTTCTTATTTTGATAGTATTGAGGCGGTTGAAAGACCAGACCCATCTGGGACAACGCCAGCATCGTTCCTTCCTGAAACTGATGCCATCAAACCAGCCACGGAGCATTTTGCGATAGCATTAGCCTCACTCAAGCAAGTAAGTGGTCTAGTTTATTTGTGTTGTTGTTGTTGTTGTTGTTATCGTCGTCGTTACATTACTATTGTGTGATGTGCATTAGGATACATTAATGAAAGCTGGGTCAATTTTGTTCATACTACAAAATCCCGGCACGCACATAATCATTCCTAAATGAGTGTAATCACTCGGGAGGAAACGAGAAGAAAATGAAAAAATAGAATGTGGCCTATTATAATACTTTGAAGAGCAATTTCCTCGGTTTCATTTCAGGTATTCAATGCCACGGTTTTTAGAGGCATCTTTGGATTTGCGACTTGGTGGTGCCTCTTTCTGTTATTTGCTTCCAGCGCTGTAGGATCTGTCTATTTGTCATTCTTAACAGCCGCGTAATCTTTGCTGTCACAATATGATATGTACGACAAATGTATGTAATCCCACATTATTTGTATGATGTGAAAATTCAGGAGCGAGAAATTGAAAATTCAAGCTTTTTACCAACATTATTGCTATTATATATACATTAATAGAATTGAATCCGTGCCATTATTACATTACATTTATTGTTAAAATCTGGAAAGTAGGAGCAGCGTAATTTTTGGGATGGAAACTTGAGAAGCGATTACTATCGACCTTGACAACTAATATTTAGTTTTATGTAGAGTCTAGCTTTGGACGTAATAAGTACATATGTATATTTTGAGTATCTATATCTATGTAACACATGCGTATTTTTTGTGTAGCGTCAGGGTTCTTATAATTATAGTATGGAAGTGTAATGTAGCTACACTAACAGAAATCTCAGTTAATTGACATTGAGGACTTACTTAGGCTAAATTAATATTGTAGACATTATATTTATTTCATAATATTGAATTTGGAGGAACTCCAGCAAATATGTAGCATTTAAAAAAAAGTCAGTAACTCTCAGATTTGTCCACACCTTATTGTTTTGCCTTTTCTTTTAATTATTAAAGAATTTTGACCCTTCTTTATAATCACCTGTGGAGTGGGTAAATTACCATTAACTCATGTACTAATAATAGCTATTTTGAGTGCAGTTTGTCGGATTCTGTCTAGTCCCTTCAGAGTGAGTTTTTTTTGCAATACAGATTACCAAAACATTTGTTTTATTTGTTAAATTATAATAGTTGAAGTATTATTGAGGGTAACTAGTTGTCGATTGTTATATGGTAATGTATGTTACGGAAAGTGTGATTGGTTGTAGATTCACAGATTGAAATGGTAGATAAATGCTGATACACCTTTATTTTCATAAAGTCACTGTTCTACGGGCAGGTTAGGATTTTGGGCGAACAATCAAATTACTATACGGTCAGTATTTTGCCCTTGATATTTATTTAGGTATTTTAATTAAAAAACGTCATGTTACTTGTGCTGTGTGATTACTTATATCTATGCGTCTACTGTTTAGTGGTTCCTTCTTCCTTCTAGCTTATAATTAGACTGTAATATAGGTATCTTTTACCTATGCCTTTCGAGAACTTACCGTTAGTTGTCTATATTTTGTTCAATTACTAATCACATGTATATATATACATAATTATATATAATAAATGTGCACAAGACAACGAAGTGTTCATATTATAAATATTCTAGCGTAATATTCGTGTAAAATTTTAACATTGTTACGAAAAGTATTCGAATATGAGAATAAATTTGACTAAAAGAATATCAACTCTGTGCACAAATCTTTCATTCCTTCGTACTGGCAGTCTTGCTAACAACACAATGATACTATCTATACAATTATTACAGTGTGAAAAATTGCGTGTCTTTTAACTATTAGAATGGAGTTACGGGTGGGTATTTGGATAAATAGAGTGGACGATTAAATGACAGTTCAGTAACACACATGAGGCTTGAAAATGCTAAGAATTATGAAAAGTTTGTCATGTTTTCCTTTTATACCTATCCATTTTTATCTCCTTTAGAAACTCTTGACATGCCAAGGTAAGTTTTTTTTCAAAGAGCGTTTGTATTGTATCCTCTGCTTTTTTTGGTCCAAAGCGAGTGATTCAGGAGCGTGAGATCGTGCCGGCATATTCTGTCAAGTGAAAATTAAGCCTAAGCTCCGTTGGAGTTCTAATTGCACCAAGAATAAGCCTTCAATAGGCCATGTAAGTTACTCAGGGGTTTGATCATTTTATGAGAAGAAACTGTATCAGGATGTCATGTTCAGCTATTTTTGTGTTCCCTTCCTACAGTCACCTCCATTCAATGAGTCGCTATGCTCGCACTGTCTGTCCACAGCTGTTCTGCCATTCACGTCATGGTATGGTTATAAAATTTTCGATTGAAAAATTTGGACAATATTTATTTTATTAAGGATTACCTTACATTGTATGTACCTAGATATGTCCTCCTCCATTCGCTTTTCACAGTCGGATTAGTTAATATTGTTGAGAGCCGATAACCATATCCCTGAAAGCTGTCTACAATGTACACAACGTGGAATCATTTATTTCGATGTTTTATTACCAGAAGCTTCAATAAAGTTCAGGCATGTAGCAGGACTTGCAGTATTTAGAACTGACCACACTGTGTTTACTTTAACGTTATTACAGTGCACCTGTAAATGCTGTACCACATTGGTCATTGAATGCTTTCCCGTACCAGTGCAGTGTATGACTTAAACAATCCCACTTTATGAATCGTAATCAGGCACCTGTTGGTGAACGTAATTAGTTTATAACGGGGAAATTATCTTGCGGTTCATGCTTGTTTGTCTTTTTATTAAAATCTAATGAAAATATTTATGACCAGCACAAATGTTCACATTGAAATTGAAATGCTGCGAGGTTTCTCATTGGGGATTCCTATATATCTATCTCCTCATATACGACTATTTACTTGTTTATTATCAAATTCAGCATGGTGTACAAGAATTCTTGTATCGTGTTTTGTTGCTATTACATTTTCAAACGTCTCGTCACAGTCTGCTAGGTTTGTCCAAAGTGACAAGAAAATTGTTTACACAGAGCTCATGCATTTCACATCCCTTAAGTATGGACCCGTAAATCATTTTTTACTCTAGCTCCTCAGAATTATGTATTTAATGAAGACCCTTTCAAAATTTTCAAGTTTCCTGAACCGTAGCCCGGGCGAAAAAATTCCTTCAGAATGCATACATTTACATAAATCCTGTATATTGACTAGAGTGCATAAACATACATGCTGATAGTACGAAATATGACAAGGCCCTCCCTGTAGTAGTTTCTACATGGCATGCTTGTGTACCCAAAAACCATATCCCAAGTTTTATCCCTTTTTCAAAATTTTATACACTACAAAATAAACAAACCGACTGGATTGAAGTCAGTGATTTGATTATTTGCCTGCTTGATTTTGAACGCCCTTATTACATACATGAGGAATGAAATGATGATACAGATCTATTTGTAAGGGGCATACCTGTACATAGTATTCTTAAAAATGAATAGGATGTTCCGCTTTGGCGCATTACTCTTATCTAACGTGAACTATTCGCTGAACTATTTAAGAGACTTGATGTAGTAGCCAATTGTCATTTTTGTGATGTAAAAGTTGGAGGTAAGGAAATGACGCACCGTATCATTATCAGTGCACCATGTAAACCTTTGAACTGTCACATTCCCGTTGCTATTGTTATACCCAGTCATGTTCATACCCATACATTAAACATAATGGGGGGATCCATGGTAAAAACTGACTCCATTGCGGCCCAAAATTGGAGTAGAAATCTATTGCTTTTATTCCCGGAAAAAATTTCCGTTTCAACCGGTGTCGTCACTTGAGAGACTTTTTTCTCAGTTGACTTGGCTTTTTCTCCTCCTCCCACCACCTTTGTCACGTCCGTATACTTAAACCAAGGCTGAACAATAACAAATTTAATTTAAATCAGCTAGACATTTTTATAACGCTCTGTGGTGTGCTGGCTCTGTGTTATTGTTCCGGGTGCATGTGCTCTCACAACTTGTGGAGCAAGAATTATGAGCAGTATGTATGCATGTGTCGTGGAGCGGTAGCATCTTTTTGCACCACACACTGACAGTCATTTGTCATTGTTCGGTTGTTGTTGAAAACTTAGCCATGAAGTTGAACAGATGACTGCATAATTTTTTTTTACAGATCTAATCGACTGTGAAGAGCATGTCTCAGGTGGTATATGAACCTATGGAAAAAAATATTCACACTGAACCAAAATCATTTCAATCAAGTCATTCCCCATATGCAGACTCACTCTGCTGCGAGGTCGTCTGTGTGTACGAAAGTCTGCAAAGTTTTGACATGTCCAATTTTTTATGGAATAGATCAATAATGACTTTGTACCTTGCCGACTCCCGTTACAAGAATTTTTCGAGGGAATAATAATCCAAATTACATTGACCAATGGGAACTAAATTAATCCGTTTGAGGTAAAAGTGTGAGCACTTGTCGCTCAATTGATCCATTGTTTAATCCAGCGTAAATAATGCATTCCGACGAAACAAGAGTAGCTCAAATCCAATTACTGGGCCTGAGTATGTGTGGAAATTCAAAGTTGGGAAAAAAATGTCAGGAGTCTCGAAGGGATTCTCTGGCATTACAGCTCAAAAATAGTTAATACTTGTGTAAGATAGGACTACAGATAGGACAACAACGGACACACAGTCACTGACAATTTTTGAAAAATTCCAATGTTTTTATTCCTAAAGGAGCTCACATGCGACGATGAGACAAATACAGAGAACGGGACTTGAGTTTAACCTAGAAACTAAAAAAATTCATATTCATTCTCGCGACTCTCTGTGAATCTGTGATACTTGAGGGAAGAGGAGCTCTTAAGGGAAGTTAAATGATGTTAAGGATTGAGAATGAAGCGTGACTCTTTTGTTGGTATTCTTGACTTGAGTGCATTTTTTTTCCACAAGCTTCAGACTGCATGTTATGAGTCTGTCTTAGCACTTACTACATAGTCCTTTATTACTGCGTAGCAAAAAGGACTTGGTCACAATTTTTATGATCCCCATGGCAAGGTAAGGCTGACTTGAACATATACACATACATACAAGTGTGTAAAAGTGGTGGTGTTGGTGGAGGGGCTACTTGAGCACTGTCATAATCATAATGATAATGTTAAATATAAAAAGAGGATAAAAAGTAGGGGACCTACAAGAATTAGCTCTCTTTTATTGTTGCACTCGGGCTGTCATTTTCATAGCTATTTAAAATCTGTGTCATGCACGTTTGGGCACTTACTGTCTAATGTAGTAATCCCATGTAAATAGGCATTTTTCTCGCATGAATTCCTCCCGTCCACTGACGTCCTTCCTGAGGAAACCCTCCTTTCAATTCAGGCTTCTAAACCTTGTCATAGTTCCCCTGATTTTTAGTTCAGAACATTTTACCTCCTTTAGGCAAAATGGGAAATTAATTTGTCAAATCGTTCCCAATTTGATTTATTAGATGAAGCAATTCAAGTCAAACTAACTATACTTGGAAATAAATACCTTATTTTTTCTTATCAACATAGTTAGATACGCCATCTCTAACTCTCCATAAATTTCGAAATTATTCAAGTATTATTGTTAGACTTCTAAAGAATTTGATTGTGAGGAAATACCAATGAGGCCGCTACAAATCAAGTGACGCTCCCCAGAACTATAATTTATATTATACAATGGATTCCTCCTGCAAATAATATTTTATTGCCAATCAATACTCAATTCAAAATAAATAAATAAAGCCTCAGTAAAATATGGAGCAGTTAATTTCACGGCCATTAGTTCACCGGGTGAAATGAAACAAGGAATGAAAAAAAAAGGTAGGTAGGTGTTGAAGTAGCTGTAAATCAAAATTGCTTCAGAAAAGAGCCAGAAAAGTAATAATTTGCAGCCAGGGGTAGAAGATTTGGCCCAGATTCTCAGGCCCGAGTTGGGAATCTAATTCCAATGGATCTGCTCCAATGGAACAATCAAGTGGTGGTAGTTTTTCGCCGGTGTGTAACCAAAAGGATGAGTTAAATGTTCTATATATACTTATACATATAATTATACATATACCTGCCCCTGTCATTGGAATCAGTACAGAGTGACTTTATGTGTAATAATTAAGGCTTGATTGTAGTCCGTGCTATGAAGCTCCAAGAGCAGTTATTATGTACATCTATAATGTAGGTATAAGGTACAGATTCGATGGGAGAAGTGAGGATCCTCTCATCCTGCCTCTGGGACTCTCATACATCGTAGTTATAACGGAATGGAATGAGCCACCAAGACTATCAAGATGCATTAGCGTCTTGTGCTCATCCATCTCATCTCGTTTGGCTCTCCCATGGGCTCATCTTGCTCACATAGGCCCAATGAACTATAACTTTTCTAAATGGTTTATAATTTGCAGTAATAATAAAAATAAAAGAAGATCGTGGGACACTAGGCCAGTCGCACGTAAGCCTCATGGCACTTTTATACTCACATACATACATACATACATCCCCTGACAATTTATAAAGTGACCGTAGCGTATAACCATCACAAATTACAAAACGCACTTGGTATTTATTTTACTGCCAATAATTTTGACTGTTTTTTTTATTGTGCGTTCTCTCTGAAAAGATAAACATCAGAGATGTCATTGAATCCTCGTAATATTTATGCTCCATTGGAGTCTCTCCTCCAAAGGCTTGACACACTACTACACCAAACACATGATTAGGTGGAGAGATCCTGAGTGCCTTTGAAATTCCCATCGTTACATTTTACAATAATAATTATTCCGAAGGAATTGAGAACTTGGATTGGATGGATCCTCCATAATCTAACATATGTATATTCCTTCAATTCTGGATGCACCCATAGAACCTCTGCTGTGTATGAGGTACTTGATGAAGACTGTCGGAGGTAATGGTTTGACTCTATTTTGCAAGGCGTGTAGTTAAGGAAGGCTTTATCAGCAAGGTAACAATACAGATTAGAAGAGTTGGGAGCAACCGGTGGGATTCTGAAGGAATGGTGGCAAGAGAGAAAGAGGTAAGCAAAAGAGAGATAAGTAAATGTAATCCTATATAGAGAATGCGTAAGACCCCAAACCAGCCAACAGAGCCCATGCTTATAGAGGACGGGAATAACGGAGTTTTTTTTATTATTCCATCCTCCTACAAGTTGAAGTTCACGTTCATAACTTGTGGTGCAGTCGAGACCATCACTTCATTCTTCGCCTGACGATTGTTCCGTTCCTGACGTTCACTATTTTGCAATTTTGCTCCGTAACTGTTTCATTTACTTCGTATATCTATCTATACAGACAGTGTCTAAGTGTTCTCTTAATTCCTATTGTTTTACCTATATTTTTTTTAAATAAGGCGGACTGCCTGTCGTCAATCATCTGCCGTGGAAGGAGTCTTATTTCCCAACTTTTTACTATTTATTTAGTTCAGTGAATATTTTGAGTCAGAGTTAAAAGCTCGAGAAAATTTTGGATTACTTTTTCCCTTGGTGAGTATTTTCTTATTTTGTTTAGTTCTTACTATACTAAAATTGTATTGGAGGATTTTTTCCAATCCAATGTATGTATCTACCAGGAGTAGTTAAATCAGAGTTGCAGAGCAAGTTTTGGGCGTCTGTTGTGCTGTATAGTATCGTATTAATATTATAGGATTGGATAGTATTACACCATGTGAATTGTGACTTTGTCTGAGTCAATGCATACTAGTATTCAAATGTAACGTAAACGCTGATGTTCCTGTCATAACAACAGTTACAATTCTACACGCGCTGTATGTTCAATGCGTTTTTAAGAGTGGTAATAATTATTGTCAAAACGGCTCCATTTTTATGGACCTGTTTTGAAACGTTTACCAGCCCGGAGGCTATGGGATTTCAACACAGTATCCCTCTCTTGGGCTATTCCCTTGTAATATTATTTTTAAACGTCATTTTTACAGCCGAGTTATGACATAGAAGTAATTCTATGGAAGATTGAAGCGTTTGTAATTTTGCAATTTTGTCATGAACGCTATTTTTTTTGTTCGAAGTTTCTTTTTATTTTACGTTCTCACCAATAATTAATTATTCCAACCTACTATGTCGCTACAGGCAGGTAATAGCATTAAAGAATGAAGGAAGGAAATATCCTATCCTTCGTCCATAATTTCCCCCCGCTTATTGTTTATTTTGTAATAAGCCGAGCAGAATTTTGTAGAGGGATGGGGGAAAAAAAAGTAAAGGAAGCTAGGCGTAACGATTCACTTAAATATGATTCTTGTAATAATTGCCTTCACCAGCACCATGTCCGTTCGCAATTCTACATCTGCTCTTGTATAACTTTTTGTGCTCACACATACATATCTAAGTATATATCATATACCGGTATATTGTGATATACTTTTTTCTATAATGGTTTCATTTTTTCCTGTAAATCTCGTGTAAAATTCTTGAATTTATGTAGTACTCCTGTGGATTGGAAAAAAATATCTGCGGAACTAGTATTTGGAAAATGTGTGGTTTCATTTCAACACTTGATGGTAGCATGCATTGCGTGAGTGGGAAGACTGTTTGAGGAGTCCCGAGAATGAGAAGCATTTATTCACTCATCAAATTAATAGTATCAATTAAATAAAGTGAACATTATGGGAAGCCCATTGAGTGGAACATGCCTGGGTAACTCCTTCATGTTGAGATACCATTACATCCTACAAGCGTACATATTGTACAAGGAGCCCTGTCATGTAAATGAGGATTTTAAACCGTTTGTCTAATTAAACGCACAGCGTGTAACCATTTAATTAACCATTATCTCCGTTCGCAAGTAGTGTCAATATGCAGTTAGTCAGGCCGTAAGAATATTATTCTCTGGGGATGCTTATTTCTAAGGAGTTCCAAAGTAGCACTAAATACACTTGCATTGGGTCTGTATACATAAACTCTTCGGAAATCCCTTCTGAAATAGCACTGAAATAGCATATACATGAAAACAGACGCTCATTGAAATAAGTACAGCTGCTCTGATTTTTAAAAGCAATTCTAATTAAAAATCTTTGTATTTAATTGTAAAGGTAAAAATAAGGGATGGTAAGTAATAGGATTAGGTCCCTCATTATTAGTTTATTAGTGTCTGAGAGTCATTTTTACATCTACTGTGTGTACGAGAATTATTTGAGGGGAAAAATGTAGCGTTAGGATGGTATATGAGTACTAATCTAAATTTTTAAAACGAACTCATTGAACCCTGGGAAGGTGAAGGCCCTTGCCAAAATTAAATTTTAAAGTAATTAGTCTGTCTTCATTGTGAGACACTTGGAAGCTCTGCCAGTAATTATTGCCCACTTTGGGAGATTGTGTTGCGAAAGCACTTGGACATTTGTATGATTTAGAACCAAGGTTAATTGCTCTCGGGCGATGGACCAGTCGGAAGGTTGAGGCATGAAATTCTCGAATTTCGCACGCCACTATTATTCACGACACAATCCCAAAGCAGGCATTGAAATGTTCAATAGAATTACTAGATCGTAATTTAAATCAGACTTGTAGTATGTAAGGTTTCCGGTGAGATTTCTCCGAAAGCTTTAACAGTTCCTACAAAGTTACTACATAAATTTTTGAAATTGTTTTTTCTTTCAGACAGTTTCACGGAACTAATGCAATACTATAGCACTAACGGAACTAATGCATGTCAGTTTTAGCATCTGAACATTTATGACATGATGGGATGAGACTCGACAGTGTCAAGTTCTCCTAGCAATTTTGACGTCTTGGGAGCTTCAAGCCTTTTAGAGGAATTGTCAGTTTGCATTGTTGTTCAGAGACTATGGGAGATGAACAAATGATGGGATTTGTTTTGAAATTAATCTTCCGCCTTGAAGTCATAAGTTGTCTAGTATTTCACTGATAATTGATTTGATATTGGTTTTGACTATGGAAATGCATTCCTCAAACCTGTTTTATCCCTTCGTGAGACTTGAAATCCACGATGGATGTATAATTTTCATGAAAATAGCTTCAGCTAGTATTTTTTTTCCATCGTGAACCGATCCTCATGCCCATGATTTATGAATTGGCCTGTTCCGGTAAATACTTGGACAGGATTTACGGTTATTACGATTTCCTCCACCAGTTCTTATAGTACACATTATCGTACGCTCGCACAAAAAGTCTTGGTTTTGAAATGATTTACGTGATTCCAAATTTGCATATATATTTTGCGATCAATACCACTGATACAGAGGTGTAATTTAAACTCCATTATATGTTGATGCTTGGATGGTGTATGGGTTGTGTATTCGAGGTTGGGATTCCATATGTACTCTGGGATTTACGGGATGTTGTGGTCCCCATCAATATATTCCCCTTCCTATACCCACAAGTTTACTTATTTTTTGTAGGACTGTTGGAATTGACGAGTGATAAGAGACATGAGGTCACGATGTTCTATTCTATCTCACATTAGAAAATTCTACTCGATTGAAATGTGCGTAAATCACTTATCCCGTTCGGATCTCGTAGACACACATTTCTGCAAAGGGTGATTCTGCTCTTGAAAATGTGTCTTACACAGCACATTACGTGCATACATATGTACATAGCTCACAAGATCCATTTCTTACAAGAACATTATACCTTTCGGCTTGGCTGCCCTGTACTCCATATCTTATAATTATTACGTCTGACTCTCCAACAGAAAGAATAAGTATGTAACGTTGTACGGTCAAAAAGTGTTGTTGTATTTGTACACACACAGGGAGACCAAAATCCAAGTGCTAGATCAGTCAGACAGGTCACGATTCTTCTATTTGTAGGTTCCTTAATGGGACGTTCCCAAGTTAACTCTTTTTATCAGCTCTTTTACGGTTTTCTGAAAATCTTGTCATCACTTATTCACACATGATGTGCCACAGTGGTGCACCCACAGGGATATGTGTGAATGCGAGGAAGACCTGGGTTTTTTATCTCCATAACCGTCGTCCCTAACTCTGAATGAAAGGGCCTTAAAAGAATGCAGAGTCTTTACAAAAGTTATGCTTAAAATCTTCATTTTTTTAAAAATGAAATTGATTGACATCATGACAGCTGGTTTCACAATTTCACTTGTTTACATATACAGACTTGAACGTATAATTACACATGTAATTTTTTCTCCAACGTGTATACATGAGTTTCAATACCGGTCCAAACACAGGCTGTACAAGGTTTCTGCCTACATCTTCTTTATGGATAGTCTCCCTTTTGTCAGGGGAAGAAGAGCAAGTCAAAATCTGCTTTGTTTGAGATCCCATGTAATATATGCATTTTTATGATTTGTGACAGTAACATATAGATTCAGTACATCAGATGTCATCGAATCGTTTTCAGTGAAGCGGATGATAGATAACATGTCTTTTTCTGAGTGAGGCTTTGGTGTGAGACTGTTAGGAGGGGAAAAAATGAAATTAATCACTTTTTGAAGAATGACTCTGAATGGCTATACGTTGGAAGTAAAGTTGGAAGGACTATAGGCGTCAAAAGAAAATGAGATGGATTTCCGGGTTTTAATTTGTTTAAAACGGATTCGGAAGGTGTTGGTGCTTATTACGGCTGACATGCATCAAATCCTCTAATACTGTTATTCGCAGTTAATAAAGATCCTAGACTTAATTTGATGGCAGTATTAAAATTGGCATTTAAAAATGCGAGGCACGTAGGAGTAAGTTCCCTTCCGTTCGGGTCTCATCTTGTACTTAAACAGTAAGTAAGTACTAAAGCTACAACAGTCTTCAAAACTACACGTACATACATAATTATGTATATGTGGAAATGACTATATACCCCTGCTAATAAGAAATAATTCACTTTTACTACCTATAAGATTTGTATTCAAAGAATAAAAAAAATCTGAATTGAAACTGTAAAGTTAGGTTTGTGCGTTGTAAAAATTCCGTTTCCCATTATATGACTCTTCAATGTGTGTGTAGTTCTTTGGATAGAAAAATCCTCGACTGAATATTGCGTATAGTAGATGCATGTGTGTTTTAGAATTCACTGGTTAGGTAACACTTGGTTGGGATTTGTAAGCATTGTCATAATATAGAATTGAACATATTGAACTACCTTAATTAGGAGGGATTTCATAAAATGGGCTTTTATAGATGTGCTTTCCACACATTACAACTCTCCAACGACACACACACCCTCCCCTCGAATTAACAAATGTTTCTCTTTCTTCTCAGTCACAACTGTTTTTCAAGGGAGTCAGAGGGGGAAAAAAAATCTGTGGAAATTATACATCATTTCTATTTCTTTTGTATGGGATCTGGAAATATATGCAGAAAAGTTATAAGCCAGCACACACACATGACTGCAGCTGCAGCTTTTACAAAACGGAGAGTTGCTATGTGATTTACTGTAACTCTGTGACTGTCTGTAAGTTAAGCATGAAAGTCATTAGTCTCCTGAAGCACTTTTTTCTCCTTTCTACAAGCTTTTTGAATTTACGTATTCAATTCCATCCGGATACTATTCAGCTGACTGACTGAGGATTGCAAATACATGAAAATTACCCCTTGGATTTCACAGTACTAATTTAGCGAGTAGTGCTGACGAGGAGATCAGGGTAGGAGAGACATACATATGTGCATATACTGTATGTATGAGGGAAGGAAGAAAGGCAGAACGGCAGCCCACTGTGTTGGAAACCCGAGAATATTCTCCTTGTAGATGATGGGAAGTGATAATCTGCTAAAAAAGCTATCTTCACGAGTATTTAAGTGTATGCACTAGTTTGTACATAGACAGGAGTGGAAGGTGAAGATTGCTTAAATCACCGTAGATTCCGGTACAGATAAAAAAAAAATACAGGATACAGCCTTGGATAATGCAAGGGACGGCATGTTTGAGAAAAGTATAGTGGAACTAAAGTAATCGCTGAGTGAAGTCGATTATATCATCTGGGGGATTTGGTGGTTGAAAGTAATCCTGACTTTGCACTTGGTGGATCTGTCTGTCTGTATTATGTATCCCAGGTACGTACTGTACTACAGGATCTGCCAAGTTCACGGTTATGTAATTCTTTGAGATTTTCTAAAATCGAGTCCAAGCTCTCGGATACGGAGTGAGGGATGATGAAACCATCGTGAGAGACGACTATGGTGCTCAAACCGTCAGTTGGGAAGACTTTGTTCCTCATGGCAGTTCCCCACCGTCTCTGGGATGATCAGTGTCTTTCCGCAGAATAATAGTCAGGCCTTATAAAGTTGAACGCATTGCTCAATAAACTGCAAAACTTTTTGATTGGGGTGTAGATTCAGTGCATGAGTAAGTGCTGTTACTTTTTGGTGTTTTATTACATAAAATGTTGTGCTATTCTTGAGTCCTTCACTCCATAGACATGTGGTTTCTCCCAAGGTTCCGTCCCGCTTACTCAACTTGTCATTATCCATCTTGGGCTTAATGAATGAACATCACGTTCTGGTAAAAGTGCGTGCTTCTTATAATATTTTTTCTCTTTCTATAGCTTATTCTTAGCTTATTTCCTCATATATATGTAGCTTTCCCAAAGAGTCAAGAGTTAGGAATGTAACGCTAATAATTATGAGGAACATATCGTCTCAACCCTCATCAGACATTTCCCTCTCGCTCAGACGTGACATCCTAAATGTAATTTGTGCAAGAGTAGATACTTTCTTGGCAGATATACTTTGTAATACTGTATTGTAGAGATTATTGTAATTTGTAAATTTACCTCTACAAATTTCTACAGTAGTTTATTTTTAGCAGCACTACATTTCCAAGTAGAATCTTAGACTTTGAAAATGACATAAGGAAAGGAAATTACTATTGTATCTACTTACTCTTATGTAATTATGTATATATGTGTCTGCTTACAATCCCATTAGAAAATTACATTGGCATTTGAATCTTTAATTTGTGGATTTTTATTATGAGGTGAATACTACACTAACGATTGAAACCGTTAGGTCGGGTAATAAAGCCCGTGATCTTCCCTTTCGTGCCTAGTGTATGTACATGTATGGTTGGAGATATGGGAGCATGTTTTGAGAGGATAATTTTTTAGTATCATTATCGACGAGATTGGCACGAGCAGCACGACCGTCATTGGAAAAAATGAGTCTTGTTTTTAGAATATGATACTGTCCAAGCAAATAACATGGATTTCTCTGGGGCTTCCCTCCTATCTTTTCGCTACATACAGATAGTAAGAAAAGTTAAACTGAGACCAAAAGTAATTTCGTAGTTTCACGACAAAACTTCTATAGACGTGCCGGCGGATTATGTATGTTTGTAAGATTGAGTGTAATTTCTGACTGCAATGCTAATTTAGTGTGTTTGCATCGTTGACTTGCAGTTTTTCACTTGATGTCAGCTTCCACGGTTCCACGTGTTATTCCATTGTTTTTTGCTACTCTTTCTTTATATTAAGCGTTACTTTTAGGCATTTCACTCCAAACTCCAACCCATGCTGCAAGTCATGATGGATGGAAGATCTAGGAATAAAATATAGGATGGTTAGGTTCCTATAATCTGTGTGTGTGTGTGTGTGTTTACAGTGATACATACAATATCACAAGAGTTAGAAATAAAAATATTTTTTCTGGATAATTACACATGAATAATAATTTATTATTATAGTCACAGTATTTGGGGTTTAATTTCACAGTTGTGTAATCCAGAGGGAGAGATATTTCCTGGGCTTGACCCTGGTCATTGCTACTTTGCTGGATTTTAGCCTTGACTCGTTTGTTAGTATTTAAAGTGGCCTGGCAAAGGAGGATCTTCAATTACCTGAACATTTCCTTTCTAAGGTTCCTTGTTCTTTTTAAATCATTGACCATTGCCATGGCTCGTATAAAGTAACGCCCAGCCCCGTTTACGTCTTCCGCCCATGCTGTCATTCCCATCTTGACTGTTTATTTACGCAGAGATGCACTTTCTTTCTTGCCAATATTCCATGGGGAATAAAGAGGAGCAATACTTGTTCAGGACGATAAGATTAAACATTGTATGGCGTGTTAGTGTATTTTTTTTTGTAGAATTACCTATTTGTTGGGCCGGAAAAAAATTGGCGTGGCACTCCGATTATTTACTGCTGTAGGGTTTTCACCATCTCGGCCCATTTTAACGCTTACACAATCAGTAGTTGAGAGGAAGATGACGATCTTAAATTTCTATCTCTCAGTCAAGGATCTGGTTCGAGGAGTGTTCTATAAAAGAAAGCGAACTTTAGCAAAACCTCCAAAATTGTTTGACATATGGGTTTGAAGATCGTGCTAAAATTGAATAGATATAGACATTACTACGTACTGTATGTTTGGGGAGTTGTTGAGAGGCTACAAAAAATAAATGAATTTATCTTTTTCAAATGTGTGTAAAACAAAACAAATGCATCCGATGCATGAGCACGCATCCGGAACTAATGGTGGGGAAAGCTTTTCAAGTTATTCAAATATTATATAATGATATTCTTAGAATCGGATTTGTTGCAAATTCTCAGGAATAGACATTGAATCTAAAGGAAACTACAATTGGCAATTCAGAAATATTCCAAGGATTTTCCTCAGTTCTCAATGAGACGATGCAAATCACGCTAGAAAAAAAAATTATGCAACTCTGATAAACTTCGCAGACATTTGGTAATTGTGTGAAATATTTTGAACCCTCAAAAATTGGATGGAAATTGCACGCATGCTTAGGTACAACCAACTACAAAAAATCCAAGGTTCAAGGTGTTAAAATTAAAGGAAAGGTGCATTCACTTAGTGCACGTCTACTGTAGCATAAAAAACATATGGACAGGAGATATGCAAAAGTTTATGGACCAATCGAAAACTAAAACAAAACCACAATACTTGGAAGGTTCCTAACCTTCCCCTCCGCAAATTCAATTCTTACGTAAAAATTTCCCAGTCAGTCAAAAATCCCAACCCAGAGTTCCCCTCTTGACATTTTTACACGGGAAATTAATTTATGAGTGAATATTTTCTTTATTTCAGGGATCTTGGATTCACAGAATACTCCAAGGTACTCACTCCATAGTATCCAACTTCAAATGACAACTTGGGCCGATGATCGACGCCAGACAGGTATCCACTGAGCTGGTGATTTCCCTGAGAATAATCTCAAGAACAGTCTGTCAGAAACATAACATATTGGATTAACCCTGGGCTACTATTCCAGCCGTACCAATGAACTAAATGTAAAACCCAAGAAACGTCAAGAGACCAGGGATCAACCGGAAATTCGTTGGAATTCCTCCTGACAGCATGAAGACATGCAAAGGCCTAAAGGCCAAACACTTCTTTACTAAGGTCAGGGTCCCTAAAAGCATAAATTACAGTGAATAGATAATGAATGCACTAAAACTGCAATAATGCTCCAAGGTTTAATTTAAGCAAGCTGTATAATTTGTACTAAAAAAACTAACTAAAGCCTTTCAGCATTTAATAATCATAGGTAATTATTTTATTATCTGGATCTTTATGTATGTAATTTTTGAGCATACAGGAAAAATCTTATCCGCTCAAGTAACATATAGTCATATAGTGCTATCGCTACCAAATTAATACTTTACGTCAGCTTACAAAATTATCTATAGCTGTGTAGTTTTTAGTATGCAAAATACAAGCCTATTATAAATGACTCATCTTAAACGTAAATGAGTTTACAGGGAGGAAAAAACACAAGTGACTTTCGTGTAAGGAACATATTAGGGCTTAATTTAAATATGCATGCATCACAGGAAATAAAAATTGGACTCTCTACAAGCGTACATACTGGCACTCAGCCGACCACACACATACACACATTTAATTAAGTATTCCAAGATGCAAGAAGAACCTTAAACTTCAGTGATTACTTTTTCGCTGACTTAATTATGAAGTCAGGGCGTGTGGACTTCATGGTTTAGCTTAGCTTGTAGGTTCCTTATTCCTATATGTAATTATCTACAGTATCCCAAATATTTTTTACTTTGACGGTACTTTTAAAATCTTTAATCTATGCACACGTAAAAAATTTACCCAAGTTAATTACTGTACTGAAGGTGGAGCGAGTAAATTTGTTTTAAGGAGTGCGTGCGCGGATCGGAGTCTAAATTGAACAAGATGGTTATTTATGAGCAATGTTTTTCAAACCTTTGCCTCAAAGACATGCTCAAAAAGCAGTCAGGAATTTGGAAGCTTTGATTAACAAAATCTTTTTTTTTTAAATTGTACAAACAAAATGAACCGGATCTTAAAAGTAATGCCTGAAGATAATCTTTTAGAATCAAGAAAATTCTAACAAGGTTGAGTCTCTAAGGATTTTATTTTCCAAAATTCTTTTGAGCATTTCATTAGATACAGGTATTGCTGTAGTAAATACTAGTGAGGGCTAGGAGGACTAGAAATCAAGATAATAACAATGATTAGAGTTTAATGTGGGATTTATATGGTATGAATTACAGGTAATCATCCTACTCACAATCACCAGCTCAAGTCTGAAACAACAGTTGGTTTCCGCGTCTCATTTACACTCATCTACTAATTACGCTGATGCTTCACTCTCAACTGACGCCTCAGTCCCTACACCTACACAAGAGCAAATCCCAAATGCTGACACAACTGCTGTTTCCAGTTCTACTAACAATAAGAAATACTCCTGTAAGTTAACTAATCCACTCATTTACAGACATATAACAATAATAATGATAACAGATGATTATTATGTGAAAAAAGCCGGAGTTGTAATAACAATAACAATGAATTAAACTCCTTCATCAAGTTCAAGTCAGATGCATATAAAAGCTCCTTGATGTTTTGAGACAAAGCGGAGAGGGATCCCAAGGGTGTTATTACATGGAGTGAAAAGCTAACGGGATTTTCTATAATAATTTTATTCAATTCAAATATGATTTTTTTTCAAGCCCAATAGATGATTCTTCTTTATAAAATTCTACTTAATACTATATATTCATGTATGTATGTATGTCTAGATGTAATTATGTAATGTGTACAGGGCTGAGGAAAGACAATAATCTCCTTTGGGATTAAAACAAATACAGGGTTGTTGATAGTAGACGTAGACGCATTTTTGCTACTTGAGAGCAAGTAACTGTAATTTATTTTACGTAATGCGGCTTCGAAGAAAATGTTAATTCCTTCACGTGGATCGGCGTGGGAGTAGGTGCCATTAGCACAGTTGTAAATTTTGTTACTTTACTTGGGCAGGGGACTAATTAAAACACTGACTAGTTTCTGAGAGTAGTATTCAGGTGAAGTAACCTGAATGCATCTGCTTGGACTCACAATGAGGGCCTGGGATTTTAACTGCCGGCATTAACAGTTACACGTATCTTCAGCGAGTCAGGGGCTAAGAAACAAAAATATTTGTAAAATTGTGACGGGCAAAAATTTGAGAAGAGCAACTACTGATTTCTGATTGCTATCAACTTTAGGAGAATTTTAAGGAACAATGTGTAGTGTAAAGTAAAAACAAATAAATAATTTCAATTTTTTCAAACGGATGAGACAATCGTGTAATCCGGATTTTTAAAACGATTTGATTAATGCTTTAATTCAATTTTTTTTATATCAATATTGTCGTCAACGTCTACACAGATAACCCATGATTTATTTATGAGATGGTTGGATAATAAATTGTTTAAATCAAGACAATTGATGTTTGTGGTGTAATTTCAGATTTCTCTACAACATGTGACCAGAAATTGATGACAATTACTGGTCACTTCAATGATGTGTTCCGGGGCCGAATTTACGCTGTGGGGTATCCTGATGAACTGGAGTGTGGGGTGACGACCGCTGGTTTAGAGTCATCTGAGAATATCACTTTGACCCTACCACTAGGTCAATGTGGAATACAAATGAAGGGAGTAGATGATGTGAGTTGGTGTGAGGGAGTATTTTAATTGTTAAAGTTTAAGTATGACAAGCTTGAAAATGTTTTGTTGAGGATTATAAAGATTTGTGAGATAGGCTCGGCAAGTGTTAAAATTTAATTTCTTACTTTAGTAAACATTATAGCTATACATTTCCCCCTCAAAACTGCGGAAATTAAAACGGGTTTTGAATGCTTCCTGTGAAGCACAAATACCTTTCCCATTGATATTGTATTTACAAATGGTTATTTTCCCTTGTAAGACACTTCTGAGGGCTTTTCATCATTGTTCAGTCTAAAGTTTTAATATTGCCTCATTTTCTGTTTCCGTAAAAATTATTTATTAATGTTGACTTCAGGAAGAGTAAAAGTTTACGCTGAAGTTGTAAGCTTAAAATTTGCTGTTTGGAACAAAATTTCACGGTCAAACTATCATTTTTTATTGTTATACAAAAACTAATAATGATTTCCATCGGAAATATTTGCACCTGTTTTGTAAAATATTTCTGATCAGTATGCCACGAACATTTTAGGACTTATTTTTAAATGTTCTCATGTGTTTTTTTAACTTTGTAGTTATGATTCAATATTACTGATAAATTTTTGGCTGTCTGAAATTCTACAAATTTGATTCGTAAAGTGTTTATTTTTGAATGCATATCTGTGCAAACGTTTAAAATATTATTCTCAAATCTGTGCTAAAATTTGTTGTCACGTATGGTAAATTGAAAAATGCTTAATATTTTCTTGTCTTAAGTTTTATACAATAAAATAGTAAGTTATTGAATTATTAGTGTTCATCCGGTGGGTATAAATTCACATAAGAGAGTTTAAAATAAACAAAACCCTTAATGTAGTTATCGAAAAGTAAAATTGTAGGAATCTGTTGAATTATTTGTGCAAATTTGTGCAGAATAGTCAGTGTGATCTCGAAACGATGTTAAAATTATGTTAGTAATTTTTCATGCTTAATCAAATGTTTATTTCTCTTGTACAGAATTTAGAAAACGACTTGCTCCACGATGTCGCAATTTACATCCAGTACTCAGCATATCTACAGCAAGTAATCGACGAGAAATTGAGTTTAACTTGTGTAGAAGAGAAGCCAAAGCCATCTACAGATGAAGCACTGTCGGAGTAAGTTGAGAAGAAAGCGAAGCTAAAGTTCCACCATATTTAAGACCTCAAGCGATTATATTATCTGTCTTTCAAATCTAATTCAGTTAAAAATTCATTAATCCCTGCGATTTTTATTTTAAATTTCTAGTGAATTTTTTACTATATACTGCTTCAATCCATAATGGAAAAATTCGATATTTTATTGACATTGTCGAATTCTTTTGAAAAGGAAATTGCATAACGTCATTTTGCAAGACATTTCAGAAAATGTTTTTCTAAGAAAATTTTGTGGTTCTTCAATAATAATTATTCTAGAAGTTATGTATTTCGAAAAAAAATGTATTAGTACAATTTGGATCGCAAACAATGCACAGATAAATTATATTGACTCCAACGTCTTTGAAGTAATTAATTTCTTGAGACAATTATTATAATCGCGAAAGATACTTACACATATTCAAATAATTTTGTTGTGTATGTATAATATCTATTGTAAATATTTCCCCTTCCAACATGTCCAGATTTACTGAAAAGATAGATGCTAAAAGTATTATTGTTTGAATAGTTTGTGTACCATGATTTTGTTTACTCTGTCGACTTTAATTGATGGACTGAGCTTTGTTTATTGAAGTTATTACTACAATAGAATTCCAAATTTCCCTTTTTTCCAAAAGTGGACACTTGTTAGACAAAACTTACTTTAAATTAAGTTCTTGCTTCCTACATTGAAATGAATGAAATGATTCCTACCGTTGTATACATTTGTGGACGTTAAATCCCAAAAGTATAACCTTTAGGAAGTTTCTCAATACTTTGTTTTGATTCAGTCCTTCAATTTAAAAGCTAATATTAATGTACACAAATTTACAGAAATAAGGGTAAACGTGGGTCAAAATTAGTGATCATTAGTAAATAATTTGTCTTTAGCAACCCTTTTGAATCATTTAGATTTAAATGTTGGAAATATCGGTCGTGTTATTGTTATAATTTTAAATACAGTTAATGTCGTATGTGTGCTCAACCCATTATTTTAAGACTGATTTTGTAATATTGTAGATCCAGTGATACACCTGTCAGAAGTTCGAGGCAAGGCAGGCGTATGAAAGACAAGGGTCCCAAGGCAACCCTTCCAAAAATAGCAAATAAAATTGGCGAAGGCTGGATGGAAATATTTGGTGGAAAAGATCCAACCCCAAAATCAAAGAAGCATACTCCGATTGCCGTTGGGCAAGATGTGATTCTTGTCGTGTCTACTAAAGTTAATCGTAAGCAAAAAGTCTACTAATCAGTTGAGATATTACTGAATTATTAGCAGGACTGTCCAAAATACATGCTGAGCAAAATGCAAACTACTAAATACAAGATACAAATACGTTTAAATCAAAATACGAACTACAAATTACTTTCTCACAGGGAAAATATAAAATGGAAAATATTTTATGGCAGTACATTATCACAAACAAAAAATACAAGCAACAAAATATTTTATTGACGCCAGAAATCGAAAATACAATCTAAAAATTACAAAATGAATTTTAAATGGTATTTAATTACATTTTAAAACACAATTTGTGTTGGGTAGCTCAGGTTTTTCGTTTTAAAAAACACGATGATTGGTTCAAGGGACATTAATCAGGAACGTTTGAATTTTAAAGACCATCCAAAAAATACCAACCATTAAAATCCATTGTGATTGTCAGCTAAAATACAAAATGCGTTGAAGCTTTAGAAAACATAGAAAATACAAACTACAGAATAATTTCTCAGTTGATATAATTCGAAAGTACAAAATGTATTTTAAATATACGTATTTTAAAATCTGAGCTGTATTACGACAAAAAATTACAACCAAACTTTCAAGAAATGTGCCTGAAAATATTGTAAAGCTTAGCATAGTCCTCTCCCATTCCGTCGCAGTTTTTAACAAATTGTTAGTATAAATGCAAGCTCTAAAACTGAAAAAACATGTATTTTAAGCAATTTACAATCAACTCCTAATCAAAGCAATGAAGACAGAATTTACTTAGATGCGTCTTATCATAAAATTAGTTACGAACGATTTAAAGCCTCTTGTAAATTGTAAATGATTTCTTTAGTCAGAACCATATAATTCTCAAAACCAACAACCCAGCAACACATATGCAAGACAGGTAGAATATAAATAATCAAATAAATAAGCTTGCGAGTAAAATAAATAAGTACAAAAAAAGACAAAGACACTAGACTAACTACTGTATACAGATATCAAGAAACGTTCCTAGCTTTAACAAGACTTCGAAGAACGTTTCTCAGAATCCTACAAGTTTCACTTGTCGCCTCAAGAGGGCAGTACTTGGTTAAAGTGAATCATAGTAAATACTTACTTCTAAATAGTCACCCCATATACAGTCTCAATGTCAGGTAGATGGTACATAGATTCATAATTGAGAAATACATTTGCAGGATTACTAATTGCCCCTGTAATTTTCCCAGATTGTAAAGAGGATCATTAAATGTCCAGGTAAATCACGGAAATTGATTGTTTCTTAATGACTTTAAAAAAGGTGGCTACGACGCTAGAGTAGTCAACTGCACGGCTCACGATGGGTCCAGGACTGGGAACGACGGATTCCGGGCCCAACAATTACTGGATTCAGCTGGCTGTTCCGTAGATAGAGGACTGGTTCCGAATTTCCGACGCCGGAGATTACCCGTGGAGACCAGTAGAGTTTCCACCCTTCACTTTGCCTCATTTCCTGCTTTCAAATTCCCGGAGCGAGAGCATCTCCATATCAAATGTACCGTAGCGTACTGTCAGGGTCCATGCCCTCAAGAAGCCTGTGACAGTGGTCGGAATCATTTCGGGACTTGGAGAGAAAAGTACGGACGGATCTCGGAGGTCTTGGTGGACACATCTGATGTTTTCAATTCCTTGGAAATCCTAGCCCCTGAGTTGGAAGACAGTGGTATTCAAATTTTCTGAAATATTTCTTGACTATTATTCAGTCTCCACTACAAAAAAAAAACATTTTTTTTATATCTACCTCTAGTTACTGTATTGTCCCCTGCTTTGCTTGCATATGTAAAGTAAGGAATGTCTTTCTTACAATAATTAATTGGATTTCCTACAAAAAAATTCCATACAACACCGTCCCATCAAAACGTGAACTTCCTCTTAAAAGCTAAACATTCAGTAGGAATTCATGTCCATTGATTAGCCATTAATTTAGGGCTCAAGTGGGTGGTCGGTACATACGTACGTGTGTGTGGATATTTGACATTGATACTCTCTTGCATACCTTCCTTGTCTTACCACACTGGACGTGATCGAAAGAATCCCTTTGAATTCAGATCTTCCCATTAATTACAGTATCTATCACAAATTGGAATTACTTCCATTGAGGTCTTTCCTTATAGAAGGAGATGTGCGGTAGCATTCTTCCGTCATCCTTACTGTAAATGATAGGGAGATGCGGTAGGGCCAAGTCATAAATTCAAGCCTGCCGTCTTCCCAAAAGTACACAAAGAATTTGAGGGGAAGCAAAAATCTCTTCAAAGTCTGTATCTCCTTCTTTATTAACTTGTTATGTCAAAACTAGCTCGAGACTGATTATGAGTTCATTTTTAATTCGAACTGAGGCATTCTTCCGAAGGTAACTATCCCTTGGTAAACAAATATGGTCAAGGTTGCTGCAAAACGTTGATCCCGTATTTCTTATAATCTCGTATAGTTTATGCATTTTCCCAAGTTATTATTGCAGAAGAGCTTTGAAGCTTTACAGTTAAAAGTATAATCCGACACTTTTGGAGTGTTCCTCAAGATTTAAAGCAGGGCCTGCCTCCAAACTGACCTTCCTTTCAGAGGTTATTTAAGACGAGTCAGAGGATATTTAAGACGAGTCAGAGGATATTTAAGACGAGTCAGAGGTTATTTAAGACAAGTCAGAGGTTATTTGGGGATACTGTCTAATTTTTGAGTAAGACATTTTTTAAAGTGAAGTTTTCAAGCTCAAAATTGAAATCAGAATTTAATCTCTTGTGTAATTATCTACACTTAAAAGTCCTCTCAAGTTGAGAGCCTCAACCCACATGACATATGCCCTGACAGGAGAGTGGGACCTATCCACATGCAAAATCAGCTTCAACTTAAATCAACAATGAAAGCAAGGCAGAAATGAAATGCAGAAATTTTCAAATCAACTTGTTTCTTTGTAATCTTGTAAATAGCTTACGCACCAGAAACCAACGGTAAATAGTTTTTTCTCTCCTTCTTTGCCACTATCTCGTCCTCTCCTCTTCCCGGTGTATTAGATTTTAAGTTTATAAAGAACTTTTAAAGTATATGCATTTTTCTTCCGACGTTACGTGAGTCATCATCATTTGTTTACTGAATCCTCTCCGCTCCTGAAAAAAAAATTCCAATGTGAAACGAAACGAAACGTAACATGAGCATGTTTCCATTCATTGTAAAACTTTTAACTACATTTATCATCATTATTATTTGTACTTATTCTACACTACAACTTCCATTCTGGCCCTTTCAGTCCCATAGGCGAGAACATGCTTTATAAAATACCTCATGACTCCTTCTTCTGGTTTGAATAGGACATGGCATCTCTGATAACAAAATAAGAAACAGTTTATTTCCTACTGTGACAGACAACACTCTCGCACCTTCAACAACATACAGGACACATAGATCGGACTCAAAAGGAATTTAAATAGAATCTCGTTTTCTTCCTTTCTTTCAGTTTCACTTCATGTTGGTAGGATTTCCGAGAACGAGGAAACCATTTAAGTGTTTGTTTAACTTGAAAATGAAAACAGTTGGTATGCAAATTCTTCCCAATTGCTAAACCTGAGGATATAAAAGCTCCTAATTCCTGTAATTTTATTCTTCCGTTTCAATTATCTTACAGATTTGTAAACAACGGGATTTGAGAAATACTGCAGGTATTTCCCGATGATTGTTTACACCTGTTTTGTGTCCCTTCCCGTTCTTCCTCCTGTCCTCAACAACACTCAGTTTCTATGTCCCCAAAAACATCCGATATTAATTAGGAGTCTGGGCAGGTGTATTGACTGTACAGGATCCTCATATGGCATTTATATTTTAGAGGATATATTGAAAGTTTTTAAGAATGATTTGCGAATGGTGGAATTGAGAGTGGAACTTTACAGCAGGTTGCATGCAAAGAGCCACGGGAGGGCTTGGAATAAATGGATAAAAATCCATTGGAATATTTATGTCCTGAAAGCATGGAAGGACGGAAAGTAACAGTACCCTGAGAAAATCATGCTTTCAGTTTTCATGAATTCTGGGATAAAATCCATACGTATAATTACTTGCAAATAATATAATAATTCTTGGTGGAAGAGAATATGCTGAGTTAGCAAATGTGAGATTTGGATTTTTTTTATATAAAGAATTTAATAGAGAGGAAAAGTTGTGTATCTATTGAAAGGATTAAAAAAATTAAAATGATAGAAAAATCGGAAGGGAAGTTTGTTGGGGGAAGTGGAGAAGAAGATCCTTAAGATCATTGTCCTTTGGAGTAAAATATTTAGTTGGTCATCATCATACTGAACCCGAATGATTGTTGAAGTTAGGAAAACCGTAGAGGTTGCTGTGTGTGTGGAGTAGGATATTTTTTTTATTCTAAGGAAGAACCTTTTGTCACCCCAAAGCCTCATGCTGTGATGTTGATCTGACAGAGCTCGAGATCGTCATCGTCTTTATTTCCGTCTTCTGACTCCTCCAATGTCATTGTGTGTGTGGAGGGAACAGTCCAAGCTCCAGAGGAAGGCATGAGAGGGGATTAGAGGGATAAAATATGCAAATCAACTTAAACGATGATTTAACTCATGCGAGATACTTTTAAGGGGGTATAGTCACTTCACAGATGCATAGCTTCCATAATGAGATTTAGGATCTCCGTGGATGAGTGAGATATAAATGCATGTGTGTAACATTCCCCAGTATGAAACTCAGCATTTTTCCACGTCTTGACTATGACTTAAAAGCTCACGCAGTTGAGAACAATTGTAATGATCGTTGCATTTTATCGGGGCCTCAAACATGCATATGTACATATGTATGTACATTTGTATTTTTATTTGTACATCTTACAAGTAAATTTGTTACCTTTTTTTCCATTTCATTCAAGAGCTGCTCTTCCTTCTTGGGATAGCTGTAAATATCCATGGATGATGTTTAGTCCCAAGTTAAAATCTACTCGTCAAATGCTGTTAGGGCTTTGTTTTCATTTTTCTTCCTCCGCCTCTATCTTGTTAATCTCTGTATCTGTCTCATACTCAGAGTGCATATGTATTTCTTCTTTTACAAATCCTACAAATTGTTCCTACTCACTTTCAAGTAGTGGTTTACAGATTCTCTCTCTCTCTCTCTCTCTCTCTCTCTCTCTGTAATAATTTCTGAAATTGAATAACGTTGTCACTGTCATGGTCTTTCGGTTGTCATGTCTATGTCATGTCATCGTAGAAAATGAGGACCAAACATGAGGTAAAAACATTCCCACCATTACAACAGATGGTGACAGACAAGGGCCAGGCCCAGTGTAAATACCATTTTGATAACTTTTTCTCCATCTATATTCCGGCTTTTGTTTTTATGCTGAAAGCAAAATTATTGTACGCACTCGAACCGTCTGTTTCATACTGTACAATAATTTTTGAGGGATATGATGATAACGCAAGTGCGGTCTGTACTGTCACAAGTCAGAAGGTGTGAGGTGATTTACTTTCTACTAAGTCAGTTTTTTCTCAGGCTTCTTCAAGTACTATGTAGTAAGTACCTCAATATATTATGTATTTCACGCCAACAATGCCAAAGACCAGATGTATGTACACAATAGCATGAGGAAGTAACTTTTTCACTACCGGGGTTCCTAGAAATGTTTAAAGTCTGTTTCCCTTTTATTGAGCTCCACACTACAGATAAATAGTTGAAGGTGAAGGAGAAGAAGAATTGAAGAATGCACTCCTTGCATACTATTATTTTCGATACCCCCAAAATCCTCAAATGTTATTTGAGTTTGAATTTGAGTGATGCCATCAAATCGATTTTAAGATCTCTGGTGATTGTAGATTGTATCTAATAATTATTATTGAAACTCACTGAAATGATTGGAAAGTTTCACAGACGTATGTAAATAATTAAATACTCATAGGTACATCGAATATAATTATTATCATAATTATCTACTAAAGTGCATATAAGGAGTGACGAGGTAATTATTTGTAGTAGTATTTTCTATTTGCTGATATTATACTTATTGAGCCTGTACTGACGAAGTTGTAAAAGTTAAGTTCAAAGTTATGTGTACAGACTGCTATCGTAGATTTGAGCACATGCTTGTAGTTTAGTTTGTAATGATTACAAGGAAAGGATCTGGAATATTAATGGAGTCGGACTATTGAATGAGGGGCGATGATGGTGAAGTTAACAGGACTGAATTGTGTTTATTGACTGTTGTTGATAGCAGGTGGGCATCATTACGAGAGACATCAATCAGGAGCGAGTCCGACACCCGAGTCCACTAGTTCTACCGCTACTAGTAATAATCATTTGGGGAATAGTCGTCAGTTCAGTGACTCACAGCAGCTCTTCTACACATCAGGGAATCCATTAAATGGACCACAGTCACCTTGGCCAAACAATCAGATGCCACATGTGAATGGGAGCACTGTGTGCATCTCTCCCGGAACTGTTATCCTGGCCCTGGTCATTCTTGGTATCGTTCTTGTCATCTCAGCCACAGCCACACTCTGGTTTGCCCTGAAGAGGTCAGAGCTGAAGAAGCTTCAAATGAAGCATTTCCAACATAATCCCAGTCCTTACTACAGATTTAGTCAACATTGGTAGCCTGTGTAGTAAATTATTAAATGTTATACATAAGTAGCGGAGCATTCCTAAGTAAGTATTCGTAAATGTTACAACGTAATCCTCCAAGGAGTAATCCTCACATTTTTGTATATTTATAATTGTGCCGGAGAGCACAAAACACTAAACGCATTTAATTATAAGCTCAAGCACTTTTTTGTGGAATTGGTTTTTATATTTTACTATCACTCCCCAGTCCCATTCCCCATCAATAGATTTTTTTAAAGATGTTTTTTTTTATTTCCTGCCAAATATGTTTTGCCACTCAAGTCTTATTATTTATTTCCAATTTTGTTGGAGCTGTATGGACATGTATTGTATCCCTTTCCATGTCCCGTGTGGGATTGTTACTCAGTGTATATGTAGCAAAGTTCTCAATTTATTTTATGCTTTGTTTGAATTAATGGGTTACTTTTGTGGTTGAGTTTTGTACATTGAATTTGTCCAGTGAGGTGCTAGTAGTTTATTAATTTTTTTGTACATTTCTGTAAATTATTGCTACATATGGTAGGTTATTATTTAAGCATTTTGTGCAGGATCTCTGCAGGTCCTTGGGCTGACTTCATTAGGGAAATTATGGGTTGTTTCTCATATGTATGTATGTCCATCTCCAAAATGACTTCCAGTCCGAGTGATCTCTGTGGATGATGCTCCGTGCTTACCAAAGCTGCATTTGTGATCATGTATTGTTGAGGTAGTATTAAATAATGTAGATGTGAAGGTATCTATGGTAAATTTGTACAGTCCTCGTAAGTATTTTCCAGCGTTTTTTGTTTCAAACAGAAGTGAGAGTAAAACATTTTTGTAGGGAACAGATGTAATATCCATTAAATTAAAAAGTATGCGTATATCCAGGTTGAATGAAAGCATAAAAGGAGACATTTTGAAATAAGTTTTTAGGTTCCAGGAAAATGCTTGATTGTTTAATGGGAAATGTATACAATTATTATGATTATTTATGATTACTTTTCCGACGTGGTAGGTCTTACGACAGTTACAAATACATAGGTAAAGGTTTTAATGGTTCAGGGGAATTTTTTTACGGTTGTTGCAGTTTTGTGAGATTTTTCTATAAAGCCATCTAAATTATTCCATGTCGGGTTACCTGCTCTCGTGTTTGAACAATGGTGAACAAATTGTTATTTTGTTGTTAATGTGTAATAAATTATTTGCTTCAAATGAATTTTCATTTTAATATCCCAACTTGTCCTACAAATTTTATGCATTATGGTTTCACATTCCCAGGAAATTTTGCACTTTCAAAGTTTGCATTTGAGCATTTTCGCATGTAATTTTTTTCCAACATATTTTGGAAATTTCGGGATAAAGTTCTCATAAAGTTTTAAGGAAAGTTGAAGTGTGAAAGTGTGGACGATCTTTTTTCCGAGCCTTTCGGAACACCCAAGCTGAGGGATGATACTGATGATTAATTGCTTGGGAAAGGTAATTGTTTAGGAGTACGAACAACAACAACTACAACAACAACATACATATTGTACAATACTTTTAAAAGGCTAACAAGACTGGAAGTTTAAAAAAAAAATTGTGAGCCGAAAGTCAGAATCTGGTTGACATTAGCAATGGAAACAGGATGACTTTTGGAGTGAGTGAATAAGCAAGTGGCAACCAAAGTGGTGCGTGATTTTCTCACGTTGCTCCATTATGTCATGGCTCAAGGTTTAGTCAACGTTACCATTTACCATCCTTTTAGTACATCTTTCCTTGTTTGGGAAGTTTTGTCAGGTTACTTCACTGTGAAAACTTGTACTTTTTCCTAACGTTTGCACTGTCATTGCTAATTCTCAATGAATCACCTTCAACTTGGAAATAAAATAATTCAGGCATATCCCCATATACATTATAGTACAGGTACATACATAGTACATGCATTATTAAAGTATAGATATACATTTTCCCTAATGATATCATTATGCATTGTGTCTCCATTCCCTCCATCCCTCCAATCGTATCTCTTCCACATGTAATAATTATATATTTGTATTTGGTGGTAACCCTTTTTTTAGAAAATCCCTATAAAAAAATGTAAATTTTGCAAAACAATTCTCCAGCGCTTACTCAATAATTTTGTGGATGCTTGGACTCCATAATAGAGCCTAATAGGGATGAAACAATGGAAAACCACAAGGAATCATGCCCTGGAAGAAAGGATGTTCCAGGAGATTTTGACCTCGTCTGTACGTGCACAGATCCTCGTGAGATACCTCCTTAATTAGTTTAATCTACAGTTTATCTTCCACACGTTGTAGTTTTCCCAATTTCCCAACAGCCAGAAAACAAAGCTGACATAAAAAAAATAAATGAAACTAAAGCCACATTTTTCTCCGTTTAAATTATTCTTAAATTAATTATTTTAGTCTTTCTCAGTGATACTTATAATTAACTTTGGAGGTATTTAAAACTGACCCTGGATTTCCGTTAGGCTTGAAAGTATGCATGTACATGTATTATATTATTAATTCCAAGCATTTAATGCTGAGTCTGTACAAAATGCGTGCTTAGAATAAAAGGAAGCAGTTATTGCCAGAGCATGTATTTCAAGTGTGGAGGATGGACCCAGATCGCCTCAGCTCATTAAAACTTTTAATGCAGTTGAAAATCGAACCGTAAAGACCAGAATGGTACTTTTTCTAACTATCCACTATCCATTATTGTATCTACATGTAATTAATTACGTATTTACGCAGCAAAGTCCAAGGTGAGGTACAGGAGGGTTTTAGTTCTTAATTGTTCCGAGTCCATTCAGTCTCTACAGATGCACTTCCCATATGACTTAAATACGGACATTGACTAATGAGCCAGAAGTATTACCTTGGCAAATTGAAGTTCATCCGTCTACTTAAAATTAATTCGCAATTTTTGGGAATAACAAGTCTCTTGACCCTTGTTGATTTTGATGCATTTGTCTCTCTACAGCATATATGTATGTACATATGTAACAAGGCATAAACAAAGCATGTTTTGCGGAGGAAACTGTAAGGTAACCGCTATAATTTTCTTATCAGTTATTATCATTACGCATCGCGGGTAGTTGTTCCCCCTCACAATATTGGATATCGACATTTTCAGTACCTCCACAAAATTGCATTTTATGGTTTCTCTCTCATTTGGACTTCTTGGAAGGAGAGTATATAGCGTTCATTAGAAAAGCTCAGCGGAACACGTGCAAATGTCCGGTCACCCCATGGTAGTGCACATGTTATGTGGAAGATTATAAGTGGAGATTAATTAAAGGAATGCACTCCTCTATTAGTAATATTATTTCCTTGATTTAAGCAAGTCCGTCATAAGCTTTGGTGTTTGGGGCGAGATAAGATAAGGTACTCTATTGTAATTATTGTGATATATGTTACGTAATGAAACTATGCCTCCTTCTGTCTGGAGGATGTGGCAGATTAAAGTAAACATTAAACCACCCAGAAAGGTGTTTTAGTCATTAGTTTTTCTGCAGACGTGCAGGCACTCACTCCCTGTGTGTCTTATAGGCACTCAAGAGAAACCTTATGCAAAGGTATAGGAAAATATGATTGACAATGCACCTAAAAAATGTTCCTTTCTGGAAGATGCTCCTTGGGAATTTTGCATGGTTTGTAAAGGTACTTACATATGTACATACATTTGAGTATTATTAGCAAGCATGAACCAAAAATCCTTTTTGGTAAACATTGTTTTTTTTTCTTCCTCCAGTAGTGTAAAAGGTTTGGAGTCTCCCTGTTTATTCTGTAGATTGTTGGAAGGAATAAAAAGTATGGAAATCTAGAATAACAATGAGGAGTGTTGTGTCGTTGTGCTGTAGTTGAGTCAATTCCTGGGAAGAAGATTTGCTTTTGGAACTTCAATAAAAACAAGAACAAAGGACAAGAGTATTGAGGAGCGGATGGGACTC
Source organism: Allacma fusca (assembly GCA_947179485.1). Classification (NCBI taxonomy): domain Eukaryota; kingdom Metazoa; phylum Arthropoda; class Collembola; order Symphypleona; family Sminthuridae; genus Allacma; species Allacma fusca. Next base: position 16,018,426 of record OX359248.1, on the reverse strand, counting down.
TAAACGAAATTTAATTCACAGTGGAGTTAATACACAAGGGCGTGTCATGGTCACCTACAAGCCTCCACTCTATACAGTACACTTTTATGCTTTTGTTCCCGAGCCTTCTTATACTATAAGAAGAACTTCAAAATTCAAGAGCTTGACTGACGATGAACCTGGAGAAAGAAAATCATAATTGCGAATCAACGTATTAATTTTTCTCCCTTACAATACTACATTTTAAACAGATGTCACTCATTTCTAGTACGCTCATATATACATATACCATAGTCACATATAATAACTAGTAGCCCACATCTGGAATATTATTACTCTGGAATTGAAAAACCAGGATTTGAGCGCAATTTGAGATAATAGATGAGAATTAGGAAGGATGGAGAGGTACATAGGTTCAAAAGTGCACAATTGGATGACCATCAAAATCATTACTTTTTCCGAGTAGTCACAATCAGCCTGCTAATAATCCAAGACAGGACGAGACCATGCAAGGACAATTTTTCTACCCGAGTGAGTATCCTCAATCCTAGAACGAAGAGGATGCAAAAATTCCACAGGAAATATTTTATGCAAGTAGAACAAGACGAACACTAAATTTAAACTGGACCCCTCAATACTACACGAGTCACCAAATTTACTCCATACATTTCCACGGTGCTATTTGGAGTGTCAACAACAACAATGGGAGTGTTCAAAGCGTGAATCCTGGAATTTGAAAGCAATTAAAATAGTTTTGTTTTTTTTCTCCCTCTCTCAGTAATAAACCATTTTACTTGTAATTGAGCTTTGAAGTCCCATCCTGGCTCCAAGGAGGAACTAATCTAATGTATTAATCATTCCAGGATTTCGCTTTCAAAAAGCTGTCATCACAATTAGGTCAATGTATTTCATTACTTCAACCTTTGATGTCATGCTTTTATTCCTGTATTTTTTCTCATGGCTTGTTATACGTTCTCTGACCCTGAATCAATTGGTTTTGAAACGAATTAAATATGTGGTAGGATTTTAGTCATCCAAATCCCCTCAAAAGCTTCCCCAAACTTTACATATTTTCCAAATTATAGGCAACGTAATGAAAACATACTCGTTGGTACTGTTAGCTGTTGATAATTAAGGAATGTTGTTGATGCAACAACAAAAAATAAAGGGATCCGTGCAAACACTCTCCTCTGTGTTTATCATGAAAAACAAGGTGCGAAAATTTGCAAAAAAAGCATAGAAAATCCTGACCGTGTGTTATCCATCACGAGGCCAACCAGGGGGTCTTGAGTGGTTCGACTTTCAACGGATGTAAATCATTTTCTTTCGCTCCGCTTTTCAGTTCCCCATTGTTTCTTACCCAGCTAAATGGACAGAGCAATGGAGGGAAATTGTAACAATGTGCAGGGGAAAATTAACATATTATAATCATTGCATTACATAACCTACGACTTGGGAATGGAGATCCCAGCGCCTGCAGGTCCTTCTTTAAATTATGTCTATCCACAGCAGACAACAAGTCAAGTCAATGTAAACTCCAAGAAGTTCGAACACCATTATCTTCATCACAGTTTTGAACGGGCAGGGCTTGGACACTCGTGTAAAATTGGGTGCAACGGGCCTTTTAAATAATTATTGCAGTATAGAGAAAGCGCAAAGTATGGATTTATGCAAAAATTTCTGACTTTCCAAATAGCTCGGGTGAGTAAAGCAGCTTAACTAATGAGAGATTAGTTGCCCATCCTATTCCTAAAATGAATGCATTCATTTCCTCATACCGTGTCTTCAAATAATGAGTAGTAGTCTTGAGTTTGGAGTTCGGTATGAAATAATTACTGAAATGAGAAAATACCTGTACACTATAACCCCAAGAGTTTTAAAACAATTCATTGATTCTCGGAAGAGGCATTAGGTACTTTTTCCATGGACGGAAACTACTAGGAAAATGATATCCTCCACGGTCATGACCGTTTTCGAAGTGGGTGTGCGAATACCTGACGGGATTACTGCTGCATCGTGATATTAAAATAGACACTTTGTGAGATCCGATTGTAAATTCATCCCTCTGAAAATGTAAAACACTGTCAAGTTCAGTTGGAGAAGTAATTAAAATCTTTGTACCGTTGTACTCCCGTTGTTCACAATTTGCAATAATTGAATCCGATTTAATCTAGTCACTGGTGGACGGACTGCGGTAGCTACAGTATTGATTACACCGTATAATGTCATCCCATCAATTATTGTTCTTTGAAATGAATTCCTCGAACTTACCTGTATTTTATTTTCTGCCTCATTGAGTGGGGTAGCTCTAATAACAATATTATCCTATCATATTTAATTACTATTACCCATTATTACACTTGGCTTCTGCCACTGCTGTGAATTCGCATTCTTAACAAATTGATTCCACTACAAACTCAATTTGCAAAACGTTTCAAGAGCTCAGGGAGAAAACAATTGCGGATATTTATATAGGCATGAATTTGCCTCTTTGATACAGACAAAATGTAAATTTTAATGCCTCATGCAATATAATATTACTGTAATCCTGTATGTAATGTGTGTTGTGCCTTGAAAATAAATCTGAAATGCAGAAGTCGTTGTCAAAAGAAGTCACGATTTTTGTCCTCAAAATAGAACAGGAAAAGGAGATCCAAAACCAAAAACATGTTTACTTTCAGAACCCCAGAAAAGTCTGCGGTATTTCTTTCCATCTGTCCACCCCGTCCGTTTCGCGAAATACTACTTTCCATACTTTCAATGTATACGTCCCAATTTCTGAAACTGTTAAATGAAACTAAGTTTGGTCGAGGAAATTCCAATTTTATAAACAACTCTTGAGAATAATATTACTTTAGTACCCAGTACCTTCGACATGACTACAATACCTGTACGAGTACTGTTTGAGTATGAAATTTCAAATGAGCAATGTATGCAATTACCTAGGTGCATCTGCAATGAACTCTGCAGAACGGACTATTACCAGGTCTTAAGTATAAATAAAAATTTAAAATATTGAATAATAAAATCATGCACAAAAGGTAAAGGAGATATGTGCCCCATCATAATTGTAAGTGTAGGGGTAAAAGTGTGGGAATATCTACACCTATGGCGTATGTACTACCCACTGCCGAATGTACGTGTGTCTCCTCTGATTTAACCATATCTACCTTTGGGTTAAGTCGGGAGATCTGCTCCTGGTGCAATGCATATACATAGCAGGTACATCCAAGAACATAACAGCATCTCAGAATTGGAAGCACATGTACAGAGGTTACTCAAAGTTGAAAAATCTGTCGCCCAAAATAAGGAAACGGTTCCCTTCGTCAGTAAAGCGAAGCCAGTACTGTGTGTAGACAAGGTACTACAGTATGTGTGAGAAACAAAACGGAAACGGACATGGACCAAGTGGGAATGTAGAGAGGAGCTGTGAAAACCGCAGATTCGGTTCTCTCTGTCAATACAACCTTCCTATATTTGTTGTCAAAAGTAGTATCTCTTAAGCCCATAGGAACATATATACTCCGAGACAGTGCAGGTATAGGTTCTCACATCTGTGTCGTGTCTGCCTATATAACATGTGTAAGTATATATATATATATATAGATACAGTTAACAGTAAAGAAATGAAAAAAGAACAGGTCCCCCTCCAAGTATATATGCACAGAGGCTTCTCCTAAGGGATTGGACAACTACCTATACATTAACAGAGTATTACAAAGTGTGGAGCCGACAGGTTGCTACAACTCTCAACCTGCCAAAAAGGCTTCCTTCCTCCTGGTGGTCTTTGTCACTTTAACTGTTAGACTCTTAAATGTCATGGTCATGTGAGGGGAACATGAAGCATAAGGAAATCAAAAGAAAGAAAGGAATTTACAATAATTCCTCCAACGGAATCTCTATTTTACAACTTCATTTAATCCTTAATGAGTTACTGGTATCATATACAGATACAGTACCAGCTAGCCGTATGAACCTACTTCCAACGATGGGAATCTCCCCATGTAGACTTTAACTTTACAAATTGTTTTTAATTAATTAAAATCAACTTAAATACTTACTCACATCCCGAGTACGTCCAGCTCTTGGAATTTCAAGGCTTGTCGTCATATCCTTAAGACACACTCTTCAGCAACACTTGAGGGATACTCTTCCGTCTTTACTACACATACTACATACATACGTGCATATTTCTCTACTGGAAGCTGTAAAGAAAGTAATGTAGTCGAAAATACTAACAATTAATTCACATCCCTTTTGCAATTATGTCCAACTCTTAATTTTTGCAAGCTAGAGGAGGAAAAAAATGCAAGGAAAAAAAGGCATAAAAATAATAGTGAGAGGAGCATTCATCCTCTTAATTGCTGATCCTCAAAGAAGTGAAACCAGTTTGGAAGTAAGAGCTTCAAAGTATATAGTAATATCTCATATATCAATTAGTACCAGAGGATTTACTTGAAGAGGATTCTTTACTGGAGTCAACGAGGCGTGGAATGATGGATGCTCAAATGAAATGCGATATTCTTCAGGTCTGGGGATGAACGTGTGTGCAGACTAGTGCCCCTCATGGGTACAGGTTTTACCCGGGTATTTGGGTACAGGTTCAGGTACAGGTACGTATCAGGTACATACTTTTTGTACCCATCCAATTTGGGTACAGGTTCAGGTTCAGTTGTTAGATACCTGAAAATTCAGGTTCAGGTTCAGGTATGGGTATAGGTACAAAAACTACTCTTTTGGGTATAAACCCATCAGGTACGGGTACGCACTGGGTAAATACCTGAACCTGAATGTAAAATACCTGAACTTTCAGGTATTTCTCAGTCAATAATAATTTTCCATGTTACACCTGTAAAGGTGTTGTTGAGCTTTAAAAACTCATTTCGAATTTTTGACTTTGAAACATGTTGCATTAAAATTTATATGTATAAACTCAGTCATGAAAACTAATTCCACCATATAGGAACACGTGGCTAGTTACCTAGCATTAGTTGGAATGACCAGAGATCTTTTAGCACTTCCTGGAACTGGAGTTTAGATAGACTTCTCCTATGGCCCAGATCTTCTGACGCTTAAACGCTTATATAAGAGTGGGGATACGTTAGGAAATATATTTGTCTCAAAGCTTGGCTGAAGTTAAAATCTGGGGAGTCTGAATATGAAAAAATGTTTTCCATTGCGAAAGCAGATTGCAAAACAAATCCTTCATTATTTAATTTCTCGGCATTATTGAACGTTTAGAAATAATTTTATTGCAGTTGTATTGTTGCAATGAACTTAGTTATCATATCGGAGATCTTGCTATCTGTTACCTTTTCAACCTTTTTGTAATCATTTATAATTGTTAATAATTCCAGTACTTAGTCATACTTTCGAAGAATAAACAATAAAAATAAATCTAATATGATAAATACATTTATAAAGTCAAAACGTCATGGTCACAGATATTTTAATTTGTTTTTTCTGTAATATCTTTAGTAATCCTTTAAATTAGTACAACCGAAAATACCCGGGTAGGTTCAGGTACTTTTAAAATATACCCGGGTACAGGTACTTTTTTGGGTACTTTTTGGGTTCAGGTACTTTTCAGGTACAGGTACTCCTGATTTAGTTTAACTACAGGTACAGGTTCAGGAAAATTGAACCCAGGTATTCAGGTACAGGTACGGGTACAGGTTCAAAAAATCCATGTACCCATGATTCAGGTACAGGTTCAGGTCCAGGTACAACATTTTTGTACCCATGCGGGGCACTAGTGCAGACAGACGCACTGTCTATAATTAAAACTGTCGTTACACAATGAGATGGAAAGGAAATCCCTAATTTTCAAAACAATGAGAACCGATGAGTTTAGACCGTTCTGCAAGAAGAGTCTCTTGTATAAAAATAACAATTTATATTACTTTTTAATTCCTTATAGCCATTCCATGGATGCTCCGACCTTGATGGTCAATTCCTTAATTTCAGGTTTAAATTTATCTACGCGTATTTTGTCTTCTTCAAATTCATGGAGAAATAAGAGCTAGGAAGAAATTACTGAGGGGAATAAATTCAAGAGGAAAAATTGGATTTTTGAAGTATAAGGATCATGATGAGGATGGTTAGGACGAGATTTGAAGAATCAAAAGTTTTTCAACCCTTGTTATCTGTAGCACTACACGGGGATGACTTCATACATTGAGGGTAGAAGGAGTGAGGCCAAACCGCATGACTGGGACTATTGGATGAATGAAAAATAGGAAATAAAATATAATTTCTGATTGACTTGATGAGCCTTTAATGGAGTAGATATATTGACAGAGCTTGGAACAGAATCACAATGCTCGGTGACAAAGGGTAGGTGTGTAGGCCTGTCATCGTCAATTCCCACGACTCCATACGGACAGTATTGGAGAAGTGAATTGAATCACCTTTCAATAAAATGACTTCCCATGATCATCTCTGGTTTTCTTTCTGACATTCACAAATTCCTTGGATTGCTGTATCTACTCATTGACAGATTCCATTTCAATTTGTAACTATGTACTTACATGTACATACATACATGTCTATATCTATCTTTACTTGTACGTATGAAGGTAATTACGTATACAAGTACCATTACACCTCAAAGGAAGATCAACTGTCCGGAACGCGTGGCCTATCCTTTAGTATTATGATCTTGACATGATCTGAATATCCAGCACTTACGTGCGTACCTTTTATTTATTAGATTGACATCTAATTTCGTATAACAGTTGATACATTTATACCCATTGTATTTATATTGCCACACGCATCCCAGCCCAGGCATTTTAGTACTAAGATTTCAAAGGACAGAGCATATAGTTACATATTTACTAAGAACATTTTATAATCCAGTATATAGTTTAGATATCTACTCAAAACCCACTCATTTTCCTTTTGTTCTCTTTTTCTCCTCCAACCCTCTCTGAGGTTTCCCAGTCATGTGTCAATGTCAAGGAAGCTGAGGAAATTCTGTATGTAGATACTTTCAATTTCCGACGCGTACCGTACTTACGTCCTGTCCTGCATATGTAAACACTGACAAATAGCACGGATTACATAAACTCATGTGGATAATCAAAAAATACAGGGGACATGAGAATTCCCCTGGGAATAAGACTCCTATTTACTCCTGTGGTATTAGCCTGACGGATCCAAACCAAGCTAAGTATTTTTACCGTTGAGTAACAAAAGTAAAAGAATTCATATTTTTAGATATGTATTTGCATTTTTTCTAAGGGAGTGATCTTCCTCTTCCTCCCCACCCCTCAAAAAAAAACTCGTAGAACGGTTTCCTCCCCACACGTTTCCTTTCAAGAGGCTTAAAATGTTAAGCGGGCGATTACATTAATGTCTGTCCTCAATGTACGTTCTTACTTTTTAATATTGTCACCTTAATCAGATTAGTAAATTAACTCTTCACTGATGGTAACGAGGTAAAATATTTAACACTTGTTTTTAATTTATTCAGAGGAACGGTATTCTTAAACTTGAGTGTACCTGGGCTTTATAAATTCTTCCACGGAAGATGAAGATATTTATAAAGTTTTGTGATGCAATGTAGACACACGTAACCAGACACTTCATAATTTATTGTTTGAGTTTTCTAATAAGACCAGGAGTCAACTCTCCTGCTGTAACGAACTATACTGTAGGTAGAGGTAAGCAAATATTTACCTGGCCTTGCCTTCTGCCTTCCAACAGTATAGCCTGTACTGATGTCACCAAAGAACTGCTATGTTGGAACAGTGTTAAGAGTAAATATACAATCTCAGTTTATGACCATAAATATCCTCACCCGCCCATATATACAAGCATGGAATAGAAATACCCAGTAACACACAGAACGGGATTTAGTTTTAATTGCAGGTCAAACATAGGTATGTACACATACACACACACACGCATACATACATACATATAAGGTTATGTTTATAGCAAATCTCGGAAGTGACCGGTGCTGCGAACACTTGTATACAATTTTTTGCCATGCTGCAATGAGTAATCAGAAACAATGACAGATGAAATAATGTCAATGTGAGCCTTATACTCTTCTGTATGGACTGATGCTCGTACGCGTCTCATGGGGAGATCTTCTTGGATGATGTAATTGAATTGCAGTAATAGTACTGCACGTCCCTTTTGTTTTAAGATACTTATTGAAGAACCTGTCCACACCTACGTTCCCAGACGCTACAAATATACATAAGTAATTGTATATGAGTGGAAGAAAATATCTTGGTCATTCACTTATACGTGAAGGTTCCTTCCGTGGATGGGCATTAAAACTGCGTTCCTAGATGTAACCAGTAAGACAACGGTTTTAAAAGTGCCCTTCAGAATTATAACCCGAAAGATGAGAGTGTGAAAGATGTGTGCTCCAGACCAGGCCTCCTTGCTCAATTTGATGTAATTTAAATTGAAAGGTGTGAGTGGAGATGGGAAACCACCTTTTACATGAGATTAGGTTAAGTTGCTCAAGTCACCTTGGAAGCGTCCTGTTCATTGTAATCATCGGATGCTCGAGCACTGTAACATTAGCAGAGATCCAGTGACTGCGTTCCTACTGAGCAGACATTAGGATAGGGGCTTGACGTCGGTCATAAAGTAAATACTCGAAGGATCTCTGTCGAAAAAACTAAATTGAGTTGCGGCGATCCCAGCCGGATCCACATAGGGAAGATACATAGCTATTTCCAAAGAAGTATGAGCCACTGAAATTATGGGAGCAATTACCATCCCGATTATGCTTTATGATTACCTGAGGATGATCATTCAATATTTAGATTTTTTCCCGTTGTATGCACCCACCCTTGCACTCCTGAGTCTCCGTGTATTTTCCCTGTACATACGGTACGTCAACATTTTCGAGCTTTTTAAGGGAGAAATATTACACATGTATGTGCTGGATATGTATTCTCTCAGGAGTGTGGATCTGGACTCATGTGGTATCATCAAATGAAGGCTATAAGCCGGGACAATAGACAAGAGCTGGGCTCCTATCCTGTTGAATTCTGCGTCCAATTTTGCACTGATTGTGAGAGGGTCTGCTTTTTGAGAAGACAAAGCCAACTATAGTGTCGGATACGGACTTGACTATACCCAAACTTGGTAAATTCACCCTAATTGGTTCACACTCTCATTTATTATGCTCGGAACCATTCAGCTTTGAATAACATCTGGGGCTGAGTCTCCCCCCGTGTCAATGACCACACTCCGAATACGGACGTTCACTGCCACGACCATCTCCGATATCAAACAGACACTTCACTTTTACTATGTATTTTAATTCTGGCATGGATATATATATATGCACTCAATACTAGTCGTCTTATTTCCGATTACGTCAGGACAGAGATTACCCCTTAATCATATGGTAATAATTCTAGTATCGTGTAGCAAGTGTGTAATTAAATAGTCAAATTTGCAATGTACCCTTCCAACGTTTGTACAGATAGATATGCCGGGAGAAAATATAGTAGTGAGGGCTATACATACAGTCAAGATCCTTTCAGACAACTCGTGACACATTGCATTACATCTCCCCCAAGAAAAATGAAGTCATCCGAAACAGTCTGACATGTAGTTATTTCTTCACCTTTATTCTCATGATTTTGCAGATTCAAAAAAATAAAAGCCGGAAGATACTCATTTGAATAATAATTGTTTTTGGAGGAGAACAGGAGTAAGAGGGAAAAGTGAGGTAGCAAATTCTTTGGTGAAGTGTCAATAAAAAGCTTCTTATGTGAGAGAACAATCCTCGCACCTTTTTTTCCCCTCCAACTTTACTGTTACGTTACTTTCCTTCTGTATGTGTGTGTGTGTGTGTGTAGAGTGTAACATTCTCGAGGATTTGAGATGAACCAGAAAATATGGGAACAGATATAATTATTCTTACGGAATCCCACAAAAATTGTAATGGTTTACTTTGCAAGCACTGCTATAAAATAGTTTGCCACTGTGAGCATCATACAGTACAGTAGCAGTAGCAGTCTCACCAGTTGGAATTTGAAGTTTGTAATTATCTAAATATATCTACTACTGTCTATGCATGTGGGGTGCATTAGGAAAGAGGATTTGGTGAAGTCGGCCATGTTTCTCTCAAGCGCCTTGATCTCTTACTTTTGTTCGGGTCTCTACATACATACATACATACATACATAGAAATGCCTATAGATATGCACAGACACTTGCTGACTCTGATGAGAGTCCATTTATGGATAAATATACGATAAGACTCTGCATATAAGCAAGTGTCTTTAGGATGATGAAGCAGTTTTGGGGGAATTATTGCTTCCATCAATTACTCTGATTATTGGGTAAGAGAATTCAAGAAAGAGAAAAATGCTCATGAATGTTGCAGTTTTCCTTTCGGATGTTCCTCAAAGTTCAAGGGTTTGAAGAAATTAAAAGTTTTTAGTGTCTTGTGTCTCGTATATACACTCACAAGTTGATAATACACTCATGACAAAACTGAAGAGACGGCGGCAGTTTGAGAGGACCATTACTCGGGTTGGTATTCCTCGGAAATTGTCAGGAATGTGGATGTGTTCATGTCCTGGCCGTGTCATTGAATTGAAATGAACAGAACGTTCCAGCCTAGATATGTGGAGAATGAGTATTATTTGCATATATGTATATAGGGACTGTATCCCAGAGTGAATGAGTAAGATGTCCTCAGAGATACATAATGGAGCTCAAGTTGTCAAATAAAATTGAAGTGTTTAAGGATATGACAATGAGTATGATACTTAAGGAATAAAAGATTACTCACATAAAAAGAATTTACTTGTAAATGATCATTTAAGGGAAAACAGCAGTGAGGATTGGATCTTTGCGATTTTTACTAATTGCATGGTTGCGTTCATTCTGTCGGCTGTCAACGCCATATCCCTCAACGAATGCTGAAATGAAATGAAAGTGAGACTTTTGAGTAATAATTATCTTGTAGTATATATCTAGAGATCAGCTTTTTTTTTTTTAAATAAAAAAACTTTATGTTTGAGAACGTGTAGGTTCAAGTAGTAATTGTTGTTGAAATTACGATTGTTTCGGAATCCTATATCTACGTACATGCAATTCCAACATAAAATCAAGTGTTGAGGTTCAAGCCTGAAAAGGCAAGTAGGGAAAAAACTAGGAAGATCTTACATAAGTATAGTATACACTAAACAGTCTTTAACACTAGTATCATTCTCTTCCTCAGATCAGTCAGACCTGACAATGAGCTAAACATTGAGCATTATAGCCCTCTCTTCCCTATGAGCCTACATAAGTGGTTAGGAGAGAAAGAGACCCTACATAAAGGGTTAATGCCTTCTAATTTCGCAGTAATAGCATGTACATTCCCTACGTATGTATGTACACCCATGTAAATCACCAGGACAAACACTAAAGTCCCTCATCCCCGAACTATTTAAAACTCCAAGCTGTACTTCCTAATTTAATGTCAGGGAATATACATAATTAGAAGTACATATGTACATACGTGCCTCTAATATATATCTGACTTCCCAAGTCTTATAGTAATAATTGAGAAGGACGGAATCCAAAGATCCTTCAAAGGCTCGGATCATACTGGATCATGGAGTGTCATCATCACATGAGTCAGTTGGAGTATCTCCTATAGTGGAAAAATGGTAAAATGGATTTTTACCGAGCAGGGTGATGGGCAAGTGGAGAAATGACAACATTCTTTTCCCTTTCTTAATCTCTCAGCATGTGCCATGATTTAATAGCTATCTCATTATGTCAACAACTATATGATCTATTGAGGAGAACTTTTTAATTAACAACTGATTTCAATCCGATGAATCCTTCCGATTTCATTATACTTACAAAATCCCCACCGTATGAGATCAAGTTGAACGTGTGTGTGTGTGTGTACCTGTTGAGAGGGATGTATGTACATTCTAGCATGTAGGATTTGATGGTATTGAGAGTAGAAATTATTTTGATCCCAATCAAACCCATCAATAGATTCAAGTTCATTGAATCAGCTATATAGAGGGTTTGAAAGCGAAAAGGTTTCAAAAAAAAAAATCTCATGATACTATCTCTATGGCAGATTTGTTAGAGAATAAAAAGGCCCTTATCAATTACATCAATTTCCTGATTTTCTTCCGTATGCATACACACATGAGCCTATGGACACAGATACAGATGCGCTATACGGGACTACAAGGGAATTTCAAATTACATAATAATATGTTATGCCCCCCCAACCGTAGGTAACAAAAATTCATAAATTATAGGAGGAGAGCACACGAGCCTGTGTGTCTACGTCGAGCGTCAATATCTATATGTAGATATGTACATATTTAGATATTTGTATAAAAAAATTACAGTCAACCAGGAAAGTCATCTTCATATTATATGTTAATTTCCATGCATTTAGTATATATCCAACCTGACACATGAGTTCATTTCAGAGCTGGTCGTACATAGTATGTGCAAAAAGTATGGAATGTCCCGTGAAACCGGTTAACTAAAACTTAATTACTGCCGTATGGGATACTGTGATCTGTGATGGAACGATATTTAATTTCTGAGAACCGTCAATATTTGGGAGATAAAATACTTTCGTACTCATCCCAGCCACACATGATGGAGAAGTGCACGGAGACTGTACAAACCAGGGGGAGAAGTACAGTTAGAAATTAAAAGGAACGCAGGGTCATTTATATAACTAGGTAAAAAATAGAGACTGTTCACCTCAGCCCAGGGATTACGTTTCCCTCAAAATAACGTCCAAATTACCAGCTTTTGGAATATTTTAATAAAAATGGATAACATGGCTGAAAGCTGTACAAAAATATAGCAAGTTTGAGCAAAATGTTACTCACACGCAAGCACATTACTACAGATTGCTATAGACTGAGAGCCCAAAGCTCGAGGACAGTGAAGCGCTTCGAATTTAGTAAAACAAGACTTTCCTCGTATCCCAGCCCCTTGTAAAAAGGTGTCTGTAGCTCACGAATACATTTTTCACTCGGTAGGTCGCTTATGATCCATGAAATTCATGAAATTCCTCTCTGAAATGTGCTCTGATCATGTGAAACAACAGTTGAAACGGGTGCTGTAAATACACACTGTAGCTTTATTGATACTAAGCCCTCCTGGAAATACATATAGTTTCCCTTGAAAACGCCTACATACACAGTGAGGATCACAGAAGAGGCGAAGTCTCATATCAGACGGAAACCATCAACTAGGACCATTTGCCAAGGCAGCGAATAATTCACCAACAATCAGCGGTATCTGCAACAAATTAACGGATCAAACCAAAACATAAAAAGCTATCAACCCCGTCATGTACGGGTGCATTGACAAAAAAAAAACACACGGAGTTTACCCGAATTAATGTTACGACCTTGCTCAATGAACGTTACCTTCATATGACACTGTCTCTATATGTATCTCCACGATTCCCCAATTTTCGAGTCATTTATTTCTCATTAATTGAAAACAACACTTGGGTCTACGGTACTCCTCCACATCTCTTTGTCTCCTGGGTGTAAGTTACAGCGTCGGAAGTGAGGGGTTATTTTAGCTCTATACACCTGCAACAGGAGGTGATTATTACGTTTAGAATTGGTTGTATTTATTATCCTCTCTCTCTCTCTCTCTCTCTCTCTCTCCATCTCTCTCTCTCCATCTCTCACTCACTCAGCTCCTTCACATAACCCTCTCCTATATTTAATTTCTTGAAGAAATCCGAGCTAATGATTCTGGTCACGGTAGGAGTATCCATCTCTTACTGCCCCATAGTCCCATGAACATAAATATGTCGTGTCCTCACAATTATCTAGTTCGGGGTGTCTTTCGTGAAACGTGAGCCGATAAAAGGGTAATTCTAACAGTTTGTGTATTATTAGCCCTGTTTAATTGCTAGTAAGGCAAGTTAAGGATTAACTGACCTTGATTTGATGAACTTTGGGAAGGAGTTTGCACTCCACTGAAATTTTTGAATGCAATAATATTTGTAATTATTACAGTAAAAAAAATTCACAGGTCCAATGAGTAATTTAAATTATTGCCAAGCTAATCACGCAAAATTTCCAAGTAATTTCGTAGCTCTGAAGACTAAAGCTGGGTATTTTTTTTTAATTATTATTATTTTAAATATGCTTCTGTACAGCTGGGTTACAATGTTCAGGGAGAAAAACTGGAAATGATGGGGACAATAATAGAACAAGAATAGCAAAATGATCTAGCCCTGTGGACAAGTTTTCTAAAAATAGATTGTAATGAAGGTAATAAATACCGCTAGTCCGTAATTCTACCTGTCCCGTGGACACATGTGTAATTATAGAAATGTCGTTATGGGATTATGCAAGAGTCGCATGTGTTGGGGAATAGGAGGGAAGGGATGTGACTGTGGAGCAGAGCACTATTTAATTCTGAAATGTAAAGTTATTTGAGTATCCATTATAGATTTGTATATGTATTGTTGATGTATTGTCGGCATTTTAAAAGTAAGTTTGTCAACAGAAGAAGAAGATAAAGGAGCGTGGGGGAAAAGATGGACTTCCGCACAGGGGAAATTAACCTCTCGTGAGTCAAGTGGTCAGGATTGGAATCTGCACAATAATAGTCAATTGTAATAATTATGGACGTAAGTAGTCCTAAAACCTGTAGAATCTCCTCACGCACAACCCATAGCCCCCCATCATCCCATGTGCATACTAATCTCATCAATTATAAGTTTTTCTCCTTTCAAAACCCCTATTCCCTTAAGTATGACAAGTGAAGCAGGATCTTCGTAACCGAATTCCATTTAAGACAAAACCAACTGTTGTATCTTACCCAGGGATTGTATACATAGAGGCTCAGCTCAACTCAACAAATTCCACCCGTCATCCGCCAAACTTGAGCAAGAGGGGGAAGAATGGATCGTAATAGTACTGCAACGGACGGAAAATAGCCTCACAATGGAGAACAGTTGGCATTTCAACATTTCAACGGAACTATAGAATGCTTAGCGAAAAAATTTAAGTCAATTGCCAAAAGGACTGGGAGCTCATTCAAGTCACCAGTTGATCGATGATCAAAGTTTGATCCGATGGCCAGATACACATACCATCTCTTAAGTATCCCATATGTGCTTAAACATATCTATATCCATCTATAGACTCCTATTATTTCCCTATCCTTGAGTCCTATATCCAATATCTACTATCCCAGAGTGGAATAATACTAGCACGAAATAGTCCTGCAAAAGTTCCTACAGTTCTCGTCAATTATGCACGGTCCAATACACTACAATAGCAATGCAATAGTAATCGAGATTGATGTACTGTTAATCAAGCGGTATTTTCCTGGTAATTTACTATTAATTGAAATTAGGTCCAAAAGTGAATTATCTCTTGCTCTTCCTTCACGAAGGGTCCTCTTTTTTTTTTATGGAAGGACATCTCAACTATCTGTCTACCTCCTTGATCACTCCTACCTTAAAAATTCTGTGTGGCCCCAAATTAGTACAACTTCATTTAAAAAAAAAACTTAATCTTTGTATTTTAATGCATGAAATGTGGCTCAGAGGACATAATGTACCAGTGTTGTCCTCAACGGTAACAATAATGAATGGATTTGCATACTTTTCGTAGAATTAAAATGTGGATCCTTGGTTGATAGTGTATTATCTGTTGAGTGCTAAATTGTAAATAAGTTCCGGTTATGAGGAATTAGTCGTAAAAATGTAGGGGTAAGGATAAGGTTGAGCCAATTCCATGGAACGGTATCATTTTAAAAATTCTAAAATCTTCACAGGAGCATTCGATCACGAATCCAAGCTTGTCTCGTTTTGAGCATTAAAGGCCGAAGAGCTTGAACTTGTCGAAAGCCACTAATGAAGTTATTATAAGGAACGGTAAATCCAAAGATGATGTTATTGAAGAAAGCTGAGACCATGTAGTGGTGACACCCCTACTCTGAGAGAGTACATAGTTATGGTGACAATAAATTTTCGCGCAAGTGATTCCAATGTAAGTATCGGCTCAGTTGGAGTGCTGGACGACTGGGGTAGGATTTTTATTGAAAACACCATCAGACGGACCACAAAACTGTGAACATGAACTATATGAGAGTATGCACATCTTGTTAAAGTTCCCTTTCATTTTAAATTAATGTGCATATAGTAATGCTCAATGGGATTTTTGCGGTTACAGGATCTTTTTCCCAAAGATGAGAGAGAGAGAGAGAGAGAGACAACGGGGAGCTTAAAGCAAGGACAGGGGAAGTTCAATTGGTGTGCATAGATAATTTAAATGTATTTGAAAAGGTTACTATATGAACGTCGTAATTCACATGATATGTAAATACATTCATCTGACTGTGTAGTTACGGATGTATTTATGAAGATTTAAAGATGCTTAGGCCTTTGGAGGCATTGGTTTTGAGATCCTCCACAGAAAATGGAGTGATCGTAATTCTACTGCATTTCTTCCACATATCTACTTGTTATGTAATCCAGGGTTTTTATTGAAGTCAACCATGCTCTACGTTTTTGTGAGTGAGACTCCGTCTCCACTGGGATTTCTATTCTTGAAGTTTATGAGTCTTTTTGTACTTGAATATTCAGTTTTGTCGATGGACTAAAAGGATTTCACAGTATTTTCTATGAACAGACTTCTTGGTTATTGTTTATCTTTTCTGCAGCTACTTAAGACTCAAGCCCAGGCTGGGACTTTATATAGTTGAGAGTTGCATCTGGAGATGAACTCACGGCTCAGGTGAAAGGAACAGAAGGGAAATAATGCAAGGTAATGTTATGTTTGTTCAAAATGAACGGTCTAGTTGCATGTTGAGCATTCAATTTTATAATAAGATGATTTTCAAAGATGTTCCTCTTTTTGGTAGGGAAGTTTAAATTCCTTCCCTCGTAGTATCTAATTGTATCGGCATGCATATGTGGGAGTTAATTCTTGAAGGACTGCATATTATTTTTATGCAACATTCCTGGGGCTCCATGCTATTACAATGCCGAGGTTTACTGCTTCGGAAATTTTAGAAATATCACTCCTCTGTTTTGTTCCTCAATTCCTCCACCATTCTCATCTGCAAAACTGTTAGCATTTTTCCTCATTCTCATCCTCTCTCTCCTCTTACATTTGCTAAAGAGACTCCTCAGTATGTACATTGTAGTTTGTGGTTATACTACATAGTTGAAATGATTCACTCCCATATTGATGGCTCCAAAAATCTATGGATATCTATTATGATTTGGTAAGATTTACATAAATTGCTGGGGCACTGTGAGAAGAATCCGCCTCTAAGGTTTTATTGCACATTAATTTTATTCCAGTGATGAAATAACGATTACAGATGTATGTTATTGAATTCCTGCATCATGTGTTGTATATAAGTAATTACATGACTTTTAATGGAAATCAAACAAAAACTGGAACTGAGATGGTTTTAGTGCTAACAATAAGTTGAGCAAACCCCCTTGATGTGAACGTCGATGAGGCTCTGATTAAAAAATAATCAAAGTTAGTACAGACGCAGACTGTCTATGACAGACGCATAATGACAGACGTAGAAAAGTCATATTTAAAACTAAAATGTTTGACAGAGTTTGGACAATGTATGGAGTGGAACGACAAAAAGGCTGGTGGGGAAAAATGGTCGTCGAAAAAATTAAAATTTAATGTGGGTAATTAAACCCACGGGTAACATGCAGTTACACTAATAAACTTGAACTTGAGCTCCTCAAGAATTATATAACGTGGAAAAGGTAGTGTGGCTTTAATGCCTTATTCCTGTGTATATTGAAGGCTGAGTTTAATAAACAAGGTGGTTGGGATGAGAAGGAGATTGAAGAGGAAGATGCTTGGGCTGTATGTATGTACCTTACAGGATTGCTGGGAGCAAATGTGTAGTACATTAAATACTGCAAAAGAGCCTCAGCGACTCAGCATCAGGAGTCCACAGAACAGAACTACTGTGTGTGTGAGTGAGGGTCCTTGGGGAGTTGGAGATGATGTTAAAAGCGATCGTGGATCACTTCCACCGCACCAGTTGTTCAGATTGTCTCATGGACCGCTGATCTTGCGGTCTGAGTCTCGTCACAAGCATCCATCCACCGACCCGCACTTTTCCTACACCTTCAACATTATTGTCCTCCCAGAAGCCGACTTGAACAGTTCCCTCAACAGTATCCAACGGCTAGTAGGAATCTTTGTCTCTCCGAGCTCAACCGCTACACTTTACTCGAAACGTTTCTCCTTGTGGTATTCTGAGACTCGAGCCCTCCTCACAAATACACTATCAACGTTGACTTTATTTACATTCAATTTTTACAAATTTTTTTTTAAACCGTTCCAATTTTAACGTGCGATCTCCTTTTTTATGTGATCACTCCGAGCTGGAAGCTTGAACTGGAAATAAAACAGTCACAAATGACATTACTCAAGTGAATTGATTCAATATAGTGGGATTTATCGGATTCTTACGTGAGCTTCCAACAATTCAATTGAATCTTTCAAAGATTATTTACTGAAGAAATAATAATTCCAGTCATTCTAAGGATCCCTTCAAGAGGTTTCTTTGGGGAAGAACGTCGTAGCCTTTTAATTCAAAGAAAGGTAATTTTATTATTTATTTTGTCACCTTCGGATTCACACATTTCATATTCATTTTTATTTCTGCCTTTACTATAAATTATTGTCATTCCAATTTCAAAGAACTACTGTTAGGATATATTCAACTTTTAAATATTGTAGTTTTATTTTTTGCATAAATTTTATTTGAAATTAAAAAAAAAAAAAAGCAATCGTATTTTTATCCCCTTGCTTAATTCAAGTCCTCACTAGGAGTTCTTGGAAACTTCAGATCTTAATGAATAGGTTAGATGTCAATTTGTGCAAAAAAATATTTCCGTCCCGATGGTTTTTATTTTTTTTGCGAAAAATTAGCATGCATAAAATATATAGAGTGTTAACTCTCCGTACAGAGTTTAAATGGATGCTCATCGTCCTGCTTGGCTTGCTCTTTCACACTGACCAATATCTGATGTAGGAAAAAAACTCTTGAGGTGTACATAATATCCGGCATGTCTGTCCCTTATCTACTAAACGCATCAGAGCAGTTGAGAGAATTACGAAAGTATGATCTAATCCCGTGGGAGCAGAAAGTATATCGAAGTATAAATGAAAAAGCGTCTGCAGAGCTTGGAGATGTTAAACTTAACTTATATTCCCCTACATTGTTGCACTTGACCGAAGGGATGTACATACATACCTGAGTTAGAATAATTGTGCAATCCTCAAAGTAGATACATCAAAATCTAGATATAGATACATATGTACATAGATACAGGGGCAAGTCTCATGACAAGCATGCAATAATCAGTGGTGTTTAACGTTCCTAGACTTGTCGCATCCTTAAGTAGTTGTCATCTTCCGTCTTGTCGCACTGTTTCGTCAAAAGTCAGGGGAAAAAAGGTGACAAAAAAAAACTTTGGAAACCACAGTTTGTAAACAGGGATTGTTTTTTTTTTGGGCATGAAACAACAAAATCAACATTGCTATATAATACTGACATTTAGAGCAAATTGTATCATCGCTTTGTTCCAAAGGAAGTCTCTTTTTTTATTTTGCTTTTTTTTATCCCAATTTTGTAAACCATTAGGGTTTTGGTGTAGCTCTCGTTCTACTCGTACAATTTAATATGAACCAAGCTGGTGATAGCATGACTATTATGTGATTATCAGGAGGGTTAAGTAACAGCTCCGTAAATCTACAAAGCACTGGCTACTTCTCCTACTGTCAATTCAAGAAAAGGTTAGGAAATAATTTTACGAAACTGACCATGACAATGAAAAAGTTTTGACCATTAAATCTGATAAATGAATGACGTACAGTAAAAGCACGAGAGGAATTTGAAGGCTCCCCTTTTATCATCTAATCACGAGTTACGGAATAATATAAAAGTCAATGAATTGTCACTTTTGACTCCGCGACACACTCTCAGCCTCTCCACGTTCAACCTGACGAAACAAAGGGTGTGCAAGTTGTCATAGTATAGGAGTCATAAGCATGGATATATGTATGTATCTATCTACAGTAGGACCTGAAGGCGGTGATCTTGTAAACTCCCGTTGGTAGAGTTCATATCAAATTGAAAGTTATGGTTTCTTCACACAAAACAACTATTTTAAGTCTTGTTCCAACTTGCCCTCCAATCCTGTTGACAATTGTTGAGACTCCTCCAAACCTCCTGCCGCCTGGTAATTATGTGCTCAGAGTATTTGGGTAAATAGTGTCTAGTGGATTTTTTTCTTTCTTAAATTACGCAAATAAAAGCAACTGTGAGAAAAGTTAAGGAGATAAAAAAAACTCACCTGGTGACTGTTCTGATGACAATCATACTTACATAATAGGGAATTTAGGGGAAATGTTACTGTTTTGCCATGGTTAGGTTGATTCTGAGTCAAGCCTTAAAACCATAGAGGAACCAAGCAACCAAAGAATTTCCTGTTCAGATCCCAATTACTACGTGCGGAAGTTACCGTTGGTTTGGTGTGCTCCGTGCTGTACTCTAGATATGCGGTAATGGAGGAGTCTTCAGAGTCAGGACGGAGATACTAAAAGCTCTTACATATACATACTAAAATGGATCCGCTCCTTTCCGTCAACAACATATCGTAGGGGAAGAGGATTCAAATGTACATATGTACATAGCTCTCATTAAAGGTGTAGCTACAAAGATTTTTGCCAAATTCCTCAACCATGCTATCCTCCAGTAACTGTTATTGTATTCTAGTTTTTGACAGACACATTTTATTACCCTTTGATTCAACTCCATCCCTCCACCACTAAGATATTGACACATTGCAAAAACATCAATCAGGGAGATAGTTCATCCTTGCACACGCACAATTCCCAATTGTGTACTGTCAATACTGTTTCCCTTCCTGACTGTCACAGGCCGTCCTTCAACTGTGGGCTGTGCAATTGCAGCCAGTCAGTTGTCTGGTGGTAGCTTGATTGGATTATCAAATTTGGGTTTGTAACAAATTATGACATCAGAATTGCAATTTGCGGGTGTTCCAATGAGCTACTACGCTGTCTCACCTCTTGTTCCATATTTTGCTTGAATTGTGACATGCGACTAGTGACTGACGTCCCGAGTCATAATTTACAATATACGCTTATTCTTGCTGTAAACCATAAGCCAATTGATTGCTAAATATTTGTAGGAGTTCTTCCTGCTTTTTTTTTTTAGCAGAGCAGTAAGTCACATAACTTCGGGGCAGAGTGCTATTTTCGTAAATATGACACATTGCTTCGGAGTACATACGGACACTTGAGTCAAAGTAATAACATTCGTAATTGCATAACGCTGTGGGTGATTACTCCCAAGCCGTTCAATATGTTTGTAGCTGGGTTCAAATCCACATAGGTATGTAAGATTCCCATAAAGAGTGTTACAGACAACAGCTGAAACCATATATGTTCCGGACTCTGTACCACAAGAGACACTTCATTTTTTTAGGTTTGCTTTGTAGCCTCTCTCGTCAAGTACCTGTGGAAACAATGACAGATTTGAGGGACCGTTAGATATAGGAACAAATACAATGCACATGCAGCTCCAGGTCTATTTGAATGAGTGGACCTTAAATTTAACAAAACAAATTTGACTGCAACTGTATTGTATTTGGGGAATTGGAAAAAATTACGGAGGACAGAAGTATTTACGAGTGAATCAAGTCATAGAATAGATATTTTTCTGAAGAAATCCTCTCTTGAAAATTATCACACACCTTAAAAAAAAAGTCTTTTGTCAGAACGTTTTTCCCGAGAAATTCTTCTCCCAGAGGTTTTTTACTGGTATTTCCTTGACGTCCTCTGTTTGTTTATTGACAGTGAAATTCTCCTTTGAATTTGGCATAATCAGGGGGAATATCTCACCAAGGCCAAGTTCTACGTTGCTTTCGACTGGGATTGTATTTCTGAATCCAAAACATTCATAAAGATCAATTTGCATAATGCAGTAGCCACTTATGCCATAAGTCAGGTAGTATGTACAAAGTGAGTGAATTTCTTGTCAAAGATGGAACAAGTCCAGAGAAGAAAGTGGGGAAGAATAAATTAAGTAGGGAGATGCAGACGAAGGAGACGAAGGAGAATAAGGAGGGTAGGGAAAAAAATAGTAAAAAATGTGAAGATTCATCTTAATTGTTGGCGACCACCGTAAACCACCCACGTAGCTTTCAATAAACCTGAACAATAGGGAGGATTAGCTGAAAATCCAAATCATTGGTGATCAAAGGGGTTGGAGGAATCTCCTGAATAAGGAACAATCTGGGAAGCAGTCAGCGATTTATGCTATCTCATTGGAGATACTTTGTTGGAAGTCACTTCTGAATCTATCCCAATATACGTACGATGAGGTGATAATAGAGAGCAAATTTTTTCCCAAGAAAATTACTTAAGTGTTCGACAAAATGTAATTCCCTGTAAAAATTATTATAGATTGAGAGTGATGTCTTCTTTCGTCTCCCCCCGAAACCATACCTTTGTTCAGACTCTTAGGATTTTGTAAATCATATCCTATTCTTCCGTTTTGTTTTCTTTCCAACCCTTGTTTTCCCAACTGGCTATTTTCAATGAACCCGACTACTAATACATCAGCGACCATTAAGACCCAAGTGAGAAAGTCCATGGAACTATTGTACTTGAAATGCAATTTTATTATTTTTGTGTGTAGTTTACAGTATATACATGTAATTATGCATTTCATATGTGTCTAGTCTCCAAGAGCTTTATCTCCAGCTTAATCCTACCCCAGTAATTACCTCACACAAGGAATTTAAATTCGCAATTTAAAAAAAAAGAATACGAATCCTATCCACCACTGTCGACAGTGTGAATTGGAATATTGCCCTCCAGTTTCTTTCCCTACTGCCAGTCACTCCGTAGTAATTTACAGGTACATTTCTCAGCAGCAGGTGAGTACATAGGGAAGTTCTTAAATTGACAGGTTGCAAATAATTTCGCATGTCGTGCACACAAAGTGTGTCGTCAGGAATGAAATTACAGCCAGGGATAACAATAGTGTAGTGTAGTTGTTTTTTATTATTTAATTTCCATATTTCTGGTAATGCCTCTTGTTACTACTACTCCTGTCTGTGACATCAGTTGACCAAAAAGAGTAGTATTATTTAACGTTATTTTCCCCCATACAAACATGTCATTCCCATTTGCACACACTATAATACTTCAACCTTTACTTAGGACCACTTAAATGCTTCTTGCAAACAACTCTCCTCACAGTTAAGGAGCCGAGGATGCTAAACTCAGGAGAAAAACCATGACCGTTCTGGTGAATTCTTACTCGTACGTGTGCCGCTCCTTCTTCAATTCTCCTTAATTTGAATTCTCTGAAAATACTAGAGGGACGGAACAAGTTGGAATTATCATAATTTCCCTATCCCTTGTATTCTTTTCATTCAAAAACAATTTTTTACGTTGACTCCAAGTTCCTCTTTTTTTTTACATCAGTTTGATTCCTATTGAAGCTCAGTGTAAACACTAGTTTGCTACTCATCTCCTCATTTCCCATTTAGCTTCGCCTCTTAAATCTTTATCCACACCAAATTATTGATCAGATCATTTCCCTACAGATACCTTTCCAACCAGTAAATATTGACGAAGTAGTACGTGATTTCCTAATAAGATTAGTATGCTTTTTCCTCCCATGCTGGTGTCACTTGTTCTATTTACTTTCCATTATGTTATGTCGAATTAGAAGCTATGTATGCTGTAATAGCCTTTGGATTCTACTTACACAGGACATATATGCAGGTAGACGGTACGGTAAAAAAAATCCCGCGTAGGAGGAAGATGATAACGTGGAAACACGGAAATAGTTTAAAAAGGAACTCCGACATCGTAAATTGTGTAAACAGATTTTGAGGTTTAAATCCTTCTTAGATCCTTGTTCCTGCCTTGTTTGTAAAAGTTTAATTTTTTCCGACATTGGTAACAAAAAAAAATATTTGACAGGTGGATGCCATTTTAGTACCCCTAATTTAATCTTGAATCATTCCACTCATAAGCTTGGTCACTTAATGTTCATTGGGAACAAGTGGAAGTCTCTGGAAATGGAAGGTTTTATTTGAAGGGATACAAAAAATGAGATGGTGCAAAAGACTTGATTTTACGGCTCCTTAATAGAGGACATTAACTCAGCCATTAGTAATTACTTGTGTGTTAGTTATTGTCAGGGCTGAGGATATGTGTCTCCTTTGGCCAGCCCGTACATACTGGGATAGATAGATACTTAAAACAAACAGAACCTTATCCTTATTAGCAATGCATCAGAAAGTATGCAGTGCTGAAGGGTTGTGAATTGTGATGGCAGTATAGAATAGGGAAGAAAGCGTCATCCGCACGCATTTTATACTCCAAGTATTTTTTCCGTGCACGAAATTGCACCCTGGTAAATCCCACGGAGGATGGATATAATTAAAATATTTATGTTCCATTACTATTTTCTATTCAAAGAACACATACATAATCATAGAACACTCGCATATACTGTATCATCAATACCTCCTGAGGTTCAAGGATATAAGTCAAAGGTTCACATACATATATAGTTCTTATGGTTATGTAATGTTACCTGACAATTTTCAAGTTGTAAACATGAAAATAGCTCCTGGTCATCAATGATACACTCAAGACTCCTATGGACTATTAACTATACGGCTAATTCAACGATGATAACTCCACAGAGGTGGTCAACATCCTTGTAAAATCTCAAAAATCGTGTTAATTCAACTTTATTTTATGTGGCTGATGGCACTTTACTACGAACCAACCCCTGGATGTTAGTACACATAGGGAAGACGTTGAAATTTCTTTAGTTTGTTTTTGTACAACTGACTTATACGACTAGACACAACCAACAATAAAATTAAGGGATGATTCAACCCTAAGAAATTGTTTACCCAAAGGTCTTGAACTTACACTTTTATGAGCTGAGAATCTCTCGAAAAAAGGGAATAATTACAATTGCAATTTCAAGTCAAGTCATCATTTTCCCTCGGCAAATGTTAACAAGGAAAAATTTGAACTCCTTGAACTTCCACAGTCCTCTATGAGCTTATAGGATGGTCCATATCTTGTACATAATAAAGGATGACAACTGCACCTGTAATTATCATGTTCGACTTCAAAATTCAATTTCACCTGATGATAAATGAATTCTCGGATGGTTCCCTGCTCCATTGGGTAGAGATCGAACCATTGTGACTGTAAACCGTATGTTTTGGGAAAGAGGTAGGAATTTGTCTAAATTTCATGGACTCCCTTTTTTTGTATCCCTTGTTGAAACTTCAATGTTGGATTTAAATATGTGAGTATAAAAGTTGTGTCTGGTGAATGTGTGAAAGGAAAATAAAAATAATAATTCCGAGAAAACTTGGGAATTTTGTCGACTCCATTATTGGGAAAGGGAGCTAAATCATCCCGTTACTTTTCAACAATGCCAAATCAAGTGTTAAGGGAATCTCACTCAATGCCGAGGAGCACAACAGTTCTGAGGATAATTACTGCAAAGAGGAAAATAACTTAAGCATTGCATTTATAACAATAACTTTTGCAATTGGTTGTAAAATTATGTACCTGGGCTGCATGAGCATTCTCTAATGGCACTGGCTCTCTCAGTAGGATACAAGAAGTCATCTTTTTATATGAAGATTCAAATTAAGACCTCTATTACCGGTTGACCTTTCAAAGGATTTTTATGTGTCGTTTCATACTCTGAATTTTTCGGGACTCATTCAAGTAGAGAGATGTAGAAGTTTCTAAAGAATTATTACTTTTTTTTTCACTCCTCCGTCTTATATGTCCTTTCACTTTGAGAGCGTCTGGACTGGGATGATAGTGCTAATGTTACGTGAGGAAAGTTTTTTTCCTAGTGTTTTGATGACTGAGGTAACGTTATAAAAAGGGATGAATGTATCAGATCGGATTAATTGTTCCCTCCGTATCGTACAAATCAATCTCATCGAAATCCTTTCATGGAGAGTCATTCGCTCTCTGTTGTCAGAGTTATCATGGGGACGAATCTACTGTCTTTTTTTTTTTGGTTCCATTGAAATCATGTGGAAAAACGCTGTCGGGAGAAGAAAAGGGTAGGTAATTATTCTCAGAGTCTCTTCTGTATCATCAATGTTATTTGAGTCAACACTCGGCCAAAAAAAAACTAATTGTATGAGATGGTCTCTGAAATTTTATTTCCGCATAATTGACATTACATGTGGTTAAATTTCAATCTCCGACAAACACAGAGCCTCTCACAGTCAAGTGTACAGAGGATCCTTTGCTAACTTGACAAAACACTTAGCACCGACTCTAGTGTCCTTCTAAAATGCCTTACAGACATTGGACTAATATTTTCATTTCTTTTATTACCATATATCCTTTGATATAAATAGAAATCCTGTAGTGGAACAATAACAGCAAAGGTTTTCCTCAGCGTTATTGTACACACATACAATTTTAAGCTACACACAAATAATTATTATTACAGTTGAGCTAACAACTAGTGAGGACTTCAGGCATGGGATTATTCCTGGATACTCAATAAGTATCTATTAGTTGGGATGGTTATGTAATAATTACTAAAAAATAGATGGATAAGCCAAAGGGAAAGATCTGCGTAGGAGAGGCTATATTGATGGAAACCAAAAGTTACTTGGGGTCAGAGGAATGAAACTGAATTAAACTTGTGAGACTTTTCCCTGCTCGGATGATCCCAAACAGAAAATGGTGATCAGGTTAAAGTACAGTTCTAACCATAAGTTCATCTTGAGTGAGGGTCTCCATAGCATATGTATCCACATAAATGTGAATCCTTGTTGTGAGGTTACGGGCTTGCGGTTGCATTCTCATCCAGATCTATCGTGTGATTTAAGAATAAATTATTCCCAAAAATTTATTGTTATTTTCACTTTCCACTTGGGATTCTCCTCGCTGAGGTTTTTACAGTAAATTGGGAAAGGGTTGCTATTCATAGGGCCAGGACTAGGAAAAGTAATCTGTTAACTACTATATGGCTCAAGTAGATACAGGAACAAACACATCATTCATCCTCAAGGGATGGACTTGTGGCAAAAACTATTTATAGAGAAAATAGGAACTCTCGTACTGTATAGACTCAAGGCGTTAAAGACTTTGAACAATACAGTTGATATTGACAGAGAAGAGCCTCAAGACTACTGTAGCAAGGAGCGTTTAGCAAATAGGGAAATCAGTCTTTGAAGAGCTCAAGCTCAACTATTTCCATTCTCAATGTATCATCCTCATCCGAGCTTCCTCCTATTATCACGATCCTTTCCTTCCGTTTTGTATTTAACTAACCTACCCATGCCAATAATTTCCCGAGCCAAGGATGAACTCAGCCAGGACAATTTGCATGTCTTCTAGCAGGGATTCCCATTGTGAGTAATTTTAATTGTGACTTGAGTACAAAAAAAGTGTATTTACAGCTTTTCCATTATTTCCTCCTTTAAAGTGATGTGTGAGGTTCTAAGTATCTACTCCTAAGGACTATACACAGTATAGTAGTCCTCCCGTAGTTGGAACTTATATATGAGGATGAAGCACAATGTACTAGTCTTGCTCCGCTCCTGCTTCCCTGTTTCTCTACGAGTTCCACTTTATTAAGTCAATGACATTTTTTTTTAAATTGATGGTCATTTAGAGGGATTTTGTAGCAAAGGGATGTCATGGACGGAGATGCATGTGCGGGGAGATGCATTGTTAATTGTTAGTGTGTCGGGAGGATCAAACACGACTGCATAAGTGTATCTAACTGTTTCAAATTATCCTAATTCCCTATTATTTTAATTGGAATATGTAGGAAGTGTGTGGTTCTAATTGTTCAAAATGTTCTGCAATAATTCAATTATGAATCCAGACCATTCCCTCGGCAGTAACTGCATCCAGGAGGGAGTTAGTTATTATCCTACATGACCATGGCCAGTTGCTCAGGTGTAGGGAGCTATATAGTAGTAATTAATGTACAGGTACGGCGGCTTAATTTATTTACGTGCGTACTAGATGTAGTAGTTAAGTAAAGTATAGAGGTTCAAAAGGGGAAAAAAATGGAGTTGATTTCGTGAGTTCACAGTGTGGATTGGGTAACTTATGGAAATTAATGGTCTTAAAACGGTATCATGTTGGAGATACAGTGTCTAAGACACTGCACTGCGTGTGTGGACAGTGGGAGAAATTCAAGGAATTATTTTTCTGCAGAGATTCCCTACTACATACATTCCCTGCTTTATAGAGACAGTGTCTCATCCATCTCAACATGCTTGGCTTTTTTTTCCCTTCCCTGTCTGTGTGGAGTAATTCGTAGCACTTACATTTACCAACGTACAAGTCTAATATAAAAGCAGTCCAGGGAGTGAGCGTGAGGATTTGAGCGTCAAGGGTGAATAATTGCAGTGAAATCTTCTCTGGTTTAATAAAAGGCCACGACAGGAAATAATGAGAAGCTTTTCTTCTCCATTCCACTACATTGTACATAGGTACAGTTTGCATGCATATGTACAGAGTACATAGGGACATACAATGCTTCGGATATATACGAACTTGGTTCAAGACTCAGAGTCTCAACTCACACCACACCAAGACCACAAAATCAACAACAATGCATAACAGTCGGAGAGAATAGTACAACAACAGTAAAACTGCAAGCCCAAGCAAGGCCGCGTATTTTGACCTACGAAAAATTTAGGTTTACGATTATCTTTGTATATGCTCACCCTTCAACTTGAACTCTTACATTACGTCAGGAAGGGATGAGCTTGTGGCGTTTTTGTATGATGTAACCATATAGTTTACAATTTGTAATTAGTATAGGGCAAGACATAAGATGTTTTCTCTAAAACAGTCCCTCCACGATGAGCATCTCAAAGGAAGAACCGTACATGTTGTTTTTTTTGTCTTCTTATTCAATTCCGGTTTATTCCCTCGTGTCGAATCGTGGTCAATTTAATCAAGCAATGGGTATATGGAGTGCTGAGTTGTAAGACGAGGCGTTGAAAAACCTACCATGGAGAATTCCATTATTGTCTTACAATTTAATTTCCAAATTTCATGCCCACCCCTTGGACTCAAACTTGGAGATAAATAAATGTGACTCTACTCGATCCTCTATGAATTTTTAAATGTGAAGGATGAAGGAGGAGATGCGTCAAATGGAATGTACATAGAGTCCCAGTCTTTGTTTATGTTTCCTCTAGTGTGTCATGTTTTTGCCCTATTCCATGTAATAACTCATTCAACTCTCGGTACACACTACCTTTCCATCCCTGTTTATATGTATGTGTGAGTGTGTAGGACTTGAACCTTGAAAGAAAATATGAGTGATTTAATTTAGATTAATCCTAACAGTACCTACTATTTGGAAGGAGTGCTTATGTCACCATTACCTACCGACACATTAGCTGATGGTCATGCGGAAATGGTAACACCTGGAGTTACTATATGTTCCCCACGTAATAACTGTAGTGCTGTATATTCTCAAGCCCAGGATTTTAAGCGCCCTTGACGGACCGCTTGAAATTATTAGGAATTTTTGCCGTTCCTATTATTGAGGAACATATGTTGTTATTTGCTTACTTAATAAAAATCCTGAAGGAGTGTACAGACACATACTTCATACATAAATGATAAAAAGAGACGTGTGAAAAATCAAGCTGTCAGGTTTATTAGTTTGATTTTAAAATCCCACAAAATGGTACAACAAGATCTTCAGATGTGGGTTACATTACGTGAGGTATGCTTTTCCTCAAGTGTTCCCAAAGATCTACGTGGCTTGCTAAAATTGGACAGTCTCTGATAAAAACACATGAGAGGTACATAGACAGAGGGTCCATATAGTTAAGGAATCCGCGTATTGTTACCAACTGATGATTAGGACTTCCTATTTTGGGAAGAAGGGAAAATCCAACTGTACTTTGGGGTACTTTCCTGATTTCCATCAGCACAGTGGTAGGTGCGAGGAAAAGGTGACAGTTTGGTGTCGGAGATTGTGTCATAACCCAATAATGTCTACGGTATTAGTCAATCAAACACTGGGGTCTAACCAGTTGGATAATTTAGAAAATTGTTTTTCCCATTGTTGTCCCTACTCCGTGAGTCCCAGCCCTCTGTCATCATAAAATGGTGAGAAAGTACAAAAACTATGACTGAGCTCCGCAGACCCACCCTGTGCATTAAAATTTCTCACCACCACCCCACCATACCGAAATAAAAATAACTTAATAACATCCAACACAAAAATAAAAGAAACCAAGAGCATGAGCTGTCAAACCCAGAGGGAGATTAGGCCAACGCAATTCACTGTTGTGGGAATCGACTCAGTGACTATTCTTTCTTGACTCCAAACCTGTAACCTCTGTGGGTCTATTTATATAAATGAAAATTTTTACCTGAATTATCCCATCATGCATGTAACTTTTAACACTGGAGTTTTTATGATGACTTCCAACGCGACTCATGTGCACAAATCCTTGAAATGTGATGCATCAGGGAAATAACAAGACAATTTTATGACATAAGCAGATTGTTAGTTATGTATCTTTATGTCATACTAATATTACAATACCTATACTCAAGCCTCAAAATTCTTTTATTATGTATTTGCAGGCTTGTGTCACAATACTGATATTCTAAGATGAAGACAAATATTCACGCAACGGGTTCTCGGAGAAGAAGGCCACAACGGTGTGCGTTATTTCCCGTCGTCTCTCAAGTTCAAGCATTGTTAATTTGTTTAGTCTTTTCCTCGTTAGCTTCTCCATGCTTGTCACAGGTGAGTGAGTTTATTACATTCAAGTCTTTCCCTTATCCCATCATCCATCATTCCTGAAATGTATCATCCCGTGTTGTATACTAGCTCTCAACTCAAGTCACATATTATTAACCCAAACACTGCGTAGGCTCCTTTTTGTTCTCGTTATTTTGTTACATAAAATGGAAAGTGGGAAGAACTTTAGTTGTTACAATCTGACGCTGACAATTACAATACAATGAATTTCCTCAAAATTAGCTTTCAAAGTTAAGTTACGGACTCACTCCAACGAGTATATGAGAGTGGGGGAAATGGGTCATGCAACGAATGTTCAATGTGGAAGTGAAAATGCACCGGAATCTTGCTAATTAATTAGTCACAACTCTCGAGTCCAGGATTTCTAAACGAAGTACAGATAGATACTCTATAGTTAGAGACAGATATGCCTATACTTTTAATTTGAGTAGAGTCTGGGTGCATTGAACAGGATTCATGGAGCGAAAATACTTTCCACTAAAATTCCCTCAAGGTTGTTGTGAACATTGAAACATTGTACCTAGAAATGTTCCATATAAAATCACTGATTTGATTATACCAGCGGACAAAATTTAAGGAGTAACGCGTATAACGGAGGAAATGCAGTCTGACACTTCATAGGAATCAGTACATAATGACATATGTAAATTTGGAGTATATTTACTAGGGACTGTAAGAAGGAAGGAAAATGCTGAAAGCGGGATATGGAGATGGAATTAAATAAAAATAAAAGATAACGAGAGCACACAGCTTGCAATTAGAATTTCACACTCCTTCCGTTCAGGTAATACCTCCTTAGTCAAAAATGTGGGTTGAGAGAAGATCCCATTTGTAGATTTGATGGTAACAGGATGAGTTGTGGAAAGGTCAGGTTGCATTTGTAATGAGAGTGTTTTTACAGATAATAGAAATCCCTTGAAATTTTAATTAGCTCCTTTATTGTTAAGCATGATCACAGTACAGTATGTAGTACTGTAACTGTGGTGAAATTTATATTTGGGAATTAAATGTCTCCATGGATTCAAATACTTTCTAGGCTACTGGTGATGGGGACAATGGTGTCGTGACAGATAATGATGTAACCTCGAATGAGTATCTCACAACCTCATCATCCGTCACACCTGTCAAATTATCCACATCAACTCTCTCATCATCATCCTCAACCGTCCGAGTGACTGCTTCCAAGGATCAAGATCCACCCAGTAGTTCTGCTCCCCCCTTTTCTGCTCCCGCCTCTCCCGTCTGGAGAAATAATGCTTACGAGGCCGTCAATCTAACCCTGAGTCCTACGGATGACAACAACAACAACAACAACAATAACAGCCCCAACACATCCTCCACCATTATACGAACTGATGCTGAACGACCTGATGAGGATGAAATTACTATGGGGAGTAAAAGTAAGAGCGATTTTCCAGACCTCAAAAATGAGACCAGGGAGGCTCTTCAAGAGGAAGGAAGTCATCATCAACCTGTAAGAATTTTTTCGTTCAGCCTTTACTTTACCCATGTACAATATTCCGTCTGTGTGAAGTCACTTCCTTTTCTATTTAATGCATGCAAAAGGGGAAAGATCCATGTAACCATTAATAAATTACACACTTGAGGTGCGGCGATGACATGTGTGCCTACTTGTACAGGAATATAATCATTACTTCGGGTCTTCACAGGTTGTTTTTGTTGGAGGGTCGGGATTCATCCCACCGAATAATTTGAGAGCCAGGCCTATTTTGGAAGCTGACCCGCTCTGGAACAACCGACCCCTAATTGATTCCCATTACCCAGTTCCACTTCAATCAGCCTGGGACAGGAATTACCGGAATCCTTTCAACATGACACGCGTTCAACGTAATAGAAATCCCTTTTAGTACTGATACAATTTCCTACTAAGCTAACCCCCTCCCTAAGATAATTATCACATCTTTTGTATTTAATTGTACACTTATACATAGAGTATACAATGTGCTTGGCTTGTAAATTTGTAATCCAAATAATTATGCATAGCATGCGTGTGCTAGCGTGTGAATAATATAAATCACCGTTTTTAAGAAAATGATTTTGTAACATTTGTACATTTGTATCAAAGAGCAATTTTTAACCCATAGTAATTTAATTCTTGGTATGTTCTATAGACATCGAAGCTGAGTGTCAGGATGACTTCATGAAAATCCGAGTTGCTTTCAACGGATCCTTCCAAGGTCTTATTTACTCCTCAGGTATGTGATTGTGACTTACGTTACTATCTACAAATGTCAAAATGTTGGGGGTAATTATTAGGTATATACATACCTATACCTTACTGTACTGCGTACTTTACCTGGAAATGTTACCAGCCCATGAAGGAATGTTTAGGGGAAAAAATGCTTAATTTAAATTTCAAATAAGTCGATTCAGTTAGTAAGGATGGAAAATTCTCAAGAATTAATTTTTGCAAGTAATAACAACCCCAACAAGTGCTCACAGAGCTCTTCAATCCCATTGAGTTTATTATACGTGAGTGTGATGAGATGAGTGAGTGAGTGAGTGTGTGTGTGTGTGTGTGTCTGTGCATGTCAATGCATATACATATATACTTCCTCCTGAGTATTTACTTCCATGGATGTTCACTATTGTGGAAAAACTAAAGCACGAAGGCACTCTTGTGAAGAACGCTTGCCATGCATAAAGAATTTCGAGGCAGTGTAATTGTAAGGCAAGCAATTGGTAATTTCTGTAGCTTCTTCGGTTCTGCTCTCTCTCTCTCTCTCTCTCTCTCTCTCTCTCTCTCTCTCACTCTGTCCCTCTTTGTCCCTGTAGAGAGAAGATGCATGTTACGTCAGGGGAAATAGAATTATTTACCGGCCACAGTCAAAGCCACACGGCTATTATTGCTACTTTTCATTTAATTTCATTCATATTTTCTTCCGTTTCCAACGACTGCGCTCGAACAAATGATCACAAAAGCTTGCCACGACCACTGACTTATACCACCATGGGGATTTACGCTGCATTTTCCTCATTGTTGGGCTTTCATGATTATGGTTCAAGCGACAGAATGTATACGCCGTTATTGGGAAGGAAAGCAACGTCAGTCAAAAAAAAAAAAACTACCGTCAGGATAAACGAAAACGTTATAGGAGGGGCGCTTGATTTACTTGAGTCATCATGTCACACGCGTGGCTCTTACAATATTACTTGCTTATCTTTTTCATAAATTTTTATGAATCATTTTGATTCCTCCTTGAAACCGTCAATGTATATGTTTACTTCGTGAATTAAAACTGTATTCGGTTATAAAACTAAAAATATATCTATTATTTCCCTCAAGGAAAATATATGAACTTCAAGTTCAAGAAAGGGCACCTTGAGAATGAGGGTACTACTATTGGGATCTGGAAATCATTTGATGGGATGTGTTATGGATATGAGAAACTCACAGGGATATGTACTATAATTATTTTAGGCTACTCCTACGACCCTGACTGTGTTTATGTCAACGGGACTGGCAGGGATTACTATGAATACTTGATAAGACTAAATCGGTGTGGGACTCTCGGAGCGTCAAATCACGTTGAAGGAAGGAAGGAACCATCTGTAAGTTTAACTTGTTATTTATACAGGCTTGCAGTCTGGGGTCTCCCTGAGTAAACGGAATTTTTTAACTTTATCCTACAAATTCTATGTATTCTGCAGAAAAATTTCATGTGGAATACCGTAACTGTCCAGTACAATCCAATGATTGAGGAGGAGTGGGATGAGCATTTTAAGGTCACTTGCGAATATGGCTATGACTTTTGGAAAACAGTGACTTTCCCCTTCTTGGATGTGGAGTAAGTAAAAGTCCAAAATATTGGGAGGCGTAATTCAAGGGAGAAATTTGAAAGGAATTTTAAAGGAATTTTAAATGAATGTCGGAATGATTATTGAATTTATAACTTGAAATTTTTACAGAGTCGCGACCGGAAATCCAGTAGTATTTACTCTTACACCACCTGAGTGTTACATGGAGGTGAGATATGGCTTTGGGGCTGCTGGAACCCGAGTCGGAGGACCTGTTCGAGTGGGTGACCCCTTGACTCTAATGATATACATGCGGAGTCAGTATGACGGATTTGATATCGTTGTGAATGACTGTTATGCCCATAACGGTGCCACAAAACGAATCCAGCTCATTGATCATTATGGGTTAGTCAACCTTGTAATCCTGCTTTAAAAATAATGATACCCTTGGATTTAGCGGAGTAGAGAAAAAAATATTTTTACGACTACATCCTCACTGGTTATCGGTGGGCTAATGCTTAGTTTTATGTTTCTGAATTTACAATGACAATTTACAATATAGCTATTGTACAATTGACGGGGGTAACATAAAACAAAGCTCCTTAAAATAAGCTCTCGTCCCTGCAACAACAGTTTTGACTTGCGTCTGTTCCTGTATGTTTAATGAAGTATTTGATTTTTGTACGGGTGCAGGTGCCCAGTTGATAGCAAGTTGATGAGCCCATTTAGAGGAACCTGGTCTCACACCAATGTTTATGAGACTCAAGTGTTTGCCTACCTGAAGACGTTCAGATTTACAGGATCGCCGGCTCTCTACATAGAATGTGATGTCCGTATGTGCCATGGACAGTGCCCCGTAAGACACAAAATTTTCATTGGGATAGAATTAACTTTGCAATTAGTAGCATAACTAATATTTTTTTTTTGCTGACCTTTATTTTATTTCAAAGAGTCAACCATGTTATTGGAGAAATGTGAAGAGCGTTCAGAAGAGATCCGTGGACGGAATCGAGTCGGACAAATTTAATTCGACTGGGACACTGTCTGAGAAAACTAGCTTGTTCCAAGCCTTGAGAGTTTTGCAGGAAGATGAAGATGAGCAAAGTGCGCTCAAGTCTGATGAGCAAACTCATGAAGGTGTTTGCTTGAAAACAGGAGCATTTACTGCCATAATAGGTACATAAGGGAATTTTTTTTCTCCCGTCAAAAAATGCACAGACATATAATTCCATAATAATTTACGTGTGTCATAATTCCCTGCGTCATGAGATGTCATGTTAAAAATGTGATTGTTGACTTTTAGGTGGAGGAACTCTAGTTTTGGTTATCCTTGGCATTGTTTCAATGATCCTCTGCTTCAGGCTACGTCGCATTAAAGAAGTCAATGAGACAGATTCGGATATTCTTAGACCATACTCCCATCACACCAGTCATCACCATTGGTCTGCGTCATCGTCCTTAGCCAAACCACGAGTTTCATAAATATTAAATTGAGAATTTTTAATTTTCTTTACTCTTTCATACTGAATCCGTATTTCTAATTTTTAACCATAAAATGTACAAGATTAGTAATTAGTTATATACATAAATATGTAGAAATGAAACCCATATTTCAATATGAATTATAAAAATGTACGACACAAAATTGTACCACCTTTGATATCCATGAATCGTGTCCTCCCCAGATACACAGATGTATGTATATCGTTAGAAATATACAGTCAAATATGATAGTAATGATTACCACAATTTAATTAAGTTTATGGCGTGTGCTGTGTCTCCGGACTACAATTATTCTAATAATTATTGTAAGGGACTAACTGATAATTTTAAGTATTGTAATAATAATAATTATTATATACAAATAACTACAAAATATGAAGCAAAAAAATTAATGTAAATTTGTAAATATACAAAACCTACCTTACCGTCAAGTAATTAATTGATGTCTGGTATGTATACGATGAACTGGTGCAAATGGTATTCTTAGGCTTGGGGTACTCTGGGACTGCGGTGGAGGGGTGATGGGGGAATATTTTCTCAGCTCTTTCAAAATTTGTGCAACTTGCTGAAAAACTGTTTTAAATCGTTGTAGTAATCAGAATATTTTTAATTAAGCCGGATGAAGTAATAGGCTTGGTGCCAAAAAGGGAACCAGTTTTACAACTTTTGTGAGGGTATCTACAATTTTTTTAGAATATTTAGCAAGACTCCTGTCCATTCCCAAATTTCCAATATTTTAGCAATTCCGTTTATGTAGAATCATGTCACTGTCTCGGAGGGTCCGTGGGTACGAAAGTTAGGGCTTCGACAATATACTTAGATTGTAAGTACGTAGACTAAAGGTGTTTGCTAATTGTGATGATTTTGGTCGCTATTATTTCCTGTTCCTGTAAATATAGATGTTGACTAAGCTTAGGATGTGTTAAGTATGAGTGGAATTCAGTTACCGTCAAAAATGTACCTAGCAATGCAAATATTTCTGTTCATAAGGAAATTATGTATGAATTAAATATGTACTGTAGGTGTGAGTGAGAAAATGATCAAAATTAATTTTCGTACAATTCTCACAGAAATCACGTTTGATACGTATGTGACTAAATACACGATAATGTTGAAATGCTGTATGTGAGGTACATATGATTTGTCAGAAACTGAAAAAAGAATAAATTAATTATATCCTGATAAATGATCCATCCAGTAGTCATTTCACTCATCACGATTCACGTAATTTGAAGGGGCGAACTTGATAATAGCATGAGTGTAATAATACATGAAGGATTACATTTACAAATTAAAAACAAAATGGTCAATAAATGAACTTCAGTGGTAAAGTAGTTTTATTTGATTATTACACTGTACATTTAGTATAACGAATGTATTGTATTTGCATGAATAGTTGTGTAATAATAACAATAATTTTATGAATAATCATATCAGCATTATTAACTCGATATTATACTCGAAATGGTTCTCAAATTGAAAATTCACACATTTTGTTTGCAGACTTGTCATTTTTATTTTGTTACCTAAAATACAAACACATTTGGATATATGCCGCTTTCATACTCACCAAGCACACACGTAATGTAATTAACGCTGAAACTCGACTACGTGGTATTTGCTGTATTGTAATAATAATAATAATAATAATAATAACAATCGTAAATTAGAACTAAATATTCATATTTTATCTTGTTATATATGTGGCTATCATCGTTAATTCATACATACATTATACATGTTCCTATTCTGTATGTAGCATATGTAATCATTTTCCAAACTTGCATATAATATGAAGTTCACATTTCACTTACTAAATTTAGTGTAGTGAGCATATTCCTAGTCTCACTTAAGTCAGAAAGAACATTTTGAAAAAACGTTGATAACAGATATAATTTTATAGCCTCTCGAGGAAATTAGCCTAACCTGGGAGACACTGTTACAACTCAGTTAAATACTCTTTTACTTGCCCTTAAAATGCCACATAATTATTTGTTTGCTTGTGTGAACCACAGTAATAGGCTTTGCGTCTCAGTGGTCAAAACTAGCTTAAGGTATGTTTGTATAGTTAATTTTTAATGCTCTCAAGTTAATGATAATTATTTGCAGGTTTAGTCTAATAACAAGTAAAAGTTATGACTTCTACTTGAATTTAACTTTACTAACTAAACTCAGTTATAATAATAAGCTACACGATTTGCTTAGCTACTTTCGTTTCGTTTTTCCATCTTTAATCCCATTTTTTTGTAATTTCCAGACTCAGAGTAATTGCATATTGGAAAAGTGTGAGAGCAGCAGGAAATACTTTCATAATGGTCCTTCGTATCATCAATAATCCTTTAATAATTTCTAGTGACTTTTCATGAAAGTAGGATCAACACGGCTGTGAATTTCACAACGGTAAAACTTATTCGTATGGCTTCTTGATGTGAGTTGCGTTCCAGTTAAAAGGTTTTCTTACATGATGGGAAGTTATTAGAATACAATAAAATAAATGCACTTTCAATAAATTCTAGTTTTAAAACATTGTCATTCAACTTTGGATTAAGCTTGCCATTGTTATTGGTCGTAGTGTCTAGTATACAAAATTCAGAGTAACTTTCTTTTGTCAGCATGCCATTGCTATACACGGACTGTATCAAAACTGCCCTCATGGAAAACAATATACGCTTAACAAAAAAAATTTAGTTCATTAACTGTACAATGGGTCAATTGAATGGCGAAATATGCATTTTAAGTAACATCTACTCTAATTAATATTACGTAAATACCAAAAACAAAAAAAAAACAAAATCGCTTAATTAATGATAGGCACTAATTACGAAACCGATCTCAAGACTAAATTACATGACACAAAATTGAAAGCATGTATAACATAATAATTACACAAGACTGAAGGAGCTCTTATGACCTCTTCAAAATGCATTGTTAGAACCATTAAAATAATTTTAACCTGATGTCATAAGTAACTCAGATGTCATTTGACAAAATAATATGAGAAAATATATACTTGCTAAAAACATCCCTTCGCATTGTGTGATTTGGCATTTTGATATTTTAGAAATTCAAAGCTGAGTTTCGAACTTCACTTCCATTTCAAATAGAGAGCTTGCATAGCTTTCCCTTCAGCTTTAACTCTATCTTGCGGGAGACGAGTAACGATCGTGCCAAAGATTAAATTAATTGGATTAAAACTACAGATTGACAGGCCGTTACTCAATGTATTGCTCTTGCTCCTTAAATGCATTTTCGTTTATTCTGCTTACTACATGATTTAATTATTTCTAATTCTAATAAGCACATAATTTACACTGAACTTATAAAAAAAGAGATAGCAGATTATCGGGGTTCGTAATTAATCGGGAAACGAATTAAAAGAATACTAAAACAATGCCTAAGGACTGCACATTAAATCTAAAGGCTACTGCTAAAAAAATGATTTGCTATAAATAAGCAGAATTAACAGGGACGACGACCTTCATACATTTAGGACTCCAACTCCTTCGTAAAAAGGACATACTACAGATATTGTAATGGCTACGTAAATATACCGCTATGGCACTCTTAGTTTGACAAACTCGGTACGTATTGGGTTGAAATCGGAGTTTTTTTTGAAGCACTGAAATTTACCCACGGAACATTTACATGACGCGACAAAATGCATTAGTTTCAAACCCACTAGAAAAACAATGGGTTTACTGTCAGTTGCATGTTTCATGAAATACTTTTTCAAAAAATAATAATTGAGTTAATGGTCATTGGTGATAAATAATTATATAAGCAGAAAAATATAGAATAATAATAGTACTAATAACATTCTTAAAGGTTCTGAGATACTTGATTGATTAGATAAGAAATACAGTACGGTCATTAATTTTTGCTGATTAGTAATAACTTTCCCGTCGTATGGTTAAAATGATTACCACAAGAAATCTACACTGAAAACATTCTGCCTTTCCAATAATACACTAGCTACTTAAACACCTATGAACCTATTAAAAATTATAACAGCAAACATGGTTCATTTAACGAATAAAAATTACAAGTTACTTTATGTATGTACATAATAAAACGAGATAAAAAGGATTTACATCTTGGTGAGTGTTGAAATAACATCAAAAGAATAAAATATAAAGCTGAAACAGTACGTCACACGAGTACAGGTTACAACAAAAAAGGCTTGATTAAGTGGCAATGGAATGAGAGTGGAGACATTCCAGAGAGTGACAACAGAAAACAAGTCATTTATAAAAAACAGACAAGAGTTGAATTCCTATACAGCTTGCGTATACAGCGTTATTAGTTCGTAGATTTTTGACCGTCTTTCTTAATATCATATGATCCAAGTGAGACACGCACAAGTAATACAATCCAGAGAATAAATTAAAACCCCGCTTATACATATAACTACTACAATTATCATAGAGTTTATGTTTACGGCGATCTGATACTGCTTTTCACGTTCCTTTTTCGTCATTTCATTTACTAAGATTCATAAAATTTGTTATTTTCCTCTTCCGTCTCTTTAAATCTTCTAGTATTTCTTTCTTAAAATTCTTCTTCCCTCCCCTTCACAATCTACAGGAAGCAGAGGATTTTTTTCTTGTGGTAAATTACAATTTTCTATGTAGGAAAAGATATCACACACTTGTAGAACGTTATGATGATAATGATGTTTGCCATATTGTCCACAAAAATATAACAATGACGCAGACATAGGGAATTAGGAGGGAGCAAAAATGTTTTGTAGTGATTTTCTTTTCAAGTTTTCTTAAAAAATGTTTCCTTATGATTCTTACGATGTTGTTAAAACTGTCTCAAAAAACTATACATGAGTTTTCTTCTCATGTACTCAATGTCATTGTCCTTGTGCTGGGATATGTGTATGAGGATGTGTGTGGGCTGCATTTGGATTTACCTGCAATGCGGAAAAAACAAATTAAATATTTTTCATTTGGAAACATAACATAATTCACACCGTATTAAACACCGGCTGTGAATCTGCGACCACACTAAAAAATAAAAGCAACTAATTACAATTTGACTATGCTCAAAATTTAAATTCTTACCGATACTGCCATAGATGGGAAAGGAGGGCCAAGGTGTGGTGGAGGTCCCAATGGATGACCGGGAATTTTAGGACCATCCTCTGCTTTTTCTTCCTCCCGCCTTTTTAAACAAGCTGCTTTTGGATTCAGATTTCGTTCTAAACATACCATTAGAATTCCATTAGTTACTCTGCTCCAGTCTCATACAAATATTATAAGTTTTTGCTTTTTTCATGCATTCAGTGTTTGTATATCCCAGAAGTCGAAAGAAGTTTATATTTTCCGCTTGCCTCTGACTTGTTGTTCGAGCTGCATAATCACTTCAACTGCCATATTAAGAATACCCAGTTTAGTTTGTGGTTTGTCCGATTTTAGGTGCTGCATGCACATTCTTCCTAGCTCTTTCAGCGCTTCGTTTATGTCTCGAATACGAATTCTGTAACAAAAAATAATATATTTAAGTTTCAACTATTGAACCCCACCAACAGAAAATAAATTCAATCCGTATTGCAAGTGGCGTTTGGCGTACAACAAATTTAAGTAACAAACCTTTCTCGTGCATTATTGGCTTGCCGTCTTTCTTTTTCCCTCTGAAGTTTATTCAAAGGATTATCATCTCCATCGTCATCCCCGCTACTTCTATAAACGTCAAAAATTTTCATTTAGCAATATTCCTTTGAAGTTATTAAAAAGGAACACAAAAACGGCAGCATATTTTACCTTCTTGATCTCTTGGCTCCTTTGTGGCCAATTGAGGAAGTAGATGAAGTTGTGCTCGCACTACTATTATTTGAACCTAGTCCAATTAAATCACTTTTTACATCAAGGTCCGCATCCTTTCGCTTCTCTGCAAATTATTAGAAAATCCATCAATAAACTTTACTTTTCCAGGCCAACCACTAAACTATGTATAAGAGAAATACAACTGAAACATCTAATGATGTAACGCATGCAGACAATAGGGACTACTACTAAAATGAATAGCAGCTTAGTAGCTAGAAGTAGCTGAAGTTTACAACACCATGAAAATGTGTAGCGTTACTTGACATACTTGATTTATGGGGGGTAGGAGTAGGATTGGCTCTTTCCAACTTGACAGAATCCGATCCCATGTCCGGATTATTCGTCGAGTGGGTGGGGATCGGACCATAGGCTTGTGGTGTGCCTCCTACTGTGCTACAATTACCATGCGGACTCTGCAATGAACCAAACGACATCCACACAATTAATTAATTATCTCCCATCTCTCCGTCATCGTTCTTGATTATACTTCTGATTTATGAGTTCCATTATTCACGATTATACAAGATAGACAAGTTCTCTTCACCAATCCGTCTCTCAAAATGAAAACTTGAACTTAATACTCAGACAAACGAATACTTATGAAAACCATAATTCCGACACTGCACAATTAGAACATCGTATATACATACATCCAAAAAATAATCGGAGGGAAGGGAAAAACAAATGGAATAATTCCAGAACTCCAAGCATTATGGTA
Organism: Allacma fusca; assembly: GCA_947179485.1. Taxonomy (NCBI): domain Eukaryota; kingdom Metazoa; phylum Arthropoda; class Collembola; order Symphypleona; family Sminthuridae; genus Allacma; species Allacma fusca. The sequence continues at coordinate 15,975,775 of OX359248.1, read as the reverse complement.
TGTGATGCGTCAAACTCTGTATGAACTTACGAGGTGTGACTCAAGTGGAGGAGGATAGCCGAGGAGACCATTGGAATGTGGTGGTGCAGCCAGGTGAGATGGAACGGATGTTAGTCCAGGGTGGAAAGACGGGTGCGGGCTCTCCGCATGATTTCTCAGAACATTTATCGCATCGTCCAGTCGTTCCTCCATTCGAGAACCCTGGAAATATCGAGATCATTCAACCGATAAGAAATATAGAGTAAAAAAGGGCCGTATTAAACGATAACATGACAACGACAACAAAAAACAAAAACCATATCGTAACACAAGTTCCTTTTTTGTTTACCACAAAAGGACACAACAAAACAATACAAGCACAATACAAAATACGAAATCAATATCAGTGTCATGTTTTCACTTTTACAAGAGGAAGAAGTAGTATTGGGTAAAAAAAATGTAATCAAAACACAAAAAATACCTCGGCATGATCTCGGAGAATACCGATGGCATCATCTAAACTCTGTTGTTCTGGCACAGGCTAAACAAACAAATTAAAATAGGATGCAAAAAAACAAATAAATTGACAACCGTGCAAATGCCACAAAGGAAAAACATTAATAAGAGAACATTTTCAAACTAATTAAACGACCAGTATGAGTTTTGTGAATGCAAAATGCAATGAGTTATTATTACATTTAGTGTATATGAACATACAAAATTACAACACCAAACTATTAACCCGTTGCCTCCCAACCTAAATTAGTTACATATATTCCCAAGGTATGGACAGCCTGTCCAATGGAATTTTCCATGCAAGGGTCCATCAACAAAGTTACAAAGGAGTTGCCACATGCAGTAACCCAATTTCCTCCAGGCTGCTTTGAAAACTGAAACACCCTTCCACAAATTCCCCGTGTAACCCAATAGGTCAACCATCAGGTCAACTAGGTTGACCTGAGGTCAGTTAGTAGATCGTCTGGACCAGTGCTCAGCACGAGTATGGGTAATACTCGGGTAAACGGGTACGGGTATGGGTACTACCCGGATACCAATTTTGTGTACCCGATCAATTTTGGGTACTACCCGGGTACACTTTGGTAAATAAAAATTTCGGGTATGGATACGGGTATGGGTACGGGTACACGGATTTCAAAATGGGCATATACCCACCGGGTACGGGTATAATGGGGTCATTTACTATCGTACCCACGACTATTGTACCCGAGTATTTGGATACACTGAGAACTGAGACATTTTAATGAATTTTATACTATAATGCCCGTACGTTGGAAACTTCTGGCCTTATTTTTGGTGTTTCTGAATACTTATAGCTTAGTGTTAATACTATTTTAACCTTAAAACATACAGTAAATGTATTTTAGACTGTAGCTAAAATATATGTGTTTAGGGAAACAGGTTTTAGGATGTATAAATGAATAAACACAAACAAGGAATAATAACAAAATAGAAGAGGAGAATAGGATTCAGCAAAAATTTGTACGGTTGGTAATATTTTGTTAAATCTGCAAGTATGCAAGTTAATTTTATTTCTAATCAAAAACGCTTCTAGTGTTTCTAATCTTCAATGAAAATATACAAAATCAAATACCGCTCTAGCTAGTCAAAATTACACACTAACAATAAGCTGTCATACATTATTATACATAACATACTATATACTACATTTAGAGAAATCTGGATATAAAGTACCCGAGTACGATTACGGGTACGACACTGAGATACCCGCGTATGGGTACAATTTTCGAGTATTTTTCGGGTACGGGTACAATGCGGGTACAGGTACATAGTTTGAGATTACATTGCGGGTACGGGTATGAAAAATTTGTACCCGGATACTTGGGTATGGGTACGGGTATAGATACCAGATATTACAATACCCGCACTTCGGGTACGGATACGGGTACGGGTACCGATTTTTCGTACCCATGCCGAGCACTGGTCTGGACGAAACGTTTTGATAACCCCGCTGTATTCAACCTAAAAATGGTTAGATTGGGCCACTTTTTTGCTAATGACTGACGCGACCTTTACAGGTCAACTTGGGTCAAATAAGGTTAGACAGTGTAACTGACGAATAATGTCTGCTTTCCCCTCCAAACATATCCTCATTCAAGACCGTGATCCTGGATGTCAACTAGGTTATCAGGAGGTCAAACACTACATGGAAAATAAATCGGAAACAAATACCGAGTAGAGAAAAAAAGAGTATGATGAGGTCAACGTCAAAATCGTCATTTTATAGCGTGGTGCCCCTCAATAATTGTCAATAGGACACAATTACCACCAGTGCCTCCTATAAATAAAACTGAAACTCTCAGATGGCTTTTATTTGGGAGAATTCCACTCGTTTTTATCGTGACCTCAAGTTGACCTAGGTGACCTGCAAAGGTGATAGGGACAATCTTTGGTATCCCTGCTACACATGTGTACCACTTTGAGCCTTCCCAGTGGCTTCAAAATAATAGAAATTGCCTTTTCATTTCGTAGAAATATTTTGATGGCCCCTATGCAATTGCATGGACCGCTTATCTAGCATTGAAAATGGCGGAAATATAAGGATTTTAATTTTTTATAATTTTATTGCAGCTTTGTTTATGAACCTGGAATGTTGAAAATTTTTAAAACAGCAGAAAACACTTCCGGAAACGAATACATTTTTTTTCAAATCTGTAGGTTTAACTGGAGTTTAAAAAAATAATAGTATTCCTCAAATTTTTCCATTTTGGACAGGCTGGACATAGGTTGGGAGCAGTAGGGTTAACTCAATTCAAATTCAGTTTCATGATAACAGGAATAAAAACGTCAAAAAAAAGTATTCACGGTGTCGTCAAATTAAAAACAATTCAATTATCTCATTCCAATTAAATACTAACCTGGTGATTTAATGTGGGGCAAACCATGTGTAAGGCTCGATCTCCGAAACCCGGAGATGTCGGTGGGTGATTGGCTGGTGTAAAAGGAGTTACGCCCCCTGAGCTACCACCCCATTGTTGACCACTTGACGTAAGCGGAGGTGGTGAATTCACTGGCGTACATGGACTTGAACTACTGGCACTATGATCCGTTGTGTATATCTGGACCACAAAAATAGGAAATAAATAAAAATGTCACCAACCAAATTACTAACTTACCCCCATGCCCCACAAAATGAATGTTACAATAACAAGTTCCTACATATTAGGACACCCTCACAAAATACTTACCGATGCCAAGGCTTTCCCAACGGTGTCTCCAGTTTGACCTGGAGGAGGAGGAGGTACAATAACCGGGCTATGATTATTGTACAAAGGACTCGTTGTATTATTGACGACACCCGATGATGGAGGAACTCCCTGAGGTCCACCTCCACCCCCTGGACCACCTGGATTTGCTCGAAACGTTGACATAGGCGGAAGGGATGAGGCAATCAATGGAGAATCATTGTTAGATGGAATACCAGGGTGACTGTACCCCATGGGGTCATGGCTCGGAGGAAGGTGCATGGTTGAACCCCCTGGTCCAGAATTAGGAGGATATGATTGCGACAAATGTGATGGCATAACAGAGGAGGGGTTATATGAACCGTAGCTAGATGGTCCTCCTACCCCCGCACCCCAATCTCCTCCACCAGCGCCATCTGAATAAATTAATGAGTACATTCAATACAATAAATACATAATAATTACATTTTAAACAAAACAAAAAAAAACAATAAAAGAAACTAATGTTTATCTCATCCTCATGTAATTGCAGAAGCCAGAATTATTTATTGCAAATAAAAAAAAGTACCAGTACCAGCAGAAGCAGTTGCAATTAAATGTTACAACGACTACTTTCTGTGCAAAGTTTACTCAAAATGAAACTAGTATTGCTTCATATTACAATCCGATCAGTTGCCAAAATGAGTTGACTTCTATTGTGTGAGCATCAAAAGATACGTCTATACACACATATGCTTATAGACGCTGAGAAATGTTTTTAAATCCAAGCTGAACTGACGACTTAAATCCTATGCATCATCCCGTCACTCAGTCAGCAAAACTCTAAATTTAGACCCGGCTCGTTGGTTGCAAACATAGTAAGACGATGAAACGAACGAGCCATCTAAATAAGCTACACATAATCGGATTTCCTTGCCTCCTCTTTCGTCCAACTTCATCATGACTGAGTGAACAAGAACTAAGAGAACAATTCAAAGGAATTCCTATGTTTGTTTGTTCTATGAGCGCTCGTTGAGACAACCAACTCGTCTTTTTCCTTTGCTGTCTCATTTAGCAACTATTTCCGTAAACTCTGTCATCTCGACTGTCGACTTGCTAACCTCAAATATCTCTCTCTACCCTCTCTCATGTAGTAATTATTATAGAATCAATCCACGAGCTTTTAAGTAACCATAATTCTTCCTCCCTTGTTTCATCCTCTACCTCATCCATCCCATAGAACAAATATACAGCAGACGACATAAGTCCCATAACTGCACACATACACACACACACACACACACACACACACACACACACATGTACCCCCCGACATAACTGTAAAGACATTTTCATACCAACAAAGATACAGATACACAAACAAACTTTACAATTTACTTTAACAATTTCAATCTCTCAACCATTTCAATCTAACAATTTCAAATACACGTTTTGATTATTCACTTTTTATTCTCATATATAGTCAAATACTATCACTGATAGGGATTTATCCTTTCCGACTGACAAACTCTTAAATACAAAAAAAAATCTTACAGGAACGCGTCCCGTCCTCCTCTATACACACAACACATCCTATCTCTCTCCTACTCCTCTTCATCTCCCTTTCATTCCCTCCATTCTTCTCCTCTCCTCCAACAAAGTATATATAATTCTCATAGCATCACAATTCCATTCACACTTGAATACACACGAACGCTAAAGCTGAAGCAAATGCCAAATCTCTTCTTATCCCATTCATTCCTATCTGTTGAAATTATCTGAACAAGCCAAGCCGTGTGCGGCATACACACATCCTACTACGATACACACGTTAATCGTTACTCACCCATGAAATAGGAAGATTCAGGATAAAGTCCGGAACCCTTAGGGGATGCATACCGTGGAGAATCCTGGGGAAACTCTTCAGCACCAAACTGTGAACCAGAAAACCAACACATTACATTAAAAACCCAGAACTTCAGATAGGAATATAAACACATATACATATATTTAGATGCAGTACATACTACACTTACTACTTAAACTATTTACTTTTTATACCACTTTATGCCAATCGCTAATAAGAGCCGCATAGTATGCATCACCCTATCCCAGTGCCGTCTATTCAATTAATTTCCATTCCTCCCTTTCTTAATCATACACAATGTAGGTACATAAATAACCACCAGCACATTCCATTCCAATCCACACTTTGATATTACCCCATTACAACTTAACGTAGGCACGGACACAGAAGAAACTCCGACATTATGTAGTATAAGTATAGATATAAGTAGATACAACTATCTACAACCACATTCTCACGTACATCTCTATACAAATTCCCGACGTATTTACTTCAAAAAATTGTAAACATGCTCAATTGTAAACAAACTCTTGGCTCCGTAAACAATTTCCCCATCAACATACAATTCCGCACCAGACTCATTTCATGGTAACAGTACTAATTTCATAATTTAAATCTCATAAAGTACTGTTTCAAAACTAAACGCTGTCCGCAAAGGAAGTTTCCACAATAATAAGCAACAAGAAGAATGTTCCAAGAATCAAATTTACTTCTTCAATAATTATTATTATACTGTATGATGGTGCCTAAAGGTAATTACTAGAAGAAAAAAAAAGTATTCCTTATAGAAATTATTGAAAATATAAATCCCCAACCCGTCCAAAAAAAAAACGTTGTCACAACGGAAACCATGCAATGGATTAAATACTATCCATATAACGTTTCACTTACAACCAAGGGATACCGTCCGAAGAACCCTCCATAGAAGGCGGGATTGTACGCACAGAACATAGGGTTGCCTGACCCTACTACTTATCTTTCCCGTGAGGAGTTAACAGTTAGGAAACACTGAGTCTCTAAATATCTCCCGTCTTTATTGTCAACTGTCACCGTCTAGTACTTAATGCCGTGGTCTTGTTCTTCCTCGACTGGAAATCCTTCTCACCGCCCGCAAAAACTCAGCGACCACGGACAGATCGGCAAGACTCCGATACTACACTACCCAGTTTCCAATTTTTTTTCACCACCCAATTTATTTCCTCCCGGATTATGTGACCCCTTCTATCCTCGAAGGAAACTTCCCAAAAACAGGAGAGAGAGAGAGAGAGAGAGAGAGACCCGAGGAAGAAGAAGAAGCCAACCATGCAAGGATCATACACCTCCGTCAAAAGATAACGTGATGCCATGCAATGCCATGCTACAAGAGCTTTGGTAAAGTTCAAGATACGCGCCTACCCCTTACATAGAAGGCAAGGCATTCCGTAACTTCTATAGATACATAGTGCGAAGAACAAGTAGAAGTAGTAAGAAGAAGAGAAGAAGAAGAACAAAACCTAACAAGCCCAAAGTTTTGCTCACTTTCCGAAAACGAGAACCAAAGATTCTCAAGTTGAACTTTCCTTTCCCTATACTTTCCAACAGTCTACATATGTATACTCTCCGTTTTTCTCTGACTTTTAGGAATTGTAAACCCCTGCAATTGGAAGGTTTTGGCCATTTCGCACATATGCTACCAACACTCCATGCTACGCCAGCACCGATCTTTTACCAAGTCCTCTCTCTCTCTCTCTCTCTCTTTCTCTCTCTCACTCTCTCTCTCTCTCACTCTGCTTTTCTCATCTAATATTGCTTTGCTCCTCAAACCATCTTGGCTAAGTACTTTGTTATCTTTTACCATACACACACATACACCCCACATATAGCTACCTTCTATTCTAAAAGATAGTCAAATATTTCCAATATATTCCCTTCAAACTTTTCCCTAACACTACAATACAAATCTGGGCATTTTCCTCTAGTTGTACAGTACAGTAGTAGTAGTAGTAGTCCTCGTCTACTAGTTTTTTACCAGTAGCTACTAGCTACTTCTCACTAACTACTCGATAGAATCCGGACTTTACACATGTATGGTCTCAGTCCAAAAAAAACTTTTAACTCCTACCTCTCTCATCTACTGATAGTACTACACTGGTAGTAGTAGTCCCAGTGACTTTCATCTATGTATAACAGGAACTTCCATAAATGTGATAGAGGAGTCAGAGCGAGAGAGAGAGAGAGAGAGAGAGAGAGAGAGAGAGAGAGAAAGACAGAGACCATAGGAAATACACTGAAATGTCCGCATTTCCCTCGTCTCTGACCAACCTCATTAATGCAGAAATTCAGAGAACCTCAACTCTCAACAATGATACTCCTGACTTTCCCATGGGTTTTATTGCAAAATGTGCGTGCAAGTCAGAGCTGGAACTTTACCTTTCGTGTCCATTATACCCCGTATAGTAAGATGGACAGATAGCTATATGGATACTTCTATCACCCATTCCCACTACTACTGATAGCTCCCAGTCATGTGAGGGATATATAAACCCATATAGTATAATAATATTCCCTTTAAAAAATGACTGCCCCGAGAAGCCCTGGCATAGTATAGTAGGAAGAGAGAGAGAGAGAGAGAGAGAGAGAGAGAGAGACGACGACGACGGAAAAAGGGGAAAAAAATAAAGAAGAGCCACCCAAATCCTAAGCATCGGCTTGAAGTATAAGGTCGACCACAGGATGGATAAATCACCCGTTATGATCCTCTTGAGGAGTTAAGATGAAAAATTCATGAAAGCCTCCAATGACAGCACGGATACACACGTATACACACAGAAAGAGTCCGAATAAAATACTTTCCATTGTCCTCCAACCCACATGCCGTACATACGAAAATCTCTATTCCGCCATATATACTACCCCCAAGAAGACTTCTCTCATACAGGCTTCTGAGGTAGAAAAAAATATCAGAGGGAAAAAATAATTCAAATAAATTCCACCTAGACAAAGAACCGAGGGAGAGAGAGAGAGACAGAGAGAGAGCGAGCGAGAGAGAGAGAGAGAGAGAGAAAAAGAGAGAGGAGCAATTGAAATGGACACAGAAAGGCCAGAGCCTCCTGATTCTTGTATTACCTACATTGAAAAAAAAGGACCAAGAGTGGCTCATATCACAGTCAAATGTCACCAAACTATTCTAAATAACAGGCTTGAGAGAGAGAGATAGGAGCGCGTCCTCCATATGTATAATTCTAGGGAAGCACCTGCACCAACTCTCACCGGAAACTGACTCTATCATTTATACGTCAATGATCCAGATTCAGAAAAATATTTTCCCCTTTACTAACATATACATACAGGTTATGGGTCTCCTGGAAATTATATCTTTCCAGGAGCTCTTATACTATTATAGAGTTCCTAATGCTCATAAACATACATGTAATTACCAGTCGACGCCCTATTACATGAGCAGTCCCAACATATATTTTACATGACTGTACTAAATGCTAGTGGGACCCTCTTGACCTCCCTAATACAGAGCTTCTAGATGCTACTAGAGAGGTATCAAATCCTTGGTTCCAACATGCAACAGAAGAGTTGATGTTCCTAATGCAGTGTCGACAGTACTACAGTGTATATAGAGTCTGGTCACAAAGTTACAAACTCCTCACTGACAGAGTATATAATGTATATACTGGAAATATAACTAACCGTACATACAATATAAAGACAAATGAGGTTTGAATGTAAGCATAAAATCTAGAGCTAAACAGCCTCAATTATGTTGAAAAGGGTATCCCAATGTTTCCCAAACAAGGGACATAATTTGTCCTCGAGGAAAAGAGAGAGAGAGAGAGAGAGAAAAAAAAAAGAAAAACGGCGAGATGAAGGGGAGAGAGAAAAAAAGACAAATGGCTTCTTCTATTCTCCAGAAGACTTTAACTCTTCGTGTACTACTTAATCGTTTAGTTGTTTACCATGTAAAATAGGTAGTCGTGCCCAAAAGCGTCTCCTGCAGGATAATAATAAGTACAAGTTGTACCGTACTTACTCTTGTAGTAGGAGAGGAGTAGTCGTAGTCTTAGTGGATCTACGTAAGATATAACTAGGAATTATGCATGTAAAAGTAGCAATGTTACATTATTCTGCAAGCAAGTCAGCAAGAAAGAGAGCGAGAGAGAGAGAGAGAGAGAGAAAATGTTCACGAACCTCTCATCGCCTTTATACATATCTACATAGGGAAGCAGTTAAAAATTCATTAAAGCAACAAACAGAAACTATGTGTAAGTCTTAAGTCCCATGTAGTATGTGTAGAAGACTTGAGTACGACAAGAAGTTCTTTGGACTTTTCTCAGTCTACTACAACTACCACTACGTTTTTCTTCTCTTTCTTTCTCTCTCTCTCTCTCACTCTCGAGAAAATCTCTGTCCTTATGTCACCCACACCATATCCCCATTCCTCCTCATCATTATTTACCACTTTTTCTGCATCAAAAGATAATTTCGACACTTTCATTTCGCTCTCCATCTCTTTGCATCTCAAAATCTCCGACTCCTTGAATAACTAATGTTGTCCTCCGTGTAGGAGTAATGTACATTTTATTGAAACAAGCTTACTTCCAAAAACTTTTTACTTTTTCACTCACATTTTTCTCTTCTACTCCTTCCTCCCTTCTGTCTCCCGGTCTCTCTCTCTCTCTCTCTCTCTAACTCTCTCTCACACACAAATACATACAGTAAGCACCCCCTCCCTTTATTTCCTCCGATTCTCCCTATCCTACAGCTTGGGTTTGTTCCCCCCGAAAAAAAAAACGAGAAAAAAGTAACGCATTTTAAGGACTACAGAAAAGCCCCAAAGGGTAGGATTATATTTGAATTTTCTTTAAAAAAAAAAAGAAAAAAGAAAGAGAGAGAGAGAGAGAGAGAGAGACAAGCGAGGATTTCAAGACTGAATTCCTTCGTAAAAAAGACAGAAAGACGGTAAGTTGAGCCAGGTTTTAGGGAACGTAGGTGATGACAATGTTAAGATACTTCTCAGATAAAATTCAATTGTCGTCAGGAAGTAACAAGATCCTACAGAATTTCTACTCAGGAGGTTTACCTCCAACATGCATATCTTTCCACCTACAACTTCGTCGTGTGCTTCCCGCTCGAACAAATTCCACCAGAAACGATGATAGGTTGTAAAAATAACTTGGAATTAATTACTATTTCTGTTCTAATTTAAGCAACTCCCCTCTCATACATACAAAAACACACGCCGAGGAGGACGAAAAAAAAACAAAAGGAACATATTATCTACATACATACATAGATACATACATACCACCATAGTAGTTCTCAAAATGTCTAGACCGTCGTGTGATACTATTTAGTAATTATATCATTATATGAACCCAGTTCTGGTCCTTGTACATATGTATGTACTACCGAGGATACTAGTAATTCAAAGTACACAAAAGTAACGAGTAAGACTGAAGTATGAAACAGGATCTAAAAAAAATTAATTATTACAGAGTGAGATCTTTGCAGTTGTTGCTGTTGTTGTGTATGATAAAAATCACTCCCAGCACCATTTGTATTTGTCAGGGTTGACATGGAAGCTTGGATCATGGAAGATGAAGACGAAGTAGTAGGGATCCTACTACTACTACAACTACCACCACCAACACCACCGACACCACTCCCGCCTCTACCATTACTGTTCATATTTTGGTGTGGTATATGGGGAGCGGATGGACGGTGCTCTACCGTGAAGGTTTGCTGTCGTTTAGAGGCGGACGACGAAGTAGATGAGTAAAGTTGTTGCTGGTGTTGTTGTCGTTGTCGTTGCTGTTGCTGCTGCTGCTGCTGCTGTTGTTGTTGTTGTTGTTGCTGTTGTTGGTGGTGTTGGAGTTGCTGATGCTGATGCTCTTGATTTTGTTGTTGGAAGTTACTCTGCCAATTATTCCGAAATGGGCCATCATTAGTAGCAGCAGGTACACTGGAAACTAAGTTACACTTGTCACCAATTGACGTGCTGTCGACCCTTGTCGTGGTTATTGTTGGCAGCAAGCCCTGCTGACTTTTTCCATTAGTAGCCATTGGACCCATCCTTGTTACATTCATGGAAGTTAAGCTATTTGGTCCTGTTACTCCTATTCTGGCTGATGTTACTCCTGCTGCAGTAGCGTCCTGTGATGAAAAGGCTTCAGGCCTCATCCACCTTGTCATCATCCCTGGAGGTGTAAGCAATGTTGGACTTGGACTATTCCCACAGTTTCGACTATTTCCGATGACGCCACTATGTCTACCACCACTACTACTACTACTACCACCACCACTACCGCCACTATCACGGCTGTCATTGAAACTCCACTGATTCATTTTGTCTTCCTCACTAAAGTCCTTCGATCAAATGAGAGAGAGAGAGAGAGTAGTAATAGTAATTCCCGAACCGAATGTTACTCCTAAATATTGTTTTTCTTTCTTGTCCCTTTTCTCTTTTCTTATTTTTCTACCCTCCTTTCCCAACACTCTATCGATTTCTCAACTCAAAACTATCACGTGTAAAAGTATATATCTACTACTAGTAAGTAGTCCGTCGTCCTCGTCTTCCACACATATGAAAAACACTGAAATAAAAAAAAAAGAGGGAACTCTGCCCACTCAAACAAGTCCAATACTACCTCTAAAACTGGTAGCAAATAAGTAAATCAATTTTTCCGAAAGGTGCGTAAAAATAAATGTCTTAAAATAGAACCACCCTTTTTTTTCCTACTTAGCAATAATAGTCCTTGCTCCTTGTTGTAGAGTCCACATATAAGTAGATACTATATACTGGCTTTAATCCTTCCTATTCTTCCCTCAAGCTCACCACTATTGACAATGCTCATTGGGGTGATGGAGTTCAGACTTTAAAACCGACTCAACGGGGTAATGTGTAGCAAGATCCAGTGTGTGTGGTTATAGATCCTTACACTGCAATCCACCATTGCCAAACAAGGGAACAATCCCTCTCTCGTATAGATACTAGTATATGTCCTAATAATAAAATGTTCTTGAGAGATCTCAAAGAAATGCCGAAATCCTCTCAGCACAATGTCCTAATACAATCCATTTGGGGGATGAGAAGATGATGGTCAATAACATCCAAGACTAATTTCAAGAAGTAACTTCGGGAAAATATTATAGTTCCTCTGTCCATTCATGTCAGTCCATTCATATCAGTGGTAAAGTTGACTCTTGTGTTGAAAAAAGTGTAAATAAACAGATATGTGCATAATGCTGATGAGGAGGATAGGAACACCACTCCACACTCTGTAAGTAGATATATATGGCTGGGCTTTAAATGAATTCTCTCTATTTAGTAGAAGTCGTTGGAGAAGATTTGAGCAGTATATATATATATATATACTATATTGAGAGACACGAGGGGGGGACGAGAAAAGGCTAAAGTTCAATCACTCTCGAAAGAATCTTTATCTCTATCAAATATTTACGTAGTCTGGGTAAATCAGAAACATACTCGCTGTTCACACTGTAAAAAATGAGGTGTAAAGCGCGGACTCATTCCCAAAAAAGATAAGAGAATAAAGCGCATTTAATCTCTCCTCATTCCCAACGATGGTGGTGGTGGTGTTGTTGATGATGATGATGATGATGATGACTGCGTACAAAACTTTAAGTAAACACTATTTTTCCCAACACTTTTTTCTCTCTCCCTCTCTTGCAGTCATACAGAGAGACACACACACACACACACATACACAAACATATATCGTCAATGTTACAGCACTATCATCATCCACTAAATCCAATAATTTCCAGTGACTTCCAGGAGAGGAACTCTAACTCTCACTTCAAATCAGATCCACTCAATAGTTGTAATATAGTCCAACAAATCAAATCCCACACTGCAAAATATGGTTCTGTGATAGGTAGTTCAGCCAGGAGAAGAAAAACTACCACAACTTCCCATCCGATCTTGGAACTTGAGACTTTTAATACAATAATAATTCCAAGTGGGGAAAAAAGTATTAGTGTTGGAAGATCAACTTAAAAGTACACAGTCTATATAATAATAATAGCAGTGTGTTCCTCAGTCTAATTCACGTCTCTTCCAAGGAAGCATTTATGCAAAGAGTTAAAAAGGAGCTCTGTCTCAGATTACCACAAATCCTCAACTGCCTCAATAGTCCAAGTTTCATTAATTTACCTGAACTTGGTCGAGAACATGGATAAATTTACATAACCAGGCCATCCCCCAAGTTAACCTGTTCTCAAGTCAGTCTCCGTCCTCACTGATGCACTTACTACAAACTACATATGTACATAGATGATCATAGGAGTAACAGTGTGTAGTGTAGTGTACAGAAGGAGACACTTCTACTATATCCACTATATTGAAGGAGTAAGTAAGTAAGTACTTACTAAACCACTGCCACAGTACTACAGTACATACAACAACTAGCCCTCACTACTCCTGGTAACAAACACTTTACACTTTTTAATTCGCACTGTGTGGTTGAGTCAACTAACTAACTATCTCTATAAGAGCATATTTCGTCTCATTGTTGAGCTCTACACGGCAATTGTTACCGTATCAACTTGACCACGTCATGAAGATACAACAAGGAGAGGAAAGAAGAAGAAGAAGGCGAGGCCCATTCAGATTCTTCGTCCGAAGTAACAACTACTAAAAGTATACTAATACTTTTATACTAATGCTTAATAACACACACACAATGTGAAATCAAACAAAAAAAAATTCCTCGATTCTCTTTCTCTCTCAGGATCTCGCTCACCCGCTGAACACACATATAGAAAACACGCTAGGACAACAGGCAAAACAGACACACACACACATCCTCACACAAACACACTCACATACACATATGTATACTTATACAGTATTTGAAGAAAATTACTTATTCATTCAGAACTTGTTCTTTTATGTGTATTAAAAAAAACTAACTTTACAAATATACACGAATCAGTCCGTAGTAGTAAGGAATAAGTAAGAAGAAGGAGCAAATAAGAGAGTATGACTCTGAAGAACACACCAGATAATGTTAATTGATTGAGCCTTCCTACATATTCTCTTTCCAATGATCTTCTGCTCTGATTTGAATGCAACAACTACTAGTAAGTAAGTAAGTAAGTAAGCAAGCAAGTAGTTAGTAGTAGTTGAAGACACAACCAGCTCAAAGGATCTAACACTCCTCGAAACTTGAGCTACCTAGACATTTTACCTCCAGGTATTCTCAGGCTACACTCTGTCTGGCAAGTTTCGAGGGCTACCACTGCCACTTCCACCACCACCACCACCACCATCATCATCATCATCATCCTCCACAACAGAATTTTTACCTTTTCATATATGTACTCCCAAAGTTTACTTCACATTGCAAATACCTACCCTTATAATTATATTTAGCTTCCTTTAAGGTAACCCTCCAACCATACATATGAAATAACCCTGTCCAAAGCCCAGGGAAGTAGACACAGAGGTAAAGTAAAAGGAATGTCATATATTAAAATAGTTTTGAGCGCGACCCCACTTCTCATATATGGGATGGTTTTACCCACCGGCAAAACTAAAGCGTCCCTTAGTCTCTCTCTCTCTCTCTCTCTCTCTCTCACTCTTTATGATACCATGCCATCGAGGTAGACAAAAAAAAATCATGAAAAACTATATACACTGGAGAGTACATACCCCTCCCACAATACACTTCCAAAAGTGACCCTCAACTGAACAGTCCCATAAAGAATAAGTACGATTGTTGCTGCTGCTTCTGCTGAGGCTCCTACTACTACTACAACAGTACTACCTCCATTTCATAGAATTATGTACATTAAGGTATCTCTATTATCTATACAGAGCATACCTACTACTTACACTGGACAATATTACCACAACACTCAACCTTCAGGAAGGTATCCCACTCTACTCTCCAGCCCATTACATAGAGATATGCAGCTAGAGACCAAATCCCTCCAAGGGATTTTGAAATTCATCGTCAATCCTTGGCATTGTTTCTAAAGGAAATGTAAATTCTTTCAAATATTCATAATATAGTAGTACTTAGTAACTTAGTACTGTTGACTGTTGCGGTGCGGGGATGGATCTAAATTTAAATTAAGAGGTTCTTACCCCCACGAAATTTTAATTTAACTGAAAGTACATGTGTCAAAGGGGATTAAAAACGGGCATGTCAAGGAGGAGGACTAATGTTGAACAAGTCCCAAGTCCATACCCAAAAATTTACTTCCAAATTGTAAGTTACAATCAGAGTTTAATTTAGTATACAAAAGCAACCCTACACAGTGCACCTCTCTCCAGTTCTATTAGTATTATACAGAACTAGTATATCTACTATATAATTTGTCCGTATTTAACTACCCAACAAATGTCTTTATGGTTATCAGCGTTCAAAATCATTATAATTCCCATAAACAAGCATTATCTCCAGAGGTAGGGGGGTGAGAGGTACAAATGTACGCTCTTACTTGTGTATCTATACATTTACAAATAACAGCATCCACAGATTCCATGTACTGCCTTAACCTTGTAGCTTCCATGGAGTCAACTTTATCCCCAAAGAAATTCTTTATTACTCCATCACAACTCCGCTCATCCCAGAGAAGTCCTGTCACAAAAGTACCAATTTGTATATAAATATGGTAAAAAAAAACTATCAGGAAGAGAAACAACATCAATAAAATAGAGGAACAATTAAGATTAAACCCACGCTTTTAAAAGCTTTGCTATTATCAAGCCCGCAAGTAAATTATGGAATTAACACTATCTTGTCTTGTCTTTTCATCCATCTGAGGCAAAATCCTACACATATCCGTACATACATACACACATACAACACACTACTACAAGCCCTTTCAAGTTTCACTGAGTGAATGCCTGCACTGTAGTACTATACATATGTGTGTTAGTGCGTGTATGTATACATAAAAATTAAGTCGCCCTCGCTTGAGCACAATTTAGCACCTTACAAACAAACTGTTTTGTTCCTTGTTAGATACAATAGTAACTGAGAATGTAGTAGTAGTTTGTTACACAGCAGAGTCACAGAGAGCCATATATAATAAATATATATGTACAAATATAAGCACTCCTATAAAAGACTTGAAATAGAGAAATGCCGACAAAAGCTCTCAAGAGAAGAGTGATAAGAGCTTCAATATGAACATTTAATAAGGCATTTGCTCACAATCCAACTCACACTATTAAGTCAGTGCACATAGGACTACTCGGGAATGGTACTATTGATGTAGATAGTGTTAGCATACACTTTGATTGTGAGTTTATGTACACTCTGTAAATTGAATTAATTCCCACATTCGTAGATACATTTCCACCCCATGGTCCTACACACTCTACAGTACTCCTGTAGGAACTCCAACAACTCGATCTGACATGACGGAGTCACCGATTCCAAATTGTATATTCCATTAAGCTTATTTCGCTAAAAAATAAACCGTAGTTGCCCCGTCCGAATAAGAATAAGAGACACGTAGCCCATACTCAACTTTTACTCCATTCTTTTCCCCATTTTAAGTAGATGCAAATACATAGAGAGAGAGAGAGGGGTATGGCCAAAATCAACTCGATCCAATTTAATATTCAGTTTCTCCCATCCAAAATTAGTACTTCCAGGAACTACTAATAACTAGAATGCATGTCTCCACTCTCAGCATTTCAAATTCATTTCACATACCCAAAAAAAGTAGTCATTTAATCCGGGCTACGTACACATAACATAGGAGGTCACAAAATTAGTGGTACTTCAAGAGAAGCTTCAAGTCTTTCCATACATACATACATACATACATAGTTAGCTCCACGTACATAGCATGCCCGTTTTAAAATTATTATAGAAAGTTCTTCCTGGAAACATATTTTTCTACACTTCATTTCTAATCCGGTCAGTTTTAAAGTGCACGTAGAGAGAAATGAGTGGACAGGGAGAGGGAGAGGGAGAGAGAGAGAGCCCAGAGCCCACCATCACATTTTTCTCACCCTCTTCACACATTATAAGAATTATCCATTCATGCTTAAAAGAGAGGAGGGATCCTCCTCACAAGAGTAAGTGAATGTAATGGCTGGCGATGAGGATCTATATCAAGAGAGTACTTTCATATAGGTGTATCTTCTATCCCTATACCTACCTTGACTTTGGTAGGAACACCTCGTTAAAAAAGCAACAAGAAAAGGGTATACGGAATCCGCCAAAGGCAATCTCCCAAGCCTACTACCTAGCATACACACATGTATCTACATATCTACCTATCTATATAAAATAGACAAGACTCTTTTTTTAAACAACACCTTCTTTACCGTCTTCTATCTACCTGTCCGAATCCACTTGAAGGAATTTCAGGGTATTCCCTCCCATTGACCTGAACCTGTCCCTTTCTCAAAAAGTGGACAGTCAGAGCAGAATGCTTGGCGCCGTCTTTATACAACACCTCATTGTACACTATATAACCTTAACCTTATAAATATTCTTGGAGCGGAATAATAATAATAAGAGTGCCCATAGCTATGTATATCTGTATAGTCACAGAAAATAGTTTATAACTGCAAACCAAGAAAAATACCTGCAGATAGAAAGCCCATGCTGTATATCCCTCCCTACAAGACCATCCTCCTTCCCAAAGCAAGTAGTACATACTATATAGAGCTTTTGTCATAATTGTAAAGTGGAAAATAACAAAAAGCAATCCACTAAATTAACTTTTACAAGGGTCTCATCCATACTATACACTCCACTTTGCTGGCTCGCTATTAAAGGTTATCTCCAAAATACATGAAGTATACAACATTGCCGAGTACACACACTGCTCATACTACAGCTAGTAAGACAAATGACACTCCCGAATACGGAAAGTCAACCACCTACGCTAAAATACGAACGAGACAATACTAATGGGCAGAGAATTAATTGGAAATCACTTTGCCATTACAGTGAAGCAGCCGGCCTCGGTACAATAGTCCCAAGTGACTCGATACTATAGTGTCTCTATAATGACTCCGCTACCCACAAGCTACAAGGGAGATGGAAAGATTGATTCGAAATAAATATCCAACTTTAAAAGGAAGTATGGAGCCCCACTCTCCATGAGACATACTCCTTTCCTTCCACTACTTCACACGAGATACACATTTCTATACATGTATACATATAAAAATGAACATACGAACATAAAATGGAGTTATAAATCAAAAATCAACAATTGAGACTGAGAGAGCGCGTCAAATCCAACGAATATCCTCATTACTTAAAATGAAATTTAAATTCAATCCTGTCCTTATAAATAACAAGTACATACATATCTATACATACGCATTTGATCACTCCGCCTCGTACAGTATCTTTGTAGTAATAATGTTTGCAGTCTATGCATAGTCAAGAAGAGAGAGAGAGATATATATAAATACATTGGAGCAGAGCGAAAATTAAATCGTGTACAAGGTCAAGAAAAACATTCGATCCACACTCTCTTCAATCCTACTACATAATAATATGCATAGAGGGATAAGGAAGTCCTACATCGGCACATCATACATTTAACATGTCTAACTAACAAGAAATTATAGTATTTTGCTCTGAATCATACGAGTACAAAATGCAAATAATAAAATATGCATATCTATAATAGAGATCCCGAGATGAGACAATATACATACACATTCCCAGTAGATCCTAAACTCCCTCCCCTTAATTTAAATACCCACTCTTGCAAGACTTGACGCTCTCAATCCGAATCCATTTTGACTACCTAATTTTTCCGCCATCAACTCCCCCCTTATAAATACATCCTATAGAGGAGATACAGTATATTCAACTTAAATAATAGTAATAATTCAAGTAGTAGATACTTTGCAAAGTTGTAGTACACTTCCATATGCATATGGATTTCATATCCTACATCTCCCTATGTATGTATGTATGTATCCCACCAAAAGACATTTGATTACTGAACTCGATCTCAAATCCGAGCATAGATCTTGAATCATATCATATGTATCTGTACTATACTACAATCTGTAGTCACCAAGTTACAATCCACATTATAACACTGACGTCATTCAGGGAAATTTAAGTGTAATTATCCATATTTAACTGTATACTTTTAACGAAACGAGTTTTACAACTACTTTTTCTCTCTCTCTCTCTCTCTCTCTGAAGGTATACACACACGTAGTCATATATCAATCATGGGATATATAGTAGAAATTCCCTTCATTTACAGGTACACATACTAGAAGAAAAACAAATGCATAAGGAAAAGCCCAAGAGAGGTGCCTGCAAGTCTACCTCGGCAGTCTTTCACATTTCACACTACCATATTAAATATACTTAGGTATATAGTCATACAGTTGTAAAATAAAGGGAAAAGGAATAACCCCGAAGAAGAATAGGAAGGTAGTAGTTATACATACATACATATGTCACGGGTACCTTTCAAGCCTTCCTCTGATGGAAGGAACAATAGGAACATATAGGAGTTGATATTTGAAACGCCCTCTCTCCCATCCCTTGGAAATTTCTCAACAATAATAATAAACCCAGGAAAGCTCGTCTCAAACCTGAAGCTCTCCTAAAGCAGTGATTAAACAGCAGGGGCAAAATTAGTCTCCCTCATAAGCATAAT
The DNA here is from genome assembly GCA_947179485.1 of Allacma fusca. Lineage (NCBI taxonomy): Eukaryota > Metazoa > Arthropoda > Collembola > Symphypleona > Sminthuridae > Allacma > Allacma fusca. Next base: position 15,956,098 of record OX359248.1, on the reverse strand, counting down.
AACCAGGGAAGAGAGAAATTACTAAAAGGGCCAAGTAGTCATCAAATAAGTCCAAAAGAGGAAAAAAGTTTCAAGAAAATCGAGAACCCCACAGCGGAGATGAACTTTATACCAAATTTCCTGTGTGTGTTCCTCTTTGAAAAACAAAACCCCGAGCCGTCCTCATGTAAAACTCTTATAATATGACAAATACTCCAACACTAACCCAGTCTTGAATGCTTTACTGTATACTCAACATTCATTGTGATCCTGTCATTAGGGGGAAACCGCTACATATTTATATCTAGATATTCCATGTATCCTTAGTCCCATGTAGTATAGTATCTAGATATAGTAGGCCACGAAACAAATCCCTCTGCATATATGGGACTCCTAATCATATCATATTCCCTGCTGTAGCGAAAATCCCGAGGTCTCAACCAAATGCTCTCCAGAAGAAGAAGAAGAAGAAAAAAAAAACATTACACTTCCAAATTCCATGTCATATAAATCTCCCATACATAAAAAAAATTACTAGCCATACATTAAAATATTTACATCTCACAAGTACACACACACACATAGAAATCTCCAATTCCCACAACTTACCTCCAGCAGTCTCCCTATGACAACAGAAACAATTGGATATAAAAATGAAGGAGAAAATGAGCAGAGGAGTACATACAAGTACGCAGTGCAGTGGTGGTGGAGGAGTGTCAAAAGGGAAATTATGAGGACCGTTGACAGAATTCCCAATAATATCTCCCCTCCCTAAAAATTACTTGACTAATTGTCACTTTAATTACTCGGAAATGGTCCCCGTCTGTCTTGGCACAATAATTACTCCTCATTTGTAGTCATTATTCCCACTATATGTCTCACAAGGCTCACTCTTTTACAAATAATTACTAAAAAATATATATAGATAATAAACTCTTCGAAAAAAATCCCCTACTTTTCCACCATTCCCAACACTGAATATCAACATCAACAACAAAACAAACAACAAAACAAACAACAACAAAAAAAACAACTTCCTCAACAAGTAATTATTATACTGTAAGTATAAGTAGTGCAAACTCCTTTGCGGTAACTAGTAGAGCACAGAGTATGTAATTACATGAACCAACACTCAACTCTTCCGATTAGCCAACTGATCCGCACAGAAAAAACTCCATTATTATTAGTAGTATCTAGTAGTAGATAGATACTGTATCATGAATGAAGCTCCAAGCTCCTGCATCAACTTCCCACAAGGAATATTAAATACTAATAATACATATGTACATATGTATTACCTCTAGTATATTTTGACATATCTATGTAGTAGAGCTCTTGATTCCTAATATACAGAAGGCTGGCTGTCTCTATGTATGTATGTATGTGCTTGAAACTCTCAAAAGTTCTCAACGAGGAATAACTAGTACAATTATTATTGTTATGTAAAATAAAATAAAACTGAACGTAACAAACGGAGCGATGGAGTTGCGGAGAGGACTAAATACATATATAATTATTATTATTCCAGTGTACAGTAAATTCATACAAGGCAGTGGTAGAGATACACGTGAGGATCTCTGTATCAAAATGATACCCCAGTCAGTAGATTTTGGCTCCCTCCCTAACGAACTCCCTCCTACAGCACAAAGTGAGTGTGTGACGGTGTGAGTGTACACAAGTGTCATCCACCAGTAGGAACTTGATTAGTTGCGGTTTCTGACCAATTTATCCCTCCGTTTAGAATCATTATCATTCCTATATCTAACCCTTCCTGAAAGTAAATATTATAGACATGTTTCTCTCTTCTATTTTTTTTATAATAATTCAAGCTTTTTCAACCCAAAGTTCCTAACTTCATCTTTCCACTATTTAACTAGTATTACTGGATAGATAGATCATCTCCATTGCTATAATTATTATATATGTGGATACATAGATACTATTACACCAGTAGATAGATCCTAGTTCAGGATCGTCTGTATAACAAGTCTTTTAACAAAACTGAGCAAAGTATAGATATAGTAATTACATATAGAAGCTAACGAAACCAAATAAAAAATCCCATCCTGTCATGTTACATTTCCTAATAGCGTTGTTAAGTAAATCTATCTTGAAGTTTTTAACATGTTCTCATAATCATAATATGAAGTTATAACTTACCGGAAGATTTGATATACAAGTGAGATTAGCACAAACAACATTATTGTCAGAATTACATGAGAAGGATAAATAATAGTACGTATAGTAATAAAATGAGGCAACTCTCTATCCTTCTCACTCACTCTCTCTCTCTCTCTCTCTCTCATACACACACACACAACTAATGCTTTTGCAAATCTAATAATAAATCCACTAATGACTATTTCAATTAGACGAGTGTGTAGGATGAGAATCATTGGCGTGACGCCCTCCCCTTCTCTCTCTCTCTCTCTCTCTCACTCGCTCACACAGTCGACTCAGAACAGCCTTCCCTAAAAACCTAAGAGTTCCATATAAATACATACAGAGCATCGTCTCTCTATTCCTCTGTCTTCTACCCGTCTTCTGCCACCACCTTCTCTCACAGTTCATAATGAGGAATTCATATTTCATTAAAATTGCCGACTTCATGAATGATGACAACAGACTACCCTCCGATGATGGAGACGCCAGTCGATCTCATCATCATCATGAATACTAAATGCTAACAACTATAGTAAAAAACATGCTACACACAAAAAACTTTTCCGCTTATCATATTTATAAAACATTTATGCACGCACAACTTCCTCCCCATAAAGTACCTTCCCATATTGAGAGAGTCTCCACGTACATAATAATTATCCATCTCCTACACGATTGTATATCCCTCACTAGTATACATGCACAATACTGAACCTCCCCATCACAAAAATATCTTCACACGTAATTCCAAACCCAAATTATGTACAGAGATATCCATCTACCTCCTTAATATTTAGCTCTTCTTGGTATGAAAAATCTTTGTAATAAAAACCTTCCAAATTCCCGTGTAGAAATCATAACGACATAGACACACACTCACACATACACTCACACACACACACACACACACGGAGACACACTCCTAGCAGTCAAAGTGCCTGATGAAAGACATGTAATACGGGGAATTCTTCCTTCAATCAAACTCCTTGATTTTCATCCTACAATCCTCTAATTTTCCTTTAACCCTCTCCATAAAACCCAGAGCTCTCACACATTCCTCTACACTCATGTCTCCCAACCTCAGGGCTCTCCTCACAAAAACCAACAACAGGAGCAGTATGTACATATGTATGTACAGCATCAAGCTCATAAACTCATAAACCAAAGGCAAAGTCAAGCAATGAACTCTACACTGGAATTTTTTCAACCAAAATCTTTAACCAAGTTTCCCAATTATTTTTCTATAAGCCCAATTTTCTCTGCTAGTTCTGTTCCTTAGTTGCTAATAAGATAGCTGTACTTATAACTAATAGTGAGTCTAAAAAATTGGAAGGGCTCTCCACATCATTCAACGTTCCAAACTTTTAATCATCCAGTTCACTAGCACACACAGACTCTCTCTCTCTCTCCCTTCGCCATATACATATATTTATATGCAAACTAAAATAAAATCAGTTTTGCTTAAATTTAAATGCATACGCATGTATGTACCAACGTGTGTATCTAATGCTAAAACTAGACTGAGCCCTTCTTTCCATTCATGATAATAGAAACAAGTTTCAAGAGAGAGAGAGAGAGAGAGAGAGAGAGACAGAAAGAGAGAGACAAGTGAAGCTTTGCATTGGAAACGACGGATTACGTTCATTCCAATCATGATATATTGATGTGCTTCCATCTAAAACTCTTAGCATGCATAAGAATACATAATTACATGGATGGTAAATACACATGGACACCGAAAACATATACAATAGCATGGAAAATTCCCTCGACTTAAATGTACCTACAGAATATACATATATATCTCCAGTATAAACATCACACATACACTGGAGCAATCCTCTCCCAACTCATACAGTTCATTTGCAACTGAATCCATATATCCCCAAATCCACATGCATACTCTATGCTCGAAGTTGAATAATACTCTTCTACTGTCGTTCCTACTACTACTACTAGTAGAATTAAAATGTATCATCACTGAATACAATAACCTATTGGAGTAAGAGGGAGAGAGAAGTAAAATCAAGTAAAATGAATAAACTTGTATCAGAAGCTGATCTGGCTGACATTAGGGTAGTGAGAGTGTATGAGTAAGAGAGAGAGAGAGAGAGAGAGAGAGAGAGAGAGAGAGAGGCAGACATGATGTTGGAGAAGTTTCCAGAGTATAAATACAGGAGCCAAAATTAGGCACGTATTATTTACACACACAATAGGAAAAGGAATACAATGGGCGTTAAATAAGCAAATAGTCTTTTCTATGATGGTGGTGAAACATATTTTTTTCCTTCTGTGAGTCTCAACTCTCCTCTTCTCTCTCTCTCTCTCTCTCTCTCTCTCTCTCTCTCTCTCTCTCTCTCGACAAGTCAAATACGATTCACATGTGTATTACTCTCCCTTCTCTTCACTTCCTATAGATTTCTACATATTAATCCACATTTCTCTGTGAAAAAGAAGTGCAACCTCCAACCAAGAGGGAAATACATAAAAAAAGGTCTTCTATATAGAAACAGTCCACGGCATAATGCTAACTCGATTCCAGAGCTCTTTGCATCTTTTCCCATTATTCTCTCTCTCTCTCTCTCTCTCTCTCTCTCTCTTCTCCTTCTCTCACTTTTTCTGCGAGAGAGAGAATTTTTTTTTCGCCTGTGTATTATGTTCATCCACATAATATTTTATATACACGACCATTGAGCAGACCATAGTTGAGAAACATTTTGAGGATGGAAAGGAAGCGAAGCGAGTGAAAATTGATAGGCATGAATTTTTCGCTTGGATGTTGAAATAAGTGCAGCGTGTAAATAAATACAAGGCAAAAAGGGAAAATCTATGTGTTTCTCTCTCTCTCTCTCTCTCACTCACTCTTCCCTACATCTCCTCCTCCAGTAGAGAGCCCAGTACATTACATATACATATACGGAATATAACAGGATATTATTAGCACTGGATCTGGATTTCGAATTTCCTTCTGCATAACAACAGCAGAGTCGAGAGTCTCAATACTCCAAACCAAGCTTTATATGATACTATACACATACATAAGTACTTCATATGTGCAACATACCCCATATGTTTTTCTACCATAATTTACCTTCGGAATACACATGTGAATGCATATCGTTTATACGTACAACCATCCATTTGTGATGTAGAAATTTTATACAATCCACATACACACATAACAATACGCTCCAGAAATGCTCCACAGAAAATGAAGAGGACGACGTTGTCGACCAAGACCAAGTCTCTGTAGGAGTTTCCACATAGCCCAAGCCAGCGACAGAGAGAGAGAGAGAGAGAGAGGGAGAGAGAGAGAGCCAGAGTGAGAGACGGATTTCTCTAACCATGTGGCTTTTTCCGGGGAGTTACAATACAAAGGACTGGAGTGTTACTCGACTATACAGAGCCTCATCGTAGCTCGTAGTAAGTTCTCGTGTGTGAAGTCTTGCCGAGAGTTTAGTGAGGTTATGGATGGATGGATGGGCTCTCGGAGAGTTCCAACAGAGAAAGTGAGCGCTCCAACAACCCGGGAAAGTGAGTGAGTGAGTTTTATTTGGGAGTCGTTTTCCCCCCTTCTCTCTCTCTCTCTCTCTCTCTCTCTCTCTTTCGGTTTTCTGTCTTTTCCTTTCCACGGCTCTTTACAACTTACACAATATCAATTCGCAAAATTGGCTTCTCCCCCCTTCTCCTCCTCCTTTTTGTCTCTCTCTCTCTCTCTCTCTCTCTCACCCGAGCTATAAGTATAGGAAGAGTTGGTTGGTGTGAGTACAGGAGCCGTTATCAAATCCTACATCCAGACCATGAGAAGAGCAGAGTCGAGCATTTACTCTCTCTCTCTCTCTCTTTCTCTCTAGGAGGGAAAAAGGAGCTCGTTCAGACAATGCCATATTGCTTGCATTCTAATAGGGCCATAACCGAGCGGTCGGGGCTTCATAAATCTTGACAAATTGTCTTTGTGAATGGGATTCTAGCGCTGTTATTAAATTTTTTAATGGTCCGACTTGTAAAATGGATTGATTGAGTCCTACATCTCGAGAGCAGAAGAACAACCCCCAAGTCTACTATCTTTTTCCTTCTTTCACTTCGTCTTCTTTTTCTTCTTTTGCTGCTACTTCTGCTGCTGCTGCTACTGCTACTGCCACGGCTCCTTTTCCTTCCTTTCCCTCTGACACTATATAACGCTTTATTTCCCCCCTTCCTACATACATCTTTCCCTGCATCTCTCCTAATATCATTCCTCTTAAAAAATACCGAGAGTAACCAAAGCTTGTAATGAAACGTGACATCAGCATACAGTTCCATTGTATTCCTCCCATTCTTTTTCATTTCAAAAAATTGCATAGCAATTCTATATAATATAAAAGTGAAGTGATCCCTAAAATTTCTTTTAACACTTTTAGAAGAAGACAAAAAAATCCCGCAAACCACTCCATATGAAAACATCTTTTGAAAATTCACTTCCGGAATTTGTGCATTTGTGATAAGTCCCTCATATATTACTTTTATTCTTTATCCCAAACTATAATGCATTTCAATTTCTAGTATTAATCTCTAGAATACAAAAAGTCTTTGACAAAATAATCAATATAAGGATCCAGAGGGGAAAAAAATCCACGTGTTCATTTTCGGAATATAATAATAATTCTCCAACTAGGAACACAACGACAACGACCTTGACACACTCCACCCGCATAAGATATGAACAGAATCCGAGGTGGATCATATTCACTGAAACACAAGCACAAGCTCACACACACACACGACCATCGTCCTTTCCTAATAAAACACCGGAAGCTCCGACGGGCGTCCTCCCTTCTTCCACTTCTTCTAAAGCTATTGTCAGGTTTTCAACATATGCCACTTGCGAGAGGAGCAGGAGCAAAAGAGAATGAGAGAGAGACACACACACACACAGAAACAGAGAAACAGAAACTATATATGCACTGCTGTTCTATGATGATCCAAAAGGACAATCCAACAATCCCCCCTTTTCCATTCCATCAAGCCTCACGTACGTTATTTAGACAAGGGACACAAAAGTGTCGCCAACTCTGTACTTCATATGTGAAATCCAATCTGTGGAGCTGTACTTTTAGGTGGAGGATCCTAACAAATTTCTTAAACAAGCTTCTTAAGAGAAGCTAGAAACATTAAGGAAGCCTTAACAAGGAAGAAACAACTGTTGAAGTAGTTGGATCCTACTCTCCTTTAATGTGGAAAGAGATACGGAAGAAGTTCACCCGAGAGTAAACGAATGAGAGAGAGAGAGACAGAGAGGGGCAGGAAAGAAAAGGAAATACGGAAGACTAGACAGTTTGAATTTCCAGGTCGTAAATCTAAAACTCTGGTTGTAGATATTATAATGACCAGTGCGAGTGAGTGCACAGGAGCAGAGAAAGAGGAACAGCTGAAGAGTGTCAACATTTGACCAGACAAATATACAGTTTGCCGTAGAGTCTATGTACATCCCAACAAGTATGTATGTATACATTTGAGATGTACAAGTGGGTCAGTTCCGTTTGTATTAAATAAATAAAACCTACAGATATCTCCTCATCCTTACATATTACCACTCCATATGAACTAAGCCTATGTATGTGAGTCTCTACTTGTGGAGAGCTACTAGCTACGCATAGGACTGGATAATATGAGTATACGCATGTTGTTCTAATGTAAGAAAAAACTGCAAATGATGCACTCAAGTGCAATCTTATTAGTAGATATATAAGGACTAAGTCATTCGAAGTGCATCCGCAGTGTGCTTACTGTTACTATTACTACTACTCTCTGACTGTAAGTACTCACAAAAGTGATAGTACTCCTCTACAGTCAGAATATTATATGGAACGCCGTATGGTATGGATCTCACACACATTACACACACACACACACACACATACACATACACACATACACAAACACACACCCACTCCCCCATGCAAGGAAGAAGTAAGTATAAGTAAAGTAATAGTGTAGTATGGAAGCTGGAAGCCACACGTTTATTCCGACAGGAGACACGTGGCTGTGCCACCTGCCAAACACATGTTACCCAATTGATCTTCTCTTCACTTTCAACGATATTTACCATATTTGGCACTAATTGCATCATAAATGTCCTACTGCCCGATTTAACCTTTGATTCCTGTATCGTCATAAGTATCATATACACATACTGGATCTACAGTATCAGTAAATCAGGAGGTGTACGTCTTTTGGATCAAATCTCAACTCTCTCTCAGAAATTGCCCACTTAATTTAATCACTCAATCTCTTCTTATAAAAAAAAAGTCCCTTTGAAAAAACAAACAAGATCTTCAAATCTTGAACGAATCCTAAATTCCATATCCAATTCCTACGCGGTTGTAACCTTCCTCACTATCCTGCTCCCTGCACACTTAGTCACTAAGCAATGAGCACAAATATAGCTTAATCGGCGTGTGTGTGTGTGTGTGTGTGTGTGTGTGTGTGTGTGTGTGTGTATTTGTGTGCGCGTCTCCATAATGGTCTTTATATGATAATCATCACTAAACCATCCTTTAAGCATGAAGCATTTAAATCTGGCGTTACAATTTATCCAGCTACATGTAATTACATACGTATCTACATGTAAGTACAGTAGGCTGCTAGAAATATTTCTTTCATATCTGGACGTACTTTGATGTGTGTCCCTCCATACTCATGCACACATACATACATACATAACTATAGCAAAGAGAGAATGCATTTCAAATTGAATGCACATTCCAGATAAAAATCAGCATTTTAACACTTTAATCCCCGTAAGAAATAAAAGGATGGAAATGCGACAGCTCCGATTTGAAAACATGCTTATCTTTTTGAATAGAACACGCTCACTAGTACATCCATGCCCATTTGGAAATGGCCGAGCTCCAAAAAATCCTCTCACATATCACTTCTCTCACACAATCTTAAGGTATATACACACACTCACATCCTGTCCACAGAGAGAGAGAGAGAGAGAGAGAGAGAACAAGACATGGAGCAAGAGAGAGAGAGAGAAGAGAGAGAGAGAAAGAGACAGAAACAGTAAGGAGTAAGGACACCCTCGTTTTAATAACGAATGCTCAATCTTTACAGATTTCAATGTCATAACATACCCATTGATCACCTTACAACCTTAGCACATCTTGGCAATCTTCAAACAACTTACAACATACACTCACTCACTCTCAGAACTTACACTCACACCACCACTATACACAAGGGGCAATCATTTTTCTCTGTAACTCTATGCCATTCATTTTAACCATAGTAGTAGAGTTCTTTATTCGGAGGAAAAAAAATCCTTCTTTCCATACTACACAGAAGTATCCCTATCTATATATGTATAAGTATATAGATATACATACAGGCAGACAGGAAGAAGGCGGAATAAATAACAAGGGACGTCCGCTCCGTTCCAAAAAGGACTGGACAACAAAAATTTACTTTATTCCTCCATACCGTCAGAGGACCAAAAGGGAATAACGATCTAACTCAGATATCTCTTTAACATAAATACCTTGTAAATACATCCATGCATAAAAGTACTCCCATTCACAATATAAGATGAAATTCAATCTCATCTCTTCTCCAGACCCCTTATACATACATACATAAAATCCAAGAGATATTCCAAAGTAAGATCTCGAACATCCCTGCATTTCCACCCATCCAATAACCTCAAGTACAACTTTCGGAGCTCCTCCGAGCACCTTACCCTTTTTTCCACAGGGAGCTACATACAGTAATTACATACATATGTAGATACAATTATACGTATGTAACATATACGCATTACATATATCTATTCATATGCAGTCCTCTTATCCACAAGAATGGAATTCTATTTCGATACGAAATTTTAATTTCATTTCCAGCCTTTTGGTATTCAGAAAAAAACAAAACTCAGAAATTCATTTAAGTTCCGTTAGAAGTAATTACAACCAAGAACAAAGACAAACAATGCAGAAAAAGTTCCAAGACCATCATAAATTAGCTCCGCTGGGATTCCTCTGTATAAAAGCGAGTGCTTTGCGTCAGTCATCAGCCATGTAAAATCTATTGAACACTCCTAAAAAATCCATTCCTGTTTACATACAACTGTTCATGCCATAGTAATAATAACATAGTGAGTAACGGAGAGAGAGAGAGATAGAGAGGGAACGGGAGAGAGAGAGAGAGAGACAGAGACAGAGGAAGAAATACTACCTCGTTATACCAAAGAGACTATCTTTTAAAATGATACAAGTTTTTTTCAACACAAATATTTTTTCCCGATTCTAATCCCCGTCACCCTCTTCTCTCTCGTCTTCTTTCCACCGATAGATGTACATACAACATCCTATATACTAACTAATGGGCCACAACAGCAAGCGCACACACTCTCTCTCTCTCCCTATACTAGCTACAAATTGTCAAGCATCCACTACTCCTCTGCCAAAATATTTTTTCAACTCTTAATTTTTCACACACTGAACTCTTCCCCGACAGAAGCCTCAGAGGAAAACAGCGCTTGAGATAGGGAGAGAGAGAGAGAGAGAAGTTCCTCATGACTATTATAGAAACCTCTGGGTGATAACAAATTAAACTAATTTCAAACATAGCAATACATACACACTATACTCCAACCCCGCAGTGTTGATATCAAAGAAACCAAAACTTCTAGCTAGGTATTGATATATATAATTACTTCAAACAACAAGAAATATCGCATCATTCTATCCACCAAATACTTGTAATTGGCATCCTGTCATGCCATTTGGATTTCCTTCTCTTTTTATTGAAATACTAGACGCACTGAGTACAGCAACTGCTTAAGTCCTATACCTATATACACATTTACAACAAATATGTTCCAGAGACTCAAAAGAATTTCACATTATATTGAACCGGCCAACAGAATACAAAGGTATAGAGATTATATAATAGTTTGGAGGCATCCACATTCCGAAAATTCCAATTAGAAACCAATTGCCAAATATAAAAGTACTAATGACAAGTATCTAATTATTTAGAATAATAATTATTACAGTATATAGGTAATAAATTTACTCATTCCATCCCTCCAGTTCACTTTCCCCATATATTTCAATTAGCTCCTCGGAAAAGTAACAATATTCACAATTGGAATGGAAAAAAAAATACTAACTCTCGTATATAGCTAGTAATTAGGAGCACGAGAAACAAATCCACGGAGAAGAGAGTCTTCAATGGATCAATGTCAGGGAAAGCTTTTAAGTTAATTTTCAATGGAACTCATACACATACTGTACAATTACATGCTTAGCCATAAGTCTCAAACTAGATAAAGCTGGATGAAGTTTCAGTCTCCATCCAGCCACCACGTATCAAACTTTTAAACCATGGAGGAGTTAGACACGATGCGAGAGAGAGAGAGAGACAGAGAGAGAGAGAGAGACAGAGAGAGAGAGAGAGAGAGAAGGGAAATAAAACCAGATAACTTCATTACTATGTATTTATGTAATTGCGTTCCACGCTCCATTCTTTTCAACAAGTTGTTTGTTTTTAAAGCTAGAGGAGAGAGATGATACCCATGTATCTGAATGTGACTCTGTCTACCTCTACTCCCTATATCTGTACATTACATGACCCATACAAACATACGTCCATTCAAAGAGCATCAGGCAACCGTCAGGACGACAAAGAGGAGAGAGAGAGAGGGGCAGAGACAGACAGACAGTGATATACCAAAATACAGACAGAGACAGACCAGAAACTCTTAACCTAAAACATATAGCCCTAATTTGGTCACAATTTGCGAATGAGTTTTTTCCCTCATTTGTTCCTTTCCTTTTTGTCCTGTAACTTCAATTTACATTACTATAGTACAACACCCGCGCTAATATAATTGCACGTACAAGTACGAAAGAACCAAGTGTGTAGTGGTTCCCCAGGGCAAAATCAAACATTGTCGCAAAAGCTCATAATTCTCCATCTCACCCTAACTTCAGTTGCCTTTTCCTCCTCATTCACTTACAATGTCCTACATGTATCTACATAACAGGGCCATATATTTTGCAAAGATATAAGTAGATAGATAGATATCCATTATACATCCACAGTTCCATTCTTATACCCTCTCATACCGATATACTGAGGAATCCCTATTCATACCCTCCTATCCTTTACATATTGTATATATCCACGTGTATTATGTAGATATATTTATACTTGAGAAATCCAAGCATCCAGAGCAATGTGGTTACACGCTCAAAATTCTAGTATACAAGACAGCGTAATAAAGAACGAGAGTTAGAGAGTCAACGATAGAGTCAAACGTTCTAAACAGACTTGACATCAATGAGAACATAGAGCCTCGCTCAGCTCATGTCTCTTCTCCGTCCAACTCATAATAAGCCTCTCCGCTCTTCTCTGTCGACTATGTTATGTATGCGTGTATGTACGTGTACGTGTGTGTGTGAATAAGTTTGGCAGGAGCAAAGTGTTCCAAAAGGTTCTTGCATAATATATAAATACACTGGGTGCGTATGAATATGACATGCAAATACATATGTACATACATGGATGGAGGTTCCATGTAAATCCAGTCGACCCTCCCTCTTGCTATAATACATACATACATACATAGAAGTAAGCACTTATGTAATAATCATTCCTCGTAAGTCCTATGTATCAAATCTATGCATATGTACTATACCCTCTGCATAATCTCTAAATATCTATGTTGTATATGTCACGTAAATGATTTCATGAAAAGAGTGAGTGAGAGAGAGAGAGAGAGAGAGAGAGATGAACACTGCTAGTGTATAAGGTACGCAGGAATTTGTACAAGCTTGTGAGAGAGATTCCCTTGTGCACACACATAAGCTCTCATATTATAAGAAGTGTTCCACAATTTGTCTCTCTCACCCAGAGCAGAGTCCATGCGTTGCAAAAACGAGAGGAGCAGTTGAAAGCTAATTATGGTGGGTGGCATAAAGTGCACAATGAAATGCAATTAGCTTTATGAAGAGAAATGGAGAGACAAAGTTGACAAAGTGTCAAGTGAGCAGCTTCCCGAGTCCGACTTCCACTCTCTCACTCTTTCAATCCTGTACTTCTTAATAAACATATACGTATATAAGATGATTATATATACATAGATACGTACATATGTTCTCAATGGTGTAGAGTAGCAGAAGAGACCACTACTTTACAAGGGGAGGGAGAAGAGGAAGAGAGAGAGAGAGAGAAAGGATGGATATAAGGAGCCATATAGTGACTGAGTGAGTGAGAGAGAGAGAGAGAGAGAGGGAGAGAGAGAGAGAGAAAGGAACCTTAGACGGGCTGTGGATTCCCACGAGACTCTCGGGACAAATCGCTCTTGATTTTTATGGCAAATCGACACTCACACATCCTACCTCCACAAATCTCCGTTATAAGGCAATCTTCTAAACAAGGATTTGCTCGACAACAGTAACCGACAACCAAGTAGAGCGAGAGCAGAGCAACAACAAGTAGAAAAGTAAGTAGTCGCTGCATTACATACGACAGGAGCAATATAGCCCTATATTGTTAGCTTTTTTTCCTTCAAATAGCAAAGCCCCTTTTCGTTTCACACTCTCCATGCACATAATATGGTTAGGAGAGAGAGAGAGAGAGAGAGAGAGAGAGAGACATGAAGAGGAAGAAGCCAAAGCTCCCGATCTCACATCAAATCCCACGAGATCCTTTCCCATTTAACATTAGCCCCTATGTTTCATGGTGGAACAACATGATCACCACTGGAAAAATCTACACAATCCTTCCAAACCCACCCTGTCCTCGGATCCACACTCTCCTTCTACACTATATACATAAATACACCTTCCTCACTTGTTTTTTATTTCAATTACCATCAATAGCTTTCTCTTCCAATTCCAGCTCTCTTCCTATCTCCCAAGCTTTTAGAGCCTGTCCACCTCTCAACTTCATATTTATTCCTTCCCATTACTCCAAGAGCTCGAGCATAATTCAATTTAGCAAACTACCTCCCAAGATTACCCCTACCGTTCCCATTACTCCACTCATACCCCCAAGCTAAATTACAATTAGCCCAGTATATACTACAATAATTAATTATGCATGTGTAGCTATCAACATGGAGATAATTACAAAAAAATGTCCTACAAGTTCACATTTTATTTCCATCCTGGATCAGGGCATTCAAATCTTAATCAAAATTCATTGAGGATTTAAAAAATACAAGACTAGCTCTCTTTAAATATTGAAACTCATCCCCAACTCCAATGATGAGGAGGAGGGAATAGAAAAAAATGCGAGAACAAGAGAGAGAGAGAGAGAGAGAGAGAGAGAGAGAGAGAGAGAGCCCTTTTATTTATTTGTCTAGGTTCCTCCAAGTTTATACTATACTCTATTCGTAGAGGGGAGAGAGTGAGAAGGTTGAGAGTTAACCCAAGAAATTTCTTTCACACAGTGAGTTGAGAGAAGAGCAAGCAAGCAAAAGCATCATCTTCTTCGTCTCCTACTACTACTACTTCTTCTCCTCTTCTTCTTCTTCTTCTTCTTCTACTTCTTCTTCTTATTCTTCAAGCTGACAAACTTTTCCGTCAAGTTAAACTTTTCATACACCTACTTATTAATGCTCCTTATACATGTATAATCTTCAAGGCAATTCTCTATTAGACACCTCCCGTGTATTAGTAACTTATCCTATACTGAAGCTCCTTCAGAGATCATTCACAACAACAGATTCCTCCTCTAGTAAACCAACTCTTACAACTAACTTTACTATCAGCTCCCCATGCTCCTACATGATACTTACATATATCTTATGAAAATATTTTGGAAACATGTAGCTCACATAAACATGCATAACAGAAAGTAGTTGAGATGAGAAACTCTTGTTCTCTCTCTCTCTCTCTCTCTCTCTCTCTCGCCCTCACTCTCCTCTTCTGCCCTGTCTCTCGGTCGTATGTTGCCTACAGGTTGTGTTTGAAAATTCTCTTCTTCTTGATTTTCCATAGGAAAAACATACACCTCATAACTTTTGCTCCTCTCTCCTTCACAGATTTCAGCTTGAATAAACAATCACGTAATTTCCCTTCGTCATATGCATAACTATGAGTTTAACATGGTATTATCAAAGCGGGGAAAACTGTAGCAACTTTTAGTATTAGTAGTAGTAGTAGTGGTAGTAGTAGTCATCTTCTTCGTCAGGGTAGAGAGCGTGTAGAGAGAATTACTTCTCCGCTCTTGCCTTGGTTTGGTTCTAGAGTGAGTGAGTGAGAGAGAGAGAGAGAGAGAGAGAGAGAGAGAGAGAGAGAGAGAGAGAGAGAGCGAGAGAGAGAGAGAGCTGAATTAAAATAAAGATGCCCGGAAAGTCAAAAGTTCTCTGCTTCACTCCCTCACTCAGTCTCCCAAGTTAAAAAAGTATTGCCTGTATCGTAGTTAAAGTTAAAGTAAGTAGCATTCCGTCACAAGGAATAACCTACATTACATGCATACACACATAAACTTTCAAATTCCCAGCAAACTCCACTCTCCTTCCAACAAGACAATCTCAAACTCTCCTTCAATGTATGCATCTCAACTTCCAACTTCTTACACATTGTAGCTATCTATGTTCTTACGTAAGCTCCTGTGATATGTAAGTGTGTATGTGTGTGTGTGTGTGTGTGTGTCTGAAGAAGCAACGACAGGGACAAGACAAGGAACAACATTTCTATAAATATAACTGGTGAGCCTTTGTGAAGAAAAATCATGAATTTCCTCGCAGGGCAATGCAAGTATAAATCTCAATGAGGCATGGAGTCTCGAGTAGTTAGTCACAGTTTACATGCAACTATATACGTAGTTAGCTCAGTTAGCTATAATAATATTCTCCCTCCGTCTAGTTTAGTTTGAGTGCCAATGAAATCAATCGTAAATCCTTCGCAACCTCTTCATCATCCCTATACTCGGGCAAGAGTACCAGAGAGTAGAGAGCTAGCGAGTGAGAGAGGGAGAGAGACACAGAAAGAGAGAGAGAGACAGAGAGACGAAGCCCGACAAGAAGAGCAGGACAACACAATAAATAACAACTGAGGATGAGTTTTAAAACTACAAAACTCACAATGTAAATCCCACTAACTGTAACACAGTTACAAAACTCGTCCAAACAGTCTTCAAGTATACTTACTTCTCCAACTCTAAAGGCTGAGCCAACCATTAGACCCCTGCCTGTACTGTAGTCTAGTTCCAAATGTATTACAATTTACATTCAGTAAATACATAATCATTATCTAACCACTTACAATTAGCAAGTTCACTGGAGGATTCATTTAAAGAGTACAGTATATTTACATACATACATCATTATACTTAAACCCAACTCAGTATTATAATAACGATAGTCATCAATGAATGTAATTATATATGTCTCCAACAATACGCAAAATCTTCCACCAACAAAACGAAGAATAAAGATAACAAACAAGAGTCTTGTCTACTACTAATAGTACTACTACTGATTTCACTCACCCCTCTTCTCTTCCTCATCAATATCAATACGTATCAGAAATAACATACAGATATAACTCAGGGTGTCAATCCCAAGACCTCAGAGTTACAGCTTTACTTGTGACTCTTGAAATAGAAAAAAATCACAGGGGAAAAAAAAAATCCAAGCTTCCAATAACAAACAAATTGCTGAGAAAAATAAAAGAGATGATTTCAGACTTGTCTTCTCCTTGTTCCTTTTGGGAGTAAGAGAGAGAGAGAGAGAACTTATATGTGCGCATATACTTACACGAAACTACATAATACATTCCCTCTCGTCATTTAACCATCTCTCGAAAATAGGCAAAAGATGAGCCATCAGCGCATAAAATCTCCCTAGCAGTGTCGTGAGCACATCTACATGTATCTACAGCTACGAATATACACATCTATAAGTATACATTCGTTCCTCAGAGAACTAAAGAGAGAGAGAGAGAGAGAGAGAATAAAAAGATAAACAACATTTTCACTCTAAAACATACACAACACATGTACCCTCCTCTCCTTTCGTTGGAGGAAAAAATTTTTTGTCCTTAGCATAATACGAAATAAGAAAAAGGAACACGGAGGAAAAGAAAAACCTCCAACTGAAAATCGAGACTAGGAGGGCTGTAAAACTGAACGTGAATAAAATAAAAACTTTTTTTTATTAGCACAGTACTACTACTAGATACTACTAACTACGACTACTACTACTATTGCTACAGTACTCTCATCATCATCCCCTCCAATGAAAATTTATATACATAGGGAAAAGGCTCCATGAGTGAAAAAGTGTAGGTGTGGTTCAAGTCCACTCTCAAGACTCATCATATACATTAATAGAGTATGCTGCTCTCCTGCTCTGTACAAAGTACAATCTTATCTTATATAGAACATGAGGAGCAGCAGAAAGAGAGAGAGAGAGAGAGAGAGAGAGACAGAGAGGGAAGTGTATACACACACACACACACACACACACACACACACACACACATACACAGAGAGGAAGGAGTATGAGCCAAAAAATGTTACAATTAAAAAAAGAGAACGAGTCTTTCAAAGTTATACAGTTTTAAGTAAAAATTCTTTTTTTTTTCCCTTCCCTTCCCTATACTGCACAACTCTAAGGATATCTACTATCTCTTAAAAGAATTTTTTTCCTCCGTCCAACTTACCACATTTACTTTGAAATGCCAAAATGCCAAAAATTTTTCATCCCCAAAGACTCCAAAGTCCCTATACTAGTCGATATTTTTTTTTCCTTTGGAAAGGCTAAAAGCAAAATATGCCTCAGAAGATTTCCTCAAGGAAAGAAATCCCAAACATTTCCATATGTACACGTCCAGGGACCCATGTATGTAGATATGTATCTACCTCTACATTCTACATAAAGATTACGTTAAAAAAAAGTACAAACACTAATAAATACATTATGTAATTAAATTCTAACTTCACGTTTTCTTTTCGTACACGCAAAAATGAGCAAAAGGTTTTTTTTTCTTCTTCTTTTTTTTTACTGTAGAAGAAAGATAAAGTCATCTAATTTTAGCTTCTTGGAAAAATATTCTTTTCACATTTAACATTCATGCATCAAATAATGGATAATGGTCCAATTCATTTCGCGCGTTTCTTCTTCCTTCTCTTTTTTCCAAAAGCTCCTGCTCTCTTTCCCGTCCCTCCTCCTCCTCGTCATCCTCCTTCTCCTCCCCCTCCTCCTCCTCCTTCTCCTCCTCCTCTTCCATTTCCCATATGCCAAAAAAAAACTTCCCAAACAATAATGTTACCCAATAAGTGAGTGAGGGGTAGCATGATACAAGTCATATAGTTACTTGACATGCTGCTAAAACACATTTTATGACTTTACTTTATTACTATCAGTCCAGAATTCCTACTTATGAGTCCTATCACTTCTCCCAACCCAAAATCTTACAGTCTTGTAAAACTTTTGACTTTCCTTTGCGAAAAAAAAAATATATAAATAATATTTCAGACAAAATATGCATGGAGTCAAAATAAGATCATGGTACTTTGGAATAATAAATAGAAAACACTCAAGTGGATATTTTTTTCCCAAAACATTTTCATCATACTGAAAGATGACTTTTGTAACACAGTTAGAAAGAGAACGATAATTATTCATATCATCTTTCCCATGTAAAGGGTTTAGCTGCAAAAGAAGTGTAAATACAGAGAGAGAGAGAGAGAGAGAGAGAGAGACTCTGAGAGACACATCAAGTAAAAAATGTTCCTTCCAAAAATGTAAATGCCATTTCATAGCTATTTGTCACACTAGTGCATCCGTTTTATTCATATTCCATAAATATATATGAGAGGTTGAGTATTTAGGAATGTGTACGTGTTTGTGTGTGTGTGTGTGTGTGTGCTTGCGAATTAGTTAAAAGAGACCCGACGATGCTCACTCTGGAATTCTCCCTCTATTCTTTTTTTGGCGCGGATTCCTTTAAAGACACATCAGTATTAAAGCAAGAGCTACTCCGCAATATGTACTTCAAAAGAAACTGATGAAGAAGACTTTTTACTCAGAAACCAAGTAAGTAAGTAAGACTGAGAGAGGTCCTAAGATAAAAAAAATCCACGCAAAAGTCTATTATATATGAAGTAAATACAGAAACCTTACACATATCTACATATACTTATAATAGAAGAAGAAAAAACAGAGCAGTAGTACTATCATCAACTTGAAATATGTAAAAGCCAACTTGGTTTCCCTTTGACTCCTTCTTCCTCCGTTTGAGTAATATACTTGACTCCTATCTGTCTTATCTTTATCCCTAGCCATTGGAGCGTGTAGCATTGAAACCAAACAACGATTAATCTTGGCCCGTGTGACACCCGCAAGTCGAAACAACAAAAACATTGAATCTATATACTCAACGATTTTAATCGAGAAATAAAAAAAAATCCAAAGAATATCTCTCTATGTAACTCTATGTATAATATAATATACATACAGAGCAAAAGCTAAGCAAAGTAGCAACACCAGCACCACCAACAACAACAACGTTCTTCCCTTCCCTCTCCCTCGTTCTTCGAAACGAGACGACACTCTCTCTCTCTCCCTCTCTCTCTCTCTCTCTCTCTCTAATTCCTCTCGCTTCTTTTTCCCGTCCAATTAAACTCGATTGATTTAACAACATTGAATCATGACAATGACATTTTCCTTCTTCCCTTTCTTTCTTTCTGCCTCCTTTCTTCCCATGCTCATATATCTCTATGTATCTCCATATATCTCGGGAGTATTTACGAGTACGCAGATCGTCCTCATAAGGACCGACTTTACAAACCAGTATGGCACTTAACCCTTCTACTCCATTTATTTTTCCACAATTCCTTCCTTGCTGTAAAATCATTAAAAAAAAGGAACGGCCTATTGTATCCTCCCTACTCTATTTCTCCCATTCTGACCTTTCCACAAAACAGATGAATCTTCCCCCCCCTTCTTCCCCTGACATTTTAACAACACTAAAGTCAAAAATTTCTAAAACTACTATATCTGAGTGACTATGTACTAATTAACATGCTGCTGTGATTATGAGCTTTGGCTCGCTCACTCAAATAAATAATAATAATATCTATTCTTACAATAATTAGTACAAAATATAATTAAATTCTGTATTCTGTAGGAATATCCAAATCCCTCAAAGGAATTTAAAAAAAACCAAGATACAGTATTCGTGCACAAAATAATATCTACTTATCAATAGTAGCAACCAGGTGAATGTCCACATACAATGAACTTTTCTCATGTGTTTGACAAATCTAACTTTAAAACCTCCATCATGAGTAAATACATGTGGGCATATAGATATGGGGAATACACTATATAACGTGCTTTTGATGAGACACCCCGCACATGGTCCACACTTGCTCCAACTTGTCAAGAACCTATCCAGTGTAGTGCAAAAAAAACACACACACAAGAAAGAAAAAGAAACCTGAGGAAAATGTGCACAACATATAATCAACCATAGAGGCAGGGTAGTTCATGACCTTCATCTCTTTCCTACACCACACACACACACACTGTCAATCCCCTCTGAACATTTCGAATCAATTTACCTTCCCAATTACTACCCTCCTTGTTTGTACTCAGTGCTCCTGTCCCTGCCTGTATGTATTATGTATACACATGAGCAGGCATCCATACATAATTAGTTCATGTGTCATTATAAGTATCTATCTACTAGAGGAAGAGGAATCTCCCTTATGTTTGACTTGTCTCAGTGAGAATGTTTCCACAGATGAGCTACATACATATCTACATATGTATGTACGGATCTACACACAATTCAGTACATGATGCACGGGCTCACGTGTGTGTGTGTATGTCTTCAAATAGTGGATGATGAAGCGAAGAGAAGGAGGAATATAGACAACAACAAACACAATGTGGTTTCCATACACCGCACTGTCTCTCTATAATAATCATAATCATAATAATAATAATAATAATAATATGATCCCATGTATACACTACAGATCCTCAGAGATAAAGCAACTATGTGTCCGCATACAGGTTAACAACTTCACACGTTCAATAAACTACTGATTGATACAACTGGCACTGCTTCCCTTCCATGTGTCTGAGAGGGAGATAAGAGTGAGAGAGAGAGAGAGAGAGAGAGAGAGAGGACGACGGGTATTTAGAATCATGGCACAAGCCGTGCAAAATAATACCTATACATTTTAAGGCAGCTGCGGCTTTATTTCACAACCAATCTCGAACCCCTCCAGTACATACAAAAAGTCAGCACAATGTACTCACGCATTTTCCTCACAGTCATCTCTCCTCTATCCTTCCAACCAAAAGCCTTATACTGTAGATATATCTACAAAGTACAGCCCTGAGCAGCTGATGATGCTCATTCCACAGCTCTAATTCCATTGTAGTTCCAATCCTGTCCACCTGTTTCACCTACACACACACACACACACACACACAAACACTCACTCGCACACACACATACCACCACTACCACCGAATTGACACCGAGATTCCTCCCCAAATAACAAAACATGAACAGCAGTAACAACAACGAGGAGAGAGCAGATGGAAATCATAATTTTTAACTGATTCTCACCTGTTCCTTCATCTTCACTTGCAAAACTCTCCTATAATCCCAGACCTTCTGCTACACTCAATTAACTCCACTTGCTCCCATCCTCTTACTTGTGTACAATATTTGACGGATTTTTTAAAGTGCCATTTTTTAATGTACCATTTTTTAAAGAGACAATAATTCCGTTCATTCCCAACCCTTGTGACGAAACTAAAGGGACCTGGTCCTCTTATTACAGAGAAAGGGGGCAAGACATGGAGAACGAGAAAGAGAGAGAGAGAGAGAGAGAGAGGGAGCGAGAGCGAGAGAAATAAATGGCCAAGGAGAAACTAACAGTAAAAGAAATAAATCCAAAAGGGAAAAAAACTGTACACAACAATCAACCCCGGGAAATTGATGATGCAGAAAATTTTCCTCGACTACTACTTACTACTCCTCTACCTACTTCTATAGGCCATAACTTTCATTTCCCATAGATCAACCTAGGAGGAAAAGTACGGATAGTGGAGCACAGTACTACTACTACAGAGCAGGCCTCCTTTTATAAGGCCCAAACCTCCCTACTACTCCCGGACTTCCCTGCTTTTACTAATACTCCTATATCTACCTATATTACAGGACGATTCATTTATATAAATAGTAAGCCCAGTGCCATATATTAACTGCACCATAGAAGGAGAAGGGGCAGGAGCAGGAGCAGGAGCAGCAGTAGTTGTACTGTAGTAGTAGCCAAGTCAAATTGACCACTCAGTCGAAGTAAAAGGCTAATTTGGTCGACAAACTTAAAATCACCAAACTTTTTTCCCTCTCTTTTCTCTCGCTTACTCCAAATGCCTCAGCCAAAAACCATTCAGTTAACTCTGGCGTCGTCTGTACGTATCTATTTATATTATAGATATAAAATAATACATACAGAGACTGAAAGTCCCTGCCTATCAAGTGTTACACAGGGTTTACTCTAGTTCTTCTGACATACAAACATAGGAGAAGGAGAGAAACAGCAGTAGCAGCCGCAGCAGAAGCAGTAGCTTACAGTAAGTACCGGTAATAAAAAAAAAAGTCAAGTAATCCATCGTGTTGTGTTCCTCTCTGATCATTCCCTCCAGTGGAATTCATATGAAAGTATTATTGCTCATTCTGCAACCAATAGTTGTCCACCAAATTTTTCCCCAAAACAAAACAAAAAAAAATCCCAGGAAAATCCATCCTCTTTCTAGTACTATTAGTATTGGATGAAACTTACAACGTAGTCCCAAGGATCATTTCCAAAATGATCCTGTTCTACTATACCACTAGATACTCCTACCATAGTCTCACCAAGAACCAAGAAACAGAGCTGACTTAAAATAATGAGGAGCAAATGTCCCATTACTTTCATTAACTCCCCGGCCCAAAACAATCATCACGTACTACTACTATTACTCAGAAGAAGAGAGGGAATTGAATCTAGGACAAAACCTCTCTCTCTCTCTCTCCCGAAGTTTCACATGTTAAACAATTATACCCCATTCCTGTATATTTTTTTTCTATATATAATTACATAGTTGACTCTCTTTCAGACCAAAAAAAAAGAAAGATATACAGGATACAGTACACATAGATACATACAATGCACACCCACCAAAAAAAAAAAATCTCAAAATCCAAGGATCAACTGGTAAAAGCCAGAGACGTCATCATGACAGCTTTGTCATAGAAGTCCCGTACTCCCGTACTCCCAGCCCTAGAGTCACACGTACATAAATAGTAATATAAAGCCCAAGATTACCACAGTCCACTGTTATGGATGTAATAGTTTTAAATTCCCATTATATTTTCCTCCCTGGTTCTCCCAGCCCGGCTTAAGTCACTCAGTGTGTAAGGAGAGGGAGGAAGAAAAAAAATAATGTGACCGCAGTTCAAATTTCAATTTTCCTCCCAGTTGACTTACAAACCCATAAAGTCATATGGTTACTATATACATAATAATTACATATCAACATGTACACAATTCCCAGTCTATCCCGACCATTGTAGGAACATACCAAGAGAATTACATCCTCGTCGGAGAGGAGAAGATCTCAAGTCAATCCAGCATAGCCCTAACAAATCCGACGCATTTCTATGTATCAGGACCATTATTAATATCCACTGTACACAAAGTACATAGCAAGAGAGAGAGAGAGAGAGAGAGAGAGAGAGAGAGAGAGAGAGAGAGAGAGAGAGAGAGAGAGAGAGAGCGAGAGAGAGAGAGAAAAGTGCACTAGTCCCATTTGTCCAAGGGGAGGTTTTATGTGTCTCAGGTTTTACTAGTCATAGTCCTCCTTAAACTAATAATAATAATAGTAGTCATAATAACGCTACTGTGCTCCATCATAACCATAAAGTCATATGTGCACAGTACACTATATACTTACCCCTTACAATATCCTTACATCCCAGTAAATACATATACTCACAACGTATACAACTTTTTACAAACAAATGCTCAAAAGCATTATTTCCCTTCCATACAAAAATCAAATAAATACATACACAAACATGAAAAATCCTACCCAGTATAAATCTAAATGTGTATTATATGCATTGATACACCCAAGTAGAGAGTAACAGAGAAAATTCCATAAAATCCCGTTTCCTCATCCCTTGTTCATAGAATAATGGTGTCAGGATTTTATACATTACAAATAATAAAGCACAGAAAATACCCGTGAGAAATATAGTTCTACTTTATACTGTACTGTAAGTGAGTTAAAACAAATATTATATTTATCCCCTGAATAAAATCATCCTAATTTCATGAAAGTCCTAAAGTTCCATATAACAACCAAAAAGGTAGACAATTATTCAAGCCTGTATTTAAGTTATAGAATTTGAAAGACGTAACATTCCAACAAAATTCGAATCAAAAGACCTGTCACCAAAATAATAGGGCATATAGTATAATACCTACACAAAATGTTCCGAGTCACACTGTCAATCAACATCAATTCCTCTCAAGCTCTCTGAAGGTAGTAGAGTATGAGTCAGAGACGAGAAGAGACGAGAGAGAGAGGTCCATGCAAAAACAAGACTTCTCATCTTACATGTTTTCACAGTACATATTAAATCAGAGAGGGAAAAGTAAGATTACATCAAGTGGTAATAGTAGCAGTAGAGTAGTCACAGTGGCATCATCCTTTTACACAATAAAGGCTTGATTATCGTGAGAATCTACTAATAACTTGATCACATCCTACAAATATGTCCGTGCTCAGGAGACTTGTTACACATGTACACAACTACATAGCTCTAATCCTATAGTCCAGCCGACTACTTCTACATACATACATACAAGGATACCTCAAAATATATGTGACTACTGTCGCCACCATCCTCATTCTCATATTTTCTGCACTTCCCTAAAAGGAACCTACCCAACCTTTACAATTCACCAAAAACTTCTGACAATAATAATTAACCCAAACCACCTTATAAATGTTAGCCATCGCCATCACTCACAGTATCTAATTTTTTCCCGTCTTCTCACCATTCACCACCACACACACAAACACACCAGCAGCCATGGACCATTACAGAGGTAGATTACATGGATACGTAAGTATCCTCATCCCCACATAAAATGTAATAATAACTCCAAATAATAATCCCAACTACCAATTGATGCATTAATTTGGTTGTGTGCGGCACGATTCCAGAGAAATCTTCCCTCGCCTTAACCTTGAGAAATCCTTCCTATATGTAAAGGAAAAAATGTATACTTGATCTATCCAATAAATTAATCTCAATTTTTACCCACGTATTATAATAATTCCAACTAATAATCTTAATCATGAAAAAAAACTCATGCAGATAAATACTATAGTATGTACTATACAGAATGAGAGAGAGAGAGAGAGAGAGACTTGACTTGACTTGAATATGATCTGTCCGAAATTCAATTCCACTCAACTAAATCTTCATACAAATCTACCTACCCATGTGTAATTTTTGATTCCATCCCACCTACACGATCTCATCCTTTTTGCCTAAAATGTGTGTCCGTACCTGAAAAACAAGTACATCTACAAAACTATAAGGCATCTGTCTTAAAAATTCATTCACTTCCACAGATAGCCCATTCATTGATAAGAAGACAAAAAAATCCTCCTCGCCCAACCCTCCAATCCTCTCATATATGGTCAAAATTTAGCGGAATGGTACAAGAGACTGCAAGGCACCTCATTTACTTTTAATAATTACGTCCTCCTCACCTCTAACGATGATGAATGCACTTGAGGGAAAATGACAAAATCCTTTTAAATGAGAAAAAAAAAGTAGCTGTAAGAGTTTACAAAGTCTCACCATTTAATAGTTTCATTATTTAACTATAAGGAAGTCTCCTGAAATTTATGACCGTAAAATGTACCATTTTTATTTACAGAATCAAGTAATTCACGAGAATCCCAAAGCACACTTACACATACATACAAGTCTCAGCTGTATATCAAAATGTATACCCACACACACAACACACAATCCCATCAAGAAATACAAGATAAATTTTATTAACAAAAACTAATATGATTTGTGTTGTTTTGACTCCACCACCAACCGAGTGAGAGAGAGAGAGAGAGATCCAAAGAGCAAAGGAGGGAGCGAGAGAGAGAGAGAGAGAGAGAGAGACAGTCCAACCTTAAAATTCATTGGGGATAAGGCTTATTACCATTTAAACAAGACAACCCAAACGCCTGTGTAAATCTTTTAGCGTCTTCAAAATCTCTGGAAGAAGATGGAGGAGGATAGAAAAAAAATATGACAAATAGAATCATACATACTAACCAAAAAAGAATAGTTTGTCAAGAAGGAAAATCATGAAAATATAGTGAACGTTTGAGAGAGAGAGGGAGAGAGAGAGAGAGAGGGAAATAGAAAATATAAAACTTTTTTGCGTCTCACATATGACACGGCTTGACTGCATGCGTGTTAAATCTCTCTCTCTCTCTCTCTCTTCCATTTCTTATGTATTATCAGGTTTTTGGCTCGCTTCCATTGACAAACAGACGGAGAGTCCCTTATGTAGTGGAAGTGGATAGGAAAAAATAACACGAAAAAGACGAAGAAAAAGAAAGAGCAGAAGAAGAAAAAAAAAGTAATCCAAGCCGGAAGTTTAAAGATTGAAAAGGGGATCGACGACAGAGAGCTCTTTTCCTTTCCCAGCCTATCATCCTATTATCTCCATTTCCTTCCTTGATCCAGATTTTCAAGTGAGATGACAAAGGCACCAAAATCTGCCATTCCACACTTCCCTATTGTACCTACATACCTACACATACATACATACAGCCCTTCCAAACATACACATCTATAAACTACAAAATATCTTCATATCATCATACGAAGTATCTATGTATCTCTATCCTATCTATTTGTACGTAATAGACGAAGGACGGGTAAATAGATAGAAAAATCCCTCATGATAATAATCATAATATAACATTACAAACACGTCTACAATTCTCTCATCCAAAAAGAAAAGGGAAAAAAAAACTTGCTGACATGTTCAATGAAATAAAAGAAATGAATTCATCCGCCAAATATCAACTTCAGAAAAACTCACACAAAATTTCCTTCACTGTTTCTCCAATGTCTTATATACACATATATCTACTTATAAGTATGCATCTATATATGGGTTCCAACTCCAATTTACAAATATTCGAGCGGGCAGAAAATCAACTCTACATTTGTCTTTGACTCCTCTCTTATTCTTCTTTTTTTCTTCTTCTATTATAGATTTTTTTCCCTATTTTTTATACATTCCAATCCAAGGGATTGGTTCATGCCGTGCATTTCAATACAGAAATAACAACAATACACAAACAAACACACACATACACACAGAGAGACACAACCACATCCACAAATTGAGCACAATACACAAAAATAAATTTGCTCTGGGACTACATAAAAGGGAAGCGGGGAAAAAATTAAGAGCTTATGACAAACAACGGAGGAGACTATATGAGCATTGTTTGTACTTATGTAATTATATTTACATGTTTGAGCACACAAAAATGACTACTTCCTCTTGAGCAGACACGGGATCATCTCAAAAGCAGTTAATAGGCATGTCAGGAGCAAAAGGTACCTTCTCCATCATCCATTCCTTAGCACTAATACATTTTTTTAACAAATTCTATGTCGACGTTCTTGTATGAGATGAGAGCTGGCTCCTATTTGAAGTCCCTACATTTTCTATGAGTTTCAATAGACATGCATAATTATATGTAAGTACCTAAATATGTAAACGAAGCTAATGACAAACAAGAACCTTTAATTTCTTACATATAGCAATCTAGTGTCTATCTATCTATCTCTCTCTCTCTATTAATACCAAGACAAAAAAAATGTCATCCGGCACGTTTCACAGTTCTCATCTCCAGAGAGAACGACTCTTTCACTGGATTTTCTACTTTTCTCTGTCTCCCTTCTCTCTTTCTAACTCTCGCTCTTGAGAATTTTAAATCAACTTTTCCTCCCATCAATTTCAGTTCTCATCGTAGAGTACTCAAATGAGCAAGAATTTTCATCTGAGCTATGCATAATTACATATCGGTGCTTTATAACAGAAAGAGAGACAGACAGACAGACAGAGGCAAAATATGCCCAAACTGGGAAAAAAAAGTTCAAAAAAGTTCCCATAATAATTAACCAAGCGTAAGAAGCCTTTGTCTCTGTCATATGTTTTCTCCCGGCCTTGTATAAAAAGCAACAGAAATAGAAAGAGAAACAATAATTGAAAATCAAACTGTCACTGAGTCAACTTTTCCATATCTATATATATATATATATATTCACAATTCATTTCGCAATCTGTAATAACTTTCTACGCTTTCGGAGTGGCTGGAAATTGGCAACTTAGAAAATAAAAGTTTTCATTTTTTTTCCCACACTTTTCCATCTCCTTCTACTTTGCTCTATATACATAAATATAAGTATAAATATAACAACAAATCAAATGAAACAATCATCGACAGAAAGTCAAAGTTCGACTTTCTTCCTCACTCT
Source organism: Allacma fusca (assembly GCA_947179485.1). Lineage (NCBI taxonomy): Eukaryota > Metazoa > Arthropoda > Collembola > Symphypleona > Sminthuridae > Allacma > Allacma fusca. The sequence continues at coordinate 15,927,362 of OX359248.1, read as the reverse complement.
AAAACTTCCCTCCTCACTTCACGCATTGCATAGTTGAGTTTGAGAGTCAATACTTGCGCAACAACTCGTCCAATATTGATTATACCTAAGCTCCCATTATAACTAAATGAACACATACGTTTTTATCATATGCTCCCAACATGTATGTATGTATATGTGCTTCTGCCAATGAACATACAGCATACAGTATGTATGTATAAATACATACATGCGTACTTGTTTCACACACATGCTTATGTATGTATGTACATGCATAAAAGCTACCCATACTAGGTACTCTACTAGGAGAGGGACTCTGTCGATGAAGTTAGTTACGGAGGTGAGACGGGACCATGGCAGATCTTGATTTTTCTATTTGCTCTTACTTTACTATAAAGACTATATCCTCATGTAGATACACACCCTAAGCATGGGGGGCATCTCCAAGTGTAATTTTGAGTCTATACTCCAAATCTAGCACCATAATTGCACTAGAGAGATAGATACATACACACATCCTGTCACAACTATGCATATGAACATATACTTACTTTCAGAACTGCAATAATTCTATTTCGCACTCTAATAAAATCCGCAAAGCTGCACCAAAGCTACTGTAACCGCAGGATATGAGTTTATACATTTCAAAGTGTCTGGGAATCTATGTATAGGTACATATGGGGATATATCCGTACATACATACGGTAGCCTTACATGTGTGCGTCTACCCGAATAATGATCGCAGGGCCATAAAACATTTAGGAGAGAGTCTTTCCCCCCATAAATATCCACTTAGGTTTTCACTCACTCCGGCTATCATTGCTCCTCAGAGTCAAAATTCTTTACAGTCCAGAGCTACACAGAAAAAGAGAGGGAGAGAGAGAGAGAGAGAGAGAGAGAGAAGCAATCCATCAGGATAATATGACCCCTCTCACTCTCACTGTCTCTCTTGCCTCCTTTCATAATAAAGCTGCCAATATCAATAAGCAACATGCAGTTGCAATAAAAACAACACGCTGTGTAATTGAATTCTTCTTTCTTAAAGACTTTTTTCGCTAAATATGTACTGTCAACCTTTTATTTACCCGAAGCCACACCAACACGGAAAATAACCCACAACTCCATATCCCTAGGTATACAAAACCCAGAGACAGAGCCACTCAACTCCAAGGTAATATCCATACAGCCCAGCTTTTAAATTGAATCATCTCAATTTATTTCCAGCATTAACGATTTCGTTTATGTCAAGGAACCTCCTCTCCTCCATAGATATACATAAATATATAAAGAGGACGAGAGACGGAGAGACGTCAAGTCATTTTCATTTCCTTCCTATAACTTTTTAATAGCCTCGTACACGGACATACTTACATATACGAATTACATAGAGAGGGATACAAACAGAGAGAGAGAGAGAGAGAGAGAGATGGGGGCCAAGAGTGTCTTAAAACACAAAACTTAACACAACATTAAATCTCTGTAGTAGTATTCATATACAGGGACAAGGGGACAAGAATAAGAAGAAGAAGAAAAGAGGGCGACGAAGAAGAAGAAGAAGAAAATGCGAGACGAGAGAAGAGTTTTACAAGTAAGACCATAACAACTAATAGGAAGAGGACTAAAAGAGAGGAGGCAAAGTAAGTCTGGAATTTACCAAGAAGAGAGAGAGAGAGAGAGAGAGAGAGACAGGGAAAAACAAGAGAATAGTTAAAATTTGGATTTTACCGTCCTTTACGACATGCTTCAAGAGACTCTATGGTCGTCATAACGGCACCAAATCACAACGACCCTTCTCTCCGTCTCCTCTCATCCTCCTCCTCCTCCCTGGCCTTACACTCCTACCATTCTTCTCCCTGACTCCCCAACCAATACTTGTCCATTCCATATCGACATTACTCCACAAGTATCTTCTATTTGTATTCATTCTCACCAAATCTAACCTAGATATATATCTGTGAGTAGTTCTTTAACCAACCAGTAACTTATAATACTTCAGTCAGAGTGAGAGAGAGAGAGAGAGAGTCACCATAGCACAAACACAGACTTTAGAGGTCTCATTCCCGTGCAGTTCTCTTAACTTAGATATCTATGTATATTAGTAGATAAGGGACAGAGTGAGAGAGAGAGAGAGAGAGAAAGAGACTACGAGAAATAAATGGCAATCGTTCCCAGGCAACAACATCTCTTGTGTTCAATGGGTAATTTCACTACTGTGTAATGGAATACAGCGGGGATTGAATTTTCTACTCTAATTGGCTCTGTCAGTCAAACAAATCGCTTTGCGCTTCTACGACCACTATGCTTCCCTTTTCTGCTTAAATGTACCCATACTTATAGATATACATATATGACTCTATAGGTACCTGCGGACCTACATAGCTGACTCCCAGCAGGAGCTACTAATGTGCATACAATCCAGTGAGTACTACAATGAGTCTTCCCCCTGGTCTCACTCAATCTCTACATCAAAAGATATGTAGAGTATCTGTAGTATATGAAAGAGAGAGAGAGAGAGCAAGAGAGAGCAAGAGAGTGAGAGAGAGAGAGAGAGAGAGAGAGAGAGAGAGGAAGGAAGGAAATCCACCGGAGCACATCCTCGTCTCTTACTACTACTACAACTACTCCTACTACTTGCGAAAAGACCATCTTTTCCTAACTTTTCAATGACTTGCTTCATCACACTTCGTAGTTATTACTTCGTCCTCTTATTCCTTAAGTATCCACTGTGCACTTATGTATGTATATCTACGTAGAAATAGGTATCTTTAACTTGATCAAATAGATCCACGGACTGACTCGCTATCAGCCAGCTCTCTCACTCACTCTCTCTCTCTCTCTCTCTTTCCCGGTGTTCCGTTAGTTCCAAAGTACACACAGTAGTAGTAGTAGTGCAATTCCACATCTCATGTAAAACAGAGGCGACTAGCCCCTATCTTCAGCTTTTCTATACATTGTTCTTAAAACTTTACTCATTTAAACCGAACGATTAATTCGCACCTTAATATCCCCTGGTGTTGGGGAGAAAGAGAAAAGAGAGAGAGAGAGAGAGAGAGAGAGAGAAAGAGAGCCCAGTTTTTCATATTATCTTCCAATGTGAAGGAGTAGGAGAGGAGAGGGAATCTGCAAACATTTTACATTCTTCTGCCAATAACCCTTCTACTTAATTCCTTCCACACAACCCCTCCTATTGTCTCAAGCTCCTTTAAATTTAGACATAAAAAGCTTAAGAGAATATATTTTTGATTCTGTACAAAAGGAGGACTCAATATCAAATTCTAAATTGACTACAAATATCTATAAAGTAATGTATTTTCTACAATTGTATCTCTCTATGTACATCAATATGTCTCTGCATTGTATGTACATACATAGCTCCTAGACCAATCTCCTAATCCATTGAGAAAGTACATAGACGACTTCAAAATGACCTTACAAATGGGAAACCATCCCTTTCTCTTTGGTTGTGTGCTACTCCTTCCGTTTGATCCTCCTCTGTCTTTCTCTTTTTCTCTCTCTCTCTCTCTCTCTCTCTCTCTCTCTCTCTCTCTCTCTCTCTCTCTCTCTCTCTCTCTCTCTCTCTCAAGGGATTTAATTGAACCATCCAAGCGAAAAAGTGATCAAGTTTTACCACACACGAACAACAACAAATCCTTTTACATTCACATTATTATTTTCACTTGGACTTACTTTACTTCCAACTAACATTCTTCTTAACTCTCTCCCACTAGATATATACGAACACTTACTGCAGAAAATGGACTCCGGATTCTAGCTTGTTTCATCTCCTTTTATGTATATATGTAGATACGTTTATACAGAGAGAGAGAGAGAGAGAGAGAGAGGAAAAGCCCATGAGACAAAGTGTTACTTTCTTTTTTTTCTTGCAATTTTTTTTAAAACGTAGAATGGACAAATAACCCCAGCAATGTCCCCAGAGTCCAGCGAAAGCAATCATGAGCAAGAACCCTATCCTTTACTTTTTCCTCTCCTCCCTCCTCCTCTTCTTCCTCCTCCATACAACCCAACATATAAAGGAAGCCAAGTAGAATAAACTGTTTTCCGTGACTTCCATTCCAGACACTGCCACAGTACTAAACATAACCCAACGGCCTTCCAGTTGGGACCATATATAGTAAATACATGTATAATTATAAGTATCCATCTCTATAACTTGAGCCAGGACAGAAAGGGCCTCTCCATAGCCATAGCCATATTATTTCCACGAACAAACACAAGTTACACAAGTATGTTCATAGGATACAAGGATGAAAAATTTGTTTGCAAAAAATATCAATTTATTAGCCTTTCAGTAAACTTCTAACTCTCCAACTTCTGGTCATTTGAGCTCAAGTGACCCCATTGGTGGAAGACAAAGTACAGTTCACATTAAGCTCTAAGTTTAAGGAAGGGAAAAAAAACTCATCACCACCTTTAAAAATTTAAACCTCCGGATATTACACACGACATTTCCGTTAAGGGAAAAAACAAAATAATACAAAAAAAAAGTTGTTTCCAAGCATAAATATATTCAAAACCACATGATTTTTTTCATCCAGTTAAAAGAAATTTCTGCAGCGATGATACCCATGTCCACATAATTATCCAAAATTTATGTGCACATATGTTATGTACATACTCCCGTATAATTATACACATGATTAATTACATATATCTATATCTATCTATATATGGAAAGTATCAGGGGAAAAGGAAAGTGAGGGTTGAGACAAGCAGAAATGGCCTCAGGAGTAGTACAGAGAGAGAGAGAGACTCATGTGGAGAGGAACACCGCCCTGGATAAACAACACACGAAATGTATGCATGCTCCGAGACGGGATGAGATCAATGCATTATTAGTATTCACAGGGATTATTCTACATAAGTACCTACTTATGTATATCTAGATATAGAGATATGTCCAAGGGGGAACTTGGAACTTTCAGGAAAGTAGCCCTTGCTAAAATATCATATGTACCTCTACGTATCTATATCTATCTAATTATACGTATGAAAGTAGCGGAGAGTGTGTGAGTGAGCCTTCCCTAAAAATATTCAGACACAACTCCAGAGATCCAGTAAGTATTTCCTATCTAGTAAAAACTGATATCTATGTATAAAAGCTAGTACACAGGAGTCCTGTAAGGGCATCCAGTACCAGTGATGACGAAGTCTAGGACCTAAAACATATACAATTTACTTATCCTTCCAAATGTGTAGATACATATGTACATGAGAGACCCGACTCCGTAGCGTAGTAGTTTGTCTACTTGTACAGCTGCCTTCTGTTTTTCTCATGTCCTTGGCCCACCATCGCCACCATCTCGTTTCTCTCTAAACCAATCATCCAAAAACCGACCACTAACTCTAAGGAAAAAATAGTGTAACCTCTACTACTACTAGAAGTTGTAAGTACCTAACCTCTTCCCTATCAAGCATGGACTCCTTCCTTGCAATAAGTCTCCACTAGCCTCATAAGGATATTATGTAGCGGGATGCAATGCATGTTATACTATTAACTACTAGTAGTGATAGTTGCAATGGTAAGAACATGGACAGCCGGTGACCAGGTGCTTTTCTTGAAAAAAAATCATTTCATTTCATTCTCGCTCCTTTTAAACTAGCAATACATACATACACACAGACACACTCACACAGGCACACAGGCACACACACACACACATAGCCCATCACAAGGAGAACTCTTTTTGGACGCCAAAGAGAGAGAGAGAGAGGTTGAGAGTGAGAGAGAAGAGATATAGAGAAAAAATACTTTGAAAAACAAGTTCAAAGTATTTAAGTAAGTTGTAAGTAGTACAATATAAACTACATGATACATTACAGATAGAAAATCCTGTAAAGCCAGGTACCCTTCCAGGCGTCTCCCTTCCATGCAACAATGAATGCGAAATTATTGTGGAGAATAGAAAAGTATTACTATTTGTTCCCTGCGCTTTCAGGATAAAGTTTCTCATTTTCTACCCTTTTTTTTCCACCAGAGCCAACAACATTTTCAAGATTTCTTTAGAAAATGTAAGTATACTCCCTACTCCCACCTCCACTCTACCCGCTCAATGAGTTCCTCTAACCCTTCTGATCTTTCTGAAGGGAAAGACCCTTCAAATTCCTTTCCAACATGTGTTTCTGCAAGAAATGGTTATTATTATTGTCATTCACTCACATGAATGCAATAATCTCAAAAACTCCGATACATATCTATCAATATACGTACATCTGTCTACATAAATACATAGATATACATAACAGTACCTATTCAAAATCCGTTAGTACAAAATCCTTGCATACTATACCATAGCCAGCTGGAAAAAAGAGGTAATTATGCAACGATGTCCTTCCATCATCCACAGGATACATCACTTTCCAAAATACGTGGAACTCAATGTACATTAGCATGCAGGAGTCGCTAGGTCGACAAAATGTTCGCGTAATTATTCTCAAGAGAAAATCGTCATTTAACGTTTGTTGGCATTGTTTGTGTGTGTGTGTGTACGAGGTATTAGTATGTAACCCTAGAATTTTGTTATAAAACATTTAGATCTCATGTCCAGATACATAAATACTTTCAATCGGAAATACTCTCAAATAATTCCATTTACACAACAATTCATTTGTCAGAGTGAAGCTGGATTTTCAATTCCACAATTTGGTATTACTATTCCTGTATGTAATGTGTGTTTCTACTCGTACATACATAATTACGTTAGAATTTACTCAAATTCACCTGAATTCTATAAAAGGTAACCTGTGTTTTGCACGTCACAGGGATTCTTTTTCCTTGCATTTGTAGTGCAATCTCTCTCTCTCTCTCTCTCTCTCTCTCTCTCTCTCTCTCTCTCTCTCTCTCTCTCTCTCTCTCTCTCTCTCTCTCTAGCTGCTCTTGAAACTAACTAAATCAAACTGAAATGACTGTCTTTATCAAAGCCATAAGGAAAGAAGGAAATGATCACATCTGAAGTCACGCTCCAGTAGCAATGACAAGATTTCAGTGGTGGTAGTGGTTGGAGTGAGCAAACATCATAGCCCTACTGTATCTATTAAGTCTCTATCTCTCTCTCTCTGACTCTCTCTCTGGTAGTCTAATACATGCACATTACCCACGTGCGATGATGCCCAACTCAGTGACACACGGGAAACTTCAAGCTATATTATTATTACACTCACACACATACATACATATATACTTATATGTAGAATACACACACACACACACACACACTTGCTTCAACATTTTACATATTTATTCACAATACTTGATATGATCTTATGTAAATTCCACAAAATCACGACACAGGCAGACTTGCTGTTATAACTGCTTGCGGGTACTCTATACAGAACTGTTATTACATGAAATCTTGTAACGTGTGGTTCAAATGTAACTGCTTTTCCTTTATACCTACATTATATACATTATACATCACATGAAACATGCATCCCATTATACCTAGATACTAATACACCTTCTGGTCCAATGTGAAACCCTCCATGCAAAACTATCTCTTATATGAGAGAATATATGAGGAGAGCATTATCTATACAGTGGCTCCTTAGCTGCTGATAGAGAGGAGGACGCCCAAGCTGGAGTAATATAATAGAATGATTCCGCATTCTGTATCTATCTCTATCTCCCCGTGTTTGTCCTCCTATCCCCTATATAGGTACATACAGTACATACATCATATGTGTAATAGTCATGTGTATTTGTGTGTGTGTGTGTGTGTGTGTGTGTGTACGTGTATTACCAAAATCCACTTCGGAGGTCACGTATGATTAGGTGTAAAAATACGGGCGTCAGTTGGAGGCATGCATAATCAAGTTTGGGTCTCTCTCTCTGCAATTCGGCAGATGGTCCATGAGTGAGAGAGTGACTGAGTGAGAGAGAGAGAGAGAGAGTGGAATCAAGTTGCATTGCGATGCAAAACTATTATCATCATTACATAGAGGACGAGACGGAGCTACTACTACATGTTCCGCACTTATTATTACAATCACCTTATATAATAATAAGACAGGAGGGACGTCATCATAACCTCAAGGTATACAGCCCCAATTCTGATGCTAGTCACAGTTTATGCATAAATAGACATTCTTCCTCCATATATATATACATATATAATTACATACACACTTACTACTCCTAGGTAGAATCTATACCCAGGTCCTATTCCTGGGAATAGTAAGTAAGACACTCATACTAGATATGACATTCCTACTAATCAAATTGGTATAGCTACTATGGGACACCTACTCCAGCCCGAGTCTCTTATACGCACAATGTGCAAAGGGAGAGTCAAAATACTGTCCCTCCGTGAAATTCCATCATTGGTATTCAACTCCGAAGTCGAATAATTGAAGGAGCAATATTCCGGCATAAAGGGATGAATTCACTAGGCAGGAGAGAGAGAGAGAGAGAGAGAGAGAGTGAGAGAAATAGAGATTTTGTCCACTGACTAACCCCCAGTTCCCATATTCTACTAGTAGTAGTTTGTAGGAGTAGAAACATCACGTACAACCATCCAGTATTACCATGAATCAGCTTGTGAGACCAGCGCGTTTATGAAAGTGCTTGAGAATATCTTCCAATAGCTAAAACAACCGTAGTAGTAATAGTACATAGTCGGAGTAGTAGTGATATGACACACAGAGCTCTATTTTTCCATATGTGGTTAGATTCCAACGAGTAATTCCTCTGTGGCAAGATAATATGAAGGATGTTTCCAAATAAACAAAATCCGTTTTATTTTAATTTACCGACGTCACATCTTCCCGGGAATAACTCTCTCTCTCTATCCTTCCAAATTGTAAGTATAATTAATTATCTATATCCGTGGGAATTCCAGGGAAGGATGAAATTATTCAATTATTTCCAACAATTAAATCCAGCTCTGCCGTCATGTATTCATTTACTCTCGAAAAACTAATTATCTTCTCAAGTTTTCCTTTCCATAATAATAATAACTTCTCAACTACAAGCATATACATTCACTACAATTTACTACATCCATGCCCACACTTTGGCTTTTCACAACACAACTTCAATATTACGTAAATTACAGAGCTTTTCATTCATAAACGAGTAAATTCTAAGTTCCTTTCTTCCTTTAGCCGGAACTCCTTCCTACCACACCACTTCTATGTATGTATGTATGTAATTATGTATATATATTATTGTACAGATATCTATCCATAATAGTACATACACTGTATTATCATTTTTCAAGTCCGCTCAATTTACTTATTAGTCTCTGTCTCTCTACAGTCTTTCAACCTTACTTTCGGATACCACCTTCTCACATGTGGGGAGTAAATACAGAATGTGAGAAGATCAGACATACACAGGCACACACACACAGAGAGAGAGAGAGAGAGAGAGAGAGAGAGAGAGAGAGAGAGAGAGAGAGAGAGAGAGAGAGAGAGAGAAATGGAGAGAGAAATGGAGAGAAGACGAACAAAGATTCTTTTCAGTTAATTAATACTACAAAATACCCTTGTGCCCTTATTTTCTGTCCATTTTCTTGATTAAGTCAGAGAGAGAGAGAGAGAGAGAGAGCGGGGAGAGACACTAAACAACACAGGGAAAAATAGAGTGCGACAAAGTCCGACACTGGAAAAGAACCCAGTGAATTCCAGCGACGACAATCCAAAATCTACACATACTGGCTTTTAACAGGAGCAAAAGCTCATTTCCTACCGACAACAGAGTGGATTAAATTAGGAGAATTCGATTCCATGTCAAATCGATTAGGGAAGCTTTCCTTACTCGTTCTACTACAGTTCCTTCACTGGAACATACTCTGGCACTCTGTCTCACTCTCTCTCTCGCTCTCCCTCTCTTCTCTCCAACTCTGTCTCTATCTTCTCTCTCACTAGGAGCAATTAATACCATTTTTACAATAGACCCTTCTATATGATTCCATCCAAGGAAACTGTTCCCAAAATCCTAACATGTGTTCCGCATTTTGAGTAGCTTTTCTAGTAGTCGGAACCTACATTACAGTAGATACCTCCACTGTACTGAGGGCTTCCAACTAATCGTACTTTTCCCTTTCCACAAAGTTGCAAAAACTAAATTCTGCTACAGGGGAAAGGGGATAAAAAGGTCAGAGAAACATTTAACTATATACGGGAAAAAATAAAGGCAGGTACAGTCCCAATAAAATATTGATTCCAGACTGATCAGAAGCATTTAAAACCTGGTGGTTAATGGAGAAGAAAAAGGGACTGTAGAGAGAGAGAGAGAGAGAGAGAGAGAGAGAGAGAGAGAGAGAGAGAGAGAGAGAGCGAGCGAAAAATCCAGGAAAAAAATCCAGACAAAGATGATAAAATAGCATGTTGGAAAATCGTTAGGAGCGTAAACAGTGAAACTGTAGTAATGATGAAAAAAATCTACAAGGTAAAACCTTATAGAAACTATTTCACATTCACAAAATAGCATCATAAAGCTTTACAAACATACATGCATACGTAGATACGTCCACACACATCCCCACAAGTTTCCTCATGCAGCACATGTACCATCAATAGAAAACAAGATAGCTACTTCAGCCATGTAATTACATGTAAGTTTTTTTTTCTCTTCATCCCAGAGGTTTTCTCTCCCTCGCAGTTCTTAAGCATCAGCAAATTGAGATGGACATGGATTCCCATAGTCATTTCATTATGAAAAAAGCTGAAACTAGCCCCCTCCGTGTAACGTGACATACATCCAAGGTATCGTCTTGTCGGAGCTACACACACACATATACACACACACACACACATATGTACATACATACATACTCACCATGCTAGTCAAAGTAGAGAGCTGTACTAATGCAGAAACTATTTATGCTCAACGCCAGACGGGATACATGTCTCGAGATTTATGTCTATACAAAGTGAATGAATACTATAGTTAAACCCCAGCTCTAAAAACGATCGCCAGCCGAGCCGTAGTAGTAGGCATGGAGTTGTAAGTGAGTCAGGAACTAGAACTAGAAGGGAGGAAGAAGATGGACACCAAGCCAGTTTTTCCTGATGACTCTTTATCTTGAAACCAAAACTATTCTCCGATCAAAGTTTCAAGTCAGATGTAACTTTTCCCACACTTTACCTTTTCTCCGATTCATTTCACTCGTCGACGCGAGCCGTCCTTCCTTAGGACTAGGAGACTATGATTAAACTCTAGAGCAGGCGGATTCCCTTGTACACATGAGTGTACATACATATCTACGTATAGAATGTATGTAGATACATACACGCCACCCCACTACTCATACTTCCTTCCTTGGAACTACACCTATTAGAGAGCATTATATGGGGGAGGGCAAACCTACAGGTACACACACAAACACTGTGCTATTATGTCCCATTATACAACACTATCAAGTCCCACTACCAAGGGAGCATCATAAGCTACCCTACAGCAGCCAAGAATTTCCCGTCCATTCCAGAAATGAGAGTCGACACACTTCCTCATTAATATGCACCTTAGTACATGTAGATAGATATGTGGATATGTATCTATAGTTATATCCAATGTAGTAATTACTTTGCCAGCCTGTACCCATGCACATGCATAAGATTCTAATCAGACCTGATATGAATTGACATTTATTTTTATTTACTCATATATAGATACGCCTGTATGAGCAGAGATACATACTCTTAGAGCCATTTCAATCTCCAATGGGATTCCTTCAGACAGAGTGGTGGATACCCTATGGTAAATAGGTTGCTGACAGGAGTCTCTCTCTCTCTCTCTCTCTCTCTCTCTCTCTCTCTTCCAATAATTATCCCCAAAGAAAAATATCTAAAAAAAATAAAACTTTCACGGAACAAAGTGTCGTAGTAGAAAAGGACTACAAGCCCTGACTTATTAAATGTTGTTGAAGTAAGGACAAATATTCCAAGACATTTTCCCTGATACTTACAGTTTTTTTAGTGGCATGTAAACCGCTCAGCAGAGAGAGAGTTAAGAGGGGAAATAAGGCGACAGAATATATTCTCCTACAGTTTTCTCTCTTGAGAGTACAGGGACATGAATAACTGGAACGAGATGTTTGGCAAACATGTTGTCTAAATAAAATATCCCACAGTCAGTATACAGTAGTAGAGTCTAGGGTCTTATAGGACAAAGTTGATATTTTTTTTGCGGTTAAATACTCAATTCAAATAAATTTGTTTTGCCGCCTCATTTGATTCCTCTTTCAAACTAACGTTCAATATATATGTGGGAACTATTCTTAGCCACTTAAAAAGCTTGCATATGCATTCACAAGGAAATATAAATCCTAGTATAGATACTCTATATCTGCCCATGCAGTTCCTCACAGAGACAGGAGAGAATAGTAGTTCTACTCGGAAAATATAATTAAATACGACTTCGGTTATAATAAAAATGTACAGGGTTTAAATAGTTTTCGTATCAAGACAGGAGCGGGACGATTAACTGAAATCAAGATTTCACATTATAAACGCTCGACTCCCTTTCAAAATGAATGCATGCTGCCAAAAACTCCTCGTCATAAAAATATTTCTTGTTCTTTTCTCCCGCGACATCATCGTCTCTCACTCTCTCTCTCTCTCTCTCTCTCACTCACACACACACACACACACACACATACATACATACATACATACACATAGATACACATAAGACCGGGAGAAAATATCATACAGTAGTGTAAGGCCGTTCAAGTCAAGTCAACACATAACCTTTGAGCGAAGCCTACTATTTGTACAATATGTATAGGAACTCATCCTTATTTTTTATTTTATTAAACTATCCTCCCTGCTTTTGGCTTAAGCTTACCGCATTGGGTTCTTCCCATTCCAAAAACCTACATACTATCTCGATAATGTACACGTATAAGTCAACATGGAAAGAGCGAGTAGTAGTAATAACAACTCGCAGAAAAGGATTCGGCAAACAGGACAGACAAACTTTTAGAAAAAATTAACTGTCACTATATAACATGCTACAACATAAATTCAAATGAGAATGTCAAACCTAGAAAATATAGTCTTAGTGTCAGGAGTAGTAAGGAGGAGAGAAAAAAATTTAAGAAATTGTATTTATACCATGTATCTAATATCCCAAATAAAATAAAAGTCATGGGATCAATTTAAGAGGACTATCATATCATGTAATAGGTATTCTCAGGACTTCAATTTTTTTCACAAATCTCTAATAATTCTCTCTCTCTCTCTCTCTCACTCTCTATAACGAGTTAAAAAAGAGGTAGTGTAATATTATATGAACATTGTAGACAAAGTCGTAGCTTTAGCACAAGCACTACCTGACGTAAATGTACTCCTAGGACGTCCATGGAATACATCCTTATTACAAAACTCCCTTAATTGTTCTTTATTCGTCTTTGGCAAAAATTCCGGTGTGTGCCCCGCCAAAAGATTGCAAGAGAAATGCAATCCCTTCATCAGTCGCAGCAACAGCAACAACAGCTTTGCAGACAACAGCAGTCGCGGTGGAAATATTTCAAAGGAATTTTTAACTATTGCTTACCTTACATACAAAAAAAAATTAACTACACACGAAAGATCCAGATTATATGCATCGTCCATAATATCTAATACCTCTATGATATAAGTAACTGAAAGGTAGACACAAGTCAAGTACTATGCCAGAGCCTAGTCCTTTCCAAATAATATCCATACATATATAAGCAATCCAGGGGTATTTATTGTGTATACCTACACAGAGGAATATTTATTGAAAACAGCAGATGTTCAGTCGTCTTGTTCGAAAAAACAAAACCTGTTGCACGCGTGCACACACGTTCCTTTCTTGCACCCTTTCTTCTTGTCCTTACACGATTACCACCTCATGGATGTACTTATGTATAGATATATAGAAAAGTACGAGGAATTTTTAGAGTACTGGGTCTATATTTTTCTAGATTCTGTAGATATTTGGAAGACAATCCTGTAAAATTCATTTCCCTATATATACAGATAATTAGATATCCAGTGCAGACCCAGACACTCACCTTTGCTTAATGTAAAACGCCTGTACTCCCCAACCAATGACAATCTAAAAACATTTAAGTCATCCATTGCTTTAAGGTTTCCAGATTAAATAACAACCTCAGTCATCCCGTGCCTAAACAAGCAAGCACGCTTTTGCCTTTAACAACCACTTTTTCCCTTTCTTGTTGTCTCCACACACACACACACACTGTACAATACATAGGGATATCGTCTCGTTCAACATCTATTCTATTATCATAATAGCCTCTGCATCTTCCAATACTTATGTATTTTACGATATCCACAATCCAGCCAGACCAGCTTAATTTCCAATATCTGTAGTAGTAGTAGTAGTCAGTAGTCAGACGTATAGTTTTAATTCATGGGCACGGGATAAGCTACAAGCCTATTAGTTCTAGCAATGTCGAATCCTCTGGCGACAATTTCCACTGCTCCTCCAACCCTCTCCCACAATATCCATTGTTTACGCAAGCACTTAAAAATCCGCTGGAAAGTCCACACACTCCATCAACTCCATATACTTTATTATTTCCTTTGGGAATACCAGCAATGTCTTTTGGGACTACAGTACTACGACGACTACTACCACTACTGTTCCTAACCAAGACCAAGGGTCAGGGTACTTGGTACTTACAGCAATCAGGTTGCCGTTCCTACCACAATCGTCGCCACTGAGTCCCTAGACAGACCTTCTCGAGGTATAGATAGATACTTATACTTAGTATTTGAGGCTTCAAAACAAAAATCCTCCCCACTCTGAGGGTACCAGTACTACATACAGAGGGCCAGGAGAGAATAGATATATCTACATACATACAAGATCCTTTCCATCAATGTCCCAAAAGGGTACAACATCCAGATCCGGCCACTGTACATACATACAAACAGCAACCATAATTTCCGAACCAGTAACCCAATTCCATGTGCACAGGCAGGGAAAGAGTGAGAGAGTGAGAGAGGGAGAGAGAGAGAGAGAGAGAGAGGAAATGTTAAAGAAGCCCATGCAGAATCATAATAGAGTAAACATACCCAAGGTTTTAACATTGCAGTTGTTGCAACAAATCACATCTGACAAGATCTGATCTGATCGAATAAGTGAGACACTGATAACAGCCTTAATTACCAACTTGGCAAAGCTCCGTCTCTCAACAACCTTCCATATAGTAATTAAGTAGACAGGCGAAGACACTGAAGACTATGAACGAGACGGGAGTAATGGAATTATGCAAGCATGCAAGGATAGTACTTACCTTAGTAGTGATGAGAAACTATACAGTAATAATTGAGTAAATATTAGCTAGGGTGCTAGAGTCTATACTATACCTGCTGCACAGCCGAGAAGATCAGCTCAGCAAGAGAATGATGCTCGGACAGATGATGATTATTCCCCGACCCATCTCCATACATCCCATGGTCATCCGAGAGTAGACCAGATATTTTACTCAAACTAGCCAGTAGACCACTAGTCGTACTCTGATGATGATGATGATGATGATGATGAGTGGTTGGACTTGCCGTGGTCACGGGAAGTGATGGTGAGGGAATAGGGTTCCGAGAGCCCGGGACAAAATCCAAAATAAGACGGGAAGACGATGAAGATGAGGATGAGGAGCCACCACCACCACCGGATGTGAGGACCCTCCCATTAGTATCACTGCTATTGCCATTTCCACGACCACTGATTCCACTACCAGTACTAATAATAGGATTGTTACCACCGCCACCAACAACACCACCACCACCACCACTACCACCACCACTGTTGCTCAAAAGAATACTCGAACTTTCCGAGTATACATCGGAAATGCTGGAATTGATTGAGGAGGCAGAGGAGGACAAACCTCGGAGAAGAACTTGTTGCTGCATTTGTGAGATCAAAAGCAAATGTAGATTTCAACAAAGTCCTTCCCAATACCCACCTCACTCTGTCTTCAACTTCCTCTCTTTGCCTTAGACAGTTCAAAACCTATGTCAATACATGCTGTTACAATTATGATTAGTACTTTTGTTCAGTCAACGCAGAAAACACTTGTCGTTCTCTGTTCTGTAAAGTATCTACAGCTGTTTCAAGTTCTGAGTTCAAGCTACCGTATCCATTCTCACAATCCCTTCAAAACTACAGCATATAGTATATAAGTGAGCAGTTCCTTCCAAGAGATCACTGACCAATCTCAATGTCTTCTTTTTGGAAAAAGATTCCTTTCCTCCACAAATCCTCTTTTTTTTAAAAAAAAAAAAAAAGACACTTTATCTTCCAGTCTAAAATTTGAAATTTTCACATAATCCCTTTAAGACTCTGGAAATTCCTTGGATCCTCTCTCTCTCTCTCTCTCTCTCTCTTTCAGTCTATGCATGCACGTCACCCTCACTCCTCACATTTACTTCCACAAGTTACTCTCACAGTTTTCCTTCAACTCCCACCAAAACTGTCTCTCGGAAAAGAGTGTATACACGGGTCTCACAAAATGATACAGACTTGAGAACTTGACGCACAGGAACCCGAGTTAGTGGGTGAATATTGACTGGTAAATTCGGATATGACCAAAACAGTTTCAACTGACTGTAGATGATGCTTGACTTAGAAACCGCAAAGGAATACTTTCTGTCGTAGTTTTTAGTGTACGTGTAGGCAGGCAGGATTTCCTTCGTAAAGTGTTTCGGTGGGTGAGTTTCCATGCGAGGATGATGAGGACGGTGGCAGTGTAGTAGTAAAAGGACGGGACGAGGCAAGAGAAGGAAAAAAATTTGAACACACGAAGGGACCCTGGTAATTCAGTAGCGCTCATGTGTATAGCCCACAACGCTCACAGTCCACATTTCAAAAGGTTCATCCATACTTTTAGAGGGTATATAGCAGGAAAGAGAGAGATGATGATGACGAAAAGAGGGGGAATTGTAAGTACCTCCGTTTTAAGCATCAGCAAAAAGTCCGTATAGAGTGAGAGAGAGAGAGAGAGAGACACGGAGAGAAAGAGAGAGAGAGAGAAAAAAAAGTAAGGTTAGGTACATACAAGTAGGACAATTTACAATTATATCCCCGTCACAGTACAACATCCCAGTAATGGTAATAAAACGACATGAAAATACATCCCTACGTATGAGAGAGAGAGAGAGAGAGAGAGAGAGACAGAGAGGATAGAAAACATGTATAGTTATAGGCAGGGAGGATGGAAAACCCGGGAGAGGGTTTCCACATACATATATCTATATAGAACATATATATCAACAAGTAAGTATACTTTTTCCAACGAGGGACTCACACTTAGGGGAGCCTTCAGGTCGGCTAGGGACCACAAATTAAGAACCACTGAGTCTCACTGAGCTGCCCTAACATTACTTCCCTAGTTGAAAATTGATCTACATTATACAGTTTCTTCTTTTTTCCACATCTCTCATCCACAAAAACTATAGAAGGGTCGTCGTTGTTCTTACCCGTTCCTATATAACTTAGTGTAGTATGCAAACGGGATATTAATTCCACTGAAATCCATATGCAAGTAATTACAAAGTTTATTGTTATGTATAGCTATGAGAGTACCTAGATATATGTAGCTTAGATACCTATGTATGTACATTACCATAAAGGATCTTGGTCGAGTTACAACTATCACAATTGTATGTAGCTATGTGTTACTCAATGTGCTGTTCCGGCGAAGAAGATACGCTTCCCATCCGAAAAAGAAATACAACTGCAATCTCAGTCAGATGCAGTGAAGACAAGATTATTAGACTACAAGAAGACCCATATTAACCAGATTAGGTTCACTAAACATATGTGGAATCGAGTTCTATTTTTTAATTTGGCTTTCATCTTCAATTTTTCCTCTCTCTCTCTCTCTCTCACTCTTCTCACACCGCACCGATCGGATTTTTTTCCGCGTCATTCCCAAACGAGAAGACCGCCATTCTGCGATAAATTACGCATAATTTATTAGCGTCGAGAGGACAGGAATTACTTGTTAAATTCCCCCCTCCACGATCTCCAAATTCTTTTTATGATAACACCATTTCATGACAGCATCGATGGGAATTTAATTGATGTAGTTCACAAAAATCTATCTCAGCCAGGAAAGTACACACATACATATAAATATACATATTCACATACATGGCGTACATACATACATACATACATACACACACAGAGACACACAAATGTACGTCTGTAAGAAGTTTACAAAATGTTTAAATCCCAATTCCATCCCGTCCAATCAGGTATCCTTTGAGTCCATATAAATATAACTGTATCCAGACTCTCGTCTAGAGTGTGTATGTACATAATTATATCAGCAGACGAGTAGGAAAGGAAAGGTCAGCCTATATACTAAGCATCCACCATTGAAAATCGCTCCGTTTTTACAGACAATATTGTTACGTCCGTTATAAACACTACAGCTAGACATATACATACAAATTTCAAAACAAATTTCATATGCTTCATCTTTCCTCACACAAAGCCAGTTTTAGAGGGAGAAAGAGACTGTGAGAGAGCTGGGAGAGAGAGAGAGAGAGAGAGAGAGAGAGAGAGAGAGAGAGAGAGAGAGAGAGAGAGAGAGAGAGCTATACAGATAGGAGAGCAAGTAAGAGCCGGGGAAAAAATCATGCCTCAAGTTTCCCAAGATTTGGTCAGATTGAGAAAAATACCTATTCCATGAAAAAAGAAATGAATTCCTAGCTAAAAATAAACATCCCATGGCCGTTTCCTCATTTTTATATGCTTATACACTGCCATGGACTTGGGAGTATGTACATATGTGCGTATACACACATAAGGTACTACATACACACATGGAGAGGAGTGGAGCTACTACTACAACTACTACACGCTTATTCCTTCATAACCTATTACTTGAGAGTCTTGAAAATCTCTCTCTCTCTCTCTCTTCTCTCTTTTGCTCCTCGTAACTTGGCATCCATGGTCGTCTGAGACTCAAACCACTGAAACTTAACTTGGAGCTAAGTTTTCTTCGGGACTGAGTTAGTGAGAGAGAGACCGTATCCGTTCACTTATGACTTTTTCTTCTCTCTCTCTCTCTCTCTCTCTCTCTCTCTCTCTCTCTCCTTGTGTGTGAGAGAGTTACGGAAGAAAAAAAAATTGTATGATTCGCATGTATACGCACAACGAGTATACTTTAAGTACTGAAATGTATACATATAAGTATATAATAACTTATGGAATATACACGTTTAAGCTGTGCAGTTTTGTCCACGGAGGAAAACTCCCTGCTTCTTCTTCTTCTTCTTCTGCTTCTCCTTACCTCTTACTAAAAGCTATATACCTACCCTAAGTTCCTACTCCTGTGAAAAGAAAATAGAAAGTTCTCTCTCCTTCACCGATTTGACTGACATCAAAGAGCAAAATAAAATAAATGGACCCACCTACATATACACATATAACATCCCAAGTCGACAATCATCCTACACTTTAACTCCTTCTCTATGTCATACTACACTGTGCGTGTCCGCTCTTCTCCTCCTCGACCTGGCATAGATGTCCATGTAGTCAACCATTAAATAGCTTGTATCCAAGAGCACCTTGTGAAATATACCAAATTTTTGGGAAGTGTAGGGCAACATACATAATATGTATACTCTATGTATGTGTATCTATGTACAAGTTAACATTGTTATGTTGTGTGAAGACCATTTTTCCCAAGGTGTTTCTCATAGAAACGGAGCCTTAAAGATCAGTGGGTGTGTAGCCGCCAGTGAGCATACACAGACATGCTCAGCTCCATACATACTCATTGTGGGACTCACTCAGTTGGGAAGCAAGCGGAAATCCATGGTCAAAATGTCCAGTTTACTATTTCTACCCTCAAAAAAAAATATGTTTTCTTTCCGCAACATCAAAGATTGAATTTTCCTCACCGATTCGAATCGATTTATTTCCGATTCCACCTCCCCCCTTATAGAAACCTCCTAGAAGAGTTATAAAAGCCTTTGTATAACTCATATACAGTATACGCGTACGCATCTATATGAGTTCTGTGTATGTACTTATACTCAACAGTCTGTACCTATACCTCAGCTCCAGTGGACAAAAAAAAATATTCAACCACAAATTTTAATCCCATGCAGATTGGCGCACACACGCATAGATACATATGTACATGTATATCTATATATTCATAACGACCAAGCTGCTTTTCAATACCAACCGTTGGATTCGATCTGCGCACAGAAAAATGACAAAACTTGGTTTAAAATTCAAATTCCTTCATTCCATTCAAGGTTTATTATGATTATGGAAGGAAAAACATTGGACAAGTAAAAATAGAACCGAGCACATTACATTCAAATTACATCAGCAATGGAGATCATCTCGTTGTGGTAAAAGAGGGCGAGAGAGAGTGAGAGAGAGAGAGAGAGAGACAGGGAGATAGAAGGGAAAAAAGTGATGAAGGATCAATCATATTATCTTGATCTGAGCAATGTGCATTTGAGTAGTAACATTGTTAGCAATCTACCAACTAACTTCCACCCATACATACACAATAGATACATACACACAAACCCTACAAAACCTTCCATTCAACTCCAGGGGAAAAATTGGAAATAGAAAAAGGCAATATCGCAATTGAATTAAGGATGAAGTAAACATATTTTATAAAAGAGAACGATTCACATCTACGTAGGAAAAAAAAATGAATTACCATAAATGAAAATAAGGTGGAATGGAGCCAATACCATTGTTATTATTAGTATTATTACAAAATCCGTCCCAAACATTTTAGCACATTGAAACGGAACAGCATAAAAGCATCCTCTATTTTCTGTGTAATCCAAAATGCATATACGTAAATTTCCCATACGTAGAAACATACAATTTGATAACAAGACCTCACCTATCCAAGTTCCCAGAGACTATCTATAATGTAAATGTGAATGATAATAATGATGATGGCATCGCTCACACCATGCTCACTCAAAGGAGTAGGCCCGTACCTATATATGTAGTGGCAGACTTTAACTGAGGCAAGACAAGTCGACCCCCTAATAGAAATCGACAATGGATGGGAGCAAGGATGAAATTTAGCTTCTCTATTTTACCAAATACTAGCTCAAGCCTTCATCACACACAAGTAGATACATATATGTATGTACACATACATACATCCCCAAGTATGACTGACTACTGAGTCGAGGTAGCACACAGTACCCATATTTATAAAAATTCTAAAGGCAAAAGTTCTAGTAGTGGTAGTAGTAGTAGCAGTTATGATGATGATGCTCAACAGGCAAAAAAAAATACAGAAAAAGCAAAAGTGTAGTCTCAACTGCTTCTGCTACAACTACTTCATTTCGGGTAGGTTATAATATAAGCTATCGTGTAACTTGTACGCATTTTCGTTACCACTCAAAAAACTCTACATAAATAGGTCCCTTCCATACACACAGTTGTAGAACTTGATGGAGAGAGATACATGAAAAAGAAAGAGCAGAGAGTCCGAAAAGAGTGAGAGAGAGAGAGAGAGAGAGATGAGGGAGGGTAATTTTTCACAGACAGGGTTGTTCCATGCTTCTCGGATCCATTTTATTTTCTATGTATGTGCAAACCATAGCGTACGGAGGAGAATAAGTACATCTCCAACCAGTCAACCATGTCCTGTACAGTAGAACAGAGCTTCTAATAGAACAAAAAAAAATGGCTCTGTCTACTATACCTACATACTCATCTACTATGTATATCCACATACAAATGTAAATGCAAAGGGACTAACTAACTTTTTCAAATCCATGGCTTAGCTTCGACTCCTATATATGACCACACCATATAATCTAATCATTATAAATATACACACAAGGTATATAATGGGGGTGTGTGTATGGATGTGTGTGTGTGTGTGTGTCTGTATGAGTGAGTGAGTGAGTGAGTGAAAAAGAGAAAGAAAAAAAGCCACGCTTTACTTTTTCTTCTTCCTGAAACGGGAAAAATGAAGGATTTCCAGGGTCCTTGTGTGTTGTAAATGTCTACCATACTATATATATGTATAACTTGTTGCAGTGAACCCTTGGTTTAAGTAAGCAGTTTCAGAGGACAAGGATTGAGGATTGAGGATTGAGCTTCGAGGGAAACCATAGTGCCCTACAAATATTAGAGTAAGGGAATCCTTACTCCCAGACCTTTTTATCATGTGTGTACATATATTTTATATGGGTACATGTCATCATCATCTTCATCATCCTTGGTTCCTTTTTCCTTTGTTCCGCCTATGGAGACCGTTTACAAAGAGCACAAATACAGCAAAGCGAAAGAGAGAGAGAGAGAGAGAGAGAGAGGGTGAGGGAGAGAGAGAGAGAGAACATTATAATAAAAGGAAGCGACTTGAGGCAGCAGTACAATGAACCGACCAGCTCCCAACTTCACCTTGTAATTCCATTGTTTGATCAAGTAGCAGAATTTCAACCCAAAGACATGCCAGAGCTTCATCATTACCATCACTTGATCATATAGAAATAGTACACTACGCACGGACACAGTCAACTCTCAGTTGGTTCTCCTCAACACCATCATCGTACAGGTAATATTTAACTACCTGCTGCTGGACACGATGGAGCAGTAAGAACTAGTATGGACGTTTGTGCATATGTCTACGTCTGTAGTTGTTATATCTACAAATGTACATACATACCTAATAGGCAAGTTGTTCTAATTCACATGTCAATGCTACTGAGCTATGTATATCTATAGAGATCTATGTAATTGGTTACTAGTCAAATCTATGTATGTAGGCAAGGCTATAGATATAGGTATGTAGGTAGGTATATTTGATTTATGCAGTCTCAGAAAAATCCAACTAGGATTCCCTAAATCCGTCCAAAATCATTAGAAGAGACTAGACCTAGAAATTGAAGTAAATCCTTGCAACTGTAACTTTCAATTTTAATACTTATTTGCTTATATACTTGTATGTGCATATTACTCTTCTAGTTATATCGACATGTAATTATGTGTATCTAGAGCTATTATAGCTATAGACTATGCATATTGCATATATGCTCAAACGTACAGAACCAAGTATCTCAAGAATAAAGACTCATTCATGTGCATAGGGCAGCAATAAGGGAAGAATAAGACGAAGATAGAAAGGGAGGAGGATGCAACAGCCGGTATGCGGGCCACTTCTTCTCCTATGACATGACTAAATCCCATTCCGATTCCCATATATATAATCATATCCAACTTTATATTTTTTCAAAACGCCCCAACTATTAACCAAGCCGTACGAACTGGACCAGTTATACCGCTCATGACAAATTCAGTCATTTCGTAGGAGTCTCAAAATATCACTGACTTCAATTTCTCCTACATATTCTATGTACTACCAGTATAAATATATAAGTACACATGTAGATACATATAGGATACATACAATCCCTGAGAAAAGGTTACTCATCTTCCCAAACTACACACCGTTACAGACTTGTTCCTTACAAATATGAAAAGAACCAGGTAAACAAGTTTTCAGAGTAAATATATAAAACCATGGAACAAAAACCTTGCATTCAGATAATTGCATGTCTCTACAATTAGTAAGCACGTCTCATCACTGAAACCTAAAAACAACACTCAATTTACAGATAACAATTCAGTGAGCTCCATCACATTTGTACATAAAAAAAGGGACAGATATCATCGAAATAAATTAATACGCAAGAAATCCCCTCTCCAGTCCCGACTTCAGTCACATATATAAGTATATAAAATTAAATTCTACTTGTTCCAATCCCTACAGACAAATTCCCAAGGAATATCTGATATTAGAAAATAATTATAGACAATTTACTCGTGAGAATCAGCTACTGAATAAAAATATCCTTGTTTGGATCATCATCTGGGAACCCTAGCAATTTCTCCTGAAATTATTTTTTAATTCTGGTCATCATTTTACTAATTTCCAGTTCCATTACTACTACGGCACAACTTCCACCACCACTGTTACAACTAGTATTACTACTACTACTTCTCTCAAATCTATAAATAGGATTGAAGATATACACAAAGATGTGCCATGGAGCTGAGCTCTCAAGTCAGACACTCACAGAGCTCCCACCCTTCCGATTCCCACAGACTGGAGTCAAGAGAGAACTAAGTAGTAGTACAGTAGTCCTAGTGGAAGTAACATAACAAGGAAGGATCCCCTTGACAAGGGCAAAAGGAGCAATCTCTTACAATTATTTATTAACGAGTCCCAAAATGGTACAAGAGATCTCTCGGAAATACCAAGCTCTTCCTTAACCCTTCCAACACAAACCTGCCAAAGTACCAGATTACGATAGGAGTCTACTATTTAGAGACTCATCTCTTATTATTACTTTTTTTTTGTCCCCCCACGAAAGCTACCGGTTCCCCAAGATTTACGTTCGATGAGGGACTCAAAAAATTAACTGAAAGAAAGAGAATGTTATCTCGATAGAAAAAAAATCTTGCGTATGTTCATGCATAAACCTTTTAAAAAAATTGTGACAAGCAGAAAGGTATGGGATACTTTAAAATTATAACACAGGAAGATGAAACAGAGTAGAGACATAGAGAGCGAGAGAGAGAGAGAGAGAGAGAGAAGCTAGGAGATCAAAAGGTATACTAAAGTCTAGATTGTGAAGGTCCAAAGGTGTATACAAAGAATAGGCAGAGATTTGTAGGAAAAAACAAGTACTGTACAATATATTTGAGCTTTTATCATACATACTGCTCTATCTTCTACAGTACACAAAGGTATGTATAGTATAGACAGCACACGAGTTTTTAATCCAGGAGGTTGAAGAGTAAAGGGAAGAGAGAGAGAGAGAGGGAATTTCCTGAAATAAATACAGAGATATACCATCCAGGCATGTTTAAGGCTTCCTTCAAAGATAAAGGTAATGTTGAAAACATGCATAAAGTCTCTCTCTCTCTCTCTCTCTCTCTCTCTCTTTTCTCGTTCAGTGTGTAGTAGACGCCAAAGAAATAACACAAGTTGAGTCGCGTGGCTTGTCGAATGCCACACTGGCATGGACTCCCTCATGAAACACCTGCCACACGACAGAAAAAATGTTTTTATAACTGAAACTTGTATACTATGGGTAAAGGCCTTTACCAGAGAGTGAGCGGAGAGCGAGAGAGTGAGTGAGAGCTAAACGTCTCTCCGGACTACTGGTTACCTTTCAACCACTATTACTACTACTGCTACTACCACTACTACTACTACTGTGACTGCCGTGGAACCATGTTTCTCCCTATGAAATATAACTCTACCCCTGTACTATTATCAAGCGGGATATCCTTATGGATACCTTTTTATATAATAAAAAAAAATAATAGAATACCGACCATCACTACTACCCAAGAAGAATTGTACACCTTGATCCGCATACCTGTAGTAGTAAAGCCAACTTCTTCCCCTTTTGACTCTCATGCAAATTTTACATATAGATATAAGTAGATACATATGTATATATGAGTCAGTAAGTAGATATCGTATCCGAATTCATAATTTTTCCCTGTCGCCATTTTTCTTCATTTTAAGGATCCACAGAGATAAGAACATGACAAATCACATGGAGTTTTCGATGGAGAACTGCGTGCACTTAAACACCATACCCACGCATTCAAATTTATCCCAAAACACAATGGATTTCCAAGAGCATATGTATATCCATCTCATACCTCTCCATATACTTAAACATACCTCTCATGGAAACAATTACTGTAATAATTTCCCCACTGTAGTCGTAAATATATACATACATCCAAACGATAAGACGAGGACGACGACAATTTTCAATTGATAAACCTACTTCACCTACGGCATGTGTTTACTCTGATAAAAATACCTGCGTGGCCGTTGGAAATCAAATTAAACGCACGATAAAAAAGAAAGGGAGTCTGAGAGAAAGGGAAAGAGCGAGCGAGCGAGGAAGGAAGCGAGCAAGAGAGAGAGAATCCAATCTAAACATTAAACATTCTCTGTACAGCGACTTCTTTTTTTTTAATACTAAAGAACTCCTAAAGAAATTATCTCCATTGCACTACTGCTTGCTCACTTTCCGCAACGGATAGTTTACATCACAATTTAGGAATTAGTTCCAACCTTGTAGTATCTATATCTATGTGCAAGTGATGCAATTAAATCTGGATATGAGTGTAAACAAAATGTTAATCTTGATAAACTCAGTGTCTCAATATACACGGATCTCTGGGGATAGCTTTCGTACTTATATCCATAACTTGGGGAAAGAGCATCTCAAGTTTCCAAAACAAGTCAAGGGTTATCATAACGACTCACGGGGTCAGTCTTATTAATAGATACTCTACCTTGGTAATAACTGCTACTGCTGTACTTACCAACACCAGGGTATTGCACTATTACTAGCACTACTCCAAGTAATATTGTTATTGACATTTGATTGCACATGAGATCACCCATATCAGTCAATAAGGTTTTCACCGTACAGTGTCCACACAAAAAAAAATACGTTCACAATTAAATAGTTACTTATAAGTATCTATATAAGTATTATTATTATGGATAGACACTCGATACATAGAGATACAGAAATTATAGACATACGCAAAGAGAAGGGTTAAATCAAGCATGGAGCGTGGTGGAGAATTAATGTGTGGACTTATGCTTACCGTATGCTCTCCACATTTTAGCCTTACTTTTGTAAACACACCGCTCATAATGGTTTATTGTGTCCTAGTACAAAAATTGCACTCACACTTATAATGCACAAGATTGATTACACGTGCACACACGTCCCTACTTAAAGGTATCTACTATCTATCTCTCCATCTCTACAGAATTTATTTGTCTGGAATTGGATGTATATAATTATGTATATATTTATTTGAAGTCATTACAAACAATTAGATATACCTGTTCGGGGCAAGTTATAATGAAACATTACAAATTATCTAAAAGACCTTTCAGGATTTGAAGGAAGACGTGTGGTGTTGGTGTGCGGCTCTTCTTTTTCTTGTCCCTTCTTCAAAATAAATCCCGTTATACTTTTTCCTTTTGGAAAATATTACAATAATTGGTTGAGTGAGCAAGCAGAATCCGATTGTTTTACGTGAAAGTAACATACAAAAGTGCACCTTTCTATTTCCCAGCCATTCTACTACTACCCACCTTACAAGTAGACAGATTACAGTTGAACGTTTAGAGTTACGTTCCACACTCTTCATATACATACATATCTGTACATACACACCAGGATCACATACATAGATCTTGTAAAACAATTTTACCTCTAAATAAGCTACTAGTTATTTACTTGTATTTTACCTCTAAATCTATGGGATGTTATAGTAACAAAGCCCCTATGAGTAGATATACTTATATAATGTCATCTTCTATACCCATGAGAATATTAAATTTCACTTCCTACCTAAGGTATCTACAGATAATGCTGTGAAAGACAGAGAGAGAGAGAGAGAGAGAGAGAGAGAGTAAAAAAAAGTTTTGTTTTGCCACTATGGTTTGATCATGTATGTATTTTCAAGTACCTTATGTAAACCCAGCCCTGAACTTCACATCTGTCGATAGATGAACGGATCCAGAAAACTAACTGTAAACCCCCAAGCTGTGTTGATTTAACGTTACAACAATTAGTTTCCACAATCTCGATGAATTTTGAAGAAACTCTCTAAACTAAAATAGGAAGATATTTCAGGAGGAAATTAATTTACGAAACCTGCGGTGCAGAAGATCCTACACGGGATCCCTATCTAATTTCCAACCTTTCCAATATAATTTCCAAAGTGAGGATTTAAGACTATACACTAACAATCAGAATTAGGATTTTACACCCCCAAGAAGATAAGAATCTGAGATGTCTAACACAATGAGTAAAAACAATGGGAGTCTAACGGTTGAGGGTAAACATTAGATTGAATTCAAAATAATATCCAAGTAATAGAAATACCGTTAGAACATTTGCAGTGTTAAAAAAAAAACTTAAGGGAAAAAATATTTTGATTTGATTTGAATATCCTCTAACACGTTATTTTTGATGATATCAAAAATCGGAGACATGGAATATCTATATGCGTAAGGACAGAAAGCGTCATATTGAGACGTGTCAGGCTGTTGAAAGAATTCTCGACACGTTCCGCATACCAAAAACCAACATGATGATATAATAGTTGTGTATGTATGTGAGACAGAAAAGAAGAGGATCAGGATTCGGAGTAAAACAAACCGCCAAACCTTACCCTTTTCCATGTCGATCTCTCTTTCTTTCTCTCTCTCTCTCTCTCTCGGTCTCTTGTAAAGATTCACCCAAAAGGAAGCAGATAGATACATCTTTTCCATACTGTGTCAAGCGGATATACTTAAATGTATGTACCCACAGAGAGAAGCACGCTCATACAAAAGAATAGCAAAATCGCATTGAGATAAGTTGTAAAAGGAATAGCGAATAGGTGCTTACAACAACCAAATCGAGCAACAAGGGGAAAATATCTTTTTCTCCTCTCATCCGACTCTTCTTCCTTCCTTGCTCTTTTTTTTTTGTCTTTCTACATTTTCACACTCTAATATTATTACATGTCTTTTTACCTTGTGCACGTTTCCCATCTAAAAGTACAAGTAGTCGAATTTTTAACTTAACCGTCTTCTCTGTCTCTCTCACACTCAACTGTCTCTGTCTATGTATGTATATATACGTATATCTACCAAAAAAAACATAAATCTATATTCCACTACCATTGCTCCCGCTTATATCTCGTAAAAGTAGTTTCGGCTCCAACTCTTTTTTCACACTGCTTTGTGCGTCTATGAGAGTCGGTATGCACAATTTAAGCAAAGCCGGGAATATTTTTGGCATTGATTTTCAATAAATACGTCCCCATTACATCCTTGTCACTAAAAGACATTCCGACATTTCACACCTCCATGTGTGTCATTTAATTTTCACTTGAGATTCCTCTAGAAAAACAGCTGGAGCAGAATCAGAAGTAGGAACTTGGAGAAAAAAATAGGCAAAATCCTAAAATTATAACATATTTTTTATGTCGGTTCATTAAACGCTTCCGAATCCTCAGAACATTCAGACCGGCTCCACGGACTTCCAACATCACCCCGAACTAAGTCAGCTGAATCCCCCACCCTTTAACATTAAAACGTTATTGCGACAAGGCAACAACTTAAAACCGGACAAGGACAGTATTAAATTGCTCAGTGTGAGTCCAACCGCGGTATACCTAACTATCCACACATACATACATAGGAGGATCACTGAACGCTTACTATATTTACCTGTAATGGCACCGACCTAAATCTGCCGTCGATTCTAGGAAATTAGTCAGTACAGTCATCACAGTGTAAATGCGAAAGAGTGGTTCAGCTAGCCATAGGTAATACCAACCATCTGATCTGACAGAATGCGACGAAGGATTGGAAAAAATGGTGGGTGTGTGAAAGAGGGATGAATTTAATTAGAAAATGATGATTAATTTGGAAAAGGTAGGGAGGATTTGCATTATGAGATGTAACTAGAGCGGCTTTTGTTTTTCAGCAAATTCCCACACAGACAAACACACACACAGAGAGTCACAGGGACTGGTTCCCTCCTGTATGATTCACAAAAAGGCTTCACCCATTTAACTTTAACTTTTGCAACCGGTGGCTTTGAGAGGTGGACTTACTATATCTATGGCTGACTGATTTACCACTCCACTGTAATATATAACCTTAATTGAACGAATTTGCTTTCACAGTTTTAATGCCTTGTGTGATTATTATCACAGAAGTTTTAAAAAACGTTTGAGGTCAATATAAGCATTTTATAGCTTAACTTGTGTGTGTACTGTACAGTACACACACACAAGCATCCATTCCTTATAATGTTTGATGACTCTTTCAACTTTTAAGCTGTACTTGCGTGTCGTAAAGTTTGAAGGAGATCATTACAGTACAAAAAGAAGAACAAAGAAAACGTAAGTTTACTTTGTCAAAATAGTTCTTTTATACAAAGATAACTGGATCCACTTATGTTGTATGCTTGAGGTTGTTGTAAACAATGGAGCAGATATAATTTTCCCAGTTTTTTTTTGTGTGGAATGGAAGCACCCTTGTTGTGCAAGGTTCGCTTGTGCCATGTTTATTTTATGTACCGTAACTTTTACCCAACAACAAGTTCTAATGCCCGATGAAGGATGCCGTGAAATGAGTAAATACTTGGATTTTAAGCTTACCCAGTTTTGCTGTCCTTCGCCAGGATCAAGGTTGGGATCCAGACCCTATAAATAAAAATTGATAATTTTATTTGAAAATGTTCCGAATGGATACTGAAGTTTTTAAAAAGTACAAGCATGATCAAATATAGGACGAGCAACTGACAACATTACAAAGCTGAGAAGTAATAACACATAGAGCCATAAAGTCAGAGAGTCAATTTGTCTTTCCTGCAAACAGAGATATACTTTTAGATCCCTACACAATACAGTAGGATAGTGTTCAGGAGAAAAATGACAAATATTGAAATATTGATAAACTGTTTGTATAGTATTTGCTGAAAGAGAGTGTACTAGGGGGTGAAATGTTAAAACTCCAGTTTATTATGAGTAAGCTAGCTGTAAGCAGAGAACTGTGTTGGTGTGTGTGTGTAATTATGTGAGAGCCGTGAATGAATATTTTCCGAGATATGTATCAGGTATGTACTGTATTAGTTCACGGGGAAATATGAAGATTACATCGTGTGCTAATTTTGGTAGAAATTTTTTCCCCAGTCAAACGACAACAAAAGACGCATCATCAGTCAGTTCATAATTACTGACATTTGTTGCTGTTCGGTAATTTCCTTCACAGTCAACCTACCGAAAGAGCAGTCATTGTCTCTTGAGAGCGGACTTTTTTTGCTATAACACAGTGGTGTGCACAAGTGACGAGACAGGACGACAAGTCTAGCATTTAGACCCTAATTTACCCATGACTTGTCACGTTCTTTCGTTTACTTTCATGCTTAATGGTAAGTTTAGCAAAATATAGATTTTAGGCATTTTTTTATACGTGTGTTTCAATTACTTCACGACGCTACTCAGTACGAAGCAGGAGGGAAGTCAAAGAATGTCAACAACTCTCAAATAACCAGGTTGTGAAGTTCTAACAATTTGTAATCCTCATTGATGAAAATGTTACTCTTTACCGCTGTTGTGATTTGTGTTGGAAGATGAAGTACTTACTATGTGTGTACAGTCAAACTAATGCCTACATTACAGTCATTTTTTTCGTTAACGAAACAAAAAAGCGAGCGCAATAGCTTGGTTTAACTTCGTCCATATTTCAAGTTCTCCTTAGCTCTATTATTTAAACTGGTCCTTAAAGACAATAGAAATCCCTTCCAGCCAAACAATTTATGCTCAATTACGCATTTACGATTTTAATACAATTTCTAAGAAAAATATCTACATCTAGTCATTAGTTTTCTACAAAAATAGCAAAGTAATTTTTTTTTATAATAGATACTAAGGGAAGGAAATCAAGTTTTTGTACAAAATCTTGTTCCATGCATTGTAATTTCAAGGATGAATGGATTTTTCTTGGGAAGAAAGTCTTCTCACCTCTTTTTTTCGCTTATTACTTATTGGTACTTGAGAAGGTCCTACTAATCTTCGGGGTCCACCGAATGGGAAAAAAGGCGAGTCTGGGCTAAAGGCCTCTTCCACTGGGTAATTCGTTGGATAGGAGACCATTCCATTGTTGTCCACACCAGAGTACTGAGACTGATATGGCGACTTTTCCACTGTACACACAGAATGCAAATATTTTTCTACTTAATAACCCTGTAAGTTCAATTGGTCATTTCATAATTATTTCGTTATGTGTACATATGAGGTAACCTAGCAAACATTCAAATATTTGATAATGGGAATAATCTGATCCTCCTCAGTTCCTATCACAAAATGTACACATTCAGCTTTACTTGGCTCTTTAATGCAATGGTTGCAATTTTTTAAAAGAAAAATTAACAGAATGCAGTAAGCGGGTTCAGTACGGGGGAGTTAGAGACATTCTTGCAAAAATGTTTTTTCACAAAAATCCTTCTAACTTTTCGCTCAAAAAAAGACCAACATATGAAATTAATTATGCAGGGGCAGAATTCCCAATCATGAAATTCATCCCCTGCTCCCAATATTGCAACAGATATAACTTTCGAGTCGCAGACAGATAACCCTCCTGATATTCCAAAAACAAAGATTTCTAAACATAGCCAAAGGTCAGAGGTTTATCCAAATGACCATTCCCACGAGCTGAGATTTATACATATAATTACCGGCGACCTTAAAATATTATTCAGGACTTCCGGGGACATTTTTCACACTTCAATCTCAAGACTAACTTTTCAAAATGAGCACTTACTCTTCTAATATTTATTTGGAGCCTTATATAATTCAATCCTAACCCAAGAATTAACATAATTTCCCACAATTCTCACACAATGACTTCCAAATTACACCCATAGATTCCAACTGGCCGGGGAACAAATTTCATTTCCACAGCGATCTTTACAACAGACTTCACTGGAGACTTCATTTCCAAGAACCATCAGCACATCCCACAACAATTAACAGCAGAGAGAATCTTCAATAAACTTCATTCACTCCGATGCTCCTTAAAAACAGAGGTCCAATCACTCAAATACATTTCTCTTTTTGAAGATTAGAAAAGAAAACTTTCATCACAATCCACTGTCCAATTGTCCATTTACAGTTCCGGGGATTGACGCTGACCATAAACGATTTTTGAAACTCTCTCTCTCTCATTTTTCACATATAAATATACATTTCTTCTGCTTTTTCAAACTCAATGAAATAATCTCCAGAAAGCATATGAACAACACTGATTTTTCATCCTCATCACAAGAAATCCCCCAAGTTGTCAAAGAAACTATTCCAGTTTCGGAGTATAGTCCCCTTTAAATTAAGAAATCTACATAAAAATCCCCCCAGATGAATCATCACTGACGAAAGGTTACATACAATATATCTCTGTAACTTGGGGACGACATCGACGACGACGACGATCACACACGTGAATTGACTACCCGTTCAAAGACTAAGGTCCGGAGGATTTTGAAATGCTCACACAATCACTTACAACGCTGCTGCTGCTGCTGGAATAATTAAAACTCTAAACTCCTCACTTGATGTCTTCCATGACCTTTTTTTTTTTTTTAATCTTGATATTAATTGGTGGAATGAGACCTCCGAATGGTTGAGAATTCACAATGACGAAACAACAATGACAGTCTGTTCTGAAGATCGCTGTGGACACGGTCGGTTCGGACGACTCAACCCTGGAAGTCTCTTGACTGACACGGAAATTGGTTAAAATATAAAACTAAAAGGATACTTACCTGGTTGTTTGTTGGCAATTTTGTTGAAACAATTTTGAAACACTTCATATAGATGCATCGGCTCATCATCACTCGCAGCCATTTTCGTAACTATTTACTGACTGACTGACCCTTTGGAGCTTCTCACTCTATGTCCAATGAAGTTCCCTCTTGTTGTTGGTTGTTGCTCGTCGTCTGCTTATTCAGCCGACAGCAGAGTAGCAGCAACAGAGAACAGAGACGACTAAAAAGAGAGAACAACCGAAGCAAAATAAATCCACCCTACACACACACACACTCACTACTACAGCACTATTACCGCACAAGTAATACTTTTCAGGTTGCAAGACACAAGTTTACTTCGATATGCTGCAGCAAGTACTACTCCGTGAGGACTCACAACTTCAATAAGAAAATTTTTCGAGTTTCATCAAATGGCTAAAGCCAGTACGGCCAGAGTACGGCCAGAGTGCGCACATTTCCTTCCCATCCTCCAAATCCGCTGTCGCTATCCCCATCGTACGGCTAAGCCCACAAGACAAGGATCAACGGTGTCCATACATGATACACAGACACAGACACAGACATACACACACAACAAGTACATTTACACGCTCCGCTCTGTCCCAGTCCCATAGTAGAGTGTATATTGTACACAATGGCACCCAAATATCACTTTCAAAATCAGTATGGGCTACCATACCATAGAATATACATACTCGAAGAACGTAGTCCTTCTCATCCTGATAACCACGCTCCTGCTCCCATAGCTATAGCTGTATTTGAACCCATATGTCCATCCTTTAAAAATGTAAGGGATAACTGCAATGGTATTAAGAGCTTTGTACAGTACACTCTGATTATAAGAGCACCCTGGATCCTTTAAGACTCGTTTGAAATCGTATGTAGTGTACTCTTGTTGGAAGAGTCGTTCAAAAAAGATGTCAAATTTTTAGTAATTTGGAGAGGACTTGTGAGTCCTCTGCAGAGGACTTCTGTCTAGAGGTCCCTTAATGATAGATGTTAATAGATGGAAATTTAACAGTTGTGGAGTATACTCTGATTATGTGAACAGTTTGGGAGAGAAGGAAATGAGTGAGGGGGAAAAAGGGGCTTATGAAGGAGATGGCATGATATTTTGAGAAAAATTAGTAGGGTAATAATGGTAGTGGCAGTGGCAGTGGCAGTGGCAGTGGCAGTGGCAATGGCAATGGCAGTGGTAATGGCAGAGAGGGTAAAAGTGTGATGATTATGCTTGTGAAGGGAGAAAGTGCTGAGGGAGCTTGGGATAGCGAGGAATGACTGTAATGTGGGGATGGACATTATTAGGATTATGAGAGAAGATAATGCCTATAGTATTTTTATGGGCAAAGATGAATTAATTTATCGAACCAATTAATGCTGGCCGTTGTTATTTTATTCTGGAATCATCAATTAACCCTTCCATTAAAATATATTGACAAGGTCCTTGATTGTCATCATGGTCACTCAACTCCTATTCAGTGGTGCTCTTTTCCTTGTTTCCTTTTATTCAAGAGTGAATATAATAATCCCTGCATTGAGGGATATGAACTTGGGTGTACAGTTCGCTACGTATGGAATTTGTTCTTGGGGAAGAGTGTGTGTGTGTGTGTGTGTGTGTCTGTATAGTATAGGCCTGAGATGTCGTAATTTAAGTATTATTCCTGATCCTGAAATGGTTTACTTTGTAGATTGCTAATAGGATGTATTAAGTTGTTTATTATTCCCAGTGAGAACGAATGGGTCTGCGGCGTGCCCTAAATTTGGGATTGTTTGTATGATTTTGAAAAAAATGGGTGATGTTTTTTTGCAATTTATTGAGTTGAGATGAGCTAGGATTTCCCGTGTAAATGATTTGAAGTATGTATGTGAAGAGATAAATTGTGGGAGTTAGAGCTCTAGTTTGGTTGTGGTGGATGGGAGATGCCGTTTGGTATGTATGAGACAGGATGAGGGAGTACATTTAGAATTGTTTATTATCAAATCAACTACACATCAATGTAACCTACATACAGAAGTAGAATAACAAGTCTGGGAATTTAGATGAATTACTGGATTTACAGCATTTTCCGACGGGGTAAAGCACACTCCATGGCTTCTGTGCATGCCAACAATAATTTAAGGGATATATCGGAATTTAAGGAGAAAATAGTTCTGGCTGTAGGATATATGAGCAGAGACTGGATGTAAGTGTGAGCTTAATTGGAGAAGATATTAATGCTTTAACAGTGGTTTAAGTTACACATTCCTATGATATATAAGGTAGGTGTAGTAAGAAGGATGGTAAAAGAAATATTAGGGAATAAAAGGAGAAATTAACTAACCTATGATAATATGCTACGATCATGTTTTGGAAATGGAAAGTGAATGGTTGGCTGGGCAAACAAGGAACGTTCATTCAACGACGACGACGCCTGTCACGGCTTCGACTCCGAGACTTGGAGGAGCTACTTGAGTGGCGTCTCTTTCGATCTCGGTCACGTCGACCCCGAGAGCGGGATCGTCTTCTGTCACGATCCCTGTCCCTGGATCTCCGACTTCGACTACGACTCCTGCTTTTGTTTTTCCGGCGACTTGGTTCGGGTTCTCGGCTAGTTTCCCCACTAACACCCTTCTGACTGAATTTCATGAGCTTTGTTTGAATATCCTCGTCAGAACTTTTCCGTTTCCGCAAAGGTTCCTTCTCACGTGTATCTATTTCAGTGTGTCTGGCCGTTCGGGACTTCAGTTTCTTGTCTTCGTCAGAACTATCTTCCCATTCTTTTAAGCGCTTTTTTAAAAGTTCACGTCTCAAACGCATTTCCTCTTCTTCGTCTTCCACCATTTCTGAGGTGCCTGGTGCAGTTACGGTCGTTCCCACTATAAATGTTGGTGGCTTAGGAGCAACATTTGGAAGTAAAAGAGGAATAGATTCAAACTCTTCCGAGGTATCAGCCCGATTTGATGTGGATGGCGGACTATCTTCTTTTTCAACTGTGTTGCTACTCTCAGTTGGACGAGCTTCTTTTCCTTTATTGTACAAATGCTGGTAGTAAACTACACCATCTGCATTAGAGGCCTCAGCTACAGTTTCAAATAAAGTCTTAGATATTGGCGATCCTCCTAATGCATCTTCAGCAGAGGTATTTGCAGTATCTTCCTTTTCTATGTCTCCCTTTACAGATTCTGGCTTTTCTTTCTCTTGTTCTTCATGGCGTTTTTGACGCTCCTCTTGGCGTCGGCGAAGTTCTTCTTCACGCTGTTTCCGGGCTTTTTCTTTTACCTACGTAAGAAGGTCGTATTTTTCATATAGTGCTATCAACAAGTAATTATCTACTTTCATTACTGTACGTTTCTGAAACCTTAATTATTATACAATATTAGATACCTCGTATTCTCTCATAGTTATTGTTTTCCTGGTCTCTGCCTTCCAATGGGGTGGAGTTTTACTCCTGGAACGACTGCGACTTCTCGAAGGAGTTCGATAGCACTAGAATGAAGGAGACACATGTGAACAAAATGTAAAAAACTTTCTCTACCATACCAAAGCTGTAACTACAAGAAAACGTTTGTACCCTGTGATAATGCGATAGATGTAAACTTAAACTTATTAAAGTACTTAATTTTGATTAGCAGTAGTGTTGGTCAACTTATTCATTAAGTAGAAGAACATTTTAAAACCCAAAACTTACAACCCGACCACGGCCTTTGATTTTACGGCCAGTAGATGAAAAGCTATTTCTTCCGTATCTTGGTGCGAATCTATCCCGATCTCTTTTCCAATCACGGTTGTGTTCATTTTTAGATTCCATTCTATTTCTTCCCCTATCTCTCTCCCTCTCACGGCTACGAGTACGGTCACGTTCAGTTTTATTTTTCTTTTCAGTTCCTTCCGTGCTCTCTTTCTCTTTTTCTTTCTCTTTCTCCTTCTCTTGAACTCGAGATAGAAATCGTTTAGGTGGATCCGGCGGAATTTCGTCTGCATTTATCAGCGTTTCCGAAGCTAAGGGATGAGAAACCTCACTACACGAAGCGACAAAGAGGTTAAAAATGCAGGTATGATTAAAAAAATCAATGATAACAAGTATGAGCTTACACATTTGACGATTCTTGCGTGTCTTCCAACGTCGTTTTTTGTTTCTTTTCTTTATCTTTCTTTCCTTTTTTGCGTTCTGATCCGGAATCTGAACTGTCTGATATTTCTCCGGAACTACGCTCACTACCTTCCGATTGTTCTTGCTCTTTCTCCTTTGGCTTTTTCTTCTCCTTTTTAGGCTTTTTTTCTAAACACAACAATCACAAATGTTCTAATTAATTCTCGAAGTTTCAGACTCAAATACATTGTGAAAAGTCTTATTAAACCATGTTCCATGTTCTACCTTTTTTCTTCTTCACCAGTACAAGTTCTCCACTGTTAGTCACCCTGACATCTTGCAATGGCCGACTTTTTCTATCGACTGGTAACGCTTCAATTTGTTTTACGATGGCTTGACCTTGCACAACGCGTCCAAATACAACGTGAACACTAAATAACATAAAAGCTCTTATAAATATAACCACGAAGAATCAATTGAATGCCCTTCTTAAACTACAATAAGGGAGGTTTTGAAAAAATAAAAACGTTAATTATTATTAACAATAAAATCCTTACCCATTCAAGTGCGGAGCCGCTTGCGTCAGTCTATGGTACAGAAGAAGAGACAAAAATAGGTTGGGTTACAAAACATCATTCAAATACTGTCGGATATGTGTTCAAACTCTCTAAATATGGCATGGAATAGAGAAATACAATAAAGTTCATTGTGACACCTGGGAAAATCACAGATCATACTACCTAAACACTTCGGATCCGACAGGACTTGAATTCCACTTACAATTCCGCCAGACCACCTACTTTGACTATAAACAACTGTTTTATCAACTATAAACTATTGAAAATAAGTACAAGCTAATTAATATATTGAAACTGTATTCAGTCAACTAACTAATATTGTAGATTTAACTCACATGAAAAACTGAGACCCATTAGTTGCTGGCCCACGGTTAGCCATAGAAAGTAAAAAGGGCTCATCATGCTGTACTTCCAAGTTCTCATCTGTCAAGCACAACAATACGAATCACACCAAACGATTCTTTCCAATCAATCTTTCAAAAAGGATTGTACCAGACCAAAACTCCCCAAACACTCCACAAAAAATTACAATGCATCCACTGATGAACAATACCATCTCAGCAATTTCTCTCACCTTCAAAAACACCCCCATAAATAGATTCCCCTCCAGAGCCATTCCCCTTGGAAAAATCTCCTCCTTGGATCATAAAGTCCTTGATGACCCGGTGGAATACACACCCTTTGTAATGTAAAGGTTTCTCCGTCGTCTTCCCAATCCCCTTCTCCCCAGTACATAATGCTCGGAAATTCTCCGCAGTCTTCGGAGTAACATTAGAAAACAACTCAAAAACTATCCTCCCGGCTGGGAGCCCTCCGATCTCCACGTCAAAGAAGCATCTAGGCAATACTTCCGTCTCCTTCCCATCTTCTCCCACGGTCATACTGCTCTCCGAATCCCTTCTCCCTGGCCATAAACAGAGAAATTACATTTGACAACTCAACTACTCACATTTACACAATTTACTCCTTTAAATCTACTCATTTCGTACTTTCCATCAAAACACAAATCATTTCATTTTTGAATAATCAGTCATCTACAGTTCCCTACACACCTACATATTATCCTCCCCATACAAATACTTCTAAAATATTAACATCCCACGCCAAATCCGAGCAATGCATTATACCACTAACCAAGTTTGGACTTCAAAACACTACTACTAATTGCAACATCCTTTATCAGTACTCAATTATAGCAAAAAAATATGAAAATCTAAAAATACTTTCCAGATTACAAAACAGGGTTATTCTAATATGATTCGCACGAAATCCCATACTTTATATGCGGTAAAAGAGCCACTTCGAGTCACATTCATTCACTGCAATTAAAACATTTGAGTGCAGGCTCGTACTGCCGCTATGCAACCACGTTTAAAAGTTTTAAATTCATAATACTAACTACCACTTTTAACTACACTGAATTGATTACATTACAATTTATTACAAACTTACGCTCCGTGATTAGAGACTCTGACCGCTGTCAAATGATGTAAATAGGACTTGATCCTAACCTTTATATTGAATGACCTTTTCTATAGTCTTGCTTTAATAACGTAATTACTTCCTAACTCTTCAATCTTCTATCAAATACTTTAGATTCCCTTCAACAGCAGGATATAATAATGCTTCAAACTCAAACTCAAACTCCTCTTTCGTATTTTTTCTTCTTCTCCTTTCCCTATAGTTCAAATATTTATCATGATGTCGCCCAACGAGACAGCGCGAATGTTTGGAATTCTCGCGTGTCCCTTAGGCTAACGTACCTTCTGCCGCAACGATATGTATTAGTACAGCTTAACGGAAGTCTTCCGTCTTCTTCCAGTGTCTAATACCGGCAGCTCACAACAGACGCGTCAACATGTACGAAATGTTACGGAGACAGTTCAAGTTTACCGACACGGTCGGGTTTGCCTCGCGGCATTTTTTTTATTGTAATGAGGAATGAATCATGTTGAAATGTCAAAGTAA
Source organism: Allacma fusca (assembly GCA_947179485.1). NCBI lineage: Eukaryota > Metazoa > Arthropoda > Collembola > Symphypleona > Sminthuridae > Allacma > Allacma fusca. The sequence continues at coordinate 15,887,413 of OX359248.1, read as the reverse complement.
ATGCACGAAGTGACTTAATAGCGATTTAATAGCCATTTCTTTGAAAATAACTAGACTGTTAGGGTAGTTTGGGATGATCAATATAGTACCTCGTGTGCTTGTGTTCAGTGTATAGGCGCCAAAATACGCTTTAATCCCACTCTAGCCCTAGCCCATATTTAAGGGGCAATGGTATAAATTTCCCTTATGACATTTTTCACGATTTTGCCAAGTTTGTTCACATAGCTAGTCCAAAAACTTGGGATATAAAAGCGAAGTCAGGATATTTGGAAAAATCAAATTTTAAAAGTTTTAAATCAGTTGTTGAAATTCTAACAATTGTTTCAAAATATATGTTGTGAGTGGGTTGTAGACAAATTTATGGACCTTTTAGGAAATAAATTAATATGTGTAACCAACTTGAGTATTGGGTACATGACTTGACCCGTACAAATAGAAAGCAATGTTAGACTTGGGGATGTATGGAAAATTTAAAGCAAGGATGAAACAAAGCAAAAAGGTTTTATACCTTGAAACAGTTTCACATCTTGAATTCTGGAGACCGCAATTGTTGATTGTGGAAGATCGTATTAGGCTCAAATGAGTTCTCATGAAATTTTCTACAATCTTAACATTATGAAATATTTTTATAACCAACAGAGACAGTTTATGAAAAGTTGGCCAGATCAAAAACCCTCCTCTCCCTTGTTTTTGCTTCGAAAGATTTTGCTAACATTGTTCTCGAATTTTTTAGTGTACTGTTCACGATTTTTAGCGTAAAAATTTATTTTCAGTTGTAAGTTGTATAATATTGGCCAAAAAAGGCATCACACATCAATTTTGAAGCTTGAGTAAACAATTTAAAACATGCAGAGTTTGATTTGTTTAAAACAATCTACAGTAAAATCTCGTTATAGCGGACGCCTTTATAATGGAAATCTCATTATACCGGACACATTTGCACATTCCCGCCATAAGTTGCTATGTTAACAATGCACAATATTTGCTTATAGCGGACATGTTTATAACGGAATATTTCCTATACCGGACCCTTTTTTATGTACCCTTAGAAATAATTTGTAAGCCTATAGCGGACTTCGGTTCCCTTGCTGAAACCAATGTTTGCAACACCGGTTCACTCACTATATACGTGTAAGTGGTCGTGGTTAGAAATTCATTTTGTAGTCAAAGCTTATTAATTTAATGCTATATATTTATGGCAAGTTACCTTAAAAATCTTAAATATTAGTCATGACAAGTGCTAATTCTGGTATACATATTGAGCAAGAAGACAATGATACAGAAACTGTAAGAAGTGTTTTAAGTATACCATAAGCCCAGCTGCATTTAACCAATCTCAAGACGTGGTGGCTAGCACACGAACATGATGAAGATTCTGAATTTTTAAAAATTAAAAGTCGAATAGCTTTTTTTAAAGCGAAAATTATCCACTCCTGTGCAACCATTAATAACTAAATACTTCCAAGTTCTGTAGTATGTGCTAATTACTTTAAGTTTGGACTGAGAGTACACTAATGTTTGATATTTTGTGTTTTGGGTGTTTGGGCATGTCTTCTGATAAACAATTTTACGATCAACTTGTTAAATATCATGTCACGGGTTATGTAATTCGTTTTCGGAAAGTTACTTTACCTTTTTATACATTATTCAAGGTCCTATTACATTATAACGGAAATGGTCCGTTATAGCTTATAACGGAAAATTACTGTAACGGACAAAAATATTAGGCACCCTGCGATTCCGTTATAAAGAGATTTCACGTAGTGGCTCCATTTTCCCTTACCTCTGAAGTTTTTGAGTAACAAGATGAAAAAAGGAAATTATACAATTTTTATCATTACCCCTAATTTTGGCTAAGCGGGGTAGCATTCTTTACTTTTCGCACTGCACATTGAGAAAATAATGCAACTGTAGTACAGTGTTCCGTATGCAATAAAGGTACCATCTGCAATATGAGCTCTTTATAAACAGATTTTCCTCCCTAAATAAAATACATGCAAATTTCTGTAAGGTTAAATAGGTATCGCCTAACTGCAGTCAATTTTGCAGGCACAAAATGAATTTAGAATAATTTTTTATTAGGTAAACTTGAAAAAGTAGACCTTTGAAGCGTTTTCATTAAAATAGTAGACTTAATAAACCTCGATTTTTTATAATAGGCTTTGTTGCCAAATAGTAGCTAGTCTACTAAAAGATTAGGCATCTGGCAGTTTTAGACGGGACCAATAAATCAAATAGGGAAAAATGAGGGTACAAGGACTCAACAAATTTTTGAAAATAAAAACTCTGACCACAATTTATGAGAAATTGTCCTTGTGTATAAACAAACGATAAAAACAAATCGCGTTTTTAAGTGCATAGGTTGCGGAAGGTAAAGAAATAGCTATTTCCTTGAGACATTCTGGAGTATATGGACATTATCGTCTCTGAAGCTTCCTGAAATTATTTTACAGAGTCTTGTAGTTTACAGAAATAAAGATATTGGGACAAATTACACATTACAGTTGTGCAAACGCTCCATGAGATGTTCATTAAATTGAGAAATTGGAATAAATCGGGCTGCAAGCGTAAAAGCTTGGGGTTGAACTGATGTTAGCGAGGGTGGATATGATGATTGAAAGTTTGTTTTTATAGAAGCTGATCTACACAACTTCGACAAGTATACGAGAACTTAATGAAATGATATTTTCAAAGGTTTTTAATCACTGAATTCCGAAGAGAGCTGTTTTCCTAATAGACCCTTAAAATTACGCAGACTATGTTGGTGGACTACTTCAGTATTTTGTATTGAATGGATGTTTTGCTATATCACCCCGAATCGGGCTTATATGGACTGTAAATTATTTGAACTTTCATGTGTTTTAGATCTACAGCATTTTTTTCTAATTTTTAAGTTATTAAGAAATAATAAAATTATTATTGTCTATTACTAATTAATGTTAACACGTATGGGCGGAAAACATTAATTTAATTTGATTACTATCTGTACATGGGACAAACACTGTTGAGGAGTTAGTAAAATAAATGTATGTTTTTCTTTTTTAGTTGTTCCCATTCGTCACTTGTGGGGATTTCCGTAGTGGCAATTTCGTGGGAAATATATAAAACTATTCGAATAATAAACTTCTGGAACATCATATGAATTGTATACAATGTCCATACGGTTCCGACTTCAAATTAAAACTCACACGCGTCAAATAGTTAAAAGTCGCTAAGTTTTATCATAAACTATCAAATTTTGAACACGGGATATGCTCGGCTGCTTAGAGTTGTCCAGCAGACTGATTTTTCAATCGATTGAAGAAATATGGAAAGCACATAGGATGAATTTTTCCCGAAGGTTGAGGAAAGGCATCATAAAATTTACCAAAAATGGTAGGCGAACGAAGGGCTGGTTAGCCTTCGGATGTACTAAAGGCTTCATGCGGATTTACTGCTGTGCATGGGAACAGGAGACACCCAGGTTTTTGGGAACAGGAATGGGTGCGTACTAGGGCTCCTCACAACTTCAAGTAGTAGTTGCAACTTACAATTTCAATTGCAACTTCAAGTCAACTTCAATTTATTTAAATAATTAAATTGTAAATTGAAATCAACTTCAATTTGAAACAAAATATTAGTTGACCATTCAATTTCAGCTTCAATTCAACTACCAAATAAAGCTTTTCATTTGAGAAGCATAGCCAATTCAACTTCAAGTTGCTGAAGTACAAATAGTTGACAGTTGAAGTTGATTAAAAATTGACAATCTTATTATGAATGAATTAAATATGCTCGTTGGAAAAAGCTTTGTAGTAAGTAGCGTGAATCCACCGGTATTTTCAACGAAAAAAGATACTACGCAGCGCTGTTTGCAACTCAAAGCTCCATAACATAGCTTTCATACATAATCTAGAATGACTTTAAAATAATTCATGGGTTTAATCAACGTTTTTATTATGATTGGAGAAAGGGAGAAAATCGTTGATTTAGTTGGTAATGGAGACTCGTAAGATGGTTCGAGAAAAATATCGAAGATAGTCGAACAAAAAGAAATCCTTTGACATAAGCAAGCATTATGTATTCACCGACGGAGTTTAGAGTTGTCTGAAATTTGGAAACCATTTTGGAGTTTTTGAAGCAAAAATCAATAGCTGTTTCTAAAAAGCTCCTCGACATGAGGGACGGGTTATTTTAAAGGAAGGATGAAGGAAATGACTTCATTTAAAAAGCGAGGGAAGGCAAATAATTTGAAAGGTTTCTCTCACTTGTAGGAAGAAAGAAGGGAATTTAAAGAGAAATGGCCAATGAAAGCTTGAAGGAAAGTCATTTCATTTGGACATCTCTGGCTGAGACCCGGTGCGGCTACATATCCCAGACCTCTGACCCTTTCGGCTTGGGTCAGCCATCTGGCTCCCCGCCTCTGCAGCTCAGAACGGACTGATTAATATGAGGGCTGGGAGTAAACCTGGGTGCGGGCAACTCCATCGATTCTTGATTGTTTTCGATGAAACTTAGTGTGTCAGTTCACTGTGGGTCTGAAAGAATTGTTTTAGAAATGTATATTTGCATGGATGCGTAAAAAATACCTGCTGATTTTATAGTTTTCTGCTTGCCCCTTGCCGATCGCTCAGTAAACACGATAATTATTATTGTCCAGCCAATGACATGCGATTCTATTGTTTTGAAATCATAGAATCAGAAGTTTGTTTCAAATCAGGGAAGTGTGGTCGTCTAAATTACAGTTCTCACTTTGCCCCTGTCTCAAACAAAGTTTGTATTAAGTGTTTGAGTTGTGGAAACCCACAGAAGATTCAGTGTTACAGCAACCCATTCAAATATGTCTCAAGACTTCTAGTTTAACATTGATGGTAACGTCTCCGTATTCTCAAATGATTGCATTTTCTTTTCCCAAAATTAAAACTAGGTCCACCCCGACCTTTAGCTAGGCCAGCACTAATAGACACTAATAATGTTGCGGGGTTTGTGAGTTGTAACATGTATTTACTTACTAACAAATATGCATAATACAAGATGCAGGCTGTTGAAAGGAATGAAATTGTAAGTACCAGGAGATATGCACTTAGAATCAAAACAACGAGGGATGCGCTGGTAGGTAATAATATGCGGTTATTTATTAACTGATTATGTAGAAAAGGTGAGCCCATGAAAATGACTCGTATTTCTAACGCATTTTTCATTAAAATTTTTCTGGAGCTCACCGACATTTTTATATACACGCAATAATTACTTGAACTGTTCATGGCTTTAAGGGAACGTTGCAGACAAAAAAAAATACGCGACATTGGTTCTCTATTTTACAAATACAATGCAAATTGCAAGTTCGGTTGAAGTATGCCAGAAACAAATAATATGGTATGGTATGTGGTACAGTCAATACAGTATACAAGAAACAGAAATGATAAAGAACAGAGATACTAAGAATGAGAATTTGTTGAAAGTAGTTATTAGTTGAAAGGATGGTCATTACTGCAACAGATTTTTAAAATTGGACAATACAGAAAACTGGTAAGAATACGTGCATACGGATGTTATACGGAATAATGTGCAAATATTAATAAAATTTAATACAATATCTTAGGAATATTTCGTGTCATTCGTGCCCTTGTGCAAAATCTTCACATACGAACAGATGTAATACACTAATTAAGGATGTAAAAAAATGTTATAATTATTTACTGAATTAGTGAATATTCAGTAAATAACTATACTATTTCCTTCATATCCATTAATTAAGCACAATTAATTGCTTACAATGGCTGTTGCACGGTCTGAATAAGAAATTAAATACTACTACGGAATATCGGCAGTGCCTTGTATTGTAAATAGCAGAATACCTACATGCCTAATCAGGGTAAATACAATTCCCCTGCTTCTAGAAAGTATATGCAACAGCAGAACAATAACACTTAAAAATAACAATTTCCCTAATTTATAACCATACGAAAAATAGGATACGTAAAAGTGTCTCAAATAAAAAACACATCAGACTTCTGGTTCCAGAATAGGTGGTAAAGGACTTTTACAATTCTCTGTCTCTCCAAAGGATAGGAGGGTGATATTGTCCTCGGGCTTTGATAGTATCGGCGGAGACTCTGAATGTTCCAATTCCATCACATCCTTCTTAGTTCGTTTACACGACTTCGTATCTACAGTATTATTCACAGTGCGAACTCGTTTTGGACGCCTGGGAGCACTAACTGTCTTTGTTACTTCCAGGGATAAAGCTTGCTTCTTATCTTCAAAAATTACGACCGATGGCTTCTCCTTCAATTCAGTTAACTGCCTGGTAATTTCGGGTGACAGAACTGGAGCAACTCCGTTCCCATCGTTTTCCTCCGAGTCATACATATCTTTCGCTTCAATGCTTGAAGTTCCATGAACTTTCCTGAGCCTCAAGCGGTACGATTTTGAAGGCACATTCTTGTCAGTATTTAGAGACAGGTTAACTGATGTCGGCGGTGAAGAGGCAATACCAGAGTATATCTCTACACCAATATCTGGCATCTTTTCACTGCAAGGTGTCCATATTCTTTGACTAGCTTCAGCAGAGGATTCAGTGTCTATTGAGTCGCTGGGGTACGTATCACTAGTTATTTTGCTATTCGGGGTGATTACGTTAGAAAGGTCTGCTTGAGACAGGGCAGGTGCTAACTCCTTTCTAGTATTTTTGTTCTTCTTATCAGATGGTTGTTTTGCATCCCAGCCATTTTTGTGTTGTAAAATTCGAGCCACTTCTTCATCCGGAGAAATACTAATTTTCGAAATAAATTTTTTCTCCACTTTCGCAGTCCCCTTTCGTTTTTTAATTTTATATTCCAGCGTATGACCACGGTCGCCATTACCGAAATTGCTTAGATCGGACAACTCATCTTCCTTTGGTACAGCCGGTACACACTCTAATGGTCGTAATTCGTTTATAATAACCACTTCCCCCTCGCAATTGCTTGCCTCTTCTTTGGAGTCACGCTTACGCTTCTGATTTAATGCAACGCGTTGACTCTTGCGCTCTCCAAAGGTAGATGCAAGACGATGTCTTATTTTTCTCGGAGGTTGTGCATTTAAGTTATTTAATGTAATAGCAGGTGCCGATAGCACAGCTGCTGCCATAGACGAGGACTGATCTGTAGATGAATCTCCATTGTTGTGGTCAGTTCGAACTGCGAACGACGAATCCATAGTATTGCTATCAAACGGCTTCACCTCGAATTCTTCCAGACCGACACTTGATGAACCTCTTCCAGCATCATCTAAACCTAAGGCCACGGCATTAGCACCAGTTTGGTTACCTTCACTTCGTTGAATGCCCGGGGAGGTAGGCCCAAGAGGCGCATTGAATATCGAACTTTGTTTCGGTAGTTCGCTACTTTGCGGGTAGTGGTAAGATTCGTCGATAAACTCTTGATGACCATCGCTCGAAGTTTGCCAATCTTCTCTGCTTCCTTCATATTTATTGCAATTCGCAGGAGTACCTGCCCAATGGCCGCTGGAACTTCTTATGTTATTATCTTCCTTTTCGGCTGTAATTTCCTGACTAGTTGGTAGCAAATTTTCCTCGGTTTGATTCCAAACAAGCGAGACTTCTTCTTTAACTTCAACCTCTTCTTCAGTTAAGCAACTACTGTAACTAATTTCTTGACAATCTCCAGAATTATTATCAATACCAGGATGTACAGACTTCGTGTTGGAAAGGCTAGCTTTACAATCTTTCTCATCAGCATTGTCACTCTGGACCGAATCTGTACAATCTAAGGACGGAGTATTCAAACAATGTGAACTGTCATTCCCTGTACCAACTTCATATTTAGTTTCCCCAGACTGATAAATTAGCTTGCAGGTATTACTCCTACTTGTCGTATCGTCTTGCAAATCAAATTGATTCTCAAGGGGGTTAACATCAGGTGAACCTTGATTTTCTCTTATATGTTCAGCAATTATTGCAGCACTGTCTTTTCTCTTGTCTTCCGGAGCCTGTAGTGTCTTGGATTTCTGTGATTTTAAGTACACGAATTTATTTCTTCTATTAACTTCAGGAATCGGTTCAAGATCTTTTACTGGATCATGCAGAGAATCATTGCCCAAACGATTATCCTGCGGTACATTATGTTCACAATCGAATATGGTTGTGATTGTTACACTGACATATTTCTTAACTTGGCCAGGTACCGGTGCTCTGGCTTTTATAACCTTTTCACTTATTATCATTTCAGGAGCAAATGAAGGCAGTCTACCAGATGTTTGGTTCACGCTGGTTTGGGTTTCATTGCTAACATCAAATGTTTCATTAAACCTGTCGCTAAATGAAGGTAATTCAGCATCATCTGTAGCTAAATCAGAAGCCACATTTGCAACAACGCCATAATTATCAACTGCATCCAACTCGGATTTACTTAATTCGGATAACTCTGCATTGTCAGCTGAAATTGACTCGATTCTTTCATTTTCTACTTGTTTTGAAGTGACATCTGATGTACTTTGACTGCTTGCTGTAGTTTCATTATCTTGCTCATTTGCTTGTTGATTAGTACTAACATCAAGTAAATTGTTAGCAGTATTAGCACTGTTAGAAGTGGACTGTGTTGGTGTATAAGGTAGAAGCTCTTGATGTTCAAGCTCTGTAACAACTTGATTTTTAGAACTGTCAGTTTCTTCAACTGATATCAGCGATTCAACTTTAATATTATCACCTACCACTGCTGAAATGTTGGGATTACTCTCAAACATTGCGTTAAAATCGCTATATTTCCCTCGAGATGCTAACGATTCATCTCCACAAAGTGACTCGCCACCAGATACTTCCGAAGGGGGGCCCACTGCCCTGTCACTCTCCCTGCATATTGGTTGAAACAGCTCATTAACAACAGGTAATGTCATGTAGGATCCTGTTTGTTCCAAAACAGCTGACTCAAGGTTTTGCACTTGATAAGACACAACGTCAGAATTAGTTATAGTCTTTTGTGTTATGTTAGGAGTTGCATCTTCATCACCAGGCGCAATGACGGTTCCATGATCTTGTTCAATATTTTCACTACTCTCTGCTTCTTTTACAGGTGTATTAGTCCCCGTGTCTAAAGAACACGTGTTACGAAGTATACAGCTTGCTTCTTCGGCGTGTTTCAGGAATTTTGGGGAAACTTTCCCTACTGCCACACAGTTTTCTTCCACTGAAACATTTTCTTCATGCTCTTCACAATCGGTTTCTGTCTCTGTAGTTCCTTCACTAGTGCCTTCGGTTTCATCATCCTCGGCTATATATCCTTCCCTGTTTTCAGGACTCAGCACGAGGTCATCAGCCTGTAGTTCTATCGGAATTTCTTCCAAATTTTTTCCGCTATGATATGGAAAACATCGAGTTTCACTGACAACTCCTGGAGTGCTCTCAACAACTGGAAGCTTACTGTTAGGAACGTGTACATTGGGTAGTATATGGTTGCTGTGAGGTGCTTCCATTACTATTTCTTCAGGCTCAACGAAAATATCGTCTTCATTGAGAATCTCATCTTCATCCTCTTCTGCAAGAAGAAATATAAATCTGTTAGATCCTTGAACGTACAAACGCTTACTTCAATATATCATTATCTCAATATATACATTGCTCCCCTCACCGTCGGCAACTATCCCTTCAGTAGGGTTGATATTTTCAGACCCTTGGAGGAGGCCATGAGTGCTGCCTTGCATATCGCCCGAACGTACGTGCTCGACCCCGAAGATATCTTGTTCAGGGCTGAAGTATTCCGAGTCGGCATCCTCGATGTTCAGTTCACTTAGAATAGCAGTTTCTTCCTCGTCTTGAGTAAGTATGTCTTCATCATCATGTATCATTTTCATAAGTTCATCCTCATTACCAGAGCTTTCCGCGGTACCGTGAATATTCTTAGTACAATTTCTATTTTCCTCACTAACTAACATAATCCCCTCAGTCTTTGGACCTTCCAAATGAACCGTGAGCAGACCGGAGGAAGCGTTGTCTCCACCAGGTAATTTTATATTATTGCTCCCTACGTTTTTGACGATAATATAGCTCTCTCCACTGGGATTTACAGTTGGAACATGACGACCACTGTTGCTGTCCACTGAAAGCCTCTCTGGGTATTCTCCCTGGACACAACTACTTTCCGAAAGGTCTTCTGTATGTTCTCCGGAAGCTAAGAGGTCAGGTAGTACCACATTATTCTGCGGTTTTTCCATTTCTTCGCCCATTCCCACATGGCTCACATCCAGAGGGTCCACGTCCTCTTCCTTGTCACTCGACACATCTATGACATCCTCGTCTGCGTCAGCAATTGCAAATTTATGCCAACTGGCTTCTGCTTTCTGCTCATCCGGTGGGGGCTCGGTGATGACTTCTTTTTTAGCATCGACAGATTTCCCAAATGTTTGAGGTAGATCTTCAGATTCTTCTGGCTCTTCCGAATGGCTCTCATCAGAGTCAGAGTCATCCAATTGGATGATCTGAATGCTTGCGTCACTATCTTCAGAATCTTCACTTGATGATTGACGACGTTTGCTTCCCTTCCTCACGCTCCTTCGTTTGGTCTTCGGACTAGGTTTCGACTTTCTACGTTGTCTTTTCGGAGTGCATTGCACAGAATGTTCTAATTCATCCTCGTCACTGCTACTTTGTTTACTTTTCGGTTGAGACTTCTTCTTAACAACGGATGTGCAGGTGCTATTCCTTTTCCCACCTTTCGACGAACTGTCTCCCTGAATTTTCTTTGGTGGTCGTCCTTTTCCTTTCCTTTTTCTACCAACCTTGCGTACAGGACCCTGGTCCATGCAGTATTCAGAACCACTTAGACTTTGACTGGAATTCGACCGCATCGAATTGCTGCAAACGGAGGCACAGGATTCTGCTTCACTATGAGAATTTACCGTTGACAGTGACATGTTTCCAGAGTTTGGCAACTCGTTGTCTTGAGAACCATTTACACTGGACAATTTTTCAACAAGAACAAAACATGGTTTTATTGGATGTGCCTTGGCGATTTCACTGTCTGGATTTTCCAAATTATTGGCTTTACTATCCACAGGAGAGTTTATCACTTTAGTATTTCTGGAAGAGGTAGCATTTTCAAAGTTCCCCGTCAACGCTTTTGTCTTCGAACAAATCGATTTCTCCTCTAATTTGGAATCACAAGGATGAACGGCCTTCTCTATCTCGGCTACACTTTCTGCTGTATCTTGGGGTTCCTCAGGGTTGCTACGCTTCCAGTCCACCAGCCACACTTTATTTTGCTCTTCTTCTGTATCGGAACAAATTCCAAAAGTGTCATCCCAAAGCTCCTCGCAAGTCTCAGGACTAGGAAAGTTTAAGTCCAAATTTCCGATTGTTTCAAAGTAGCCGGTGCAATGATCAAGAAAATCACTTCCGCCGGTAAAATTCGAATGGTTTTCTAGAGCGTCATTGTCGATTCGAATTTCTTCCAACGGGAATATTTCGACTGGGGTAGTGGATAGTAACGGCAACTCTGCGGTGGATATCGTCGAAGGTTCAACTAATACGGATTCCTTCTTCTTCCTTGATTTACGTTTCGTCGGCAGCTCTGCAGTCACTTCGGACTTGAATCTTTTGGGTTTTGGTCTATTCTTTCCACCAACGCTTGATCTTTTCTTAGATAAGACGGACGGAAAAGGTGAAATAGGTGACGGGGGTGATATGGATGGCGTAAAGTCAGAATCATTAGCATCATTATTCTCTTCCACAACATCATTTACCTCAGGTTCCGATTCCTGAGCAGATTCCATGGATTGGGGTAAGTAAGGACTGACTTTGTTGCGAACACAATCTCCATAAATTAATTTGACTATGGAACAAACTAGTGGGACGCTGGTTCTTGCCTGTTCCTGACTACTGATTTGCTCTCCACTTAGAGCCGCTCCTGGCTCCTGAACATTCTCCGATAGAACAGAAGTTGAAATGTTCTGCGTTATTAAACTTTCTGAAACAATTGCGTTACATGCAGATACATATGCAACGGTTTGATTATCGTTTGTTGGTACACCAGATGTTGATATATTTGCATCTTTTGTTTCTTCACCAGGATTTAGCTCGAATGCAAGATTAACTTCTGAAACAGAAGCTGCTTGATGCTGACTAATTGGAAGATCAGTAGCACTGGTTACAAGCATTGTTCTCTCAGACATTTCCGCTTGAGCAATAATGAAATCTTCAAAACGATGAAACTGAAACTTTGATATACTTGGGCAAGCCGGTGGAACTTTGAGTTCTTCAGCGTAGACACTATTACTTGCTTCCTTAATAATTGTTGAAACGGACTGGAAATTAACACTTGTGTCCGACAACATACTGGCACGAATAAGTTTTCCATGAATAAACTCCAATCCAAGAGCCTGTCTTTTTAAAGCGATATTCTGACTCATGGTGCTGGAAGCTCGTGCTATCAGTCGCTGGGCGTATCTTCTATTCGTAGTTCGCTTTGGACCAACTTGTTTTTTGATGGGCTTTCTAGGAGCTGAAATGGAGAAGATTGAGGCTGCACCAGTCAACCCTTCAGGGGTAGCATGAGTTCCGTTGTGCTGACATACTTCAGAAATAATTCGAGGAATGGTTTCTTCTGGATTGGGAATGGGTTGATCCACTTGATTTTCTATTGCGGCTTTGAAGGCTTCGGACATGGCAGGATTATGGCAAGCACCCCAGAAAGCATCCAGGGATTTATTCATGACTTGAATAATGTAGTTGAATGCTAAATTTGTAGCGGACGATTGCACAAAATCTAGGGGAATTAAGTTTTCCAAGGTAACAAGAGGGTCTACAGATTTCGTAAATAGACATGGTTGTAATGTGAAAGAATCTGGGTATTTTTCGGAACATAGCCTAACAAGCTGTTCTGAACATACGACTTGATTGGCTTGCGGCTGTATTTGGTCTTCAAGAGTTGTTGTAACAGTTTCCAAGCCCAAAAGATATTTTGAGTTAAAATCATTAGAATTTAACGAAGACATATTAACTTTCTCTAACTCATTTCCAGCACAGGCTTGATTTCCAGTAAAACGCGAGAAGGATACGCTAACTTTAGGCTCTTCTCCCTCAGCTTCACCAGCATCAGACAAGCATCGGGGGAAATGAAGATGCTTCAGATGTGAGTCCAGATTAAGAACGTATTTCTGGGTGTACAGTTGACTGAATCTTGGCGTTTTCCTACCAAATCGTTTCAACCTCAGTATATCGGTCTGCAATTCCTGAAAAGATTCCTGATTGTTGGGTTGAGATTGCTGCTTGATAATTCTCATTTGCTTAATATCCGACAATTTCTTTGCTATTCCCTTGGAAATACCATGCATTTTTGGCTGATTCGTTGAAGTAGACTGTGTGACACCAAATATCTTTTTCTTTCCTTGCTTGTTAAACGCTGTTGGGAAAGGCTTCCTTCTAGGTAAAGCTTTCTTAAGGAGTAAACTTTTTTCACGCTTCTTCTTTCTCCTCGGCTCGCCAAACATATTGAAATTTTTGGGCTCGTAACCCTTTTCAAATCCAAAGTCATTCTCGTCGAAGTATTCTTGCCTTGGCTCGTACTTTTCGTAGTCTATATGGAGATGAATTAGATCTTCTTTGGCTTTGATTTTGGGCCCACCCGTGTCTAACTGCTGACGGCATAGTTGTTCTAATTCAATTTTATCTTTCACCCAACACAAGCTTTTCCATCGAGGATTTGCAATTACGGTCTGCAGATCCTCTTTTAGAGCAGGACTGAGTTCAAATATGGGAGGATCGGGTTTTGAGGTACTGCTGGTGGGCTGCTGCGAGAATAAATGTTTAAATAAATCCTCCGATGGACTGAGAGAGAAGGCTGTCAATGTTAATTCCCAAGATACTTTTTCATCACAGGCGAAAAGTTTGGCTAGACGAAGGTAACGAGATGCTAATTTATTTTTAAGCAGCTGTTTTTTATCTGCCTGATTATCAGTCACGTCCAGTTTTTCGATTTGATTGATGTCCTTGCTCATGGCACGAAAATATAGCTCTATCGTTTTTTGAACTGCATTACTACGGGATTTAAACTGAAAGCAAAAGATTTTTTCTTGTAACAATTATTAAAGATTTCAATGATTACAACTACAACATCAAACTTATGATTGTTGTTCAATATAAATTGTTCAAAAATAACAGAATACTCACATCCTCATACAGGACATCTGCAAATGTATAGATGAGGTCAGTATTGATTTGGTTAATTTGATCCAGGAGGTCTTTTGCTGGACGAATGTCTTCCTCATTTTTAGCTGCATGCTTGATCCAGTAAGTGAATACGCGCCGAGTTAAATCAACATCAATATCTTCCAGCTGATGTTTAATGAAGAAATCCGTCGTCGTACTTATGATAGTTTTGCAGGCTTTTTTCCATTCTTTCCATTTTGAGGCTAATCTTTGCCTACTAGGACTGATATCACTCAGGTAAGAAACAACCTCCACAGCGGTTGACACTGAGAAGAACTTGTCCATCTAATAAATCAACATTACATTGTAACATCAAAACATTATACATATCCGTAAATTCAATTTTATTTCAAGTCAAGAAATTTCAAACATTCAATAATGCAGCCACTTACATCCGAAACTGATTTATTCCGGCACACGTTAACACACAATAACAAGTAGAAGAAGTTGGTCAACTCCTGATTGAAGAATTTTCTTTTCCGAAGCTGTTCATTTTTAAAATTTCCAGAACTGTCACTAACTCGATCTTCCAGGCTCTGTTGACTTCTTTCCATCTCTTGGTAGCAAGCAAAAGCAATGCTAAATGCCTTTTGGTACTCCTTTGTTGAACATAACAGTTCCAGTCTCACATCAACTAATGTTTCATTCTCTTCCTTCCACAATTGCTCCACAGCTGTAATAATAACCAATCCTTCCTTTTTAAATGTATTAAAGGAGGTCTCATCATATATATTATTCAACACTGTCTTGATTCCAAACTTCGAATCCTACACCCACAAACCTGAATGATCACTCCCATGGTTGGGGGTTATAATATCCGTGATGTATGACAAGCTCCAAGGACTACGATCAAGCAAAGGTTTCAAGTTGAGACAAAATTTGCACTCCATCGGGTACTCAATAGAAACTTCCGCAATGAGAGCATCCAGGGATTTCCCTAATCCATTCTTGAGCACATCGCCGTTCTTATAATTATTCTCCGTAATAGCCATGTACCATTCCCCTCCAAGGATGAGCTTTGCAGTAGCTCTGAAAATACAAACCATTCCCTCTCATGACCATCCCATCTCCCATCCTCCCTTCTCAACATCCCAAAATTACTCACAAGTACAACCGATCAAACAGAACAGGGAAATCTTTTGTCCTCCTCTCAACATAATTTTCCAGGAGTTGGGCCCATCCTTTCTGAACCGCCGCAGTCTTATCATCCAGCGTGGATTTGTTCGACTGAATAGTCTCGCAATACGTATCAAACTGAAAGAAAAAAACAGCACTATTTACATCCTCATTTGGTTTCCCACCCCATGCAAATGACAAAATCCCAGCTAACAATTCACACTCACAATTCCATCAACCCCATTCCAATACCTTCAAAATATCTCAAAAATTACAAATCCATCAAATCCTTATCAAACCCGGATTTATTCCCCATTAAACCAGAATTCTTCCCCCCCTTCCGACATTCCTCATCCCAACATCGATTTTAACTTTGTAATTCCCCAGGCCCCAGATAATTAATCTCCCAAAAAAATAATAAACTCCCACGCCCAAAAACTTACTTGTCGGCGAATTTCATCCTTTTCAGTATCCTCGGATTCCGGAAAATCTGACATTCTAGAAGTCATGCAAGCCTCCGCTCGTGTCACGTATACACTTTTGAACAGCTCCACAATCTCCCACTCCTCAAATCCTATAAGCTTGGTAACAATTCCTCGAGACCATAGTTATGCGTTCGTAGCAGATTCGTAACAATTAATGGATGCAGATTCTTATTTGCGGATTAAATCCTTCAACTCTACAACTTACTCTACTCAAACTGTAATAATTAAATTACGAACAAGTAACTATATAATTCGCTGGCAAAAAAACGCTCCCTATAGGTATAAAGCGTTCACGTTAATAATATTTCAACCCTCCATTTGATCGTCGAAGATTTTAACGTAAACATAGGAATTCAAACTTTCCCACAGCAAAGTGGAGGCAGTGAATTTTGATTCCGACTTCCGAGATTGGATGAAGTGCGGGAGGGGAAACACGCGATGGCACTGTTTACATGCTATTCTTCAAGTTGCGAATTCAAAATATAGTAGACTCTCAGCGAAGCTAATACATAGTCAAGCTTTTAGGGCCGCAGCCTATAAGCACTAAGCCCAATGTAGGTCTTATGTCTTAGTACTTTCTGTTGTGTTTCAGCTCTCATCTGCTCAGCCAGTGTTGTGCTTCTTCTAACTACTAAATCTTGTTAATGAATATTTTGTCTGGGCTTTTTTAAATTCTCTTAGGATTAAATTAAGTTTTTTTAAAAGGGATTTATTAGGAAAAAAGTTTCAGGGAATTTCGATCTTTTTTATTTGATGTAACCTCCAAGTGACACGATTGGAATCTTGACTAATTATTTACATTCCTGTGAACATGTCAAAAATTGTAGTGACGTGAATGAGGGCTCAAGGCAATCTACTAGTACGAGATAGAGCTGCCATAAAAGAGCTTTTTGGACCTTTTTAGCTTTAAGGAATTGACGGGGAGATATAGTAGGTACAAGAGATTGGGACAGTTTATAGATTTTTTTTTTTGCGAAGGCTTGTTTAGAGTTTACTTTTGTGGGACTAAGCATGTCTGGGGTATTTATTACAGGCTCCATCAGATGAGGTAGAATTTAACGATCGAGTTGACAATCAATCGGGTGGAAGTACGTAAGTTGGTCTCTGGTCCAGTTCCAGGAGAAGGGACGGTGGACGGTCCGGTTCGAGAACGTAACCTTGAAATGATATATTAGTATTATAGAAGGAGAGCTGACTCTGGAACTTGATTTTGTCAAGTTCATTTTTGCACATTCTGTTAGTCAAGATGTGATTGGGAAAGTGAGGGATATTGTAATATCGTCATCGTGAGCAGGAGGACTGTTCAGGAAGTTCATTGAGTCTGTGTAAATATAGGAAAGTGTGCGAGAAAGTTTTCATTTATATGACTGTTTAAAATATATATACTTCAAAAAAAAATAGTTATATAAATATTTTCCGTTTCAAATCTATTCCGAGGACAGATTCCGACCTATGTGGTAGTTCCAGGGGACTGGGGATAGTTGACAAAAAAAAATTAGTACAAGTTGAGTATGTAGTATGAGTGTATACGAGTTTAGGAATCAGTACTACCGAAAAGTCTTGAAATAACCTTTAAAGGTAAACTGTCAGTTCAAATAGTCAATCTCTCTTCCTAGCAGTCTTCTTTAGAATTTGTGTGGGTGACTTTTACTCAAAATGCCGCAACATGATGGATCGTACAAGAAAACCTCGAGAAAGAGGAGCAGCTTGAGTGAGCTATATTTTAATTGTATTTATTAGTGTGAGTAATTAAATTTGAAGGAATTTTCCGAGGGGGGTGTCTTCTTTATTTGAAGGTTGTGAAGATCATTACTATGGAGATTAATTTTTGAATTGTGATTTTTTTTTCAGAAAAAGGGGAAAGTGTTTTACCGTCGGGTTTTCAGTCTCGACTACACGATCTATTTAGCCAGATTGAGAAGGAGTTTGAAGCTTTGTACCTGGAAAATGTTGCTTGTGAGTTTTTGGGAGGTTTTGAATGCAATTTTTTAAATGTGTAATTTTTTATTTATTTATTTGATTGTATGAGAGATTTTTGTATTTGTATATTAGTACAAGAAAAGTTGGATTCAGTAACAACTTTACACGAGCAGAAAGATTCTTCGCTAACTTATTTTCCTGGGACTAGTCTGGATAAGTCATTCGCTAATAGCTCTTTACCTAATGATGGAGGCGATGCAGAAATTTCTACGTCAGGTCAGAAAGTTGGCTCGTCTGGGAAAGTCAAAGGTATTTGAAATGAATTGTATTGATTATAAGCATTGATCCTATGACCATTGCGCGGAATGGAATGAAGGCACAAGTTGGGGTCAACAAAAGTTTAGCAATTAATTTGTTCTGTCCGTAGGAGGAATACCGGGACAACAGAAAGTTGCTTTAAGGCTCAAGGCACAAACGAGTAGAATTGTGTCTAGTTTCAAAACAAACGCTGTGTCGTGTAGCCTCGTAAAGGAATTTAATGGACATAAAGACGGGATTTGGGATGTGACAGCCGCGAAATTAGCCATTCCGGTGCTTGGAACTGCATCTGCAGGTATGTGAGCTATTTGAAGTGAGAACTTTAATCAACTAAAATTTATTGTTGTTGAACTTTTTCTAAATTATCTATGTAGACCACAAGGCAGGAGTATGGTCAGTGGACTCCGGTCGGTGCCTGCTAAGGTATCAAGGTCATACAGGATCAGTAAATTCCATACGTTTTCATCCGACTCGAGAGCTTGCTCTCACGGCTTCTGGTGATCATACAGCCCATATTTGGCAAGCGTCTGTTGCTTGGGAACAAATGGTAAGATTTGTGAAAAAAAATTAAAGGAATTTCAAACAAATCTAAGCAAGCAAATATATTAGATTCAGAAAGGCCTATCTTCCGAAGAAGAATTTGAATCTTCGGAAAAGGAAGAATTTGACGAAAGTGGAGACGGTCCTATTGGATTGGCTACCTTAAGGACACCGTCTTCCGTATTGAGTGGCCATACTTCTGTCGTCATTGCTGCTGACTGGCTTCCTGGTAGTTAAAGCGTTTGGCGTATAATATTTTATGTAGTATCTAATCTATATCTAAGGATGGTTTGCATTTTTTATGATAGGCGGCGAACAAATCATAACTGCCTCCTGGGATCGAAGTGCTAATCTTTGGGATACTCAAACAGGAGAAAAGCTACAGAGTTTCACTGGCCATGATCAAGAGTTGAGTTTTGTGGCTACTCATCCGATTCAGAAACTAGTCGTGACAACATCAAAAGATGCTACCTTTCGCATGTGGGATCTCCGAAGTCCGTGCCATTCCGTGTCAGTATTTCAAGGCCATACTGAGTAAGTGTATTGGAACTTGGAACCTTCCTTTGCCACCGAGATAGAGTTCACAAATAAAACCCCACCTTGAATTTATTTTCAGAAACATTACTAGTGCTGCATTCACAAGAGAAGAGAAATTAGTATCCGGGTCTGATGATAGAACAGTTAAAGTCTGGGACATTCGAAATATGCGTGCGGCTCAAGTTACGATTAGACTAGATTCAGCTGTGAATCGAATCTCGCTTTCGAGCAATGGTCTCATCGCTGTTCCACACGATGATCGACATGTAAGGATATTTGATTTGTCTGGTCAACGGCTTGCCAGGTTACCAAGATCCAATCGTCAGGTGTGTTCCGCATTCTCAACTGTTTTGCTTTTATGGGCCTCTTGCATTTATCCATCATTCTCATTTCAAATCTCAGATTTTGTTTCAAAACTTATTCTTATTCAGGAAATAGTTTGTTTCTATTCTTTTATCACGTAATCAATTTTATATTATTTCAATTATTATCGCTTTAAGTCAATTTTAGATTCCTTTCAAAGTCAATTTCATAATACTTACTAAAGAGTCTGAGGTTTATTTTACGTTTCAGTGTTACAGTTTACAATACACTCAATCAAACTTCTATTTTTGTAGGGTCATCGCAGAATGGTAACTTCGTCGACCTGGGGCGACGATCCGAAATGCAATTTATTCACGTGTGGATTCGACCGTGTAGTCATGGGATGGAATGTGCAGTCAACTAAGGAGAAAGATCGGGATAAAGACGAAAAGGCCGGGTCGACAGTAAATAAATGATAGGGCGATGAAGCTAAGAGACTATGCTAGATCATTAACAAAGTACCTATAATAATAATTACTGTGTCAAAGAAGAAATCAAATACATCAAAGTTGTTCCTGTTTTAATTCATATTCTTATCTGTTCAGTCTGTACTTTATGCCTTTAGACTGTCTTATCTCATCTAAATGTACTAAAAGTGAGAGAAAAAACTCGTTGTTTTATCAACAAATCCTAAAATAAATCTGTCTCTTTAAAGTTATACAAGTGTTGTCCCTTTATAAGAATTCACGTAATAATATTATTGTCAAGTCCGATTACAGATATACGTAATCACTACTATACGCAATAAAGTGTTATCTTTAAATCATCTAATCGCTTTTTGTACTTACCACTCTAGTTTTTACTTACCTACCATGTAATCCTATCAAAAGCGTGTGCTCAAACAGGGATGTAACTAAATTCACTGGTTTAATCCAAACAAGGAAAGGAAGCTTAGAAAATTGTAAATCTTCTCCTCAATTATCTGAATTCCCACAGGAAGACGAATTATATTGCACACGCCAGTGAACATGCTGTTAAACATTGTGAATTCGTGTTGGGATAATTTATAGGAGGAGTACTTTCGTATGTAATATAGCGCCTCCAAACTTTTGACACCTTTTGCATGCTATTGTAATTATAGGGCGTCGGCTCTTGCATACTTACCTGCATTTCTGACTTGTCAGTGTGTTCTTTTACAATTTTAGCTTTCAAGCAATATGTAGATGTCCATCTGCTCTTCTCTGCTGTGTACTTACACTCTTACCATTTACTCAGAAAACTTAAGTGCACAGTAAAGCAATAACCTTTCGCACTGCAACAAAGTATTCTTCAGGAACAGCATGTGGTTCAACGACGCGACAAGTTAACTTTAACTTGTTTAATGTTGGTCAGTAAATTCATACAATAATAAGGAAAAATCTATGCATAATACAAGTGATGTTTATCACGGGATGGAGCATAAACTCATCAACAGCACTTGCAGTTTGCAGTGTTTGATGTACCTCTAAATACCTCTAAAGAGAACACTGGCAGCTGAAATTGTACAGTGATGTGGTATGCGTGCAAATTCTGATGTTTATCATTTTCTATAGTCAAAGTTGTACACTTTTGAGCATATCAAATGCCTCACACTCGGTGAGTTTTTTTTTGTTTGCAAACTTTCACTATGTTATTGAACACATCAGTAAGTACATGCATGCAAGACAGTTTTGCATACGGCATGAACCTTGTTTTACAAAAGGACACTACTGTATATATAATTACTATGTACAACAGCTCAATGAGTACTGGTTCAAGTCAAGTGGGATATAGTGGAGTCATAATAAGTACATAAATGATATAAAGTAGAATAAAGGACGAGATTCAAAAAAATCTACTTCAACTACTATATATAAAGTGCAGTAAAATACTTCACATCACATTAGAATATTGCCACACTACCATTTACCTCCTCTATACTTACACCCGTCCTTTCACAACCACACTATTCTACCTTTGCTAGTATCCCATATATCTGAATGGAGCGAGCAAAAACCCATTAAAGTTCATTTTCCTTCCTTGAGCATCACGTTTTATAATGGTATGACAATGATAATGTGGTAGATTATATGCATTTGCTGCTAAATTAATAGCTTCAGGATAAATAAATAAGTATACTCTCAAACTCTCAAGCTATGCAATGCAATGTACTCTCTTTGGAGCAGCCAGCCACCAGCCACTTTGTACGTTTACGTTTGACAGTATTGTTACACGTCTACACATTCTCTTTCTATAACAGGGTTCCGTCGGACTATAATCATCTACTACAACTATACTCTCACTTTTAATAGTGCCACATTTCCTTTAAAGTGAGACTATACTTATGAAATACTTTTGCGCGGTTCTTCTTTTTATTACGTAACTCCCAGAGCCACACACAACGTACGGCTTCATTCATTCAGAGCTTTTATTTATCAAGTTTGTATCTCTTCCGAGTAAAAGTCATACCGAGTATATCTGCTGTAGTTGAACTCTATTTGAACATTTTTTTTTAAAACTATGGAGACTCTACTACTATCTGTACATGCATATATCCCCCCGTGTAAAGATGTTCCTGTTGAGTATCCTTGATGGTCTGTCTGATGTGTAGCAAAACCTTGCCTTGTATATGGGGAAAAGTGTATTAGCGTAAAAAATAGAAAAGCTGAAGTAAACTTTTATGTACAATATAGGGAGAGAGAGAGAGAGAGAGAGAGAGAGACCGTCGGTGAGTAACTATTGTAAACAAAAAGGGCAAGTGCAACCAGCAGTGCGAGAGGAGTGAATACAAAGTGCATCATTCTGATTCAATTCTCTACACACTCACACACACGGATGCAAGTGCATGAATTCCAAAGGAGAAAAAAAATAGACGTATGCTTCTACAATAAAAGGAATCTATATGAAATATCCCATAGTTTGTAAATAGTATTCAAGTCAGCATAAAACTGTCTGAGAAAAAAAAAAGTCTATGCAATGTAAGGGATTTGTATAAATATTCCGTCAGACAAGAAACTTCATATCCTTTTTCTTCCGTAATACTTATTACTCACGCAGTGTGAGTACAGAGCACAAGCACATACAATACGGAATGTGAGGTGAATGTTACACGGATCCCTTTTACTTCAATATAGGCGTCAGGAACAACTTTATGCCCGTACTTTTGTACTCCTGCATACTTTTTCCCACTATCACATCTCTCTCCTATTCACTCAAGTCACTCAGTATACTCAACACCGAGTCAATGCTTGTGATACTTTACTCCTCAAGCTGTACCTTCTCTCTATAGACTCTCTTGACTCGAGACAACATCCCATGCTTTAGTGTGCATATCAACTCGTATAAACTTTTGAAAGAGATGTGATTTTATGTAGACCTTAAACTTGTCCAATATCTTAATAATAAATTTCATCATGTTTCCTCATATATATCTGTATATTGGGGAGCATTCAAATATTACGTCACCACGAAAAGGGGGGGTGGGACCCCAAAAAATGTTGACAAACAATGACGTAGAGGGTAGAGGGGTCCAGCGGATAATGACGTCACATATTGACGCTGCTTAATTCATAAATAACATTGAGTAAAATAGTAATGTCATACGCGCGAAATGTATTTTTCGAAGTTCTCTATGCCGTAGGTTTAGGGAATTTACGTTGTTATTTTTTACTGCTTTTTAGTCATAATTTTGTAGTTAGAAGTTATAAATATCTTTAGAGCAGCCGTTAGTGCAGTCTGAATTTCAATTTTAGCGGTCAATACGTGCAACCAAGGATTTCAGTGAATGATGTCATTATAGGGGTGGGGGGCTCGCTCGATAATCACGTGTAGTGATTTAAGGGGGGGTACGTGGCCTAAATTAGGCAAAATTTGATGACATAATTGTTGAATGCTCCCTTGCACGCATTTTTTTCATGGAAAGGAAAAGAGCGCGAATCTTCTCAACACACATCACCTCCACATTTCCTTCCATCATCTTTTTGCACGAGAGTATTATACATGTTTAATGCTCCCATGCTCCGTATGTTTTTCTACTAAAAGGTACTCACACACACACACTCACACACACACACACACACACACATACACACACACTCTGTATACATGTGTATGTATAGGTATGCTTTCTGAGAAAAATCTTTTTACGACAAGCTTGCATGTCTTGAACTTGGGAGTACTATTATGTACGGACGTGTGCATTCATCCCAACGTACCTTTTTACAAATACTTCATACACTACTTGACTCACCTGCATGTTCGTGGAATCTCTTGCAGACTAATTACATGTTCACGCTAGGAATGTTTACTGTGAGCATTTTTTAAAAATGGATACCTCATGCATGAGCAGAGGAACTAATTGAGATAATTAGTCCTCATTCCTTTTCCACGCCTTTTTTTCTAAAATTAATACATTCATGTCAAATGTGAGCAATTATCTTTGAATATTAATTTGAAAACCGCTTCACTACTATGTACAGTGAGTCTGTAACCATTTAAAGAGGCTGAAGTGAGGGCAGGTTGGAGGGAAGGAGTTGGTGTTAAATGTGAATGTGAGTTGAAAGGTTTAGAAACGTGTATGCGGGAAGGATATCAGTCGATAATGAAATGCATGAGATCTGTGTCAATTGGACCACAGGTGTGTGGCGATGGCTTGAATGTGACAGGGATGTGTGTGTGTGTGTGTGCCACTATAGCTGTAGACAGTCTCAAGTCCCAATCTATCTGCTTGTATTTGCTTTTAAAGCTCCATAAAAGCCCTCAACGCATATAGTACAGAGATCATCTGCTTTATTTTACGTTTTATCACAAATATATACAACTATACAAAAAATCCTCGCTTCCAACCGTTGTACGTAAAATGTCAGCTCTTAGTACAGAGCCGTATATTTCCTGAACCCTAAGTGTGAGTAGGGATCGGACGTTCCATTTACCCCAGTATTAGTCCAACCCTAAAATATTCATTATTACTACTCTTCCAACTCAATCCCACTAATTAACATCTTCCTCCAACAGACTTCCCCTGCTTCAAAAATCCCACAAATATTTATATTTTTATCAAAAATCTAAAACAAATCCCACTTTTGAAGCACACATATTTTTGTACTCTTTTTTTACCCCAACAAACGAAAAAATCTGTTCGCTATCTTTCGTAACTCCCTCCTAAAAACTTAATTCTACTTTTAATTGAACTAACATTTATTCGAAGTTTTTAAACTTCTTCAGCCAAACATCTCAGAATATAAAAGGAGAAATCCGCAAGCTTACAGTAAACTATCTCTTCTCACAGCCTCACATACCATAACAAGAGCTACAAATATCCCTAATTCCTTTCTGCTTTAGAGCAAGTGCTCCGGCAAAATAGTCCGCCCCTCCCTACTCCATTCTTTTGCCAGTTGCCAGATAAGCATTACAGCCAGAGATCTAGTTGGAAATTACATGAGGGCAAAAGAGCTCTTTTTGAGCACGAGAGTAGCGTAGAGAGAGAGAGAGAGAATAAAACGGAACCATCATGATAGCTCTCTGTGGAAGAAAACCTTACAAAGTTTCCGAGCTAGGTGCGTAGACGCATGTATCTGGTGAAGCCTAAGCTAGACGCATAAGCCCGGACGCAGATAGGATTCATCGGCATACTCTAATGATGTTAGTAGGGGCATAGAGAAGGGGCGGTAGTCTCAAGCCACCCCGAGGGAGACCCAAGAATGTGCCTATAGCCACCTTATAAGCCCGGGCTCCGTCCCTCACTGACGTCCTCCCGGCCTCCTCCGACCTCCGTACATGCACCCGCCCCTATCCCAATAGACTCTGACTCTATAGGGCCGGAGCGAGCTAACAGGGATAAAAAAGACGAGGGAAAATTCCTACTCTGCGGACGTCCTACATGAACAACCCCCTGAGCAAACTATGTTGTTGGTTTTGTAATGGACGCGGGAATTTGGGGCGGAGGGATTGGCGGCCAGGGACTTTCCTCCTCGCGGGACTGGATCAATGAAAAGAGGAGAGCCAGAGCTTGGTGGATGGAAAGCTATACATAAAGAGAGTCAGCTTTTTCTGCATGCTTTATACGTGTGTGTGTGTGTGTGTGTGTGTGCTCAGAATTTTTTTTCCCGATAATATTACATGCAGAGAGCGAGCGAGCTAGCGAGCGAGCGAACGAGAGAGAGAGAGAGAGAGAGAGAGCATTACGTATTTTAAGTGAAGGGAAGTCATATAGGGTATAAGAGTTTATATGCTAGAGAGAGAGAGAGAGAGAGAGAGAGAGATTTGAGAAGTAGGAATAAAGATTGACGAAGAGGAAGCCGAAGAGGTTTAGGGGGCTAGATCGACATAGTGGAGGGGCCAGAGGAGTTGTGTGCTGTGCTGCTGTTAGTGACTGTGTGCCTGAGCCCCCCTTCTAAAAGCTGTGAGAACATATCTAAACAACAAGCCTAGCCGAGGCTGCCTAGCCTTCTCTTTACTAACGTAGGCACTCCATATTAGTTTACGTCCTTTTTGCCATCCTTTATACTTATATTATATTAGTAAGAGAAGAAACTCGCAGAAGCATATTATGATATAGGCTTTTTATTATTACACAGTACAACATACACACACACCACAACAACACATCATATAATAATAATAACAACACTATAAATCTTAAATTCAATTGAAATCCGAGGAAAAGTTGAGGAAGGGATTTCGGGACAAAAGTATTCCGAAATTTTTGTGCACGACTCATTTGAAAATTGATCACAGTTGTTGGTCTCTCCAATGGCAAGTTCCTTCATTGGCTTGGGCTGATGGATGAAAAAGAAGACGCCACATAGAGAAAAAGAGGGATTCGAAAGAGACGAAAGAGACGGGGATTTGGAAAAAATTAAAAGCACGTTGATTTTGTCCAGGAGAGAGACGAGAGAGGGGAAAAAATTTAAAAAGTGAAAACAATCAAGAATTATTAGTTCGTTTCCCATTCATCTGAAAATAAAATTTAAGCAAATTTAATTTTGACGTTGTTGTTGAGTGTGAGCGGGGAGTCTAAAAAAGCATTGGTTGTATATAGTTCTGCTCTGGGAGTTCTTCTTATTTTTTTTTTTTTTTTGGTATACTTATAGTTTCTGTTAAGCTGTTGGAATCTTATTTTTGGCGTTACAGAGTCTTTTAAGTGGTTGTTGTTGAGTCTCTCCTCGGAGACTTGTATTGGATTGAAGGGTTTTGATTCTCAAATGTTTTTTTTTATTGTTCTTCCCTTGATTACAGTCAACCTGAGAGTAGTTTTGTGTTAAGGACGATTAAAGAGACGACGACGACGACGACGACGTCGACGACGAAGAAGAAGAAGAAAA
Organism: Allacma fusca; assembly: GCA_947179485.1. Lineage (NCBI taxonomy): Eukaryota > Metazoa > Arthropoda > Collembola > Symphypleona > Sminthuridae > Allacma > Allacma fusca. Next base: position 15,860,675 of record OX359248.1, on the reverse strand, counting down.
AGAGCTGATAGAGAGCGGTCGGGGAAACTTGTCAAGTTCAAGTTTGATTGAGTTTTTAGTGGCACACTCACTACTACTACACTTTAAGCTTCTCAGGTTTATACAATTTTAAGGGACATCGAAGAGAAAAAGTAGGTACAGAGCTTCTGTTTAATCGAGTTCTCCTCGAGGTAAGCAATTGATACTTTTCTTTGTTAAATTTATATTTTTTTTTTGGAGAGAGAGAGAGAGAGAGAGGAATGTTCATGAATGCATTAGGTGATGTAAATTAGCAGGTTGGTGGTTGGGGATTTGTGTGGAGATTGGAAGGATATTTTAATTAGTACTGTTAGTAAATCACTGTGAGGTGGGTATATATGGGTTGTGGTGTGTGTGTGTGTGTGTGTGTGTTGTGGAGAGTCTTATTAGTAGCTGTGTCTGTATATAGTAGTTTACTGCGGGATGGTGGGATATTTGGGGTTGTTGATCATTTGAATTTTGAAACTTGAAGGATATTTATTCATATCATGATTTTGATTTGGAGGCAAAATGTTTCGAGTGTTTCATTCGACCGCGCATTATACATGCACGCGGAGGACGACCACTACTTGTGTAGCAGGAGACCAAGTAGTGCACTTTTGCCATTATAAGTAGTATTATTATATGTTAAAGGTTTATCGTACAGGACGAGAGGGTGTTTGGAGTTTTTTACTGGCTTGGGATATATTGCTGTCGGAGTCGCAATTCTAGTATTTTTCTTGTGAGGATATGCGTTCAATCATATGTGCTTTATAAAGGGAGTCATCATTGGAAGTAAATGTGCATTTCAGAGTTTCAAATGCGGGGTATACGCATTCAAGTTTTGTTTACATTTTTGTCCTAATATCATATTATATGTACTGTCTGGATGGGCTAGGACGTGGTTCTCTCACTCTTTTTACGACAGTATTTTGCAGTTTCTTTTCATATCCTCCTCTCCCATGTATATATATAAATATATTCCGTTGCATAGCCTTTTTTTTTGTTCCGAGGAACATCATCACATGAGTGCAAGTAAGAACGGGATTTGAGGTATATGAGTTTACCCAACTTGTAACTTTTACTACTAGTATAGATGCTGTACTACTACGGCTACTACTTTTACTCTCGTAGCGCACTTTTTTTTTTGGGTATATGAGACAAACTTGAAAATGAGATAGAATTTTTTCGTCAGAAGCGTGCACATCCTTCCCTATTATGCTGATACTCATACGCATGCAGACGCAGAGCGTAAAGCTATTATTCAAATGTATTTATGTCTTACTTTGATACATGCGGATTAGCGGTTTAGGAATTGCTTAAAGTGCATCTCGTTTTACATAATGTGGCTTTTTCATGTATTGTTGTTTACTATGTAGTTACTACACACTGCACCGAGAGTGGGCTTTTAGTGACGATGTATATCATGAGTAGTTTCCTTTGATGCTCTTCATATACAAGTATACACTGTCGAGTTTGCGACTGTGATGTGCAATTGTAAAGTTATTTCATTCATTGATACGGTTTCGCGTAGTACTACTACCACCACTACCACCCTGCTACTATGTATATGAGCACTATGAAGCACACGGAGCTGGGACTGGGAGAGTATCTGACGAGTATGAGTCGAGAAGAGTACAATCGATATGTACTCGGTTTTCATTTCAATGATGTTCCTTATGTAAGGTACTCCTTTATTTGTCAGCTGTGAGGATGGCTTTGAACTTTTTTCTCAGAAATCTCCTTTCAAAGCAGCGGTTTAAACACAAGGTGCATTCTTCTGGGTACAAACATGCTCCACGAAAGAATCAAGGGAATGAAACAAGTTTACATTGCAGTTGTTGCTGAAACTATTGGATAGGTTGGGGACGGATTACATTAGATTGCATAATTTATGAAGTGATTAAATTACTTTAAAATTTATACCTACTGTGTTGTGGGTTGTGGGCTCTCTATTTTTACGCCTGGATGCATGAACCGGGAGTTGTTGTAGGTTTTAGGATTTGGGTGTAGGGAGTATTTGATCTGTGATTGGATGTTGTGAAAATATCAGATTGATGATTGATGTAGAATATGATAATATGAATATGTAAATCGTACATAAATATCATGTGCGTTGATGTTATTTGGAAAAATTATGGGATATTAATTGTAAGATTTGATTTAAGGTTTGATTAAAATTTGCTAGACCGAGGGGAGCAGTTAACACACTAGACATTATGAACATAAATGGTCCACCAATAATGGACATGTCAATGAATCCGAATGGCTACCACCAGCCTTATTTACCACCGACAATGATGCCCCCACCCCCACCTCAACATTCAGCACCTCCACATCATAGTGAAGGTGGTGGGGGGATGGCGGTAGGCCCACCTCAACAACAGCCACCTCCAGCCCACCCGCCTCAACAGCAGGCACAGAGTCAGAGTGCTCCGGGCACGAGCGGGGTTTCAGGTCAAGGAACAAATTCCAATCAGGGCAGTACGAGTGGCGGTGAGAGCACTTCGGGTATGACAGGTCATGGAGCTGGGAGCGGTACTGAAGGACCCAATACGCCTCAAAAAAATTCACAAAAAAAGTCTTGGCCGAAGAAGAAAGTGTATAAGAAGCCTGATCCAAATGCACCGAAGCAGCGTCGATTTTCCGGTAAGTTTGGAGATGGATGGAGCTTTTGGTTTTAATTGAAAGATCTTCATGGTTGGTTGCCCCAAGAGTCCTTCCGAGAATTATTTTCCATACAAGTTGCAAAAGCAAACAAGTTAAAATCGTTTCAGGAACCGGAATGCCTCCTGGCCCTGGCTCTTAAAGTTAATGATGCTTAAGTGTAACATCCATGAAATGAATCCCCATTGCAATGATGCAATTAAAACCATAATATTACAATTATAACTAAATACTTAAATTACATGTAAAACTAATCACTCATACTCATCTCTTTCCCATTCAGGTTATTACGTGTACATGCGAGAACGGCGTGACCAGTTGCGATCTATGTATCCGGAGATGCCTTTTTATGAGATTATTCGGCAGTTGGCACAAGAGTGGAACAACATGGATCGTGACATCAAACAAGTAATTTTTTAATTTCCTTTTTTTCTCTGACTTGAATAATTACAGAAATGAGTTTGCTCGACAACAAGCATCGACTTAGTTGCCGCTTTATCCGAAAAGATTATTAGGGCTAAACCATGCATCAACTACCATATCGACGGAAGTAATTCGGAGTCCATGTGTTTTATGTATTTAAGTGTTATAAGCCTGATTATAATTTGACATTAACGTTTCCATCAGTCTATCCTTGTTTTTCATTCAATTTGGAAGAAAAAGTACACACATGGTTAATGCTGATATGTATGTGGCGTTGGGGTCCTCCGTTGACGATAAGATTAACCCAGAGTAAAGACTTTCTTTATCGATAACTGCCTCTACCTTCAGTAAAGCAGCCAGTGTGTGTATGGTGTTGTAGAGATGGGAAACTGCTGAATTGAACGTGCTGCTGGAGAAGTCGCAACGCAATACGAACACAATTTGCTATAGAGTTCACCAGTGGGCGTCTCAAGTCTGTATACATATTGATTGATAGGCTTAGAAGTATGTATACAGTGTAACCAACTGTATGCATGTAGCTGTTTTTATATTCCCTGATTCCCTCGCACTCACATGACTATAGGCTGAAGTTTCTATACACGGAACTTAGAGTAAAATATATGGGCGGGTGCACACAAATGGATTTTTCCATACCAGAGTTTTTTTGCTAGGAGTGTAGTCGTGGTAGTGTGTGTGTGCGAGGGAGAGAAAAACGGAAGGTTGATTGGAAAGTTGAGCATGGTTCGTGGATGACTCAGAGTACGCATGGTAACTAAATGAGAGCGGGCTGTGGATGCTAGTATGTACATGGATGGTGAAAATTGTGACTGATGCTTATGGTGTTTCTCCGTTTTCTTTTTTAGAAATATTTGGACTCCGCTGAGGCAGACAAGCAGAATTATGAGCGAGAAATGAGCGCGTACAAGAAGACTGAGTCGTACAAAGCGATGAATAAGAGGAAGAGTAAGAAGAACATGGGAAATCATTCAGGTCAGCAAAGTAGCCCACTGGACATGAACATATCTGGTTCCGGTAATACCTCATTTGGCCATATGGGTTCTATCGTAGGAGGCTCGGGGATGAACATGATGAACCGGACGGGTCACTTAAACCATGACTCTGGCCTGGAGATCCCCATCTTTACGGAGGAGTTTCTCGACCATAACAAAGGTGTGTCGTTGAATTTGACCCGTTAAAAGTCTACTACACTGTGAGTCTTGTGATTGCTGAGTGACCGATCATCGGATGCGTCCCAAGAAATGTCGAATTTGTTGAAATGATGTTTACAGCTTTTGACATGCCATGATGACAATAATGATGATATGTAATGTGTTGATAATTGTGTGGAGTAATCGTCCAATGCTTTTAGTCCATTATAGAGGCTAGTCAAATGGGAGGCTTGTAGTATTTTCTGGCCGGTATGAAGTTATCAAAATAGTGCTGTAGTTTTAGTTTAGTCCTCCGTCTCCCGGCTTAATTCTTTCGATCGATTATTTGCAAGTAGTTATTGTAGAGTCCATGGAATTTGGACATATTTAAGTATTTATGTTGTTTATTTGGAGCTTTTCTGTCGAAAATTATTTTGTACGTGTGCATTGCTACGAGTGTTTGCCGTGTGGTTATGTGTCCCTCTTATCACATGCAATGTGTTTCTGTGTGTTATTGTGTGACGAGTGTTATCATTATGGTAGGTATGGTAAGCCATTTATCTCTTGATTGTTTATGTATGTATGTAATACGTACCACTTTTTTGTACAACAAGTTAATTATATCATCAAAACACTCACACACCTGACGACGACGACCGATGCAGATGGATTTTCATTCAGCAGGAGCCGAAGCATCAGCGTCTAAATTCTTACATTTTTTTCATAAATGTATAGATTAGATAAACTAGTGCGAAAAATACATTCTCGTAGTTTGTAGGTGAGGTTTTTGTGAATGTAATCAATGAAAAGGAGATATTTTGTGTCTAAATACTTCACATATGTACTGTGAAGTGTTATTGCTGCCAGTTTTGGATTCACAGACGCATTATTCGCGTGTGTGTAAGTATCACACCGAGTATTACTATTATGATGACGATGATTATGGCTGGTGATTATAGAGTTTATGTACGAGAGAACCGGTTTTATCTATCTGTAATAGCGTAACTCTCGTCTACTGTCAGTGTACTTATAACACTATTTTTATTACTACTACCACCGTCGTGGAGTAAATTGTATTTAAGTTGCTGCATATAGCAAATACGTTGCAATGTTAATGTAGTATGTATGTCTTAACGGAATAGTTACGTATGTATGTTTTTTGTTTCGAATTTTATTTGATGGACATTTGAATGAGGATGAAGATGATGATAGTGATATCATGCTGTATGTAGTAGTATCTGGCAATGTATGAATGTATTTATGTGTGTGTATGTGTCATAATGCTGGAAAAGTATGGTCATTGTTTTAAGCTAATACTTTGTTTGTTCTTTTTCTCTTTTCACCGATTACAGCCAGAGAATTGGAATTGCGAGCCCTGAGAAAAACAGTAGCGGAGTGTGAGGAGCAAAATGCAACTTTACAGAAGCACGTGGAGCAAATGCAAGCTGAGATTGAGAGGATGGAACATGAGATGAGACAGCAAAAGCTTCAAAACGAAATGTTGAGTCAAAATTTGAACCGACTGCGAAGTGTCTTGGCCTCGAGCTTTGCTTCGCTGCCACTGCCCGGGACTCATGAACCCCCCAATATACATACGATTGACAAGTATATGAATGAAGTGAAGGCCATGCAAGAGGCTAACTCGGTTCATTTCGCTCCATTCCTCAACAGAGTCAAGGACATCATCAGCAGGCTTGAGTTATGATTACCTAAAACTTCATATGACCAGTCTGACGGACTAACAACGCCAGAACAGATCATAATCTAAGAGAGGAATTTGGAAGAAATAAATATTGTTTTTTCTGTCTTTTTTTTTGTTTTTTTTTGTTTTTTGTTTTTTTCACAAAGTAATAATGGTAGCGAAGTAGTAAATAATATTATGTTCAATAGAATTAAAAATAATTATTTTCAATCATGAAAGATATTTTTAAGTGAAAATCTATACAACAAACCAAATATGATTAAGTTTGAACAACAGTGTTTTTCAGGGGTCAGTAAAATGGCCGTATTTAACAATGTACTTAGAGTTTAAAAATCACGTAAACACGGATCATAACTATTACTACTACATATATTTAAAACGAAGAAAGATATACTTAAAACCAAACATGATTTGCATTGACGTTTATTTTTGAGTTATAGCCATGATGAGTTGTAATTTATTTAGGATTTCAAGTATATATTAATAATTAATATAGCTGAAAATCCCAAAGTACACATTTAATTTTAAGCAGATGAATATACCTACACTAATTAACAACCACAAACCATATATTGTTCTGTTCCAAGTTCAAAAGTTAGCCGATACAGTAGCTTTTTGGTAATTATTATATAACATATAATCACATCAAAGTGTGTCATTTCCTCCGTTATATTTACTTGATAAATACAAAACAAAAAGTAAAGGGTTTTAGTAGAAAAGAAAGGCATTTACTTTGCAATATTATACTGAAAAATATCCAAATATTAAGTTACATAGTTTTAATATATATACATTCTAGCTAATAAAATGCTGTGTATATAGGTTAACTCTGTAATTGTACAAATGATTAAAAATGCAGTTTTTTCGTTTTTATTAGATTTAAAAATGAAACATAGTTGATTAAGAAGGCGGTAGTAGTTGAAGAAGATGAAGAAGATTCAGAAATTTTACAAACTAAAGTATGAAGATAGGTAAATATAATATAGTCATTGAGATTAGCGGAATCCAGATGAACATAGGAAATTGTGGCAGTTCAATTGTTGCAATTTTTGAATGAATAACTTTATTTTGTATTTTATATCAACAATAACAACAAGAAAATATATTATTAGAATTTATTTAAAGAGAAAGAAGAAAACAAAAATTTCATCAGTCGAAATATGATAAAAGAATTTATTATTACAGTAGTTATTTGTAGTAGTATGCAGGAAGAGGGGAGGGCTTTAAACCGTTTTCACTATAGCTGGAGTGACTTGTCCACACAGTGAGCAACAACAAAAAATGATTCAAATAATAACATTGTTTTATTACAAAAAAATGGAAATTTTCAATGGCTTCCGAATGTAATAAATAAAATAGTAATAATTATATGATTCCATATACAAAAGCATATACTTCCCACTGTACCACACCTTCACATCAGTTTCTAAGGAACTATTTTTCAATATACCTCTATATCAATACCTATTATTATTATTATTACTACTGTATGATGCTGTAAACTTGTAAGGGAAAGAAAAAGGAATTTATTAGAAAGAAATACCAAAGTCACTTCAGCTCTCTTCGAACTACATCTGTTTTAGTTTTGGCTATAATATTTGTCTATATTAACGTTATAATGATGAGATCATAATGTGTGCTGCTGTTGAATTCAGGAAAGAATTCAAGGGAAGAAAAATCAATCTTTTTTCAAAGCTGTGTTGTTCATTTCAACTTAAGGCGTGTTATTATAAATGAGTGAGTGAGTCATTTATAACTTGTAATAATCATTACTTTTAATGTTAGATGAAAGTTGTGGTTTAGGCGAAAAGAGTGTAATAGTAGAAAAAGCAAGGAGATTGTTGAAGAATGGATTATAAATTAATTAATATGTGTAATTGTTTTTTCATTCTTTTCGGCTTGAAGTCTGTGTTGAGTGCGAGAGAGTTGTAGCTGATCATTTCCTGTTTTTGTTAATCAATAGATTTAAAATCTATTCTTGTTTCCTGTTGTTAAAACTACGTGTACACAATAATTTTCTATAATTATTGGTAAGATATGTGTGTATTTGTCTTTAATGCATTTACTAATACTAATAAAATATTTAATTTAAGACATGACATAAGCCTTACATTTTTGCTTTCCTGTTTCCTTTCCCTCTCTTTCTCTCAAATGTTATGCTTCTGTTGTTTGGTTTGATGTAAGCTAGGTAAATAAATTTAGTACTAGGTAATAATAACAATAATGTATAATCATGGAAATAAACAACTTGTTAACGATATACCTCTGTAGATTTTTCTATAGGTACATATGATTGCATATAATAATGATAGTAATAATATTAAAATTCTTTGTATGTTGTGTACAAACTAGATGATACAAGTCTTTAGGTGTTAGGACATATTGTTTTAAGTATTCTATAATTAATTACACACCCAATTATACTATAGTGTAATGTAGATAAGTTTCCATTATTGATGCTAATTTTATGTGTAATAGATGATGGCTAAGGAAATAAGTACGATAATGTCAAAGTCTATTCATCTATTTGACATGATTATTATTACATTTGTAGATTTGACTTTGTGCAACAATATCATATTTAAACAGGATATGAAATAGCAACTTAAACTTTAATAAGTAATGTCTGCAGACAAACACATTTTACATACATATGTACGCATACCCACGAATCAGTTCTTTTTTCCTCCCTGTTTTCTTCCATTTGTCAATGTTACTATGATGTAATAATGCATTTTATTTGATGCAAAAACATATTTCGAGTACGACTTTCCTTTTTTGTGTGTCCAGCTGCAAGGAAAATAACTTAAAAAACTGTAAAGACAATTCATTACATTGTTGTAGGTATGGTGCACAAAAACTACATTAAAACGGGAGTGTATGTAGCGTATGTATACAACAATAAAAATGTGCTTCAAAGTTTACAAAAGTACCGATGCTCTGAGCTCTTTTAATTCATATATTTATACATATACTAAAAATATTAGGTACATGGTATGTTTTCTTGCAACCATTTACTTCCATACCAACCATATATAACCATACCATATATCCATGACTCACAATAGCTCACAGCAAGCCTGAACATTCATATCCGTCATTTCTTTGATGTAGGGCAATTTACCATTGACCTTCAGCTGACTGCTAGCCAATTCTGCGAAGACTTAGTCCTACTAAAGTTCTACCCCAAGGGCAGCTTTATCACCTCCAGATAATCCAAATGATGTCTATAGATACATACTTTCGAAAGTTTTAGGGAAAGAAGCAATTTCTAGCTACCTCAAAAATAGTTTTAGAGTTTGGGATAAGAACTAAAAAAGCTTACCGGATCGTTGACCGCAGGGCTGCATGGTGAAAGTAAGATTGGAGGTCCAGGGTGAAGTTCAGCCCTCATTTTTTTAGAAGATCATTACACACCTCTGATCCTCTGAGACATCAACTAAGCAACTAGCCATAGGACTGTTGGTGTTCACCTTCTAGTATTTTGTCCGAATTCGAAATATCATGGAAATTTTGATTTTCTGCTTTGGGCTCGTGGTCCTGGGTAATTTTTAAATTTTATTCTCTAACTTGATTCTTCCACGTACATAATACTTTCTCATTTGTACATATTATACTTATATCTAAATAATTATCATTTAATGTAAATCCTATGAATATTTTTCTGATTCCTAACTGGAGTTTCAGTAAGTGGGAAAGTAACTGAATATTTATATAAATTGTCTTTTAGGTTCCCAAGGAGCTCATTGCTTCTTACCCAGTTTCCCTTCTGCAAGTCTTGCAGCTAATCCTGCATATAGTAGTTACCTGAATTTCACTCTGGATGAAGACAGAATAGTCGGTGGGGAAGAAGCTAAAGAAGGTCAATTTAAGTACCAGGCATCTCTCCAGCGAAGGACCAGCTCAGGATACTCGCATTATTGTGGCGCCTCTCTAGTGTCCAGCAGTGTTGTTGTCACTGCAGCTCATTGTGTTCATGGGTGAGAGTTACATATTTATTTTGGAGGTGTTCCAACTGACTTATGTTAGTAAAAAGTTAGAATTTACTAACTATTGTTGTACACAAGTACTTACCTTATATTGGTAGACTGGGTCAAATTTGTATTACTAATATTTACATTGTTCCTACATGTGCAGACGAAATGCTGGGGCCATGCAGGTATTACTTGGAAGTCTTTATGTCTCGGGACCTCAAGCAGCCAGAGGATCTCGCTACAATGTATCACGAGCAATTGTTCATGAGAATTACGTCCCGTCAACAGTTGCCAACGATATTGCTTTACTTTTGGTAAGATTGATTTACACAGTTGGAAATGTTAGTTTATTTATGGGGACTACAGGATGTATAAATAAAACGATATTTTTGGGAACAGTTATCGGAACCAGTGTTAAAAAAGGAAAATATTGAGCCTGTGCTTGTCCCCACATTTAATGCGGAGTTAGATGAGAAAACTGATTGCATTGTGAGTGGTTGGGGTGTTCAAGAGGAAGGGGGTCGTGTTGCAAGAACCCTGCGTTACGTCAATGTTCCAATAGTGAGTGACACGGAATGTAAGCTCGATTACAGTAACCAAGAGATCACGGAGAGCATGATCTGCGCTGGCTTGACACAAGGAGGAAAAGATTCTTGTCAGGTATGAATTTCACTACAACAAAATTTTTACATGAGATAACATAATTGTACTTATAAAGTACATATTTAAAACGGCGGAGGATTATTATTCACTGGATATGGTTTGATTTGAATTGGACGTTGACACTATTTGTTACAGGGCGATAGCGGCGGACCACTGGTTAGTAATGGACGCTTAGTAGGGATAGTCTCCTGGGGCTATGGATGTGCCCGCCCGGGTTATCCAGGTGTTTACACTAAAGTTTCTCTATTTGCCCCATGGATAGCTACAAGAATGGCTACGTTGTAAAATGATTCAAATGATTCGGCAGTTTAAAATTTTTTCAACCTTGTTTTGAGTTTTGTTAACCTCAATTTCAATAAATAAGCTGACAGTGGCGTCTGATACTATTTTTGGAAGACCACAAGGAAGCATTTCATACCTGTAGATGTTAATATCCCTTCTATTAAACAGATTTCTAGTAGGACAAATATCTAGTTATAGGTATTAGCATTGCTGGCTTCAATGCTATTTTTGAGACGCCAGATTGTTTACTTTGTAAGAGCATTCTTATATAATATTTTTGATACTTTTAGTAATTCTTTTATACTGACTGTACTGGAGTAAGATATACAATAAATTATGGTAATGTATCTAAATATGTAGTAATTACAGTATACTAACTACGTTTGTATAAGCGTTTCATACTTGTTTGAATAAAAAAAAGGCTATTCACCACAAACTTGGGGTGATGCGACATTACATTTATTGATGGTGCCACCAAAACTGCAATATAGTTGGAGTGTTATGGGACAGTATAAATAATTCATCCTTCCTGTATACATCAAGCATAAGCACCTTTAGTAACATTGCACTACTATGGTCCTAGAGATAAAATAATGTTTCAGGTTTAAAATATTTTCAACAGCTATTTTGCATTAAAGCTTCATGAGTAATAATTTGCATAGATTCTTTTTCACCGACGTTAAAAAACATCATCTTTGTTTCTCGTATGAATCAAAATATTCCCGCTGGCTTTATGCTGTAAAACATTTCCGGACTACATAAAATATATCATAAGAATGTTCAAGCTCTAAAAACTGTAAAAATTTTATGCATAAATTGAATGGAAGGCAGTTCTAGGAATAAATATAAATTCTATTGTAATTTTTCTTAGGTCCTAGAAACCCTTGAAACGGCTTAAATATTAACAGTAGAAATAGTTGTAGGGCATATTTATAATTATTATTATTGTGAGTGATACGAACACACCTGTATATACAAATGTAAGTACATTTTACTTAACACTCTCCTAGTCGGGGAAAAAGTCCTTTGTAACAGTTAAATTAGCTCCACTTCATTAGAAAAATGTGGAGCCCCAGGGTCAAGGTTATAATTAACATTTTCTACCTGGCCAAAGGGTAAATTTGGGCAAAGGAAGTGAGAAGGTGTAAATTCCAAACTAATCAGGTTGAAGAAGGGCACAAAGTGTGAGCATTAGGAAGTTGCTGGAAAAGGAGGAGGGGAATGGAAAAGTTCCTCTCGGAAGAAGCATTTTTACAGTTTTTTGTTGTTGATAAGTCTCCGCAGACGCCATTTTCAGTACAGTGAATATATCATTTACTTTTTATCCTTTTGCCAAAATGGATATATTTCGTGTCATCAAAGCTTTACTCGCTGTGTGTATTTTAGCCTTCATTTTTGGCACAGGTTGGTTCAATCTTATTTTATTACTTGCATTCTATGGGATTGAAACACTTTTTGAAACAAAAATAATTAAATAAATACTCATTGAAATCTTCGTGTTACAGATTCATTTTTTGTCTACGCTTACGAGCCGCGTCTACCAGCGACCCTACAAGACAGTGAGTTAAAGGAGCATTTAATTTGGAAAGTAAATGCTGTTGACGATAGCCGTATTGTTGGAGGGAAACCTGCCGTTAATGGAGAGTTTCCTTACCAGGCATCCCTCCAAAAAATTTCCTTATTTGGAATTAAAACACATTTTTGCGGAGGTGCACTAGCATCTTCTACTTGCATCGTAACAGCGGCTCACTGCATAGAAGGGTACGTATACATGCACACGAATCTAATTATACATAGTGTCAAAAGAAAAATTATTTGTCTTTTTTCTACTCACATTTTCCAATCTCCATTTTCTGTTTGCATGCAATATTTTTGCTTTGAAATGCTTGACGATTATTGACTCATAAGATTATTTCTTTATTTAATAACAGGCGAAGCGAATCCGACATTGCAATTAGAGTTGGTTCCAATACCCTGCGTCCAGACACGGGTTCCAAAGAGATGACCCCCAAGAAGCTAATTTTACATCCGCAATACAATGCTCATACTATCCAACATGATATAGGGGTTATCAAGGTAAAGTCCAACTCCATCAGACCCTGTGAATATTTTTGTTATACTAATTATCATTGCTGCTCGTAAACACAAAGTAACGGTAAAATCATTACAGTTGAAGTCACCAGTCAACTTCAGGGTCAACATTAACAGAGTACCTTTGCCTGTTTTCAAATCGGACATTGATGTTGATTCTGAATGTCTCATTAGTGGCTGGGGATCTACGAAAGAAGGTGGGACCACGTCCAGATCTCTTATGTATGCCACAGTCCCGATAATTGCTGATGACAGGTGCAAGGAATTTTATGGGAAGAATGAAATATTCGAAACCATGGTTTGCGCCGGCTATCGCCAGGGTGGTACTGACTCCTGTCAGGTATTAAAAAATCACAACGCTTCGAAATTCCACAATGTATGTAATTAACTAACCTGAATATCTGTAAAATGTGATGGTGATCTCTTTTATTACAGGGTGACTCTGGGGGCCCTTTAGTTTGCAATGGAGAACTAACTGGGATCGTTTCCTGGGGCGTCGGTTGCGCAAGACCAAGCTACCCGGGCGTATACACCCAAGTCTCATACTACACCAAATGGATCGAATCTTTAGGCTGCTTTGACTACGTTGCTCCCGAAGCGGAAGAAGTCGCGAGCAACAATAACTCTTTTTTTACATTTCCATTCTTCTGGCCATGAAGAACTGGATGGGACTTTATCGATTTAAGCTAGGGTTAAAAACAAGAACATTGTTTTTAAAATACTATTTTGACAGAACTTTTAACAGAACTGTTAGGTTTGCCAAGATTTCCGTGCATGAAATATGAGCTCAGAACATTCACATGTAAACTCTCACCTTTGTAAATATTCAATAAACACGTTATAAACTGGTTACTACTAATATTATCATTACTATTCATAATTTGAGCACCAAAGTTTGCCCCATTATTATTACCGGCACTGCTGCTATCACTTCTCAAATCCCCACGCTCCGACACCTCATTTAATTACATCCCATCTTGATATCCAGTTGCATCATCCTGACATCCAGTTACTGCCCTTCTTGATATCAATTACTACGATTTCTAGAATTAACTCATATTTGATGCGAATTTGATGGTATTAAGTCCGTCGATGTTTGAATTCCTGGAACGACCCATGTTACTGTTACGACACAATTGACCACCGCACGGCACAAATACTGTTCAAGTTGTCAAGAATCACCGAAGCCACTGCCGAAGTAGCCATCGATGAGTTTCCCGATTTCATTTTTTTCATCAGCATTGTTTCGTCCTGCAAGATCACAGTATAATAACACGATTAGGAACATTAATAAACACTAAACATATTCACCAAAACCTATTACGAAAAAAATCAATATACTTTATCGAGAACCTTCATTTGAGTTAATAAGTGACAAATGTTTTGTGACACATGGTACTTACACCAGGGGCAGGACAGGCTAAAAGCCTCCTCAACCGCAGTTATCCCATTATGGCGAGAATACCTTGGTATTGCCAGAAACCGTTTACTGTATTTGATTAACAATGGAAAATCATTTTTTCATAGAAGTCCGAATATTTTTTATTTTGTATGGAAATTAACAAGTAAAATTTCAGCTGACACGACAGACATGGTCTAATGTTTACCAAATTTAAGCACGGGTAGTTAAGTAAGTAAATAGTATACGCGTCAAAACATCTTCGAGTGAAGCTATCCTGGTTTCAAATTTGACCAAGTACCCGACCCAGCTTGTGCACGCTGAAAGGACGCAGCTGGTGCTGGTAGAGCCAAGATGAGTCTAGAGCATAAATTGTCTCCAGAATTATGACCAGACTAGGATAAATGTTATGTATTTGACGCCTCAAGTATTTTGGTAATTATTTCGACTTGGTATTTGGAAAGTTAAAACAAGACTATTTTGTATTCTAAAATGCAAGAAAGTGTATAAGTACTTTGTAATTTGACATTTATTAGGTGTAATGTACTGAAATAATGTAATATTTTAATAATAAAATGAATTTTTACTATATTGGAATAAATATTTTTCAAAAATTTTAGGGTGAGTATTTTCGACTTGTTTTTGGTATATTAGACTGCCGTGCTTGAGTATTTTATTTAGCATTTTAATTTAGCATATATGAAGCATGTTGCATATCAGTGTACGTTTAGAGATGTAATCCAAATTCTTGCCTATCTCCTCTTTTAAGTTGTCAGAGTTACCCCAGATTGACGAAAACCCTATCTGAGGAGCTGTTAGAAAACCAGAACTCCAAGTACCAAAGCACCATTGACCACCACACTATTATAAATCATCAGATTGAAGCAAGTGGAATTTTAACTGGACTGTAACTTACAGTTATTTGCGTATATTGCAACTTTAGCTCTATAAAGCATCTTATAGGGGTTACTCGTACCACTCGGGTTTTATAATTCGGCAATGTTTTAAATGAACCTCTTGGTGGTTCATAATTTCATAAAGCAATTGGGGGTAAATATCGGATATAAAATAACCGTCGCACTGTGTTACTATTGCGTGTTGTTAAATCCGACATGCTCACTTGGCCGATGAAGTGATAGACTGTTTCTTATGAAAGACATTCGTTATGAGGTAATTTATCGGCTCGTTTTTTATCGCCTTTGCAGTTAACTATGCGCTTGGATTGAATTCATGCCAGGTCATTGCTTGTGCGCGGATTGTTGGCTCATTACGTCATTACAACTAAACATTATTTGGTCGCGTGCTGATGCTTGAAACGTTTTATCTGAAAACAATGGTTTGGCAAGCACTAGTGCTCTTAATAGTATTTCGGGGATTCCTATTGGGCGATACTCAGAAAGCAAGGGACTTCCCTTTGTGTGTAACAGGTCTGTGGACATTTCATTAATAATAATAAACTGTTAATGGCACGTGAGAAAATTGCATGAAACTATATTTAATTCTGAATTTGAAGAATACATTTTGTTTGTTGACAAGAGCTGGAAAGTTATACTGCGTATAATTAAAGAAGGGATTTTTTTAAATAAATAGATGAATTATTTACGGAATATGCGGCTAACTTACCAGAAGGGATACGTTTCAAAAAATTTATTTCCGAATCGGCCACTAGAGACGTAAAACACATCCAGTCATCATGCGCGAAATGTGGGGTAGGAAATGTTCAGAAGGTAAATATATTTTTTTACATTGTTTTAAAATTAAATCTGTTTATCAAAAGTATTGACCCATAAACGGGATGAAAATGCGACGCTTTTTCGTTCCTAAAATTCATATTCTAAATGGTAGGTTTGGTGGGGGAGAATCAAAACCAACTTTCCACCAAAGGAGTATGCGATTATTCTATACTTACGACAATGGATTCATATTCATATCCTAACTGGAGTAAAAGTTCAAGGTGTAATTGTTCAAGCTGTTACCAATCCACTTGGAATGGCTTATGGGAATTTTGACCTGGAATTTGGTTGTAAAGACTGTGGTGAAGATATTAATTTATCTGATGCCTTACAAGGGGATGCGTTGGGTTTGAGAGACAAAGCTGCTGCCCTGCCATGTAGGAGACGAACGCACCTTCATGTTCGGGTTTGTATATATATTTATTTATTGGTACTCAAAATTTCTATAGTATTTATTTATGTCAGAAAAAATTGAAAGTTTTTTCTATTCGCATAGCATCCATACGTCTATGCTTACGCCAGCTCCATGAATCCTCGTAGTAGCTTCCATATGAATTATAACTATGTGAATATACCTTGCCGTGAGACATTGATGATACAACTGATGTACGATTCACTTATATACTTTCAAATAATGTCTTTCATTAATTTCAAAAATAGCAATATAATTTAAAGTATTATTATAACATCATAAATAATAATAAACGCGGTTTTCATAGAAAACTCTGTAAGGCCCTTGGGTATATCGGAGTATAAATCCCACATTAATCAAAAAAGTCTTTCTTTTTTCACAGGATTATGACAGTGCCGGACTTCAAACAAAATTCGGCGGACTATGTTTTTTCAGGCACTATTGATCACTACACAGGTAATCTTTTTGAAATTTCGAAAATCGTTTTATGTTATTGTTATGTTTGAAGAAGTAATCGTAACGCTGGGTGAAAAATGCTTACTATGTGCAAACTAGGGTTGGTCATATCGTTAACTTTTGAAATATCGTTAATATCGTTATCGTCCATAAATATAAACCCGATAACGATATGCTAGAACGATAAAAACGATATAAAATATAAATTCAAATAACAAGGAACTTAAGCAGTAAAAAGTATTCGATAAATACTTAATTGATTAAAAGTTACATAAGTAATAAAAATAAGTCGAAATTATGCTTCAGTTTCACTTATTCACTTTTCCAAATGATTGTTTAACCATTCCTTCTAGTGCTTGGACCAATTCAGTTCTGAATTGGAAATTTTCGGTTCAGTTCAATTCTGTTCAATTCAATTCACTACTTTTTTTTTGATTTAATTCAAGAAAGTGAATCGAATTATTCAATTCATAACTTTGAATTGAACGTTGTCCTTGAATTAAAGCTCAAACGCATCATTCTGCCCCAAATATTTTAGCAACAAACTAACCGTTTACAAACTCTCCAGATACTCCAAATAACGATTTGTTCCCTTATCTTAACTTACTTCTGTTGTACGCTTGGAAAATACTGCTGTCGTTTTTAGAAAGCGTTTTCTTTATTTTATCGGCGGAAACCGCTGTTTTCAATTTAGTTCAGAATTTTGAACTAAAATGAATTGAACTAGTTTTTACTGAACGGAATTGGGAAAAAACTGAACGGAATTGGGAAAAAACTGAACTGAATTGAACCATTCCGAACACTCCTTCCGGTTAAGATGACACTTTCTAGGGCATGAAATGCGTCAGATGGCCCCAACATGCAATTTTTGACGATTATACCTTCTTAGAACGATATTAAAATTGCACGATATATCGTGTGAAATATACGAGAATTATCGTAGCATATCGTTCCTCCAAATTGAACGATATTAGCGATAATATCGTATCGTTATATCGGTATGACCAACCCTAGTGCAAACTCTGTTTCTTTCAGATTCTCAGGATGGAATGGTAAGAAAAAGGACTTCTATTATATAGTCCTGAATATTCCGTAGGAATGAATCTCTACTTTTTGAAAGCACTTTGTTCGAAAATACACGAAGCTCTGAATAACCAAAAAACCTTTATATAATTAGCCTTACCCATATCATGTGAGCATGCACAGCCAATTGACTTGTCACGAAGAAGATTTTGCCTTTGGGTTGGTTCCTCCCTCAAATGGAATCTCTTATAGCATCCCTTACAATGAAGCATATGACAGCTGTACAACAGCAAACGAAAGTGTTTTCAATTCTGCCTACAAGGAAAAGATCTATCATTTCTCGAGATACGTTTGCAAAAACCCTCCTCCAACTCGATGTGAAGTTTTCGATAAATTAACAAGTCCAACTGTGGATGACAGGAACGCACGCTCAATTGGTCTCTTACAGTATCCACCTGGTTGTACCCAATGTACTCTTAAAAAGAATTACTTCACTGTGAAGGCTTTTTATCGCTTGGTTCCCAAAATTTACGTAAGATTTGTTTCGTGTTATTATATCTACGTTTAGGGAAAGTATAAAATTAGTCATGTAATAATGTTTGTTGTTTTAGGCCACTAGAAGGATCCACGGACTGTGTATGATTTTTGGGATGGTGGTGGCACCTGGTGTCAGTTTTCATATTGCAAGATATCTAAAAGAAACACCTGGGGATGCTTTTCTTGTCGGATGGTGGCTATGGGTTATTAAAATTAAAATATTGTGAATCCTACTTATGTTCGTTAACACATTCACCAAAGCTCAATGCGTTATTATTTTTCATTAGATTCACCTTTTCCTGACAATTGCTTCCAAAATGTCAGTATGGATTGGGTTAGGTATGACCTTAGTTGTTTAAACTTCTTTGAACTACATATTGATGTTTGCTTTGGGCAGATTTTATTTATTTTATTTTATTCAAGCCTTATCGTCAACAGTACCACTTAGGGCTGAAGGTTTTGGCCCGGCATTGGACACAATTTATGTATCCAGACCAGGTATTATAGAATGGCATGGGTTTATTGGTATCTTTGCTTTAATCGCATTTCATGTCGGTTGCCTGGTTGGGCCTTTTCGTTCCAAAACATCCAGCAGAACTGTTGTAATGTTTTTGCACAGCTTGACAGGATACGTTTCAATGGTCTTGGGGAGTAAGTAAATGTTACTCATGTTGTGTTCAGAGATGTTGGTTATTTTGCGATTAATAATTAATTCCAAGAAATCAGTCGATTATTGATTACGATCATTGATAATTTCGGAAAAATCAAAATATTAATGATGGCAATTAATACATTCTTTTAAAATTACGATTATTAATAACTAAAGAAGTATGGTCTATATTTGTGGTTCCGCTGTTATTATACATACCTCAGAAGTAGTAAAGTCAACAAACTAATCGTTACAACATACGTCGTTTATTCCAACCTTACTATTATTTTGAACCTGCGGTAACTGCGTACGATGTCGGAAGTACAGTTAGTGGTTACTTGTTATAATTATATTGTTAGTACTAAAATATAATTGACCTTGAAAAATGTACGGCTATTTATTAATCAGTAATGGCGATTTTTAAACGCTGACATCTCTGGTCACCACTACTTACAATATGCATTAATAATTTCAAGGAAAGGTTTTTATTATCATTTATTAATTATTCCAGTGGTATCAGTTATTTTTTCAACAACCTGTTACGACAATTATTTTTTTGTCCTTCTCTTGGCCGCTATTCAACTTGTTGTGTGGATTTTTGCGATGGCTCTTCAGCTAATCATGGATAGAAAGAGACGCATAATACCAGCTCGGAAATTACTACCGGTCATTGAAGCTGTGAGCGTGCAATTGAAACCTCCAAAAATTATTGTTCGACTGATTATTTTAATAGTTTTAGTTCTTAGTCATATTGCCATTTTTGTCTTAATGGTTTTATCTTCAACCTACTACGGGTTCGTGAGGAGCAGTCCATGTGCCAACTGCAAGTGGAAGTACGATGAATTTATCTTAGGTCAGAGTATAAACTCCTCTGCACCCATGCATTCAATTTATAATTGCTCGTTAAGTCATGACGTTTGGATAAATTTATAGAATAATAAATCACTTCGAAACGTCGTTTGCATACGGAAGGGCGAAGTGTGTAGTATTAGACGTAATAAGGAAGAGTTGAATTAATTTATAAGATTAATAAAGAAATGTATGTTGCAAACAATAATAATTATTAGTTTTTGTGTACCTAGTAATATTAAATAATAATTATAAATTACCCGTACCTGTGTTTTAATATGTAGTGATATCAACCTGGGATGATAGAGAGCGCCATTAGAATTGCATACAGTCAGCTTGGTGTTTTCGTTTAAATATTTTATGCATTTTAATTACTCCAAAAAAAGTCCGACTTCACCGATTTTTGCTGACGACCCCGCCAGTCAAATTTTCGGAAATTTTCCGACTGCGACGAGTTTCCCCAGCAACCCCGCCAAGGAAAATTCGAAAAAAGTCCGACTTCACCGATTTTTGCTGACGACCCCGCGAGTGAGTATACCTATTTCGTAGGCTAGGTTTCAAGTGTACATATATTCTTGCACCCTATTTTGCCTACAAGCCTCTTTAATAAAATCCTCGCAACTTATAAATAGCCTACAAATAGGCCTATATGTAGGATAGGAGGAAATTTTTGAGGCATAGGTAAATAGAAGATAAAAAGAACTTTATCACTTTGCATAAGATTAATGTCTATTGATTTATTGAGAGAGCTTTATTTTCCTTCATTTAGTCCAGGGGATCTGAAGTTATGCATAAATATATGTATATTTGAAGGGTCCGGTCAGCGGTCGAATTTTTGTGGGAAGACGGGAAGATTCTTCCCAGGGAAAAATATTTCTGGCAGGGAAAATCTCAAAGGGAAGGTTTTTTTTGCGATTAGGAATTTTTAAAATCGTTGACCTTTTTGATTTTCAATTTTTTTGACGTGTTTCAGGGAAATTTGTTAAGCAAACAGGGATTTTTTGGACTAGTTGGCCTAATTCGGCAGGTATTTCACGTCTTGTAAGGGATTTCTTTTGCCAACAGGGATTTTGAAAATCGTTGACCTTTTTTTAGCAGGGATTTTTGAAATTGTTGAGGACCTACCAGCAGGGAGATAATAGCCAGCAGGGAAATTCAGAAATGATCTTCCAGGGAGATTTACAAAAATCCGACCCCTGGGTCCGGTAAGCGCATATATGTATATGTGACTGCTTGCTGCACGAACTTTGAACAAACTTTTCGCTCCACAAAAAAATTAAATAGCTGCTGATCGATGTAAGTAAACCTATCTTCATAAAAATCGGATTCCGGTTCTGACTATAAGATAACAATAGAATGAACCGTCATGGTTGGTACTGTTATTATCTGCATAGTTGTTATTAGATAATGAAAATAATAATTAAATTCGCAAATTAGGGTGTTTCGTAAGGTATGGTGGGATTTTATAGTTTAGCCGGGGTCGGAAAAATTCAAGAAAGGATTCACTGTTTCCCCCTTTGGTAATAGCCTGCTGTTGAACACTGAAACCGCTTTTCAATAGCTTCCTTGTCCTATATCGTATTTCGGCTCTCTCTGTAACATTTTCATTCAAATAATTAGCTTGATTTCGAAATTGCATTCCTTACAACCAGACATGATTCCTACAGTGACGTCCCGTGATGACCCTGTGACGTCACAACAGTGTCCCCTCAGGCTATATTTCAGAAATACCTGTTTATTACTTGTTTAAGGCAAAACCGAAGACGCAAATGTGTTCCATATAATACCAGGAGAGTAACTTAAATTAATTTTTAGGGCCCATTCGGGTAACAGGATACCAGGCTTAGTTTAGCATGGTTAAATGACGATTACTGCCGTTTGTGTTGGCCAATTAGAACCAAACAAAATGCAAATCCACTTAAGGCTTATAGTATGTGGCTTTACTGTTAACACAAATATCCGGCGGGTACTGTAACCGGGTGAACGTGTCCTGGAATAATTATTATTACTGGATGTTATTATATTTATTCTTGGACTCATTCTTGGTCTCTCTAATGATGTTGTTATTTTCTTTAAGTTGAAGTGACGGAAAACAAAGAAAAGCATAATTTACTTGTACTTGAGGCTCTCGTTACGGCAGACTTCAATATATAATACTTTAGTTCTGATAAAGAAAGACTTAGCCACCTTACCAGTACTAGCCTTTCTTGTAAACACAGTTTGGTTACCAGATTGGATTCTGATGGAAGAAAATATTTCTTCATATTTCGAAGTATAAACCCCTAAAACGATCTAGTCGGAATGTAATTGCGCATGTACATATGTATACCTCATGACTCTTGATAGATGATAAATTGTACCATTAGAATATGCAAAATCACATGCCCGACTTTGGATGACTACACATATTAAAACTTTCAACGTGACCAGTTCCTTTAAATGTTTATATCCGTTTTTCTCTTTTGTATTTCACTCGTTTTCAAGTTCTCAAATACATACATAGAAGTAATTCATGTGTGAACTATACAATTTGAAGAATAAAAGCGTTATATGGAGTACTCTTACTTCTGACATCCCGGCAAACACATTTAAATGTCAGTTCGATTATTTCAAAACTTCCTTTGGAGAAAGCTGACTTGGAATTTATCTTTCCAGGAATTATGTGATCTGTTACATTTAACAAAATTTAATTCCCGAATCATTCTACGACAAAATTTAGTAATAAACATAGCACACAACCTTGCTTTTATGAGAGCCGAGACGTGACACCACTAATTGTGAGTAACTTCACATTTCATAAACTAACAATAAGCATTATCCGATCAAAATTGGCTTCATAGTATTTGTCCAGTTGAGTTTACCTGGTTTAAAAAAAAGAAAACCCACATTTTATTTATGTTTGGGTTCAATATGATGGTTGGTAAAGACACGCAATCATGTTTTACATTGATACGATGGGTTCGTTTTAATATAAGGATCTTTACATGCCGTATATGTATGTGTGTATGAGATCAGTGATGATGCGGCATGAATCTTGTTTGTAAGTGTACATCCAGGGTGACCGGGATTGCCATACACCGTACTAGACTTTATGTACATGAGTGTCTCCATATATTTGAGCCCCCCCCGTTTTTAGCAAACGTTATTTCAAAAATTTGCTTCTTCAATCGGTGTCAATTTTTCAGCTCACAAGGCCCAAAATCGTTAAGCAAGTCGAGAATCTTTGAATAAAATCGCAGGACAATCTTTGGTCATTCGTCAAATGGTAGCCGCCAATAAAATGATGAGATAATGTAAATAACTTAATTCAGAAAAAGTTGGTTTAGTTATTTGGAAATTATGTTATATTTTAGATATTAACTACATAGGTACACATCTTACAGTAAATTAGTTTTCTTTTTCCAACAAAATTACCCGCACCAATATGACGCTTCAGCGAGGGAAGCTGCTGAATTTCATTATTCTTTATTTACTTCTTAGCAATCAAGTGCAAGGAAAAATATCTCTCACATTTAAAAGTGTCAGCCTTGATATGGCGGTTGTAATCACCAACGAACTCAATCATTGCATGTTGAGAATTGTGACGGTCAATAATCATCACATGGTTGATTATTCCACAATCAAAGAACCAATTCAGTTACTAGACACGCCTATATCTCAATACTGGAATGCAGAGAATCCTATCATACATCCAAAGCTATTCACAAATAGCAGGTATTTGAGATGTTACGCGAGATTGCTATTAACCCGTACATCCGATCTGGAACTAAACGGAAGCGTCAAAATTAAATTGTTTACGGTGTTCCAAAAGGAAATGATATTAACTAACTTGCAAAAGCTCGTTTCCAAAATTCATCCTCAGTACGAGCTCTTCTTTACTGACAGGATCCGATCCATACAGGATGATCTTAACGTTAAACTCTCATCCTACTGGACGGGACTGAAGTCCCTGGCAAGTGCCTTTATCCTAAAGTATGTCCAAAATGACGGACGGATTCAAGAGGGATGGTTTATTTGTGCATACTGCTTTCCAACTGAACCAAAACGAGTGAAAAGCTACCGTTTTGACTGTGAAAATACTGGAAACATCTGTTACTACAGCATGATGGATACCTGTCAAATAGCTACTGATAAAGGCAGAAAAATTCGCTAGACTGTGGATTTGAAGTCTGACAGTATCAGTAGAAGCATCCTAACATGTATTTTCGACAAGAAAAATTATTCGAATGCTGAAAGGAGTAAAGACATTGTAGATTATCATGCTATAACACCAGAGATCCTTCAAAGTAGTGCGGAATCAACCGCCGCAATGATTTATGCAAAGGCATTGCAATCCTTAAGCCCATGGACATTTTTTCCTGCGATTGACACGTACGACTTTGAGTTCATTACCGCTGAAGGTGTGCAAAAAATAAACACCGTATTTATAGCATACTTAACCCCTCTTCAGCTTTGGGTATGGATATTTCTGGCGCTAGCCATAGCAGTTATTTCTACGGTGGTTGTAGTGGTTAATTCCTGCTTTAGAATTTCCGGCTTCCTCCAGATAGGCATACAGATGGCTTTATGGCTCTGTGCAACTTTATTGGAAAAACCCTTTAGGGAGTATCCCACTGTCCTGAGGAACGACATGGCCAATAAAAGGATATTTTTGAGATTTGTAACGTAGTTACTTTTCCCTGGCTACTAATAGATTAGGATGATTGATGTAAATAACTTAAATAATTGTTAAATCACTTTCCTAAATTGTGATTATTATTAAATTAGTTTAATCTACCAATCAGTTTGTATTTCCAAAAGTATAAAAAGGAGGACTGTTTAATATTAAGGCTCAGTCTCTCCTGAGAGTTGGGGTCGTCTCTGACTTGATTGAGAGCTGACTAAAGATGGGGATTCCCTGTCAAGTCTATTTGTAATTGATGTAATAGTGTTTCAAATTGTGAATAAAGAGTTGGAGAGTATATGAAGAGTGGTATTGAAGTAGTATTGAGCCATATAACTATTCATGCTACAGATTTTACAAAACAATTTTCGGGCTATGGTTACTGGCAGGACTGATCATCACAAATGGATACAAGAGCCTGGTGAAAGGGTTTGTTTTTTTCAAAGCGGACAGTGCAAGGTTGAACATTTTTTTAATGTAAAGTACATGTAATGTACATACATGTATTTCGAATGTCGTGGTCAACCCTCACACCAATTTTGATTGGTGTAGGACCAATTATGTAAAACATATAATAAGAAATAAGTGGGACTATTTGGCGTGGCGGAAGAACGAACGCGGAGCTGCGCCATGCGGTTGTTTGTGTACATGTAAGGGCTGCATACTCGTTACGCTGCACGACAGCGCGCCTCTCGTCTCCACAAGACAATCCTACGTGCGTACGTATAAATACACTTGCATGGACCCTTATGTGTATATGTATATGAATTACCCGTTTCGGTTTTTCTCGATTTTGAAGACGGGCCCACTCTAATGTGACACATTTTTAAATTTTAAATTGTGGTACCAATGCAGTCTCGTCGTTTAAGCTTCTAAAAATGATCACATTAGAGTGGGCCCGTAGTGAAAAAAAATCTTGAATGTGAACAAATTTACATTGTAATTTTTCTGAAAAAACCGAAATATTAATGCCTTGATCCGGAAAAAAATCGTGAGGTGACCTTCCTTTGCGACAAAAAATTTAAGATAGGCAGTTTGTCTTTGAATATTAAATTATGGGTGTAAAAAATTACTTTAGTTTTCGGGTTTTTTCGGTTTTTTAACCTTCAAACGCGTTTTTACAAAAAAAAATTTTGTGTACAATTTTTTTCACATCCCTCTGCATTGAAGTACTTATACGAAAATATTGTTTAAAAAAGTCCGCTTTGAAAAAAACAAACCCGAAAGCCAATTTCTCGGTATCGTTTCCGTTTACAAGTAAATATCAATCATTGAGTGATTTAAAAGGATTTAAATATTATAAATACTTCAATGGAGTTGTGCAACAATACGGGTCGGTTTTTGAAGGTAGCTAGACTGGATAATTGGGATGATTACGACAGGGAGTTGAGGCGATTTCCGGAAGAAAATAAAAACATCAACTTGTACAATTATTGGATTAATTTAAGGGATTCCTGGTGGAATCAGTTTAATAGATTTCGTGATCGGGATGCACAGTCCAAACATGTGGAATTTAGTGAAAAATTGATTAATTATTAGCATTTTTGTGAAGACCAGTTAAATGGTATAATTCCTAAGTGCCTGTTACGTCCTAAAACAGCCCTGGTAACTTCCCAGAAATCATTGATGAAGTACTGGAAGGTGTTTAAATCGTACATGAAGGAAAACCCTAGCAAAGTATTTGTTCACAATGGGAAATTTGAAGACAAAAGTTTGGTAGACACAACATCCATGCCAGATATATTCTTTACGACAAAGATCGGGCATTTTAGAAACTGGGCGTTGGAGAGAATGAAGGTAATCTATCATTCAGGTCTTTATCAATCTTGGAACAGGTCAAAATCTAGGATTTCTGACTACTGGGATGAGACAAATTTGTCCTTAAATGCTCCAAAATCTCTGACAATATCTGACGTGTGGTTAATATTACTGGGATATTTAGTGCTCACACTTCTATGTACAGTAATGTGTTTAATTGAAATACAAACCTTTACGTGTGCTTTCCGATGCAAAGCAGAAGTCTGATGACATCAGTGTTGCCTCAGCAGTCCTATATTACAACCTATAGTTATATTCAGTGTGTATGTACATATCTTCATGTTAGCTTTTTATTGCACTTTAATTTCGGTTTTATATAAACTTTCCGGTTTTTAATTTGCCAAAAAATATCATCCTGTCAACGATTCTTAGATGGCTTATGGATTGTTTTTTGGGTGCAAAATAAATTATTAGCAGAATAAAAAGCATTTGAAAACGGACATGTTTTATTTTCTACGTGGACACATGTCACCAGGAGCTGAAGAAACATGCATTTTGTTTTTTGGTGTTTATTGACTGGTATAATGGAACATAACTTCAAGATAAATATTTTGACTCTAGCTCTACTACGTTATTAAAAGTTCCACTGGACATAATTTGCTTAGGCAAGAAGCTAAACAGGTAACATTTTTCACGGTATGCCGGGTTGGTGTTAGGATTTGACAAATGCTGTAAATGGAGAAACTGGATTTAGTGTAAAAATGTATATGCGCTTTGCTTACTTGAGAGCTACTGATTCCCGCTGTCGGAATTTGTTTGAAAAAGTGAAATTCTAAATTAATTCAGAGGATTTTAACATGATAATACTGCATTATTACTCTGAACGCTTTGACAACGTTCCTTTTTTAACATTGCATTTACATAATTACGGAAATCTGTATTCGATTTTAATAATTACTTACTATTTAAACCTTCTATGCCACAGCTTCAAAAATTATTGATTTACAACGTTAAAAATAGCGTGGTGTCGAAACAAATTCACTAAGTTTGCAATGTTATATTGAGAAAATCGGATTTAGAAGATATAGCCTTCAAAAAAATAACTTTAATCCCTGAAGAAATTTGAGAAAATACGAGTGCGCAACCCGGAAAAAATTCCTAACCGAAATCACAAAACCCGAAGTTACACTGAGTTTTTCTTTCTAACAAATTATGCTGGAATAGATTAACAAATTTTGACATTTGAGTAAACTACGTATTTCAAACCTTTATATAGGTCAAGAAATTGAATCAAAGTTTTCGTAGCGCACCCTGTCTTTCATAAAAAAAATTAAAGCCAGGAAACTTCTCCCCCTTCGTTTCTTTTAATAAAATATTTATCCCATCTCCATATGCTGTCATAAACACCCTTAGTATTATGTAATGCAAACATAATTCAATTCCACCTACTGTTTCAGCACAAAGAAAGCGAATGTCATACATATGTCTCTTTTTCTTGGCTTTGAACACCTGGTATGTACTATGCATACATCCTTTCTATCAACTCAAACACGGTATACTTAAATATCTTAACCGTGGAAACCAAGTCGAACTTATGAAGAAACTTTTGGCTTATTGAAGATATAATTATCCTGCAAAACGTTATCTGTTATTCAGAGTTCTTGTAATTTAATTTTTTTACAGCGAGAATACAATATTGACAGCATAACATTTAATGACGTGATTACCATTTCCAAAAACTGTTGACAAGTAATTATTTGTTATTGGGCTCCGTGATAATAACATTCTAAATAATCCTATCAACCTGGTTAAAATAGTTGGATTACGTGTTTAGTGTTTGGAATCAGTTTATTTTGCCAAGCTTTCAAAACGAACAGTGCTTCTCTTCAGGGCTCTTCAGGGTGGACACACAAATAATTTTCAAATAATTTAACGAGTGACCGAGAAATCACCTTATTTTGCCTGTATTTCAGCTTTCAAGTCCTCATTATATTTACTCTTACAAATATACATCGTTATCTGTCCACTCAGGGTTTAAATGTGAGTGTAGAAGTGCACCTCAGTTCATTCAACAAACCGAAATTAAATTAAATATCAAATGGTTGATCCCGGTTGAGCAAATGTAAAGATTGAATCTACAGCTCAATAACAATCTCTACACATCGTACACATTTTAATCACGAACAACAATATTATTAGATTATATTTCTCGCTGAGCACCCCAAGCCGCTATACTTGAAATCCCAGTCCAAGTGCCTCGGACAGTTAAGCAAGTCTGTCTGCTTCTCAATGTTCGGTAGTCAATGCAATGATGCTTTGTATTACTGAATGTTCTGTACACATACAAAAAGAAAATTGAATGAGAGAGTACAACTTGTTTATTTCTTTCGAAAACAATTAATGCCATATTCCAAAGCATACATATTTTGTTTTTAACTGTAATTCCAGCTTCAAATAGTACATACACTTTAGCAATTTCACTACTTCATCTGTAATGTAATAACTCACAATCAACATTTTATGACGGTGATTGTGCTTATTGCTAGTTTATTACAGTATAGCCTTGTCTCCTGGTGAATGTTCCCTTGTGGCGTC
The DNA here is from genome assembly GCA_947179485.1 of Allacma fusca. Classification (NCBI taxonomy): domain Eukaryota; kingdom Metazoa; phylum Arthropoda; class Collembola; order Symphypleona; family Sminthuridae; genus Allacma; species Allacma fusca. Next base: position 15,831,654 of record OX359248.1, on the reverse strand, counting down.
GTGGCTAGGAGGGTTACCCGTCATCACTAAAGTAGCCAATCTCCTAGGTTGGCTCAATGAAGAACTATTGAAAATGTGATGATTTTTCTCTGATTATATTATACTGCATTGCTCGAATTCTGTTGGAATTTTATGTTACTATTATTTGTGTAATTTTTACTTATGGGTAACTAGTAGAATATTTTCAGCATTAAATTTTCTCTACTCCAATTAATTTTTCATCCTTTGTTTTAATTATATTATAATTTATTTTCTTGAATACTTTTTTTTCAAAAGTTAGAGTAAAAGACTCAACCGTAAAACATTCTAAAATACTATTTTGTTCAGATTGTTCGTTGTATTACTGCTATTTGTGTGGCTTCATCATTATGATATAATGACTGTTGAGCTTGTAGACGTTTGTTACAGTATCCCTTGATAATAATTTCATGCTCGTCTGGTTCCTAGTAGACATTTCCTGGACTCGTCGTACTGCAAAAATAGTTTTACAAATTATTTTTAAATGAATCAACTTAAAATCATCCCAAGCTTTAAAAGGTTTGTTAATCTAATAAGTAACAAACCTGTAACCATGAGTTGAGTTGGCTTCCCAGTTGCTCTAGTTTGGAGTACTCCACATCCTCGTTAGCGAAACTCGGGTCAAATCTGCGGTGTGAGGTTTGCCAGCTGGGGTCAACATTTGCAGGTGAAAATAATGAGGTGTGTTGTAGTAAGCTGGGAGTGACAGCCTTGAGCCAGTTCCGGATAAGTACTTTCTTGAGTAGAGGTTTCTCACTTATTTTTTTATGTATACTTAGTTTTGTTTTACGAGAGGTTTTTCTGAGAGCATGAAACTTCCTGGGAGTCTTCCACTTCTTAATGATGTTTTCGCATCTGGGAGTCTGGTCCCTCCTAAGAGTAACGGTTTCTTTAATTGTAGGACCTTTCACTGGGTTCATCAGCCTATAGTACATAAAAACCCAATGGGTATACGCTTGTTCAGATGTTTTAGTATGCACGTTATTTGACTACATTACAATTAAATTCGGACAATAATTTCATGCACTAATGCGCTACCAAGATTTTTTTATTCGTGATAAATTGACTTCATAAAATCACTCAACAATTATAACAATTTGTCGTAATTTCAAAGAATTTTTAAATTTAAACCTACTTTAACCTAATATCATTTAACTGTTAATGCACAAGTATTATTTATAACTGTTCTCACGTTTCTCCTCGTGGGGAACTGCGTCTGACATTACCACTATTGCTAGTCCTTTCCTTGGGATTTCGTAGTGCATTATAAGTCACTCCATGGTTTTCTATTTTATGCATAGTCAGCTTTTTAACACTAAGGAAAGCTCTGTAGCAGAAACTACACAAGAACCAGAGCTCACGCTTACTCTCAATCACTGCACTTTTATTTTCCATTGCGAATAGATAATTTTATTTAGTAATTTCTTAATACCATCACAAGGACAACTACTGCAATCTAACTGCCTCAGAAATATTCTCTATATAATTAAACACAAATACTATTTTTTATACTAAAGTTTGTAATTTGACTCGAAGACCGGAGCTTCACATTTAGGGTCGGAAAGGTCACACTGGACACAGGAAGTTGTTCTGCCGAAGAACAAGACTGAAGATACAATCGCTTCCAGAATGATATAAAAACCAAAAAAAAAACCCTATAGACACTTCTGAATAGAGCAAACTTGTTCAACTCAATACTCTTTGAAGGGATGAGGATGATGTTCAGTGAAGAGAAAATGTGTTCTGAAATGCTATATGGCTACTGTGTATAAGGATTGTGTCACAAGGGTAATCTACAGAGTACTTGCAGCAGGGAAAAAAACTTTTCTTAACCGACTCCCACAATCCTCGGATGTACAAAGGAGAATAAGTTTGCAATGGACAATGTTTCTATACCCACAGAAAATAATGTGGGTATAACTATTCATTGTTGTTATTCAGAATCACGTATAGTACCCATAACTTTCTCTAATACTATCTGGAAGAGTGGAAGGACAAAAACTTTTAAAAGGGGCCAGTATTTGACAGTATGGTTGTTTACTGTCTGTAGCTACATATAAGCAGTACTATTGCCTGATTTAAACTAGCCCTAGCAACATACAGATATTACATTTTGGGACAAGGAAAACGTTCTGTGTCTTTATGTCGGTCCGTTAAAGCTCGCTTTTTTACTTAGTATTTTTTTTAGTGTGTAGTTAGTATTCCGGACTTTGAGAGGTTCTGAAGGATCAAATATCTTCTGTAGGAGTAGAAGATGGTGTCAGCAATAATTTTGACAGTTGTATCTATGCTGATTCAATAAACTTTTGGTAATTACTTTGCTTGGATGGGTAGTAGCGTCAGGAAAACAGATGAGTTACATAATTATATGTATCTTGCAAGTGTGATTGTATACACATCCTTCATTCATAAATTGAAGACTATAGATCCTGTGTAACGTAGTGCTGTCCAGCAATAATAAAATTCTTCGAGACATAAACTATAAAAACAAGTCCGATATACAGAAAAAATCTACTTTAGAATCTTCCGTAGACTCAACAAGTACATATTGCAGAGGACTGCAGAGAGACTCGAGAGTGACAAAACCAGCCGACGAGCCAATCGACTATGAATAACTAAATTTATTATTGTTAGGCGATACATTGAGGCTTTAATTTATTGGAGCTCTTACAGCTGCAATGAGAAGGGTTTCCTACTAGTAACAGATTAACAGACAAATAAAACAATGGAGGTTCAGCTCGACTTGACTGAACTACACGCATGAATATTATTATTAAATCTTTCCCCCCTCAATGTGCATATGAATGAGGCTTCCATCGTTTGAATTGTAATGAAACATTCCGTATGGCTTTTATTAGTTTTTGAGGTACTACAAATATGTACGAATGTTCCTCGGCAAGTTTTGGATGTCCATTCAACCAATTCTTACTGGCTTGTCTGAAGTCTGAAAAGTAGGAAAATATAGAGAAAACTTTACAATAAGGAATTTTGGTGAACTAGGAAATAGGGGAGACAGTAAATATAAAGCGCTGTTGTTGGGTGTAAAAGTCCTCTAATGGACTCGGCTGAAATATTTCTAACCTAGAAAGCTCGAGAAGAGAACAATAAGCTTTTAAGAAGAACAATAAGCTTGGAAGTTCACTTATTATTGTTGCTGGACCATTTATTAGATGAGTCATGTTGTCACGTACTGTACACAAAGTTGAGGCTGTAAACCAAGTGAATTGTTGTCTTTGTCAAACCACTTGTTAAAAAAACTCTGGCTGGACTCTCTAGGTCTCATGTAAGTTACTGTGTACATATGTAATTACGTGTTATAGTAGTCAAAATCCAATGTACGAAAATATATCTCCCATATCACATATGTTACCGCAGTGTTGACAGCAATGGTGCTTCTGGGTTATTTATACTGGTACTGGCGTACAGGAAGGGTCAGGCGGTGGAGTTGATTTGAGGTTTGTGAAAGAAAAATAAGGTACATACTAGACAAATGTATGCCATTATTCTCTGTCAAGAGGCCTTTTTGAATCTAGTGTTTTTGAAATGTCAGTTCATTTTTACATAAGCAGGGAAAACATTCTGTGATTCCCTTCTACTTTTCTGGTGCGATACTTGTATTAATTGTAAAAAGCACGAGTGGTAGACATTGTATTGACAGTTACATGACAGGAATTACATATGCCTGCTAAAAGAGCATTCTGAAAATTTGTTAGAGCTCCAAAGAAGTGTTTTCAATGGTCTGTCAATTGCATTGAATTAATTAAAACATGATTGAGATGTCCGTTTAAACGAAATGAACTTTTGAGTTGAGTTCTACATCCTAACAGTATATATTTATAAATGGTACCACAATTTAGCAACCATAAATAAAAGAAATTACTTGAATCTGCTTTACGTCACCTCGGAAATCATAGATAGTACTCACTTTTGTTACTGCATTTTTTAGTTATTTCACGTTTACGACTTGGGGAAAATAGAGTAATTTAAAAAGTAATGTGTACACGTACACACATAGTATAGGACGCTGCAAACAATTCCACTCTATTTGTCTTTGTTAGCTGGCAAAGCCTAGAATAATAATAACTTTATTGTTTCCACCTGTCAGTAGGAAAGGTAACAGATGGTAATTTGTTTTATGTCAAGATGCATCCATATAGAATATTCATGAGGAGAATGGTGTAAAAACAGGGAAGCTCAAAACGACTGACTCCATAGCCCAAATAAGTGAATAGTGACTTACTGACTCATAAAATATTGGAAGTCCCCCGTTTGTCTAGCTTTGTTACAGATTTTCTAAGATTTGTTTCATTTTCTTATGTCAATATTTGAGATCATAGTGGCTAAAATCACAAAACAAAGTCCGAAATTTTATTTTATTCCAAATTTGTTTTAAACATAATTTTTCTCCAAACAATTGTTAATTTAAGAACCTTCAAATACCTTCTTGGAAAGCCTATGATATTTCCTAAGGTTGAGGATTAAAATGTTGGCCAAAATTGGAATTTTGGCAATTTTGAAACCTACACAACTTGTTTCATATTTTACCCTCTGACGTCAAATGTTTGCGTACATATGTAGATCAATAAAAAAATCTGTGACACTATTTTACAAATCAATGGGCAATCAAATGTTTTAGGAGTCACTCCCTCATATGGGGAGTAGTCGTTTTGACGTACCCTGTAAATTGTGTTTATCAGTCGCATCAGGCTAATGATATTCCCTACTTTTCAGTATATTCTAATTGGGAATGTAAAAATACCTGTGTAATCGTGTGCTCAATTTTACGTACGCGTGCAAAACATACATTATGTAGATACATCCTTTAAACATTAACTTTTAAAAGAAATGTTATTGATAAAACTATCCAGTTCGCATTCCCTTTACCCTCTAATCTGGTTGTAAGCTAATTTCAGCTTATTTCATAATTTTACGGGGATCCTACAATAACTAAGCAATTTTGTTGAAGCAACTAAATATCTCACATTTTTAATATGGAAGCCAGTAAATTGTAATACCTTGACGTATTTTTAATTTTGTTAAATATAGATATTTATAGGTAGTTGATGACATCCTCTACGTAGATAGATAGATAATTTTATTGGTCGATCTGGTCTTGACCCGTACAACCTGTATGTACATCGGAATTATGAAACTTCGCTGCAGACATAATTCCCATATATTTCAGAACCTCACAATTCCTGATTTGTTTAATTTTTAGGAAATTGTTCATCACCTTAGCAGTACTGATCGGAACAATGATGCCACCTGTATTCTGCAAAGAGGTTGGTGCTGCTGGGACTAACTCTGTTTCAACTGGCAAAGTAATCACTTCTGAAAATTCTGCACCCACAGTTCACGTAAGCATACAGCTTTATAATTGACTGTTTGTCCCGTCAAAATTAAATAATTTTAAAATTCGGAAGTTAATTTTGAAAGATTGTTTGGAAATTACAGGTGCAACCTCGGCACTGTGGGACGAAGGGATTCCCTTGCGAAGGTAGAAACGATATCTGCTGTAGTAATTTTTGTAACGCATTTGAAAAGTGTGAATAACTCTACCCCAGTTTTTATACCTGTGATTACAAAAGGTCTAACCTTATTAAGCATAGTGTATTAGTAACTATTTTATTCAGTTAATTTTATTGTTAGAAGTTATTAGTGAGTAAACGAATAACAAAGAGGGCGATATACATAGTAGGTGCTTACATGTATTCAATTACGTAGTATGGGTTTCTCTAATGCAAATAAAAGTAGATCTTTAATATGTATACAGTAAAAGGCTATGAACCTTGGATAAAAACTGAGAATACATTAATGGATTCGGAAGGCAGCTCCGAAGTTGTTAAAACGCAAGATAATTATTACATTTAAATTATTGTAGTTACCTCACGGTCATGAAGTCATAATACTATTTACATGAATGCCAAAATATATGGTTGTTTAAAAATTAAGACCCACAGTTTTTTTTACTGTTAGCCTTCTTTAGATTCGTAACAACAAAGCTTTTACTTTTGCCAATGAAATTTCCTGCCGCATTAGTTGTTTCTTCCAGAAAGAAATCTCCAAATCTGATGATCATTAAAACCTTAATGAGCTAAGTTTAGAATATAATTGGGCACACTAAAAAAACCTTATACATACAGAGTAGAGATACATATATGTGTACAGTTACGATGATATCGACCGCACCCCTACGAAGAAGTCCACGATTTTTGCTACTAAAAACGAATTTTACTTTTACTATATTGGTCAACATGGAATAGCAATCAGATAACTCTGGAGAGATATCGTCCCGATTAGCCCCATGCTGAAGCAAAGAATTTACTGTGGAATCATACTAGAGCTAGAGCAAAAATATTTTAGGGAAGACATTATTCAACAAGGCATTTCGAAAACTGAGTTGCTAATTGTAAGACCATATAAGCATGCAATGTGTAGAACTTCCAATTTTTAAAGACGTTTTAAAGTAACAAGCTTTCACAGCAGATACCAACTGAATCTCATATATTAGAAAATTCTTATTACAAACACTAAATAACAACAAACCTGCATGGATTTCAAATAGAGATACAAATCAAAGAATCATTGCACTGATTGCGAAGAAGTTCTGGTAATGTTTCGAACTGTTCTTTGATTTATGCTCCTAATATAGGAATGATATAAACTATCTGGTCCGACATTTTGGAACAGATTTAGCAGCCTGGTATGAATTTGGAACAAAGTTCAAAATAAAAGTTTCAAGCATGCACTATCTACTCCTGCTATGATGAGAAAAATATTTTGCTTCAAGCTTATTAAATACAACTAATTGCATTTTTTTTTACAATTTTTAAACAAATTTGAAGCTATAATGTAGTTTTGACAGCACAAAGTAAGGAAAAGACTAATTTGATTCTTGAGAAAATTTCCTTCTTGTCACCCCTTATTCCAGAGTGCCTGCTCATACCTGTACCAAACTAAGCGGGTGTAAATAATTCGCACCCAAAATTTTAGTGCATACTGTTTCCGTATAGTGTTCAATACAGTATAGTACACTGTTGGAATTCGTAATAAACTTTTTAAAACAGAATCTTATATTATATGGAGCTAAAATGTATGTTCATTTGAATTTTATTTTGAATTTTCGCGCCAAATCTACGAGCCAATAAAAATGCATCTAATTTAAAAATTAGTACAAAAAGTAAAGAGCATTTAAAAATTTAGTACAAAAAGTAAAAGAGCATTTTAAAAATTTGTACAAAAAATAAAAAAGCATATTAAAAATAAGTACAAAAAGTAAAAGAGCATATTGTAAAAAAAACAAAAAATAAAAAATTATCTTCGTAAATAAGTACAAAAAGTAAAATGTAGAAAAAACGCAAACAATAAAAAAGTATCGTCGTAAATCAGTTCAAATGGTAAAAGAGCATATGTGTTCGAAAAAATAACCGTCACATTGCATTGTACTGATGCTCCTTAATTATTGGCAAATAAAAATAAACAACGAATGAGAGCCAATCGGATCAGGGGTCGGATTTTTGTAAACCCCCCTGGAAGATCAATTCTGGATTACCGTGCTGAATCAAATGCCCCTGCTGGGAGGCCCTCAACGATTTCAAAAATTTCTACTGAAAATAAGGTCAACAATTTTCAAAATCCCCGTTGGCAAAAATAATTTCCCTAAAAGACGTCAAATCCCTGTCAAATAAGGTTAACAAATCTAAAAATCCCTGTTTGCCTAACAAATTTTCCTCAAACACATCAACAAGTTTGAAAATCCCTGCCATAAAAAAGATCAAAGATTTTAAAATCCCTGTTCGCAAAATAGAATCCCTTCCCTTTGAGATTTTCCCTGCCAGAAATATTTTTTCCCTAAGAATCTTCCCGTCTTCCTACAAAAGTGACCCCTGAATCAGACTATCTATCACGTTGTACTGATGCTTCTATCTTATTTGCAAATAAAAAATGGGAGCCAATTGCTCCTCTCGTATTTTATTTGAATTGAAATGTATTCGAATCGGCACAATCAATCGGAAATCATAGGACTGGCAATAAGCTTTATTGAACGTTGCCCATAAAGGTCATGCTGGATTATATTATTATTATACATTAAATAAAAATTTATTTATTTAATTATCTTATATTATATGGAGTGAGTATGTTCATTTGAATTTTCGCGCCAAATCTACGAGCCAATAAGAAAGCTGCGTCTAATTTAAAAATTAGTACAAAAAATAAAAGATCATATTGTTAAAAAAGAGCAAAAAGTGTAAAAACATCTGCGTAAATAAGTACAAAAAGTAGAAAAGCATAATATTGTAAAAAAGCGCACAAAATATAAAAACATCTGCGTAAATAAGAACAAAAAGTAAATAAGCATTTGTAAAAAAGCACAAAAAATAAAAAAGCATCCTCTCTATTAAATTCAAAGAGTGGACAGTCTTCGTCTTTGTCTTGGTGTAATGCGGATTTGATATTTAAATTTAAGTGCGCTAAATGAATTATTAAAATGAATTTCTAAAAACTTTTAAATAAATTATTAAAGCATTATACAGTATCAATGGCGGCGAAATTCTCACGGCCAGCCATTCAGTACCAAGACGGCCCACTCATTCAAATTAGTATTTCTAAACAAAGAAAATAAACGATTAAAGCATTATACAGTAGCAAGGGCGGCGACAGGGGGCCGTCCCGGGGTCTTGCGACGTGAGACCTTTGGGCTTTCTTAATAATTACTATAATTTAACGTAAGCTTCGTTGTGACGATGAAAATTTCTCAAGGGAAAGTTTGGATACAGTTGATATTTGTGTGTCGAAGCCAATGATTTTACATGGTCAACTGTATGTTGCATTTTCGACAAATCAAAAATAAAGATTAAGATCATTGTAAATGACACTGCAGAAAGGTGAAGGAACCTACACAAGTAATAAGAGAGAAGTTGTGTCAAAAAAGAAGTTGTGTAATAGATTATAGTCATACGAAATTATATTTCAGAATCAAACATGATTATTTAAAAAATATTCGATAAAAAAATCACTTCAGCAATAGAACTTTAATACTAGCGGATCAAGTAGTTATACTGTTGGTGTTGTTATTGGGAAGTGGAGGTTTTCTACCGACGTAGGTGGTGGCTTGATCCGCTCAAAGAGAATCTTATATTCGCTAGGGTTTTAACAGGAAGGGCGGAAGGGGACACCATGTTTCTTTCCCACGTTACACTAATTTCAAATGAGGGTGATACCCGTTTGTTTTATAGGAAAGTAGGCATTTGGTTATCAAAACCGTTTACTCATGGTCAGCTCTATGTAGAATTTTTTAGAGGGACTTCTCAAAACAGTGGAAAAGTATATGTCGACAAAACTGAGGATCAGGGGAACTACAGGGTGAATGGAATGGTACTTATAGAGATTAGACTTATAGAGCCCAAAATATTATAAACTTTGCAGAGCTACATATAGAAGGAAAGTTGAAGTAAAAATTGTCAATATTTAGCATCAAGGCAAAATACTTGATGACAGAAATGCAACGTTTACAATAAATATTGTTTTAAGGACGTATTTAATCGTTAAATTTACTGATTTGTAAAAATGTATGCGGGACCGACTCCCAGCCGCGGTCTAGGGATCAAACATGGGACATGCGCAGGGCCTTAGTGTGAAGTTCAACAGTGCGCTCAATCATGATTTTTTCACGTGTTTATCGATTTTTTGCATTTTAATTGGCTTTTATTCTGCTATCTATCTAGACTATTATCACGCAATTATTAATTATTAATTACAACAAACCAAGACGCCAAGCAAATCTCCCTGCGGAGCAGGGCTTTTACTAGTACATTATATGGAGTGAGTATGTTCATTTGAATTTTCGCGCCAAATCTACGAGCCAATAAGAAAGCTGCGTCTAATTTAAAAATTAGTACAAAAAATAAAAGAGCATATTAAAAATTTTGTACAAAAAGTAAAACAGCATATTAAAAATTTGTACAAAAAATAAAAGAGCACATTAAAAATAAGTACAAAAAGTAAAAAAGCATATTGTTAAAAAAGATCAAAAAATATAAAAACATCTGCGTGAATAAGTACAAAAAATAAAAAAGCATATATTGTAAAAAAGCACAAAAAATAAAAAAGCATCCTCTCTACTAAATTCAAAGAGTAGACAGTCTTCGTCTTTGACTTGGTGTAATGCGGATTTGAAATTTTACGCGCGCTAAATGAATTATTAAAATTGTTTTTAAAAAAATTTGAATAAATTATTAAAGAGTTATACAGCAGCAATGGCGGCGACATTGTCACGGACAGCCATTTACCACCAAGACGGCACACTCTTTCAAATTAAAAGAAAGAAAAATTTTTTTAATTAAAAAATGAATTAGCCGGAAACAGTAGCAACGGCGGCGAAATTGTCACGGGCAGCCATACAGTACCAAGACGGCCCACTCATTTAAATTAGTATTTCTAATAAAAAATAAACTATTAAAGCATTATAGAGTAACAAGGACGGTGACATTGCCACGGTCAGCCGTCCCAGGGTCTTGCGACGTGAGACCTTTGGGCTTTCTTAATAATTATTACTATAATTTAACGTAAGCTTTGTTGTGACGATGAAAAATTCTCCAGGAAAAGTTTTGAAACAGTTGATATTTATATATCAAAGCCAATGTTTTTATATGGTCAATTGTTTGTTGCATTTTTGAAAAAACAAAAATAAAGATTAAGATCATTATAAATGACACTGCAGAAAGGTGAAGGAACCTACACAAGTAATTGTGTATTTAAAGAAGTTGTGTAATAGATTATAGTCATACGAAATTGTATTTCAGAATCAAACGTGATTATTTAAAAAATATTCGATAAAAAAATCACTTCAGCAATACAATTTTAATACTAGCGGATCAAGTAGTTATACTGTTGGCGTTGTTATTGGGAAATGGAGGTTATCTACCGACGTGGGTGGTGGCTTGAAGACGCTCAAAGAGAATCTTATATTCGCTAGGGTTTTAACAGGAAGGGACACCATGTTTCTTTCCCAAGTTACACTAATTTCAAATGAGGGTGATACCCGTTTGTTTTATTATGAACGTATGCATTTGGTTATCAAAACTGTTTACTCATGGTCAGCTCTATGTAGAATTTTTTAGAGCGACCTCTCAATACAGTGTAAAAACTATATGTCGACAAAAATGAGGATCAGGGGGAACTACTGGGTGAATGGACTGGTATTTAAAGAGTTAATTGTGTGGAGCCAGAAATATTATAAACTTTGCAGAGCTACAAATAGAAGGAAAGCTAAAGTAAAAATTGTCGCCACTAAGCATCAAAGCAAAATACTTGATGACAGAAATTAAACGTTTACAATAAATATTGTTTTAAGGAAGCTTTTAATCGTTAAATTTACTGATTTGTAAAAATGTATGCGGGACCAACTCCCAGCCGCAGTCTAGGGATCAAACATGGGACATGCACAGGGGCCTTAGTTTGAAGTTCCACAGTGCACTCAACCATGACTTTTCAAGTGTTTATCGATTTTTAGCATTTTAATTGGCTTTTATTGTGATATCTATCTAGGCTATTATTACGCAGGCTTTAATATGTTACAACAAACCAAGACGCCAAGCAAATCTCCCTGCGGAGCAGGGCTTTTACTAGTTAAATAATAATACCTGCCAATGAGATACAAAATACAAATCAAATCTAGCTAATAGTTAGACTAACAACATGTATTATTTATGGAATATTTTCCAATTGTTAGGGTGATATGTTTGTGATTAAAAGAGAATTCATCATATAAGCCATCCTGTACTATTCGAATCCCAAATATGTGCACAATATTTTTAATATGGAAGAGCGTACACAATAACTTCAAATACTTAAATTTCGCAAGGTAAACACAAATTCTGCATCCACAGTTAAACAGCGACTTATTACATGACTATTTTATTCAGCTAATTTATTTCTACAAGTAAGTCCGTATATCTACAAAACGTATAAAAGCTAAAGACAACCTTATAAGTTACGCTTGCCATCATACCCAAGTTGTAAGTTTTACAAGAGTCTCTAGGAGAACAGCTTCGTGGGCAATATAGTAGGTAGTCACAGGTAATTCGGTAGTATATTATAGTTTTCCTTGATGGAAATAAAATAAAAGTAGAACTTTAGTAATCTACAGTAAAAAACCTATGCACCTTGGATAAAAATTCTGAGAACATATTAACGGATATGGCCGGCAGCTCCAAAGTCGCTAAAAAAACGATAATTACATTTAAATTATTATAGACTACAATTTGCAGTTGCATTGCTGTCATGAGTTCATAGTATCTACTTGAAGACGAAAATTATAGAGCCCTTTAAAAAATAGGATATAGTGTTTTACTTTTAGCTTCCTTTGTATCACAACTTTTTCCATTCGCGTAAGTAATCTTGAAGAATGGGCGATTGTCCGATCCCAATTGACCCGCAATGTAAGGTGGATTCCTCACAACAATAGTTTTATTCTTGCCCATGGAATTACCTGCCGCATTCCGGGTGTCTTCCACAATCAAATCTCCTACTGTCTGGAGATCATTAAAAATTTAGTGAAGTAAAGTTTTCAATATAATTGGGCACACTTCAAAAACATTACCAGTGTTGCACAAAAATCTGCGTTAGACCAAATTTTGCATGTTCCCTTAATCTCAATGAGAGAGAAGAATGCGAAAGAATCTTCTTGGTCCCTGAAAACCACTCCCTGGTGCTCATCCTATAAAAAATATGGAGATAATTAGCTTCTTCAATTCGCTAAAAAAAATATTTTAATTTCATGCTAATTGCATTTTGCATGTGGATACATTTGATTTAGGTATTTGAATGCGACTGATCGTATGCATTACCAGCGATACAGCTTTATCATACAAGAAGACTTCTAAATGCTGCAAAAATACTTCCACAGCGAGTTCTTCACAAGCTACCGAAATTGCACTTGAGCTGCACGGTTGAGGTTTGCTTAGGTCAGGGATCTCGCCTGCATGCATATATATAATTACATATAGTTGCAATATAGTACAATGTTGAGGTCATGTAATAATTTGTGCTATGATACTAATTAAAACAAGTTGCTTAATTTTAATCTATTAGCTACCACTTTTCTTCTCGGCCCAGTCAGTGTGTCGCTTCAAAACGGGTGTTGCAAAATTGCGGAAGATGTTGCGCCACAATCTGTAGTCTTCGATATCCATTCTTAACTTGGAAAATAAATTGAATTACATAATTTAGTAGGTATGGCTTATGTTAAATTATTAGTATTGATTCGAAACTCCTACGCTCTGTAATAGAAGCGAAAACTGGCTATTACAAAAGAGTGAAACAAAAGAGTGCACACAAATTCATACGAACTCACAATATTATTGTGCAAACGAATAACAACTTTAGTCTTTGGGAGGTCTTCAACACAGCATGATAAATTCCGAGCTACTTTACACTGAAAAGAAATTGGGTTTAAAAGATAAACTTCCGATGACACGGCTTGATTGTCAAAATTGATGAAAATTCTGTACAGAGTCAAACGAAATCTGTTAGAGCATGCTTTTGTCAGGATTTTGAAATGTCGATAAATCTCATAAGCGGTAAGCTGATACCGCAATACACATACCTTGATATTTTGGCTTTATGCAATTGGAAATCTATTTGATCAACTATTATTGTTTCTTTACTTTTGGTTTGTATAGATACAAACTCGTTCACGAAAGATAACTTGCCAAGATTTACAAGGATTGCATCCACACTGGATGCTGTCTTTGGAAATGCGAACCTTGGTGGCTGAAAAGTTATTTAACTGTTTCAAGAGTAGAATTCCAAAGGAAATTTTCATACTTCTATACATTTAGTGTGCTTACTTCTATTTGAATATTTAACAAAATTTTCTTCGAATTTCGTTGAACAGATTTTTCTGGAACTTCCTTGAATTCTGATTGTTGACTTTCATTCATTTCCCGATTGATTTCATGTTTTGAAAACGTACCAGAGAATTCCTAACCAATTACAACAGAAGGACATAGCAATAATTTAGACAGATTTGATCGTATATTTTAAGTCGTACCTTCACATCCTGAATAATTTGAGGCACAATAATAGCAAACATCGATCCAGTTTTAATATGTACGAAAATGTCATGCTGTTGTCTAGTTCTGGGTCCCGAACTATTGTCTTCGAAATGTTTGTTCACGTTTATCCTGGATTCAATTGCCTTTCCTCCCTCGACAATAAGTATCTGTTTACAATCACAACATTATCGGATCACATTAACTGGAGAAGGAGTTAAAAAATTGCCTGTTATATATAGTTGTACCTTTTGGTAAGGACTACTTGTTTCGGTAGGATAACCTTCTAATTGACTAAGATTCAACTCAAAGGTTAAAGATGAAAGGGTTTCTTCAATTTTGCCTTTAAAACCTTGTAGGATGAATTTTGCGATATTTTTAGTGTCTGCAGCTACATGTATGGTCAAACGTTCCAATTGAACTTGGATACGCAGCTTTACCTCAATTTTTTCACAAGCTAAGGGCTCATTTTTCCTTGCAGGCAACTGTAACTCTTCTACTTAAAAACAAGCAAACGCATTTATTTCATGTATTTTTTATCCTCAGATTTTCTCAGATTAAATGCTCACCTAAAGTATTGTGAAGTTCCGCATTTTGAAATCCATCAATAAATTTTAGTAATGTGGATAAGGCTTCCTGATGGAAGATAAATACAACTTCAGACAATTGACAGGAGAATGCATCCACAGCTGACGGAAGGTACTTGTTAGGGCAAGCACGTGAAACCTGTAAGAAATAATAATCCTAAAGGAGCTATGTAATAATAAATAAGTAAATAAAATATTTTAGAATTGCTAAACATTTTATGGAGAGGAGAAACGACTGTTTATGAATCAGTTGACAATCAACCCACCGAAGAAAGTCGCATTTTTAAGGGTGGCTCGGTCTTATCCATGTTTACAGTGTAAATCAAATACAACGGTCCTTTCCTCCCGGGGATCTTGTGTCCGAGAATAGAAAGAGTGACACTATCTGTAGTGAACTCGAACTCATCGGAAAATGTCATGCTGACCACTTTCGCCGTCAAGTTTTTAATCAACAATGTCAGAAGTTTCTTCTCATCTTGATTCAATTTGATTTGTATTGCTGTGAAGAATAAATTAAACACCTTATGAGCATAGCATGTACCTCCAGCTATATGTATTTCTCGTCTTGATTAATTGCTGAGGTAAATCTTGCAATTTCTTACAATTAACCCTTGCATCCACTGCAATGTCTACAAACTGAAGCTGGTCTTTCTCCTCCGACTCTGAAAATATTCTGGAATCATTATAGCTGGATTTAATGGAATTCGATGAGCTTGCGTTCACCACTCGAGTACCTCCCGCAAGTTGTCCTTTTGATGCCTGTTTATAAAAATGGTAGAGAGAATCCTGTCGTTATTCAACACTACATATGTATGGACGCTAAATTCGAAATGCTCATCTACATCGAGGGAATTTATTTTAAAAATAAACATTAACCGACTGAGCTGATGCATTTTGAGATTTGTTAATATGTGGAAGCGGGAGTTTAATCAACAATAGCACAATTTCCAGAAAGCGTTGCTGACCGATGTCAATATTAACAACTGGAATGTTCGCTTCAAATTTCAAGGAAGGAATAAGGTGGGATTTTCTCAGACGAGAATTCTTCACAGTTAGGACCATTTTTTCATAGCTCACTACTTGATTAGTTTTCGTTAGACTTTGGTACTCATAAAGCTCACCTGGTAGCGCTAGGAATACCTAAGACCAAAAATATGCAATCGGTACCTTTATTCTTCAGAGTTAGCGTACATCCAATAAGGCAATTTGCAATAATCATGGTAGCTATACTTCCATACCTGGAAATCTCTTAGTTCAACATTGTATGTTTCAAAAGATTTATCATTTTCTGCCTCCTGTTTCATTTCGTCTCCAATGATCCGTCCACTCTCGCTTTTTATAGTTAACTTTCCGAGGTCTACTCCCAAAATAGTGCTACTTCTGCAGGGAAAACAAATTACAAATGTGTTCCAGATTTAGTTCTATCATTGATTGACAATGAGCCATAGTTTGAAATGCACCATTACTTTTTCATATCGCCATCTCGTGGAATTAGAATGTAGGGGGCCAAACAGTCCACGATGACCTCAGTTTTTGCACGATTTTTTATAAACAGTTGAAATTTGGAAGCTGAGAATTCTTTAAGCTCTTCTAACTTGGTAGCCGCAATTGTGCTGTGCAAAGCAAAAATGTTGCTATCATCTTATGTATGCAAAGGAACATAGTAATAGTATTTGATTTTTAATGATACTCTGATGAGCGAGTGGAATAACTATTGTAATAGTTTGGTTTAAATTAATTAAATATCACTCTTACTCGGGCTGCCCGATTTGGGGGGAAACAAATCGATCCAAAAGTTTCTGAATTGTTGGATAGTGGTAGACTAACTGTAGTGGTTGAACTACTAGCTTAATTTTTCTGTCAACCATGGAACTCACAGGTTTGTTTTCGAAAGTAAATTCCAGAACATTTGTAGATGGCTCTGATTGCAAATCTTTAGGACAATTGGATATGATTTGGCCATGAACTCCTTCCGCCTCCACAGACCCTAAAGTAAGATCAAATTTAAGCCCATCATTTACAGGGCGACGGGATATTTGAGTTCCCCAGTCAAGGACTTTCAATCGGAGCACCACATCTTCGTCCTCATTAAGACTGGATGGGTTTGACGCCAGTTCGAATAATGTCAGTAATAGATTATTGATCCGGAAATTTATATTGAGAATCTCGTAGTCCTCAGGGTAGTTAACTGGATTATTTCTGCCCTGTTTGAAATCTAGAAGCTCCTTGAGCTGCAATTTTTCTTCAGGTGTCCAATTATCTGTAATTATTTTGTTTGCCTCTTCTGTGGATAGACGGTTGTTGGAGAAGAAACTCATCAACCAGCTGGGTTTCCTGGAAGCTTCAGCTCTTTCCAGTCGTTTTATTCTAAATTGAACCAACTTACGAGCTAGGATAATGTTGAAAACATCTAAGGATTGTTCTAGCCCGCTCACTTCATCGGTAATTTCTTTCACCGAAACTTTAGAAGTCAGCATCTTTTGGTACACCTATTTATGAAAAGGTAAAATCAGCCTAAACAATTCTTATCCCATCATACAGTATCAGTAATAAGTCTTAATTGTTCGTAGAAAAAATACTACTCATTCTTACTTCCATGTACATTTTTACAATATTCCGATGTGTTTTTATATGTTTCCATTTCCAGTTATTTCGTCGTCGTCGAATTTGCTCTAAAGTACAATGGTATGCAAATTTCCACCTAAAAATATACCATGCGGGGATATTTTAACTCAATGTGTATTTACATACATAACCAAGATCAAGCCTTCCAGCTTTTAACACCATTGTATCAAAATGTTACCACTTCTTGTAGTTTCCTCTGTAAGTGTTCAGAGTGATTGGTTTGTACTGCTTGTAGTGCTGACTTCTGGTGATGAACTTTAATGTATCTGCTATTTTTAGGCCATCTTTCAGTTGAGTTTGGTTTATACCTGGATTTGTGGATCGGTTACAAGCAGGTGGGGAAATTATGGAGCTCTTTATCGATTACTATAATTTATGAATGGTTTTATTACTGATTTGTATTCCCTTTTGAAAATACTTTACCTAAGGCCAGTTCGCTAAAAATAACGACTGCGATTATCTGAGTAAACCGAAATTCCGTTTTCTCAGTATCAGCTGTATAGGTCAAATTCATTTCAGCTTTCACTGGTCCAATAACTAAAAAACCACAAAGAAAAAAGTTGGAACAAAATTATTTCATTGAAATAAATCAAACATACCATGACTCAAGCCGGTTCCATCAGTTAGAAGATCATTTAATTGTTGAATAATAGAATCCTTGGAGGACACGTCACTGGAAATTAGGTTTGATTTAATATTCCAGTAGCATGAGAAGCCTTCTAAAGAACCTTTCTAGAATAAATTATTTCATGCTGGTATTTTATTGAAAAAAATACTTTTGATTTAAGCAATGGTTACAATTCAGTTTAGAATCCGAGTTTTCATTTTTACTGAACCTTGAACAGAGTATCCATAACTTGATAAATAAAAACTGGTTGCCAATTTTCATCCGTTGCATGCATGCTGAAAGATTTTAGGAGGAAGCCAATACTGACGGGAACATCCTGGGTGACGTTATCTTCATAGCGAATATGGATGGATTCAAGTTGTATTTGTAGATTCCGAAATATTTGTACAGCTAATTTAGTTGTGTAGCTGTCATCGGATTCCCCTACATATTCAATTGGTTTTAGATGAATGTTTTTGCTATTTCTATAAAAATTGGGATCAATTTCCGAAGATAAAATATAATTTTGTATTACCAGATCTCTGTCGAACAACATACTCCTTGTAGCTGTCCTCGAACCTCTGTACAATATTTTTTTTGATAATCAAGGCGATTTTTTCTTCGGTTTCTTTGTCATATTCGGCGTATGAGGGTATTAGGAGAACGTACAGCTCAGTTATGTATATTTCTACAGATGATCGAAATAAGCTGGCCCAAGGAATTTTTATGGTTAATTTACCTATGGGATAGGTAACATTTGTCTTCAGCTGAATTGAGTTACGTTTATTAAATTTCGTTTCATATATGTAAATAGCACAGAAAATGCCAATAGAAAAAAGTAATTAAACACTAATACTTTTACCAATTTTGCCGGCAACCACTTTTACAGGTAATGCAGTACTACCCTCAATGGCTGTAGCCTTGATTTTTAGATCATGAAGAACGACGTCACCTGTAAAAAAAACAATTTCTGTAATTTTGTTTATGTTTCATTTCCCACTGAATTACTGATGATTCGTACTGGATATTGCAGTAGTACAAAATTACCTGCAACTAGTTTCTTATAGGTAAAAATGCTATTTTGAAAAATGAGTCACTACAAATTGCATGAGATTTTAGTACTTAGAGCTACCTGCCCAGAGTGAAATGCTCAATTGAGAGGTATCGAGGGTTTCAAAGTAATCACTCAAACTTTCGTGAATTACTTCTATGATGGCTTCCTTCAGCATAATAATGATTTCTACCTGCAAAGACAACGACGTACTTACATGCAACAATTATTTGTAAGAAATAGTAAGAATAGAAAGACTTTTGGATAGATTTATAACAAATTGCAGTTTGCAGTACTAAGCTTACTCCAGCGAAGAACGATATTTTTGGCATTCGTGATGAGAAATTAGAAATACTAGACTGCGAAGTTATGTGTATCAAGAGATGTGTGATTCTTGTTGTATAGAGGCTCTTTTTCAAGCCCAACAGGAAATGTTGGATAATGCAGATTGCAGATGTCGAAATAACAAATTAAATAATTTGTCCAGACAGGGACTTTTAGATTTAGACTTCAAATTCCAAGGGGCAAGGGTTCATTTCACAATATTAAAAATTAAAGCCAATTTTACCCCGTACTTATCAAAATGATGTTGATGTTACTGTATCTTCTCTCCTGTTTAAAACTGTTTTTCAGGAAGAGAGGGAAGAGGGATGGTTGTTTTGTCACGCAAGTTAAAACGTTACGTGCAAATATTGACATCACCAATTGTACGGCGTGTAACGATTATAATATTTTGTACTGCTTTACTGTTGTTATTTTTTTCCGTACTTAATTATTTTAATATTTGTTGATAATGTATTTTGAAACTTCATTATTAAACCCTTCCCTATATCTATCCAAGTATAGTTTACCAAAATCTTCAAGGTAGGTAGTGTAGTAGTGAGTATGAACAGTGGGATGGTTGCGTTTTGTGTTGTGGTGGTACGTACTTACGGTGTGTATATAACATGTTCAAGCATTGTAGATTACAAATGGACTTTTTAAAATCTTTCTTAACTTCTGTTCTTGGTTTTTTCCTTGCTTACTTTTTTTCAATATAAAATTTTGGGAATGAAAAACAACAATAATAAATGACATTACTTACAAATTTACTTTGCTTTCATATTATAATATAATATTAACCAACAACTTTTTAAAAACAGTTTTGCAAATTAAGTAGTTTCACTTCCACCTCAACAAATCATCTTTCAAACGTGCTTGATAATTACCAACCGTTCTCAATAGCTGTGGTCCTTGTTTCATGTAAAATAGATGTCAACCATTTATACTCATTTAAAAAATTAATAATTGCAATGATTGTAAACTGACATATTTTAAATTCGTGATGTGTCGAAAGGCAAAATACCATGATAGGGTACCAGTGAAATAAATTTCCTCTGTACGTGTGACGTGTGTAAATTGTAGAAAACCACGATCGGGTAAAAACGAAAGAATTAGAGGGATTTAAGCTCACAAGGAAACCTCGCAGTATGTAAAATCGGTATAAGAATGAAACTTTGTGTTGGTAGGAATTAGGTCTAAGGTCTAAACCGTGCCGTCTCAGCCAGCTTCGGACGCTAGAGATTTTAATATTCCAAAATGAATTACCACCCTGTCGTAGCTAAAATGCTTGTTAATTTCCATAAGTAATGAAAACTTTCGGATTTCGCCGAAAAAAAGGAATTCTCAAATAGAGTTAATGAGACTGCTTTAGATAGTGTCCTAAAGGTATATTCCGTTATAACGGTTGGCATTCGACATAATTTCTGTTCAGATTGTGGGAATTTTTATCAAATAATATTTTTGAATATCCTGCCGAAATTTAACTACTTTACGAAATTTTTGTAGTTATTAATGTAGGGTAATTAGACAGCTTTGTAAACAGGAATTATTACTGACCGAGTTGCAACATTCGTGAAAAAAGTTATTTCAGTTTTTCGAGAATCTTCGGTCGCCCCAAAATCGGTGTTTTCGAAATGTTTTTACCCGGGAAAACATGAATGTATAATTCATTTATCAATTAAAAAATATCGCTTGTGGATGTTTAGTCCCTTGGAGGAGCAGCGTCTCAAATGTTTCCTTGATGGAGAAAAAAATGTGTGACTTGTGGTAAAGACTATCTATTTTTAAACGTTTTTATGGGCAAATTTTCTCCTTCAATATCAACATTTCAGTCAGGGGTGGATTTACGGAGTGGCCCACCCTGGCCCAGCCAGGGTAAAACATTTGGGGCCAGGGTTACAAAACTGATGACCAAGGCCCTCAGATTGCATGTGTAAAGGCCCACAAATCTATTTTGAGGGCCTTTACAGGGTAAAAATTATTTTATTAATCCACCCGGGATTTCAGTCATATCTCATACCGTATCAGTTTATACATCAATTACTAATTCAGTAAGCCAATAAAGACAGGTACAATATCCTAGTCAAAACTTATTGCAGTTTTTCAGATTCCAGGATAGTTTCCGTAATTTGTTTTTCAAAATTTTAAGCACCATTGAACATGAATTTATTAAATTTTTAAAATTTATTCAACAGCGTCAACGAAAGACAATTTGTTCTGGGGGGAAAGCCTCAGAAGATTCCTTCTTGGCGAAAACAAATATTGAACATTTGGCGAATTTGAATACCCCGCCAAAATCGGTTGGGATTTCGACTTTCTGTGTAGTTGATTTTACCTTGTAGGTCATACAAAAACTTTCAAGAGGTTTTAGTAATCGAGATACAATAATTGAATCAAAAATTCTTGTAATATTTCGAGAGTCTTCATTGCTTTATCTGTAACTAACTACTTCAATGATAAATAAATCCAACAAAAATCATACAGATAAACAGATACTATAGGCAGACAAACATGTATCAAGACGATACCAATAGAGAATTTCGTTTCACTTCGCCCCTAAAAACGATTTGTTTACGATTTAGCTACTGGATCACCTCATCTGTCATTGCATTGTAATAATTACTTCAACGGGAAGTTATGTAGTAGGAAACCATCGTAAATAATCTATATAATAAGTCTACTATAAGCTAAAACAATGAATGAGTTAAAAATATTTCAAAATATGGGCTGTGTTCATAAAAGTAATGATTTTTGTTAGTTCCATTGGATGATTTCAGCAATCATGTAAAATGTACTCATATTACTCCGACTTGGAAATGAAGACAATTATTGCGAAAGACTTAAAGTTCAAGGCCACTTTAAAGGTCGGTTAAAAATTGTAATTTATTATCTATATAGTTATAAGAGTACTGGCTTTGTGTACTGTATTACTGTGTTAACGTAGGGTTTAACTTTTATGCTTCACACTTCATACACTGAAACAGAAGGTCAGAGGAACAGATATCTCTGTGAAGTTGCAAACTTGAACTGCCACTGTATTTATCCTTTAATATATGTGTTGTGTAGATGACTTAACCGGCAATGTGTAAATGTACATGTTGCCCAACGATTTTCATAATCTTTGAAAATAATCATCAGGTTCTATTTCTGCTTTCTATATATTGGTTGCAATGTCACTCTTTAGATCAAGTCGAGTAATTCAGACTGCGACAAAGATTTCTCTGCCCTCCAGTTTCTTCTCCCAGTCACAAATGCCTCAATACAAATTAACTTATTTTAATTTGACGGCTTTAGGAGAGCCTATTCGATGGGCTTTTAAAGTTGCCGGTGTTGCCTTTGAGGATATTAGGATTCCAAGGGAAGAATGGGAAACGAATTATAAATTTACTGGGAGTAAGTTTTGGTCAATATGAATAACTATTATTATGCAATAAAAATATAATTAGATTCAATAATACTCTGTATATTACTATTTTTCACATGGATGTAGTAATTCAAATCTAATATTAACTTTTTTTAAATTGCCATTTATTTTCAAGGGTTCCCAACACAGCAAGTCCCTCTTTTAGAAATTGATGGGAAGGTTTATACCCAATCAGGAGCCATCCTACGGCATTTAGCAAGAACATTCGGGCTAATCACTGGAAACGAGATGGTTGACTTAACAGTCGATCAAGCTGACTCAATTGTTATCGATGGGTTCCGAGGTCAGAATTTTTACAAAAGCATCTATAATAATATTTACATACGGATGACCGTTCACAAAAACTACGGATATTAGGGTGGTGTACGCCATCTAGTTTGGCATCTATGTCTGTACGTCCGTGTGTCTGCGGACACGGTATCTCAAAAACTACAGGACCAATTTCATTGAAATTTTATTTGGACATTAATTGTGTTAATTTGATGAATTTGTATTTGGTTGAAATTGACCGGATAGCTTTTGAGGGAAAAAATAGAATTAATTGGTGGTTAAATAGAAAACTAATTTCGCAGAAAATGTTTCCAGAAAATTACTTGATTTAATACTAATGTGATGTTTTCGTATTTGGTTGAAATCGGTCTTGGTAGATTTTGAGGAAAAAATGGCTGAAATTTGGAAAATCCAATTAAACTACGGTAATGCCATCTTAAGTGTGCAGTCTCAAATTATCGCGTGATTTTTCTATTACAGAATTCCAAAAATGGGTCCGGGAGAAGGACCCGACTTTGAAAGCTGATCTACACAAACGCATGGTTGATACCCATCTCCCGTTGTTCTTAACGCAGATACAGGAAATTGTGGCATCATCTGGTGGTGATTTCATTGGGGGTTCAAAGTTAACTTACGCTGATCTATCTGTGGCTAATTGGTTCAGTATCTGGACAAATCTATTCGACCCTGATTTACCAAAGAAGTTCCCGAGATTGAATCAGCATAACCAAACTGTGTTGGCAATTCCTGAAATCAAGGCTTGGATTGAAGTCCGACCAAAAACAAACGTTTGAGTATGCCAAAGTTTCGGTGGTAATCAAAAATTTTGACAAAAACATGATTTTGAGAACATATAGATGTTTTAGGCGTATGCCACTGTTCTTGAATTCCAATGCTTAGAAATAAATGGCTTTACAACATAAATGAAAAATAACCATTGTCAGTAAACATTTATCGGACGTTTACTAGTATCCTTAGTGTCTTTCTTAGTGCATTCGCTGAAACAATTATTGAAGTCATATTTTAAGGAAAATCAGACGCAAAGACAGGATTGTTAAGGACATCGACAGAAACATTTATTTTACTGGGCGACAGGTTTTTCAAAATTTTCTTTGGACAGTCTCGTGCAACTCATGAATGCTCGAACACATGATATTAACAATAACATTTTTTGATACTCGCTTCACAAGATTCAATTTTTATAATTAAAAGATAATTTTTTCTCATTCAGTCGGGATACATCACGTAACAGTTCACTCAGTGCTGTCCGGAGTATACGCCTGTTTTATAATTTTTAGTATAAAAATACTGGGTTTGACCAAAATTCACTGCAGTTATTAAGAATTACATATACACTAAGATTGTTCAATTTGCTTGATTTTTAACTTTAGTTACGAGTTGCTCCTCGTATAACTTCAATTAGTTCAAAAATACTATTTGGGACAGAGCACACCAGTCTTCTAGCACACCTCCCATTCAAAATTTGAAAAGGGGTCAAATAACTAAGGGATCAATTTTGTAAGGAAAAATTCGCTATGACGGGATTATCGAGCATAATAAAATAATTTTGCATTTAATTTTTGCTACAAAAATAAGATTTAACCTTTGGTGTCAGTACAACGTTTTGGACGTACGATGCGCCGTGGAGGTCGCCTCTCCATTACCACAATGCAATGGAGAGATTTATATACTTATTCGTCCATATTAATTATTGGACCCAGCACACAATAATTGTACTGAATAAGTAATAACATAAGTAATAATAAGTAATAGATAATTAAAATGATCTAGAATCATTTTTGAATGAAATCAAACTGATCTACATACATGACTTAATACTGACAAAATAGTGTAAGAATGTACAGGCATGATGCATTACATCTTCTTATTTAGCCTATTAAACAATTTGCATCAAATATGCAAAACTCTATATAAACTCAGAAGTACTAAGGATAGTCGGGCACGTAGTGCAAAACGAGCCACCAAATTAAAATTGTCCAACGTTCTTCAGAGATTCGGATCTCGGTGCATACCGACCTCCATCCAACCCGCCGATTAGTGAGCTTTCCCGATGTCGAGATATCCCGCCGATTAGCGAGTTGTCCCGACATCGAGGTATCCCCCCGATTAATGAGTTGTCCCGATATCTATAAATCCCGTCAATTAGTGAGAAACCCACATCCTGACATCCTGCCGATAAGTGAAAATATTGAAGTAAATCAAGAGATGTTTGTTTACTTTCGTTGTATTTCTTCCAAGTTCCAGAACCCGATGTGGAAACATCAAACGAGATAAATGATCCCGACTCCGACGGCAGGATGTAACACTTACAAATTAAAACTTTATCACCACTCTAATTTATCAGGTGACGTAATAGTCCAATACTGTGTAATGTTACAATGCGTCTTGTACGGTTTAAAAAGTTTTTTCGGGAAATGAAGGGGAGTTGTTTCAATGTTACAAGTATTGGCATTGGCAATTGTATGCACAATAATAAAATGTACAATATTGTAGTTGTACATTAAAATAATTTTTATTGCTTAACGTGTAACTATATACTTACTACTGAATTATTTCCAATAACAATAGTAATTTTAATACGTGTAAATAAAAATATTAAATCTTACAAGAAAAATTCCGATTCCTTTGTGGTTGCAAGTTTAAATGCAGGCAAGTTGACTTCTTCAAGTTGAAACGTCGTTAGTCCAGTCCTATTACCTTGGAATTAATGTAGTTGTATTGACAATTTAGAAAAACACCGACCGTTCTTACATGTACTATATAAGAAAAATCCCATCTGATTACAATTTCGAACGGAAGTAACCCCCCAAAGCTTTGCCTGAAAAGTACAATCATCAATAAATATTAGCACCCACACGGATACTCCCTACTTTTTTGTAAGCATTTGTCTCCCAACGACCAGGATTTTAACCTTATTAACCCTCTTACAAATACTTATTATTTCCCCTTTGCCTCAATTTCGGGGTCACTGACACCCTAGTTCTAATTACACTAACCCATTCTTCCTGACAAGTAACGTTTGATCCCTTACCCGAAGCATACGAACCCTTAGCAAAACCCAAGGCCGCAGATCCCGAAGCTTTGCACCCATTAGCAACATATCCTGGAATTGGTCGAAGATGGTCGTAGTTCTTATACGCCAGGTAAGCACCTGCTGTTCCGGCGGCGATCGGAGTCGCCAAGCCTGCAAATAGTACGGGCGTTCCTCCTGCAGCAAGTGATTGACAGGCCGCAAATGTGGACCCCGCAGCAACATTCCCAATATAAGATTGTGCTGTTGCAGCCAATGAACCTGCCACTACGCCAGTCTTCGCGAATCCTACAAGTCCAAGTACGGACGTGGCGACAAAATGTCCACCCGAGCTAATTGCCAGGAATACCGTTGTTGGAACTGCCACGTCATGCACAGCCGCATGCTCAAGCGAAGGCATTGCGCTGGTCTACAGGGGATCGAACAACATAGAAATAATTAATTACAATCGTTTATTATTATATATAAAAAAATTACAAAAAACGTAATTATGTATAAGCAAAGATACAGATAATTACTAACAATGTTTCAATGTTTAAAAAAGTTGAGGTTTTTTTCAATATGGAGAATGTTGGAACATTACATGACAGAACGTATTGTATTAGCATTATATTATTAGTATTATTATTGGATGTCAACTTACCGTTTAAGACAAATAGCCAGAAAAGTCAGAATATTGGGATGTCCTGGTGCTGACTGAAGAACTGACGAGTCAATGAATGAATGGGTTCTGTTGTTCTGTATCCATATTCCCACACGATCAAATATGACTAGTGAAAAGCATAACTCCTCATCTATACTAAACGGTCATTTTTGGCATAGTCTAGCATACATTTTTCAAGCATGCTCATGTACATTCGGAATTTCGTACGTACATGCACAGAAGAGCCATCCGTATACACGAGTATGCATGAAAAATGTATACTCGTGGATACTTCCCTCCACTACACGTACATGTGCCTTTCGGATGGTCCCATATGCATGCACTTCTACTCTATGCCTCGACGTACAAATGTTAGGTAAAATCATGTATAGCTACATAATCTTTTTAATTAATTGTTTCAAATCAGGTTAGAAACAACGAATTTATTTAATTAATACTGGTATTGGTTGCATATAACATTTTACAAATACACTCAAAATAATTGCATTTGAAGGATTATGTGAACGCAAAAGGTGATAATTTAAATAATGTGAAGAAATGCACAATCATGTGTACGTGGAAATAAAACAACTGGAGGAGTAGCTACCTGTCATGCCAGGTAGCTAATTGTCAGGAAAATCAAATTCATTGACATCGGAGTTTAGTTCCACATTTTCAAGTGTAGTCGCTCGACGTTTTCTGTTAATACGCCTGCCCTCATCATCAAAATCGGTCCGATAGCTCTGAAGTATGTTCCGAATTTCGTTCCGGGCTCTCTTTTTGAGCTCATTTACTTGTTGGAGATATGGATTACATCCTTTCTCGTTAACTTCATCCTTGTACATACTGCGAAGTTCACTGTCCTTCAACTTGCAAACTACGCCTGCAAGGTAAATAATGCATGTGATAAATACAATTGTATTGAAAACATTCTCAGGTTTTTGACACAGAATATAATGGTAACCAACCAATTGCTATTGCAACGGTTTCCGGCGGAACTGGCTTCCTCGTATTTTCAAACAGGGTCATCATGACACCACCTGTGTTTTCTTTTGAGCTGCAATTTCAAAAGCAAATTTTAAAAACATGTACACATCAAACAAGACAAAAATAAAGCGCTAAATGATTTAAGAACAATTAATACCTTTTCGAAGAGCCTTTTCCACTCAAAGTAAACTCCCTCATTTGTTTAACTGAATGAAGGCTTTCAAGAACACCTCTTACTATCGTTCTAGTAATCGAAGACCCAGCTATTTGTCTCCACACACCGACTGACATGAAGTACGGGTACTCATGATCACCTATTTTGACGGTAACATAAGGCTGTGATGGAATGAAAATAATTTCAATCAATAAAACCCAATGCATAATTTCAAAACATGATATTCGTGAATGAGATTTTAATGGAAGAATCTACATGTAGATCTAGCATGCTAGTGTTTTCTTCGAAGCAACGATTTTAAAAAACAAATAAAGTACATCACGTGACGTTGCTTCATTTCCTGAAATCGTCCTCCCTAACGAATCATTCGAAGTGTGATGTAAGACATTCAATTTCTCCAGGAATGCTTTCAAAGTTCCTCCGAAAGCCTCCACCTTATTTTCTAGAGTTGATTGTTGGTCACTCACTGATGTCCCAAAAGTTCCGGTATAAATCTTGATGTCTTCTCTAACGCACCGGATTTCTGAAACCAATTAAACCTACTAGAATGGTATGGACCTAATAATTTCACTTAAGTACTGAATTGCTAGGTACTAAAAATTACCCTCTGTGAGCTCTTCCACACGTGATATTAGCGCATTAATGGATGGAACAAGGAAAAAGTTCATCTGAAAAAATAAATTAGGAAAATATAGATTCGAAATTGGTAATAAAATTCGAGAATTCGAATTTTGCTAAAATCTTATATTTTGTAGTTGAGTCTAAAGATTATGTACCTTCTCCACAAGAACTTTTTCAACATCCTCAGCTGTCATAATTGGTCCCAAAGTAACTATTTGACCATTTCCACCCTCAAATTGAAAGGACTGTTGATTTTGGAACATTATTAAAAAGCAAAATATAAATAAGTATTATTGTAATCCATCACAAGAAATTCAGCGCTTGTAATGCTTGCGTCAAAATGGCGTCCGTGGCTACCAGTCCGTTAAAATATGTACTTAGTATTGCAATAGGCTTGCTTACTTAAGTATGAGTATGGTGTTTATGCACAATAAGGTATAAGCTCCGAAATTGCATGTATCATACTAAAGTGCTCACATGTACACTTGATTTAAAAACTCGCCAAATAAACAGGAATGCTTAATAAAAGAATACTCCCTCCAAGAAATCTTGGAGATCACTTTTATCACCAACAAAGTTGATTGACTTATATACATGCATTCAACTCATCTTCCATACAATCGAGATTACTTTCTAATTTAATTGACTTTATATTACATGTCTCGTAAACCATGGATAATTTTTCACCCCGGACGGTTAGACGACAGAAACGGAAGCAGCTTGTAGCGGAGCGTAAAGCAGGTAGAAACATTTAAAAATAACATTACATGGAATACAAACGTTGCTAATGTTACCAAAAAATTAATTAATTGGTGAACATAATTAAAACATTAGATATGCCTCCAATATTCCTTGTTGAAGACGGAGATTATTTGACC
Source organism: Allacma fusca (assembly GCA_947179485.1). Classification (NCBI taxonomy): domain Eukaryota; kingdom Metazoa; phylum Arthropoda; class Collembola; order Symphypleona; family Sminthuridae; genus Allacma; species Allacma fusca. Next base: position 15,802,341 of record OX359248.1, on the reverse strand, counting down.
AGACGATCCGACCAAAACTTCCCTGATGATTGCTACTACGAGGCTTTCCACAGAACTAGTCCCACGGCAGTTGTGCCACCTGAACAACTCCAAGAACTGGAACACAATTACGAAACTACCAACATTGTTCATAATTTAAATGGCGCAACTGAAATGCTTGAACAAATTGTCGGAGAAAACGGAGCTCTGAACACCACTCAAGCATTTACCACTCCAATCACGTCTGGAGCCGGGGGAGCCAATCGTATGAAAAATCCTGTCAGTATTAAAATAGCAGCTTTAGCAAGTCGTCACCGCCTCACAAATACAGCAGTGAATGATATACTGGATTTTGCCAAAGAAGTATCACTACTACACAGAGATAGCATTCCAAGAAATGTTAAGTCTGTTGAACATGATTTATGGAATGACGAAGTTAAATCAAAATTTGTCTGGAAATGTCCCAGTTGTAATAATTTCCGTTCTTGTAATCTACTGGCAAAACCGTTTCAACAGAAGTGTTGCGCAACACAGATTGCATCAAATGCTGATCATTATATCCTTTTTGATTCTCACGATTTGTTAAGGATTCAGATTCCTCTGGTATTTACACACATTCAACTGGACAAGTATTTAAAATACAGGCCCAAATTATTAAAACAGCGAGAAAAAATGAGATTCAGCAACTATGACATTTCAATTACTGTTAATTTGGACGGAGTTTCTTTAGCAAAAGGTTCCCGATGTGTCATCTGGCCACTGCTGGGGTATTTTGATGGTACAAGTTCGCGGTGCGCTGATCAAAATATACTTCTTTTTGGATTTTGGCTAGGACAAAGTGGAAGCAAGCCAGACTTTGAGGTGCTTCTAACTCCGTTTATTGATGCTTTCAAACTTTTACAGAACGACGGAGTTTCCTGGAAAATGCCAGACGGAACCATGTACAATTCTAAAGTTATAATTTCTTGCTGCCTATGTGATAGCGTGGCAAAGCCATTAGTGCAAGGTATGATGCAGTGGAACAGTGAATATGGATGCCCATATTGCTTACATTGTGAGCCGGGTCACTACTTTACTCCTTTAGGGAAACCAGGAGAACTCCGAACTAATGCACAGTACCGGGCAATTTATTATCAGTTGCAGCGTAAAAATGCGGTACAATCGTACGGAATCCGGATGCCATCGCCTTTCGTGGACTTGACTTATTTCGATATTATTCTTGGTAGGTCTTTTAATATCACGGCCGTGACCATTAGCTGCGTAAATAATTGAGAGCGGTTTGCATTAGTATAATGTAAGTACTAAAGTACAGTTTTTGTCTACAGATTTCCCTCCCTGCATTATGCACGCTGGTTATCTTGGCGTATGTAAAACTCTTACTGAAATTTTCATAAGAAGCCATCAAAATGATCCTTTTTACATTTCTGCTCAGAATATTAGTACCATTAATAGCTACCTCAAAACAATCCAGCCTCCTTACAGAGTATCGCGTACTCCAAGATCACTGAAGTTTTTCCCGTGGTACAAAGCGCATGAGTTATGTATGTGGCTATTTTACTACTCAGCTCCAGTTCTACAAGAGTTACTTCCAGATGTGTACTTTCACCATTGGTTGCTTTTGATACGTGGATTAAGCAGTGTTATGCGAATGGATTTTACATTATCTGATCTGGAAGACGCCGCAACTAATCTAAACAATTTCTGCAGGGAAACGTTCGACCTGTATGGTAAAACTGCGTGCCATTTTAATTTCCATTTAATGAAGCATATGCCATTACTAGCAAAAAATATTGGACCAATTTGCCAATACTCCATGGCCCCATTTGAAACGTATAACATGCAAATAAAGTCATACCTTACTTCCTCCCAGCATATGGGAGAACAGATAGCAAAACGATACTTGCGGGATTTGAACGTGAAGGCTTTTAACTCAGCTAGTTCATCCATCCCACCCAGTAAAGAAACCTGGCGTGCCAGGAGGATAGGGCAAGAGGATTGGTTTCGATGTTCTACTGATCAGTGCAGTGTTTCTTATTACGGGAAAATATTGTTAAATAATGGGAGGAAATTGTACTCCAGGAGTTACATAAAATCACGAATACGAAATTCGTGCTGCTTCCTAATTAGTGACAGGCAATTTTTTGAAGTAAACTATTTCGTAAAAGTGCCCTGTGGTAATAACAAAATAGCAGTAGGTACAATGTATTTCACAGAAACTGTTTTTGATTTACATTACTTTTTTAAGGCCATCCGGGAAGAGTGTAACAATATTGACATTTCAGAGCTTGGAGAGATTGTCATGAAAATCCATCGTCACGGCGTTGTATATTTTACTCGCTTTTTAAATGACATTGAATGCTACAGTGAGTAAATTTTAAATACGGTGTAATCTGAATGAGATGTTTGATATAGGAACTAGTATGCAAAACTTTACTTGCAAAAATACTATAGATACTACCATACTAAATATTAAGCATTGTGGCTGTCGGAGTAATGTAATTGAATTTTATGCTTGGTAATACATATTTCAAATAAAGTTTATGGTGTGATGAAATTGTTTTTTATTGGATTTCATTATTCAATTCCTTGTATCTATAATTCAGGCACGTATACGCTAATTTGGGAAACAGGCTGCACTAAATAGTACTTAATAGTTGCACTTAAAGCACACATCAAACTGGTTTCAGTTCCATCCGAGAGCGTGTGATTTGAATGCATGCTTTTGTATGACTAAACGTAAATTCCCCATGTACGTGTCTGTGATGCGTAGCGTCGTCTATGCTTTTATCGAGTATACGCGAGAAATTCCTCCTTGCTAGTATGACGCACTATGCTACTCGACCATCTATAACTGTAATCGTTATGCATTTGTATACCGGGATATAACGTACCGAACGTGTGGGTTCGTTCTGTATATTCTGTGGTCTTTCAAAAACTCCCTCCCAGTTAACGTTGCTTTCCAGGAATGGGGCCGTACAAATATTATTTCATATTTAAAATCATAGGGGTGGGTCGAAAAATATGGAATATTGAACCATTGTAACTATATATGTACATAGGTCAGAAATCGGCATAATAACGTTCGCATATATTGTCGTAATATATGTACGCATAAAATTTTACAGGTTGCCTCAAACAATTAATTCGGGCATCTCTAGCTTTATCGAAAGGGAACGCTAAAAAATATTCAATTCTCCCAATTTGAAGAAAATGTTATCACAGATTTTTTAGGATTTCATCAAGCCCTAGCTCAGGGAACCCCCCCCCGTTTCCCCTTCAGATTTTAAATTTTGGGTAACATTTGACGCTTGTGAAATTGTTTCAAGTGAACAGAACCAGAAATCAAATTCTGAAAAATCTGGAAAAAAATTTGCTACTGAATGGGGGTATTGAGAATTTCTGTTACCGTTGTCCCTTGTACAGGCTCTAGGGGTGCAGAAAAATGTTTTTACAAAAAAGTCATAAATGTGAAGTGAAGACAGTTTTTTGTCGGATTTGTAATGTCCACATCTCTCAGACGGTCTCCAGATAGAGACGGTCTGAGGAAATATCGGGGAGGATACTGAGCGTGTCATTTTTTCGTCTTAGTCCCGGTCGTTGCAAAACTCGTGACAAAACACGGGGCATGTGGCAAATTTGTTGGAGGATAAATATTTTAACTCTAATATACCGTGTGTAATATAATTTTGTGACCGAAGATTCTAGAAGTGAGGGGTGAATCAAGGGTTATTCGTGCTTCCAAGACGTTCCAGGAGCAATATTTTGTTTTCATGAATTAAACGGTACATTTTGGGGACCGGCGTTCATATGAAGCGAAATTGATTTTTTTAAGTTTTGCAATTTTAAAGCTTATAGGGGTTTCACATGTGGCAATGATAGCGTTAGTAGTAGGAATTGATCTACGCAAAAGCTAACTGGATTAACTAACAATACGGGTGGTACGAGACTACAAAATCCGCTTAATTTGATAACGTTAAATTTGCACGGCCCCGTTTCGAATAGAGAGTCAACAGGAAGTTCCTACTTAGGAACACATTGTCATGTAATTGCACTTATTGTCAAATGCCCAAAACATACCGAAGCTGCGTGCTAACTGATGATGATAACGAGACATTTTATGAACCGACAAGTAAAACTGCTGATCTGGGAAATGCACGTACAGATATTGTTAATTCCCACTCATTTCTATCATTGAGCTCATATAATCAGACATCATATATGTTGAAATATTTTCGATTGCCCTATAACCATGTTGTTGAAATTGATTTTTTTAAATTATAAGTATTGACCTATGTAAGCAGCCCATTGATAAGGCGTTCAACCTTGCGGAACAAAGTCCGGATATTTGCCAGAAAGCTTGTATTCTAATTTATGATTTCCAAAATAAAAGGATACAATTATTATATCTGTGACTGCTGACGCTCATTTGCTGCAGAAAATCAGGTTTGGTAACCCTCAAACACGATTTCACTACTCGTGTCAAGAGGATTTAATCAGAATCCAGTGTTCATCTGGCATCACATTTTAAAAGTGCAATTCCTTGCAAACCGTACTCGTATTACAGATAAAAACTGAATAAATATTATCCGAAGTATTTTCCCTCTCACAATCAGCATAACCCTCAGGAGACGCACAGTCAGATTTTACTTTCTAATGTACGGTGGGATAGGAATTTTATGGGGGTTTAAATTCCATTTGTCAGTCGGGAACAGTAGGCTATACTGTATTTGGTATCAGTTTGAACCATTCCTAGTCTGGATCTATACTGTTCATTTATAAACGTTAATTGGTTGTTGTACTCCACAATAATTTAAAATACAGTAGACTGAAAATGGTGGTTTATGCTTCTGCAATTTTTAAGAATATTGAGGGGAAGCCTGCTGTCATGGATTTCATAGAAAACACCATTCTTTTTAGGGCTCAAGCGAAGCTGCCGAGCCAAGGGCACTAGGCAACTCAATGTTTTTGGAGCGGCACATTAGATGAAAAATAAGAAGCCTATTGTTTTTGAAGGAGATCGATTTTCACCCGTTTGACCTCAGAAAGTTAAGTGACGTCAAATATAAACGCATACAAATACATATGTATTAAGCTGGGATGTTAAGCTTGTGCCATCTATACTGCATTTGTAGCTTACATGTCGCACGAACTTGCACATGCGTAATTTTAATATGAGTGCTAATGTTTTTCCAAAATTTGTGTACGCATACAGGTTACGATTGCACGCGGAAATCTTAATTAATCGTTAAATCTAAATAATACCAACGAGGCAAAAGGATGTCCATGTTTTTATGTACGTAGATGAGTTCATTCACAAACGTTTTAATGCGCACCGGTGTTTCTCCGCGTTTTACTGACCAATAGTCAAGACTCACTGATAGATTTATGAACATTTTAGGGCATTTATAGGGGAACGTATAGTTACCAGCTTAAGCTGTTACATCCTACAGTGGCACTTTGCCCCTTAGTGGCTTAGCATTTAGAGCTGACCACAGATGATTTTTTGTGTAGCTGAAAACTCAGACCCATTGTCAGAATAATAGCAGTTATATAGTACGCCATCAGATTCTTACCTTAATTGGGAGTAAAATATAAATACCTGGCGACATGCAACGAATTTGTAATCCAGTAGGGCATACGCGTATGTATTGGTGGTCATTCTGTCCAACTTATGCATTATTACACATGCGGAAAGTCTGCCACTGATACACGTCATAGTGATACAAATATACTCCTTCATAAATATATTTTTATAGGGTCATGGGGGCGTCGTATGGTCGTGTCTGATGCATTTGGACAATATTGGGCATGTTGTTTTCGGGTTGCATTTTGTACATATTCACGTGACTCATATTTACACAATTGATTCCTTTGGAACTTGGAACGTAATTTTTCATGAATGTATATACCAGTTTGAATTGCCAATACATACTACAACGTTACTGGTATACCAATATCACCCTCATTACAATTAGATATTTAGATATTAATGTGCTCGTATTAACATGACACACATTATTATGTAAACATAGGATGAGCACAGGTACAAGTCTCCTGTTTGACATATAGTTATATGAATGTTTCTGCAATTTAATTAAATCCGATGGTATTTTCGTATTTTGGACGTTAAATCGTTCAATGTGCATAACCAGTATGCGTTACTATGCCGTGCAGTCTAGTATGATGGTCCAATAATTATTACTTCTCATATACATATATTTAAATATAGATAGGCAAATTTCGGTCACAAGCTGAACATGTTGAAGAGTTGTAGCGTTATTGAGTGAGTTAGCTAAGCAGTAATAAGGAATTTAAAAACTTTAATAACATCTATACACTAATTGTGAACTGGTAAAATCAAAAGTGGAAGGGAAAAATAACAGCATATATGTAGGGTATGTGCTGCAATGATACAGAGCCTGGAAAATCAGGATTTCTAAACGCAAGTAACTATGTATACACCTCCTAACGAACTAACCAAAGTTGTAGATTTACTGGTCTAAACAAAAATAAACATTTTAGTCTCCTTTAACATGTGGTATCCATAAGAAACCATTCAGCAATTATTACTATGAGATTTACCGCAGGTTTTTTCTGTCCCACCAGTAGTCCAAGTCCGAAGTCCATTGCATTGATTGGTTGAAAATGAAACGTTGCTAAAATATTCGCAATGCCCCAGACATATTCTCCATTGAATTTTAAATACAAGTAGTTTATGTCAGTATGTTCTTGTTGCCATGGTTTCTCTGACTTGGAATATATATGCCAGATATTGATAATTTATCCTGGCGGTAAGCCTCCTTTGGTCAATTATATTGGATCGGGTGTCGGTCCTGGAAATAACAAACAAACAGCACTCAATGAAAGAATGGAAGTTTGCAGGAGTGTTTACCCAATAATAATATTGCCAGTTGTCAACCATTGCGGTGATTTCAGGTTTAATATTTTCTGCCGTCATTTCACCGCACCTACCAAATACATCTCTAACATATTTTCTTGTTAGACGATGACCGTGAGGATAGGGGGATGCCTCAAGGTGAGTAACTTTACGGAGAAAGTTCAGTATAATCATTACTTGAGACTTCGGAGTTTTACAAGCAATAAAATTTTACTCCCAATAATGTCACAATCAGTAAAAGTGCATTTGACACGCACAAAACATAGCTAAATCTTTCTAACAGTTCAATTTTCTACTCTAGGTTTCGTACCTTTTTAACATGAAGCTGGAGACATGTTGGCTTTGCTTCGGCGTTCTTTCTCTACTTACAATTGATTTTCTATTTTTAAAATGCAATGGTCTGTATTTCAAAACTCTGTGTACTGGCTATAATACTGGTACAAAATTAGCTGCCACCTATTGTAGTGGAATGGGATCAACTGCAAGAACCGTGATGGAAAGAGATCCAACATTTTTGCATTCAGGTAATGTACTTTCTTAATACCAAAGCTGGGCACATATCCTACATTTATGCATAAATATACGCAGTTTTTTATGTATGTTCGCACATTTTCCGAATATTTGTATGTATTTTATGTAGGCTGCGTGTTTCCACTTAAAAAAAAAGTATGATATATGTATGGCATGAATACTGTATTTACGAGTATGTATGTTTAAAAGGCCGGGGAGATTTAGGTATGTATTATGTATGCACCGTGTATGTTCAGCGAGCTCCATCTGTATTTTCTTGGCACGGTCTGTGTTTATTGGTGTATTCGCATTTATTATTTCCTGCTGCAATGCAAACGATTTCTATACGTTGCGACTGAAACCTACGAAACTAGAAATTAACAATTTTAAACTTAACTAATTAACAATATACACGCGCGAAGCCATGCTTCATTAGTTTTTATAAAGGTTCAGAACGTTCTACATGCACTTTTATAGGCACGTGTACATATATTTATACATAAATTTATTTATATGATGAATATATGTATGATTACATTTCGGGACAAATTAATGTATGCATATATGTATGATTGTATTTCTGGACAAATTTATGTATGCATATATGTATGATTGCATTTCTGGACAAATTTATGTATGCATATATGTATGCTCTTCGTAAACTTTAAAACGTATGTAGGATTTAGGATACGCAATCTTTTTGCCCAGCTTTGCGTTAATACTATTAAAATTCTGCCAGTAACAAGTACATTAAGACACAAGCACGGAGTACTACTCTTTTATAAATGCATCTACATTATTTGCTATATATAACGTGTCATGTAACAACTATGCTTACAACAACGAAAAGTGTTATATTGACCTGAAACGAGACTATAAACTTAAAAACTACTTTCATAAATATTCAAAGTTACAGGAACTGGCTTAGCTTAAATACGAAACGCTTATGTTACGCCTGCAGAATTATTGAATTTTGTAATCTAGCTATTCATACTCTGACGTTAACTTTGCGTAAACATTAATGATGATAATCACTCCAGTGGGGGAATAATGCACATAGTTATTGATTTTTCGCCTTGTAGTTTTGTTAGTGCTGGATTTCCTATTCAACCAGACCTGACAAAGAAATACTGAACTAGCAATATGTTTTTGATAATGAATGTGGGATGTTAGTTAATTTAAGTTAATTTGACACTAAACAAAAACTGAGAGGTGCATCTTCTGCAAATACATCCATTTAGTCAGGAATTAAACTAAAACGTTTGTTAAATAATAATTATGACATAACTCTATCATAGAAGTTCCTGTCAGCTGACAATGAGTAACATGAAAGGGTTGATGTTGATAGTAGCAGGTTAAAACAACATTTCGCTTATTTTTACAGCTGTCGGCTGCATGGACGAAATAAAGAGTGCAAAAAATGAATTGAAACTATATGCGATCACTTATAAATCCAGTGATATCCAGGGAGATAATGTTCTATTTGGTTGGCTCCATGGTAAGTTGACGATGGGGGAAAAGACAACAGACACTGTTATAAGTCCGTATGTTCCACCTACTGATGAATCGCAGACTTACATACCGAATAACGACCAATTTCCTTACGTCACCCCTGGAAGTATAGTACCTACAAGATTCAAGCACTGCAGGGAGAAATGGGAACCAAGCATTAAAATGGAAAAAGTTCATTATGAGCCATGTCGCATGGCAACAGATCCTATGCCAACAGTAATCCTTTAATTTATATCTAATGAAATCCATTGACTTATATAAAATGAATGTCTTTATGAATTCCTTAAAATTAAGGTAATTATATAGGCTCTTAAGTTTCGTAATTTATAATGACATTTCTTTGGCTTCGACCTTATTGAAGGGCTACTGTCAGCATTGCTGTAAGCTCATTATCAGATCTTGAAGGGATAATGTCTCAGAGATAAAATTATATTAACATCAATATACATAAGCATACTGGATGCCATAATGTCTTTTCCTCATCCCTCTCTCCTCCCAAGCCCATAGAATTGGCAACGATAAAAAAAATTAAATAACGGATTTTGTACCCTATCCAGATTTTTCAAAAGTTTCTGCCAGCCTAAATATAATGAAAAAATGATGATTCCTTGAAACTTTTACTGTCTCCGTAAGTTACGTAATTCCCTTTGATTATAAGCAAGCGATAAAGTTGATTTTAAAAAGCAGTAAAAAAAATAACGAATTTCATCCCTTCTTTCCAAAATCATGACTTTTTCTCACTCCCTTCTCACGCAAGGGCAAGTTTTGGGAAAAGGGGGGTATGAAACAAAACAAAAATCTGGAAATAAATTTCCTGCAAAATGGGGGAATGGCAAATTGGTTAGGTGGAGAAAAGGTATTGTAGCCGAAATACCCTACGAATATTCATTTATATAATCTCTGTGAAATAGTTAGGCCAGACCGTTTGGTATGATGGGGAACAGAATGGAGCCTGGTTTAACTATCAAATTGATTTCCCTATATGCGGCTTCTTTTTACTCCCAAAAACATATCTTGAATTTCGGTAAGTATTAAATGCCAGTACTATGAATTTTAAAAAAATTAATGAATCCAGGGCAACAACACTTAATTGATCTTTGCATCTTAATTGAACAATAATAATTGTATTATTATTTGATTGTTTGTTTTCCAGAATGTTCTTCCGTACACGTAAGTTTGCCTTCTTTTTATTTGTCACACAGCAAGGATAATTAAATTAAAACATAGGATACTTCATTCACTTTCATTGAACACACAGAGTAGAGGTCAAAGACAATAAGTCTACCATCCTACACACTTACATAATATCCATATGTCTAGGTAATTATTACAGATAAATATTTCAATATAATTTAATAATAAAAGATTTTAGTATCTGTCATAGTTGGTTACAGTGATATCCGCAATTCCATTACGGGTCTATATTTATGCCGTTGACTATTTTTTTTCCTATTCACCATTGTTGTAAAATTTTGCTTATGGGATTTGACGGCTGAGAAATGTCTTGATTAGAACATGTATGTAGTATTCATAGTTGCAATGTTTTAAACTATTATTTCCCCTACAGTATTTACTTTTATTTTATTGTTCATGATATGAGTTGAAACATTTGATAAGGGCATGGGACACGGCAGCCTCAAAACTGAATCACCATCTGGAACATTTATCGATTTTAAGGTCTTATCTGGGTCGCAGCTCTGTATCTACAGCCTGATTTTTTTTAAACCTATGTTTTCATTTTTAGAGAATCCGGATGATTGCTCTTGGTTTGAGAATAATACAAGTGGAGTGAGCAAAGAACTGCAAACAGCCATGCAGAAGCGAATCAAATTCAGTTCACTAATCTTCGGAGCAGCGGATCCTGAACCACCTAAAGATCATCCAGAAGTCTTATGCTCCAACGCTATTGAAAGCGGCAAGCCGGAATGGATTGAGAGTTACGACATACATAATTACAATGTACGATTACCGAGTAACAATAGCTGGTGCACACGCGCTTCATTGTAAGTTTCACATTAAAAAAAACAAATCCCTTAACAAACTAACTCTATTGTTTAACATCCGTTAAATATATTGTTTCCCTTCCAGGGAGAAGGACTGCTTTGTTGGGAGGTGCACTAAGAGATTGAATAATTGTAACTCTTATGGATGGGAATGGGGTAGAAAGACTGACAAAGAAGCTTCAAGAAAGGCTGCGAATGTATCTTCAAGAGGTGAGGTGATTGGATACGACAATTTGACTTGCTATATCAGCGATACCGTGCACGTGCACTCACCGTGTGATTGGTTACGCAACGGCACTGACCCTGACCCGTATGCAAAATACCCACCCTACAATCCTGATCCTACGAGAGGGGGTCTCTGTGTAGGTTGTTTGGAGGCGAAAAACATAACAGAGATATATGGGATTCCCTGCAATAGTAACATCGGCAGGATCATTTGGGTATTCATACTTCTAAGAAATCTGTCATCATATTTTGTCACCTAAAGCGTCTTACGTTGATGGATCTTCATAACTACGGATAGACGGATATGCTGGAGTTATAGGTATATGATGCTCATTTGTTTACTTGTAATTTAGGGTTTCAGAGTGACACATGGGATATTCATGGCTTTAAGTACCATGTTTCTGGTACCCTGGGGTACCCTATTCTCCCGCTATTATAAAGAAACCTTTATGGAAAAACGTTACGCTAATGTTCACGTCTGGCATGGGGTGAGACTTGTATTAAAAGCCTTCTTTTGCCACACTATAGCAGGTTAAACAGGGGGAATTTAATCCCGATAATTACTAGATGCACATTGTCCTGTCACTAACGGGCTTCGGAGGAATATGTGGTGGGATGGCGGCAGGGGTCCTGGCCCGGTATTTCCTGGGCTTCTCTACTTACATGTACGTGGGCAGGATACATGTCGCCGCTGGTTGGCTGTCGACGTTCTTTTTTCTAATTGTGACTGCCACCAGTTGTATCCGGAAGTTTCCCCTACGGGTTCGTGTCATAACCATCTTTCTCCATTTTCTCATCGGGACATTAACGAGGTTCCTGTGGGGTGAGTTAATAAATTGCTAATAAATTATTTCCCCGGAAGTTCGGAGTATTTTGAGCCCATGTTAGTCAGTTTTAAAGCTTGTCGTATTTTGCAGTTATATTTTTATTGAAGGACAGATACAGTACACATATGTGCGTACTTGTAGTACCAGTTTATCTGCCATTTATTTTTACGGGAATGTGTATTTTGTAAAATTTTGTAGCGGTGGCTCTGCTGACATCTTTCTACATTCCTGGATCACCATCTGCCCTGAATAACATTCAGCGGGATGGCTTCACACTGGAATATTTCATGATCTTTGTGATATTTTGGCTGATTACGGATATTGTGGTTCATGTCCTCCTTAGGGTAACACTCTATCTCTTACATAGAGAGTACACTCCGTCAAATATGAGAGGGCATCAAGCTTTGCGAATTTTTTGAAAATGTTTTTCAGGTTTTTTTAAGCATGGCCGACAAAAAATTGACAGTTCCTAGGAATTATGCTGTTGTAGTACCTATCCCGGTTATACGCCCTTATGCTGAAAAAGACACTGAGGTAAGGAACTTTCTTTGTGACTGACATTTTACTCTCAAATTATACAATGTTATTTATATCAGGAATTGGTTTGTTTGTATATATGTATGTAACTTGATTACCTACATTTACTTTTCAGGGAACTGGTCGTCGTAAAATAGTCCTGCTTGTATATGCTGTTATCTCACTGCTTTGTGCTTTAGGACTGGCAGTGGCAATGTGCTGGTTGGATCACTGGGACAGTTGGAAATGCAACTTTGGTCCGATGACAGAAACGCACAATCCAGGTGGAAAGTTGGGCAATATGACAGATGTGTGGTATGATGATCTCCCAAAAGAACCCAAATACTAACTAGTATACGACTGTGAAGTGGCGATGAAATTATGTAATTATGAACCACCAACCGTCGACCTTGTGAATATTGGAATTTAACTCAGGACAATATTTACGGAAAGTAATGACACTGTCTATTACGAATGACAACTTACGACTACACAAATGACTAGACATTGTAAATGTGGGGTGATTTAGAGTGAGGCTTTGTTTTGTAAATGTTATTGTTCGTGTTATAAGTTATATAACTGTTCTATGACTGCTAATTTTAAGTTTGACTAATGACTTTGAAATAAAAATAAATTGCTTGTTCTTTTAGCTGAAGTACTATATATGAATGAGCAAATTCCTACAATTTTTCCCTACCTCGTTCGACGTTTTTAGGGACGCGGTATAATTTGGGTTTACGGAGGTCATAATGTCATATTGTCATTTGCCATGTACACACAATGTACCATCTCCCGACGGCAAAAGATGTACCCGCCGAACACGGTATAAAGAAGATCTGCAATATTGAAAATGCGAATCCAGGGCATCACAAATTTACAAGTAGTAATAATGATGGAACTATTCTGGAGATCACTATCGGGAATTTGGGACGATCGACTGAGTCCAAAATCTTGAAAATCAGACGATTACGACAAATTGAGATCTGAAAGACTAGATCAGCCAAATTATTTTTGGTTGTAAATCCAGCAATATAAAAATTAGATACAATAAAAAATGGCCTAAACCCACAACGCATACCCTTCTCATTGAGTTCCGTTGTGACCATGATGCGTGCACCATACACCAGAACCAATTCACAATATCCGTAACAATTAGGAACAAAATACTTAAATAGATTATACAGATATATAATCTGGCATTCTAGCCACATTAAGTGCAGCGGACATCTCTTCCTGTTCCTCTGCTTGTTGAAGTACTTGAATAATTGGTAACCTTCCTAGCAGGGTTTTTAAGCCTATATACTCTACAAAATCCTCTACAATAAATTACGTGAGATTTCATACATATATGCTACAGTATGCTTTAAAAGTGTATTTCATAACATGGTAACATCATAATTTCAGGGACTATTTATTGTGATGTCGTAATGCTAGTGACCTTCGGAAAATACCCTCCTCCAGTCTCCATTTATGCTTTATATTAGATACACAATCGATTAGATATCCCCCCTGATGTTTTTACAATGGGACTAGGTCAGAGGTCAGGTCGTTCCTATGTTCACGAATAACCACCCAAATATAGCATAGTAAAATATGAGGCTATACACTTTAAAATGCGTCTTTGTTTACAAATAACAAACTAGTGACCTTCGCCCAACCAAAAGTTCGGAAAGAAGCAAAACAACAGGCATAATCACATGTTATATAGTATTCGAAATATGTCGAATGCTTCATACCTTTATTTTTTTAAACTTTTACAAGTAGGTACATAATCCTAGACATTATGCTATGGGGCTTGCACAGCCAACAATAATCAGTGCTTAAAATTTGTATACACTTAAACATTTACCCTTCTTGATTTTTGTAATTTATTATATTAATAACTTCATTTTTGTTCCCTGAGCAGGTTCACACGCGGTTTGTCGGTCGTACAAAAATAATTACTTCAGTTAGGAAAGAACTGAAAAGATTCACTTCCCCATGTTTTTTGTCAATTGCTGTTATATTCTCCTTATACAGATTCATGGATACACACTTTTCTTGATGCCGAAACTACCCAAAGCGACGGTAGGCCCAATATGCCAGGTATCCTCCTGCCACTGTCACGGATACAGGGTTCATGATGCCCAATGCTGTTGACCCTCCCATGGCAATGGTCTGAACTGGAGCTCCGGTGGCAAGGGTACCCGCGGCTGCACCAATTTTAGTCAAACCCACAGTTCCAATCACAGCTTTTGCCACAGGGGTGATAAATCCTCCTGCGACCACAATCGCGGTTTTGGCAGGAACCGCGACAGCATTGAGAGCTAAATATTCAATAAACCCCATTGCCAATAGCCCATGCTAAAAAAAAACAAATCATACAAAGTTACTTAGAATTCCATGCAAACTTCATGCTATTTCTTTCAAACTAGGAAATAATATGGACGAACTTTAGGAATAATATGGTATATTATCGATTTAGAAGGATCTCGGAGTCTTACCAATAATAATGAAAAATAAATACTAATATCCCTGTAACAAATATTTCCAAACTCGGTTTCAATGCCAGACCACACGCCAAAAATAATTCACATGTACTGCGTCCACAAGCGTCCAAGAGCAAACTACGCATAAAGGCAACTACTTTTTATAACTATTTGTATTCACCTTTCACAGCCAGCATAGACTTCTCCCAAGGTTACAAATCAACTTCGCACACAATACCCCAACTCAGCAAAAATATTAAGTTTTTTCTGCACTAAATATTCCTATTAAATGTAACAACAAGCACATGCGCTCTAAATCATCCCTCACAAATCAAAACATGGCTTTCTTGACTGCATTTAATAATGAAACCACCCCCTTCCGAAATTAATGATAACCTTTCAGACATCCGGAAGTAAAAATCAAAACAATTTACTCCATCGCGTACAATTATCCAACCCTTTCAAACATTCTTCATTCATACCTAGCCAAGCTCAAATCTTTCCCATTGATGCACATACCTCAAATAATCTGAAAAACTTCATGAATTATACCTTAATCCCTTTATTATATCATCAAAAAATGTCAAACTTGACAGTGCTTCGAGAATAAGTATCCGTATCCGTGCAATACTTCAATACCCATAGAAATATTTTGAAATGACATCAAATCAGTAATGATAATAACTATGATTTTAGTTGAAACTTGAAATTAAAACTACTACTACAAACGGGTTGAATGAACTGTCAAGTGTGTTAAACTGTTATAAATTGAGAATGAGGATATGAGAATAATTCTTTCAAGCCCGTGTTTCCCTTCACACGAACAGACCCCGCCCATAGACCTGACAAATCACAAAACAAAATTACTGTTACAAGAAAGTCCAAGGTATATTCTTTAAACTTACGGAAAATTTAAAACAATAATTTTTACAAAAATCACAGCCAATAATGTCTCAATACTAACCATTATGGTCTATGGAGTGGGCAAAAGCATCGCAACGGACGTGAGTTGAGACACGATACTTCCAGCAGCCAAGTTACCCACGTAGGCTTGGGCTCCCGCCGCCACAGTACCCGCTCCAATTCCAGCACTCCCGAATCCCAAAGCTCCAGCCACCCAAGGAGTAGCAATTCCGCCAGTGCAGTAAATTGCTGCACCTCCAAGAGCATTCACAGCCAAGTAGGTAAGTAAACCCATATTCGACAGTCGGTCTGCAAACCTGGAATCAAAACACGAACAAAATTCTATAAAAAAGGAACAACCGAATTTTTATTTGTAATAATTACTCAAAAATAAGTAAATAATTTTGTCATCTGTAGAAGCTCGAAACCATCTACAATAATAACGTCAAAAAATAGTACTACCTGTCCCGATCAAAAAATTAGAAACAAAACTCCAGAAAGCCTCTCAAGTACACAACAAGTCACACTCTACCTCTTCTCCGGGAATCAACGAAGGAATAATCAGTAGCTGAGCTTTGCAACGGATGTCTTTAACATATTTATAGGAAGTCTATCTGGAGTATATTATGCTGGTCATAGGAAACCAGGCTTTGACTTGGAGTATGGAGGAACGTTTTGGAGCAATTATGAAACGTTATTGTTATTCAAAGTATGTACACACAGGTGGAATATTCCGAACTGTCTATTCCGTGCTTGCTTTGGAACTACGCATTCAGCAGGGTACTGTGGGATAGAGCAAATAATAATTCCCTCCCGGCCGTCCCCATTCACAATTTAGATCATGTTCGTACAGAGTCATGAGTCATGACCAAGTACGGGCAGGTTTGACCCCCTATTGACGTCCCGAAAAGAAGGGAAGGGGTATATACCCCACAGGTTATTACTTAAAATCCGATTGTAAAGCCTACGAAGCGACTCGAATATGTCAGATAGGGTATTAGGATTAGGAGGTAAATGAATTTTTTGAACCCACCCGGTTAGCAGGATACCCGGATTTAGTAAACAACTTCATTCCGGCCGATTTGAACGAAATAAAATGATTTTTAAATAGAATTGACCCTCAAATTTGTTTCCGAAAATAGTTTTCATCCCCGAAGTCGGAGCGGGGTAATAGGACACACGGATTGTGAATTTTTTAATACAGTAAATTACTAGGTAATATCGGGGTAATATAATATTTGGGGTAAATATCAAGAACTTGTAACTCGGGAAGACTTCTTGGAAATTCCCAACCATTGTAACTTCAACGCTGCGGATGATCCTTAAAATGCATCTCTAGCTGATATGTTCATAAGTAACAATTATTATTCTTGTATCTTTAAGAATGTAAACATGACCTATGGTACGAACCTCGGGTTCTTTCTTTTGTAAAATGTAATATGTAACTTCCAACTTCTCTGTGTCCAAGCCGCAAAGGTGTCCGCCTATCCTACACATATTGCCATATTTGGAGGTTATTTATAGGGTGTGAGGATTTTATTAAAGAGGCTTGTAGGCAAAATAGGGTGGAAGAATATACGCTTAAAACCCAGCCTACAAAATAGGTAGGTTTAGCCGTTGTAGAATAATTATAGGCATATATGTAGGCTATTGAAGCATGTCATCTTCATTTAATGGCATATGGAATGGACAAAATTAAAATTAAAGAATAGTCGGCGCCTGGGTACTTGCAAATTGTTTTATGGAGTGGTTCAAGGGTGAAAGGTACGTGCTATCTCGCCTTGATATGCGCTGAAACCTCACCGAAATCAAAACTTCTAAATATTCGATAAAGTGGGAACTTAAGGAAATCTTAAGTGTGACATAACTTTTGACCAATGTTGTAAAATTTGGGTACTATTTCCATGCGTAAACCAAATCAAGATCCATACTATTTTGCTCTTAGGGCTTTGGTCAAGGTTTCTAAACTTAAACTATTTTATTTCAACTCCATTTACTTGAGACAGGATTTTTAATTTATTAGAGTAGAATGGTCTTAAATAGTCTGTCAGTTATGAAAATCACGTAAGATTTAGGAAGGGTGTAGAATTCGTTGAGCTAATTTTTTAGTGAAATGTAGGCTAAATATGTAGGCATACTGGACCCCATATAGGAAGGATGTAGGATAGGCTGATCTATTCGGCGGTTAAAATGTAGGCATATATATATGTAGGCTCGGTTCAAATTTTATAAATAGGAAGGATAGAGGTTAGGCTGAGTCATTTGGACACCTTTGGTCCAAGGAGATAAAAAATGCATTTTTAACGAAAGTGCGAATTATTGATAAGGCCCTGTCTACTAGTGTCTACTCATTGTGAGTATCCGAGTCTACAGGGAGACACGAAAAGTTAAATGTGACGGAAATACAAGATATGCTCTGACTTTGATACTATTATCTCTCCTGCTATCCATTTCCCGGATACTCATGGTTGGATTGTATATAATTTTTTGTTTAATTTCTAAGCCTTTATTTGGTTATCCGCTGGAATAAACCAAGGCTGAATGTAAAGCAGGAAATAACAGACGTCGGATGAATTTTTTTTATGGATTTTGCAAATATGATTATGCACATTTCCAATTGCAAATCACTTCAAATACATATGTATGTGTATTCAAGAAATCCGGGAAGACTCAGCAAGTATACTTTACCATGACCGTGAGTCTCGTTTTATTGTATCATCAAATGTATAAAAAATTGTCAATGTATTTTATTTGAAAATCATATCGGGTGGATACCCACGGAAATATTTTGAAGTCATATAAAATTAGCGATAGTTGTTTTAGTTGTTACTTGTTACGAAAACTTCCATGTAGTATACGGACCGAGTTGAATAAATAATGAACTGTTGAAGAATAAAGAGTTACAAGTCTGTATTTCCCTTCACACGAACGGACCCCGTCCAGATCTAACAAATCACAAAAGATTGCTGTTACAAGAAGGTCAACGGGGAAATAATTTAACCTTTCGGAATTTAAAACAACGATCATTTTTACAAAAAAAAAATCAAAAACCAATAATGACTCACTGCTAATCTTTATGGTCTACGGAGTGGGCAAAAGCATCGCAACGGACGTGAGTTGAGACAAAATGCTTCCAGCGGCCAAGTTACCCACGTAGGCTTGGGCTCCCGCCGCCAAAGTACCCGCTGCAATTCCAGTACTCCCGAAGCCCAAAGCTCCAGCCACCCACGGAGTAGCAAGTCCGCCGGTACAGTAAATTGCTGCACCTCCAATAGCGTTAACAGCCAAGTAGGTAAGTAAACCCATATTCAACAGACGGTCCGCAAACCTGGAATAAAACACCAACAAAATTGTATAAAAAGAAATAACTGACAAAGTCACGAATAAATAAATAATGTTATTGTCATCAGGAGAAACTCGATTGTACCGACAATAATAAAGAACAAATAGCACTACCTGGTCCGGTCAAAAAAAAATAATTAAAAACACCTCTATCTCTTCAGCACACAGCGGTCGCCTCAACCTCTTTCTAGGGATATCAACAATTGAATAATCTCAAATTGTGCTTTTATACTGCGACCTTTATCATTTAGGAATGTTATCTAGAGCACCAAACAGGAAACAATGCACTTGACTTGTAGCAGATAAACGTTTTCGAGCAATTGTAAAACGATATTATTTGTTTTCACGTAAGCACATGTAAGTAGCCCTAGAGGAGTTCGACCTTTCAGTTAGTATTTTTAGACTATGACTTAATTTTTGCTGATTTCCATTTTACAATAATAAAATTACTGATTAGCTAGCCTATTTATGAGACGTGGCTTGTCAGGCTTTGGCGTGTAGAGTACAATGTCATGGATCCCTCGGTCACTGTATGTATCGAGATGGTAATAATAAATTGTAAATCGGCGTCAAATATAATAGCAAAGGAGGAATACTGTATCAAGGAGCGGCAGAATAGAGTCATGACCTTTCTCTCAAACTCAGTTTGCCAATTAGAATAAAGTGTTCGCTTTTTTGGCTTCCAATGACCTTCCTTCCTGGAAGGGTAAGAAATAAATCATCCATTATGATTAAGTCGGGATCCGCGATCATGTACATAGATATAGTATCAGGCCAGGCACTATCCCGAAAATATGCTGTGTAGTTCGTGCCCAATTATGCTAAGAAATCTAAATAATATGTGTCAGGACATCAGTGCCATAATTACAAAGAATTCTAACTGTAAATTAGAAAAGGAGAGAATAATTTGTGACAACTTGATTATAAAATAACTATAGAAATCAAAAATTATTGTAAAATTATAACTGTACTTTTGTGTATGAGCATACTCAGAAACACAATAAACAAACATATATATCCCGAAGCTTTTCGTGTATGATTTTTCCCCTTACCACCCAGGTCCCCGTCCCCATTGACACGGGTAGGATGGATCCTACTGAGCTAATTGCTATTACATTACATGGAAGTACATACGGGCTCCTATACACATTACTGTCATTTTCAATGTGGGCTCCCGTCAGTTTTACTCCCAAGAAAGAAGAACTTGGGTATACATAAGGTTGAAACAAGCTCTATCTTTTTCCAGCATTATTTATCCAGGATGATGTACATAAATTATGGAAACGCTCCTCACGTTGCCGTGTCGGGAGATACTAAGAAATGGCTGTCTACAAAAATTAGATTAAGTTAACAATACATATTTTTTTTACATTACGGAATTTTAGGGGACATACAAAGAAGTAGCAATTCGGGTAAAACTGTAGACTTCTTGGGGATTTCCAATGGTTCCAACCATTAATAGTTTAAACGCTCTGTTACTCATACCTCTAGAGCTAAGATGATTATACAGTCTAAGTAACAATTCCATGATCTTTATGTAAATATGACCTAGGTTGTCAATCCCGGGGTTATTCTCATTTCCATATTGCGCTGATATTTCCAAACAGGTAAAATAGGAGAGAAGTAGGCTGATGCATGATGAGGTCATGTCTGCTGACACGAGACATGACCCAAGATAAAGCTTGACAGAAAAACGGGAGACTCTCCTCTCTCTGTTCTAGAAATAGTTACAACAGCAACTGGCTATATACTTATCTATTATGACCTTATTTTCACTTCTGTGATTTTCAAATATGTACCTGAGTAAGAATCCGGTTATCTCAACATGCCCCCGTCCCCACTTTTTACTCGTCGCATGTCGCATCCAAGTACACGTTAAGGGATTAGGTGACCTAATTCAGGCCATTGTCTTATAGTTCTGCATAAAACAATTGGAAAGAAAGACATTTTGTAGTACCTTAGCATATGTATTTAGTTCCTATTCCTAAGCTTTTATTAGAATTATTATGACATTGAGACTTATTGTTATTTGGGAAGCTGCGAGTCGACAGACTGTGACTGTCATATGTACGTAGGAATATCATTATAATGTTGTTCGGAAATCGTTTGATTTGTATGTACATGATGTACTTTTAGGGCCTCTCCATGCTTAATCTCCCGAATTCAATGTAATTAATATTTATTAGAGATCCTGCTGAACCGTTGCCGTTTGTAATTCATAATAAATACGACAGTGTGTTTCATATTTTTGTTCACTGTGGTACCAGTACTCTGTGTTTACCCAAGTCAGTGAAACACATTTTAGAAAATAAAGAACATTTCAGGGAACTCGAATGTTTCTTCGGTCACTATACTTTAAACATATGCTAGAATAGGGAATAAATGGTAGGTCCGATCCTATACATGTATAAATTTCCAATGAATTTAGCTGCTAAAATCTTCTAGATTCAATCTTCAATCTTTCAATTCACTTGTAAAGGACACTTGAGAATCATATCATATGCCAATGGAGTTAGAATTTGAATGGAAACTTTCCTATCCGTACTAATTTCTACGTTCTCCAAGCACGCTCACACTGAAATAAGACAATGGTTGCACTTCTTCAAGGAATGCAACAGACGCCCAAACGATCAACAAAAAAGGGAAAAATGAAACAAAGAATTTCAAGCTTCTAATTTTACTTGCTCAATCTCGAATCTCCGTTTAAAAATAGCTTTGATCTCGTCGGAAGTGGAGGAAATGTAAGAGGAACTGGCATAATTATTCCCACACAGACTCAGCGGATCTTTCCTACATTGTATGATGACAGAGACAGAACAAGTACCCATAGCTTGTCACAACTATGCACAAAAATGTGCATATTTTCTGAAGAGGCATTATTTTTGGACACACTTATACTAAAGGATTAAGTGGCATCCGGTCTTGATGATAAGCTTGAAGCAGATGTTTATGAGATTTTACTTCAACTGCATGAAATTCCCTCAGAAAGGAGTATCACACGAAGTAATGTTATCCTGCTGTTTTGAGGCTTCAAGGGTTCGGGTACTCATGAAAAGTCTACCATCATGTTTATGAGAGGTTCATGTACCCTGCACCTTTTTGGGCTCAAAAACACGAACACCCAATTGATCCTGTAGGGAACAAAATCTCGGTAATGGTCATGTGTAACCCAGATGTTCGAACCTCGGTCCCTTGTGGCCTTTGAATTTGGAAGTGGGCTCTTTTGGTAAGATGCAACGAATGAATGGATGCTTTGGAGGAGCACATTTCTAAGTAGGTGAAGTAATAAAGTGTATACATATTTGGGATTGGGGGGTTGTATATGGACAATTCCTATGGAGGGTATGGTTACACATACTTCCAGTATACATCCACGGGTTGTTTTTTTCCCAGAGCACTTTTACTTCGGTCTGGCAGCCTTCCTTGGAGGAAGTAAGCAGTAACATTTTGAAGCACAAGAGGAGCGAGAGAAGTGCGCTTGTCCTCCCGGGTATCGATTCCCCTTTTTTCTCTTATTACTTCATCCAGTCGTGGTCTCCAGGTTTCCAGAATAACATGACATCTCAAGTTGACGCGTGTGGGGGTGACCCATGATTGCGACATAATCAGTTGTTTTTTGACTCACTAGCACCCTGTGACGTGCTAGGTCTTCATTAGGGAATCAATCATAGTGTGGAAAAAATTATTATCTTTCAACATGACAAGCAAACACAAATCCCTGCAGCAGGAGAGTAAAGTGCGACGGTACATTGAAACCGTGAAAAAGGCTGATGAGGAATCTCGGAAGGAAGTTGTTAAACCTGAAAGCATGCTCACGTTGGAGGAATTGTACGAAACTGACAAGGCTCATTTACCTGTTGGTTCAGACATAACTTTAAGTTCAACTTTACGAGCTTTAAAGGAAAAGGACATGATGATTCTAAAACTAAGACAGAGTTGTAGTGATTTAACGATCAAGTGTGCAAATGCGGAGAATACTATTGATGAGCTTAGGTTCGGAGTTGGATCCAAGCCAGTTCATAATATCACTCCTGTTACAAGTAGGAAGGATGCCAGTGTCGAGACAGATACGCGAATTTTGGAACAACCCTGTGTGGACTGGCTGGAGAAAGTAAGATTCATATTTTATATGACATGATAATGATGAGTATTTATAACTATCAGTTTTTAAAAATATAACTTTTGTTCTTGCGACTTCTTAGAAAATCAAATTTTAATCTTAGAAAAGTAACAAAAATAGCGAGGCAGTTTAAAATCGTATGATTAAAATTGTCTAAGTAAATACTATGAAGTAAGAAGTTAACTATCTTTACCCACTAGGGCTATACAAGATTTGTTACGTCATTCATTTTTACTTGAAGTGAAACGTCAGTGATATGTATAATTTGTAGGTACAGCATTGGAGAGCAGACGCAATCTTCCATACGAGTCATGAAGAATCTTGTGGTGATAGTGGTTTCCGAGGCTCAGATCTAGATCTAAAACATACCGCTAATACTACAATTGGGACTAATACCGGTGATACTGCTAAAACGTCATTGCATCACAGTTTAAGGACTAGCACGTCTAAAGATGTGTTCAGCTTGGACCCTTTATTAGATGAAGCCACAGCTCTTGCCAAACGTGTCAAAGAGAAATCAATTAGACTGTCGGAAATGTTGAAAGAGTAGTTTTGTAATACTTGGACGGCGTGTGTTGGCTTTATATTTCGGATGGACGGTGTGTATATTGTGTGGGACGTGAATGTGTTTCAATATTAGTCAGCTGCTAGAGGCTTGTCATCGTCTGGATGATCTTCCAAACCAAACAAGTCATCCGTCGGAAACAGTTTATGGTATGATGATCGTATAAGTCGTAACTGGTTCCTGAGAATGTGATTCTTCTGCCGGGATTCATCTAGAGCTTCCATCAATTCCTCTACCCGCCGAGTAAGGCGATTGGTAACCTAGGCAACATTAGGCAACATTTTACGAGTTTACAGAGGTGAAACAAAATCAATACTGTCTTCTAATATAATTTGAAGCTGCCCCTTTCCGGTAAATTAATTTCCAGACTTACATCCTCCTTTGCCCTTTTTTGATGCTGGATGTGCTTTTTGGAAAGTCTGAGTTTTTCCTCTAAGTCTTGAATTTTTGAAGAGGCAGTGTCTGTTTTCAGAAATTCAAGCTTGGATTCAATTGCCTTGAGGATGCTCTCTGTGCTATTGCCTTGCCTGTTACATGAAGTAGAATGAATTATTAATAGGTAATCTTTTTACAGGATGAAAGAGGAAGCTGGAAAGGGCATGACATTTACTTGAAGGACAGGCTGAACTCCTCCAATTCTTTTACTCTTCCTTTCAACTGTGCATTTTCACATTCTACAAATCGCAATTTTTCTGTCAAAGAGTCAACTTTTGATCTATTCGAATTTACCTGAAAGAACGTCAGAACAGTGTATATTTTGTATTAATTACAATAAATAATGTTTTTGCAACAAATAAAAACCAAACGCAATAATAAAAAAGTACAACTACTTACACAATTATCACAATACCTCAATTCTAAGTTGTCCGTTTTCATTGTCTTTATCTTGGACAGTTTTTTCTAATACGGCGTTTCTGCTCATACACTGTGCTAATTTCATTTCGGTTATGTGCAGTAATTCTGGAAAACCATTTAGATCGTCCAGTTTTTCACTCATATTGGATTTAAGAAGTCGGAAATCAAAGGTACACTGGGATTCCACCCGTTTCAACTCAGACTCTAGTGATTTAATTGTTTGATGCTGGTCGGCTATTTTTTCTTCTAGACGTCTATCTTCGTCTGTTGGCTTACGGTTGACATAGTTATTTGCCAATGAGAACTTCTCCGAATACATTTGGTTCAATATACTCAAATCGACATTTTCAGAACGATCACCTGCCGCAGGACTACATTCGACAGGAATCATAAGTTCTTGGCCTTCGTGGTTTTTTGAAAGAATGGTTTGAATAGCTTTGTTCTCATTTTCAAATTTCCTCAAACTCTGCATGACTAGCTCCCTTAAAGACTCAACGCTCTCTGCATCCGTGGCGTAACCCTGTAATAAAATTGCGTATTCACATTAATCTTTTACTCATCCTTCATCCTTCCAATTAATCCACAGCCTCTCAAAGGTCATAAAAATAAATAGCAAGAATTTTATGCCTTGTTTATCTCCGCAGAAACTGACTTCAGTTTTTCCAATTGGGCCGCAGCTTGCTGCCCGAACTTATTAGCATTTTCCAACCGCTCCAGTAAATTACTATTGGTCGAGGTACTGCTAATGCTATCTTCCCACAACTTCATGATTCGGTTTCGCTTCCTGCTCAGACAAGCTGTCTATGAAGTTCAGACAAAAAAAGGATGATTATACCTCTGTGTAGAACCTCCTGGTGGGGCTGAAAAGAATGAGCTTTTGTTCTACGACTGTACCACATCAATAAAAGAATCCTTGCTCTGTAGCCTATGCCTTGACATATCATGAGAAGAAGATACTTTCGAAGGCAGTGGTCTCGAAACTCCGAATCCAGAATCCGAAATTGAAGAAGTGCTAGTCTGTGGAGTTGGTACTGGCATGTCAGTTATTTTCATCTCAGAGTTTGAGTCCACAGTTCTTGCGGCCGGTAATGAGTAGCGATTTTTCTATACAACATAAATGCATGATTCACAATTTAAATCAGTTTCATTTAGATTTATAACAACATCGCCCCTGACACAAAATTCTTTCCCTTCTCAAAATCCACAACAATTTTTTACTAACCCTTGAAAAAATTATGTTAGTCTGACTAGATGTTTTCGCAGGAGCTGGAACCCAAGGAGACTTGAGTTCCCCAAAATTATTTTGCTTTCTGTTTGGAGTACCCTGCATTTTTATCCCTTCAGTTCCAACGACGGTTGCTGGCGAAGTACTTCCCCAAAACCTCCGTGATTCATCTTCCAGCCGCAAATCTTGATCGCTATCTTCCGTGTCCGTCATTTTCTAAATCCAGGAAATTTTGCAAACTATCCCAAATCCAACAAGCAGATACAAAATCTTCACTATCTTCAGATCCGAAATCCCCCTACTAACAATAAGAGTATACACATAATGTCATAATTATATTGAATATTGGCTTGGCTTAATTTGAAATCAAGTTCCTGCTTTCCAGTACAGTTTCGAAGTTGGAACATTTTCAAAAAATTATGAATTCAACTTCAGTTCTAACGCAGTTTCTACTTCACAATAATATTATCACGATGAAGCAATAGCACAATCGAATTTTGAAACAAAATCTCATTCAATTCAATAATTTATAATTAATGTCCAGGAATTCAAAAAATGCAATTATTTTACAGGCATTTAATCACGGATAGGATTGGATTATGGGATTTCAGAGGATAATCATTTGTTGACATTCTGACATTCAGCACGGATACAAAAATATGAGGCAAATATGACCCCATCATTCCACCTACCCTCATTCAAGTCGTTTTGCATCAACACAATATCTCACAAATCCTGTTTTGTCTCTCTCATTGACAAATTATGTTTCGTAGCATTTATAATTCCAAAACAAATCTCAGAAGCCAAAATACAATCATTCTACTTCTGTAGTTCTTGTCGAACCGACCATAAATCAAATCAAAACCAAAACTTCCAAAACAGGGTTTCCTCACAAAACCTGTTTCATCAACTTTTGAAAAATATTTGTAAATAACTTGTTTTTGTATTTCGGAACACTCGCTCTTCCCCAAGAAAAAAATTATTATAGTGATCCTGAACAACTTGTTGAAGTATCCTGTGAAGGATCCAAATCTCAGAAATCCAACCCTTCTTTCGTCTCTAGAATGGCTCTTGGAAAGCAAATTATTTAAAAATAAAAAATATATTACATGCATATATCAGCAAAAATATTTAAAAAAATCGGTTACATTATTTCAGCCAATTTAAAACCATTTGAAGGAAAAATTAGGATTTTAATTTCGTCTTGAATTAAAATTGTTACTGTAATTATTTGAATAATAAATTCTTTCCTTTCAATTCCTATATTTCATCTGTGGTTTAGTTCCATCAGGAGCTTAATTAATTTTTACACGGGTTAAAAATAGCAATTGTGTATTTTGGAGGACTCAAGTATCTCGGATATTTTAAAATGTTGACAAACTGATCAAGAAATAAGAAGTGAAATTAGAATTGTGCTGAATTAACGACACCATGGTGTCCCTAGACTACGAGCTCAGGTTTGAAAGAGTGCTGAGAGAAGTCAAAATCGAATTTTTCCACATGTCTGGCGCTCCACATGTTATTCATGTGAAGGGCGAAAGTTTGAAAGACATGCTATAAAAAAGAAATAATTTGATCTTTCATTACTTAAATAAACAAGTGGAGTGGAAGGAAACATTACAAATGAAGGCTTGACTGCGATTGACTGTTGTGTTCTTGTCTTCGTCATCTTAGGACTTTTAGTGACTCCGTACAACTCTAAAATTTGAAGGTAAATTTTTAAAACCCAAATGTTTAGCTTTGGCTCACCAAAGACTTAACAGACTACGACGATGACATCCACTGTCACAGATGCCAACGAGCTATTTGACCTTTTGGAGTCCAGTCGACCATCAACAGTTGCGGATATAAAGAACTTGATCGCAGAGCACTTCAACACAGGTGAGACTTATGGGGATATTGAATTGAATTTTTCGAAATTTATGTATAAATTTGAATACTACTTGGATAAAAATAAAGGAATATTTTATTTTTAAATTCAACACTATTGTCTTGTACTTAGTGAGGGAGTCATGGCTAGTGGGAGGGCTATTCGACTATTACCTTACTACGAATTCTTGTCGAACGGTGGAAATTCTCTGCGGGATTTCCAAAGAGCCTCATGATAAATATCTGATAGAACGGTAAGATTTGTTTTTAATAAGTAAATAGATTGTGTCATGCCAACCGGGAATGGTTTTGGTATATTGCCTTGGGAATGTCAAACTCGGACGATGTGATTTGTGATGCAGGATTTTGGAAGGGATTCGGAGCCCACCTACGAGAAAGCCAAGCTTGGCTTTTCTGGGACACTTGGTGAGGAAACAGCCCTCGTGGTTGTACCGAATATTTCAATGTGGACTATTTCGGGAACTTATCAAGATTCTGAAGGTAGGAGTCAATTCTTTCATTGATCTGTTGATTTTGAGGGACTTGTATCGCTGGGAAAGAATAGTTTGTCTGAAGGTGTGGAATTTATTGTTTGTTTTGCAGTCGGAGACAGATGTGGTGGTACTTGTCACGGGTCTGCTGATTGTTATAACATTATTACCGATATCCCCGATGTACCTGGCTCCGCATGTGAATGAAATTTTTGAAGTTTTCAGGTAGTGGAGGGAATAAAATATTTAGGGTTTGGATTGGGAGCCATTGAATAAATTAATTTAAGGGATATGTTTATTTGGGAAACTTATAGCCGTCTTGCTATGTGGACTCATACGAACAATCAGGAAGTGGCGGAGGAACAGCTTCTTCATCTGCAGGTGGGGCTCTACTCGCTGTTCCACAGATTATATGCAATGTATCCCTGCAATTTTCTGTCGTACTTGCGGCACAATTTCAGTTCCTCAGACAAAGGCCTCGTATTTCATCACACTTTGAAGGTAGATGTGGCTTACTTTGTTTTTTATTTCGTGTGTATGTCAGATTATGTTACAGTTGTGTGCGATATGGTTGACTGATTTGAGTGCAGATAATTTAAATTTTGTTTAGCTACTGAAATGTTGTGTAGGATGTAAACTTATAAATGTTTTTCGGTTAGCCAATGTTGGAGACGGTAAAAATGCACCCGTTTTTAGTCACCGCCACGAAGGATACTGAGCTCTCTCCACACCGATGGAAGAGCAAGGAATATCATGATGTTATAGCGGAATGCTCCAAATTGTCCATTGACGTTCACGAGTCTGGTGTGTGCGAAGAAAATTCATTTCGTCCGAGATTGCCGTCAATGTTGCTATCTTCTGAGGGGCCCGCTCAAGGATCTTCCGTCGTAAATTCAAACTTAGAAGCTACTGAAATGGCCAATCTTTTGAACTTTGTCGAAGAAATTGGAACAGCCCCTACGACGCCAATCACAAGCGCTTCACATGTTAATATACTAACACCTCCGAATGCCGATGAGACCGCCATGGAGGCTACTCCGGAAAATACACCCCTTCAAACTCCGGTTAAAGTAACGTGATTCATTTAGAAGTTGAGTTATGTGTGGTACATTAATCATTTGTGTTGCCGCCTTTATGTTTTGCTTTGTTTTGCTATTTTTATTTTACAATATTAGGATAGAGAGCGGTTGGTGTTTAAGTTACCTGAAAGAGCGTCCACGGCTGCTATGCATTTAAATTTTGGATCGAGTAAAAGTGTTTATTCATTTCCTCCGTCTGTTCCGAATTCTACGCCTATAAATTCAGTACCGTCGTCACCGTTACCACAAACAGAACCTATCAGAAGAGAATCTAACGCTGGTGAACTGAATCTTGGTAGGCGAGATTCAATTCTATTTCAGCAGCGATTGCAAAAGGTTTTTATTTTTCGTTTTGTTTGTTATATTTTGCCTTCTTCATTTCATGTTTCTGCTGTCGCGTACCTGTTCAACTAATCTATACAAAATGTTTTCAGTTGTGGTCATCTTGACTTTGTTGTGCTTATTAAGTGGTTTATTCTCTTTTGGGGTGATGTTGACATTCTTTCTTTTAAGCCGGTAAGGTGGTAATAATGTAGTAACTTAGTAAAATTGATCATGTTATAATTTTGTAGATTCTAGTGGAGCAACAACAACAGCAGCACAGTGAATCCAAAGGATTGACGATTAACATTCCATCTCAAGCCGATTCCGATGCGGTACAGGAGCCGCCTGGTGGTCCCCTGACTCCATTGCTTCAGCCAACGGCTGAATTGGATGATCCGCCTCCACCGTGTCAGCATGAAGGTCCTTGCAGAGGAGGGTTACACATGCCTGACACGAAATCTCTAATCGCATTTGCAACACGAGTGAAACGGCTTAGATTCTACAGCCATTGCGAGGATACGGTTCCCGCTAAAGCCAAAGTCAAGAGATCTTTGAGTTGTCCCGATATAAAGGAAGAACCAGCTGAAGAATTGGAAGAACAACAGCCACCAGAGGAGACTAACAGGCCTTCCTATGAACATTTATTTGAGGGAATTTTGGATGTTTGGGGAGAAGAAGAACATGGCAGCTCTCCGCATGTACTTCTTGATGAGTGTGTGAAAAAAGCAGCCTCTCTGCATGGCGGAGGTAATCCCAGCGAAGGAAGACTGAAAGCTCATATTGAGCTACTTCACAATCAGCTTCTTTTTGAACGACATAGACGAGAAGCTCACACGCTTAGAAATCGACGGTTGGCTAGTAAAGCTCGCCGAGCGCAAATTTGTGAAGAACAAAATTTAACCTATGTAAGACATTTTGAAGATATCTTGAAAACGTGTTTACATCTAGAATAATTGAGTTCGTTGATAATTGTCTTTTTTTTGGCTTTTCAGAGGGCTCAAATTCATCAGTTGGAAAAGGAAATAGCCAGTTTGAAAAAGGAAATGATGCGGCAAAGGAATTCAAATCACTTGAAAGAATCTGAGCTGTGCAACACTATCAATGATTTGGAAAGTAAACTAAAGGCGTCTAAAAATACTATTGAGTCATTGGAGGCGCAAAATACGGATACCCTAGAACAATATCGGCAGCTGCAAGAAGAATACAATGCTATTACTAAGGTATGAACAGTTTCCATCATTTCTGCTTTCGTGGGTGTAAAGAAAACGATTAAAATATTTAATCGTACAACTAACATTGGTTTTCAGGAAGCAGATAAAAAGTCCGCAGTGATATTTGCTTTAGAAAGTGAGATTAAGCATTGCAGAAATTATTTGACGGCTAATACAGAACTCCAAGAAGCTTATCAATTAGCCCAAAAAGACATTATCATGCTGGGAGAATTATGCCGGCGTCAGGAAGAGGTTCTGGGAGCTATTGAACCGACTCGATTTATTGAAGATGTTGATGACCTTAAAATGACTTACGAAGAGGAACTTAGATGTGAGTTTTTGTTTTCGTTAGACGATAAAGCTAACTGTGCATTATTTACTTCAGGTGCAATTCAAACAGTGGCGTTGGTTGTTGAGACAATACAACGATGTTTGCATGTTAGATATATAGCTTGAAATGCTTAAAAATACATATATGTATAAGAGTTGTGACGCTTGAAGATAACATTTACCTTACTAAATTCACTGAAAAAGTAAAACGGTACTTACTCACACATTTTTCTCCACAGCTTTGAGAAATATACTTGAGTCAAAGTCTTCACAATGTGAAGCTTCTCAAGGGTACATTCAAGACTTGGAGCAAAGTTTGACCATGAAAAACAAAGTAATAGAAGATTTAAAAAAATGTGTACACGATACAGGAGCAGAATATCATGTCCAGTTAATAGTAAGTTCATATGCATTTATTTACATTATTGAGGTACTGTGCCTCATAATATTTTAAGGCTGTGAGCCGAATAAATATTGATTAATATTTATGTTTCCTTTCTTTTATAAACTAGCGCATGATTATTTAATTTAAAAAAAATAATTGTTTTCCTGGTAATTTTGCAGGCAATGGAAGATAAGTACGAAGGAGTGAAATCTATTAATCAGAGGCTCGAATTAGAAATATTGAACCTTCAACATCAGGTGTCCGTGAAAAATTCTGCAGGGTCGGGTGCCATGGGGGATACATTCATACGGAATGGAGTGAGCCCCACAGATAGTGATGTGACGGTTGACAGTGCAGCCAGTGCTGGGGGTTTTGGTGGCCTATCTTCACCTGAACGGAATGTATTCATATTTGGGAGTCCACAATTCGATAATTCTGCTCCACAGCAGTCATTGATGAGTGACTTACGTCAAAATATTGATTAAGAGTAATACAGGGTCCACCGTAACCGAAAATTGTTTCGGCTGTCATTAATGCCTTTCGGGAGGAAAATTAAGGCTATTATACGCATGTATAGAGAATCTAAGTAAAAGGACACATGCATAAACCGGGTTCGTCACTGGGAAATAAAGGCCAGATATTTGTTAGTTGTTTCTGCTACCACATCTATACCACAACCTTTTTAATTTTGTCTTTTATTTTTTGTTTGCTCTTTTTTCCGTTGGAGGGGTGGTAACATGAAAGCAGAAGCTCTCATGGAAACACTAAATGAGCTAACTTACAATAAAATTTATTATAGTATGTAATAATATTTAGTAATTTGTAATTAAGTGCAACAATATATCTATGTAAGTAGCTATTGCTTCCCATACGGGAGTTTTGTCTTCTAAACAAGTGTGTGGTAGATGAATCATCAAATTAATTACATATAACGAAATAAAGTTTTTAAAAATAGTCATGACTACTTTCATGGAATATTTTGATCAGTCGAGCAACAATGTTGATTTTAATGTGGAAATCACGTCGTACCTGGCTCCCCATCCGCCTGTTATACCGGACAGTGCCAAAAACGATACGAAATTTTATGA
Organism: Allacma fusca; assembly: GCA_947179485.1. Taxonomy (NCBI): domain Eukaryota; kingdom Metazoa; phylum Arthropoda; class Collembola; order Symphypleona; family Sminthuridae; genus Allacma; species Allacma fusca. Next base: position 15,769,616 of record OX359248.1, on the reverse strand, counting down.
GAAATTTTACTGGAGCTTTAGCTACGCCAATATTGGTCTTCTGATTGGAGTGATTTGTTTTATTCTTTGGGTCATTGGCAGTAATATTCTCATAATCGTTGCAGTTCTTCAAAGTCAGAGAAAAGTCATGAGTGACTACTACATTGTTAACTTAGCCCTTGTCGACATTCTCGTCGGATTTCTAGTTCTCCCCTTCATGTGCATCGTTGTTCTTTTGGGATACTTTCCCTTCGGTCAGACTGTCTGTTCCTTTTGGATCTTCTTCGACTACTACCTGATCATTGCCGGGGCTTTTGGATATACCGGTCTCTTGTAAGTGTCTTCAACACTTTCTTCCTCTCTCCTCCCTTTCCTTCATTCCTCATTAGTTCACTTCAACACTGCCAACTTTACGTTTTGTTCCATTTTATTTTGATTCCGAAAAATATCTTAGCTCTACTCATTATTCCTTTTTACATTTTTAAGCATCTCATCAACACAAGTAAGCCGCTTAAATAATCGTCTACTAAAATAGCTATACAAACATTAATATCAACACTTCAATGGCTATTTGAATATCTGCATTATTATAAATTCATTTATGGATAGTCTGAAAGGTAGGTTAATGCACTTCTACAGTATCGTACATACATATGTATATTTTACAATACTGTAGCAGCCACAAAATACAACATATTTTAATGGTCGAGTACCTGGAGTATAAAGGAATTCAGTATACAAACGACATTTGATTTTAGCCCGCAGGGTTTGTATCAATATTTTAAGCACACTCCGATACATTTCTGGGGCACTGTGATACTAGGAGATAGCTGGTCGTATCAGTGAAACAGCCTGAAACTACATTACATTATACAGGAGAAAGCAAGGTGGTTCAAATCGCAGAACAGTAAAATATGTAAGGTTTTGAGGTAGTAAAGTAAACACTTCTTATCCACCAATACCTGGTCTAGGTCACATCAACCCATACGTTTCAGAGACTGTATTGATTTATTTGAAGGTGTAATTAAATCCTCTTATATCCTGTCATTTATTTCACCTGAAGCGCAATGTCTCTCGCATGTAGTTCTCATGCATACAGACGGGAGATACTAAACTATTCATAAACTTTCACCTTGGAAGTAAGTATATATTGAATATACAGGCGAAATTTTCTACTGGCTAAAACACATTTGTTATACTGCATTAAGCATTAAGTTGCAAACGCACTCAAGGGAAAACAGCTCAGTTTTGTGTTAGCCGTAAATTATTACTAGTTGTTTTATTCCTTCGGGTTTATGTAGTGAATAATATTAAAGAAAGGTGACAAGACAATTCGAGCAATAATAATTTTAATAGGTCACAACATGAGTTCGTTGTCGTTGGTTGAGGTATTTGCGGTAAAGTCCATCAAAGTTTTAAAATTATGTAAATTGTTTACTTTCTACAGAATTTGTTAGTTGACAGGACTAGGAACTTATATAAGGACGTAAGAAATAATGATGACTTAATTATAATTAAACAAAAATTTCCTACAATTGGTTCTTACGGCCTTAGCGACATACATGTTTTCGCTACTCGACGAACGGATGTTTTGAAAAATTACTTAGTATTGACTTCACCCCTGAATTATTACGGAATCCTTCCGTATGTATTTTCCCAAATGGGAGTGTAGTTTAAGCTTGCACGTACTCATAAACTTATTCTATAGTATTGTATGATGGCGTAAACAAAATTATAGTAAATTGCTAGCAGATAGTACAACGAAATTAATTTTGGATTTGGAGCTAATTTTGATTATGCATATATTCATCCTTATCATGAAGTTGTTATACGTAGGATTTTATTATCCCGTAGGTTTTGTATTGTTTGGATGATAAACTGGCCGGATCATTACAGCAGTAAAGACTCAAAGACTCACATTACGATAATTGTCACGCTGTGGATCCTCGTCAATGTTGCATGGGGACCCTCTTTCATTCACGAGCGATACCAGACTGATATGGATGGCCAGGGTATTTGCGGATATAACATCGGGCTCAGTAGTTACTTTGTAAGTTTTCAAGTCTTTTTATACTTCTCTTAATCACACTGAAGGAAAGTATCTGGACTTCTTTCCCAAATTCGACTTCATATATGCACTTACTATTATATAATGCCATGGTGTGAGAGGAGACCGGCTCAAGTCCAACGATCCTTCCCTTGCTTACATGAGGCCAATTTAAAAGTAAATGCCCATTCTAATTCTAATCACCCCTCTCTCCTAGTAATTTCTCAAGGAATTCAATTTTCTGGTGTAGTAGATCCTAATTAAGGTTTTCACCTTCCTGCCAAATGGTTCTTCTATATCTGAAGTTAAGAAGCAACTCTGGGCACAGCTGGAAGATCTCTTACATGCAAAAGCTAGTATTGCCATAATTTTTAAGATGACAAGCGAGCGTTTCCAACATTTCTTATTTCCAGTGTAATAATAATTTTTCTTTCTTACTTGTTTTTGTGTATTGTATTCCCTTCTGTTTTTTTTCTGGCGTTCAGTTTTATCTCTTAACTGCTGGCATACATACCTACATTTGTCTGCTACACCTTACAGCTGTATGTACAACATGTACATTGAGAGGAGACTATGCTAGAGCAGAAGGAATGTCCCTATTCACTGTGACCCACTCTTATCAAATCTTTGCAGGACTTTTTTAAGGTATATACATACCTCCCTGCTCCGTGCTTATAGGATTGCTGTGAAATACTTTGGAAGAATCAGGTATCGGAAAGACATTTTAACAAATCAGAGTCAAAGTTGGAAGTTGGATGTCGTTTCACTTGCCTTGAAGGAACTAACCTTCTCCCTTGCATTAGATTTGCTCCGTTTTAGTGTTGCATAAAGCCCTCAATTACATGCGACGGGAATTGTTTTATTCAGGGGAGACGATGAAGGAGGAGAAGTTAAATAGATACATAATGAATAATGTTGCATAGGAAAGGATCCTTCCCTCAACTGAACGCCCGCTCAGACGAGGCCCACAGATGAGAGAATTGTGAATTCTCTCCCAGAATTGACTAATGCCACATGGATTTCCATCTGACTTGAACATAATGTTCAACTATACATTTACTGTTTCTAGGGAATATAATTATTTATCAAATCGGAGTGGAGCAGAGTGGATTGTTGTGTCAAGACGTGGATTAATCGATCAGACATTTACATTACATGGAGGATTAAGTCACGTCTGTTGCTGGAATTGCCAGTTGTGATGTTCCAACGACGGAGCATCTCTAGGGAAGCTCTGTCATCATGAAGACTGAAATCGACTTGTAGCAATCAATTTCACTTCCTCGACACTTTCAAAGGCCTAATAGAAATGTCATATTAATTTATTTGTTTGGTATGCTCAAATTCACCCTTTCAGAACTCTAGCTTGTTTTCCCCACTTAGTTTCCTGCTGTCAGAGCATCTTTCTCAAAGTTCCATGAGTACTAATGTGCTGATATCAATGTTGTTAAAAACAACTTATTTGCCTGGCCATGGGACTATGCTAGAGACAAGATACATTCCATGTGGCAGTTCCTCCTATTACTTACGCTTTGTGGCGGATCTGCATACAAATAATACATCAATTCTCTCCCAAGCAATGGCCCAGTGAAAGACACAGCTTTTAGTCAGCTTCACCAGCGTGGGATCTAGCAAAAGGGTTTTAATTTACTTTGAGTTCCCTAATGGTACCTTCCCATCAATTAAGGAGTGTCAAACAAAATGTAGCCTGATTGATCTAGCTCTTACTTGCTCTTACCCCAAGCCACCAGTTGTTACCGGCTCTATGATGGCTTTCCGTGACCCTGGTCATGTGCTTTGGTATGCAAATGTGCACATTTAATTGAAGTATCGTAATAACAGCCAACAGTTATGACGATCCGTATTAAAATAAGGAAGCAAAATTATTTTGCCTACTACAAGAAACTATTACTATAGTTGTTGTAGTTCCCATCAAAGAGATAAGATGAATGATAGGAGGATTGGGGGCTCTTATTGTTAATTAGTTAACTGTCATTCACTCGTTTCCTCTTTAGGTGTTTCATTATGAATTAGGAGTAACTACTTAATGGGTTTGAGCATGTACCTCCACGGTACGCAGTGCACAATTATTTCGTCAAAGCTAACGACGAGCATTTAAGTGCTCTCCGTAATCTGGTAATTGTTCCGACTTCCAAGGTATTTTCCGAAAGGAGAAAGCTAAATGCATGCCACGTGTGTACAATTGTACAAGCGATAGTACAAGAAGAAATACTGTGAGGGACTGTGTAATGTGTATCCAATGAGGGGTATTAGGGAGGAATCTCATGTGCACTCAGACAACACCACTTACAGCCAGGCATTTGTAATGGTATCGGCATTTGTGGGGAATTGGGGAAGGAGCAAGGATTCGGTGTTAGTTTATTTACGTTATTTACGTACACTGACTGGGCTATTTGGCTAATTAATAAATAATACGCTCCGTGACATTATTAGCCTTGAGGAGGATGGGTTCATCGTAAGGTAATCATGAGGGTAAATGTCAGAGACGGGTGTTCAATATGTAATGGATTGATTTTTGGAACTCTCCTTTATGTTTAGACCTTGTACATTGGGATAGTGGGCTTGTACGTCCCAGCAGCATTCACAATTGGGTCAGCCCTTTGGTGCGGCTACTGCATGTATCGTTATCAAACCCGGGACCGGATTTTCTTCGGTGACATTGTACCTCAAGATCAGCGTCAAGCCCCTGTAACTATTCTGATTTAGTATGGCTACGGAATGATTGTACGAGTAAATGAGGATTTTATGTGTCGTTGCTTTTATTGACCGTCCGCTTTTGTGTATTTACACCGTGGTCCGTGGCCGGAGTGTTTGCAAATGTTTCCCGATTTTCATTGTTTCCTTTTAATGGGCTGGATGTGGGGAAAGTGGGCGACGCGGAGAGACAGTGTACCTTTTAATGTATAATGAAATGGTCGCGGTGTGGAATCTTTACTTGGGAATAATGTGATAGCTTTTGTATGAACACAGTGGATGGTATCTCTGTTGGAACCTGACCAAAACAGAAAGAAAACGAGCATTTTAGTAAGATTTGTTACTCTGAATTCGCAGATGTTCCTTATCAAAGTCATTCCAGTGGATAAAGAAGTGAGTACGGATTACATGGAAATTGCCACCGAGCATCTACCATTAATTTTATGCATGCTCACGGCTTTCCTAATGACTCGTTGCTTGTTCTACGTTTACTTTGGGGTAACATTCTTTTATTGTTTTACAAGAGAGAGGGGGGGGGGAGAGAGGAATCTCCTTCCTATTTAATTCCGCTACTCTCTCACCTTCAAAGGAATTAGTTGATTTGAAATTCTATTTATGTATTTATACTCCTCTTTGAATTTTTCAGGCCGGTGCATTCATCCCTCACTTCTTCCCACCTGATCTCTCCAATGGTGTGTACTGGATGATGCACTCGAACGCAGCTCTGAGTCCGGTCCTACACTTTCTCCTGGATTCTCAGCTCCGTCATGGAATCCGAAAATTCCTCTGTACATCTCGAACAGTTGTCCATAGCAATGAAATCATCCTGTAAATCATTCAATTCTAGTGCTCTACGGTGTACTACGACCGTACAAACACGAACGCTAATGCATTAATAATGAGCGGGCTAAACCAATACATACTGCTAATCAGAAACTTTTTGGGGTGTCTATTCAAAGATACATCTAACCATATACCCGTACCTAATTATTATTACATACGGATTTGTTAAATGCTCATGGAAAGCGTACCATATCTGTAATACCTGTTTCTTGACGTAATGGCATAATTATACTGAAGTGTGATAGCTTATGGGACCAATTATACATATAACTACATCTCCATCATAGTACTGGAGTGTGCTTGTTGTGTACACAGTGTGTGTGTGTGTGTGTGTCGTAATTAAATAAATTACCGTCATGTTTCCGGCTACAACTTATTACCATCTATCTTGCAATTTGTCTTAATTAATGGGATTCCATTGTTGGTAGCATGCTATTGATCCGGAGGATTAATTCCCCGACAAAGCACTAAAAGTCCTCTTGGGCAAGATAGACTGGGATATATATACAGAGGGACAAACATACTTGGAATGTTGGAAAAAAAAAGTGTACAAAATATAGGCAGGACATCCTTCCCAATCGGGAAATTGATGTGAACTTCTGAATCCGAAGGATAAAAAGATAAGATCATGTTCCCCATCAAAAACACTTGAAGAGGTTTAAATTTGCCCATTTCTCTACCAACTTGTTTCCTCCAATGGAAAGTTGGCACGACATTTATTGTCATCCAACTAAAAACTATTACTTGTTTAAACTTGTGTGAAGGCTTCGATCCAATTCCTATCAACCTATGCACTGCCTCTTGTCTATACTACTCCCTAGAGCTTGAGATGGACGCAAAAGTCTCGCAAGTTGATCATGGTCCGCCCGCCCATGAAAAATGTAACGACTGTGTAAATTTTGAGATTTTAATGTCAACTTGTTGGAAGTCTCGGTGCTGTCGGGAGATAAGCTGTAAAAATAAATGGTGGTCCAAATGGATCGTAGATACATTTTTCAAAGCAAAGGAGGGGGAAACCTTTTGTGCAATTTTTCAGCGTTTAATGCTACCACCCCACTACTACCACTTGCTAGATACACTTTCTTCCCATGGAAATCCCGCTTTGAGTGACTGGGAAGACACTAACGGGTTGCAAAGATGTGGCTTGATGCCCCGTTGACGACAAGAGGCTGTCGCACATCTTGTCGAGACAGAAGGGACTGATGGTGACTATATAGAGACCTTCCGCATATGTACAAGTCCTCATTCCCATTCACTTTAAACGAGGCAAGTGCATGTAGTTATTTTGAAATAGAAATCACGTTTTTTATGTTATGGCACGGTTATGGTTTCGTATAAAATGCCTGGCATCATTCGAGTCCTATTGGGATTTAGAGCGGACAGTTTGTGGGGAACGTGGGCCCAAATTTAGTTTTCCCTATTTCGTATATATAGGGACAACAAAACTTTCCCTTCGTTTAAAGGAAGCAGATTTGTTCCAATCCTTTGTGACTTCTGAAACGGAAATATTTAAAATGAGCACACCATGCTTCTTACTCCTCCTCAGCCCTGTGGTATACTGTAGCAAGATTATGACGCCTTTCATAGTAATCCCCAACACTTGAGTAAATACATTGTTATTATTGTGAGGGAAAGGGACAGAAAAAAAAATGTGAGGCTATTTTGGTAGACACTGTTCCTCTTGGAGCATTGCAACAACTTTTCCCTCTCTGACGAAGGAAACTTGACATATTTTTTAGTAAAAAAAAAATTGTTTGGAGCCAACATTGAGAAAGTCTTGTTCATGAAACTCTGGCATTTGTTCGCACTCAATTGAGAGTCCCGTGGCCCGCTTTCCCTCGTATATCTTTTTTTGCCTATTCCCACAAGAATTGCGTGTTAGCACGAAACGACCAAAAGGTCTTGCAACTACTGTAGGGAAGAAAAGCATTTATTCCTGTAGCTCACACAGTTATCACCATAAGGTTTTCTTGAATTATCATAAAAAAATTTTAAGGCGGAAATCTTGTTACATGAGTTTTCTCCTTTAGCTGTCCACTTTGACTCAAGTCAACTTCTCGGGATCATCTTAGCACCATGTACTTTCACGCTTTATTTATTCAAGTACTGTGCATACACATGCGTTGGGAAAACTTTTTGAACGTCTTCCTCCCCTTTGAATCATCAAGGAATCCAGACCCGTGTTTCACGTTCATCTACAGAATGTTAAGGTACGAAGAACAACTGATAGTAGCTAATTACAAAATAACTTGATCTTATTGGTCCAGTCGGTTGGAAGGCACTCAGCTCGGAGAGGCCGCAGTCACAATTCCGTGAGATCCGAAAGAATGTAAATTCACTTGGGAAGAAAATCGTGCTGATGCCTTGATCCCGAAAACCGTTATATAAATTTGTGTAACTAACGAGTAGGAAAGCTTGAGTGAAAAGCACTTTCATTGACCTGGGCGCGGCTGATGATTTGTACAAATTGTAAAAAATTCTCTCTGGTAAAAGTTTCTTTTGTGAGTTAAAGCTGTCTGAGGCTTCCCCAGTTCCCCCATCTCGTCTTCTATTCTAGCCACGCGATGTGTTATACTCTGGAAATGGATTGAACGAGCATATCTACAGTAGGATAGAGTTGAGCTACTTGGAGACTCCTTCAAGCTCTGTACACAAGGAGAGTTAAGATATGCAGTATCTCTGAAAACCTGACCGTGAGATTCCTCCCCTCAGCTGGATACCTGTCATATCTACCTATAATCTTCCTCCTGAAGAATCAAAATGCAAAAAAATGGAGACTGGAGTCTCGTATTCAGGAAAATTTATACTACCAACTGATTCTTAACTTCCCCATAGATCCTCTGGTTTGGGCATATTCCAATAACTTAGGGTTACTTGATGATAGACTCTCAATTCAAAGATTGCTATCTGCAGAATTGAAAAATTGAATCCCAACATGAATATCTGGAATGTACTTAATTTTATTTTTTTTTCATATCAAAACATTTGTGCTCTTGGAGGAGAAGGTTACTGAACAACAACAAAAAATAATAGCAAAGGTACTCTACAAAACCCTGCTGACTCACACATACATAGATATATCTTAACATCTTTAAATTTACATCGGACGGCTGACAATAAGTTCACTAATTTTCAACTTCAGATCATTACTCTCATATAATTAGGGTATTGCTGTGCAAGACGAATGAGCGTATAGACATTCACTGGGATACAATCTTCAATATTTAAGTTAGTAACAGCTAACAGTAATTATCTAACAATAAGTACGGACAGAGTTCCAACATCTTCGGATTAATTTTCATACAGATCACTATCCATATATGGTAATGTGTATGTAGATATCTCTACACTGTATTGACGGGGGAGTGAGACATATTAGGATTATCGTAGGAGTAGTCGGGCAGGGTAGACTCCGACGGCTCCCTCTCCATCCTCATAGATCTTCGTTTATTCTCATTGTTATTCTCAATGACTTTGGCTTGATGTTCCTTCCCGTGCTGTGTGGTAGAAATAAAATATTCGTTAGTATTATATCCGACAATTTATTCATTTCATGGGGATATTCCATCGATGGACGGTTACCAATTTCCCCACGACCATTACAGAGGAATTATTGTCCCACTTTGCCACGTACATGGGATTAAATTAGAGGAATAGTCCTACACTGAACATGTACATGATGCTCTCAAGTACCTTGTTATTGTAAATGACGGACGAAACAATGGTCTTTTTCTTATTTTGTCGCTTCCGTCGTTCCCAAGCTCCCATGAATTTAATGCATCCAAAAGCAATGATGAAGATCAATGTGGGGATGGTGGTACAAATGACGATGTAAAGCAGCACTCTCAGACTCTCAATCTCGTCCTTCGTTGCCAGTTCCGAAAAGTTTGTACTGTTCCGTCGGAGGTACACATGGTCGTGGAGGTAATCTATGAGGAGTGAGTGTGTCACAAAACCCAAACAAAAATCTCTGTCAATCTCCAATCTCTTCCCAACTTCCATCATCATCAATCTTTAACATGATGGGAGCAGCTTTTTCAAACTTAAGAGCAAAATCTACCTTGACAACCCGCCTCACACCGTGTATGATCATAATTTGACGCATTACGATCGCAAATTTGCTCACAGGGTCGACAAGTGTGATCGATCGGGGAGCAGAAGTGATGATCTGAAAATTAATCCCAAACTGTCAACTTTACCAACGACCGAGTTCCTATTCCTCGTGGCTTTCTCTACTTTAAAACTATTTCAAAAGTAGGACAAATAATATTTCATCTAAACACAAAATCCGGAACAAAGTGGCATTCATACGCTTACAAAGTACCATTGTCATACATTCTTCCTCACAGCATTATCTATAAAATATCTACCGTTCCGAATAATTTCTCACAACTATTTTAATACTCAACGGCTCATTCTTCACACGAGCCTTGACAGTCGGCATAGTTTCCTAACCTTAGAAAATCTTCCCTTATGGAGTCCTTCATCCGTAGCACATAGTCCCATGTATTACATACTTACTCCTGTATTTCACACATAACTATAGATACTGTATACATCTTCAAACATTCATGGGCTCAACTTCCTCCTCCTCCATGTTCCTCAGGCTAACAAAAATAAAGTCTCACCACATATGCTTCTGCCTCTTCAACAAAAGTATGAGAGTTTAAATTCTTGGAAGTTTTTACTTTTGTGAATAGTAATAAGGAGAAATTTCCCTTGAATTACATTTCCATACAAATGTGTAGGTACATGAGGGTTGCATCTATGTACATTTCTTTACACTTGCATGTAAAAATTCTCTTTTGCAACCCAATTGATTCCCAATTCCTCACGCCTCAACCCTTCCTATAACTACAAAAATTCGAGAAAAGTTTGATATTTGAAATGAAATACGACAGTGAAATGACATTATGAAGCTGTGCAGCAGAAGAATAAAAGTAAAGGAAAACAAAAAAGTAGAGTAAGTAAGTGTAACAAGGGAATTTGAAGTAAACGCACCTGGACATTTGATGTCTCCACATGTTTTTTCCACAGGTAAGGAAGAATTGACTACAGCTATGAGGACGGTAAATATTAGAAATTTCATGTCCTATTTTAAATCAACCATTGTTGAACAAATCAAAGTAAACTAAAATCCGAATTCCGACAGAGACAAATCTGACGAGCACATTCACAAATAAAAATCCACTCAGGTGGATACTCTCGTAACGAGTTTGTACAGAGATGACGTCATGCCTCAAGGTAGGAATGGAAGGTGCAAGTTTTGTGGGTTTTCATGTACGTATATGGCTCATATGAAGAATTTATTGTGTTTTGTGCGCTCAGGTGTATGTAAGGATAATAGGGAAAATACTTTATAGTCTGAGGTATATACTCTCCCATCTATTCCCTCAATGAATTCCACCTGCCTGGTGTCCATTTGTTATAGCATAGGTAACATATACTTATAGGAAAAGAGTGAGAGAGAGAGAGAGAGAGACACTAAATGATGGAGTTGGCTTCGCTCTAGGGGTTGCTGTTGTTTTCTATATGTATGCCTCACGTAAATGTAGTAAATGTAGACCCTAATGCCAAGTTTTTGTTTGGGCAACTCTGAAATTATGTTTTGTTATTCCTCTTCTTAGAATTCATGTACGGTGTTTATAGTTGTGTCGGAGTATGGTGGGACGGAGGAAGGAATGAGAGACAGTAAAAAGTGTAACAGAATAAAGGAGAGAGAGAGAGAGAGAGAGAGAGAGAGAGATGGAAACATGCCGCATCATGTGTAGCAAAGGAAGAACGACTTCATTGAATTTGGCTCCAGTAAGAACTGCTACCTAAACCTACCATACACACACATATATATAACTAGGTTCATTTGGTTGAGTCACTGTCGTTTGTTGATCATGCCAAACTTTGCTTTTGGTCGTCCCATGACTGAACATGGATATTTTCCCTGTAACCTTCTCCATGGGATGGGGACATTGTAGAGAACATAAGTCAAATAAGGTATGCCATGTACACTGGAGGTTAGAAATACATGGAAATTTCCTTGAGTGTACGCATTAGCAACTGTTTGTATTGCGTCCAAGAGCTCCCTGCTTTTAGTCTGGTTTCCAATAACCTTGTGTAAAAAAAATAAAAATATTGCACTCTTCAAGCTCCAGGATGTTGCTACTCACTGTATCAGTATTATGATGTAACAACAACAAAGGGAGTATGTTACCGTCGTCTGAGTAGAAAAAACTTTGTGTAAAAATAGGATCAATTTTATCCCCAAAGAACTTTTCCATGGTAAAAAAAGTGTGTTATGGACATAACTTGATTTATTATTATATGCATCGAAGAAAGGAAAGTAAGAGGATTTTTTCCCAAGGAGCAATAAAACGATACACTTTGTAATAATTCCATGTCATGTCGATGTAACTTTTCTGTATACAGACAAGATATCAACTTTTATCGGGAAAATTCCAACCCGAAGGAGGAGAAGATGAGAGGGGAAGAGGCGGAAAAGAGACGGAAACTACTGGGCCTTTGGTTTGTGTGTGTGTGTGTGTGTGTATATATGTGTATGTGTGTGTGTGTGTGTGTGTGTGTGTGTGTTGGGGTAGAGATAGATAGACGTGGAGAGCTGTAAGCCTTCCGATAAGGACTTACCCACAGGATGAGGGAACAAGTTAATCCGAAAAGAAAACTTAATTAAAGGAGAAAAACTTGATCTTTAAGTAGCATTAGCGAGCTTTTAGATCAAATACAACGTAATGAATTCTAACTATACATACATACATAGGTCAAACACTAATCAGGTACACTTTCAAGCTTTGGTGACACACTTTCCTCCAACTACTGTCAAATCCTTCCTCCTCTTCCGTCAAGCCCACTAACCACTGGAACACTTCCCCTCTTCCCTCGACCTAGTCAAACAGTTAACATGTATACGGAACTGTACAAGGACCTATCCTTCTCCCTACATAAAAAAATCCAATCAATATATGTACATCCATGGACATATCTCTACACTTCCTTGGAAAATAGGAGGGAGAAAGATGCATGTAATATTCCTGACCCCTGGGAGAGTGTCCAAAGTAAACGTGAAACAAATCTTCGTAGGAAACTATTGTTTCAAACTGTGAGAGCCGGTTCAGGAGAGCCATTAGACAAACAAATGCAACTTCACATTCAATTTACTAAAGCTTTTTCAAACTCCCAGACCTCGTGTTCTGTGAGCGTGTCAATTTTGATGTACACATTACAAAAGTAACTCGCACAGATCATCCCTGTAGATATATCTATATATATATAATTATATATACACTAGCAGTCCCTACGTATGGAGATGCTCTCACATCCAATGAATATTAAGGGTATTATGCGCCTATAAAGGAGATTATACTTGACGGAGTTTATTTATTCAAGGAAGATTGTTGTAACCAGTGTCAAGCCCCCGACATTGGGGACGGAATGCATTACGTACTTCTTCCTTACTTAGTGTAGTACACACTAAGTGAGTGAATGCCAGGGAGGTCGTACAAGGCGTAAAAAATGGACGTGGACAACCGGCGATACTGGGAAATGTGCGAAAAGATTTCCAAGAATGATTTACGACCATTTTTAGACTTTAATAAAATGAAGTTCTTGGCACAGTATATATTAGACGTGGGGAACTCCAACAAGAGGAAGGCATGAAGGGCGAGGGAAACAAAACCTCTAAAATATTCATGGGATCAAAATGAATGGATATTATACCCATTAGCCATCTCCAAAGATTTGGGTTAAAATCCCCCAGTTTTTTTTTTTTTTTTATCCTAGCGAAAACCAAACGACTCCACACTTACAGCAAGGTGCTTATATCAAAGTCTTAAACTGGAGGAAAAAATAAAAGCAGATCTTAATGTCAGAATAGTATTATTGCCCTTCCCGGCCACTCATGTGGAAAGGGTTGGTGTGAGAGTACACCTCTGCTAATGCCGGAACACCACTTGGAGGAACACACTCACTATGAAAAAATCAGAGTAAACAAATACAGAGAAAAGGTTTGGAAATGAATAATGAAGTGAGGATATGCATCTCCATATGGAAGCCGGAGCGGATGAAACCACAAGGAAAACGAGAAGTGAGAAGATGATAATAAAATAGTAAGGGCTTCCCCCCCTGGCATGTACATACTAACAGACGTATGTATGTATCTATGTAGGCATGTCCGTACATGAGATGTACAGAGCTTCGAACATTCTATATCCATAGATACTACAATAGGAATTTACTGTTTTTTTTTCGTCTTCTCTTCTTCTTCTTCTTCTAAACACTTGTGTATTCTATTCAAAGAGAAATGTCTGAGTCGTACACCTTCGTTCCTATCTTTTTTATTTGATAAATAAATAAAATCCTGTACTTTCCCACTTGATCGTTGCACCTCTGCGTGTTTTTTTTTCCTTCTGGGAAGACGAATCGAGAGAAAGGCACAACAACACCTGAGTGTAAAAAAAAAAGAGGGATGTAAAGAACACAAGTGAAATATTCCCTCATGTCTCATACTAAACTAGGCCCTTTTCTAAATGTGCTCCACTTTTACTCATTTTTTATGGGGAAAGTAGTGGTGGCGAGAGGCGGGTGTAATTCAGGTGTTAATCATACCTCCTGCTCTACACGGTCGCGGTCATGAGGATAATGAGGAGGGAGGGAGAGGAGTGGAGATGTCTTCAATGAATATTCTTTTGTGTCTTATGTGTGTGTGAACGTCTCCTTATAACTTCGTCCTGTATCCTCGGCTATGGCAAACCTCCGAACCAGAAGACAGAGGAAGGAGACTGAGACGGCGAGAGCATCCAAGGTGGAGAAAGGGAAGAAATAAGATAAATCTGATCTATGTAAGTGGGTGACAGGGAGAGAGACACAGATTCCTATTTTTTTTTCCATGAGATTTTTCTCAACTGATTGTGAGCAGAGAGCTATGGGGAAGACCAAATGCTGTGGTTCCTAAAGCAGTCAGAGACTACGTACAGTCATACATACTATGACAATTTTTCTGTATGAAAATTGTGATTCAAATTGTGTGTGGAAAAGTATCGAGTTGATACGTCTTGGACTACGTCAATGAAGGCAAGAGAAAGAGAGAGAGAGAGAGAGAGAAGAGTTTCTATATAGACTGCGTAAACTTTGCAGGGTGAAAAGTCATGCGCTTTCACCATCCCGGGGTTTAACATTTCCCTGCTCCAAAAACTTACTAGTAGCGGAGTGTGGAAGGAGAAATTCCGTGTATTTTCTCTGTATGTGTGTGTACTGTTGGGTGAGCGAGAGAGAGAGAGAGAGAGAGGGAGAGCGAGAGTTGAAGTGAAAGAATATCTTTACATTTGTGTGCTTCCTACATTATTTTTTTTCTCTTGCTAAGCTACAGTTTACTCTTTACGTTCGTCCCTTCATCGCTTCTGTACATCATTCTACATCTTCGAGTCTGCACAGGAGGAATAAATCCGAAAAAAAACTTTTTTAATTATGTTGATTAGTTGAGGTTTGGTAACCAAGAGGGTTTGCCTCTATCCCGTCTGTGGTTTTCGATTGATTTTCCTTCCTTATTTTCCTCCTTTTCTTCCTTTCTCCCATGTAACTCAAAAAATTTAAGAGATCAGGAAAAACTTCAGTTTATTTTTCTCTCTCAAAAAAAAAATATAAAAATTCCTACAGCTTTGTTGGCCGTGAGTTTTTTTTTCCGGGATGTTCCTAAAGCTTTTAGCTGAAAGCTAAATGTGTAGTAAATAGTGAACGGAGGACGGACGGCAGAAGTGCAAGAAGGGAAAACTTTTCGTTGGAATGATGAGCATCGTTATTGTGGGTTCAGCCTTGCTTCTACTTCTTAATTCCAATTCACAAGCAGGGTAAGGGAATTTTTTTTTTCAAAATTCACCCTCATAAGGGATCTCATTGTGGGGGAATTTTCATCGAAAAATCAAGTTTTTTTAAAAATCAATAATAGGGATGAGTTTGTGACCAGGGCGCAGGCGTCCAGCTCGGTATCGTTTTATGCTTGCTTTACTTCTATTGAAATGAATACTTTTATTGTTTTTCCCCTACATTTTCTGACTCCCAACAATTTTAATTTACACGATGGGATTTTCTTCCACTCTGGAACACTTAATTTCCTTGGGAGTCTCGAGTCCCTCAGAATCTATGTACATGGTTAGAAGTGATATGAAGATGTGTCATGTCCCAAAAAATTATACTTTTCCTCACAGAAGCATCGATGAGCGGTCCAGCGATGAGATGTCTGCATTAAGTGAAAATATTACGAGGATTCTGGACTCCTTTAAAGAAAATTATGATAAGAGGGTCAGACCTAATTACGGAGGTAAGGATATGCTTTTGGTCCTATTCCTCCTCCAAACAAAACAAAAAAAAGAACTGAATCATTCCGATAATTACATTTTACAGAGGCCTATATAATCTCTCTACAGGAAAAAAATCTAATGACTCAAACATGTCTTTCTTACTATTCAATTTAATTAGCCACCAATATAGTTCCCTTTAGATTTTTTTAGCAGTAGTCCCAGTATCTATTAGTTGACTTCTCCATAGCATTTTTAGACCTTACAAGTAGTGGTTAGTTTTTGTAGTCAAATTTATAATTATTATTACATTAGAATTAATAGTAGATTCTACTCTTATAATTTTTGAATTGAATTCATTGGAATTGAATGGATTCCTTTACTAATATTTCCTACGGATTTTGAATTGATGGTAAACTAAATTTAAAGGCATATTGATTTTGTATACTAATTATTTTTGGAATTGTTAATGATAACGTAAAAGGTGAGGCTGTCGAAGTTGGCATTACAATGTTCGTCCTGAGTATTTCTTCACTCTCCGAGGTTCAAATGGTACATACAAAATTCTTATCAAGGAACGGTTTCCCATAAATTATTTTTCTTTATAATTATTATGATTAGATAATAAATTTTAAAAATATTTTGACAATTGAATTTTAATTTCTTTTTGTACAATATAATTATTTGAATCTATCTAATTATTATATATAATTTTAAGTAGGCATGATTTTTAATATTTTGATCTTGAATGAACAAGAATGCACCGTACAATTTTTCTTATTTTGATACTATAATAATTTATTATTTTGAAAGAATATAATTACACGGAACGATTTTAGCTACTCTACTGTCAATTTAGAACTATATAGATTGATTCCCCTCCTATTTCTCTCTCTCTCTTTTTTCAGTTCCTCATTCATAGAGTTGAGTAGGTATTTTTTTAGTGGTGTGTGTGAATTTTGCGTACATGTGGATGAGTTTGATTTAATTAACTATCTCTAATTATATACAGAGCTTGATGGTACTACTTAGATGAAGATGATGAATATTGAATTAGTGGTTTAGAGTCAATACTACAGTCTATAGGAAGAGTAAAATGGGATATTATACGCAGAGCTTCAGATGAAACAGATGTGTGAAGATTTGAATTCCAACTGATCTGATCATTGAGATATGAATTTGATTTGATATTGTGGAAACCTCTTGACATTTTTGAACCTTGTCTCAAAATACGATCAATATATTAGGTCCCCCCGTAGAAGTGGGCGTTACCATGTACGTCCTCAGCATTAGCTCCGTTTCTGAAGTCCTCATGGTTTGTATTCTCTTCTTACTATCTCCTTAATTACAAAAACAAAATTTCATTCAAATAATGAGATTCAAGTTTGAAGTGGTATTAAATGTTCTTCTTGTTGTGCTTTCTATATACTTATATATATATCATTATATCATATACTACCGTATACAGTGTTTCACTCTGGGAAATATTAATTATTATTGTCTCTCACAAAATCATATGACACAATACCTAATTTACTGACTTCTGTCTCTCTCATCTTCCGCAATCATGCCCATATGCTAATACATGATGTGTATTTGTTGAAACTACTTCCTCTCTCTATATACGCTGACATCTCAGACCATTTAGCCGTTTTTGTGTCACAATTTTACCGAAAACCACATTCTGACTCTTCAGAAACGTATATCTACTTCTTTCTCCTGTCGCTTCTTTCTTCTTTTTACTAAACCCATTTGGTCAATAAACTCTTCTATATCTATATCTTCCCCTTTGAATTCCCTCCTTCAAATAAATGCTTCTTGTACTTATGTAATTATATCTATAGATATAGAGTCGCTGCACACCACACAAAAGATATTGCTACACTCGGACCTTAAAACTCGAACACAATTGCTTCTGTATTGGTTTAGTTCCTTGTTACGTTTCCCTGTTGAGCGTCACTTTTGTAAAATCCAATTACCATGTAAACTTTGAATATGTGAGTAGTCATTGTGTACATATGTAGATAGACGTCTCTATCGGAAAGTGAAAGTAAGCATGAAATGTCCGGATTGGAGTTGTTACTGGTAGAAATTTATATCTATATATATATATATATATGTATATGTATGTGATGAAACTGTGAAAGTGTAGCTCCAAGTTGTTTGTTTAAACTTTCCAAGTTGCATGCCTCAATATTGAGTCTTGTGTTTGCATTTGATGTGAACAATCTTTTGAACACACATAGATATATATACTACTACTTATCTCTCTTATACAAATCTGTCTGCTTTCATTATTTCTCTTGTTTGTATTTGATTTCCAATAACGCTGATTAAAGTAGACTATCTAGAAATTCTTTGAAAAATAAAACCCCTCATTGATCTCTCCCCAGGTAATAATCTCTCTTTGTGTGTACATCTCTTTTAGGATTTTACTGTTGACTTTTACTTTCGTCAAATGTGGAAGGATCCAAGGCTACAATTTCAGGGACCGAAAGGAGTCAAGACCCTTTCTGTAAATAATTTTTATTTTTATTTTCAATTCCAGCACTCTGCTCTGTCTTAATTATTATACCTACATAAGTTACTCGTTCAAATACAGCTTACAGTTACAGTTGAGTCATGGATACTACAACTACTAGCGCTAGTATCTGAGTGAGTGATGTATGTATCTACATACATAAGTACGTAAGTAATAAGTAATTACTAAATGCTCCATTTGAAGCCCCTCGTCTTATCCAACTATAGCTATTCCAATTAGCCTCCGTATTATCATTCTTAGTTAGACTGAGGAAGAGTGACAAGAAAATCGATAGGGAAAACTGGTACATATCCAGAATCTTTGAGAGGTAAAATGGGCGTAAGTTGGCGCAACCATTAAGTCCAGCAGAGTGAAGTTTACAGATTGAGCCTCATCATTTAGAGATTCGACAGGCTATGTTTTATTTATGGAGGGTTTTGACCAGCACCCAAAATGTAAGATATTGCAGAACCCACAGGGAAATTTTGTATACTCCTCGATGGACTCTCTCTCTTCTGTAGTGTATTTCTTGAAGGAGTGTAATTTCTTGAAATTATATTATTAAGGTGTGTTAAAAGCAGCTCTTATGGAATGGCAGATTGGAAGCATTCTCGTTATTAAAAGTCAGGTGTAGGTACATATGTATGATCCACATACAGAGATATGTATGTATGTACGTGCCTATAAGGAAGTATCTATTGGGAACGGTACGGATATACTGGATGGTCTGAGTTCCTTCAGTGGATACTTGAGTCGGTACATAAATTCTTATTTTCCACGTCCCGACTTTTATAACGTCTGGTGAAAATTGATGTTAAAAGTCGCTAGTTGGTTGGTCGGTCCAGGATATTCTCAGTTTGATATCCCTCGGAGCATTGAAATAGCCAAAAGGGAGATAGTGTGTAAGGAAGTGTTGCCTGGAATTGAAAAGCGAACTGGGATCCACGTGACGGAACGGAGCTTACGTGTTCGACCTACTCCTTATATCTATCTTCCATCTCACCGGGGCTCAGGGCTGTATTTTTAGGTAGTTTCTCATAAAGAAGATAGGTTTTAAATAGTTAGGAGGAAAATTGGAAATTAATCATTCACAATTTCCTCCGAGAGCTCTGGATATCATTTGAGGAATGAAAAGTCTACTCATAGAGTTGGGAAGTCGGAGGCATGGACAGCCTTCAAGTTTTTTCATCATAGTCACCGTGGGGGCACTTGATGGAGGTGTTCTTCCTTGAAACAAAAATGGTAAAGAGGTTAGGCAGTTTTCCTATTTTCGACTCCATTTATGTACAGTTCTATTTTGGATTCTATCTATATAGTCCCGCTCTTTCTTCCTGAGTGCCTTCATATATGCTCTGTATATATTCTGCAGATGAAAAAATTGATAGGGAACAAAATTCTCTTGTATTTCCCCCCCCCTTCTCCCTCTCTCTCTCTCTCTCTCTCTCTCGGATGTCATCAGAGGAGAAGGTTTGGAATGAGAGCTTTTGGTACAGTTCACTGTAGGAGTATGCCAAAGTAGGGAATTGGAGTAAACTGAGAGAATACTTCGGGGACGGGAGGTATATTTTAAAATTTTAAAGCTTGTAAATTGGAGGTAATTTGCGGAGAGGTATGAATAGAAAGGTATGAAATGTTTGTAGATAATAAAGGACCTGTGTATGAATGATAAATTAGGGAGATCTACAGAGAAAATGATGCTTATTGTAGCGAGAGAGGGTATAAATTCATAATTAAACTCTGCATATATACAACTCTACTGAAGACGGTTCGGAGAACTAGGAGAGGAGGAGGACTCGTTACAGGAGTTTTTCCGAGTCGGAGAGAGAGAGAGAGGGATGAGAGGAAAGTCACATTGTGTCTCCTCTTACAGAATTTACTGAATGAGGAAAAGTTTGTCATTGTTTAGCACCATTTTCCAGAATGATTATAACCTGTCGTGAGCTAGCCAACTTCCACGAAGATAATACGTAATGAGAGTATCTTTCGTTCTGCGTCTCTCTCTCTCTCTCTTTCTCCCACTCTCACATATAGAACCCGTGTACCCATGAAGAATGACTTATTTGCATCTATATCGCCGTTTCCTCAAGTTTACTTGAATAGAAAATGATTCATTGTCAGATGTAGTATAAATCTTGTCTAGCTTTGAGCTTGACTAATCGCAAAATCAATACGGTAGTAATGGGCAGATTTTCCGAGGCAGGAGCTCAAGTGGAAACTTATAAATCCTTGGACGCATGTTGCTTCTATATAGCTACATCCGCATTCAAGTATGAACAATTTTGTTGTTTTTTCCCCGAAATATTGTGTTCAGCTTAGATTGATATGGTTTTTTTTTCCAGCTTAGGGGAGTATAACAACAGCTAGTCACCATGGTTCTTGTATCAGGGAATTATCACAGGGCTTTTATTCCGACTGATTTTTTTTTTCTTGGAATAATGGGAATGGCATCGGGAGAAAAGTCAGGAGACTTCTATGGGTGCCATAATGTATCCCGGCTTCATTCTGCTCCTTCTCGGAGCGTGGTTGCACTAGATTCCAAAAAATGATAACAACTTGGTCTGCTTCAATGATTCCATACTTCCTTTGAATCCTGTTATAAACCTCCAGCAAAAAAAAAAGACTTATGAAGTGATACATTTGGAAATACTTTCTTTCGTCCTAACAAGTTACATCAATTCAATTTGGGTTCCAACAAAAACACTGTGACTCCAACCTCGAACATTCCCATAGTAGACCCTTTATTAGTCCTGATTTTCCCTTGCTGGATGTACGGTTCAATTTGATATTATCCCCGTTTTTAATGCACCCAACAACAGAATGGTTCTGATCGTAAAAGAAAATTTCAAAGCATTAAATGCGCAATGAATTGCCAAAGTTCCTCTGCGTACAACACTTGGTATCCATGTACACAAATGAATTTATGCAAACATGAGGTTTCCAAATGCCTGCAACAGATTTTCAGTTGCATAACATGATCTTGGACGACCCCAATTTGCGCACATTTTTGGTGAAAGCATGTTCGTGGAACCAATTATTATAACCTTCGTGAGAAGGAGAGAGAGAGAGAGGGAGAAAGTTGCTATGGAAGAAGTGAAGCCACCATGAGTACACAAATGACCTGATTTTGTTTGCTTTGTTGCGGATCTCTCTACTCAGTGACACTGCGGTCAAATCGATGCAAGAGCCTATATAAATATATGTATATCTATGGTTTCATCAGAGCCCTAACACGGAATCCAGATTGTGTCTCAGGTTACCACAAAGCTTCAATTTGTAACTTTTCTCGGGATAGTGCAAAAGAACTCCGTGCCGTAGACTTTTCTCCTCTATATTTCCAAAATATTTACACACAGATTCTATTACATGTTGGTTTAACACATAGCCCCCAGCAAATACAAACATGCAAGGGGAGCACTGCATTACTTGAGAAAACATATTCTCCCCAAGTATGCCTCTGCGGCTACCAACCCATTCTCAAGTTTCTCTTTCACAGAGACGTGAATTTATTATTTTTTGGCAAGGGGTACCTTACATAGATATAAAGCACTTGAAAAAGAAGAATGTTCTTTATTTTGAGGCTATCAGGAAAATCCACCGGAGCTGAAAATTATTACGTATTGATTCCGGCTGATGGTTTCGGTATCATTGCGGGGCAGACTTGTTTCGTCATTAATAAACATGACCAGGAGACTATTCAGTATTTTGTGGGTTTCTCGGCGGTGGTAAAATGGGAGAGTGTTCTTGAGAAAATTTGTTTTTCCATGATGAGTCCTCTGTATGTACTCTGTACATTGTTATTCATACAGTAGTAGGGGAACTATAATTTATTGGAGGCAAATTTGGAGCATTCATTTTACTGACAATGTATCATTCTCCGAGTTGGTGGTTTAATGTGCCTGAAATGATTTCTAGGTGGGATCTGAGTTCCTAGAGAGTATGTGGGTTCCAGACACTTTTTTCGGTATGTTTTCCCTCCCGAAATGATTTAATTACTAAAATTTGAGTAACTCCCACACCGAACAATTAAATCTGAATGGCATAGATTGGAAGGAGAAAGTTATTTAATTAACTGTGGTCGTATTGTGGTTTTTCCAGTGAATGAGAAAACTTCATATTTCCATACAGCAACCACTTCGAATGAATTTCTACGGATTTCCTCTGATGGAGACATTCTTCGTTCAATCAGGTTAACCGTAACAGCCTCCTGTCCAATGGATCTTCGTCATTTTCCTATGGACTCTCAACTTTGCAATATTGAAATAGAGAGTTGTAAGTATAGAGATTTCTGTTCAACCTAGCTCTAAACATATACTTTATATAATAAATACTTTGGATGGACCTATTATTATTGATACATATGTACTAAGTACCGACTCCAATTAATTTCCACCAAGTTGGTGGTGAAGTATGAAATTGATGTATGACCCAGAGAATACTTTACAGTTGGTTACACCATGAGCGATATTCGGTATAAATGGGCCAAAGGTCCTAACTCAGTCGGTGTCTCAAACGAAGTTTCCCTCCCGCAGTTCAAAGTTTGGGGGTACAAACAACGTGCTCATGAGATTTCTCTCAGCACTGGTAAGATTCTAATCATTCATAAATTATTAGAGGGGACGACTGCAGGTAAAAGCTGGAAAGCTCACTGGGGAAGACTCATCACGAAAGCAAGACTATACGAAATCTGTATATAGTATATTTATTACCCCATGTAACTACTCAACTATGTATGTATGTAACTTGTACTTCTATGCACCTACTATGCATCACTTGCAATTTTACTTGAGGAAGTTGTGTACAGTCTGAGATTAAAACATGACTGTAATTTTATCGTGATAATTCTCCCTCTGTAGACTTTGCAGGTCAACTTTGACAGTTTTATGAGTTGATGATGATACAAGTTTTATTTACATGTGCAAAGTTTGTTTCTAAGTTTGGAATCTGTATCTCTTTCTCTCTCTCTCTCTCTCTCACTCTGTCTAGGTAATTACTCTCGTTTGGCCTGTGAAATCCTATTTGTTCGAAGCATGGGATACTATTTAATTCAAATCTACATACCCTCGAGTAAGTTCATCTACAATGGTCAAAGGTCTCTTGCATTTTTGAAGTAGAATGACATAAACTCACGGAAAAAGATGATTCAATCAATGTTGTATTATTTATACAAGTTGTTGTTTGTATGTCATGGTAAAAAAAAATTCTTACAAAGATTTTATTGCGTGGTTATAGACGTCAGATAATACAAGTTGATATAGTACACTGTACTGTATATATAATGATGATGATGATATTTCTTGAACACAATTTAGGTCTCATCGTTGTCATCTCGTGGGTTTCGTTCTGGCTCAATAGAAACGCTGCTCCAGCCCGAGTTTATCTCGGCATTACTACTGTAAAGTTCAATATCCTTTCATGAATACAAGTTTCATTAAGTTCATGATTGTCAAGCAAGTTTCAAATAATGATTATTTTCGGTTCACTGCAGGTACTCACGATGACCACTTTAATGTCATCGACAAATAAAGCACTACCCAAGATTTCGTACGTTAAGTCAATAGATGTTTTCCTTGGTACTTGTTTCGTTATGGTATTTGCCGCACTTTTAGGTAAACATTTCAATCCTTTCATCTCCTTTTTCTTTTAAAAAATAAATGCAGTCTCTTCTGAGTTACTTACAGTATAGTCATGAAACAGATACTCACGGTCAAGGTGACGTCACTTCAAAGGAAGAAACTGTTTTATTGAAACTCAGTTAGGAGTCAGTCTGAGGTCTTGTCATACCAGTTGTGCTAGTCAAAGTAGTCAATGAATAAGTCCACGTAATACAGTGTAATCGTCTTTTTTGAGTATTCTGGCTTCTCCAACTTGAAGCTCCCTTATGAGTAACTCTAACATAACCTTAGATATGTGTACAAACAAAATTAGCATGATGGAACTTAGTACATTAGAACACAGGAATAACATTATAAATGTATGTAACGGTGTGGCCATGCTAGTAACTCAAATATTGAAACAGTACTCCAAAACTCTTGTCATTAAAAATAGTACTCACATTATGTTAGAGGGAATTATTATAGGATTTCATACAGACTAATTTTAATACAAACATCCTCCTGTTAATGTCCCACATCAAGACTCCAACCCATCTTGATCTTTGCTACCGTAATAAGTAACTTAGTTACAAATCTGCTGTTACTGCAACATTCAGCATTTCTTTACCAATCCATTATTAAGCCTCAAAAAAGTTGCTTTCCATGAAATGTTATTTTCCTTTTTTTTTTTAATTATTACGCTGATTATTAGACTCGGCTAGTTAAACCCTGTTGTTGCCCTACTCCTGATATTAACCCCTACTGGTACATATTTTAAGCATGACCTTAGCCAAGAATAGTGAAATATGCCCCACAGTCAGAATTACGTAGTAAGAACTAAACTAATACATACTGGTGCACGTAACATTGTCTAACTCCTGTACCTATTTAAACTGGTTTGAAAAGTAACCATGACGTTTCTCTTGTCAGGTCATCTACAAGTTTGTGTCTTCAGGTTAATGTTTCTTAAACATGCAGAACAGAAACGACACACGAAAAGTACAGGGACATATACAGTGTAGTAATATGCACGGTGGGGTCGCTGCGGTGTAGTAAACTTACATGGTTGCTCAATCTGATCACTCCCTCTAGTGCAATATTTCTTTGGGAGTTAGATGCAGCAATAGAGAAGAAACTGCAGGGAGGTGATATTTATTGTATGTTCGTGAACCTTACTGAACTAATCAGGATCTTCGAAGTGTCCTTGACAAATAAAGTCCTCCGACGACCAAACTTGATTCAATAGTAACTAGAGCAATGCACAACTGACAGTGCCGGATGGAGTTACTACAAATGACTAAAAGAACTTAAAGTAACCTGTGAGAGGCTCGAGGATTTTTTCCACTAGCTCGGGGGATTATTACAGACCCTTGAACAAAAGTCACGGTCTTGATCTAACCTGACTTAAAAATAATACAAGTCATTCTTAGTCTTGCTTGTCCATAAGAAAGAACAGGAAGTTAAACGAAACTAAAATAACATAAAATTATGTCACGAAGTCTTCAACCTTGAGCTACTGCTTATCAATTTATATTACAGCTAGAAAAATAAATTCTGAATTCCCCCGACAGTAAGGAAAGTAATATTTTTAACTTTAGGCCATGGGTTTGTTTAGCAGGAAGGAGTTAGTCATGAATGCTACTGTATAAGTCAGGGTATGCATATGCTCATATGCTAAAATGTCTTATTAGTACTTAAATAATTATATAATCCAATTCAAGAAATATTTTTAGTGCAAATAGAAGCCGTATGAAGACATTTGTAGCGCTTTCTTTCATAAAAGTGTATTCATGGATTCTGTGAATAGTAACAACCCTACATAGTTAAAAAAATCGACTGTGTGAGTACATGTCCCTAATGGCCCAGACCAATCTGAATGCTTCATTTGACTTGAATCCCAAATGTGGACAATAAAATGTTATTACAACTTGCTCGTATTGCTAAAAGTAAAACAGAACAGTTTCCCCCTTTGAAGTTAGATGTATCAAAATGTTATAAAGGGTTAGGTCTACATTCTATAAAGGAAATAAGTACCAATTCAGTTCATGATGTTCATTGGTGTTGTAAATATTTAAATTTTAAACAGAATACGCAACCGTAGGATATTTGGCCAAGAGAATTCAAATGCGAAAAAATCATTTCGCAGCCCTTCAACGAATGGCTATTCAATTACAAACGGCGAGAGAGGAACATTTTCATACACTCCGTCAAACCGTGAGTTAAAAAAATATCATGGGATTTTGGGGATTGGGATTAAAAGTACCTACGTTTTTGATACGGCATTATAACACTAGAACTTCGGAAATAATGCTTATATCTCAATTTGAAGGAGGTGAGATTGAAAAGTCGGGGAAGTCATGTTTATCGTCAAGGCGTGGAAGTCGAACGGGAGCGGATTTATGAGGATGAAAAGATAAGGCAGTTAATACCTATCAACCCAAACCAAATTTGTGGTATTACACCCTCGGATATTGACAAGTAACTATCTTCCTTGAACTGATAAATCTCAATAATAATGTTTATTTATTAAATGTGAGTAAACTTTAATCGTGGGAATTTTTCGATTTTTAGGTACAGTAGAGTGGTATTCCCCGTCTGTTTCATATGTTTTAATCTTCTCTACTGGATAATATACCTTCATATTGCAACGGTGAATCATGCCGATTTAGTTTTACTGCAACAAGGGGGATAAAGACACACTGATCATCACACACACAGAGTTTTTCATACTTCCTGGAGTAAATGTGTACTGTTCTTGAGTATGATGATGAAGTGAAAGAAGAAGAGCAAGAAAAATAAAACCGAATAATAAAGAAACGACACAAATTGAAAACTTCTACATAGAGAGTGAACATACAAGAAAAAAAACACTTAATAATAAAACAATATCAATGTATGTTTGTGGGTGTAACTGTTGTCATTTTAGGATGAGTGCTAATAATGATGACCCAAGGTAGTTGGACTTGAGGATGTAAACATAACTCAAAAAAATTACATAGCACTACAATTTCTAGTTTGCACCGAATGTAAGAAGTCTAACTACCTTATTGGTTCAAAAAAGGATATATACGAAAACCGAGATGATTGTAACGTTGTTGTTGACTTTTAACATTGCGTTCATTTCTTAAACAATAAAAACCCTTAAGGATAATACGATGAAACTTACTGAAATTAATAACTACTGAAACAATAGCTTACAAAGAATGGAAATTTAAGAGAAAAATACACAAAAAATTTACACGAATAAATAAAAGGTAACTTACACAACAAGTTATGACTGTACTGACTAGTTTTCTTCTTGCATATTATAATTAGCATCTCTACGGCATGCATACTGCTCCTCCACGATCTGATCAAAACTATCAAACCCATATAACCCATATATCTATACGTCCCACTAATGAGTATCCACTAATAATTACAAGTTGCGGATCATGTCACCAAATTACTACCACATTAGAATGTATACAATTACTTTGGTCAGTCACTCCCCACATCAGGGACAGATACACCTCAATCTCAATATTCTCAATCTAGTAAATTCCGTGATGCAACTCTCAACCCACTCACAAAATAAAAGTCACGCTATGCAAAAATATCATGCAACCTTGAAGAGAGATTCCAGTGAGTCATTAACTATTCAGATACTAAAACAGTAGTCATAAATTACGTCAAACCGCTAATATTTGAAGACCATGAAAAAGTTTATTATTGGTTGCTTGACAATTTAAGTTACATCGAAAAAATTTGGTTTCCAGACAGACATAGGTATTTGACGTCCTTCAGAAAATCATCATATCATAAATTGGGTGATGGAGCAAAGATGCATGATTTAAAATGTAACCTTCAAACATCCTTTAGATCTTCAGGGATGTCATTCTTGGGGTGCTTATTTTCAAAATGCTGCTTGTAAGTTTTCGGGTCAGGCATCTGTGCCTACGATCACAAATCAATCTCAATTAACAATTCCATTCAATCTCTAACTCTCATGCCAAATCCACTATATATACCCTTCCCCAAATAATCCAATCAACTATATCTACCAATCACCAAATAATCCAAATCCCACAAATCTTACTTTACAAACAGCGCAGACAAAGGTAAGTGCTTTAGCAGCCGCCTTCTTCTGAGCCTCCAAAGAGTGACCTTGCTGTTTCTTCATTTTCGCCTAAAAAGAACAAATCCATAAAGTCCACTCATCAAAATTCAAATTCATTTCCCCAAATATGATTTCCTCTTCCCAATGACTCACAACGTCACATCCTTCCCAAGAACTGATTTCCAACAAATATCCCAATCAATATTTCAATCACTCCATCCCCTCTTGGAGTCCAAAATTCAAATTACCTGCTTATCTTGAGCTTTAGCCTGGGACTGGAGTTTCTGTTGACCTCGTGCCATTGTAATGTTCCTCAAAAGTCCTCAAAATCACGAAAATATGGTCACTCTCGAGTCTCGAACAAGTGCAATATCCTACTTAAAATTAAACTGAGTGAAAGTTGAGTTCCCTCAATAATACTATATATATAAAGTCTACCGTTCTTAAGTAACTATACAATCCTCAAAAAAAAAAATCTTTCACGTCCTCATTTAACACTCACTATAAATTCTTTATTTAAAATTAATTTTATTTTTCCCTTTTAATAGGAGCACGCCGGGATTCAAATATGCCTCAAAATAAAAGACTCACTCAGGGATTGAGAAAAATCTATATTGCGAAATTTACATGCAGGATTTCCTATAAATACGAAAAAATTAAATTTAATACAAACGACAACTCTCTCTCTCGTCTTCCTTTTGCTTTAGAATTCAAGTCTGAATTTTGTGTGGGGTTTATGGTAGACGTAGACGTCCGTGTAAATAAACTCCTATGTACTTAAGCCCTGGTATGTAACTCTTATGAGCAAGGAAATCGCACAGGCAGGAATCCTTCAGTCCTGAAATAAAGCAAAACTGCAGACGTTTTTCAGTTTCGAAACTCTAGCTCTCAATAGAGGACAGAATTGTTGTCAATCTCTCTTGAGTCATTCCCCTCGAATCTTCCTCAATCCTCAATTAATACTCACCTACCATTTTTAAAATCCCCAATTCAACTATTGTTTCATTTCTGAAATAAAAATAAATTTTATTTATTTCTCATAGCCCCTCCAGCCATTCATAAGGACCTGAGCACACTCATACATAAGGATTGGAGTCGGACTTGAGAGCAGACTCCGGAGCATATATGACGTCCCGCATTTAAAAAGCAATAGAATGTGGAAGGCAAAGCCAAGGAAGGCTAGACGCTATCTGAAGCTTGCCTTAACGAAAAGATGTCAGTCAGAAGGAAATCTTACTTTAAAGTTCCCTGATAATAAAAAAAAATCTTGCTTGTATCTGTAGATAAGTACAGGAGCATTTTAGCATACAGTACAAATGGAGTATTACGGAGGCAATTAAAATGTTATTTAATAAAAAATGAAAAGGATACTTTGGAGTGGTATAACCGTACGGGAGAAAAATAAAGATGATTTTATTTTAGATGAATTTAATGAGTGTCATTTCTTTTTGGCTGGGTCAAGTCAAGGAAGATTTGTTTTATTACAGAGGGATGGCGTATATACAGAGGACAGAGTGGACTGTATTTGTAGTAAATTGCAGGTACTGTTGGGCAGAGTAGTCCACTCCACGGTGAGCCGTAGTGGAATTTATGCATATCCTTATTACTGTATTGACTATAGCTGGCTTATAGTGTATGATTTTAATAATGACAGTGGCAAAATACTAATGGCATGGGAAAGTATAGATTTGTAGAGTAGGTATAGATATAGAAATTGGTGTTTTGTAGCAGTGCAGATTTGTAGGAAGGTTGGATGGATGGAGCACGGGGAGAGCCTACTGGGTATATGGGTCTACATTGTCTATATATGGTATATTGAGAGCTTGATCTGTATGTAAGGACTGGCGAGAATTTGCAAGGATTATGTGTGGGGCTGTTAAAAAAATGCAGTATCTATATGGGCCTAACTGTGGGCTACATGGAAAATGTCGTCTACCTTTATATTTTTTTCTGATCTCAAGTGGATACTCCGAATGCTTTTGCACAGCTCAGAGTTTAAGTGACAATGGTAACGTTATTTTGCAGACTATGGCGTTAGAATCCAGGTGTGTGTGGATTTTTTTGGTAGTGGGACTACTGTGGTATAATGTAAGGCTGTATGTATGTAAGGCACGTTAAAGGTGAACGTTTGGAAAAAAAAAGTTGTTCCTCGCTTTTTACTTGTCGTTTATAGTGGATAGGAACAGTTGAGCAAATAATGTCTTTCACGTCACTCCTATACCTTGTCTACCTCTCTCTGTCTCTGTCTCTCGCCGTCGTCTCTTTGAATGAAAGAACTTAGGTTATAGTTAACACACTTCCATACTTACCGTTATTACCGGTGAGGCTGTAATGAATTTATGTGTAAAATAACCGACTCATCCTTGAGATGCTTGGCTAACTGAGGAGAAAGAAGTGTACGGTAAGGACTCCGGCTGGGACAATCATGACGAGGACAAAAACTTGGGAAAAATTATTTTCTAGAGTTTCAGAGGCCTCTATTAAAGCTACACTCCTATACAGAGGAGATCTATGAAATTAGATGGGAAATTGAGATGGGAAATTGGGATGGGAATAAGGGACATATGGAATGTACTTACATTATACTTGAGAAGGGAGAAATGGCAAAAATAGTGTTGTGTGCATAGGTCATGATAAGAATGGCAGTTAAGTAGGGGCAGGATGGAATTGTACAGTCCAAATGACATATGGAAAATAATGTACAGAGATGAAGATGATGTATAGTATGAGATTTAATTCAATTCAGTTTATTGTTAAGGACTCTTATTTTCGGGTGGAGCCCATATATTGCATCCATACATTATTCGACATGTGGAATTTTTTTTTAAAGCAAAAGTTAAATATTAATTTAAAAACGATTATAGGCATGCGAATGCGTGACGGGAAAACTAGGGGAAGATGATATATAGTTTGAAATCCTGTGGAGGAATGAGCATTGACTGGTAGGGATTAGTTGGGATAATGTGAATGTCAGTAATTACATATGGTAAATCTATAGTGTGTAGTTAGAATGTGCTTGGGAACTCTCCGAAAGGCTAGAATTGACTGAATTACTCAGTAGAATTAAAAGTGTGTCAATGTTTAAAGCCGTAAGTAAGTTAGTAATTTGATGATGTGCTGGTTAGGTATGAGACCGTGGAAAAAGGTACAGAGAGGGATTTCATGTACTTTTACTCCCTTAAAAGATTCTGACCGTTCAATACTCTAAGGATTAATCATTGACGCTGGCAGGGATCCATTTTGGTAGGAAAAACTTCATACTTTGGCATACTGCACTTAAAATTTTTGGAATCAAATTTGATGAGAGGGACAGCCATATGATGGGACAGCTTCTCCTGCATAAAAATGTGATATTTTTGCATTTGCAAAATTACCATCGTGTGTGTGTGTGTGTGTGTGGATATGTTAGATAAGCCAACTTTCAATTCTTTGTCTTACCTTTTGACATTCAATTTAAATAAATCATGTATAGGAAAAATTTGTGCTCTTTTGCAATCAACAAATAAGTCACGTTCTCTTTAATTCCATCAGGAGAGTATATAGAGATGTGTGCAAGCATCAAGAAGTGTTCGGATTGCATAGTCCCTTCACTTTGGATGCAATTTTGGGTAATTGATTCCTAGTTTGTCTCAAACTGCATGTTAATTAGGTAATGCTGACGGCTCCTTGGTAACTAGTTTTGCCAGCTTCTTGTTTTTCTCTGCAGCACGTGTAAGAGCAGGAAATTTTTAGTAATATTAGTGTCATTATTAGGGGAGTACACAGAGAGGCTTGTTAAAAAATCCTCATTGTATAACAGATGACTTTGGAGGAGAGGTGAGAATGTTCCATTGAAAAAAAATTTTTGATAGAGACCTGTAGACATCTTATGAGGAACATTGGATTTTTTTTCCATCGACATATTGTTTCTAGTTTTGGGGATAATTTGAGATGTTAAAGGAGGTAATTTTTATGAATGTGACTTCATATATCTGCCTTTTGTTCATCATTCGAAGGCCAAAGATATATAGTTAGGAGAGATCCTTTGGTATGGTCGCACTTGGATGCAACCATGATCATATTGTAGTTTAGAATGGCACTTGATGAGTATGAGGTTGGGTGCAAGCAGTTGCATTATGACACACTATAACATAAAAGTGACTTGCATTGAGAATTGGGCTAACTCTTGATCATTCATGAGGTTACTATGCCGGTACACTTACATGGTAATGGGGATGTTTAGTGCGTAATAAAGTGCTGGGGCAATTTACACATGACTTTGAAATTCATTAAAACATGTAAGTAGTTTGCTCTGACTGGTTGTAATGTACGAGGAGCACAATGAGATGTGATGGCTAGACTAATGGGGGCTTGCAGTAGCTAATTAATACAAAAAGTCGTTTACGCAAATGGAGGTGTCTGTGTGTCAGGCCGCAGAGTGATGAAATGGTTGTTAATTTTATGAATCAACTATTAAAGTTCCCCCGAGTGAATGTGTGTAAGTAGACTCATAATAATTAGCTGTCGTATGCCATTTAGAATGGGTCGTTAAGTACACTAAGTGAGCATATTACAGTTATGGGGGTGAGATGGAATGAGAGAGAGAGAGAGAGAGACAGAGAAAGAGAGGAAAATGTGAGGTTTATATGTAAACAATAAAAAAATAAACAGAGACCATATAAAGGTCTTTTCCCAAAAGAGAGTTTTTGTTTAACATATTTTTGTATTTTTATTCGATTGTATTTTAAAAATTCTTATCATATCTATAAGCCTACTTTTTGAATATATCATCTATCTCTAAAAAATGTTTTTCATTTTCCATCCTTATCAAGACATTGAATAAATGCGAATAAAAAGATTGTAATATAAAAATTGCAGTTTGGATTTCGTTTCATTGTAGTTTGTGATGTTGTTGTTGTTGTTGTTGTTGTTGTTGTTGTTGTTGTTGATGTGATTGTAGTAAAAAATTCAAATTGTAGATCAGCCTTTTTTTAAAAAACAAAATAATAAAAAAAGCTTAGAAATTAAAAAATAAAGGGCTTTGTTTAAAAGAATCCATCGCCGGTTGGGTCGTTGAGCCATGGGTAGTTATTAGGACATCTCATACAGGTGTGGAGTCGGATAGTCTCTCCAGGTAATTCTTTGGATGTTAAAGAACAACTGTTGGGATTCTGGAAGGGAAAAAAACATAAGTTATTTAGTACATCATTGAGGACAGTCGGACCTTAGAATGTATAAGATCAGTTTGGATATTACTGTTACCAAACAGCTTCTTCCTTCAGCAACAGTACACTTGTCCTTCCATGGCTCGAAATTCTTAACCTCACTCTTGGTTCTTGGGTTTTGCATCCATTGAATAACCTGTATTTCAGAGATTAGTCCACAATTAGTCACGATAAGTACTTTTTTTTCAGGGCTCAAGTTACAAACTAGTATGGATGATCGCCCTGAGAACGCGTGTCCCAGGTGAGAGTCCACGTGTGACATTGTCTCAGTCTTACTTGAGTCATAGTAACAAAGTAAACATCTTGGTGCTTCTCTAAGATCTCATCAATCCAGAACAAGAAAGCCTCCAAGAACTCTGGATTATTTTTGAGCCAAGCAGCATGAAAGTAGAGACCCAAGGGAGCACGATTTTGTTGGTAATGTCTGAAATGAAACAGTAATTACATACATCATCAGCCATAACATCCACCACTCAGTGTCACTTGACCTTTCCATAATAATAGAAATAAAAGCTTGTAATCTTCATGAACAATGGTAAGAGAAGGGATTTCTACGGCATACTGTATAGGGAGGCATGGGGTATGTAATTGAACAAAAGTTAAGCTTTAAGGGGGAGTTGATATAGCCTGCTATTATTTCCATACCAGTGACCTTGGATAATTAGCAGTCATTACTTGGGAGGAAGGAGTATATGTCATAAATTGAAATTCATTTCTAGATGATCATTATCAAAGAAGAGAAAGACGTTGGGGAGGTGACAAGATAGTCATCCACAAATACAAGAGAGAGAGAGAAAAAAAAAACAATGCCGTAAGTATCTCCTGGGAGAGGGGAATTAGTTCATAAATCCACCTACCTATCAAAGTTGTAGTTGAGGAAATTGTAGAATTGATCGCCGGTTAAGATGTTGTTACACGAGTCCACCATAGCGCATCCGGGTAGGTCCTCTTCGATAGTTGGATCCTCACGTCTGTCCAATTCATTCATTACCATTTCCCAAACGGCGTGACTCCTGCAGGAGAGTAATTCTCACAATCAGTATCCCATATGTACATATGTAGAGGTGTACATAATCATCAATATCTCACAATCATATTTACAATATTGTTATTGTTGTTTTGTTGCAGAAAGGGACTGCATTGTGTGTGTGTGTGGAGGATTGTGAGACAAAGGAGATATAATGAGCGATTGGTACAGAAAAGATGGGATGATGTGATGATACATATTATTAAAAAAAATGATTGTCTGACCTCGTAGGACAATTCTGAAGGTTTCCATGACACCTATGAGGCATGCGAAAGTACATTGTGTATGGCCATAAGGGTGGGTTGGTTAATGGAGCTGTAACTGTCGAGTCATAGAGGAAAGCTTGTTCTTCCATCATGACAAATTGATTGTTGCCTCCAACTCTGTCAAGTTAAATAGTGCATATTTAGGCCAGATCATTTTTAACTTCCGTTTATATTTTTGGCTCCCATCAAGATTCCCAAGAGACTCAAGCAAGGTCTTGTACTTGGGCTATTCCAAGTCGGCATTTAATTTTGTGACGTTTCCTCCCCAATTAATTCCAACCCATTTAATCAGATATTTTTTCCCCTCCCTCAAGTCGTCATTATCCCCACCATACAGATTCTACATATATGGAGAGTGGGTAAGTCATTACAAATGTATCTATCTACCTGAGGTATGGAGCACGAAGACCTACAACAGAGTTGTCAGAAATGTTAGCAAACTTCTCCACGATGATCCTCATGCCGGCCATTTCCTTAGCCCAGTCATCAACTGTGGCGTTGGACCAAAATTTCTCGTCAGCATTGTGAGTAATGGAGTGACTGGCAATCTCATGACCTCGACGATGAAGTTCCTATAAAATTAACAACTTTTTATAAACACACCAAGTCTCTTAAAGTTACAACTCCCTAGGTACATACTACTCAAGAGAGGAAATCAACTGGAACTACTTCAAAAACAACACTGGGAATTTATGTATCCTACAAAATTGCAGAAACACTTCCCTCAAAGACCAGAGGAAGAAAAAAAAGCACTTACTTGGACGGCTGAGTAATTAGCATACTTATGGGACAGGAAGAATGTTGATCTGATTTGACAACCATTTGGATTTTTTCGCTTTCCATTGAAGATCTCATTGTATAACTCGATGTTGTTGTTGTTAACAGCATCGTCGAATGTAATTGTGATCATTTGTGGAACTTGTTCGGATGGTAAGTCACCTGCAGGATTCCAAGAACATCAGACAAGAAAATAACATTAGTCACAGGCTTTTTTTTTTTGACACCAGGTTCTTTTTTTACCCCTTGATTGTTACATAAGAGAAGGCTTTTTTTCATGATTGCATAAAGTACCTGGGATAGATGTTCCATCTTCAGAGCAGAAACAGTCAGGAAGAACACAAACGGATTTGTCGCATGGTGGGGCTCTGTTAGGATCGTGGTTAATGTCACAGTAGGTTTCATCAGACCCATCCTAGAATTCATGGTAATTTTATTCCTTGTAATTCAAGCGATAGTCTTAGCCTCAAATTAACTCAAAATAGTTCTGGTCTGAAGAAAACTACTCAAAATGGCATCATATATATATCTATGTCATATGCATTTGCTGTATGATGGGAAGAGGAAACGTTTACTTACAGCACAGTCTCGTTCACCGTTACAGAACAAAGTCCTCTCAATACAAACAGTATCACCACAAGCTAATTGTCCATCAGGACACAGTGGCTCATCGGTATAAATCAAAGGTTTGACCTAGACATAATCAAAATTTCAAGTGAATATAATTTTTTTTTTCAAAATGAAGGGAATTAAAATTACAGGCATAGTGTTCCATCATTAATGACGTCAAGTGATGGGAACAACTCGTTTTCCCAGCACAGGGTGATAACTACCCCAAGGTTTATTGTTAGGACTACAGGAATTTCTACTATGACACATTAGCAACATACTTTCTTCTCCTTGTTTTTCTTGAGGCAATTCTTGACTTGGTCCTTCCAGTCACAAGTTTGCTTCTCAATGTCAAAAGCAAGTCCGGCTGGGCACCTATAATATGCAAATCATAAGGGCATTCGTACAAATTTAGATGAACAGTTCACTAGAGCAAGGACATTTAACTTTTACTCTCATTTCGAATTCAATAGACAGCAAAAAGGCTTAAATCAAGGTCGGACTAGTGTTATTAATAATACCAAGGTAGATATGGCTCACTTTCTGAAAACTTTCTTATTTCCTTGTTAGCGCATACTCCACTCTTTTTTTCATTTCCCCTTGGAACGTAATAATAAGAGGGTAGATAACACTTTTGTTTATCCATCTCTGGGATAATAATAATTATTATTGAAACCTCAGTGAAACATTGATGGAAGTTTCTCTCTTTTATTGATGGTTTTAGCTAAATTTAGGAGTATACACTTCACAGGTATCCATTACTATCCTTTAAAATGTTTGTTCAAGATAATGTTCAAGTTTAAGTTAGCTCAAAATTCTTGAAAATTGCGTTCTCAAAAATTATTATCATATAGATGAATTATAACGAGTCATGAGAGGGCCTAGAGGTACATAGCTTTATCTTTCATATTATCAATATTTATAATGAATCAAAAATTTCAAGGGTATCATGATCATGACTAAGAGATGGAAAATGCCAAAATGTTGAGCTGTACATATCTTGTCAAGTCATCTCTCCAACAATCATTTCCTTATGACTCCGTTCATTTTTTTTTAATCAAATCTACTTAAGGTATGCAACTTTCATATGTTTTCTGGTCTTGAACTTAAGATGATTTCAGATTTGGAACTAAATAATTGGCTTTTGTGCGCAAGTGTCCCCCCTCGTTCCCCCAAAAAATACTGTTTCCTGAGATCGTTCTTAAAATTAAGAATGAATCCTTAAAATTAAGTGGATCTTTCCTTAGATTAAAGATCCTTAAATGAATTATATGTTGTCTCAATTGAGGGGATCGTATTTTGTAAAAGGAATATTATAATGGGAGGTTGGCTTCAAGTCTAAGTGAATTTGTCTTTCGATACACTTTACCCCATTCACTGACATTCGTGTAATCATTGTTGATCTAAAAATGTAATCATGGATTTCATCTGATACCTCTCTATACAGGGGTTAGTACTAAGACTTCGGAAAAGTTAATATAATTGCTCAGAAAATCATTGATCGTTGAAACTTTTATTCTTAGTCAAGCTTTTAGATGTAATTTGTAATGGTTTGAAAACCGTCTGATGTATAATTTTCAGCCATTTCACCATTACAGCAGACCTCCCCTTCAAAGTTCCAAATGCTAATGTTGGAATACATCATGGTACGAGAAGGCAAGAGCTATTGTGGTATGGGATTTGGTATTTGGTTCGTTGCCTGTATGGATTTTTATGGACTAAAAATGTTGTAACTTCACTATAATAATCTGCAGGTAAGTAGTCATGTCAGTTTTTTACGCTCCTCTTATTGCGTAGCTTTTTTTTATGGGTGTGTGAACATGGAAGTGGAAGTTTTTGTCTTTCTGTCCAACTAAGTATTTAACGAACAGTTGTATGAAAATGATGACGGAGCGATAAGATAA
Source organism: Allacma fusca (assembly GCA_947179485.1). Lineage (NCBI taxonomy): Eukaryota > Metazoa > Arthropoda > Collembola > Symphypleona > Sminthuridae > Allacma > Allacma fusca. Next base: position 15,731,736 of record OX359248.1, on the reverse strand, counting down.
AGAAATATTAAGAGAGGTGTGTACAAACTAAATTTCTGAACATTTGACTGAGACATCCATAGTGAACATGTCTATTCCAAGGGGAAAAAAGTACCCTCAGCGGACCACAACGAACAGCCCAGAATACAGAAAAGTGACGTCTAATTTTTAACAAGTTTATTTGCCAAAAGCATTGGGTCCCATAGATTTCGGCTCTTTCCCCTGATATGTACGTGCGTGTGAGCAGAGAGAGAGAGAGAGAGAGAGAGAGACGCAATGATTCATGATAAAATGTAGTAGCAGATGTGCAGAGAGATATATAGACAGGAGGAAACTACAAATTCGGTAAACCATAGTAATGAGAGGCAAAATGTTATTGTTACTATTAGTTAAGAAAATAAGAAAGTGTTGCATTTTCCATGGCTCAATACTCAGGATTAGGAGAGACTTCTGAGAAAGACTTGTACAGTGCACTAAAAAGTCCGACTACTAATAATGCTTGCTCTCTAATGGTACTAAAATATTTATTTTTTCTATACATCCCCCCACACACACTCTCTGTCAGAAATGAAAGTTGACAAGCATTTAAAACTAGGTTCGTACTTCTAGGTTAATTTCATAGAAATTATTTATGAAATTCAAATCTAATAATTTGCTGTCTCTTCAGTATGTTTCAAGACTAATAGAGGGTTTGTGAAATGGGAGAAGTGGTGTAGGTGCTATTGCTCCGTCTGACAAATGAGCTAGAGGAAAGAGGACGGAGTGTTGGAGGAAATCATAATATACACAGAGGATGAGAAGGCTCATATGAATTTGAAATTTTTTTCCCAACCTCCTTCAAAAATATGCTCATCTCAAAGAACAATTGATGATGACAATAACCTAGCAAGTACATACGCGGTGTGCTTGGCCTCGGTCCCTACGTTCTTAAGAAAAGGAAGAAGTGAACAATCATAAAAGTTCCTTTGCTTGGAAGTCTCATGCACTTCTTTCTTCCTTTTTTTTTCTTCTTCCTATGCAGATATTATTACCTTTGGGAAGGGATGATAGGCTAATCTTTTATGCTAATCAGATTTTTTCTAAAACAAAGCTACATGGAAATATTTGAAGAGCCACACGTTCTTCCTATCGAATTCTAGCCTCTCAAGCATGTCCACGTTATTGTTCTGAGTGCACACGGGTCCTGGTCCTGACCAACTCCTACTATGTACGTACTTACATCTACTACTACTACTACTACTGCAACTATTGTAATGAGGTACTTTTTCGTATTCAAGTTTCCTTACCGAATAGCTTGGAGTCCAGAGGAAGTACATTGGATTACATCCCGGCAAGAGTCACCTTCTCCACCAACAAGCCGAAACCATTCTCCAGCTTCATTGTCTTTACATAGTAACTTCTCCTCAGACTCTTCATCACCAAATGTACCTGTGTAAGGGGAGAAGTAAGAAAAAATTGTTCAAGGAATAAATTGCTACACGCATAAAAAAAATCTATTTTTTTTTGTCTCTGTATCCTTATCTCTTCACTCCATTCTTATATAGAAGTGAAGGAGAACCCCAGCATGCACTTTCTTTTGTATGCATAGAATATAGTTTTAATCTGTCAAGGAAATAAGCATGTAGGACTTGTAATGTCTCGTGGGATGTTTGACATACTCGAACATATATGCTCTGAGGCTCTGAGGTGTGGGACGGGAACATATGTATGTATCAAGTATTAATTATTTGTGATTGGTTGCATCAGCGAAAATGTATCAATGATGATGTAAATAATAATAATAATAATAATAATAATGTCTTTAGCCTGTGTCAGGCAGGCGGACTGGCATCTATCTGTAATGAGGGATTATAATGATGTGTAATAATAATTAGTGTGTATAAGTGGGAGCGAATCACTCCTAATGGATTGGACCTACTCCAAAAAAAGGTAGTGAACATGTCATGGGGGGGATAGTTGGTGTGGAAGAGTAGAGATACGGCAACTAGCCCATATGACAAGATAAAGTACAGCAGTTAGTGTGATTTGTAATCATCAATAGATGTGGTGTGGATTCGATTGTATCAAAATACCTGCATAATGATATTCACTTTCACCCCGGAACTATATTATCATTAAATTCTTATTTAAAATTGCTTTATGTAAAAAATACATTTAGAAAAACTTGTTGGGTGAATGTATTGTATAATTTGACAACAACGTTCTCTATTCAACCTTGATGCAATAAATGAATAATAAATTAGTTTATAGAGACACATAGAGTTTGAGGGATGGAGAGAGAGGCAGGAGAGCTACTACTATTCTGTATAGTCATAAGCTTCTGTTCTATCTTCCATCCACCCTGTATAGGGTATGTGTTGTCTGTATAGTCTCTCTCTCTCTCTCTCTCTCTCTCTCTCTCTCTCTCTCTCTCTCAGTGTAATTCGTGGGTAACATATCCACTGACTGTGAGTGAGCAAAGTGAATGTAAAATGATACAGCTTAAATGTGTATACTGTGGGTCTTTAGCCAATAATTCAAAGAATAATTCAATTCTCTTTTGGTTGAGTACTACCAGAGAGATAGATACAGGACGACTGTTGCATACCCTCAACAACAATGCTCCTCTGATGTGAAGGAGCAGAGTTCTCCGATAGGTGTTCTTTTATGCATTTTAAATAATTTTTTTCCCTATCTCTCACCAACTACTCTCTGCCATGTTCTCCTTTATCGAGTCAAGTATCTATAGGCAGAGTGGATGGGACCAGTGTGCGAGTAACAGTTAAGAAAGAACTCTGTACGTTCGCACAACTGCCGTAGGGCTAAGTTCGTATGTTTAAATTTAAAGTCCATATTGACTGACAGAGGAATCAGAGTATATGACTCCTTGAAGCTAATGCAATTTTCCCTGTCGGCTACAAACAAACACAGACTAACACTCACATACACACAGAGATAGATAAAGAGAGAGAGAGAGAGAGAGAGAGAGAAAGAGAGAGAGAGGCACAAACACACTCAAACTTTATGCCATCTCTTAAATTTTAATTTTTTTTTTGTAAAAAGGAAATAGAACGGGAAATCTTTCCACTTACCTTGTATTATTACTAATACAAAAATAAATAGCGCTGTCTTCATCCTGTCTCGTCGGCTCGCCTCTTAGGAACAACTGTCCTAGTTGTGTTGGTGATTTGAGAAAGAACACACACGAATCCACTCATATACACATGGATTTGGGGGGTGATGGTGATGAGAAATAGTACTAATTTGAAAAAAAAAATAAAATAAAATGTTGGATATTTTGAAGAAGAAGATGAAGAAGGAGAGAAAAAAGAAATACTTTTGAAGTTTTCAAGAGACAGAGTGTTGTGAACGAAAGAACGAAGGATTACTAGTTAAAAGATGAACGAGTTGTGTCTTTTCCCGTTTCTCTGCCTGCTGTTGTTCTTGAGATGATGGCTCGTCGAGACCAACTGAAAGTAGGTCTATAATACAAAAAGAGTTTTTCTTTTGGTCACTTTTGTTCTCTTCTTAACTTGTGCCTTGTGCTTGTGTACTTGGGTGAGCACTATCGTCAAGTATTTGCATTTTCAGTTCTCGACTGTCTTTTGCCTATATAGGCTGTTAATGTTGGAGGAATCCACTGTAAGCAGCTAAATATGTATACACCTTCCTTTTCCAATTGGAAATATTTTAAAGTTGTGTTGTAGTTAGACTGACCTCCTGCTGGAAATCATCCCCAATGAATATACTTCGTATGTACGGCACATACCTTGGCAAGTAGTACTTGATTTTAAGTAAATGTGTAGCCATTCCTATAAACATTATTAAAGTGAAGGGGAAAATAGCATACGAATAAGGAGTCAATAGGTAAAATCTCTTCACTTGCATAAGCATACTACAAATTTACTTCTCTCAAGTATTATAGCTATGGTTCAGAAAAATTCAAAAGTATATATGTACTATTTGAGGGGGTTTCTTCTCCGTACTGTGAACTAACTCGCAACAAGTACACTTACAGTGCTCTCTCACACACATACACATACACATACACATACACATACACACACACACACACACACACAATCACACACACATACACCTATGATAACCAGAACATACATAGGGACTGTGTATACATACGGCATAACTACCTTTTCTCCAAACTGTTAACTTAATTTTACCCCCTTAATGTTCTGCTATCTGGTGATACTCTACCGGCCTAACTACATAGATGGAGGATTATTGGTAACGTCTGTGTGAATATTCCTGAGGATGCATAGTATGTGTGTATGTATGTATGTATGAGTATGTATGCACGTACAAATTAATATTTTTCAATTTTTTTTCTTCGATAATAATATTATTCTCTCTCTCTCTCTCTCTCTCTCTCTCTCACTCTGTCTCTGCGTCTCTGTATGCTGCACATACTAGTTCTTCTCTCATGTGTAAGTATCTCGACATCAGCTTACTTCCACGGAATGGATTCATGGGGAAAAACTTATGCATGATTCTATTGGAATAAATCTGTTTATTTATGTACTTTTACTTATGTATTTAAATTTAGTACAAATTTTGCTTGTAGGACGACACTACTCCTGGGACTGTGACTGGGACTGTATATGTATGACTTGGTCGGGCCTATGTGTAGGTATATGGAACTCATTGAGTATCCATGAGTCAGGCAGTATGAGCATGAGTATCGACAGTATCTACACATAGACGAAGTAAGCATTCAGGGAATTTTAAGTGAAAGTTCTAAAAACAATATAACGGGATGTGCATATGAGGTTTTTAGGTTTCAAAACGGTGATCACCTTATGATATCATCCCAACTCACATATGAGAGAGTCTGTCCCATGAATAACATGCCGATGGAGATAAAGACAACATTAATAGAATATTTCAAGGGATTTTTCCATGGAATTTTGTAATCGCACCCCTATCACTGAGGATCAAGGAGTCTCACATTCGCAAAATTTTCACGTTTTATATAATTACAACGTTTTCTTTTCAATTAGGTTGAGGATGTACCTTGATTAATGTAGATTTGACATGATACTGTGTTCTATCATATGAGTGTACTTACTATATCTACACATATAGATAGATACAGAGGGGATGGAGATCCTATCCTTTTCCAACTTTACCTTCGTTATAATTAATTGATTTCTGATTTTACATTGTGAAATTATCCTACGCTTTTTTTTTCTTCCCTTTCCAAACGCATTTCTAGCCCTGGCTCCCCATCCTGAGCAATACCACTTAGGTTAGAGGGCTCATATGAGAGATGAGTTCAGTTATTGTGGGCGCAATAGATGAAGGAATTTTAAACCGACTGTCTTCGGCTCCAAGAAGACGCGCGCCCTCATTAATACCCGGAAGTACTTGAATTAGGCTGTCGTTCTTGGATCTCATCTAGATTATTTTTTTAATTAGCATTAATTAGTAATAAATCCTTTAGATTTAAATTTTTTTTGACAAATCAACCTTTTCCACATTGATGTTTAGCATGTAAGTCATAACTATATGGGCTCTAGACATGAAGCATAAAGCGAGGCTTTACCTCTCCGTTGTGTGTATATGTCAATGTTTTTAATGAGGAGGGTTGAATGAGACACTTATGGGGCTGGGGCTGTCTCTCTCTCTCTCTCTGCATGATTGCATTTGCAATTACTACATTCCTCTGCACTTGGTTGGTAATTGATTGCAAAATTGTAATATATAGGTGAAATTTGCTTTAGTTAACCAAAACAACTGATTATGGTTCAAGTTAGGTGCAATTAATTTTGCAAAATGCAAAATTAGGCAGGAGTAGATACATGCTACAGGGCAAGAGTAAAAGTTCAAGTCAATTCTTATTGTCATGTAGAATTGCATGTATCCTCATAAAATCGTAATTAGCAGTGGGGCTCCGAGAGTGGAGACAAGAGTGGACTTAAATGGTATTAGTAATCATGAGAAAATAAAATTTAAAAAATAGAGCACCATTTTTATTTAGTGTCCTCAGTGACTGACAAACACTGTATTATACTTCAGACAGACTGACTACTATACGGATGTCCATGGGCAATGGTCGTGTTGAGCTCATAGGAGTCCTAATATAGCCATGAGGTTATGCCCACATTCCCAGGAGCGAAGTTTACCAAGAGATCTGGGAAGACAGTCTTGAAGTAACTACCGCCTGGGTTGGTGAAAACAAATGTTTTTCAGAGTTGAAAGGTTAATTTAGAGGATAATTTACTATTGTTTAGATGGGAGTTATTTGGTGGCGTTATGCGGTCAACCCGGAAGTTAATGGACGAAGATCCACCTATCCTCTTCAGAGATGCTCATTGACCAACAGGAAATACTCATATGTATGGGATGCAATTGACAAAATTTTTACATGAGGAAATAATCTTTATAGCCAAATCCTCTTCCTCATCATGTCCGTGTGTGTCTCTGCAAGATTTTACCTAAACTTGCATACTCCTTTGGTGTGTAGCTTGTGTGTCTGCAGCTGGCTGCCGTTCTGTCCAATATATTTGTCTTTCTCTCTTTTTTTTCTTATTCAACATAAGCGTTCATGTCGCTGTTCTACAATTGATGTGAGTGTGAGCCTCTGTGTGTGTGTGTGTGTGTGTGTATGTGTGTGTGTGTGTGATATGGGAAGATGTTGATTTTCCAAGTGAGTTTGGAGTATAAGTTGGTTGTGTCACTCTCTGGGATGAGTGTTGGGAGTGTGCATTAATTATTATTGTTGGAATTTTGGTCAAGTCTCTGATTTGCAAGTATAGATTCCATAGAGTAAATGCTTGATGAGTTTGTTGAACGATGAAATTGAAACTTGTCACGCATGTTTTACACTCTCCCTGGAATTAAATTAATTTTGTGATTTTATTAATTTTTATTCCAACTTACTTTATAATAATTTATTATTGAGGAGACTCTTCCGCTGCTAAGATTTTTTAGGGAGTATAAGACACTTATGTATACGCAATACGTGATATATAAATTAAGGCCATTAGAACGGACAAGTGTCGACTTGCTTTTTAATAGTCCTTGTTCAGCAATAGGAAAATCAAGTCTTCCGTTTAGACAATTAAGAACCGTAGTAAGATTTGGGAAAGGAAAAGTCAGACAAGAGCTGGTGTGCCACTGAGTGCTTGTTTTTTTTTTGGAATAGCACAATTAATGGACAAGTTTGGCTAAATTTCAAGTTTCAAGCCATGTGTGTAGTAGTACATCTATGGTTGCTATATTCCATTGGAATTTCCTATGAAATGGTCGTAGTTGCTTTATCAAGGATAAAATTACTCATGTCATAGGCGTTATCGCTAAATGCTTGGAGTTTGGCTAAAAGTCATTCTTCCGAAACATTTCCTATTTAAAAGTGTTATGTCCATGTTAAAATTTGGCATTCATTTTGTTTTTACTTTTTTTTTTATGTCTCAACCTTATATCTCTATACTCCTTAAATGACTGATGTGGGGATGGGGATTATAGAGCGGACAAATTCTCTCGCGGCTGAGGAAATTATTATCACCGTGTGGGTTCTCAACTAATTGCAGAGATGTTTCTAGCACTACTAATTATGAATACGTGAGAACCACAGGTATGCCTGAGTCTGCCGGTTGGTGTTCCGAAGAGGCACGAAAGCCTGCACTTTATAAGAACACAATTAATTTATAATTAGCACGACCCAATCATCCCCAGAAGAAGATTCACATCTTTCCCAAAGAGATGTCTTCATTTTTAATTTTCTCTCCTCATTCCTCACGATCACACCTTCTACAATAGGGGTATCCTGCTCGGAATATTGGAATTAGTTGTCATGTATGGATGTCCTCAAGTTTTTGTAACTACTTTAATTCACCCCTTTCCCCCCCCACACTCCCCTCCACGTTTTTTAATGAAACATTTAATTAGCTCGGTTACATTATATCGGTCATCATGTATCTATAATTATGTATGTTTGTACGATAGTATTAATACACACTTATCGCATATGATAACGTTGATTTTTTGACAGAACACAACCTACCCTCTTAGGAAACTTATTTCAGAAAAATACCCAGGGATTTTTAATAATTTAAATTATGTCATAGTTGTACAAATACGTTCTGTTATATCACCATGCCATTAGAAGAATTTATAGTGCCGACACCGGCTGATTATGAGAATAAGATACCGGTTCCTGTCCCGGCTGCAAATCTCTGCATATAATAGTATAAATCCAAGGAAAATGCAAAAGGGTAGGTTACCAAGTGGATTTACGACATTTACCTAGATACTAATAATTACTGGTAATTTTTTTAGGAGCTTACAAGGCCATTGAGTGTCACTATTCTGACCATACTATTTCTGGGCATTGGACAAAATGCAATTAAAATAATTTATTCTACTGTCTAAATGATTCCGCTTTGTGACTACCTCTACAAAAACTAGTTTCAATGTCTTAAAAATGCTATATATTTCCAAGATTGTGAGTGAGGGTAATTACTCTTATTTAAAAATATATATATAAGTCCTGTTTGATACGTGCCATACAATGTTTGAGAGACCTGGTCAATTAGTAGTTTTGGAGAAAAAAAAAAGATTTTTTGCCGCTGGTTCCTATATGCAGACCCTTTGTCAAAAATCCTTTCTTTTTTTACTCATAGCAAGTACTATTATCCCTAGGAGAGTCATTTTTTCCACGAAAAAAATTATTGGCTCCCAGAAGTAACAAGTTTCCACACTTTTGTATTCCACGTGTTATTGTTAATAGGGAAAAAAATGTACAGTTGCACATTGGAGATTCATCTTGACCACCTCTGAGTTTCAAAAGCTACAGTGCCGCAATCCACTCTGTGTTTTCCAAAAGGTAGTCCCAAATGTCACCATAACAACCTGTTCATGGACAACATGATTGCATCTTCAGTCCTACTTGTGCACGGATCTGAAAGTTAGCAGCATGGGACCAATTTACTTACCTGGATCAACACCTGCATGTTGAGTCTATGTATTTATGTATGCATGATTGTGACTGTGCGAATGTGAGTAAGCCAGTCCAATTACTGCTCAGACCGTACCACACGACTCAAGTAACAAAAGTTGGCAGACCAATGTAAAAAACACCTAGCAGTCACTATATTCTCCTACTCTGTCTTCAAAGTGTAATAGTTTTAAATAATGAAGCATCCTGAGAATTTCATAGTGGACAAAAAAAAATAGCATGAATGATGACGAATTGATTGTCCAGATTTCCTTTTTTCAAAAATACTTGATAAAAAATCCCCTTGAATGTCACATTGGTATTCACAAGGTACGGTCCGCCCATATGTACATTCCAACTGGAATTAATGATCCATCAATCCTTTTAACTTGAGCTACATTCATACTTACGGCAGAGAATGGCCGAGTGTCACTTTCATTATTGCCATGGCTCAACTAGTTATTTCTGGTGGAAATGAGGTCAAGTCAATGGAAATCGAAGGACTATGCGTACTAGTTTCCAGAAATAAATACCCGCCCCTGAATGTGCGTGAAAGGGGAAGCTTTATTCGGAAGATGACAAATATTTTGATTGAAAGTCTCTCAATATATTTATGTCACCTTGTCCGAGTCAGGACATGAAAAAGAAATTAAAACTAGAAATTAGAAAGTTTCCCTACTATTTTATTCTATTATTGTACTTTGCATTTATTGATTTTAATGCTACTCGTTATGGTTGGACCATAAGTACTTACACGCTGCACTCTCAAGTCAAGTCCGAAGGAAAGATTCTTACTGTACTTACTCACTTACTTACACATGATGAGAAATACAATAATAATAACACCAAAGACAAGTTCCAACTTCAAGTTTCTCTTCAAGTAGGACAGTGACATCTATCTTGTACTTGTAAAATGATTTAATAAAATAATGATGCGGATTCACCCCAACAACAAATTCCTCAAAGTACTTATATAGACGTCATATAATTATGTATAATTACTTGAGATAAAAATCATACAAACCAAGTAATTTGATAAATGAAAAAAAAGGGGTTTTATCATAAATTTACGATTCAGAAGATTATGCTATCGTCTTAAAATGCATGGATCCTTGACTGCCTTCCAACTTCTGGCAAAGATTGATTTTTGTAGGAGATACTGTAGTAATTATTATGACTCTACGCTGTGAAGAAAAGTACTGATCTTCTAAAATGTACATGGGATCAAAACAAATAGTAGAAGTTTATAAATTAATGTGCTTCGCCATAATTCTGCTAGAGATCAGATGAGGAGCAGACTCAAGAGTCTCAGTTTGGGGTTCGGCTCCAGAATTTATAGTTTGCTTCACTTCCCAGGAATGTGGAGCTCTTCTGTTGAGGAAGAATTTGCAATGTCAGAGCCGTGTGTATAATGATACAGTTATCCTTATAACCTTCATTACGTAATCATCGATTAAGAGGAATATATATACACACACATGTATACAAATGGCGCGTTGACACTTGACTGTATTTCCATTGAATGGTTGGATCTTCTTGATGAAAGGAGCTCCCAAAGTAAGAGATACTTATTATACCAGATTTAATCTTTGACTGAATTCCCCTGTGATTTTTTTTTAAATAAATCCAAGACATGCAAACTGTACTCCCTCGATGCCTGCTGCCATTGCAAGAAATATTTTCCTTTTGTATGTTACGTGTGTTTTTCAGTTTTATATTTTGTTTATACCTCCAATGACGAGTCCCACTATTGTTACTGGAGAGAGAGAGAGAGAGAGGCTTTGCTTCTTCTGTCAGAAATGAGAACATCTTTTCTGCACGTGTCAGCAAAAAGCAAATAGCAAACAAGGCAAGTTGTAAAATGTAGATGCTGTAGTTTATGTACATAGGTGTGCACCTAAGCCAAAAATACCACTTGTTAAAATATTGCTTGCTTTTAATAATGTGTAGAGAATTATGGTGAGGCATATTTGTCTCGTCAGTTGTAACAATAGTGTGTTGGTTGTAGAGAGAGAGAGAGAGAGAGAGAGAGAGAGAGAGAGACTTAAAATGCATAAAATGGCTCAAAAATTATGGGATTAGTGGAATGGTAGTCGTAGGAAATTCCTTGTAAAACATTGTACAAAAATTTGTTCAACAGATTCTGTCATAGTCTCAATTTAAAGGGAAGGTTGTGATTTGAAATCCTGATAAGTCACTACCATTGGTGAATATTAAGAAATGGGTTTTGTGTAAATGCAAAAATATGTCCAAGGAAGTTTTTAAATTAAAGATTCTCTTTGTGTTTTTTTCCCTTTGGACATTTTTGTCCTGTGTGCGTGTGAATGGACATGTAGAGCACGATGTATGTTTCATGAATGAAGATCAGAAGGGCAGGTAGTAGACAGTGCTAGTTGCATATCTTTGACATGGTTGGTAAAAAGTAGCTAAGAAATTCTGTAGGAAATTACATACTAAATAATTCATTGCTTGTTATTATGATAGTTCATTGATCCGAAAACTTTATGGAGGTAAGACATGATCAATAAAATCATTCTTTTATTCCAGTTGATACACACACACAATAATTTATTTGCGTGGCTTAAAAATTTTAACAATGGCTGTTACTCTAGATTTATTCAGTGATTGGATTTATACATTCCGCTCGCAAAGCCATATATTGACATGTAAAAAGGATCAATATGGAAGATATAGGCGGAAGCACAATAAATTTTATTATCTCTTTAAAAATGCTTCCATATTGGTGGTCCGCGGAGTTAAAATACTAGATTAAATGCCAACAAAAACCACTTTATGTCTTGTTCTTTGGGATTATTATTGCCACGGATTTATTATAAGAGAAGTTTAAAGTTGAATTTGTTTACTTAGTTCTAGAGTAGGAACTTAGGCTATCATTTCTATTTTGAGCCCGTTCATAAATCCGAACATCCTGAAAGAGAGTAAACTTTAAACTTAAAATATAACAACACTTGCCCAATAAATCCACAAAATTTTACTTAAATCTCATGCGGCTGAACGGTCGACAGAAATGCTCTATTTAGTTGTTCTAATTTGACAGCTAGAATTTTCCATAGAAATTACTCATCATTCCATTACTCAGCAAACTACAGGTTTACTCTAATGATGCGACACGATTTCAGTTCACAGACGCTTCTATTTTATTGATTCTGAAAGGAGATAACTGGTAGAAATGAAATGTGCATATATTACAGTAGTACTAAACCATTAAAAATAGCGCGTACTGTCGTTTATTTTTTGAAATTTGTTTTAATAATAATAATTAATTATAACCATGGGCATAAATGGATTCCCAATTGATATTAAACGACTTGAGTCGAATGGTAAATTTACCTTTTCCCTGAAACAACGGATGATCCGGTGTATTCCGTGAACGGTTGCTGTATAATGAGAAACAAAAAACTGTGTTTTTAAAAACGGTTATGTTTGAAATGTTTCAAAACTTGTGAATATTCTTTATGTTAGCCTGAACGGAAAATTTCACTTGAGAAACTAAAACGTAATTATATGTTCGTCACAGTTCATTACATTAGCCTGTAATCACATTACAGTATAACACAGTTCCAAATTACAATGTGAAATGGGTGTACAGTGTGTACAGATGTGAATACATGTTCTGAGCACATGCAAGGAAATTACTTGGTTAATTGAGCTCTTATTAATGACTGTCTTTAGTAAAATCCGTTGAAAGTTGCTCCTGGCTGGTTTTGCCTTTACGTCATTTGTTTCTTCGAAAGTGTCAAATATTAGCCTTAATGGCATCATGGGGTCATATAACTGAAAGTAGAAGAAAGGTTTGTTCTAAAATGGATTTTCTAAATGTAATTGGTTTTTAATATGCGATATAAATTCGGTACATGAAAACACTTAGGAGTAATGGAGCTATTCTGCTGGGAGCTAAGCCCTGTTCTTGTGGTAAAGGATTAAGATTAGGGAGTTGATGGGGTTGGATATGTACATCGTTATGGGGGTTAACTAATAAAGCCAAAGGTTGGTCATCTTTTCTGCACAATGTTAAAAATCCCATAATTCTACTATTACTTCGCAAAAGTTCACTGTCGAAGGTTGGGATACGAAGGATTATTATTTATACTCCTGTATATAGCTTGACTATTCTCATTGAATAATGTTACTTAAAAAAGCTAAAGGGCGAAATTCTTTCGTCAGTGATTAATTTTATGTTTTATAATATGGTTAAGAGGAGGAATAATTTGAGAGTTAAGTAGATTTTTTACATTCAATATATAATGATATGATTCCATGGAATAAAAACATAGATGAGGAACCTGGTACCCTTTCCAGCAAATTTCTACTTACGCGGCCATATTCCATATTGAATTATTTATAAATTTGAATATTTTTCCATCCTAACTGAAGCTCTTTGAAACGGAACCAAAAATCCTATCCAATTTGTGAAATGGTAAAATAAGTTTTCAATGATTGATGGAAATATTCCGAGTAATATTGCTCCTGAAACAATCCAGATGTGATCCTCACATCTGGTATTGGAGAAGTGCTCGAACCCAAAGTTTTAAAATAAATGATTTCAAATTATCATTTCCCCGTGAAATACGTCAAACTCATCTCATCCATTCATTCATTCTCCATCGAAGGAATTAAATCACTTTACGCTTTTCCGTTTTTTATAATTCCATTGTTATGTGACATACGCCCTTGCAACGATCTGGACAAAATATTCCTTGAAATATATTTCTTCAGGAGTCATTCTCTCCACTATAGGAATTTATTATTTTTTGATATCTTCATTTCTCGTTTTTTTCTTTCAGGAACTTACGTCGAATTTTTCCCCGGCTATTGAATAAATTATGAGCATGAGGCAATTCCTGGTGGAATTCTATAACTGCAAATTATGGATGCTTCATTTTTATTTCATTTGAAGACTTTACCAACGGGTAATTTCTGATCCAGGACAAAATTACAATAAGATTGGTCTCCTATGAGAATAATAATAAAAGTACATTAAAATAGTACTTTGAAAGTGCAATACTCGCTTTTATTTCTTAGTCTTGATCTTACTTGGAATTCAGTCCCAGAAAGACCCGACAACCTAATTATAAGGATTTGGGAATTCCATCAAATATTATAACATTAATGTGCACTATATTTAAATCATTCTTTAAATTTACAACGAAGTAACTGCAGAAGAACCGTTTGTTTTGTTTTCTTCCTTCATTTCCCAAAATCGGCTCCATTATGTTACTGTCACTCGGATACAATCAAAACAAAATAAAACAAGTCCCGAGGACAATGTCACTAATCATAAGCAAATACTTTACCGATATTTCACTCTGCACTCCTCCAAATACCTAACCTCCGTACCAGAATTCCTTATCAACAGTCATCCTCAACTTTATAAGCAGCTGGTCCGGACCGAAATAATAAATTATTGTCTCCCTTCAATAAGTACCCACAATAGAGAGACTTTGTCCTAAAATCCTCAAGAAACTACAATCCCCAGTCATCACTTTCGATGGACACATGACGAAAGTTCCATCTCAGACATTCTCAACTCTCTCCATGATAAGAGTCCCCCTTGAACAAAATCACCCTCTTTGAATGCTCCTGTATACTCAGTCCAAGGGGAAAAAAACGGGATATCCATCAATTTAACACCACTCCAAAGGAAACGTTCCAATTCTCACGGAGTCTCCTATAAACACCTCACACTGTACAATCTACAGCACTACATATTTACAGTCTTATTATTACAGTATTATAAAATATTACGAAAACACACAACTCAATTATTATACTCCTCCACCCTATACATATTCCCCAACTGTTAAATATCTTTACCAGACACACATCCAATATGAAGCTCGTCATATAAATACATAACAAATCCCACACGTACAGTACACCCTCCCCGTAACAGTCTCCCTCAACACCGTACTCCAGCACCCACTCCTGCAGCCCTTCCTTCCACAGTATTAATAACCACAATATTTTCAATATATTCTCCAATGAATAAAACACTACAGCAAATCTTATTTTACATTTAACTCCAACCAGTTTCCATCACTTCCGAGATTGCACTTAGGTTATCCCCATCCGTGATTTGACACCCCGCATGTGTAATTACAACAACACACATATATAAGTACGTCAACATAAATATAGGTGCATCAAAATACGTACTTATAAGTACATCAACATAAATATAAGTACATTAAAATACGTATATAAGTACATCAGCATACACACATATAAGCGCATCAACATACAATCATAAGTCGAACATACAGCTGTAATTACACGAGCATAAGTAATTCCCAGGATTAATTGTCCCCCGCATGAAACTCCTCCGAGACCCATCCCCTCAACGACATGGGTAGGTCAGGGTCAGGCCAAAGATCTCATTTTAAAAAATGTAAACAAAGTATCTCTACCCCCATACCTTATTCCCTACTCCATTTCATAATATCATGGCTCCAAAATATTGGCAACAGTTTACGCAGCAAACCACACCCATACAATGGTCTGTGATTCCATTTGGCAAAAATCTCTATTCCTTCGGATTCAATTTAATTCAAGGAAATCCTCAAGACTTACATACATATACATCTCTCTATACTCATACCTTCTCTCTCTCTAACGCTATATACAACTCATAATCTAAAATCCAGCTCTCCCATCTACAAGCCAAAAACTACAATCTAAAAACCATAGTCAAAAAACCATAGTCAAAAAACTACTGTATAGTCCAAAAACTCAAATCTAAAAGCTATATAGTCAAACCCTCAAATCTAAAGACTACACAGTCCGTTCAAAAACTCGTATCTATAAATAATCCAAGTAAATACGTTCCGGAAATGTTTAGGATTTAATTGATGTAATGACAGAGACCTATCCCAAACTCCCATGCTTGTACTACACACACAAAGAGACAGTCTCCTACCCCAAAATAAAAATTTTGGGGAGAAATGAGTCACAGTGAGACAATTGAGTAAATCCTGAGAAGAAATAATGATAACAATATACTGTAGACTCAAGAACAATACAAGAGGAAAAATGCTGAGACCACGGGGAAGGTCTCAGCTTTCCCATGGACTTTTAAGCATGGGGCAGGAGTTCGGATGTTACAAGTCGTCCTGGGACTTCCAGCATGCCCGTACATACATATAAGGAAGGATGAGTAAGTACATGTATAGAGAGTTGAGGAACAAAAGTTTAAGACGGAAAGGGCAAATTCTGTTATTTATAAACGGAGAGACGAAAAAAAAGAGAGAGAGAGGTGCAAGTAATAACGGTAATAAACGGGACGGGAGAAGGCCATGACGAAGTGAACGAGAGAGAGAGAGAGAGAGAGAGACAGAATGGAGAAATGTACTTATTATCGTAAGTTTTTTCAAAAGGGGGAAAATTTAAAGTCTCCCTCTCAATCCCACCATTTGTAGTAAAATAAAGACAGTAGGCAGGTTCCGTTCACTCCGAGAGTCAGATGAAGTTCAAGAAGGTACGATTTTAAAAAAAAAAACTATTACTATCTATAACAAAAATAAGGTCTCCCTAGTCCGGGACCATTGTGATTTTGTACGGATAACTTGAAGCCAAGTGATATTGTTAATGGTTATTATTCCCTTTAATTTACTCATTGATTTGGAAAGACATACGTGAAAATATTAACAACTTTGTTCATATAGTACTTGTTCGCTTCCTCCTTCTCTTCTATATTCCTACATCACTTGATTCGAGACATATATACACAGAAATTACAGTAGAGAGAAGACTTGACTCTCTGGACTTGTCTCGTGACTGTAGATTATTAATATATATAAATAAAAAACAAAAAAGAGTCATAATAATTATTTTGATTTTTAAAAAGTTCTGAAGGAAGAGTCAAATTTGAAATATAGATAGAAAATATTTTGAGTAAAATATAAGAGATTGAGTGGATTGAGAAATACTGTTTAACTTGTAATTTTGTATGTATTTGGGTCTCTGGAGCCTATCCTATATTTTTGGTAATTTTGTTTCTTATTGACTTTCCTGAATTTCTGTGTTTTGTTGAAAAAAAAAAGTTTTTTAAAGGAGATATGTTGTGGAGATATGTTGTGGAGTTGTTTCTGGATTGTTAAAGTGTTTGTGGAAACGGAGTGTGTGTATTATATAGTTTTTGTAATATGTAATAATTAGTAATGTTGAGGTTGTTGGTGGGATTTGAGAGTAATAAGGTGTTTTATTTTTTGATTTTTATTCTGAAACGTGGCTCATCGTGAAGGTTCCAAACTCCAAAGGTTCTTGGATGGCGACAGAAATCTCCTACTGTCAGAGTCAGCACTTCTGCCTTCGAAATCATCGAGATATATAAATAAGAAGAGTTAACTTTTTAAATTGGAGCAGCATAAGAATTTTACATAATATTACTATATTTTTTTTCTCTCTCTCTTTCTCCTGTCTCCGCTCTCTCTCTCTCTCTCTGTTTCTGTCTCTGTCCAGAAGTATACTGGAAGAAGCAGGAGTTGTAGGAGGTTATTGTGTCACGTTTTAATTTTTTAGTTTTTAGAGTTATTCCTTTTATTTTTAACCTTATCACATATAATAGGGACACACGTCATTTTTTTTTCGTCTTGTCTGACACTTTAAACATTATTTTTTTTTGAATCTTGTATTCGTCTGTGGTCGTGTGTTTTGTCAAGACATCATTTCGTTCATCATGTCAATGGTGAGTTTGGGTTTTGGTGTACTTGGTGGGATGAAGTGAAGTTAGTTGGGAGGTTATAATTATATATATATATATATATTGGTGCAACTGGTGATCGTGAGGGGGGATGAGGATTGGGAGATTTGGAGGAATATTTTGTTAAATGGGTTGTTTTTTTATTTGTTGGTGTGTGTCTGTTTGTGTTTAGGTACGTGTACCAGGAGCTTGTACTGAAATCATTTTCAAAGGGATGAGGTGAGTAATGGGAGTTTTTGGAATTATGGTCATCCATTTTTTAGTGTTTGTTGGTGGGGACTGTGACTTATATATGGTGGTCATTGATTTTTCTGTAGGTTTCTTATAACTGAGCGTCCCTCAGATATTGGAATGGCGGCATATCTTGAGGTATGGGATTGTTTTGGTCTTGGAGGGATCCTGACTCGGCTCGGGTTTGCCCTTTTATTGGTGGAGAAGGTTGACACAGCAAGTGGTGGGATATTTTTGACGCTTCTGATTGCTATTGTTCTTTTTGGTGTTGTTATAGGAATTGAAACGATACAAAGTAGTTGTTGTGGTTCGTGTATGTGAAGCTACTTACTCCCCCGATAAACTGGTAAATGATGGGATACAAGTTATTGACCTTTCATTTCCTGACGGACAACCACCTCCCCAACAGGTCAAACCATTTTGAGAGACTAAATGTTGTCTTGCTTTTCTTAGTGAGTGTGCTTGAAGTGGTTGGAATCATTTTAATTTTTTCTATTTGTGTCTTTCGAAATAGGTTATTGATGCATGGTTTGATCTACTACGGTCTCGTTTTAGCGGGGTTGGAAATCCTGAAGGATGTGTTGCTGTTCATTGTGTTGCTGGTAAGCGGAATAATAAAACTACATCTATGTGCCATGTGGGTAACCGTGTTGGCTTTTATCGGATAGTTTATAAAATGTACTACTGGGCAGAGCTTGGGCCAAAATAAGTGACTTTATTTTGTGAAATTGAAACTTTTCCCGGCAGACTCCAGAATTTGTGGATATATTATGACATGATGTATAGAAGAGAAAACACATTTAGCGGTAGTAACCGGTTGTGGTTACTTACAGTAATTTTTTAAAATGCTCGATTACACAATAATTCATTTTAGATCAAACTGTTATTTTATTTTTCTTCCAGCCTTTGGTGGGCAAAGTTTTGTCTCGTCATTAGTAATATCGTTGAGCAAGAACAGAGTAAACCATTGAAGTTAACTGCATAGGTGAAGTAAACTGAATACTGAGAAGTGGTATAAGTGATAAGATAATCATTTTCTATTCAGTCGTTTCAGTTTTCAATGGTCATCAGCACATTTTCATTTACATTAATTTATGTTACAGCTTTGAGAGCATGAATGTATCGGCCAATAGTACTGTTCTTAATATATGGTTGAACATTCTGTTGAGCGGGTATTTGCAATTTAGTTACGCTACTTCATATTTTTTTGAGTTAATATTTTCTGTTAAAATTAATTAGCTGGTGAAGACGCAAAACAGCTGAGCATGCCTGATGTAGAAAGCAAAGTATGACAATTATTATTTCAGTTTACGTAAAAGAAAAATGAAGTACTTTCAATCAATTAAAATCAAGATTTATTTTCTACAATTTGTGTTTGTTTGTAACGACACTACAGGTGGTTCTATTTACTTTATGAGTCACCGGTATATTTAACCTTTTTATCCTTATACCAACAACTGTTCACAACAGCGTAAATTTCATTATCCGCTAGGATGAACTTTAATGTTAGTGAAGATGAAGACATTTCTAAAATAACGCTTTCAAATATTAAATAGGTCTAGGAAGAGCTCCCGTCCTTGTCGCTTTAGCATTGATGGAATTGGGGATGAAATATGAAGATGCAGTTGAACTTATAAGGACGTAAGTATTTACTTTCTCAGAAAAAACTCTAGATCGTTTCATCTTTTTCGCTATCATTTCACTCACCATTTCCCCTGTCTGATTATTCACAGGAAAAGACGTGGAGCAATCAATGCAAAACAACTCTCATTCCTTGAGAGATACAAACCTAAATCAAGGCTTAAGATTAGAAACGGACATTCATGTTTCATTATGTGAATATTTTTAAGAGAAGTAAAGATTTAATTTTAAGACAAAAAACTTTACTATATTATTACTTTGAAAAATGATGAAGCAAGAGCGAAAGGAAGAAAAATGTGGAAATAAATTATTTACATATTTGGGGTAATATATACTAAAATATAATGATCAAATTTGAGAAAAAAATATGCGAAAAGCGTGAAAACATTTTCAGACGTATATATTATACTACTTGTCAATGTTTCAAAAAAAGTTCGAAAAGCAGCAAAAAAATTCAAATAAACTGCGTTAAAATTTTTAAAGAAAATAAATACATACATTCAATGTGATTTTCAATTTACAATCAGCTACTATACTACTAATATAATAACAATCAACCACGTATATGCGTGCATCCTCCAAAATGCTAATGTTCATATAGTTACAATATGTATCTATGATTTACTCATAAGAGAAACAAGTAAAACAATCAAAACGTAGCCATTTCTAGAACTTTTTTATATTACTACTTTTTGTGTGTCCAACAGCCAAAACAACAAAACAAAACTCATACGATTTTACTAAAAAAAATAAAGAACGTAATCTCATTCCTGTAACGATTATACTACTTCATCACACACACATGCATAGAATTATTTTAAATCCCTTTACAATAACATATCAATTCAGATCAATTTCGGCGTAAGACTTTATTGCCACATTGTTTCGTCTCATCAGTTCGTTAAAATAATATTGTAATATAATATGGAAAACTACTAATGATTAACAACGTCCCGCAGGATCCTAACCAAACAAACTCAGAATATTTCAGATCTTACTTACATTGCTACCTCTGCTAAAAGAAACTAAGGAGAGTGAAAGTGCGAAGAATCACATTTTCAACGACCTAACAGTACCATGCAGTAGTGAGCGAGAATAGAGCCTCATTGGATAAAGAGCGCTTAAAACTAAAGTAATTAAGTGAATCGAAGTCGAAACCTGGAAAGTTCTTACAGTGTCATTAATGGGCAGTCATGCACATCAGCCGTAGCATGGGGAAATGAGGAACGTTCTTCACCAAACTAATTAAACACTACATGCTCCCACCGGAAAACAATCCACTCTTCGTACTTGCAATTAGAACATTTTCATGAAAAATCCACAGAAGCCCAGCTTTATCAAACAAAATGCCAAACTAAAAAATAATTTCCTTTCATCCGGAAGTTCATGAATTAACTTTTTCATTCAGACATGACATAAATTATATATATGCTACTGACACTGACCGCTAATAGTTAAATACAGTTTAAAAACGCGTAAAATCAATCATTGATAAATTATTACACAAATCTGCAAAAATCTTCCTCTGAACTCTTCGCTTTACAAATCAAGATAATAAACGCATCATTGTTGTTATACCATTACTACTACTGTATTACAAAATTACCATATATTTTATAAGTAAAGTAATCGGTTGTACCATTCCAGAATTGTGAAGCAAATCGAACAATAAAACAATAGCTTTTTCCAAGTCAAAAGTCATCAAATTTTAATTTGGCTGAGCAGACTTTCCCACAGAGTTGCTCTTCTGATGTATAAGTATATGTGACATATAATAATTATTGAGAGTCTGCTTCAAGTTTCACTATGTGGGTTACATTGGTCGGAATAATTTATTCTGGTCGTGTTTTTCTCCAATTTGTTTTTTTGCTGAACGCATGTACCAATAACTTACTCAACTGCTTTCTGTCTCTGCTGTTTACACTTGATATTTTGCGTTTCTACTAACGTCATACTCTACTGGGACATTGCTCAAATTATCAAGGTCGACTAAGTATGCTGCGTATATAATTGCCCATTTTTATAACTTATCCCCAGGATCCAACTTAAATTTTGCTGGCATTTTAAGTGTTAGCTTAGCTCAGTTACAATTACGGAATTAAATAGGAAAACCCCAAATCTTTATGAATCACAGGAGTTAAGTGAAGCGTCTCAAAATATTCAATGTTTCAGTTACTTACTTATGGAGCATGCAATATAAGTAGTAAAAAGAAGCTACAGCCGGAGAGGCATAATGCTCCACAGAACTTTTCTTTTTTTAGAGACATCATTCAAGAAGAACGTTTCCATGCAGTGCCTTCTCCTGAATATGTATAACATGCTCGCGTCTTTCTTTTTTTTGGACGAAACCAATTCTTTGTATTCTCTCCTGCGTAAATGTTTTTTAATATGCACATACGCAACCTTTGGAAACGGCCTTGTGCTCTTCAAGGCGACTGTTGTTGGGACATTGCAAGTTTCTTGTCGTCAATATTACATTTCATATATCTCATGCTCAAGTATTGTCACTCGGTAAATGTCACTTTCCAACGAGACTCCAATTTTATTTGAAATGTGAGTCCCTACTTTGGCGGAGTGAAATATTTCCCTGTTCGTACACACCATGTATCAAGTTTTACTTTACAGCTCGTAAAATGAATCTGATCATCTCAGATAAGGTGCTAGGGGTTTTGGGCGTGAATCTCCATCAATCCGCTCGATTTTCTATTACAGACCGGATACGGAGACATGGTTGCACACAAGTGCAAATTATTTTGCTTCCGCTTCCCATCAAAAATCAATTGTAGTGAAAATTGGAACGTTGCTTTGGTTTGGCCAGGCAGAGAGCAAAACTTGGGGAGCTTTTCTGCCAGAAGAGAAGCAGCCACTATACACTCCAGCCAGACCCGAGTGTTAAACAGGAAATAAGCTGGGATTTGTTCCTACATAAATTCCCTCACATACTCCAGAGTCTAAGCTATCATCCCACTTCATTAATAGCCTTTACTACACTTAAATCCCAAGCATATTCAGTCCTTGATGAGTAAATTGTAAACAAATAGAAACTAACCACCATGCCCCATTCACCATCACATCAACCTTCATCCATGCTTTCACGTCTAAATGTTAAAAAATTGCATTTAATTTTTTACATGCGTAAAAATTACTCTGCCTACACATTCCCTAGTCTCAATTTTGGTGATGAACATCATGAGGACTACGTGACACGACTGTGCAGATACAACACCATGGCTTCACCCTTTCATTTAAAAACTCGGCTTTCTACGACATGCATACATATGTACGTATATGCTTGTGTATAGCAAGTAGGTAGGACTCCTAAAAATTGTTGTAGGATTTCTTCAGTATCATTTTACTCCCTAATAGTATCTACTATAAAATACTATATACACCATATTACAGGATCCGTAGAATTGTACTGGCGAGCCAGTCCCAGTCATTGGAAAATCCTATGTAACATTAGACGGATCGCGAGTCTGAGCCTATGGGCTCATTAACTATTTATAATTGCTTACACACATACATATAAATTATTATATTGCGGAAAGTGAGGCTCAGCTCGTAAAGATGAGATGTAACATGTAACGTCCATTCCTACAACTTTCTAAATACACTTGACATAATTACATAAATCCTGAGACCAGAAATTTCCAAATACTAAAAATACTAAATAGTGTCTAGCAATATAGTAGTCATGACTTGACAAATGGAACTCCTGGATATACACAGTCCAAGGAATAACTATAACTTGTGTGTATATCAACTAGTAATTTCCCAGTTTGTATACCGGGCCGAGCAAGTTTTCCCCGAATATGTACTTACCGTCAAAATTGACCAAATTGACGAGACTGGAATTTTCTCGAGCTCTCAAAAGGGTAGTAATTTCTAAATAATTATTATTTCCAACGCTATCGCGGAGCATTGAGCAAGTATTTCTCACTCGCACTCCCAATATGTCCAGACAGATATGTATCAAAAGGACGAGGATTTTACGAGGACTAGTGTACTATATCACTCCATCGTTATAATTTCTCTTTCCCATCAGAGTACATTATATCTATGTAACTAACTACTCAATACTTTCCATTTAATATTCCAGTCCGTCCTGGTTTAGCTGATTATTGGTTGTTGCAATAT
Source organism: Allacma fusca (assembly GCA_947179485.1). Classification (NCBI taxonomy): domain Eukaryota; kingdom Metazoa; phylum Arthropoda; class Collembola; order Symphypleona; family Sminthuridae; genus Allacma; species Allacma fusca. Next base: position 15,708,094 of record OX359248.1, on the reverse strand, counting down.
GCTCCTCAGCCGGGCGAAAGGGAATTCCGAGAGTAACTTTCACGTCACCTAAAATTCACATTGACATATATATAGCTCTAGTTGCATTTATACTCCTGCATGGTCTATATCTTATCCTTGAGCCCAAAAAAATTGTATACGAACCCATGATTATTACTGATTCTAGATACAGTGTGCTCCAAAAAAAAGCCCCTAAAACCTAACCGTCATCATGTTTAATTTTCTTGATAAAAATCCTTATTTTATAGTAACTGTACGTAACTATATATATATTTTAAGAGAAGGAATAGTACACGAAGGCTCCCAAAGTAATTTCCTTCCCATTTCCCCTTCATTCAGATCCTCGTCCATGCTTTGACAAAACCACTGTTACTGTCACTCTGTGCAGAGAACTAAGTCATGATTAGGAATCAATCAGTATGAATCAAGGTTAGTGGGCTGTTTTGGAGGATCCAGACAAACCCATATTTAGGCGTCTTAACATGAGCCTCTACACATGGGGAAGTCTAGAGTCTATACTAAGGAGTAAAGTGCAGAACTGATCCTGTGATAGAAGGGGAGCTTAATGTTTGTGGCGATGTGCAGTCCTCCTTATTTCTATGAATTTTGAAAAAGAGGGGAGATACACCGCAAGTAGAGTTTATGAGCTTGTACAAACAAACATACTTTGTGTAAACAGGGCTGAAATAAAATAATAATAGTAATTGAAGTTTGTGTGGACGGGAGATGTATCTGTGTAAAAAAAGGGAAGAGTCATATTAAATTGAAAGAATTTACATAAGATGGGACCTAGCTCAGAGAGACTAGCAAGATTGCATGTGGGAAGATTTGGGATAAGGGAAAACTTCTGGAAACTATACTTACTCCCAGGATTTTTTTCCCCTGTAGACAGGAAAGTTTTACTATTACGTGAGGTCTCACTTCGTACAGTATTACAGTCTGCAAGTTCTAAGTCTACGATAAAACTAATGCCGCAATCGTCTAGTCATGACTTGACTGGAAGGCCGAGCAAAACATGGTAGTCATAGTCTTCTGGTGATACTCGAAACTACTTGCATAATCCGGTGGGGTCGTCGCAAAAATACAAGTGCAACTTCATACTCTCACAACAGTCCTTTTGTGATAAGTATACGTACACGTACACACAGGATGGTTTAAAGGAACTTGAGTACATACCCAAATATGTATGTACATTTATTAGGGATGAAAGGATAGACCTAGACGCAGACGAAAAATAGAGGGATCTACATATATATATATATATAATGGACGAGGGAATGAAGACAGGATGAAATAGCGTCTGAGTATCCGATCAATACTACTGAGGAGAGGTGAACGACCTGGGGTAGGAAATACATGAGATATTATGAAAATTGCCAAAAAATTGGGCGTCACTGAACCAACTTTCCAAGCGTATACTGGATGATGTCCAAAATAATACCCATGATCAAATAAATTACATCATTTGTGTCGACCTTTGGCAGTTAGTTACGCCATAGTACACTGACTGATGTTACTGCTGTAAACTTAATAGTAAAATACACAGGAGCTTTAGTAGTACCTAAAACACTTCACATTTCCCATGTAGTCATAGAACTGACCATGATTCACATGTGTAGATATAATTAGGTAGAATACTGCACTGCTACTAAACTGTCGGCGAGTCCGTCTCTTACTCTTTTTTTTTTAGTCTTGGAGCAACTCACACACAAGAAGGAACATCACACTGGGAGAAGATGACGGTGGACGATGGTGGTAGAAAAAGGAGGGAAGCGGAAAGAAAGACTAAATGAATTATTTTTTGAAGGGGTTTTATTTTGAATTTTGATTAATACATACCGCAGCTAATTTCAGAGATAATATTGGTATATAGAGACACAACCACACTAAACTTTTAGTTTTTTTCAACATTTTCATTTGGTTTCCAGGTTAAAACGCTCTCAAGGTGTGTAAATTAATTTTGGTAGTTTTCCTCACGAATATTTGTGTGTGTAGTAGGGTATTCTGTAAATGGTTCACCACAAATATTAGTTTTTTTTTCCACCGAGTAAAAGAGAACAGATGAGACGAGAAAAAGAAAATGACGACACGATATAGATCTATTATCAAATTCAATTATGATTCACAATTATTACTCTTTCCTGTTTTTCTTCTCAATGATCATATTATTATTAGTAGTAATAATACAATCATAACAACAATAATAATAATAATCTGAAATTGGTACTATTATTGAATGTAAATGGCAATGTTAATAGTAGTGTTGTTTTTATATTATATTGTTTCTTTAAAGCCGAATTTTTCTTTTATTTAAGCGTTGACTTTGTTGTTTCCTTTCCACTGGAACAATAATTCTACAGTATTATTATTATTATTTCATGCTCGCTTTCTCATATTGGGAATTTTTCAGTTTTAAAACACATTATTGTTGTACAACTTAAAAGTTATCATACATGCGAAGACGTGTGTGTTTTTCATGTCAATACATGTGTATTATTTTCTTGTAGATTTGTATCCTCGTATATGTATTGTATGTAGGTAGTACTTACTATAAAGGGAGGAAATGCCGAGAATATTATTGTGTCCACGGTTGTTCTTTCTTCACGTGTATTTTTATATATACAATTATATACTTAATTAATAATAACGGACATAAATTTTCTTGTAAACATTACAGACTGGGTTAATGTAATTACTGATGACAAGACGGGGGGGGGGCAGAAAAGAGGGAGACGGAAAGGGAGGGATATTTTTTAACGGAGAAATATTCCAACGCTGTAACTCATTATAATAGTAATATATATATATAATAATAATAATAATAATATGATGATAATAAATCCGAGAGTAATGAAGATTTACAACAAATGATTTTTTCCGTTATATTATACGAACGTATATATATGTATATACTTGTTTTCCTCTACAACTCAATAATAATGTATTCATGTAATAAGTTCCATTCTTATTTTTCTCATTAGTAATCATGTATTGATGATGATCGGTCTACAACGGTTCTTCTTTTACTGCTTTTGGATTTGTTGGTACTAGAATAGTAGGTCGTAGTAGTTGTAGTAAGGTTCACGACGACGACGAGACAGAGAGGAGAGAAACAAAAGATAACAAGATAAATTTGTAAGCCATTTTTACGAAGTGCCAAATTAATGTTAAGTGTAGTTGCTGTTGTTGTTGAATGACGCTGTTGATTTTTCTTCTTATAATCTTGCTTCTTTCATCTTCTGAGAAGGGAAGAGAGAGGGAGAGAGAAAAACAAAAAAAATGGTTTCTGTTTCTTTCTTAGTTAATTATTAATTAAACTTGGTAAGTTAAATTTTTCATTTTTTGTTGTAAATTTATTATTTTTTTAAGTTTTTTTTGTAGTTACATCTTCTGTGTTGTTCAGTTGTCTCCTCCTTCTGTCGCCTCTTCTCCATCGTTCTGAGTGTCCGATGTCCAAAGGGTGAGGTTGTCTCGAAGGAGCTGTCAATTCACAAACGAACCACATAATCATATTAAGTGTTTGTGTAAGCACAAAATGCACCATTGCCTCTTTCACATTCACACTACATATTCCCGTCATTAGAGAATTCGAAATCAACGTATGTATGTTCCCTACTGACACTGTGCCATATTTAGAACTAATATATTCAAAATTCATTCTTAACGCACCTGCATTATGAGAGTTGAGTCCTTGTAGGAATCCTCATTCAAAGTGTCCAATTCTGCAATGGCCTCATCGAACGCCTGAAAATTTTGTATAATTAATTAGTTCACCATAAGCTACCAACCTAGGCAATCAACCTTGACGAAATTAGTTTCACAAACAAAAAACAACTTCTGTAGTGAGACGAGCGAGTTTCAATAATCAATTCATATAGGAAAATTGAAACTGTCTTATGTCCCACCATTAATGTTTGCACCCCAAAAGAAAATCTTACTATTGTTTTACTAAATGAGATTCTCTAAAAAATTTGACCGTGCAAATTGAACAGATTAAATACCTTAAACTAATAATAAATGATTTGAGATTAGTTACAGAAACCAGAGACACGCAAAAAGATCTAGACACATACGTATAAATACCGTCAAAGTACACTCATGCAAAACTTTCCCTTTATACAGTTCTCATGTAAAGAATAGTACCGCACTCAAAAAGTAGTGTTAATCACATAACTCTCAACTCTCCAAATATTAGTAACAATAAATACCAAAATACTTTTCCTGTTGCGGAAACTTTCCCTCCATATTCAATACGAATCTCTTTAGCGCTGCAATACTTTTTCCAACACGGGGCATATTGGTTAAAAAATAAAGAGATCTGGTAAAAGTTGGAAAGGTTAGTGAAAACCGGTTAAGAAAATAATCACTGTTTTAAAACGTTCGAATAAGTCAGTCGGGTATTAGTAAGAAATTGCAAATTCGTACAAAAATTCACATAAGTTTCCTTTTTTGAATGTTTACTTGTTTCGCGAGATGACAAGCTCGGTCAGGAGAGGAGAGGATTTCATAGTAAAAAACGGAGAAATTCAGGGCGAGACCAAGACGGATCGGATGTGTTGGTTGCATTTTACTCTTGGCTATATCGAAAGCTTCTTGATAAGCCTTTTGACTGTCATCTACAACACCTGCATAATACATTAAACTTTTTGGTTTCTTCTCCTTCTCAATAATAATTCTATCACACATAATACTTATGGTGATACTTAAATTAATATACTTAGGGACCAAGTTTATTTTCAAACCGATTACACTTCAATTTTCACCAAACGGTTACTTACGTAAATTCTTCAAAATGTCATGCATAACACACAGTTACATCAATCTTTGTCAACGTTTCCAGAAGTTTACTTAACTTTTTGCAATTTCCAAGGAAAACCCTTTTAAAACGAGGAACATGGTTTGCTAACAAGACGTTAAGTTTTAATGTCTCCTGTCAATAATAGATTCAACAACGTCGAGACATAAAACCTGGGACGGAGCAAATAAAACTTACTTTACTACATGGTTGCCCAAATTTACCACGGAGTACGTATGTGTACACTACGATTCGACTCATATGTGTGTTTTTGTCTTCTTGAGAGTATACATTTGTCTGACTGTGGGAGTGAGTAAGCTGCACAGAAAGAGAGAATGGAGCCTGATTAATTTCAACGTGCATATGAATGTCGACATTTGCAATTTGCATGAGTTCACGTCCGATTTAATGGTATTAAACAACAGCAGGCTTTTCCCGTCCCCTGTGCATACCATTTAGCTATCTCTGACTGACGGAGGAGCAATGAGAACAATACACGATCATACAAATGGGATAAAAGGTAAACCCCGTCGCAATTTTTCGAGGCGTGTACAGGTTTATAATTTCCTTTTAAGAGTTCCCTCTTTTAGTGGAAGTACGGTATGGAGAGGAAGGGCAAGCTGTACTAGTCTTTTACTACTAAGTACGTGCGAACTGCGAGTGGGGAAAATGTCAATGCCATGACTTCAGAGAGGTGATGTAAGACTAATCGAATAATCTATTGGCACAAACGTCGCATAACTGCATATATACATACCAATGTGTGCTCTAGATACTAAAAACTAAACCTACCATGTAAACTCGCGGACTTATACGACAAATGCATTACTTAATCGCATTGGATTTTCTCCGTATTTTCTCTCCCTGTCTTCATCACTACCACTAACCAAACCAACCAGTCATTTCAGAAGCAATCCACATAGGAAAATAATTAGGAAAATTAACAAACTTTACAATGTAAACTCAAGGGACTGAATAATACACTAGAGTGTCTTGCGAAACGTATTTGTTTGCTGTCATTCACCACCACTGAAAGTAGAGGAAAGTGAAGACACAAAAAAATACAACGACCTGCATCAACATTTCATAAGGCTAGTCCAATAAATGCAGCAATATAACAACAGCAGGATAATATATTTATACAGCGTGTCTCTGATTTCGTAATTTTTTGGTTTAATTTGTCCAGTAGGACAGTTCACTGCACCTGTTTGGCTAATTGACACGCTTTTTCAGGACTGTTGAGGATTTCATAATAGAAGACAGAAAAGTTGAGAGCCAGCCCGAGTCGGATGGGATGAGTGGGTGCCATCTTGTTCTTACTGATCTCGAATGCTTCCTGGTACGCCTTCTGCGAATCTTCCACTACAGCTATCCATGTCAAAGGTTATTCTCACGATAATTGAGAAGCAAACTACTGAATGGTGTTACAGGGAAAGAGTTTGATTTCCAGTAAAAAATATTTATTTTACCGAAAACCAATCCCAACCCACTTCCAAAGAAATTATACTCTACGAACAACTACTAAGAAAATTCCAAGGCATAAGCTGTAGAAGGAAGGAGGGTATAAAAACTGCATTCCAACTTACTATTTCTATTCTCGCCGGTAGCAACCTCAGCAAGGTATCGATAATAATCCCCTTTCATCTTTAGGTAGAATACCTTCGACTCCGCATTACTAGCCTTCGGGATCAAAAATTTGTCTAACAAATTCTGTAAAGAGAGAAAAAAAATCCAAGGAAAAATTATCTCGTAAAAGTTTTGCAATATATTTCCATCCCATTACACCAATTATTGTTTCCACCCAAAAAAAGTCACACTTTACACGCTCACTTACCATGATGTAATCATGTCGACCGGACGACAAGAGGCATGAGCATACCATACCGATGACTCATGCACCTTGAGCATCCCATGACACGAAAAATGTCTAAACTCCATGCATTTCCTCCAATTAATTTAAACCTACCACTTGTCTCCTACTCAAATATCCCTCCACCCCACCAGCACCATTCCTTCAACCCGAAAAAATCATCCCCTCCCCCCCCCCCCAAAAATAATTATGAAACAACTCAAACAAAAATTACCAGAACTTCATAGCAGATTTCCCGGAGTTCCGTTTCCACCTTTTCACGGTACTCTCGGGCCATTTGTTGTTTCCGTTCTGAACCCTCGGTTTTCTGCTCGATGGATGAAATGACCCTCCAGGAGGATCGGCGGGCGCCCACTACATTCTTGTAAGCGACAGACAGAAGATTTCTCTCCTCATTCGACAACTCAACCCCGGTTTCAGTCACTGACTTCATAGCTGCAGCCATGTCGTCATAGCGTTCGGCTTGTTCAGCCAATTTGGCTCGTTGAACTAATTCTTCCTTGTCCACTGCCATGATCCCTATATTTTATGATCAAACACACCTCAGCATTAGAATTAATTCCCCATCAAATACTAATTTACAAAACATAACGCAACTCATTCCCAACTCATGACAAATCTTTCCCTTCCCCCTCTCCCGGGAACAATTTCCCCCCAAAAAACTTCCACAATTTGCCCTTCACTCCATCCTTCCATCAATCTACCACTCTCATCTCCCACTCTCAATCTACCTCTCAAAAAAAATCAAAACTCTCCCGGGATAATGAACAATTCACAATTCCACTAATTTACTTCCCCCATACCTTGTTTCCACCGAGAACGAAATTACTCAAGTCTGACAATATGAGTTGGAATCCCCTCTTATAATATTCCTCTCTCTCTCAACTTTTATTACTTAAGTCAAAGTCAAAAAGCACAGTGAACAAATTTCCTTCCACCTTTTAGAATTTTCCAAATCAAAATGTCTCAACACAACAATTTCCTTTTCGAGAAGTATCCCAAGGCTTTACTTTTTTTTTTTTTTTTTATTTTTGTTACATATACAGGAACGGAGAGAGACAGAAAATTCGGAGAGGATGTACTGGGAAGGGCAGGCGAAATGAGAATTATCTTTCCTCGCGTAATTCCTCTCTCTCTATTCTGATACAGAGCTCGAGTAGAGACCAGACCAAGAGAGACAAGACGAGAAGAAGTAGTGTAGGCGATCGATGAACCGGTGGAGTCGAATTGAAAATGGCGTCGAGACACTCCCTGTACTACCGCGCCGAGGAATAAATTTTTCCTTCGAAATTTTCAATGCCTCCTTGATAAGCCCAAGGGATGACAGGAGACTGTCCACTCTGTCGAAATCTTTGGAAAACCCAAACTAAGGCTATGACTTACCTGGAGAATTCGGTTGACGTTCAAATTCCGTGAGAAAACAAGAAGGAAAACGAATGAAATTTCCGACGACTGTCTCGACTACTATTAGATGAGGATGATCTCCACTTCAACTCCACTGCTGCAATGATGAGTGAATGTGCGTTGTTCAATTTGCGCTCATGCGTACTCCTTCGCCCCAACTTGTTATGCCCACCCTCTTCCTTCGTCATGACAACGGATCTTTGGCTTTCCTTTCCTTTCGATTTTACTCACTACTACCTATATCTATACTATTACTACTACAACTCCTCTATATACACCCCACACACTCAACTATATACTCTAGTACTGGTGCATATTAGTGCATATCCCTCTCTACTCTTACTCTACCTCTACTTTAAACCAACTCCCATGCTGATGCTCTATGCGGCCTGTCTCACAGTCTCAGTTGTGTGAGTAGTAAGCAGCATGAGTTAAACTCAGCCTACTCACTATACACTCATCCCATATGCACACCCATGCTAATCCGGGTACACGAGAAGGCTGTCACTCACTCTATGGTCATTACAGAGTGCTCTCTGTGCTCCGGCCCATAGTCCCTGAACAGTACTTACCAGTCTTCAATGAGGAATTCAATTTTTTCAAGTTAATAAATCCTTCAAGACTGGGACGTGACGGAGTTAATTCATTAATTATTTGTCACATATATAGCGCGGCAGGGAATAACATACCGGAGTAACTTTGATGGGGGATGATGAGTGGAATCCTGGGGGAGGATTAAAAAAATAATAAAAATCGGGAAAGACAGTCAGCACAGTTGTAGTATGCGAATTAAAAATTGTTTAAAATTAATTAAAATTATTATTAATTAATTTAAAAGTGACTATACTGTTGTACTGGGTTGAGGTCTGTTGATTTTTCGGATTCGGTGGGAGGATAAAGTTGTTTATTTGTATTTTGGAAGAATGCAAGAGTCTGTGGAGGGTATGGCTAGGTATGCTGATTCGGAGTTTTGTAGAACAAGAGGGAGGGTTATAAAATTGTCATTTAATACTAGTTGTTGTCAGCGATGGGTGGATATTTAATTTTGCAGCAGAGGGTATTTTGTATTTGTGACAGATTTTGGAGGGATTTGTGGAATTCATAGGATATTTCTTGACAGTTGACTTAATTTTAACATTTAAGGAAAGGCGTTTGATTTATTCTTTCTTTGCTTAGGTGAAATTCAAATGGATACTACTGGGCTGGTAATCAGACTAAAAAGTTGTAACATTAGGCATAAGCGCAGCCTTGGATCTCAACTTTGTAAGTTGATTTGCTTGGTGGGGGTGAGGTTTTGGAGGATTGATGAATTATTATTGGGTCAGGAGGTTAAGGGCTTGGGAATCTACTTATCTTCACAAGTATTTGATATAATTTTGTGGTGTGGTGGGGAATCTCGGGTTTCTTGGTGATTTAAAATACCTTATGTTGATTGATTCAACTTTGATTCGTGGTGACAAAGTTGTTGGGATTCTAAAGTTTTGCCAACTAGTTTAATAAAAATACGTTGGTTGGGGTCAACAACGAATGACCATAATGGGGCATATTTTCAGAGCAAAATTGTTTGGCTTAGCGGTTTTTGTTTTGGAAACTTTAGTTCATCGACCGTTTTAAAAGTCTATGTTGAATCTGTTTGCCCTGAATTTGCATTGCAAGTAACTCCACCACTGGTGACTATATTAGTGAAAGAATACACAGGGTAAGGGAACGTGTACAGTGCACAGAAATTTAAAGGAACATAACATGCCATCCAACCTCTCATAACATGAAACAACACATTTCAGAGACGGGCCACCAAATAAATCAGTTGGTCCTGAGCTACCGAGGCAGTAGGACCTGGAGAGGGAAGATCTCAGGGAGCTCTCGAGTGTCTGAGCGTGGGTATCTCAAGACCTCCCAGAGACCGTGACCGGAGTTGATCACTGTGACTCCGTGAACTTCACAGTGACCCACGGCCTTGTAATGGCCAGCTACGACAGTGGTCCGAGTGGACTCTACCCGGCTTGAAAGATACAAAACGGACCAAGTTCAAAAACGTATCTTTGTTGAAATTTCCAACAAGTTCATATTTCTTGCTCCTCTAAATATCCATAAATTCTGTTTTAAATTCGGAAAAACTTTTATACACGTAATTATATACGTAAATATTACTTGGTCCGGGATTTGCAACTGTGGGACAATGCGGTATAACTTTTCAATTAAAAAAAAGATAAACGTATTATTCTGAAACTATTGACACTAAGAAGTTTTTACAATAAACTGCCTGAAAAAGATTGATCAGTGGTTATTTGACAAATTATAGTTTGTTCAAGATTTTAATTTACACGACACTGCTGCTAGCACTGTAATTATTCTGGGCTTTTATTGGTGCAATGTTCCGTCACATGCCTAGGAGCAGTGCAGTTATTATTTTATGCTTCCTCAAGCTTTGCATGCAAACAGCTTCGTAGGATCATTCGAAGTATTCCTTCAGCACCAGGGATACTTATAATTTGCAGTCGCCCCTGATGAGCTGAAGTACTAAACTGACAAATGCCATTGTCTTACATTTGAATGGCTTTATAATCTCTACAACTTCCGTAAACTTCATCAAGTCCTTATGCTCCCCCACAATGATATGCAGAACGAATTTTAAGAATTTCGACACAACAATATTGAATTACGCTCTGAATTAAAATAATTTAAAAAATGTCTAAACACCTCCAAAATTCCTATGAAAGCTCATATTCGTATTAAACTACTACCCAATTATTTCCTAACAGGCACATGAGCCTGCACATGCAGACAAAGGTTGCAAAATATATCATTAAAACATATCTTATTCGCGTTCCCCCCTGAGGCATACGTTCTACAATTCTAATTACAAAATTTGCCAATTGGGCCTCGTGTGTCGAGATTAAAATAAAGCCAGCTGTGAAACAAGGGATTAATTTAAGGGGCCGTCAGTCTTTAAACCGGAGAAACGGTATTTTAAAATTGTCTACTACTACACCTTGGCTTATTACTACAGTGTACTACTCCCAATATGTATCTACTCCCTGCTCATGCACCCTCCTAGTGCATTTCCCATGCTTTTACATAAGTACTAGACTTTTACGGACGGAGTGAAACTATTCTACTCAGTGTGGCTCATCCCATACAGTCAGCCAGTCACTGTATGGTTTATTCAGAATTCACACGGACCTTACTCACTCATGCTGCTTGCTACCTTGCTTTCAGTAAGTAAGTACGTCGTGATGCTGAAGGAAACATTTTTAGGGCGAAACGTATAAAGAATACAGTTTCATGAGTAGTTTACAGGGTCTTTGAAGGCGTTACTAAACTACAGAAAAATCTTGTCTTGTGCAATATACAAACTGTATACACACAGGTATACGAACAAGTTTTGCTCATTTGTTCCTACACACACACACACACTCAACATAGCTCACACATGATTGTCCTTAATACCTTTGGACAGCTTTTTAACAACGACTGAGTCAGGGAGGTTGTAGTACAAGAGGAGAGTATGTAATGGGGTAGAGTCCTATGGAAATAATCAGACACACACGGAATATCTCGAAACATCTATAAGGATGTAGTCGGAGTGGATCATCATCCGCTGTGATGAGCAAAAGAAAGAACAGAACATTGGAGTATATAACCAACAATAATAATAACAACAAGTATAGAGAGCTAGAGCTCTCCGTACTTTACTTTACTTACTTTACATGAGTAATAAGTACTTCCCATGGGTTACTCATGTAATTTCGCAGGAGCATTACTCTCTCAAGCGATATCCACCTACTGACGTAGAACCCTCGGCGACAGTTCATTCATTGTTTCAGGGTTATTAATTCCTTTCGTATGAGATTCCCTCTACCTATATACACACATGTCAGGTTAAGCTTAAACAAATATCACATTGTCTGATTATTATAGGAGCATTGTGATGCACTAAAGTAGCTAATGTGTATAAAGTCTCTGGAAATGGCACATGTACGAGGAGAATCCTTTAATTGCTATTTGTATTAAAATTAATAAACCGTCTCAGGTCGGAGACTTACTAGCTCATATATTGACTTTGTTTAATGTCTTTTTTTATTATTACAAACTTTGTTTTGTTCTAAAGTTGTAAAATATAGAATACATGGGAAAAAATTGCTTTTGCCTTTACTCCTACCAACTTTCTCCTTCATGGAGTTCACTGAAGAGATACGCTTTTTTTTTAGATAAAGTCCTGTGCATTGTGCTACTTTTTTTATGGGACGCTCTCCCGACTGTACGGTTAGAACTTGTATGTGTGTGTACGGAGCCCATATATTTTGGCATGGTCGCATACTGTAATGATTTGATTTTTCCCTGGAATATCCCTCTTTTTGGAATGCAGTTCCTTTGATTAGTAGTCAGTCCTTGGGAGGACTATGGATTCCAGACTGGGGGGCAGAGACCGATAAATAAATGAGTTTCACTTTTTTTTTTGAATTCTTATCATTGAGTGGATACTAAATAGATTAGGGAATGGAAGCGATGAAATGAATGAATAGCGGAGAGGAGGAACGGTGAGAAATTTAAATGACATTGTCAAGTTGAATATGGGGAAAATTCCATGAGATTGCTCACTCTACAGGGGAACGACATGATGGACAGGTTGAATGGGAAATTTGGGCAAAAACCAACCGTTTCACAAATAGGGTGCAAAAAGGTTGCATAGTCTGCAAAAATGTGGATATTTGCATGGGGAATGATAATAGACTGGAGAAAAGTACTTCGTCGGCAGTTCCTCCTGCTCTCGTTTTAAGAGTCGTCTGATTGTGTGGAGGGCAAGATGCGTATGTTCTATGCATGTTTTATGTACATGGGGCTTAAGAGGCAAGGAGACAGTATGTAGATGGGAGGTGATGGGAGAGGGAAACACTCTGTTTTGCTACAAGGAGACTTACATTCAGGGCTATGCATTTGAAGGATAGATTCATGGGAAAAATATTTAATTACAGAAATGTCCTCCTCTGATGTATGAATCTAATGCAGTGCATTTTGTCGGGGGGAGAAAGGCATTTTGAATAACTTGTCCTTTCTTTGATGGAAAGACATGTTGTTGGAGTAAAAGGAATTTGAGGGCAATTGACGACGTCAATGTTCCTTGTTTGACAATCAGCTGTGTGTACGTTACATGGGAAAGGTAGATGAGGGCTGGATGCATGTACTTTCTTACAGAGTATAGGAGCTCCAAAATCTTGAGCAAGTGAAACTGTACACTTGCCTGGGAGAGAGTTGACAGGGGAAGATGTGTTGTGTTCCGGTCTGGGACTTGGGATGTTACCAGTGAGAACGATTGTTCTTGTGCGTACACGAGGTGTCTAGTTTGGGGGGATATACATAGTTTCTTGAGAGGAGAGAAAAAATATTTCGGACGGATTTTGCGTAAGGAAGTGACTCTAAAGTCATCAATTGTTAAAAGGGATGAGAGAGAATGTTGACTTTTACTACAAGGTTCTGGTGTTGTAAAAGTCTGAGTCTACAGACAGGCTTCACATTCATGGGTGTAGTGACAACTTTACTTGCACTCAACTCCACAACTCGGACTTGAGGGATCTATTGTAATTTTGATGGAGAGGAAAGAGATATGATGTCATTTGCCTTGTCAGCGTGAGTATGCAGTCATGCGATAGTATACTTGGAAAAATAGATATTTCTGTTGGTGACAACTTACTCAAACTGAGGCTGATTTCGTTGAGGTTTATGCCACGGGAAGTACTAACGTAGGAGTAACTGGAATTAGAATAAAAATAAGGATGGGATTAGGGAGCTGAAACAGTTGTAGAAGTTTGAATGGAAGTGAGCTGAGAAAGTCTTCCAATCAATCAAATGGGTAGGTATTTTTTCCGTTGAACTCATGCAACTGGGAAGGAAGCTTAAAAATAGGAAAAATAATTATTTATCTTTGCTCGAGGGAACAACGCGTTGCGCAAATTGAGTAGAGTAGAACTAAGGAGAGTTGCAATTTTAGATGGTAGGGATGATTACCCTAGACTCTTCCTCTTAACCCGGACTCTTGAACGTGGTACATAGGTTCGGAAGGAAATTGAATTGTTGAGCCATGTTTTGTGTTTCCTTTGGAGTATTCCGAGATCAAAAGATGCTGAGGATGAAACGGCACCGCCCGGGGAGAAGCTTTATGTTGTCATTGGAGGATAGCATCACTGTTCCAGTTCAGAGCGGTGGCTTCTACTTGGGCCTTAATTTACTATCCTTTGAATGTTCCAAATCGATAAGCTAGAACGATAATTGCAAATAAAAATAAAAATAATAATGATGACACAATCACTAGGACCAGTTGCTAAATTCATCGCTGCTGACCAAACGCTGTACCTCCTACACTCATGTCGTCTTCTTGCATCCTACACAGACGCCGTGAAGTTGTCTGCCGTAGTATATATATCTGTGTTCCCTTAACCGTAACGGCGTCAAAACTGATGATATTTACCAGGTCATATATAGAAAGAACAAATAAACTCAGGTCACGATCATTTTTCCTGGTATTTTATTATTGATGTAATCAGTTATTCAATAAAATTATATGATAGTATATGTATGTATATATAATAATATAATTTGTTTGAAATTGTATTATATCGGTAATCTGTACAAGAATGTGTAATTTATAGGTGTTGTTGTAAACATAAATCCATGTCACGTTATAATCATCCTCATCATCATGTTTTATCATCATTATGAATAAAGAGGGATTTATACGCATCCACAGTTCCTTAATATTATACAAAAATTCAACCAAATTACACACTACAATAATTATTATTATTGATTAATGAAACGTATGTATGTAATCGTGTCTATATTACATAAAAGAAACCATCTATACAATCAAGTTCCCGTATCTTCATAGTTTTTACAAAGGAAATTAAATTACAGACTAATCGTAGTAACCTGATAACATTTACATCATGAAACAGCAACAATAATAATAATAATTCCGTGATTATAATAACGTAATGTAATAAAGCACCTATATTAATTTTTTTAAGTATTTTTTTAAAAAAGTTTACAGCAATATGTATACAATCTTGCATCATTTAAAATATATATTCTTCCCTACAATTTATATGTTAATTTCACGTATGTGTATGCATGTACGACTCGAAAAAAACAAAACGAAAGGAAAAAAGAGAACAAAAAACAGGAAAACTGAAACAAGATTTTATATTATTACAATTTATATATTTTTTGGATTGCACAGTCTTCTTAAGGCATCCATCACGTAGTATGCTTTTTTCTTTGTTCTCTGTTGTATCTTTATGTACTATAGGTATATATGTATGTATTTTTCAAAAACATTTTCTTAATATTTTTTCTTATCAACTGTTTCTGGCGTTTATATTTCACTAATTAATGATTACGTAGAAACATAAAATGATTCATTCTTTCTTTTCCACAACAGAAACTTCTGCTAAACACGTATAATATAGGTTCATGTTTATATTTATGCATATCTTACAATATAGTTTTTTAAATTATAATAAAAAACGACATTTCTCATCAACTTCACTGTAATTCTCTGTAATGTATTATTTTTAGTTCAAGTTTAGAAGCAGTAGTAGAAGTTGTAATATTCTTTCGGATATTTTTTCTGAGAGACTTGAGTGAGAGAGAAGCTTCTGAAGTGGATTTTGATTTTTTTCCTATGACGTGCGTACACCTTTAAATTACGTAATTTTTCGTTTCGCGTAGAAGTAGCAGTAGTAGTAATTTTCATCTTTCTTTTCCCATTTCAAAATAGTACAAGTTGCTCTGATTTTTTAAACTATAATAAAATATTATAACAAATATATTACAACAGAATTCAATAATCCAAAATAGTTTGGTATATATGTATTAAGAATATATACACACATATTTAGTAGACATAGACATAGATATTATCATTACAATAAAAATAGCGAGAAGCAAATGTTTTTTTCTGAAACGACCATCATCATGTTAAGTATTACAGTAACAACAAGTTTTTCAAAGAGAAATCGATGATTCAACATTGATTATTACATGAACGAGGAGTCACTTTTCCCAAGCATTGTACACATATAGTGGTAATTAATAATTACATAAATAACAACAAAAATGGAAGCCAAAAGGTAAACATTTTTACATTAACTGTAATAATGGATTTAAAGAACACTTGCCACGAACAATGACATAATCAAATGGCGCAGTAATATTGTTACATGGTTTTAAGTTATATGTATGTGTATGGAAGCTCTGCATTGAAAATACGGGGGCCCATAAAAATAACAGAAGTCAATAATTATTTAACAGCAATAACAATAACAACGAAGTTCCATACATTTCCATTTCTGGAAAAAAAACTTATTACGAGCTTGGAAATTCATTACGAGAAGAGAATAAATTCTTTTACAAAAGCATAGCAATTTACAAGGGTTGAAATTTTCAAGCAAAGATTCTGAAATAGTATAATCGATGTATACAGACCTGCTACAAAATATGAATACAGACGTAAGATTAGCCCCATTAAAATTGAAAAGCAAATATTATTAATAATAATCAACAACAACAAGGGTAATAATAATTCATTACTACATAGCATTTCAAATTGCATATTAATATATGCAGTGCTTCCAACAACAACCGTAGTAAAGGGAGAAAAGGTTGAAATAGTAATTAAAGAGACTGATGTGTCTGTGATATTGTAAAAGAGAGAAAGAAAGAGTGAGAAACAGACGGAGGAAAAAAAATATACATTTTACAAAAAAGAGCGGCGACTTTTTATACAAGTACATAAAAAGCGATGTATACTTACAGTTTAATTTATAATCTAAATATATATATAGAGCTATATATTTTTTGTTTTGTTTTTTTTTCATTAAAATTCCTCCTTACCCTCAAATGGAAAGCCAATAAGAGCTTCAAGATCAGGTACACCTGTTCCATTTCCTCCAACACTATTAGTAACACCACCACCACCACCAACAACAAGCGCACGATCAGATCCTTCTCTTCTTGCTCTTACCATTGTTTTTAATTCCTGTCGAACATAGTCTGATCCTGACAGTCCTGACACGAGGACTTTGTAAAAAAAAAATTTCATTAAATTTACGAAATATTCACGAGTGTATTTGCACAAATTACAATTTACAACTGAAATCAACAAACCCATCACCCCTAAATAGTTCAAAACGATAAGAATAATTTATCTATTAAACGGAATTGCCTGTGTAAAGATTATAAAAGTATTTAAAAGGGGAATACTTCTATGTTTAAAATTAATTTACTTGAGGAACAGCTAACTAAAGGTGAGCAGTTATAAAAAAGATTTTAAAGGTGCGTCAGTTACTAACAGATATTAATAAAACTTTTTACATGACTTACTTACGTAGTTATCTAGATATATAAATAATATTTTTTTGCTTTTATCCAACCGAGTCGCTTATTTCGTTCGTACGTAAAGTTATTGGAAATTACCTTGCTGAGGAGGTATTTGTTGTCTCACTTGCTGATTGTAATTTGCGAACTCATCAAAAGAACGTTGCGGAACTTGTTGTGTTTGCTGTTGCTGTTGTTGCTGCTGCTGTTGCTGAAACTGAGACTGAGGAGGTGCCGGAGGACGACCAACAACTCCACTGTGACCTCCCTAGATATATCGTTAAAATTAAAATGTACATGTGAGTATTTAATGTTAATGATAATCGTAACTGACGCAAAAAATATATTCAGTGTGGGTAATATTCTATTGCTCTATATTTTTGGATTGTTTCAAAACGTCGAATGTTTGCTATTGGATTTTCATAGAAAGAACTTACAGAGAGCTGTGCGTTGAGCATGGGATTATTGAGTTGCTGAACACTCATTCTAGCCTGCTGTTGCTGCTGTTGTTGAGCTGCAGTCCACCGTTGCTGATTAACCCCAGGAGGTTGCTGTGATTGATGAGGAGCAACCCGCATAGGAGCATACTGAGTTCCTGGTCTCATAGCCATTTGTCCTACAGGACTCATCCCGTCTCTCTGTAATTTATATTTTTGAAAGTAGTAAATAAATACTTTTATTACTGGCAAAATATGCACTCGGAAAAATAAAGTAGCAAAGAAACTACTTACATGAAGGGTAACGTTTGGAGGAGGAGCATTAGGATTGTTTAAAAGGGAATCTAGGGAAAGAGTTTGCCGGTTCATCTGTCCAATTTGTAGCTGTTGACCAGTTATTTGCTGACCGGCTATTTGTTGACTCGCCAACTGTTGGCTAGGTATTTGTTGACCAGCCATTTGGTGAGCCCCCAACTGTTGGTTTGCTAATTGTTGACCCGTTAATGGCTGGACCATTTGTTGTTGTTGTTGTTGTTGTTGTTGCTGCTGCTGCTGTTGTTGTTGTTGTTGTTGCTGCTGCTGCTGTTGTAGCATCGCCTGTTGTTGCAGCTGTTGTTGCTAAGCACATACAAAAATTAATAAGCCAAACACCAATTGACTGTAGGAAAATGTCACCAAACACGAACCATTACAAGCTCTAACTCCAACGCAATAATTTTTACATAACGGGAATTAATATGATTATTTGTAATCTAAACTTCAAATAAAACCGTATTTACAGGTGTAAGAAATATAGTGTGTAAATAAAGCCAGTTTTTCTGCAACTACATGTACGAACCTACTCAATTCATTTTCTAATTTCGCAGTACAACTTAGTTAGCTCTAGGTAAATAAATTCGTAACTAAAATTGTAAATAAAACAAAAAATAACCAACACTGTTCAATCCCAGCCTACACAATGAAACAAACTTAATAATTTACAAGAAACACAACTACTTTGCGAAGTATCTCGAGTAATTAAGTAAAACAAAGGTATTTATAATCTACAAATCATACTAGTATCGCTTTATCAATCACAATTCCGTCTAACTGCGTAGGAAATGACTGATATGTACAAACGTCTATTAATGTCTCACTTGAAACTGCAATTATTTTGTAAAAATTCGAAAAAGGAACTTACGTGCTGCTGAAGCTGCAACTTCTTTCTCAATATCTGTTGTTGCTGAAGATTAAACTGCTGTGGAGTCATGGATGACCCAGGTGCAATAGTATTAGGAGGAGCCCTAAATCTTGCCATTGTAGTAGTTGTAGTCGTGGTTCTCTGAATATACAGTGGAGGGGAGAAATGGCCCATTTGTTGCCCATTTGTTCCTTGGACATTTTGGAGGAGACCTCTAGGAATCATAACTTGCTGGGGTTGTTGCTGTTGTTGCTGAGGAGGGGGAGGTGACGTTGTAAAAGACTGGACGGCATTTTCATACTGCATCAATTCTTTTTGAATTGCATTTATCATCGCATCTTCGTTCGAGGGTGGGGGATTAGTTTCGTCGATTACAGATGTGATACGATCGTCATCTGAAATTAATAATTTTTCCAATGCTAGTCAATCACTAAAAGTTCCAGGGGATTCCTACTAATTATATTTTACGCCGTACCAGAGATTAGGCAAATCTAAAATTAAGTAGAAACGTCTCTATCGGACAACAGCGCTATAAGAAGATATGGTTCGTTATCTAAATTGTTTGTTCATTGTTGCGACACAATCATTTATTTATGTATGGAGTATATGTTCCATGAGAACCACGGTTGATGTAAGATTAAAGAATGAACGGTAACTACAACAGTATTCTTCAAACTGGTTTAGTCATATAATAATAATTTCAGCTAATATTTAAAATCTGAATGGATTATAAGGAAAAACAAGAACAGCTACAAGACTGCATAATTAAATTCGTGATAGGGACAATACTTATTGTTAGACACTCCAAGAGCAGTTGTTTTAGCATGATATAGCAAAAAAATCATTCAAGGTCATCCAGATTCGCTTCTCCGGGTATAGCTCCCTGCATTACGCGCACGTTGTTAATGCACCACTGAATGCCTATATAGCGGCGTAAATAATTTTAAGATGACAGAACCACTCCGTGTGGTTCAATAGCTTGGAAAATAAAATTGCAATGGTACAAGATTTTTATGACTTGAAGACAACATAAACAAAGCAATCATGGAAGTTGTTTTTAACATGTATAGCTGGATTATCTTCTCAAATAGCGTTCCAAAACAAATTATACTATTTCACGCAATACGCCCGAAAGTTTGCCCAACATCTTTAGCGTATGTTTAAAAGTTAGTTTTTTAAAAAGAAAAACATTTATAGCCAACTTACCTTTGAAATGAGGCTCAGGTACAATATCGATGACTTGATCTAGGACTTGATCCAGAAGAAATTTGTCGAGGTCGATCATTTCATCACCCGCAGAGGTAGTCGATGTAGGAGGCTGCAACTGTTGTTGCTGCTGGATAGGGAGGGGAGAAGTCTGTGGCTGCCTTCGCTGAACATCCCCAGGATTTTGACGCTGGTTGAGCAAATGGTCTAATATATTCGACGACGCCATACTTTGAGAAGCCGAGGGTTGTGGTTGACGCGGGCGGGACCACTGGTGATTGTCCTTTATTGATTTCATCAATTTCTCATTCGGCACACTCATCAAGAGTGAAGAAGGTATCTGTATTTAACGAAATAGAACATAATATATCCATTGTGAACGTAGTATAAACGCAATTCATGAGTTTAGGACTAAACAGGTTTTGCTATTATATTGAAGGTTAAACTCACTGGGGGTATCTTTGCGGGCTGCTCGGGTTTGTTTTGAAGTAAGGAATGAAGTCTAGGATTCTTTCTACACAAATCTCCGGGTGCATTTCTACTAGTTCCCGGTCTAAGGGGTTCTTCAGACTCAAAGGGTCTCTTTACAGGTCTCGGTGTGGATTCATCGTCGTGGTTGTTATTCAACAACTGATGAAGAAGTTCTGTGCCTTTTTGAGACTCAGACCTTTCTGGCTTGTCATTCAAAAGTTTCAGAAGCATTGTATTCGATCCTTCTGTATTTTCGTCTTCAGCGTTTAACAGTCCTACGTAACAAGGAAACAAATATTGCATTTTGGATGTCTAGAATACCTCACAGTTTTACCACATTCAAATGAATATCACTAATAAAACCCAGTTCTAAAGATTCAGAAAAGCTACCTTTCAGAATTTTATTCTCCTGCACTTGTCTCGTGTTCTGTTGCGGCAGAGTACCAGGGAGTTGTGGAGAATTGGTCAAAAGATTACGAAGTCGATCCCCACCACTTCCACTGGCACTTCCACTACCGTCACTTTCTACTTCTTCTTTGACAACTTGAGGTGAGAAAGGAAATGTTTGTTGTGAGTAGTGAGGAGAAACATGGTACAATGGAGACGGCGACCCTGAACCTTGAACACCCCAAGTAGCTGCCAAACTCGGCTGAGCTGGACTACCAACGATGGGAGACTGGTGAACTTGTTGTTGATGGTTGTGGGTACTTGGGGACGAGTCCAAGTCTGGCCAAAAATCAAGACCGGAGAAGTCGTAATCCGAATTAAGAGACAATGTGGGAAAGGACGGTTGAGACTGAGTCTGCTGCGCCTGAGGTTGCAGTTGCTGTTGCTGACTCGGAACTTGATCAGATGAGTCGTCTCCATTGTTATTTGAGTTGTTATTGTTATCCGAGTTTGGAGATTTGGTGTCAATAGCATTGGACGCTTGAGGCTTCTCATCATCTTCAGTGTCATTGCTAAAAGAGTAACAGTAATTTATGAATGTTAAAACAACATAAATATTTTCAAATTGGGAACAGCCAAATGAAAAGTCACGAGACTAGACAAATATAATACTAACTGAATGATCGTATGCGTCGCCATTATAAAATCTGGTTCTGTATTAGGATTGAAGGCAAAAAATTTCGATTTAGTCTGGACATGGACGAATTTGTCAGGTCCCATGCGGATTTTGTAGAGGCTGGAAGTTGAACTCCCTTGGGATAATGTCTCTTTCAGATGTGACGTTAGTTTCTGCAAATCTGAATGATGACAAAGTTCTTGAAGGAGTGTTCCCACCAAGTCCTAAAATAAGTGGAAATAAATTCCATATTAATATCACAACCCGATCCTCAAGTCGTCGTACAACTCAATGGTGGATTTTTTAAGTTTCCAACAGTTTAGAATTTCCCAGGACGAATCTTGACCTGACATCACAATTACCCTGAACCATGGTCAAGTGCAAACGCTTCCAGACAGTAGTCCTCATAAACATAATCAACTAACCTTGGACAAGTGTTGAGCGTAATTTGGTGATAAACCGGAAGTATCCAGTCCAATCAACTGACCATCAGTAAGTAGCTTAGTCGTAAATTGTTCAACTGGAGCACCAGGCGGTCTTTCGTTAGGAGGGAGCCGTCTAGCGATACAGACTAAGCAGTTTTCTTCCGAGTCTGGATGGGGCATAAGAATAGCTGAGATTTGCATGTTTTCATACAGTCCAGATGATTCGTCATTTCCACTTGAAGATTTAACCATGACACGAATGTTGAACGAACGCTGTGTCTTAGCTTCACCGCTAGTCCAACCTAACATTGAATGTAATTACACAATAATTTTAATTCCATAATTTTTCACTTCAATTTGCATTACTTTTGCAACACAAACACTGCGCCACAACACCTCTTCAACCTCTTAAAGGTGATTCAAAACGCTATTTCCCTCTGTAAAACCCACAGTAGAATGAATCCTGATATGGGTTATCATCTGTTTGAAATCAGTTTCAGACAGTATGCACACTAAAAAGAATGTCTTATGCTTGTAAGCCATGATTCATTGCTTGAATTGAGTAGGTCTCTACTGTTCTGACAACTTGTGAACTCCAGAATAGTTTTACTGCCTGGAG
Organism: Allacma fusca; assembly: GCA_947179485.1. NCBI lineage: Eukaryota > Metazoa > Arthropoda > Collembola > Symphypleona > Sminthuridae > Allacma > Allacma fusca. The sequence continues at coordinate 15,685,249 of OX359248.1, read as the reverse complement.
GCAGGTATATTCAGTCGACATGTCAGAATAGGATACATGCTAAAGAATTACTCATTCCTTTCAATTCCTTTCCTTTCAACTTCTTCACCTTAAACAAGATTATTACTTCCTCATGCTTACCGATTGACATTGGCAGAAGGGATGACGAAAACCGAGCATGGTCACCAACGTGAATAATATTGTAGATTGATTGACTGAGTAAATCTGATTGCTGAAAATTTATAAATGATTGGACGTTCTCAGACACGAACTCAACTTTGCCCTCCGTATTCACTACAAATAGGAAACCATCCAGAGCTTCTAATACTAAAGGACAAAGTATTTCATTGGCGAGGATTGTCGTTGAACTGGATACCTAGAATATCAAAAAATAGCCCATACAATTTCAAACCCCTGATTTCATTTCACATCAAAATATTTCACCTGGGAAAAATCTTTTCCTCTAGTAAAGAATTAATCAAATATTACTCCATCAAATCACAAATTATCATTTACCTCTCCTTGTTGGACGGCCTCTTCAGCAGCTTTAATTCTCCTGATCTGATTTACAGTTTCTTGGAGAATCGCGCATTTATCTGGCTTCACGGATAATGCACTCATGTCCGCAATTGAAGCGGAGATCAATTCTGCTAACTCTTCAATGTAGATATTCTCTTGCTCTCTCCGACGTTTTTCATTCAAACATTTATTTCTGCAACCCATTCTGGAAGAAATTACAAGAGCACAATCAATCAAACCATTTAACCTTGAACATCCTCAAGCTAATAATTGAATCCCCCATCAAACTCCCATTTCCACTCAAATTGTACCCCCCTCCCCCAAAAATCATCAATCTTACATCTGGGACTGGGGTTTAGTCTCCGTTTTTCTACGTTTCTTCGTCGTCGTCAATGTGGACATGATGTTTTCACACTGCTACATCCCATGAGTAAAAATTCCAAGTCCAACCTTACGAAGAACTTCATTTGGATCCCAATTTCACAAAACAATGATTCCCCCTCTCAAAACCAACATATAACTCCCGAAGGAGTCACTTCACTACACACCAACTAAAAAAATATCTTTATCGGATCGGATTAGGATATATTCGGTCCGGGGCACGACTCAATGTCCCTCAAAAAAAATAATAAACTTCTCAACACACGCTACAACTCTATACACCTTTTACACACACACAGTGAACGAGAGAGAGAGAGAGAGAGAAGCTGACGACCACAAGTCATATACTAGACCTTTACAACTATATTCACACCGACACCGACTCCACACCAAAAAAAAAACTTTAATTAATACACCGACGCACTAATAAATCACCCTAATATTTCCAATTGTCAACTTCCAATGCCCCTGGACCATGGGATTAGGAAATCCGTACTAAGACTCCTCCACTCGACTGTCTCGAGCGTCAACGTTGGAAGTTGGAACAATTTATCCGAAATTACATACAGTCCAAAATCAAAAATCGTCTTGATGCTCCTTCAAACATAAATAATAATAATTATTACATAAATAGTCAATCAGAGTCCTGGATTCAAAGTCTCTCAATCCTTCACTATACATTAGACACACACACACACACAGTCATAAATGAATGTTACATTGATGAGAGAGAAAAAAAACTTTTAAGAGCTTTTGTAACTTCACAGGTTTTTCGAGTACAGTCGTAACAAACAAGGACACTTTTGTGTTTGGAAAAAATCAATTAATTCCTCTTAGACAGAAGTCTCTTCCCCTCAAATTCTCTTTAATTGTTCAATTTCTTCCTTAAAAACTCAAATTTTTCGCTATTTAGTCAGTCAAGTCAGTCAAGAGCCAAGTTTTTAACAACATTCGAGGATTCACTTGAAGAGCACAACACTCGGCCATCAACCCGAATCACGTCACTCTTATGTCATTGGAGGGAACGTTTGAATTTCCTCGGCGGACAAAACCATACAAAAACCTAGGCTGTGGTGTATAGCCCAGGAACAATTTCCCTATCAGTATAGACAGAATTCCCTTTAAAAAACATAGGACTGTTCCCTACCCTGGCCTACACTACTTCACTATACATACACCACACTAGCAAAACACTAGAGAGACACACACACAGTCAGTCTACTCCTATACTCTCCATTGCCATACCTATGGTCCGTGTATTGAGCTCCTCTATACTAGCTCTCTAGCTCTACTCCTGCTACTACTACTTTTTAGCTGCCTCGTCAGTTTTTCCTCTCCTCTCTCTCGGCTCTGTCTCTCTCTATGGCTATGTTGTCAATCGCCCTCTTCTTCCATGTAAACCAACCCATAGGGAAGGAGTCTCACAGCATATGTATATGCTCCACTCCATATACAGGCTAGTCAGTACTAGTGTTGTCCAGTCTTGAGTGAGAGTTTGAGACTGAGTGGCAAATCGAAAAGACTGACTCTTAAAAGACTGAGACTGACTTTAAAAGAAGGCGTTTTTTGAGACTGAGACTGAGTGAAACTGTTACATTTTGTAAAAAGACTGACTGAGACTGATAAAAAGACTCATGTATACAACGCGCCATACATGGGGGCTACTCGCGAGTGACGAGTGCACTCAACACACTCCTACTCACACTCACAGGGGAGTAGCAAGGTAAAGAGTAGGAGTGAAGGCGCCAAAAACTTCGTGAGTTGGAGTGGTATAAATCGAAGCATAGAAAAAGAGTAGGAGTAGGAGTAGCATGCTTTGCTACTCACTATTTCTCTTACCATTGTATTAATCGCATAAAGCTAGCATTGCCACGCTAAAAGATTAGCGGTTATTGGGAAATATTTCATAATTTTAAATAAATAATCGTGTGGGAAGACAAAATATCTGTATGTCACAGATTTGAAATAAATCTTGAGCAAACTTCCAGGCGTTGTTATTATAAATATAGTCAATTATTGTAAACTTCGTCGGTATTTGCATTTGTCATTGAATTTTGACTATAAAATTAAATGGAACTATTTTGTGCTTAGTATTCGCTTTCATAATTATAAGGAAAATTTTTGTCTTAATATCACTAAATACTATAATTTGGCCGTGCCATAAGAGAGTTTTTTAAATCTTCGCTCTCTCTTCTAAGCGCGCTTTATAGATTCGCAAGTACACACTACAAAATTGCTAAACGGCTTATGCATATGAAATATATATGTAGTTTCCATTGGCGAAGCCGATGGCTGTTTACGCTAGTTTGCAAATATTTCGGTGAAAACATTGAGTAACTCACGAGTGGTGAGTAGGAGTTGTGAGATTTGAAGTTAGCGCTGAGAGTAGGAGTAGGAGTTTTACATTCTCAGTAAGACTGCGAGTGGGCAAGAGTAGGAGTGGTGGATTGTTTCTCTATGGGAGTGCGAGTGTGAGTGCGAGTGGGGAAAAAACCTACATCTTTGCAACGCGCGTATACAATATTAAGCAATTTTAAATTTTCGCGCCATTATTAAAGCCCAAGGATGGAAATTAGCGCCATTTTGTATCCTTGGGGACTGAGTGGGAGTTTGAACCAAGACTTTCCTTGGGACTGAGACTGAGTTGGACTGATATGCTTAGCATAAAGACTGACTGTAAGTAATACTGACTGTAAGTAAAAGACTTTAAAAAACTGAGACTGATAAACTTCAAGACTGGACAGCACTAGTCAGTACCTTGGGGTACATACCTATTTTTGCAGGAGTAGTACACACACACGAGTACGAGAGACCTACACTATAAGCTCCCAGGCTCCATATAAACAACCCATTGTAGTTTCAGAGACTGTAGTAATGTTTTAGCATACACAGTAGTTCCTGTTCGTTTGTCCGAACGTTTTAAATTACTTACTTTACTTACAATGGGGAAGGGAATATTTTTTTAAATGGGGGGAGGGGTAAGTTGAGAATTTTTTGGAGGTTATCAAAATCCCTCAAAATTAATCCCCTTGGAGTATTTTTATGGACTATACGCCAAACCGGGCAGTAATATTAAAATAAATTAAATCTCAATGAATTTCTCTAGTATATAGCTACTATATATACAGCTTGGAGATACCCTTGAAGCTTTTTTGCGCATCCATTTCAGAAAAAGGACCTTGAAGTGTTCGGCGAGAGGAGTCGAGCCGTGACTGATACGTCGACGTGACGAAATAGAAAAATTTGAAGGAGTCCAAAATTTCAGATGTTCCTATATATATATTCCTTTTTAGTAGTATTTTTTTTTTTTGAAGGAATTATTATTATTATTTTGTTAGATCCTTCCCCTGTTTTTTTTTTCCCTCTCAGAGTTTGGTATATTACTGGCCTGAGTAATATAGACTTTGGGTATGGGAGAGAGAGAGAGATGAGCCTGGAAATGCTGCCGGCATTTTTAAGAGTCGGTGCCGGTGAATTTTATTAGGATTTTTGGAGCTTCCTTTTTCCTTGTGTATAACTTGACGGGTTTAAAGAGACGAGCTGTTTATATCAAAGTTACTGTAGATATACGCAGGATGGATGAGCTGAGTATATATGGTCTGGGTACACGTAACGTAACTTGGACTGTTTGGATTCTGCGTATGTAATCAAAAGGGGGATGAGGATGAGAGTAATAGTAGTTTTGAAACTGGATGCGTTGATATTGTATATATTGGTATAGTTTTTCCTTGTGCTTTCTCCTTTTCTCCTGTTATACAATAAAGGTTGTATAAAAAAAAAAGATCCTAACCTATCTTACGCCATGATCTCTTGGATATAAAGATACTTTTAGTTGGTGTGTGTGGAGTATATTGGATGGAGTGGGGAAGTGTCAAAAAGGGAAAAAAAAGGTATCGGATGGGTTTACGGAATGGACGGAATATCAATGGGGAATGAATGAGAAGGAAGAATTCGGAATGGAAATGGAGAGGAAGGAATTTTAATGGGGGTTCCTTGGAACCTTATATTTGACAGGATGAGATGGATGAATTGAATTGGGAAAGGATGAGAGAGTGACTGTTGGGACTGGGAGGAGAGCGTCCGGCTGAAAGGAGTGAGGAAGAGTTTTGCTTGAGATCAAAAAATTGCACATGTATTTAAATGAGGGTTAAATTTAAGATTTAGATAACTTGTATTTATTCCTTTTGGAATGGAACTCTCTTCTTCTCTTGACGGTGTGTTTTTGTGTAGAGAGAGAGAGAGAGAGAGAGAGAGAGAGAGAGAGAGAGAGGAATGATTTATTTCTTTTTAAAATTCCACACACATACCTTTCGCAGAGACCTCTGTTCCTGTCTAGGTACTTACTTAATATATTACATGGGAACTATGGGATATGATCTCGGGATTTATGTATGTAATATATGTTTATTTACGTATATATTATTCCAGTTTCTTTGACTTACTTAGATTACGGTGTTAACTACTGCTCCTGGAAGTTGGAGCTCTATATTAGTATGTAGATATAGGGATATATTTAAAAACTCCTGTCGTAGGAGTCAACTACATAATAGCTTTTTTTACTTTGGTGAGTTGGGGTAGGGTATATAGATTAGGTCTGAGTCTTGGTCTTGACTATAAGGGAGATTTAGTTTACACGAGACAAGTTCCTTGGACTATTCCTAAAACTCTATAGATTAAATGAGACTTGGCTTTCCTAAGTAGGCTTTTTTATTTGGTTATTTATACTTGGGTTTTATGTTTTATGCCTTCTCTCTCAAATCTGTTTTTAATTCAGCCATATAGGAAAACATGACTTTTTATGGTGTGCAAAAACGCCTGTGTAGAGTCTCAAGGTGGTTATAGGAGTAGCTCATATTATAGAGACCAGAGGGACAAATATATATAGAGGGACGGCTCCGTGCACAAATAGGAGCATAGTCGTCATAAGATAGACGTAAGGCATAAAGTTCCAGCAGAAGACCCGAAGAACGTTGATGTTAGACGATTTAATGCTCATTTTAATTTCTGAATGTGCAAGTATGTATCTGCATGCCCCAAGTGATATAATCCTTTTTGAAGTATGTGTGTGTGTATATTTGTGAGGATGATGGTGCAGCTTGGGGATTTTTTTGCACTAGTTTTAGCACTCTTTTTACGATCCAGCAATGCATGAGAGAGCATCCAGTGTGGATGATAAAGAGTATGGGACAGTCACAATCATGGATGGAGCCCATGTAATCCTACTAGTGGTCTCTTCACGATATGAGTTTCGTTACTGTATCATCATCATGGAATTTTATTGTGGAAACGTTTCAGTTTTTGCACACCTATATCTCCATCCCCTCACGTAGAGGCATGACTGGAAGAATAATTATAATTGTCAAGCTTTCTCTCTCTCTCTGTCTCTCTCTCCACGGTCCCTGATATTATTATGATTTGTGTGTATGCACAAGTGAGTTAAATTATCCATTGTCCTTATGTTGTTTAGTGGGTGATTCCAGTAGAGGAGAGCAGGAGTAGTACAAAAAGCTCCTGGCAAAATATTTTCACTTGAAATATATTATTTTATGTACATACCATAAAACGTATACATTGCAAAAGCCTGATCATGAAAAGCTCTACTGCATAATACTTGGGCTGAATTCAATGCCAAGGTTAAACTCAAGTGCTCGAGTAGTGTGAGTATAGAATCGCATGGTATTATTTTCATTTCGTTCATCTCCCATAGCATTTACTCTCCTATTGCATTATCTCTTTTGCTGCATTTGCCATGTATACTTTTAGATAAAATCCTCCCCTGCTTTAATTTTTTGTTCCACTCACACACACACACACACACACACACACATACATAATTATTCAATCCCATTTATATATGCTGTACTTACTTATATATGTATATTATGAATTGAAAACACTCCCCGCACACATTTCTTCCCGTCTGTCTCTCTCTGTCCCTGTCTGTCTCTCTCTCTCTCTCTCTCACTCTCGCCCCATGTCTTTACGGTATGAGCATGAGGATGTAATAAATCCAAGATCTTATACTTTATTTCATACGGACACAACCTGAAATATTTTTACTTTACTTTTCTGGGGGAATCTCCTTCGGTATTATACTCACACAAACAATGTGCTTCGAATGAAAGGAGTGAGGGTCTCAGCTGCTCATTCACAAGCCAAGAATTATTATTATTATCTGCAGAAGACACTTACTGTCTATCTATAGGTTAGTCCTGGCAAGTATGGCAAAACAATGCCGTGGAAAAAATAGCCGATTCACACACAAAACCAGATTTTTCTCTTCCCATCAAAACATACATATCCATCCGAGTGTTCACTGTACATCCTAGCCCAGGCTTATGCACACAGAGCTACATACACTTATTATTCTGAGCTTACACATTATAAAAGCACACCCTTTTTTAAAGTTTTTTTTTATCATGCTGACGATGATGAGCCTCTACATATTAAACATACATTTTACACATATTAGTATATATGCCCATATGTGCTGATTGTGTGTAATGTGTATGTGGGTTCTGTATGTACATATGTGTGTTGTGTGTAGCAGTCCCAGCATATGAGATGGGTCTTTCTTGTCTTGGGCCAATTTTTTTTATTATTCTTACAACAACTGTTGTCTAAACAACGTACTCGACGTCATCCCATGGCTTGTTGTAGATCCTCATCCTTCCTACAATTCCTACATACTCATTGTTGACCAGTGCCCATCTGTCCGCGAACTACGGAACGTTTTATGAATCATGTGGTAAAAACTATTTCTTAATAAATCTATGAGGATAAAAAAGATGATGAGACAAAGTGGAAAATTGCGTTATATGGTGGATTCCAACTTCCATTTCCATACTGTACCTCAAAGTCCATGCTGTATGAAATTATTGCTGCAATATTCCTTCCCAGCATTATTGCAAAAATTCCCTTCAACCAACCTCTCATTGTGACTCGGCATTTTATATTAAATTGCAAAAAAATTAACTAACCACCAGAACAGCTTTTTCAGTATTTATTTCCTTTATTGCTTCCTATTTATCAGCTTTATCCTATATTACTGTTACTAACTCTCAAATATAGTGCTACTAATTTTGAAGGCAGAACAGTGGCTTACTCTCCAACCGCTATTTAAATATTAAACTGATTTCCGTTCTGGGCCCTCGAATTCTACAGAGAAGTTGCAAAATGCCGTTTTGTGGATCTGCACTATGCCGTGGGAAGTAAGTGCAATGTCAATACCTATGATTGGCTATTAAATGTCCTTACACCTTTCCTTTGTAGTCTTTACTTAGCCAACTTACAATTAGTTCTTATTAACTACGACTGGGCCATATTTAATTTCCTCTAATTTTAATATTATCACTTCCAGCTGGGTTTTTAATCATATTGAACCTCTATAGTTAGTTCTTAGTAGTCTCTTCTTAAGTTCAGAAGAAATTACGAGACTTTAACCTTAATTATAATACATAATTAAATGGGCCTAATTTGTACGTTGGAGATAGAATGCGTAGATGACGTACATAGTTTTTGCTCTGTCAGAGTCTGGACTTTCGAAATGAGTGGATTCGTGGATTGTAATTTGCATTTGCATATGTATGTCCGAACTAATTGGAGGATTTCCAAATTAATGAAGAGTCCGCGAAGAGTAGGGAAGGGAAAGGAGCATGTGTTGAAACTATTAGGAGGGAAAGGGAGTTTCTGGAATGGTTTCAAGAAGGACTACTAAAACTAAAGCTGGGAAAAATTTTAATGAATGGAGATGCTCTTGAAGTTGTTTCTTGAAAGCGTTCCAGAAATTAATATTCTAGTTCCTTTTTCCCGCTCATTGTCATAGCCTGGAGTCTCTTCGATATTGTAAGTACAAAATGAACAGTAATTTTTGGAGCATTTATATGGGGGATGACTTTGGAGAGCTACGTGTTCGATGAAGTCAAGTATGAAATATGTGGTTGAATGAAGGGTATATGCTCAAGTGGTTGGGGAATAAGAGCTTTGGAACAACCTGCGGTTTTGTTTGGAATGGTGTTAATTAGTTATGACAGCTCGGTGACTGTTATTAACTGAAGGACACTCCTGGGATTATATGCATGTAATTGTAATTGTCTACCTAGGTCTCCTGGAGAGTTTAGCCTGGTGGAAAGGGAATGGAAGGTCCATACGGGCTTAGTTAGATAATGGATCGTCAATTACGCTGACTCAGGAGTTTTCCTGAATATTTAATAATCCTGTTATTATGAACATATGGGACATGCATATATGAAGACCTTGTCTGCTCTGACGGGGACAGACGGGAGAAAGAGTCCGGTCCAAAGTTTGGGAAGCCTATGGAATTGTCAACCTCTATATAATAATATAATTACTTATTCATCGAGCGTGTTTGTACTAGTAGTGCTAGGGTTAGGTTTTAGGTAGTTGGTATCAAAGAAAAATGATGCATGTTACTGACGTGTATGGGCCATGGGCTCTACAGAAATGAAAGCTATTAGGAAATTTTAGTTTATAAAGTGGCACTAGAGGTTCTGTAATCAGATAATAATTATTTACAGGTAGGTATAAGTAGTTCTCAATAGGTGATTATCGAAGTGGATCAGGCTGTTGAAGGGGTGTTGAATCGAATGTTCAGTAAGTAAGTACATGGCAGCGACGAAATGGTTCGCTTCGGTTGCTGGAGAGATGAGTGTGTCTCCTCATCTGATGAGATGGTCATGTGACGTATGTGGTAGTAAATGATGGGGCTTTACTTGATCACAAATGCTTAGTTGGTTGAGTAAATACGCACTTGTTATGAGCACATTTGTTAATAAGTAGGATGCAGATTTGCTTGAGTAAATATATGCGGATGGCATCGGATAAGGATTACATTTGAGCATATGGAAGCAGTCAGAGAGAAGCATCATCTTGCTAGTTACTACAAAGTTTTTTTAAAAAAAAATTAGTAAGTAATGGATACTATTGACGTGTGTATATCCGAAATTGCTAAAAAGGCAATAGTAAACATTAGTGAAATGGAACTGTCAGATATGAAGAAGTAATTAACGATATTTTAAGGGAAGGGAAATATGTTTCGGGCTCTAAATTTTGGAGCTATTCACTCACAATAATTATTATTGCTGTGCATTTTTTTTTCGGGTGCGTGCATAATTATTACGCGACAGTGTTAATAAGAATCTCTGGATCAGTAGTTTTATTCATGTCATTTGAAACACTTTTAAAAATGGTCATTGGAGACTTGGTGCTGACAGTGCAAAAGAGTCCAGTAGGGCTGGTGAGCTTGACGATTCGCTTTTGGTTTCTATTTGCACTTTTTTTTTCTTTGGTCGTGTGTTTTATGATTCATTGCATTTTAACGTGTCCATTAAGAGCAGTAAAGGGAATGGATGAGGGAGGCATTAATGTGGGATGAGTTAGTGCTCTCTTCTCTCACGAAGATGACATTAACAATGGGAGAGAATGGAAACGACGGAATAAGCAGGAGATGTGTGAAGTGTAAGTATTCTTTGAGAGTCTCATTAGATGCTCTCCGTATCCTTTGCATCTCTCTCCCCACATAGATACATATGTGACATGACATGATTTTTAGAGAGTCGTGGCTTTGCCTTGTAGCAATGGGTTTGAGAGAAGAACTTCAGAAACGTAAGATGAGCCGCACCAATAAATAAAAGTAAATAAGCTGCTAATAAGCATTTTCCTGCTGGCAGGCAAAATAAACTCATCTTATTATTCTCCCCTGCTATATTTCAAACTATGTCTATTTACATGTGTTGCAATCAGTTAAGCAAATATGCTCGTATGAATTGTGAGGCTGTTCAGATGTGTATCCCCACAAGTAAGTATCATCCCCGCTCTCTGTGTAACGCATGATAGTAATAAAAAATAGCAAATGTCAGTTAGTGTGCTATGGCTTTGAAAAAGTGTAGTTATTGGAGATACTATATATGCATGAGAGATTATTGTTAGAATTAATTATTTAGATTGAATAGCATCCGTATACCGTTTCAATTGTCCATTTATATACACTCAGCCCTTTGAGGATTCTATGATAGAGTTAAACCAACTCACTCAGCCTATATCTTTGTGCCCTCACTCCCAGAGTCAGTTCTCCTCCAATTTGTTGGGCGTCCCTGAAAGCTCTCAAAATTATTAAAATTTTTTTAGATAGATACTTATTACCGTAAAATAAAATATTGAGGAAAAAAATACCTCCTGGTGGAGATTAACACTAATACATTTATGAAGGCACGGGGGTTGAAGAATAAAAAAAAAAACTGGAACCAGGTGATTATATGTGGAAATGGCTCCACTAATGGAGAGTTGTCATGTTCGAGAGAGACCATCGCATAATCATGAAGGCAAGGTAGAAAGAGCTCCGTCAGCAGAGCATTATTTACATATGAAAGAATTTAATTTTACTGAACCTGATGGTTAGGAACAGTATGGGAAAAGTATAATTAGCATGGTCACGGACCTGGATTTATGGTTTGGTCCCTGGTATGACTCTGGCATGGTTACTTGCACTAATAATAGTATGCAGGAATAATAGGAGTAATAGGAGCAATAATGAGATAATGTCGTTCAGTCCTGCTTTTGTAAGTAGCCTGATTTTTTTTTTGTATCCTCGCATGGTCCGGTCCGGTTGTGTCTGGATTAATATTTTTTCGGAGGAGAATCTCAGACTGGAGTGAATATAATATGGAGTTATGAATTATAGGGTAGGCATGAAGGATTTCAATTCAGAGAATTTACTCTTTCGTGTTCAAGTTGCTCCACACACACACACACAGACACAACTACACACGTACACACACGGGGAGTTACTCAACAGAGTATCGATCCGAGAGCATTTTGGAGGTCAAGGTGCGTATCGATCCGGGAGGCGGGTAGAAGGAAAAAGGAACGATCCTGGAACAACGACGAGTGTTGCCCAAAATCTCGAAAATGCTTCTTCATGTATGTAATAGGGCCGGGCTGCTTCGGAGTATCTTCTTCGTACTGAAAGGGCATGCTGGATTTCAGTAGTTGAGTTGTGTCCTTTGCGTCATGTTTTCTCTATTCCATGCATATTTCGGATATCAGCACATTGTAAGGTAAGGGAATTTACTTTCATCCAAAAATCCTGGCAAGTGTTCCGAGAGGTAATTATTTGTGAAGCTTTTGATGGATTGGAAGGTGCGAAGAGTTTTACAAGTTTGATTAGAGGGCATTAGAGGTCGGTGATTTAGGTCATTAGTTGTACATACGAAGAGAGGTAGCTATATATGATGCTTGGATAGTACTGAAAATTTTTTCTTGGGATCTTCCAATCTTTTTGTTGCAGATATGTCAAGTATGTTATTTAAAATTTTGGGATAGCAGGAGTTTAGTTTCGAAGTGTATTGTATCTTGAGGGAGAGTTGTCTTGTATCAGAAGAATAAGACTGTACCTATTTATAAATGGGAGCTCATTGTCAAGGTCTTCGCTTGGCGTCGAGTCAAACGGGACGCCTAGTGGTAACTCGCGTGTGTGCATGTGTGTTCTGCTCTTGGGTTTACCCATTTCAACTCTCCAGTATGGATGGTTCGTATATGTTCGAGAAAGCAGGAGCACAATAGCATGAGTATTTTGAGCTTGATGCTAAGGCTCGTGTATGCTGGCAAAAGGGGGAACTTTGGCCGTTGGCCAGGAGGGAGTTTGTTCATCTATCCCGTTCCCAACCTGAATTTCCTCAGTCGGAGTTTTTCGCTTGTTCTGTTATCATCTCTCGCAGGTTCTCATCCTCTCTTCAAAAAGTAATTGAGATTTTTGTTTCTCTCCTCTCAACTTTGAATCTCAACTGTTCCTTTCAGTCTTGACAGTTGAGACTTCTACATTGGCTTTTTCGTGTTTTTTATTTTTTCGAATTTACTTTGATCAAAATTTTGACAGGGAGTATATATTGTGAAATTAATTGGTGGTTTTTAAAAATTTAGACGTGCCGGAATGGTTGACGCAGCTACTGCCGAAAAGTTGGAGGCTGGATTCCGCAAGCTCCAAGCTGCGGATAACTGCAAGTCTCTGTTGAAGAAGTACTTGACCCCAGAGGTTTTTGACAAACTTAAGGGACTCAAGACCTCCTTCGGCTCCAGTCTTTTGGATGTCATCCAGTCTGGTGAGAGAATTCGTGCATATCTATTATGTATATTCCCGATCGATTGTGCCGGCTTTAGCCGGTGACGCTCCCACGCCCATGAATCGCATCTCTCCCTTTCTTTGAGAGATGGGGATGCATTGCTCCGCTTGGAGTGATCTGATCAAGTACTTATGTACGAGCCTTTTTTTCTTCCCTTCTCCCTTTCTCTGTAGGTGTTGAGAACTTAGACTCTGGAGTTGGTATCTATGCTCCGGATGCTGAGGCTTATGCACTCTTCGCTGACCTCTTTGACACCATCATTGAGGACTACCATGGTGGGTTCAAGAAGACCGATAACCACCCCGCTCGTGACTTCGGAGATGGCAGTGTCTTGGTCAATGTTGATCCCGAAGGAAAGTATGTGATTTCCACCCGAGTTCGTTGTGGGCGCTCCCTGGAGGGATACCCCTTCAACCCTTGTCTCACTGAGGCTCAGTACAAGGAGATGGAACAGAAAGTGTCTACCACCCTCCAGGGCTTGTCTGGAGAACTCAAGGGAACTTACTTTCCCTTGACTGGCATGACCAAGGAAACTCAACAGCAACTCATCGATGATCATTTTCTCTTCAAGGAGGGAGACAGATTCCTTCAGGTACTATCTTTTGCCAGAAGTTTGCAAAGTTCATTCTCCTCTCCAGTACTATCAGCATTGATAAGTAGGAGCATACATACAAGCATGCATGAGAATTGTCGGTGACTATAAAGTTACATGGGAAAAAAAATCTTGGAAACATGTCCAAGAAAGAAAAAAAAAGTAGCCTGAGAAATAATGGCATGTCGGAAGAGTAGTACTTGACGGAAATAGATATGCCATGGGTTTATTTAATGAGTCAAGAACTCAAGTGTGACGATAAAAATCCCAGTTGGCATTTCGCAACAAGCTTGGTTTGACATTTCTTGGAATTTATGTTGTAGTAATATTTGTTATAATTCTACATACACACAGGCTGCCAATGCTTGCCGTTACTGGCCCACTGGACGTGGTATTTACCACAATGATGACAAGACTTTCCTCGTCTGGGTGAATGAAGAGGATCATTTGCGTATTATTTCTATGCAAAAGGGAGGAGATTTGGGCGCTGTCTTCCGTCGTCTCACTGCCGGTATGTTCACTGGAAAATTTCAAAGGAATTAGCATAAGTAATATGTGTGACACTCTACATGCGAGGGAGGGGAAAAACCAAGGAAATGTCATTATTTTATCATGACATTACCCTCCTTGCTAAATGCGTACATATGCTTGTCATTGCCAATGCCATTGAATGAAGAGAAGGGAACCGGCATGTTATCGCTTCACGATAGTGCTCTTATCTAATTATTTCTTATGTGCATTTTATTCAAGTGGCTTATAGTCGACGATAGGAACTGTCGAGTCAAGTGGAAAATTAATTTGCGATGAGTACAGTTACATACAGATATATACAATATGTCTATATGTATTATTTTAAGCTATGTTTATATAATTATATATATACATATAATTATATAAACATAGCTTGAGCACACATGGATCCTCTCGCATGAATTATGTTTTTGTCAGGTATGTAAGTATATCTACTATTTAGAGGAACATACATTTTTCAGTAACCAGTCGTTCAAATGCAAACAGTTTATTTTTATTCTATGGAAAATTTATCTGATCCTATCAAATGATCATGGTTTAGTACAGAGTTTAAACTATACAAGTTGAAGGTTTCTGGCAGATTCTCATTCAATGTGTATATTAGAATTTGAGCTGAAACGTTTTCAACACTCCACGAGCTGGATGTTGAAAACAAAAAAAACTTTTCTTGGCACTTGGCACGTATCTCGGTGAAGTCATTGAGTTGTTCATGCAAGTAATGTAATGTACACAAATTATCCTGGCATATGTATGCGTTTTCATTTAGGTGTCAACGAAATTGAGAAGCGAGTACCATTCTCCCGCTCTGATCGTTTCGGATTCCTCACTTTCTGCCCCACCAACTTGGGAACTACCATCCGAGCCTCTGTGCACATTGGCTTGCCCAAATTGGCTGCTAACCGTGAGAAGCTCGAGGAAGTTGCTAGCCGTTACAACCTCCAGGTACATAATATTATTTACCTTTACCCTCTATTTACATACAAAGGTTGGATGGATCTGTCATCGCGTGCCGGCAATTATCCAAAAATTTTCCCTTGATTTCAAAACATCACATTAAAATTCTAAAGTGGATGCATTGCTTAAAATTCCTTTCACGTCTGATTTGACACAGGTCCGTGGTACACGTGGAGAGCACACCGAAGCTGAGGGTGGAATCTACGACATCTCCAACAAGCGTCGTTTGGGACTCACTGAGTTCCAGGCTGTCAAGGAGATGCAAGATGGTATTTTGGAACTTATCAAGATTGAGCAGTCCCTTTAAAGAAGCCAACCTCATCAGTCTATTTTCGAGTCAGTGAAAAAAAAGAATACTGTAAAAAAAAAGGATGTAGGTCAAGAACTCCCGGCTCATTAAAACAAGAGGAATAAAAAAAAATATATAAAAAGTACTATATATATAAATAAATATATATACAAATATAATGCACTGATGAAATCCAATATAAGACTTCACAAAAAAAACCCACAATAAAAATTTTAGAAATGAGTTATTGGTATTGCTGACTGTGCGGTTTATTATGGCACCCCATCGGCTCACCAAAGCTGAAAAGGCAATTAAATTCTATGAAGCCATGTAATGCAATAATGCAATTTTATTGCATCAATCTCATCCACTATTTGTGAGTGAGCAATTGAATCAACACCATATATTATACATTAATAATGTGGAACAAGGTACGACGGTACGACATTACTCTGGTGATCAGATCGTGGACAAGGACCGTTCCTTTCTCGAGTCATTCTTTCCTAGAAACTCTTCTAGATGGCTGCTCTGTCTTCGAAAATGGACGTACAATGAGTCAAAGATGGATTGGGAATGAGAAAAATACTTGGGACATCTCTCTCTCTCTCTCTCATTGTCAGGTACTCACACCTGCAATGACTCTTGATTGCAATCATTTCAAGTCACTCAGGTTGAGGTATTATTTATAATAAGCATAATATATTATATGTATAAGCTCCTTATTAGATTTGACTAAACTCTAATACGCCGCAGTCTTACTGCTTTGCTAATCTCCTATTGTCACTCTTGATGATCTTTTCCACATTTGTTGTTTCAACGTGAGCAATACCTTGCTTAGTATGTATTCAGGGTTGTAGTATTGCAAGTTCTGGCAGATTGCAGACTCTTTGACAAAAACACTTGGCAATATGTACGAGCATTGTGAGCCTGAGCTGGTTGTGGTTTTATAATAATTTTTCTTGTAATACCACCGCAAGCTAACCTTTTTACCAGACATTCCTTTCCATTTTAACCATGTAAATACCCATCTACAACGCATGTCGACAGATACTGTCAAGTGTGACGGCACGGATTTGCTTGCTATTGGAACTATTTTATTCAGTTCACGCTTGACTAGATTACTTGTGTTAAACTTGTATGAAATTGTAAATTCTTTTTTTTTTCTCTCTTCTCTTCATGCTCATGTTCATTTAAGGCATGCTGGCTCTTAGGATCTCGATGTACACCTGTGAGTTCTAATCAGTGTGGACTTGCAATTAGGATACTCCTGCTGACACGGGTACCTATCCTTTGAGTGCATTCTAGGAATTTTTCTTTCGGTATCTATCTATTAAGAGACAATCCAAATTGCCAAGGCAGAGATAGTATTGTGAAGTCCCAGATATATACTGACTCAGAAGGCAATCCCATGAGGCTGGCAAGAAGTGAAGCTTTTTCCCCATTTTGATTGCATAGTATAATGGGTCGTTGTTTGGGAGGTGGCCATTATACTCTTATTGTACAGCATTGTTTGGTTGGTCTGAACTTGAATTTGAACTTTTTATTTGGGTGTGGGTTAATTTTGTGACAAGTGGTACGATTACAGGCTTTTAATTTCTGGTTTTTCATATATGTCCTATCTGTATAGGAATTAATGATGTATTTCTTTTTATTACAGAGCCCCACACAAATCCATTATAGCCCATTATGCTGCTCCTTTAATATGAAATGAATGACTTTTCATTCTTTCATTGATTCGCGTAAATGTTTTTATGAGTCAAGTTCGCCGCGGTAGCAGTATGGTTTGCTTTGCTTACTTATTTAACATTATATGTTTTCTTGCTTTTATGAGATACTCTATAGAGACCAGATGCTCTCACATGGGGATACATGTGCTCTGTGGTTCCTTAGATCTGTGAACAAGATGCGTTTTTTATGCTTCTCGTTCCTTACTGTTAGTTTGTAGTAGTACTACAGTAACAATTTAGTGAGTACTTGCAGTTTAAGTCGAAATTATGATCATCTCTCCCTCATTGATGATCTTCAATGGTTCAAGTGACTTTTACCTTTTCCTTTTGAAATTTAATGCCCTCTCATACAGGTACTTATACAAGTCTCAGTACTTTTTCTTTCATTCCGTTCCAACTTGACATGGTGATGATGATCACTTTCGTTTTATAAAGTTGTACCTCGATTTTTTTTTTTATTCCTCTGCTGCTTGTCGTCTTTGATGGTAATGCTATTACATCCGCAACAATTTATGGCGTACAGAACTCTCTTGACTGTACCGATCAAGTTTTGCACTAAAGTAGTCAAAAACCATAATAAAAATGCATGAATATAAAATTATTAATATTCAGGGTCGCTCTTATAGCCAGTTTGGTTCGACTGACCCTGAACAACTATCTCAAATCACCTGCAAGATCCTTACGTAGATGGGGTTTTACATGGAATGACGCTTCTTCACAAGGGTCAGTCATCATCATTAACAAGTGACAAGTCCGGGGTAGACGCTGCGTGTAAACTTTCCTCACTTATATATATTACTGTCAATGTAGTTTATGTACAGATCCTTCATGTGAGATATCCTCTAGCTAATTTACGCTTCGTCAAACAAGGTAATTTAAAATTTTCCAATTTTGGGTAACTATATCACTTGAAGGTGCTTGCAAGACAAAAAAACAGCGTCAAATACCCAGAAAATTGTTTTTCCTGCCAAAAAAATGTGCGGAAAAAATGATTATTGCAACATAACTTATAAATAGAACGGAATTGCTATTATGACATGAATTATTATTACGGTGGAGGCAGAACTAATCAGAAATGACGTGCTCAGGGTAGTTCTTGGATATATGAATACTGTAAACTGCAGTGTATACACAAAACTGTTCCAAATTAATGCTCTTATTTTCCATGCAATATCCTTTGGTTGTCAGGCTACTTGGGATTACTGCAATATTTTTTTTTAGCTTAGAGCCAAGAGAAAGGAATTTGAATTATGCAAATGCAAGACCTTGAAAAACCTTCGAAAATGGTTCAAAAAAAAATTGAGTAGCAAGGAAGATGAGTTATTGCTTGGAAACCGCACAACGGCATTGGTGTAATGAAGTTCAACCGAAGACAACATATCTATCTCAACTATTGAAGAGACTTGACCAACACGACTTTAATCGCATGTTCGTGTTGAAGTTCCCGAAGTTCATTCTCTGAAAGTAAAAGTTTCACCAGCATTATTGCTTTTGGCTGGTGTGTGGTGTGACTGCCACTGAAATGGAACTCAAACATGTTCATAAAGGTTAAGGAGTTGTGATTTAATTACGATTTGGTGTGAGAACCAATACTTACCACGCAACGTTCTACCTTGGTAAATTGGAGCGTTGGAGGCACGGTCTCTTCACTATTATGTACTAAAATGTATCTCAAATTGCGGCACCTGACATGTCTTGTTTAAATCTGCGAACACTTGGAATCTTAATTACTAGGAACGTTACTTAATTAAATTGCTACCCCGATCAGTCATAAATATTAGCATTGCAGACTGCTTTGTTTGCCCACGGTGCTCGGGCTGTATCTTATCTTAGGAATCTTTATGCAATAGTCTCTTACCTTGTTTGAATCTTGAAAAATGAAACTGTATCTATATACATTGTATATCTGTGACCCTTCAAGTTGACACCTTCAACTTGAATGCTGTTTACCATCAAGGTTTTGAGCTGGTCCGAGAGTTTATTAGAAACCTCCCAGGTTAACCCTTTGACGTGGACACAAAGACTTGGGCTGATGCCAATGATCTTGGACTGACGCCTCGCAATAAGGTCTTTCCAGATGAGCGGGCTGGAGAATCTTGGAGGACACTCGGTCAACGTTTTCTGAACTATGTGTCCTCGTATATATGGGAATAGCATTAGTAATTTGTGGAAGTTCGAGCGGACAGGGATGAATAACTTGGTCATAAAACAATGGAAAAACGAAAGTTCCTTATTTATTTATAAAGCACTCACGGTTGACTGTGTCCCTTGATGGTAGGCCTTGATGAGGGATACTTGAGTAGTCGTTGTTTTGTTTCGTGCTCACTCGGACGTGAAATTCAATTGAAATCCCATAAAGAATAATGAAACAATCTTAAATCCCATGTGATTATACATACAGTATGCGGCATATTATTAACAAGCTACTTTTTTGCTCTTGAATAGGTTCCAACAATCCCCAACACTGCCACCATTCATCATTCATTCACTTATTAAGGATTATTTGAAATCAATAAACTTGAATTGCATTCTAATAGTAATAAAATATGGTTTTTAGAGGCAGAAAAACTACATGTTTACTCACTAATTGCTCGTAATTTATGATCGGAGAAGAACAAGTGAGATAGCTGGTCGTGCAGAAGTAATAAAAAATTCAATGGCACACCATCATTGTTATTTTGTCCATCCATCCTAAATATTATTCGAGTTTTTACTGCTCTTGGATTTCATCACACAGTCCGTCTAAAAAGAACTTACTGTTCTCTGTGTAATCCTCATCCTTGAGAAACAAATACGCTTGGAATTACATGTCCACAGTCGTGCATGGTGTTAAATATGGTAACGCATGCACAAATGCAAACCATGATAATGGTGATCACAATAGATGCTAAATACTAAACACAAGCAACAGACCTTTACCAAGAGTCACGCCAGATGAAATCAAAAGTGGAAAATTATTTTCTTTTCTTTTAAAATTATTCCCATATCCCTTGAACATTTCCATCCAAATCCCATTCAGCCGGAACTTCACACTTGGAGATTTAAAAATATTGTCATTATCGTAATGCCCGTCCCGTTCAGAGATTCAAATCCGTGAAACCAGCTATAATCAGTAACAAATTAGTCCTTGTCCTTAAGCCCAACTTATTTTTGGACAGGGAAAGGTTCTATTTATGTTTTCCTCAGCCGGAATTTCCTCCCACATTCTATGTAATTATATACTCATGTATGTACATATATCAACTCACATTGTAGGAGTGGACCTACTGTGGTAACAATGCTATCCTCAAGCGAGTCCGCAATAAGGCTTGACACAGACCCAAATGAAAAACTTATCTGAGCCTATCTGAGAAGTATGAATGAGTGAAATACCAATGTTTTTGTCCTTGTTCCTTGATTTGACATTCAAACATTTGAGAATTGTGTTTTTCAATGGATATAATAATAATAGTAGTGGCAGGTACACAGAGAAAAAGAAATAAAAATAAGTGAGTAAGAGGGCCAGAGAGAGAGAGAGAGAGAGGAAAAAAAACGAGCTGTGACCAAACAATACCTCAAATCTAGAATAATTCCTTTTTTTCTGTAATGTATTATTACGAAAATGATAGAGTAGACAATATTATGATAATGCAAAAAAAAATTGATTGACTTGTACTTAGCCTAAATGGTCTCTGACGTATTAATTTAGACGTTTCTTGAGCACGACAGTCATGATCATGATGGTAGTGGCAAAGTTGATTCAGAGTATCTGTTCACATATGTGAAAAAAACATGAGGTGGCATACCATTTGTAAACTTCTGCTACAATTATAATACCCTTAGATTTTTTTTCTTTCTCGACCAGTCCTATGTATACACTCCTTACCACCGCCACGATATGACAATGAAAAAATGAAATAATTGAGCAGCATGTGTTGAATAAATTGGACATGTGTAAATAACTTGTGGTATGGATGTACATATTAAAGGTGAATAATTTATATCCCATCACCCCTGGGCAAAAATTTTGTTTGTGCTAAAGCCGCAAATGCTCATATTAGTATTTAGGATGTAGTAAGTATCCCAGTATCCTCGTAGACAGGCTGACGGAAAGAGAGCCTTCGGTCACTTAGGTCCTCAGTTAGTCAGAGTCGTGCGAAACATACAAATTTTGACAATCAATTACCATAAAAATGCAAGTTTACAACTAGGATGTCAGAGACCAAGTTATGATAACAATTTGTAATAATTCTTTTCCCAATAATCTAAATAGGTCCAATTAGCATTGCCACAATGTTTAAAACAACTCTCCATTTTTATAGTTCCATTTTACAAACAGTCCGTGCTATTCATGCTTCATTGAAAACGGACAAGGTTTCGTCTTCGTTTTCTTTTTTTTCCCTCTCTATAACACACTCCGTCCACTGAGCTATACTCTACCAACAAATTTCTTTTACTCCACCTCACTCTGTATAAAAAGTATCTGTCTATGACTGAGCTACCGCATTGTGTCTGTTAAATTTGTAGTATGAATACTGAAGGATCAAATGCAATCGTGAATAACTCACACTCAAGATCCCTCGATGCATTCCGTTCCATGCAATGATTATATCATCACGAAGCGTGTCACTATATGCAGTGGTTCACTTAGTTGGTGGAGCTAAAACTATGCAATTTTTCTTATATGTATACTATGAGATGCAGATATTAATGTTATTTCTGTTAAATCGTATTAGTATCTACAGATACTTACTCATATGTCCAAGCATGTTTCCGAAAATGATGGGCCTGCTGTGTGAAATGTGAAATTTGGGATTGTTTCCACATGAAAATGGAAATGGTTAAAAAAAGTAAGACATGACGGAAAATTTATTCAGAAAAACAGGGGTTTGTGAGGTAAATTGACATGGAGTCTAAATAGTAACGGCGTTCAGGACTCTTTTAGAGGCTGGGTGCGTGCTTCCCTCCATTGAAAGGCTCTGCTACATATATGTTAATCAATTTATTGTATTATGATTTTGACATATCACAACAGTTTGCCAGTTAAGAAAGTCTTTCTGAAAAATGTTATGTAATCGACCATGCTGCAGTTTTCCCTTCAATGAAAACGTGGTTATGTATGTGTGGAGGGAATGGATGCGGTAGGGAGCAAGACCACGAGAGCTTATATAAGAAAAAGTGTTGGCATATACACAGCATTATAATAAAGCAATCGTGACAGGATGATTACGTATACGCCATAAGCAGAGAGTTTATACGTACTCTAGAATTTGCTCCATCGTGACGTGTCATTATTACATGTTAACTTGTTGTAAATCTATTGTTTTCAATATATATTTCATCTCCGTGTCGTTCACTGCCGATGTGGATCGAGTCTTTCTCTATCTCCCTCCCTTATGCCCTGCTATACTATAATAAGTAGTCGAGAGTCAATGTAAGCATGAGAAAAGTAAATGGTGTAAATGCATTGTTACATAGTAATGCCGACCTAAGTGGTATATTATTACCATTGGTAATAGCGTTGCGAGCCCCAGTCATTTGAGTGTGTGTGTGTGTGTGTGTACAAGAGTAGTAAGAGCAGTCTAACAAATACATCTTTAGTAGTGAGTTGAAATGAAATCAAACGCTAACGGTGGTATGATATATGTGATCGAGATATGAAGTCAGCTACTTACTTGTCCTCCTGCCACACACTACAGCTACATAATAATTACATATGCTTATAGCCTCTTAAGCCTTACCTGTGACAGGTGGGTAAATTGTTGATAATCATGTAGGTTTATATGTTCAAGCAAATTAAAAGGAATATGTAACACTTTTCCTTTTGCTACGAGCTCCCGTCCATACCTCCACACAGGTAGTGCCTATGTACTTTTTGGGTGTGGATATGAAAAAATATTACGACTTGCAAACTATTTCTTATGAAGGTGCTTTACTCCCCATGTGAGTACATACATACACACACATTCAGAACTACACATACTCATATGTGTTGTCCTGAGAGTGTTACTCTTACAACCCATCTATAGATAAACTTGTCTCTACAAAATGAGAATAATTGAATGGGTAGAGAGTATGTACGTATGTAGGTATGTATATACACAGATATGTATACATCAGGTTGGTAAACAGAGTCACCCAGGACGCAAACCCCACTATATATTTGCAATATTCTATATCTATGCATAAGTGACGGTGGATAGATATGTGTGTAGTACGGAGCTAGAGTTTTATTATGTAGGCACTGACTGTCGTTACAAGGTACTAAAATATTTTTTTCTGGTTTCCTTTCTAAAAATTGTATAATTAGAACGAAATGCAGAGTTTTTTTTCCAAGAGTATCAGGAAGCGATGAGTGTTTTCAAGACCTTTTGCACTCCTTGCGTCATTTTTAATTTATAATTCTCAGGTAATTGAACAGAGTGTTTCTTACGAGGTAAAATGGAATAGTAATTGTGGTATCAGGACAATTATCCTCCGTGATTATTATGTCCGACTATGAATGAATGAAAAAAACCCATCCTAATAATAAGGGGATCATTACTCTGTTATGTGAATGTTAGGTCCTGTGCCTGACTCTGACTTTGTATGTGTGTGTATGTATGTGTATGTGTGTGTGTCTGACTGTTTGTGTGAGGAAAGAGCAATAATGGACGAACCATTTTCTTGTCCTTTTCTGTTAATTATTTTCTATGAGAATATGTAAAAAAATATAATCATATATATTAGACTCCGTATGTTTTCTCAATTTATTTTCCATAAACCTCTTGTGTACTAGTAGGATAATATCCACATGGTCGGACTCCTGTTATTAACATATGCACACAATGGACACTTATCAGTTAGTCCACAGTCTGGTTGTTCCGCATGCAGAGAATTACAGAGAGCCGGCCGGGGGAGTGCATTTCTTGTAACTTTTGTCTGAGTACAGTACACACACACACACTTATAAGAGAGCCGTATTATTGCGTTATAGTAGAGAAGACAATCACGTTGGGATTTTATTGCGCATATTTTTATGGGGAAAAAGTTAATATTATAAAATCCTTCTCTGTGGCTATTCCCAGTTCAACAGTAATCACTGATAACAATTATTATTTTTAGTATTTAGTAAGTGGGTGTTATTATTGCTGTATTGCCTCTCAGGAGAAAATGGTAGGTTGGAGTATAGTTTAGGTTGTAGTATAGGAGCGTAATTGAAAAGGAATTTCCTGTTGCAATTTCCCCCTATGGGAGTTGTTGAGGCATAATTTGAATATCATTTTCCACATCAGATCTTTTAGTCGAATCTTTACATTTCGGAGTGCCAAGTCGTGTTATTAACTACTGGTAAAATGATTTGTCATGCTGGTTCGTTAGTCAAATCTCCCAAAAAGATAACATGTATCAAAATATAAACACGCATCTCAAACAACACACATTACAGGGTAATAACTCAACGTTATTTCTTGCCTCATTTTATCTCCGTTTTCATAATTGAATCGCTAATTTGATTCGAATTTCACTCCTCCTTGGCAATAAATTACAGGAACGTTTCCCACCAAGAACTTCCATTTCGATCCTGTCGTTATGAGTCTATACCAGTAGTATGTACCTAGATATATCTAGATATGTATAACTACACTATTTAAAAGTGTAGGACGAAGGACTGGTCTCAGCCAGGAGGAAATTCCCCGACAATGATCATAGATATGGTTGTCCCTGTGGAAAAAAAACTATTTACAAACAAATGCACCAGAAAGATGCAATGTCACCCAAAAAAAGAAATAACTCAAAGAAGAGAGAAGAACGGAAAGTATTTGGCTCACCTAAATAACCATTGTTTGGCAATGAGAAAAAGGAAAATGGATACTAGTCAGGGAGTGAGTTAGACATGAAAATTATTAAAGCATTGAGAGTGCAAATTTGCAAAACAATTTGTGCAACTCTGCATGCGGCACTGCTAATTGTAAGGTATAGTGACGACGTTGATACCCGCATATGGAATTAATGTCGACAGTTAACAGCAATTTTAGCATTTTATGTAAGCACATTGTTCAGGTAGTCTCACTCATTGTCTCACAGTGACAGGAGCATACGGATCATTCATTCCCCTATGGCCACTGGTAAATATGTACATATATTTGTGGTCATATCTGTAAGTACAGTCATACAGGACTCACTCATAGAAAATCACACACACACACCTCATATTACGTGTAGGCTTCCCGAACCCTTGTTGTTCTGTTACACTTTTACTTATTACAATTATTATTATAAGACACTCTACGTATCTCTCTCTGACATCCGAACCGACCTCGTTTACCACGTAACGCCTTTACATTTTGAAAATCAACATTTTGTCATAATTACTATTGTGAAAGGATGAAACTAATAATGAACCATATCTCATTACCGACAGCTACGGGAGTAACTTTTAATTCCTCCCAGTTGATTTGATGAAGGAGATCATAATACATTGGGATTTACACATGCTTTACCAAATCCGTTGACACCTAAACAATATAGTTGTATAAAGTAGGATAAAATATGTAGTACTTGCTCCAATCACCGCCTTAATTCTAAAAACAACTACACTCTCCGTCCATCAAAGACTTCTCTTACCGCTTAATTTCTATTCGTAGATTATCAACGCCAACAAATAATATCAATTTGTTCTTGGAAACTAGTGTAAACCTATTAGGACAACACGGAAATAACGATTGTACAAAAGGAGCAAGTGTTTTACAAGTTCTCTACGATAAGGGTGTAGTTGTACTTACAAAAGTGCCGTTCAGAAGCATTACAAGTATCTCTCCGTACATGTATAGGTGATACACTTCAAAAGTAGATACTTGATACAAAATTTACAGATGCAAGGAAGAGTGGAGAGAAAGAAAAAAAAACAGAACAAGTGAAAAAAATTCATTCAAGTGTTAAAAAAATCAAACTAGACCTCAGTCTTAATTAAAGGTAAACTTTCATTGAGCCTCGAAACTCTATCTCCTGCAATGACATACACACACAGACAGACATGCCCAGGAACGAGCGACAATAACAACGAGCCCATGAAGCTTGACACATTATTTACAAGAAAAGTGCAAACATTCAAAAAATTACAGGATTAAAGTGCCTTATATAGGTACGGTATAAAAGATACATATGCAGAGCACACAGTCATCTGAATACACTGAGAGAAATATTATCCCCAAACAAATGTATACATCAAAGATATGTACACAAAACATGCTCAAACTACACACACACTGCTTACTCACTGCCTGCCTGCCTACCATGCCATTCACCATTAAATTTGACAAGACAATAATCTCCCATGACTGCATCTCGGAACGTAGAGCTCCATAATATTTCCTGCATATCGCGTCTCTCCAACACCATTATCCCCCAAAGCCTATTCTTAGTCTACATACGGCTGGAAATCTATGTGATACTGCCGTTAAGCTCTTTACGGACTTTACTCAAACTTAAAATCCATTAAAGCGTATCTCATATGTACTCCCAGCCCACACTATATAATATGGAGGGATCCAAGATTTAAAGCAGACTCTCGCTTACTTTTCACACTACGACTCCACACAGATGCACAGAGACTCTCAGAGGGTTGGATATGTCAGAGCGGTGAGAAGTCAGTCTGAGGAGTTGGATCAAAAACATACATCCCTATCCTTAACCTATAACGCAAATTACGAGAACTCCCATTAAAAATTCTAGTTTTCACAGCATGTGCTCATATATAAGCACTTGTGCTTAAAAAGCACAGTTTCAGCCCATGTCTGTACTCTACATATACATACACACATCCTCGAAGGAGTTAATTGCGTGCGTACACAATGCTTTCGGATTTGTAAGTACAAGTTGTGGGGTATACTAAGTAAGTCCCAATGGTAGAGTCATATGGTCTCCCATACAGGTAGTAGTATCTGTAGTAGATATGAGACTCATAGCGACCACTTCCCACCTTTAAGTATCCGTAAAAATCCCCATGTACGTATAACATTTCCACTCACTAAGACAATACATATGAGCCCTTCTTGACAATAATGCTCCTTTAATGCAAACGAATGTGTGTGACTATGTGCGAACTCAGCTTCCCCATTTCCATTTCATTTCTCATCTATAGCCTCATACTCAGACTTACTTTCCGACTTACAACTTTATATGCTTGTGGTGAAGTAAGTATCTCTCTCTCTCTCTCTCTCTACTACTACTACTACTGGGTGTATAGTAGGACTATGTAGTGTGTATGGACACATATGTGAGTATCCCTACTTGAGAGGTGAAGTTATAGGCTTTGAGAACTCTTGAGTGTCAATTGAGTATTATCCACAAGAAAGAGGAGAACTACCTGTTTTTATTGAAATGATCTTGGTCGACTTTTTGTCTTCGCTATGAAAAGTACATGTATCATTATACTGGGTGTTGCAAGTACATATCTATATAATCATTATGTACGAATGTACTCGTATGTCCCCTGTATGCTGATGACTTGACTTGCTGCAATCATCGTATATACATAGACCTTTTTCCTTAAATGACTGCAACACCTGTATAATTTCTGCTAAGCTTCAGCCCTGCCGTAAGTACCCTCTGTAAACGTCAGGGGAGAGGATAAGCTGTAAATGATGTGTGTGAATTTATTTATGTGTGTCGAATGGGAATTTGTATGTACAGAGGATTAATAATTACAATGATAATAGTAATAACAATAATGGTCAAGCAAAGCAAAAGGAAGGGAAAGTATATTATAATATGACCAAGAGTCTCATAAAAAGTATTGACTGACTCAAGAAGGGGGTGAGAGTCGGATTTCTGTGAGACTGTCCTTTGGCACACAGAGTAAGTATATCTGGGAATCCTCATATGTATGTACGCTGGGACTCACATGGTCGTCAAAAGAGAGGATGCCTCTTCTAGAGCAACTGTCGGGGTCTACGGGCAGGTGGATGAAAAAATGTAAAAAAAAAATATTGGAAAATTGCATAACCGAGAGAGGTGGACAGTGCCCCCTTCTGTGACGGCTCCTATAAATCCATATAATATAGCGCCTGGGCTCCTTTGATAACTTTTTTAACCATAAGTGTGAACTCGTTACTCATAAAATGATTGCTGACAATAATAAGCTGGTACATGAACTGTCCTATGTATGTATGACTTGAGAGTTAAAGGTAGATACATATGTATGTATACTGCTGAGGCAAACGAGCTGGTCACTGGTGATTCTGCGGGGGGTTGTTGGGGAGTAAAGAACTTGTAAAGCTGGCTGGTTCGTAAGTGGCTGTGTTAAGTTTCATAAAGATTTGATATTGAGTGTATGTATGTGTGTGGATTGTGTGGAGAGGTATGTCTATAAATATAGCTATAGGGATATAACGAGGAACATTACAGCTTAACTCTCTGTGTATTATTACTTATTACAGTTTAAGCGCTATTTTTTTTCCTCCTACCCTGACGACTCCATAGCTGCTGCTTCTTACTTTGATTTAATAAAATGCAATGAAGTAAATGTACGAGAATTTTTTTTCCTTCTCTTTACTTCTCGTCGTCGTCGTCTTCTTTTCTGCTTGCAAGTGAATGCAAGGTGAGTCTTCTTACGGAACACTGAACACTTTCGAATGACCGACTTTAAAATCATTTTTTACTCTAACTCCTTTTACCTCCCTTTTACTCCATATAATTTTTTTTGCGTATAATTCATTTTTGCTACAAATTTTACTCACACGACTACACAAGTATAGTGGGACTTGGTTACAGTAGTAGTAGTAGTGGTTGGTGTGTGTATATGATTTGTGAGTGCGAGTGTGTGAGCTGTTGTAGAAGGCAGGCTGATTGAAGACAAGTGACAGAAGCTCCTTGTTATTTAGCTAGACTTGTTTTTCCCTGACTATATCATCTCTCTTCTGATGATTATTATTATTTTCCACAGTGATTGAGTGCGTTGGTGAAGAGAGACCATCATTGTACTTGAGGTATATCGGCAGGTAGAACGGAGTTCTGTTGGCAGAAGTAGTCAGAAGGATCCAATACTGTAAGTGAGCTCAAATCGCCCTTGCACTTTTTCATGAGCCAGAGGTAGATTGTAGTAGCAGTAGTCATCGAAGTAGGAGCCACACTAGTAGGAGAGGTACAAATTGAGATATTTTTCCTTTGGAATTTTAGGAGGGTTATAGAATTGTTATCATTAATAATAATAATAATAATAAAGGTGGGGTGAGATCCTGATCTGCAGAAACGACCACTCTCCGGGGCCAATGGACCCAACCTGACCTTGGTTCTGTAAATTCATTTAAGTGTGAATTTTTTTCGGGGTCCTTGGTTCATAATCAAGTGTATTTTGGAACTCCACCCAAAATAATATATAGAGCCACACCTGAGCCCCAGGTAAAGGGGGTCTTAACGTTGCTTCAGACGGTGGCTCACGTTTACGTTCTATAAGTAAGTTACCCTTTGTATACTTACTTATACTTACTTCTATATCCACACAAGTCCAACAATCCAAACTACCATACTGACTACCACACTACTACTTCACTACACTACTGAACTGATTTTTTTTCCTCTCTATCTATCTCCTCTGTTCTCTTGTGCCTACTGTGTGATCAGACAGCCTAACCACCCAAGTCAAGTCATCCTGGGATATTTCGCCTTTAAGGATCTGCTATGTACCAAATTTAAAATTTCCGTGTTGGAGAACTACAACTAGAGACACTCCTGACGAATTTTTTTTTCCCTCTCCAACCGGATAGTTTGTTGTTGGTGTGTGAGCGAATTCCTTCATTCTTCTGTATCCTGTACTAGCTCTGACTCCAACCACGGTAGGGGCATGGACAAAATTTGACGGAGATTATACTTCCTTTTCAGTCTGGACCTTTAGGGTGTGAGGTAGTGTCGCGTGTGCTGTGTGTGCGACGACTGTTCTTCTCTCTTCTCTCACTTTAACCTGTGATCTGAACTTCTTTTCAGAAATTTCCCTCTATTTTTGAAAAAAGACTCCTTTTCAACATGAGTTATTGGATTTGGGTTACCATCATTGGATTGATCTCCATCAATCCCAATGTGTTGGGTGAGTTACCTTTAATTTTCACTTTCTGTGGTCTAACTTGATATTTGACTCTTTCCAGTTCCGTGGCATAGATACAATTTATTTACATTTGTCTTTCTCTTAATTAAAATACTGCCACATGTTATTTCCTTGGGTTTAATATTACAGGAGAAATTTGCAATTTTCCATACTTGCATATATATAAATATATATATATAGCTACGCCAAACTATAACAAGAACCGTAAACTTTTATTCTGAGTTTCCGTGAGTATTCCAATTGCTAGATTACAATATACATATAATAAAAACTGTAAATTTATAAGGAAGCCTCATAAAACATCTAAGATTTAAGTGCTAAAAGTAATTCAAGCATTTGAAGCTTATCAACTCAATTTTTCCTCACAATGTTGATTATTTACAGTTAGTTTTTTTCACAAAAATTTTTAACCCTTGACATTGTATATCTCCGCGTTTAGGTATGCTACTATATTATCATCAAAAAATTTTTAATTTCCCCAAGTGGAACTGTTAAATTTCATTAGAAATTAAAATCTTTAAAAAATCTGGGACACTTATGTGACAGTGAAAGGAAAAAATAATTTTTCCAATCAAAACCTTTTATGAATCATGTGTATATGAGGATTTTTCTCTAAAACTCGAACCAATCAACACTAAGTATACACGACAACCACAAATATTCCGGAGAGGCGATAAGAAAAGGTGAAATACTGCTTTTCAAGTAGTACGCAGATCGTTCCAACCATTTTTATCTCTTTTGTTATTGCAAATGCATTGGAAAGTTGCGGAACTCATAATAAATTTTTTTTTCCATTGCAAACTTTCAAGGTGCTCATTAAGTAAAGATATCTGTATGACACCAAGTGTTTGTGTATATATATATACGCAGTATAGTTCATATATAGAGGATGGAATTCTTCTGAAGTTCACCATATGAGTAAAACTTGTTAGGATTTTTTCTACAATTCATTCAGACAACAAGATTTGCACTTTTATTGCACGTGGTGGCTATTTTGGCATTTTCACAACTCCTTGTTTCACTTGAATATTGAATTTGAACGGTAAAGTAAATAATGAGACTGGATGGATTAAATGGAAATTAATTTGAAGTATAATTGGTCCCTAATTATAATCACACCTTAATTATCCATCAGTATGGAAAATCCAACATGTCTCTATATAATAATCAGTCAAAAGAAAGGAATAGCAAAAAAAAAACAAAACAAGAAGAAGAAGATCATGAAGACAAAGTGGCAATGAAATTTTAAGTTTCAAGACCAAATAAAGCAGTAGACCATGTAGACTTGTGTTAGTTAGATACAGGAGCTAAATGACGGCGCAAGCTGTGAGAAAAACAAATATGAATCAAATCCTTCCAAGAGCTTTATAGAATCCAGCTTACTTTTTTTTACTCCTCATGATAATAGCCATATAACAAGTAACAGGGAATTATTTCCCTTTACTTAATCATTCTTGATAATAATTATTGTTACAATTAAGGAAATCCTCAAGTGGATCCATCAAAGTCAAGCACGATATTTTTGAGACGTGAAGCGAGTAGATCTTCCTTAATCATTTGAACAGTCATGTTAATTTCTGCGTGAAAAGGTATTTGTGCTCGTGAGTACACGTCCTTACACATAGGAACATAAGTGAGTTGCTACCTTGTTCTTTTTTTGCACAATTCCCTCACACAACAAATACATTACCCATACATACATACATACATACATACATACATACAAGCACACGAGTGGCAGACGGCTCAAAAAAAGAAGATGATGATGGTAAATACATTCATCTGAAAAAGAAAAGCTGCTACGGTTTCATGTCAATGCTCAAGAAATAATTCCTGTGAAACTGCCTCTCTATAGGCACTTAATTAACATGCGAAAAATTATCCTGACAAAAATAGGCTGTTAAAAACGTGTGTATGTGTGTGTGTGTGTGTGTGTGTGTGTATGTGTGAGTGTGTGTGTGTGTTTGTGTTTTGTATGTGCTGAGGGTTAGGAAAAGTGTCTAAAATAATATACATGGGACTTTATCACAATAACACTCTGAAGCTCTGAAGATGCTATATATGTTCCTACCCTTGAACTAATAATTTTTATTGAAAAATGCATTTTTGATGAGTGGTTGTATAAAAGCCATTGATTCATCCCATAATACAGGAGCGAACTCCTCAGCTCATACCATACCCCGTACATATGTTCTAATGAGGAAAAAATTCGCACATTAACAATGTTTTTGGACAAGGACGTCCTGGGATTTTATACAACTTCAAGGATCATAACCGTGAGTGAGCATCACATAAGGTTTCCAACTGCCGTCCTATTCTACATGTATATACTTCACCAGACGGCAAAAAGAGATAATATCCTGTTGTTGCCAGGGATGTACTCTCATATGTATATGAGGGATTGCTATAAAGGGATATAAACTCCTTACATTACAAAGACCCTTGTGTACACACATACCACTCAGGAATAATAGACTCCTATAGAGGATTAAAGAAGAAGTACGGAAAAAATAGGTGTAGAGACAATTTTCAACCAGTACTATTACATTATGTATGTGATTGGCAGTGGTCACCGTTATAAGCGTCCGTGTACATATCTGACTGCCTCTGTGTGTACATACATATGTATACATATGTCTGTCCTGTGTGTAGTTGTGTGTACAAAGGAGATAATACGATCCGCTATGCCAGCCACACTTATTACAAGCTCACCTTGAAGTAAAATTCCCTTTTTACTCCTGTTAATGCAAAGAGTATTATACAGTGTGTGGTGGTGAGTATAAGTAAGTACGTTCTCATAAAAAAATAGAAAGGGAGAAATAATAAATATATATATATATATATAAAAAGACACGACGACGAATGAAAGACTAACTAACGACGACGCCCAAATTGCTCAATATTTTAATTTCTGATCTTATTTTTTTTCCTCTCTTCTTTTCAAACCATGGCATTTCCATTGTTTCCAATTTATTGCACTTGTTTTTCACATGATCAAAGGATTTATTACAAGGAACAACAGAGGGGTAGGTTGGAGTAGTAGGAAGCTACATAACTTTAGCACCTTGCTCCTCCGTTGTGGTTGGTCCCATATCAAATGTGTTGGAAACCTGTTGGGACTCTCATTCGGAACTGTGTCGTCCATCTCTTTCCTCGTTCGAAAATTGTGGGACTCTCAAGTGTAGATGAGTAACTAGCTTTGGAGTAATCCTGTAATTGCTATTTAATGCAATTATATCATTATAAAAGCATTGTTGTCGGTGACGGCGTTGCGGGATTTTCTTGTGGGAATTCTTCCTCCTGTCAGGGTGATGACAACTTTTATGAGAAGTGATACGCGAGCATAAAAGCTCTCAAGAATTATTTATTATGACTCTCCTCTCTTATTTATGTATGTATGCTCGAGCCCCGCACACTCATACACACAGAGAGACACACACATTTGAGCACAAACAATAACTGCGAGAGTTAAGAGATAAGGAGTGAATATGAATTAGAACATGGTCATGTGAAAATTAACTCAGGGAGGAGGATAAATAAATTAGTTTTAAAATGTTAAGGACTATTAGGTAAAAATTTTTGAAAGTTTTCAATTATTTCGTTTAAAAAATGAATCACAAATGAATCGCCTTTTTTGGAACGAGTTCATCTCCTTCGTGTGGGGTCTCTCAAGATTTTTTTTTCACGCAATCGATACTAGATATATACAATAACAGTATCACACTGTATAACTATACACCCCTCTAACCATTGCATTATTGGTATGATGCCACTGATGAGCTGACATGGCGTGGCAATATTAGAATGTAAACTAATGACTAATTGTGACTCTGTTTGGAGTCAATTCAAAAAAAATTGACCATAAAATAGTCAAGTATTTTAATTAATGGAGACGGAATGCTAAATAGCTTCATTACACAATCTTCCCCCTTATCTTATTAGTGCGGATATTTAGATGTGTCATATCGTTCCCCTGTCAATTATTTATGCTCAACAATTTTTAAAAAGTGAAATCCTTTACAAGGATTTATTTGGTTGGTAGCGCAGTCGTAACTAATTGACTGGAGGGATCGCACCATGTTACCGCGGTTATGGCTGGCAGATGAGCTTTCCTTTGTCTCCCAGATGAGTTCACAACGTTTGAGCGTAGGATTACATATATCCCTTTTCCCCATTTGCCTCCCAAAAATTTCCTCTTGCTACATCCACAAGTTTCCACAAAGTTAAATAGAGTTTTGAAATAGTTTGTGTGGCTTGGCTATGGTAGGTTTGAGGTAATTGGAACGTATAGTAATTTTTGACGGGGTAAAAATCCTGAATAATAATTATATTATCTGTAGTTATTTTCGAGGCTAGTGGTAGTTTATGCCATGATTGTGTTAATTCACCATTTGGGGAGGTTTAGGCAAGTTGCAGTCTTTATTAAGACACTTATGGTATAATGGAGTCATAGGGAATCTTAAGAGTTTCCTTTCGTCCGTCAAATAGCAGAGAGCATATTGCAATATGATGCAGTTTAGTCATTAAAACTCGTACAATCTCCTTGTGTCTTAAGGCCCTGTACTGAATAAGTGCTGGCAGTGTCGTTTTGTAAAGCAGATAATTTTGATGAAGATCTCATCGTCATCTTGATGAGGTGATGATGATGATGGTGGGTGATGAATATAAAGGAAAGAGGATTTGGAAAGAATTCACAGCAAATAATTTGCTGTGCCATTTACTTCATAAAAGAAAGTTTTATTTTGAATAGCTTTACTATATTACTACTGTGTAAGTCCATACCTATCTACAGATATATATATATATATAGGTAGATATATAATATATATAGACACACCTACTATGTACAGATATGTATATAAGGCTCTTGGGTGCAGAGATAAGAAATGAAGTAATAAATTTATTCATGATTTAATCCCCCACGTGCGCCCAGCACTACAATTTCCTAATCAGATTTTGTCTTTTCAAGTCTTTACCGTGTCTTAATATCAGAGCCTGAAATATTTACAGTCACAGTTGTCTATATACATAAAGGGAGTTTAAAACGCGATCTTCCGTGTTTAGGCAAGAGAGGATTTCATGTAAAAGTGTATGACTGTGACTCCATCACGGTTATGGCAGTACCTACACATGTATAGGCTTCATGAACATAGAGCCCTGGGTTTCGTATTTCAAATCTCTTGACAGCGAAAAGGTGTTGGTATTTATGGCTCTCATAATCGCTTAAAGCTTGAAATATGCAAATGAGGAAATTGCACGCAAAAACCATAACGGCTTCGGTTGTATGAGTTGTGTGTGAACATTTTGCGAGCCACGTTGATATTATACATACATACAATTCTAACCGTATTATCTTTTTTCCTCATGAGTCTCCCTGTCTATGGATGTGCTCGGCTGTGTATTTAAATCCTAATACAGGTTTTCATGATTTTTTTTTAGCCCGAAGTCCTCCACAAGTGGCACAAGGCAAACCGCAGAATCCAGCCCCTGACTTTACCTGCCCTGAGGAATTCGGCTACTTCCCCCATCCAGATGACTGTACACAGTACTATGTTTGTGTTTTTGGAGGAGCTCTCTTAGAGTCTTGCACTGGAGGATTGATGTACTCCCATGATTTGCAAACTTGTGACTGGCCTCGTAATGTCAACTGTGGGTTACAAGGGAATCAGTCATTCGTCTACGACAGGACCGTCCCTGCACGGGACAGTCTTCGTGAGCGTGACTACACCTTGAATCCAGCCCCAAGACCTACAGAGAATGTTCGTCAACAGTCTGTCTCCAGCAAATTAAAGGATAATAGTGATTTGATTGGGAATGTGGTGAGTACGAGTCCGAAGTACTCGGACATTCGCTTCCAAGATGATAATCAAGCGGATGGGTCCAGACTTGGAAGGAGCTATGAGCAAACTGTCCCTAACTACAAAGAGGAGATTTACGCCGTTGGAAGGTAGACCTCTTTTAATGTTCAAGTTTAATAATATTTAATTTCTTAGTCACTAGTCACTACCATCATAAAATGAAATTGCATTTTTTGGAGAATACCGGTCTCTCTTTGGTGGTTGGGCCGTGGGTAGTGTATTTATGAGCTTAACTTGATTTTCCAAGAACAGGAGATGACAAGTGTACTTGTTCACTGTACAAACACTCCACTGTACTCGTTCCCTCATATATAGACTTGCATGTACATACATACAATACTATATCTCAATAGACTTGTAAATACATAGACAACAAAAATGGACAAATCAACTTCCTAATCATAAAGGATTTTTTTTCTGTGGGTTCGACTGACTCGTTTCAAGTTGAAACTTTCAATTCAACCCTTATGCAATCAATCCTGTTGGGGCTGTTATATGCTGTTATAGCTCCAAGAAAATGTTCCTTTTGCTGGACGTAATTCTAAATACTTTGCAACAAGCCAAGCAGGATTTTATTTATAGTTGTTTGCTCATTTGTACTTATTTATGTAAATGTTGGATTTTGGGTTGCACTCTGAAATGGTGGTGTTGCCTCGGACTTGGGGGTACCTCTCTGACAGATGTACTTTCGCATGCCCTTACCACAGACGGAGTGCAGATGTGAGTGCATAAGTGTAACTTGCAGTATTCTAATTAGCCTTAAATCATAATTTTAATGATTCAATGGAGCGTTACCTGTTTGTAATTTAAAATTAGATTTTTTACTTTTCCTTTCTTCCTTCAGCTTATTTAGCCACACGTCAAGGAACGCATAGCCAGAGCCCTTTCGTCAGCTTATATGCCATCAGCTACTTATAGTAGTCTGTAACATTGCACGGTCTCAAACTAGGGTTTGTCACGTTACATGTTTTTATTTTAGTACCTTACATACAAATATACATAACCATGGAAGCTAATTAAAGGCAGTCTGCTTCAGTTTCACATGAGTTAGCCCACAGAGAGGACATAACTTATGGTAATTAAAAATTTATTGTAATTCTCCCAATGCCGATTTCGCCCATTGTGTAATCATATTGTTCCACTCAATTGAATTTCTATGGGACAGTCTACAGGGCTCTTTATTTTAGTCAAGTGGGACAGTATAAAAGCAAAACAAAAGCAGTCTGACGTGAATAAAAGTTTTGTCACTATGTTTACAGTGGGGACACGTGTGCGTGGCCCGTTATTGAAAGATTTATTTTAACTTGAAAAAAATGGTAATTTAACTATCCTTAGTATATGGTTACAGTTAAGTAAGAGGAGTAGCTTATTTTCATGCAGGGATTGCAACTCCTTGTCAGGGAGAAAAACATGCAGGAGTACTATTATTATTATTGACACACACACACACTTACAGCCCAGCACCTCTCAAACAATGCAGTATTAACAGGAGTCTTGGAGGATTTCATATAGTATGATCCCATTGTTGGGAATTTAACGTGCATTTGAATATCCATTGAAAATGTAATTTACATAGAAGTTGAATATTCTGGCAGAATGCGGAATTGAGTTACCGCAGCAGTTATCATTGTTGGAAATGATTAAAAGAACCTTTCCAATCTACCAAGGTATGTCAAAAAACTCAAAAAATGATTTATGTATATGTATCGGAAGCTCTAGTTAGTTACCTTCAAGAGAGAAAAAAACTTTTGATTCAGAGCGGCATAGCAGGTGCTTTTAGAAAGGAAAATTTCTGCTGCGGTTTTTGTTAGCTTTGAGTGGAGTATATCCTGTATGATAAAGATGTTTATCCACACGATCCGTCAGCATTTGCGAGCTCAGAGTAAATTCATGGGGAGCTATGTAGTGTATAAGGGACGGCTAAAAATATAACTTTTACCTTCGAGGAATATTTTGGTACTTAAACGTGAAAATGTAGTGTTTATGTATCTTTCCTCTGTCTATTTCTCTCTCTCTCTCTCTCTCTCATACAGAGCTGAAGAACCCAGGGTATTCATACTGCTCTCGTTTCTTCACTCTTATTTCTTCCCTCCTACTGTCAACCCACTCGTTATTGTTGAGGAACAATCCTTCTGGGTGAAATGATTTAAATTGAACTTACATTAGTTCAACTTCCGCCAACGTTTACGATACGCAGGGATGCAATTGCATGTATGAAGTGTACACACAGCCCTTCTAATTTCGATTAGTCATTATAAACGCTAGATTTGCAATAAAATATTTTCTACAAGTTTACTTTACAACATGAGTTATTTGGTTCAGGGGATCATACATGTTTTCTAGAAAGTAGTTTCAATGTTTCACATAGATATATGAGAGGATTGAGAAAAATCAAAAGAAAATATTTTGCAGACGCAATCTATCTATAATAATATTTGAGCATGAGAAAAGGGAAGATAGCTATCGAAACAGTAAACTTTTCCATCCGCAATTAAATTTCGACCTTAATTTACTTTTATTTTTAGATACCTATTTACTTATTGTGTAAACAAGACACAGAAAGTAGGGACGGGATTGAACTCACGGAAATTAACTTTGAAGTTATTAGTATCTACTTGGGAGTGCATACTCCATTGTAGCTCTGTCTTCCCCATTTTGAGAACACACCATGAGGTAATGGAGTCATCAAGTGGTAATAGTGTGAGTGCTTGTTGTTCCTATATGATACGGTTAATAGGTGAGGAATATTACTAGAAATGTGTATGAATTACGACATCAACCTTGTATTAACTCTTTTTTTTTGAAACGTTTGAGCGTGGGTTTTGACTCCTCTGAAATCCTGTTTATTTCCCTAACTGCGAGGACTACTTGACCTCCGCTGCTCCTTTGATTTCCTGCCTTTATTTTTACCATCGTTACACCCTAAGCTGAGAGAAGGTATTACTTTGTGGTATGGCAGTAAGTGCTTTTGTAATGGGATGAGTAAACATATATAGTCAAAATAGTGTTATAATTATGTAGCCCCATGCTCCTGCTGGGATTGAACCGTTTCCCAGGCTTTTTTCCGCCTGACATTGACCACTGCTACCGTACCCTTGATTTTGAGTTCCAAACGACAAGATGGCCAAGCTATTATTATGGTTAAAGTCGAAGTATGGCATTCGAATAGAGACAGATCAATAGCATAACTACCACTCTCATTTCCTACTTGAGCATGTATCCACTGGATCTACTGCAGGAACTGGGTAGGTATACTGGGAATGGTGATAATGTGTGTATGCTAATTCCGGCAGGTAGACAGATAGTTTTTGATCTAATATTTTATTCATTGATATAATTAACATTTGTAACAATCCCACTAGTTCCGGGGTTTTTTGGGTGTGGTATAAATTGATCTGAGATTGATTTAAATTCTGCGATGAGATTGCGATTAAGGTTTATTAGGAATTTTTCCAGAAGATAATGAGCTCCCCTACTTTTCCCTTTGAGAGTAATAAAAAATAGATTTGAGACAATTCCAACGTGTTTTTTCAAAAATAACACATCTGTAATAGACTTCACGTGGCACGAGTGTGCACACATTCTAATGCAATTCACGTCATACAGGTTATTGAAGGTGCACTCTAATGTACGTTATTATGAGCCAAAGAGGGAAGAAAAGTAAAAGTGACATTGGGTAATGTGTGCAGGTATGCTGAAATTGTTGGGTTGCTACTTGTTCTTTGGACTTGTGTGAGCTGGGAGTATGTACTTGTCCCACCGTGTCTGTATAGTACTATGTACTCAAGAGCAGGGAAGGAGTCATGGTATGTACATACATACATACTACACCAGGCCTGTATATGTACGTAGATTGTAGATATACCTATCTACAGTGGAAGTATCTCCCTTATTGATTTTCAACTGAATTGCTCATTTAAATTTGTAAATTTTTCATCTGTTATTTTTCTTCCCCAGTGAGCTCCCTCCCCAACCTACCTGCATCATGTTTACTTTGAAGCCCTACACTGACTTTTTGGATTAATGTAATTTATTACAAGCGGAGGAAGATAAGGGCTGTAATGTAATATTATGTGAGAGACGCAAATTATATTCTTATATAGATTGAGAAAAATGGACCAGATCCAAATACATATTAAGCGTAGGAAATAAATTATATGAAGGTCATTCAGGGAGACAGATA
Organism: Allacma fusca; assembly: GCA_947179485.1. Taxonomy (NCBI): domain Eukaryota; kingdom Metazoa; phylum Arthropoda; class Collembola; order Symphypleona; family Sminthuridae; genus Allacma; species Allacma fusca. The sequence goes on along the minus strand of OX359248.1, from coordinate 15,645,042 downwards.
GGTTCACATACCCAATGGTCATGTTCATTCCTATTATCATATAGGTTTCTATTTTGTAATTTGTTTAAGTATATTTTCAGGTAGTAGTTTTACTGTCTTGTATTATTATTGTGTTTCTGTCGCTACCTTTAACATTCAAGGGGCTCCATGTGTGTGTGTGTGTGTGTGTGTGTGTGTAATGCTGAACTAATTGGAGAACAAGGATAATTGCTCACAAGTTGGTGTTGGCACTTGTTGTTTTTACGTTTTTTTTTCTGAATCACCGTCCCGTCAGCACATAATCGTTTTTGCTTTTGGGCTAAACTCCTTGATTTAATTTGGAAGAACCATTTTACGGTAAACGTTTTGGTGGCGAGAACGTGTGCAGAAAGACTAAGCACTCTATTGTTCCTTTTTCTTATGATTACTCCACAACAATTCACGGACGAAGAGGATATGCTCATTGTTAGGAGTCCTGTAATTTGCACGTACAAGTATACTGTATAGTCATAGGAGTTGGTAATAAGCTTGAAAAAATAATGTTGTAGGAAGTAAATTGCAATTAGCAATGAACATTCCTTCGTAATGGCAGGGCTTTCTTGTAAACTAGGCGAAGTTGATTTTTTTGGGGTGCAATGGTAATAGCTACTTATTGAATATTAACCTCTCAAAGAATTATAAATTAACTATGTGCGGTCTCACCCTGTGAGCACACCATTACTTCCACTTGCTACGCTCTTTGGACATAAATTCCATAAGTTGGAGTCCCTTCTGGACTCTGCGTTCATGTACTTATGAGCAGGATTAATTGCGGAAATGTATTGAGAATTAATGGGATCAGTACTTATTATTATTATTACATTGTCGTAAAAAAAAAGGAATGAATGAAAATAGGAACATTTTCTATGAGGATATCATTCATTCGTAGTTTTATTTTGGCTGGGCCCATCCACACACACATAATATATAGTAACCTCAAAGTAAGCATTTGTCACCAGTTGTGAGGCGCTGTGTATGTAATTACCTGATACGCCCTGAGTATTTAGTAGAAGTTACGCCCTCCTTATCTAATAAAATATTATGGTAAATTCAATTGACATCAATGCTTGGGATATAGGTATACGCCATTTAGATACGCCTTGGTAGGCATGAAAATCCCATCAATTATCTAGTAGTTAAGCAGTCATTGAAAACGAAAAGTTAAATGTCTTTGGTTATATGCACAGGATTGCATCCGGAGGTTGTGAACTTTTTATTGCAATCAGACAGTTTTCGTAAGCAAATACTTTTTTTCTCTTTGACTGTGCTATACTACCTATACTTTTTATACGATTGGCAGTTTACGGTGCGATTTACGAGAGGTGCTTTCTCATTATCAGCTTCCTTCACAGTTATGAGATTCGTAAACACTCGAGAGATTTTCTCTTCAAGTAAGGTACAGAACAGAGTACAGAGGATTAACAGGATTTTCATAGAGGTTAATACCACTTGCTTGTTTTGAAATACAGAGAGAAATTTGAGAATACCTGTGGGATTTACATCTGCCACACTGGACGGTATAAAAATGGCTTATTTTTTGACAGTAGTAGGACATTATCTTCATCTCAGCAAAATGGTAGTTGAGCTCGTGGAGTGGGGCAATAAGGATGAGATGCTCCGCTGGAAAATGCAAGAGATAAAAGTATGTTGGGAAGACATTGTGTTAAATGCGTATGTATGTATCTATGTACTTACAAATGTTTGGAGAGAAATGTCGGCTGTAGGAGATTGGAAGCCAAGTTGGAAATTTAGGTTAAAGCTGCGGTAATATAGGTATGTGTTTCCTCTTTTTTAGGCAATGCTTATTCGCAATACCACAAATAATCCTTGTTTTGATTAGTTTGAGCCATATTGGCAACGGACTTAAGAGTTTTGGTGGTTTTTAATGACCAAAGTACGGCAATAATTATGGTTATTATTGATGGATGAAAATCTCATTAGAGATAATATTTTTGTAATACTTGTGCCAGCCAAGGTAGGAACGCCAGGAGGAAAACTCTCTGGCGTCATTTTTTTTCATATCTACGAGTTACAAATGCTTGATTATTATTTTACTGGCGTCTCCTTTTTTCTCGATCACTGGACTTTGTAGGATATTATGTACAGTCTGTGTGTGTGAGGGTACGAGTGCCAAGAAAATGTTAGGACAAGATGAGAACCTTGCATGCAAGGCACGTTGGCAAATTTGCAGTTTTCCTTCCTATACATATATATATATATTATTTGCTGCCATGTTGCAATTTCTAATGGCAAGACCTTATACGAAATTGTTGATAGTGTGTATGAATTGGTATGTCAGGTCGCATGCTGAAAGACGACATTTAGGGTGGAATACTTCTGGGGCTCCTGGAATGTGCTGACCACTTCTCTCTTTTTTCTGAGCTGAAGGGCTTTCAGCTCCTTACTTGTGCAAAAGGAAAAATTGGTTTAGTTTTTTGTACCCAGTTAATTATGTACACTAATTACAGGCTTATAGGTTGTACTAGTTATATTCAGTTTCCAATGGAGCTTTGCTCAAAGGGCTTGGGAATTAATGGTTCCTTTATAGATGCTTCCATTTGTTTACATAACTGGATTCGTACTGCTCACCCTTGGATGCACATACAGTATGATGCTTTTTGACACACAGACACAGACACATGTAAATTATACACACCTCAAAGACACGACTTAATATTTCTGAAGTGACTCAAAATGGTTGTACTTTTTCTTGAACCCTTTTATAGAAAACACTCAGTAGTAAAAAGACAGACACATTACTATGGACCTAATCCCGGACATGACAATATGTACCCCAGTTCATACTGGAGACAAAGAGACTTGGACTTCGGCACATACGCTCAACAACATGATCGCTATGTAAAATCCCCCGAACCGATTATATCCCATTATGGGAAGCGTCATAGGTATGCGGAGCAATCCTCATCTTCAGACAGCGAGTCGGTGGAGGAGACACAACATCGTAACCAGCCACACACTCAGCAGCACAAACAGCAAAATGGTCAGCAGTACAGCCATCAACAAAAACAACAACAACAACAACTTCATCATCATCAGTCACAAGTGAAGCAACGACCGCAAAGACTACGACTGCAACCTCAATATCATCCTAACCATCATTACAGTGATGAGCAGGATAATGTCTCCGCATATGAGCCCCAAAAACAAAGGCACAGCCTGCCTCTGAAAATGTACCATGAAAATGTAAATCACAGATTTGTAATTCCCAAGATGCATCAACAGTTACCAAAAATTTTGATGAATCCTGAACCCAAGGTAGAACTTCTGGATGGGTTTGAGCCATCAAGCTATTGGACGAGAGGTAGTAGTGGTAATGGGGGACAAATGACGAGTGAATTACCAAGTAATAGTCCATTGACGATTGACGACACGTAATGCTCGTTAACAAAACATTATTACTCCTTTCTATATAGTATTTATCAAATTATTATTAATTTAATAATTATCATAATGAGATTAACTTGTGATGCCCAATTTGGGGATGGAGGTGTACAGAGAGACCATTCTGGTTTTTAATGCCTAAATTATAATCCCCATCCTTTCTGGTAATTTGTAGGTCTGTCAATGGTGGAAGTGGTAAAACAACTCCGGCCCTTTCTCAACAAGAAATCATTATCGATCCTGAGTATCTGTCCCAACGGTACGCGGCCAACGTCCAACCCCAGCAAGTCAACTCAACATCCAATTTGTACTATGACGACTCAGCTTACTACATCTACGATGAGGAGAAGGAGGAACCACAGTATGATGATGTTGGTAAGGACAGGGATTTCAACAATTTTCCTAATTACCACATAATATGACTGTTAAAAGTAGATGAGAGCATTGTTGAGGGGTACGTAAGGATGTGGTGAAGGCATCAAGTGTTTTGAGTAAAAAAAAAGCGTCTCTAATAATAAGCTGTTGAGGGACTACATTATAGTAGCACTTTTAGTGGAATGATCGTCAACTTTTTGAGTTGAAAGCCATGTAAATTGATTCAAAATTACATGATTATTGCGTTTAAAAAACTTTTACAAGGATCTCCTTCATGTATTTACATTTAAATACACGCCAATTTTTCACGCACAGGTAATCATACTATATGGACAGTTTGTAGTATCCCCCCCCCAAGTTTTATGCTGCAAAAAGTCTTGGACACTGGGCGTGGTAATAAGACATTAAGATCGAGAGCCTTGTCCTGATTTGTCTCATTGACGATAATAATGTGTAGACGGCTTTCGGTCTCAGGACTGACTTGAGCTTTTTGTTATGAAATAGTCCTAAAATGAGCGTAATTCTCTGTAGATTACAAAACCGCCCAACAACAACAACCTCAGAAACCTCAAGTTATCCAACAACAACAACAGCCTGTGATCATTCAAACGACAACACGTCGTCCTGTCCCTGTCGCACCAACCACCGCCAAACCAACCCGTTCATCATCCCGTGGCTCCGCCCGTCACAAGTCTTCCGGAAACCGACCAACCCTAAAACCTTCCTCTACGATCGTCAAGGACGTTCAGGATAATGTCCGTGATGTGTACGTAGATCCTCCAACCCGTCCACTGCCCGTTTACGAAACTCCTGTTCCTAATACACCTGCAACCAAGTGCCGTAAAGATGAGTGTGCTCTCCCCGACTGTTTCTGCGGAGGAAAAGCCATCCCCGGAGATCTGCCTGTCAATACTGTGCCACAAATGGTCCTTCTTACTTTTGATGACAGTGTGAACGACTTGAATAAGGACTTGTACCGAGATCTTTTTGAGAAGGGAAGGAAGAATCCCAATGGTTGCCCTATTTCTGCCACATTCTATGTCTCCCATGAATGGACTGACTACAGTCAAGTTCAGAATTTGGCTGCTGATGGTCATGAAATCGCCTCTCATTCCATTTCGTAAGTTGAGGATGCAAATACTAAGGAGGCTATTTGATCTCCTACTAAACTCGCACTGCTTAAATTAAAAAAATATGAAAGTGGAAAAACTAAAGTCAAATGAATTCCCAAATCTTTCCCTGCCCTATCAATAAATTTCAAGTTTTGTATAATTATAATTTATGGAAACGAAAATATTAGAAATGATTTGCTTTCATGTAGAAATTATTTAAAAAAGGGCGTTGTGGTTTCAACAGGCATAGCTTTGGTGAACAATTTAGCCAAAAGAAATGGGACAAAGAAATCGGTGGGCAACGTGAAATTCTGGCTGCTTATGGAGGAGTGAAGCTGTCTGAGGTAACATGACTTTTTAAAAACGCAGTCATAAAGTGTAAAGTTTAAGAATTTTTTAGTAACTGTCTTTTGAACGGATTCCATGACAGGTCCGAGGTATGCGTGCTCCTTTCCTCTCTGTGGGAGGAAACAACATGTTCAAAATGCTCTACGACTCTAACTTCACCTATGACTCCTCCATGCCTGTCTATGAGAACAGACCTCCATCTTGGCCCTACACTTTGGACCACAAATTGTTTCACGACTGTATGATTCCTCCATGCCCCACAAAGTCTTACCCAGGCATCTGGGAAGTTCCTATGGTCATGTGGCAAGACTTGAAGGTTTGCTTGTACAATCAATTTTGTGCTCATTGGACTTTGAAACTGAAATGAATTTATGCCATTGCAGTGCCATGCATTTATGTTTACATTATGTGTTAACTGTTATTTGGCAATTAGGGAGGACGTTGTTCCATGGGTGATGCCTGTTCAAATCCACCCACTGCTGAAGGTGTTTACAATATGTTGGCCAAGAATTTCGAGCGTCATTACACTACGAACAGGTAAGCTTAACTTAAGCATTGTTCATTCAAACGCAGAAATGGATTTACAGGAATTCTGCAATTTTGCTACATTGAGAATCACATTTTCCCGAAGATTAATGAAATGGTATTTTTGTAATCATACGAAACAGAGCACCTTTTGGTCTTTACTACCACGCTGCCTGGTTTACGCAACCCCATCACAAAGAAGGATTCGAAGCATTTTTGGACACGCTTGTGAATATGGATGATGTCTTCCTCGTCACCAATTACCAAGCCTTGCAGTGGGTTCGTAATCCAACTCCTCTGAGCCATATTCTTAACTTCGAGCCATTTAGCTGTCATAATAATAAGGTGAGCTTTGGGAAGTTGAATGTTGAGATTAGCCAGATTATTTTCGACAGGGGAGATGGGCTACAGATGCAATCCTCTGTACGACAATCAACTAACTGTATTTAATATTTGCCAGCATTAATCCTTAATTTTTCCTTTTGTGAATAGGATCGTCCTCGTCGTTGCAACCATCCCAAAGTATGTAATTTATGGCACAAATCCGGTGTGAGGTACATGAAGACATGCCAACAGTGTCCCTCTCAATACCCATGGGTTGGAAACACTGGTGTGCCCAACAGTAATTCATTATAATAATTAAATAATAAATAAATTGTGATTTTTATGTAAATTAAGGTATTAAACGAACAAACATATACAATAAGCATAAAAAAATCTTTCTTGTGTCAAAATTTTATGTACTTTTACAAATTACCTTACAGTCCTCAACTCCTGCTCCCTTTTCAACAAACAATAAAAAAAACATTGAAAAATAAATAAAAAAAAACACAGTTGTCAGTTTCATTGATTTGTATCTAATATCATATGGCATTGCAGTATGATTTTAAATCCCTACAATACCTGGGGATAAAAAACTTAAATGACTGGAATAATGTGCGATTATATACTAGAATGCAACAAAGGATGCATTTCATACACAGAATCCTCACGAATAAGCCAGCGTTATCACTACTTACTGCAGACATGCCAACGATATAAATGATATTATCTACATACATTTTAATCCATGCTTACTGTAGCAGAGATTGCATAATATACAGGTATTCATTTAGGACTTTTGTCCAATTCCTGGCTAATGAATGTTAGGTAGGTAAGGACAATTTAATCTTACTACTGTAAACCACAAACTACAAACAGATAGTAAAACCAATACCACACCCATTATTAGCTCGTTATCGTATAAAGTGTCCCCGGTTCAGGTAATCTGTTATTATCATCTTTAATTATTAACGTAATCAAACTCAGCCCTGAAATGGAAAGTCAAACTACAAATAAATCCATGGAATAAGGTCAAAATATGAATTATTGGCAGAGCTTTGCCATTTAAATTATACACATTGAAAAATAAATAAAACCAACACGGTGGAGTAAATTTTCATTGCTTTTATTTGTTGACTTGTTACTAAAAGGCTATTACAGCATTTTTATTAACATGCTAATGTTATTACGCACATGTTGCATTTTATTTTATTACCACACGCATGTATAATAGTTAAGAGTTGTATCTAATTTGATTTCATTGTAGCATTTTTTAAAAATACAGAATTTTTTTCATTTCAATGCGAATTCGTTTATTTTTGTTAGTTTCTCTATCAATAGTACTATATTATTTTGTATAACTTTATAATGCTTTTAAATTTTTTCAGTATAGAGTTAGCATTTTTCATCAAATTTTGTGTGTATTTTATTGTGTGGAAGACAAATTCTTTGCAATTTTGGTTACTCATATAGTATTACATTTTTGTAATGTTTCTCTCGATGAGGACAACACAATAAAACCCTAAACTAAAAATATAGAGCTGGATTGTTTAAAAAAAAGTAAAAATACAGAAGTATTTCGTAATAATTATTGATTGTAATCGACTAAAATTTTACACAATTTGCTCCATAAATTGCATTATAAATTTATGTAGTAGGTATATACATAAGTATAGCTATGCATATATGTATATTTATATTCATATCATTTGGTAATTTCAACCATGTTTTCTTGTTGAGCTACAAGTTTTAATTATTACGTTATTCCCCATTTTCCTTGCGTTTCATGAAAAATAAATACAATTTTATCCTGACCCAAAAGTAATGAGAACTAAGAAAAATCTTTTCCGACATAAAATAATCAACTATATACATATATGTTTCAACAATAATAATAATAAACTAATAATACGCTGAAACTACTAATCATAATACGATATTCCGGGGAAATAAATAACAATATGCGTAAATATATACTCCCCTTCTTTTTCATGGTACAAGTACATACAATGATAGCAAACGTACACAGCATTATAGTTCCTGTCTGTAAACATTAAGTATATAGCAGCAATGCAATAATGTACTTATACGCTTTATATATTTTCGATGAATAATAATATTATAGAATATATAGAGAGAGCACCAGCGCTTTTAATTAAATATCGACTACGAACGAGTTCTTTCTTCGACCAGAGCATATACCGTATCTTCCTATATACATAGTACAGCCAAATGACTTTTTTCTTGGCTATTTTGGCCAGGACATGTAATTCCCAACTTGATCAAAATTGCAATCCTTCTACATAATACGAATATAACCCTTTTGCTTGACTCATTAAAAGTTTCCTTAGCAATAATTAATGTAGGTTTTTACTAACTCAATCATCACGCTTTGAATTTACGGCCGACCAAAAATCCAACATTCTAATGTTTTAATGACAAAATCATTCTCTTCAACCAATGGAGTATTCCCGTAAGTAGAACATTCTTCAGTTCTTCCCACAAACAAATCCCCATCCAGCCATAAACCGAATTTACCACTGCAAAGAGTAAAATATTTTTCCCATTATTATATTTCCTTACATAATGCATATACGAGTTCATAAATTGCACAACCCATACAATATTTTGTATTTCCCTGTCATATAACGTTCACCGTAGCAATGCAATTACACCAATATGATTACAGTAAAAGGATAAAGTCTAGACTGTAGGTTACGTGCGCACCCTTAATTTGTACTAAACCACGAAGAAACATTTGTATTTGCCCTGAAACACTGCTCAATCAAATAATATACTGTGGTTAGAAAGAGATAGAGTTTACCTAATCCATCGATCAGACGGTTAACAGCTTGAAATTAAGGTCTTGGGAATAAAACTAACACCTGCGCCACTTGTAGTGGATATAAACGCGAAAAAAATTACTCAATCTTCCAACTTAATCAAATAGGAATTCCAGCGCCCACATAATAACCGTTCTTATGATCTATGGAGCTAGAATGAAGTCACGCATGGAAGAAAGCCTAGCGAGTATCTCCCGATTGCTTATTTGTAGTCTGGCTTACACAGGGAATCGATTCAAAGTTTTATGAGCACTTGAGAAAATACGAGAAAAGTTTTTATGCTTCAGAAAGTGGATCAATACCTAGGAATGTGCTACTCAATAAAAGTTCCCAGAATAAAATGTGTTAAGCACTAATACCTACAGTATATTTGCTTGTGTCACAATTTTAATGCAAACCGCAAACTATCAAAAAAATCTACGGAAGTTGAATACTAGAGAAGAACAATCAATACTATAATGAACTTACTCTCCAGCTCCAACAGAAAGTGACTCATAGTTTCCCTTAATAAAATACATATTTTCACCAGTCCATTTGAACACATGGAAGTTTGGGCGACATGTGAAGAGGAATGATTGACCTGTTCCGTAGAAATGATCCGAAACATGGAGTGCACATGAGACTAGAGCACCAAATACCTGGAAGAAATGAATGAGATGGCGATATTGATTGTAAACTTTTCGAAATCTCAATACTATCATCACAAGAGTAAACAAAACCTACCCTCTGCTTAGTATCTTGAACGAGAATGAGTACAGGTGACTCCACACCTTGCATCTTACGATACAGAGAATTCAGAGAGAATCCATCCCGAGATGTGGAAAACGCTAGCAACCATGGATATCTGCATGAAAAAAGCCCTAGGTCGAGTATGATTTCTTCAAATTCAGTCACAAAAATGCCAAACAGCAAAACAACAAGCATCAATTTTTTTCAGCACTTAAAATTGCGACAGTTAGCAATATTAGGATCAACTGTAACACTGACAAAAAATGACTTACCCCTCAGCTCTAGCAGTCAGGTTTTTGCCCAAATTTTTTATATCATCTTCTAGCAAGATTTCCGAGTCCCCAATTAATTCGGGTATTAATTCTTCCGAGCCATAAAGAGCTCTTCTTAATTCGTCTGACATGGACACAACCTAAGCGCAATTCATTAGTTTTCAAAACGTTACAAATACACAGGGACGAGTCAACGCACTTAATCCATTTAAACAACTAAAGCAACTAAGACATGGACAAATACAAAAAATCTGTAAATGAAAAATTTACAAAAATTCAATAATGCTAGGGAAAATTAAAGATGATATCAACAAAAATGACTATTACTCGTACTTCTGCCATCATCATATATAAAACACTACTAATTCGCAAGGGCATAAGAGGCTTCCATTTAGGCGGGAAGATGACGGGATTGAAAGGATCATCTAATTTTCTAAACGAACGAGAGAAAGGAATGAATAGGGATAATTAATACACATACAACTAATCTAACAACTAGGTGGCTGAAGGAAGTTTTTCAGGGTTTGACAAGGTTTTGGTTTTTGGGCTTTGTTTCAACATGAATGATCACAAACCTCGGGAAAATCTTCATCTCCTCCAGACAAGAGCGTTTGACTCCGTATGAACGAGTATAATTTTACATACGGTGCTTTAATCATCTTTACAATTTGTAACCCAATTTTGTTTTGCAACGGAGTTTTGTAAATTTGGGGTTCAAAATATCAAACAAAAAAATTATATATTAAAAAATTAGTTTCATGTAACGCAAAAAATTTCATCCCACACTTTTTGTATTCAGTAATTAACTAATTCTGAGTTAATAATTGCATCAATCAATTCGAAAGAATAAGTTAATGTATAGGTTATTAATCATAGAAAAAGTATTAATAGAATAATGTTTATGTGGACATAACGAAATCACATACCTCCCAAGACTCTTTTGTTAGTTCACCAAGCTGTTCACCTTTCATGGCTAGGGAGTCGAACGCAGAATTTGAATCTTCAATTTTATCATCACTTGGCTGATCATTGTCGTCGTTGGTAGCTGAGAATAAGTCCGTGTCCCAATCAACAAGTTCGTAACCTCTCTCATCCACCATCTATACAAAAAAGATAACAATCTGTTACTTTTCCAGAAGTAATAACTACACGACCCTTCTGGGCTGACTGTAATCGTCCTTGGAAATATTATGGGAATAATTCCTTACATGAGGATCCAATTCACCGTACAAATGTGGCCACCAGAGCATCCAAAATTTGTACAAATCATCAACCTTAAAAAAAAAGTCACACGTTAAATAATTATTTTTCAATAAAAAATCGATCGAAATACTGGGAATAGGAACAAATTTCTCTTGTTCTTAAATCCTTGCGCTTTATCACGCTCATTGGCATAATGCCAATGCACTTGAAATAATTGTAAATACAAATGCATGCAGATGCACAGGAAAAGAGAGACATAATCTAATTTTAAGCTACCACGGGCTACATACCTGATTTCTAGGAATAGAGAACCAATACTCTGGTTTAATACATTTCTTCTGGCCGTAGCTCACAATCAGAGACTTGATTTTTCGATGCTTTGGCTTGCCCATCGTTAGGCATAAATACCATGGTGGATAGTCTTCACTGTCACGGGTGGAACCCAGGGGTCTCGGAATCAGTTCTACTCAAGACAATTTCACATTTATCATACACAATCCGCACAAACGTTTTTAAATTCGTTGTATTTGTTGTAACATTTTGATAAAAGTTTCCTAATGAATCACTTACTATCGATTGAAGCAAACAAATCAGGCATGTCATCTAGAGACACTAGGGATCGGTAATTGATTTTTGACTCAGGTGGTGCTGATTGCGTTTCTTCCTTCGCAGCTTGCCCTGTCGAAAATTCTAAAATCAATATTTGCTAATAACTCGCCAAGTTTTACACATCTAAAATAATTAAAGCAAGCTCTAAATCGGGACAAACTCTACTTTGTTACAAGTGCAAACAAAAGGTACACGTAACAGTATATGTAATTATATCCGTGCTCCACAGCTGTAAAATGATACGAATATCACACTCAAAAGTTAGTATTAGTATTAAGGAGAGTTATAATAAAAAATGAAATTACAAATTTTGATTAAACCTTGAAAAAAATCTGGGAAAACTCACCTCCAAGCGATTCCATCCAAGCCAAAGGGAATGAAAGCCGTTTCAGCACCTTTTGTTTCCTTGATTCTTCCGGTTGCTGAAGAGTTACAAGGTCTTCATTTGGAATAGCGGGCGATGGCCTTCCAGTTTCAAATCCTGAATCCTGTATATTTTCCAGGTCGGTTCCTAATGGTTGTACTGTCGATGTAGTTGTAAGGGCAGCCACAATAGGAGTGGTAGTAGCAACCGCTGAAATGTTTGTAGATTCTTCCAAATTTTCTGCGAGTTCTTTTGAATTTGTTTCAATATTTGTACTCTCACCTGCAAATATGAAGGCAATAATTTTTACAATAATTATTCACAATCACGCATCGAGTAAAACAAATCTTGCATGGCCTTCAAATAATAAAGTGACATCGGATGATTAATACGATAGACCTCGGCTTCCATACCACTGACCTATACCAAGACCTTGGTCAAAATGCAGACAAATGTTGCCGCAATGAATGTCATGCACTAACCGTTATCATCCTACATACTAACCCGCTTTCACTTACATCCATAAAGATGGCAATCTTACTTAAAGACGTTGATTGACAATATATACATATCTTGACTAATGTATGATACTGGAATAAAATCATCAGCTAGTTTTAACTGCTTTGATAACTTTTGGCTCAATAGTTCATTAGATTGTTCACAGCTGTAGCCATACCTTTGTACGTTGTGTGTGGTCACCAATAGGTAAACATACATTCTCACACATAATCTGCGCACGAAGGTCTTGGCCTACACATGACTTCCTTCACACTAAATGCAAAGTCTATGTCTCGGCCAAAGTAATTTCAACTTGAGATTAAAAATCAAAACAACCAAAAAATAGTTTTAAGAAATATCTAATCATTACTTCCTCGAACCCATCAACATAGTACAGTATGGTCACAGGCGCATACCTAGATTCGGAACTGTCAGAAGTTAGTATTTGGTATAGACATCGTTTTATTTGATCGATTCTACGGATAATGTCTCTGAAGGAAGGCCACAGTCCATTTAGGGTAATGCGTTTCACTAATGGATGTAAGATGCATTAATCTGTAGAAAATCGTTCTGCATACTACAGTCTCAAGAGTATTTAGCTAAAATTGTTTCCATGCAGTTAAAATCTATTACGTATTTTGTTCTACATTAAACAAATCCTACAGATTGGAGCCTAGGATGAATCAGCCATTAGGTCTATATGAGACATAATCACATCTTCATCCTTTCAATTACGAGGCTCGATGAAGTCGTTCACGTAACGACACTAACAGTATCCTCCTCTTTTTATGGAAATGAGTCTTCAGTATCTGTACCATAGAATTTGAAATAAAGTGAATCAAGGGAAGAGAACGAGGACAACGTACCAATTTGACTCTCGATTGTATTAGTTGTAGTAGTAGCGGTTGATGCAGACGCAGTAGACGTAGTAGTAGGAGCTGCAGGAGCTTCTTCTTTGCTCACAGCTGATGAATCATGAGGATAAAGGTCAGGTTTCGGTCCCGGAGGTACGAAATCTTTCCCTTTGACTCTCATAAATGCGATATCACTATAAATTCCGGAATGAACAATAATTTCTAGTGGGAGAATGACTCCATATGTTTCAGCACCCTGCTCCAGGACAAGTGGGTCTGACACATTAGGATCGAACATGACAGCATTTGGTGTCACCAGAAGTGTTCCGCTGACTACACCCTTCAAGAAATATCAAATTAGAATACCAAAATCTTTATATAATTTTAAAATGCTTACTTCTGCAATCTGACTCGACATTAGCGGTCGATATAAAATCGATATGACTCATATAATGTAAACTGATATCAAGGTTACAGCAACAATAAGAACCGAGAAGATACTTACATTCCCATCTGTAATGTGCTTAACGTTGATCTTGATAAATTTCCGTGAAGATTCATTTTTCGATGCTGAACCCGGGTAATTTCCTGTCAAAGAGCCTGTACCAGCACCCAACCCGGTACCACTTCTGCCATTACCATCATGACTACCGGAGGTTTTAATAGGGGAATTGTTTGGTGTAGATAATTTACTCTTTGGTGGAATGCGGAGAACTTGTCCGGGAAATATCGTTCTCGTAGATAACCGATTCGTTTTTATCAATTCTGATGGTGTAATATCAAAACTTGCCGAGACCGATGTAATAGTATCATTATCTTTAACTGTGTAGCTAATTGATTCTTGCTTCTTCACAGTTGATTGTTGTTGCTTGATTGGACTTGACATTGTTGGCGTTTCAGAATTCGACGATGACGAGTCTTCTCTCTTGGCCACATTACCATGACTTGTCGTGACCCTTGAGATAATGTCCAGATCCGCAAACGGATTATTCAGATGAAAGGATTGATCCACTGAGCGACTTTTGGCTCTAAACGAAATAATAAACCATTTTAAGTTACGATGCATTTCAATATTATCACATTAAATGTCAGTTCACTTTAAACAATCTCCTTCAACTACTTCCCACCAAAAAAAAACAACCACACAGAAATCCCTGACACCACTCAAAAATTCTATCTTAAAGCACAAGATCTTCCTCGAGACAATCCTTCGTCTAACAGCTCACTTTCACAAATGTGGAGTGTACACTCCAGTGAGCTCAATGCACCCCCTTAATACATTCTATTAAATAATACCCAACTCCCATTAAAATTCCTCCTTGAGTAATCCCATTCCAAGAAAAGTCTACGTTCCAAACCCAACGTCCGTCTATTTGTCCATCTAACATGACATCATTTTTAACCAAATAATGGAAAGGGGATGCTTTCGGAAAATCCGGCATCCTTATTTAATAACAAACAACACACAACTGATAACACTCTCTCACGTGACAGTAATACATCTTGAGAAAGACCCTTTCCCCACACTAAAGTCCACATATGAGTCCCTATACCTCCTCTGACACAACAACATCATCCGCTCCACAACAAACAACCTCCATCAACTCCTGCAAATCTAACTTTGGAAATCCTCCTAACCTACACAACAACACAATCTATTCCACAAACAACGATTACAAACAATACCCAATCCAGCGTCACTTCTTCGAATCAACACTCGCTCCATGAGTAACCATTTATTATATCCTGTACTCTCCCATCCCGAAATCTTCAGGACTTCAGGAGTCACAAACATCCCACCACACTCTCCCAATCTCCATATATCCCCAACTATTCCACAAACATTCAAAAATCCTCCTAAATTCAAACTCACCCAATTGATCCCAAACAACAATACACTCCCAAATCAGCTACTCTTCCTCGAAACTCCTCACAAAATCCCTCACATCGCTCCCTCACACCGATCCCTCACACCCCGACACCTCCATCAAACATTAATAATAACTCACCAAAAACAATCCAATATTTCTCCAACACAAATATCCTCCCCTAATATTTCTCCAGCACAAATATACTCACTTCCCCAAATATTTCCCCAGAAATGACAACTCCAAAACTACCTTCCTTTCCTCTATCATCCTCCAATCTAAAGTAAATTAAATTTTTATTAGCTTCCCCTCCGGAGTCTGATTACCCTTGAGCCTTCAAAATCTCTTGACAGATCTGACATCCCTCGCCGTCGTACGGACATCCACCCCAATTCTTAAACATTATTATTTTTTCCCCAACTCTCCACAAGCCCGGCTCGACAAAAAATCCGATAATAAAAACTCCACCGTCCAGGAAATCCTATCTTACTATTCCCCTCAAAAAATACATAAATTAAACACTACTAGCTTAAAACTTTTTTTTTGGCAACTGCGACGTTCAATCTATACAAAATTACAGTACACACCACACTATTATACTATATTACTACTTCTGGAATAAAAGGCCGAGACGTTTAAACAAGCTGGATCTCCAATATCTATATCAAAGACACAAGAAAGAATAATACCTTGAACAAGCCCCGTCCTTTGACTCTGACTCTATCTATACAAGTATATTTTTATAAATATATCTCTCAACTGTTTTTCCAACTGTTATATTTTTTTTGTGGAACTCTCTCTCTCTCTCTCTCTCCACATACACAAACACACTCTATTAAAATTAGTCGTAAGAGAGGGACTCCTGGCTCTATCGCAGCGATTAGTTTTGCCTACAGGCTTCTCAAAGCTTCCTCTCACCAAAACACTCATATAATTATATGATAGGGAATACTATAGGAGAAGCCACAAGTATCTAAATAAAGTTGATTAAATAGAAATGCATAAAAAAATTATGTAATAAAAATATGTGGAATCTCTGTGAATTTATACTTACTGGAATGGAATTTGTATCCCTTCACGGAGTCGATCTCTGAGGGAACGACGATTTGGTCCACCTGCTGTGAATGCCATATCTTCATTGCCTCTTCTTTGGCTGAACCAGTGACTTTTTTTTCACCCTTTCCCCCTTTGAGTACGATGATGAGAGGATGAGATGAGAGAGTGGGTAATTACAGGATATACTTGTATAGTCCGTATATTTATATAACAATAAACAAGTATAGATTAGCTGGATGCACTTGGCAGTTGTCTATATATTTTTTTTTCTCTCCCGTAGTGCTATTATTATTTGATGGAACTTATCCTGTACATATGTTTCCGTGTATATGTTGAAGTACTATTAAATATAGATGCAGTAGTAGGAGCAACGACAACGACAACAACAACAACAACAACAACAGCAACAGCACCAACACACTCGCTCCGTTCTGGTCTCTCCAGTATAGAGTATAAGGGAGGTAGTTAGTTATGAAAAATAATCACTGAAGTTGGCTAATTTTTTGAGGAAATATAAATATTAGGTAGGGAATGGAGAGAGAGAGAAAAAAAAATTGTATAGGAATTAAGATGATATAGGCTGTCAAGAATGTAGAAAGTAAGGGATAATGTGAACGTCAACGCTTCCCTCAGTCAATACCCATCCCTTTGAATGGGACAGCTAATGAGTGACTTCTGGAATGAAGTGAACAATAACAATTGGGATGGTCCTTCTGGGAATATATATGTGGAAGTGAAAGGAATAAGGAAAAAAACTAAAAAATAATTTTTTTCCCCCCCTTCTCAATAGGGGAAGTACTTTTTAGGACTTTTGGTAGTTTGGAGTAAAAGTACGGAGATACTATTCCAGCATTTATGCTTCTCCTTCTGCTCCTTCTGGACGTCTTGTTGTTCCTCGAACAAGTTGTATAGCGTAACTCGGTCTCTCTCTCTCTCTCTCTCTTTCGCTCTTTCCTTCTTTTTTTTTTACCCCCACATCTCTCTGGCTCCAGCCTTTTCAATGTCTTTATGTATCTGAACAGTGGGACTTTCCGTACATGGGGGTATACGCATGGGCCGATCAATGATGAGCATGCTTTTATTGGCTATGCGCATAGTAGAACTTTCTCCGTTTTTTTCGAAAAAAAAAACCTAATTTTCAAACTGCTTTCTCCACTTATATTTTTTGACGTACGTGCTGCAGAGAGTATAGGGGCTGGGAAATTCCCAGCTTGTATAAAAAAAAAAGGCCCGTATGTAAGGAGATAAAAAAAGTGTGGAGGTATAACTTTGGGGAGAAAAACGCATTCTGTAGGTAGATGCATTCAAGCATTGACTTGTATTGGATATAGGAGTCCCGGACAAATTCTTATGGATTCATATCTCCAGGTCCTTCTTTTTTTTTTAGTTCGGAAGATTATCTGCCCTTGGATGTGAGATACTTGTATGAGGTGGAGGGTATAGGTATATATAGGTGACTGGTGAGGAAGTATTGGGAGTATGGACGACATAAGGGAGTGTGTACACCACACTATAGTGTGTCACCTAAAATGTCCTCTTGTTTACATGGAAATTGAATGCATGGAATTTGTCCATTTGTTTGTCATCATTTCAAGTTGAACGAACATTGACAACTTGCACATACACTCAGCATGGGCTGTGATGGGGTCCCGACGGACGGGGTAGAATGTATCCAATCTGCAGGATTTTTTTCCCCTCAAAGTACATACAGTCAACTGTAGCCTGGCGTCTGTTGTGGTGTATAAGGAGTATAAAAAGCTCACTGAAGCTGGCTTGATTCTGGCCTGAGGAATGAACTCTGCTTTGATTTGAATGCCAATATTTTTTTTTTCGAGAGGCTTTTCTTTTCTTCAGTATGGGAAGCACGGGACTGATTTTTTTTCATGGAGATGGGCAACTGTCAAAATATTGACTGTCGAGTGGAGCTATGTTCCTTTGGAGCTATTGAGCTGGCACATGTGGCTTCTTACTCTTGTATATGTTTCTTTGGTGAGGGGGGGGGGGAGAGACAGCCTGATAAAATGTTTGTGTAGGAAGTGGAGGCTGACATTGACCTATTGACTTTATATAATTAATTCCATTCAAATCATCGGGGTAGTCAGCATATAATATGGAGGGCGGGAAAGGAACGGGAAATGGAGCATTGAAGGGTTTCATAGTTTGCTGTTATTTCCTTCTCAATTGTTACTCACTGGAGTATAACTCACTGCCGGGGCTGTATACTTTGAGTAATATACATTCTGTAAATAGTCTATTTCATCCTATACAGATTGTAAAGACTGACGGAGCAAGTTTGTAAAGCAATAGAGATGGATGTTAATTTTATTTAAATGAAGTACCATCCTACACTTTCGAAAATAATTTACTGATAGATAATAATTATTGCACTTCAGATTATTGTTTTATTCATGAGATTACCATTGATGTGGGTTGAGACAGGGTCGTAAATGCTGGGATTTTATCACCGTGATTGTAAATATACTTGGGGCTTTTATTTAAATGAGAGTCAATTGCATATGCTACTGTCAATGGGCAAATATGGTGTCGTCCAGATTTTTATGAGTTTGCTTACATATTGTACATATGTATGTATGTATGTATGTGGGAGCTGATTGTGAGTTGAGTGTTGGAGAGGAAAGTTTGAGATAGAGGACATTGGGTGACTGGGTAGATAGTGTAGATTGTGAAAGAAGGAGATTTGAATTAAACTGGGGCATCGTATGGAAATAAGGTTGCATGAGTGGATTTTCTTGGAATCAGATGAAGCGATAATTCGGCGGTGGGAATTTTTTTCCCGGAGAACAGTACGATGTCGTTGATAGGCAGGTCCTTGTGAAGACTTCAGCGTACTTATTAGATTTTTGTATGGATTGATTTCTCTCACTGGTACATAAAAGGCTAGCCTTCAAGCTATACTATGGTCATTTGAGATATGGGTGTCAGTATGGGTGTCCATGGGCAAGTGTGTCTGGCGACGGGTGATTAATACCTATTCTGGAGAATATTACACTACTGATATATTCTTATGAATTCACTCCTGCTGGTGCAAAAAATATCGGGAGGAAAATTCCATGTATTGATTTTCCCGTCCCCACATACACATACCCCTACATACTCCTCCATACATATGGTAATGATGTGTAGGAATTTTACTGTATATCTCTCTACAGTTGTGCTCTTCCTTATTTTACTTACAGGGAGGAAGCTTCCCTGTTACACGGGAAGGTATAACAATAGGAAGTATGCAGGGACCCTATAGTAGGGACTGTGTGCAGGGGATTAATTAAGGACCTTTAAGCATGACCGAGGATGATCGATGGACTTTCGGCAGTCCGTCACTGTCTCCTCAATATAGGTTGTAAAATGTCCAGCAAACGACCGAGGAGAAAAAAGTAACACAAGTCTTGATAATTTTCAATGAAGGGCACAACTTCTTTTTTTTTCTCATTGAGAACATACCCCCGAAGAAAAATGAGGCTTAGGGTGTCAAAATGGATTTATTGACCCTTAAATGATTGATTGATGACCTCTGACCTCCAAGTTGTCCTTTTTGGAGGTGGGTAAATTGCTTCATAGTCTCACCCGGAATGGGTTCCTAATAACTACATGTCTGGACGTCAGTTCATGTGTGGTGAGAGTGAGAATAAAGAGTGAGAGTCTGGCCTTATATCTATATCTATATATGTATATGTGGAATCCGCTGAGAGCAGAGAAAGAAGGATAGGGAGACAAATTGTTCTTCTATAGCAGATAGGTGAACACATTTTTCTTCTCGTTTATTTGAATCAAATCGATTTAAGATTTGTATAATAATCATCAATATTTTTGTAATACGTTGGCATCAAATATTTTTGTGTCAAATTCAATCTCTATATTTTGAACGATTATCCCAAGTCCTTAAACATTTAGAAATTTTATTCAACATGGCAGTTTAACAGTTTCATTGATCGACAACAGTTTTCCCGTCTATAATAATATTCCTAATCCGAAGGTTTCTCATAGCTCCACATTCCGTTTTAACACATACTCGCGCAGTCGTGAGTGTACTTTTTTTTTTTACTTTTACACAGGGTTGCGGTTAGGGTGTATATAATAATAATAATAATAATAATAATAGTAATAATTATTATTAATTATAATATCGATTAACATTTATAAATTCCTTACAACAATTTCTTGTAGTTTTTTTTAAATATAAAATGGAAACAACCATTGCATACTTTAACTTGTGTACTTTTTTCACTTTTTCTGGGGTTATATATATATATATGTTATATATATCTATTACTATACGTGTTTATATAATAATCATTACTTTGTTTATTAAAAAAGGTTTTTTATTATTTGCCGAGGTTAATCCAACGATCGATTGAATATTCTAATGCTGCCAACCATCTCTTCCGGTCGTTCTCCGTGTCCGTCGATAAGTAGTAAGTCCTCATGGTTGGCTGCGGTGGTATTAATTCGAATGCATACTTCCGTCCACCTAATGATGACACTGTTTGAACTCGGTAACCATGCAGATGGGCTGCTCCTAGTGCGGTGGTAACCTAAGAGAAAGAACATTAGAACGGTTTTACGACCCAAGGTAATAATAATTACAGTCATCATCGGGGGCTTCTACTATCTCTATACATGTGCTGACTAATGATAAATAGATATTATTAAATAGGACAAATCTTGTATACATAGGGAGGAAATGGGAACATTTATCATCACCTCTTCCGTCGAAAAGAAGTAAATGCAAGCATCTTTGAGAACACAATACCGTCTTGTCCATGTTTTGAGCCTTCTACCTAATTTCCCAAGGTATCCAGAACAATCTGAATTTAGTATTGCTTCAGGTGGTCCCATCACATAGCGTCCACTTAATGCTATCCATTTGTCGTCCTACAGAGAGAGAGAGAGAGAGAGAACAAGGTCCAAAAAATTCCAGAATTAATAACACAGGAGAATGGAACATTGGAAGAGTAGAAGATAGCAAGAGGAAATAATATTTTCGAGAAAAGTCCAAACCTGTGAACTTTGTTGAATAGCAGTATCAATTACATTCATCCATTCTTCCTTTAATTGTTGACTAATTGTAGCTAATATTAATGGGGACCCGTGGAGTCTTTGGATTTGAAATATATGATCATAAGTGTCTTCGTTTTGTTTATGAACATGTCTTAATTGGCAGTTGACGAGACTCACAGCCCCTAATGGAACTACTGACGACTCAGATTTGTAGTAATGGAGACAGTAGTCGGATTTTAGTGTGAACCATCTGTAATAAGTGAAAGCATAGTTGTACTTTAGAACACGACAAATATAAATTATTCCATTATATTATGAAATATACATAATTATACTATATCCATTCACTTAGTGTCTCTATAGCTAGAATCAACATTCCTTTGTATTTGTATGTATGTGACTCTCTCAACAGACACAAATTGCGAGTCCGGACAGCTCAATGGTTAGCCAAGAGCAATTCTTCATACAGGAGTAATGGTTATTACCTCAAGCTTTTTATCGTCTACATGAAGCTATCAATGAAAATTTAAAAACCACTGTCTTCATTTATTCACGACCATGGAGACCATACCATTTTACTGAGGAAGGGCCATTTCTGAATTTTTTAACTCAAATGTTCTACTTTTCAAGTAGGGATTTCCCCATATCGTTAGATAACTATTTTCCCTCGTTCAGCATGCTGGGACGAGTGTGGACTTGTATGGTTGCAGAGATTTTTCCCAAGTTGCTCAACACAAGCCTTTTGTGTAGACTTTCAATTGGTTCGGAATACATTCTCAGAGCACATCACTTACAGGGGAGCAATGAACGGTGCATAAAATTTTATTAAGTGGTGTTTTGTTTTAGATGGATCATTAAATTCCAAAGGTTCTAATTACCATTGGAAAGCCCAGCTAGGCACTAACTTTCTCAGCAGTTTCACTCACACAAAGGCAAAGTGTAACCCATTGTCAGGATCTCAGTGCCTCAAGGAGGCATCTGCCTCGTGAGTGTTACAGGTTCTAAATTAGAATCAAATCAATTGCTGCTGAGGTCCGAAGATTGTAGTCTATAGTTACTATTGTTAGAATAAAATAAAGGTTGTCGTCTGGGTATTGATTACTTGGAATATAATAGAAGAAAGATAGTTCAATTTGACTGTACTACTGTATATATGCTAGGCATCATAATTATTACTCAAATGCATATCCAATGTTGGAAGATATTTACATCCATATACTTTGCATAAGTGCAGGTGCCTCCAATCCCTATAAATAGCTTTCATGGGAATGCCACCATATAAATTTCCCTTTTCAGTATCTCCTACTTACAATGTGTGCTAAGAGTACTATTGAAACATCTACGACTATTGTCAGAAAACTGTAACGACACAGTTCCTTGAGTTATACTTCTGAAGCCCGTGATATATGGCCATGTTAAGATGCCACGTACGGACACGTACCTAAATGAATTATGCTATGAGTTATGCATTCAGGATTGAGACGAGACCCGTTTTGTTTCCTATGTGCTTGAGCAGTAAGTTAAACAGACTGTGAGGACCCAGCGACGAGTCATTGACAAGCTCCAATTTGAAGGGGAGTAAATTAAAACAGTTTGAGACGAGTGCGTCTTGGGGAAGCATCTTTTTGGTATAGGGTTGACTGCGCTGGGCAAACAATATGTAACAGGAGAGGCTTGTCAATATTGACAAGATAGTGGGAACAAACATGCAACGGAATAATTTGTTTTGTCCTGAAAAATACTTAAAGTATAATTATTGGAAAAGGCGAAAGGAAAACAGAGTGATTGTGAAATGGAAGTATGTGTCATCATCATCATCATCATCTCATCCTAGTCCCGTGTGAGCATGCTGAAAGCAACGTTAAAATTTTCCCTTACCTCTGAACCCATGTGTCATCATTGTGGAGCTTAAATAAATGCCCACTGTACACTACGTCAGCTCTTTGATCGCTCCTGAGTATATTTGCAGTTCTGGCGAGCTCCATTTCAAGTAGGTCGGTTTTAGCGGCAATACGAACCACGTCAGAGTGGGAAGAGTCGAGGACGCTGATCCCATTGATGGTCATTATGACATCTCCCACCTCAAGCCCAGACTCTTCGGCCGGTGTGGAGGCCTCCACGGCCGACACAACCACTGGACGTGAACCATGGATGCGAAACCCGAACTCGCCACCTTGTCTTGTGAGTGTTACTCTTTTATTGATTTCTAGGAAACACAAGGAGAGAAAACATAATAGGGGGAACAAAAATATGAGAGAAAAAAATATTTAATTTTGTGCAAGTTCTCAAACCTTTTTTGGTTCGATATTAAGATCGATATAATTTTCTATTTTCTCGCACTCGCTCACTCTCTCTCTCTCTCTCTCTCTCTCTCCCGTGCAACCTAAACGTTACTTACTGTTTTTACAAGTACGAAGTCTATTTTCCTTTACCGAGTGTATTCGATGCTAATCTTTTGTAGGTCTCCCCTGATGCCTTCCTATGCACCATACGATGAGTGAGAGCTGTAAACTTTTTCCGGAATTCTTTCTCACTCATGGTACTTTCACCCGACGATGTCCTTGTGACTGGCTCGTGTTTTTGCCAAACCTGTATCTCCTCATTTTCTCCAATGTAAACCCAAACTCCGAGTGTGTATGGTTCCATGTAAATTCCTAGGATAAACAAAGAGGTAGGTATAAATATATATACATGAGGGATTTTTGTTAGTACATTCAGGGCAGAAAAAAAAGTTTTGGTTCCAATAACATCTAACATTCCACATTGTACTGTATAGTCTAAGGAGTGATCAAATCGAATGATACTAGTTCACGATTTACGAAACGATGAAAAAGGGTAAAAGTCAAACACTTTTCTTAATTAACAATAGCCTTACAGACTGGTCTAATACCATACCTGAATCATCATCATCGATTGTACTCAAGTCATGTAAGCTGGCATGAAGGCTAATGGAGCTTTGAGTGGCTGCATCGATCCTATTCAGTTCTTTGAACGGCCTTTCTTCAGATTTACACCGATATTTCCTTTTCTTCTTCTGCTGCTGTTGCTGTTGCTGCTGCTGCTGCACTAGCTGTTGCTCCAATTGAATATCATCCTGGGTCTCCATCATCATTAGATCTTCATCACGTTGTAAAAGGATATCATCAGGTTTATCCAACAGCATGGAGGTAGTGGTTGGGGAGTCGGGTGAGTCCCCCCAGCCCTCCGGAGGTTTCACAACGAAATCAATATCGTCAATATTTTGTGAAATAAAAACAGAACTTTCATTCATTGAATTGTCGTCTTCAATATCTAATTTATTTGTAGGTGTTGCTCTTGAGGCGGTGAGCCAGGTATCTAAAAAATTAAAATAAACATCTTGACTCGTTGTAGACACACCATAGGACCAGGGGACTATTCTATAGTCGGGGTAACTTCGTCAAGGAACACTTATCCCGAGGTAGTTCCTGGGGGTGAGGGATAACGTTACAAGCTAATATTGACTTTGAGTTGTGAACTGTGAGAGGAGTAAACTCACCATCCACGTAGTTCCCGGCAGATAGATGCTGCTGGTGACCAACACCTCTCAAATCTAATTTAAATTTGGATTTATTATTAAAATCAAATAGACTATATGAGCCAGAGGAAGAGGACTCCGTGGGACTAGTGGTTTTCCTACTAGACTCAGTTTCACGTGAACAACCACTATCCATGGAGCCACCGGATAGCTGTGTTATTTTCTTATTCGTTGTCGAGGGTGCTGTCTTTATAATAGTTAATTCTGTAGTGTCATTCGTTGTCGTTGTGGTGGTGGTGGTGGTGGTTGGAGATCTGAGGAGATCTAGGGTACCAACAAAAATCCAAAATAATATTCAGGTTGAACGTTCAAAAAATCAATAATAGAATTTACATTGAGACTCAATTGATTCCTTTCAGAAACAATCTCTCTCCTAATGACACTACGTCTACTCTGGGCTATCCGGTGACAGTGACTCAATCCATATATGCCTACACTCTTCAAAAAAATGTCACGAACGAACAACAACCAAAAACTAAAAAAGGTAAAAACAAACAAGGCTGTACGAAATCATATCAAATTACAAAGGCAGAGGCATGCATCTCTCTAATGCACTGATGCGCTTGGAAACTGTTAATTGTCTAAATATTGAGCGTGCTTTGGGGTGATTTTAGGCAACGAGCATATATATAGATATGTATTACACCGACCTAACACGGAGACGTGGCTACTATTTTGTTATTTATAGCTTCATATTACTTAAAGCAAAACTGAGCCGTGATTTACGTGTCGCTTCTTTCTGTTAGTTACAATCATAGGGGACTTCCGCCGGAGGACAATCATGTTGCATCTTTACAAGTTGGAATTTGATATGGAGATAACCTCACCTAAAATATTCTCATGGAACTCTTCCTCATTAAAGATCTCAATCACATCCGAAGAGAACCGCACAGGTTTCTCATTGACACGGTACTTTGTCACTGTGCTCTCCTGAACTGGCCGATTATCATCTTGAATGTCCACCTCCATGTAGCCGGTCGTGACGGCTTTCTTCCTCTCCAAGAGGATCTCCCCGTCTGACAATGTCTTTTGTAAAGGTGCTCGTTGTATAGGTTGACGAAGCTTGGCTTCCTTTTTGCTCTGATTCTCACTTAAGTTCATAGATTGGCTTATATATTTGTCCATCAGTCCTCCATTGGTTTGAGCTCCTTGAGATACCATTCTGACCTGGAAGCATAATTTTCATAGAGTTCATTACTCATGAACACATACGTGTTATATTACTCATTCATTGGACTCAGTTGTCTTTGGTTGTAGTTTGTATTCTCACTCGTCCCACTTTTCCCCTTATTTTATTCACTTAGAGAAGTTCACTTACTCACATTTTCAGAGGGTTCATATAGAATGTGAAGGAAAAATTGTATTTCCGGTGCTGTACTTTTATATAAAAAGTCGGTTAAATATGTACATGTAAGTACGTACAAAATTTATTGCTACATGAGAGAAGGCACACATACGAAGAGAATTATTCGGTGGAAGTGGGATACAAACCATTTAATGAATTATTGACTCAAGACGGGAGTAAATCTTACTCTGTATGAGGTTCTAGGACTTAGAGATAAATATGGCGGAGGTCCCGATGCTCGTACTATAAATGTTTCTGTTTGAGTTGCTTGCGTTTTTGTTTGTTTCTTCTTCTCGGGCGGAACGGGGTGTTGCATTACTAAAACAAACGGAAATTCCAAATTAAAAATGTACATAGTCGGATTCAAAGAGAGAGAGTGTGTGGCGACCGCAGTTTTCTGGGAGAGGAAGAGGTACCTGCGATGTTCATACGTGAGCAGTCTATATAGTGTACACAATGTAGAGGTAGTGTTGTTAGCTTAAGGTAGAAAGTTATTTGGAAAACAACTGGAATTTTATAGTGTGTTTTTTTACTAGACCTTCTTTCCCCCCCTCTGCTCCTCTCCTTTTGTCTATGTAATTCTCTCAAACTCATGCAAATGAAGTACATTTTAGTAAGTTCTTTCCCATTCGAGAATTCAGTAGCGTGTAACTCTTCTTTCAATTGAAATTAATTAGGGCTCTGTAGTATTTCAAGCATTCACACCACAATGAATGACCGAAAGTTTTCCGGGAGAAAATGTTCCGGGATGTAGTTAAATTTATATAGGACATACATTGAACTAACTAGTTGTAGGACAGAGAGACAAAACTTTACACTTTCAATTAATCCACTCAATTAATTTTTCTTTCGTAAATTAGTCACATTTTTAAAGTTCTTCCTCAGTTCCCCATTAAAAGAGGATGTAATACATAGAAGATAATGACACATTCCGCGACCCACAAACTTTCCCTTAATTTATCATCCCGTATAGATACAGACTCAACCATCCTTCTTTGAATCGGTCTTTATGATTAATTTGTCGTAACGTGACGGGAATGACTGAACCAATTCTACTTCCCTTGACGTGACAAGAGAGCATTGAAATTACGGGAGCTTTTAAAACCTTTACTCCTTTGAAAACTCTAAGTTTACAAGCGGGAGTCATTTTTTTTCGTGTGTAAAGGGAATATCGGATGGAGACAACAAAAAGGAAAAATCTAGGAAATCAGCACAGGACACATGAGGAGGGATTGTAAAAATGAAGGATTATTGATTCGGGGTAGATGACGTGCGGAACGGTCCCATGGAGGTGTGTAATTTCACTACTGCTCCACGCCCTCTGTGCCGCCAGAAGACATAGGGTTTTCATCACCCTCGAATGACTAATTACCTGTTAAGTCCGGTGTTTTACGTCCATCCAGGAGTCTCTCCTGACTGGAGCTCTGCCGATTCATGAGAACCACTTCCCACCTCGCCTTTCGGATTTTGTGCTCATCAAAAGAATTAGAAGTGGCAGATCTCGCTAAGCTTGAACAATCAAATGAAACATGTTTCCTCGTCGATTCGATTTGTGGGACTGGAGCTGAGGGATATCGAGTTGCGAGCCTTCGGGTCCAATCTTGAGAACTGCCACGCTCAACATAGCGTTCCATCTAGGATAATTTTTGTAAAGAATTTAACTCCAACATCTGACAAGAGTTTCAATTTTAGCTGTCAGCCTTATTTAAATGTAAACCTGTTCGTTCCAAGTGTAACGCTTGGCTTCATTGTACAGGTTCTCCCGGCTTACAGCCACACTCTGAGGTCTTCGGCTCGGCTCAAAACCCCCTTCATCACCACTACTATGGCCGTCTATAAAATGCTCCTGAGTATTTCAATCCAAAGGTTTCATATTTATATAGTTCAGCTAGCAACACTAATTCGTTAATTTAATTATTCCTTTTTTTTTTTTTAATTATTCACTCAAAGTTCTAGTATGTTAAAAAACGAATCCATCATACATACGTGACTTACTTCTAATTTCATTTCAAGTAGTTTCCTCCCGTAATTACACCTTATAATTGAAAACTATGGAATTTTAATTTCTTCCAAGAAACCACTTACATGGGAGGAGGACCACCTGGCATGATGTCCCGGGTGATGATGGGGGAGCCCGTGGTTAGCAACCCGGTGACCCAGAACGGCTTCCTCGTTGTTGTGCAAGTTCTCATCACTCGGATGTCTCCCATAGCAAGACGTGAATAAGTTATCTCTCTTTTTACACGGTGATTCCTGGGAATTTGAAAGGATTGAAAAGAATTGAATTCCAAATGTTTGGGCATAGATTTCATACTTAGCATTCATCCATTCGTGAGGGGTTTAGGAGTGCAATAATGGGGAAATCCTCAAATGCTAAGATTTGACAGAAGTGAGTAATGCTCAGACTGAAATCCTCTGCCTCTTGAAGTGCAGGCGAAAGTGAAAATAGAAAACCTCAAAAGTCATCAAGTCTGGAGTGAGCACTTGATGAACAACGCGCTAGGCTTGAGCTTTGGCTCTTTTGGCTCAAGTTTGGAGATGCTTTAGCGCTCATCCCTCATTCACAAAAGGTTACATACCTTTCCCCAAAGTATAGGCACACAAATGTAATAAGTATCTCTCAGCAGCTAATTTCTCGGTTGTAGACAAACATGCAAGTCGCATTTATTATCTCGTATAATGTTAAACTCTCATTCAAGCTGAGATTCATACACGCACGCGTCTCTCTCCCTGGAGGAAAAAAAAGTGAGAGCAAAAATTACAATACCTGAAAATATTAAATTTTCATGAGCCTTTTTTTTTAAACCACTCCCTGCAGATTTCATTTGAACCACAGTCTACCTCACAAAATCGATACGGTTCAATCACTTAAAGTGTTTTTTTATTTCCCTCGCCAAATTCCCTAGTATAGGTCAAGGCATTGCACCGGTTTTTAAACATCGGTTTATCACCTTTCATCAACCTAATAGATGTTTAAGGGCTATTTAATTTTTGAGGATGTTTTTTTTTTTTTTTTAAAAATCATGGTAATAATATTATTATTGGAACTCTTGACCCCACATGCCTCAAGTTTATACTTTAATTTAATTTCATCAATAAAGATTTTATTACTACTTCGTGCTCGCCATTTCTAACAGGTTTATATCGGAAGCTATGCCCCAACTGTTATTTGCGTTATGAATGTAATTGAGTACACAAACCTGGTAAGAACTTAAGCACCCGAAAAGAAACCCCGTGGACCTGGATTTGCCTTCATTGAAGCCCTGGAGGACCCGGTCACTTATGCAGTACTGTTCCCGGAAGTCCTCCCTGGATATCCTCCCCGTGTTGATTCGTTGTTGTCGGAGTTGTCGTATCATGACAACCTCATCATCGGACACGTAGCCTCCAATAATATTGGCATTATGTCCTGTCGGAGGCGGTTGGAACAGATCCGCTTGAGTCCCGACGTTGGAACTCGTATCTTGATGACTACTATGCTCTACAAATTTGAGAAACTTGAGTGAGCATGTATATTTTCCTGGTACTTAATAATAACTATATTTACTTTACAACTTATAGGTTTTTTTTTAAAAAAAAGAGTTATTGAAATGCAAAAGTGTAAATAAAAATGTTGGAATGAGGCTTGGAAGAGCCTTTAGACATATATAAAGGAGCCCAAACAGAACGTTATTTGTTTACGTGAAGGCACAAGTTTCGGAATGAATTAGAAAAGCGGGTTGTAGAATTGGGAATGGCAGGAGAGAGAAGGCAAAAATACTGAAAGGGAAGTATGTGGTATAATATCCTTAGAGGCTTTTGAGGACAAGTGAGGAAAAAAAAAGATTCAAAAACGTGCTTGGTCTCCTTGAAGGATTTATAAATAGAAATTTGAAAATCTTTTTTGTCTAGTCGGGTGCTAGAGCTAACCCTTACCTCGGCTGTACTCCATTATATATATATGCGGTGAGATTTATGTGGGACACAGACGAGTTCCTTAGTTGCAGTTCAGGTATGAAAAAGACGTTGGTTTACATAAAGAGACTATCTCTGTCTCTTGTCTCAAAAATTCAAAACAGATGAAAGAGAAATACTTGGGCTTGTTTTTTTTCTCTCTCTCCCCCCAAAAAAACTAAAAAACCCCTACACATTAGTTACATATGTGGAAGTCAAATTAGCCCAAAAACACAATGAAATAAAGGGGAAAAAAATTTTTTTTCGTAGAGGTAAACGGGAAAACGGAATACGAAGGAGAAGAAACAGATAAAAAAAAATTTCCCTCTCTATATACAGAAAGAACTATATACAACAGATTAATAATTTTTCCGTATCCCTAATGATTTGGGTATCCTGGGCTTAATCTTAAGACTACTGTGTCTGGACGTCACCGTATTTCCATGATGATACATTCCTGTGCACTTTTGGGGTTGTAGCCGTTTACACAGTCCTGGTGATAAGTGACTACTGACAAGAATAAAAGGTGAGCGTGGAGGAAATATATAGAGAAGTTGGGGAGAAAGACTGAAAGAAGAAATGACTACCTCTACGAGAATACTATGAACACACAAGTGTTATTTTTGAAAATCTTGTAAATACTAAATAGCTTTCGATGGAGGAGGAAATACGGAGGAAAGGGGGGAATTGTAGAAAATTTTCCTTTTTCAAAAAAGGGAATAACGCAAGCGTCGATCAATAAATTTCATGTTAAGACTCTTTTCTATTATTATTTTTGACTCTCACTGATTTTTTCACATGTTTACACCCGTTTTTTACCCACCAAATTATCAGGAGGAAACCCATTCTTGGGAGGAGGAACTTCCCGGAATATTGTCATGAATAGAAACCAAGTTATTATCCCAGCATAATTTTATTCCACCAGATTAAATTCAATTTTAAAAGGGGAAATAAATGGAAGCAGCATCATTTCTTGCTTCTACATCTCTCTCTCTCTCTCTCTCTTTCTCTCTCTCTCTCTCTCTCTATCCCTCTCTCCCTTCTCCTATACATATACCCATACTCTAGATACAGGATCAAGAAGACTCAGAAGCAGAAGAGTCATTCTCATCTCCGGAACTCCGAAACTCCGAACGGATACGAATGCGAGAATTCTCAGGGTACACATCTAACACTATATACTGCTACGGATCTCACACTATAGGCCCAGACCCAGCAGCACTCATGCTTCCTCCCTGTGTGGCTGCTGATGCCAGGTCTTTTCCTCTCAACTCTCCCGTCTCTTTTACAGACACACGTAGTCGGATTTATCCTTTAGAGAAACAGAGACCTACGATTCGGGAATAATAATGTGCGGGCTTATGATTTTCTTTACCTAGAGGCTACTTCCCTAGTCTGTATGGCTGCTCTGTCTCTCTCTCTCTCTCTCAAACATCTCACTTCCCTCATACCCAGGTACTTTATATGTACGGGCACATTACACCCAGTCCCGGGTATCATGAGCGTCTGTAACTGTATGATGTGCTGCATCAGCTCAGACCATACAGACTGTCGGGACCGTTACTTTGGAAGAGACGTCCAGGAGCAATGTGCCGTCGCATCTCTGTTCAGGCTGCATGGCTGTGTGCTGTGTGGCTCTTGCCTCTCTCTCTCTCTCTCTCTCTCTCTCTCTCTCTCTCTCTCTCTCTCTGCAAAAAGTAGGTTGATGCTCGTATTATGACAACAACTTTGGATGAAATTCCCCGGGAGTTTTCGAAACATTCTGACCAAATCTCAAATAGAGATTTCTCCTTTTAGTCCTTTTTCCGGTATTTATATTGTTCTGAAACTTTCTCGGACCAAGAGTTGAGCCATGAGATTTCTTTTGTTTCTTGATCATTGTTTGTAAATAATATATTTCCTTTACATTGTATATATAGAGAGAGATCAATTCGATTGGAATAATAGTTAGACTTGTACTTACATTTCGGGGGAAGTTTCCCATCGTGAATCTTTCAGGATGAGTAAATTAAAGGTGAGGTTACATTTATTTATTTGAGGATTTTATTTATTTTTTGATGGAGTTCTTGTAAGATTTGATGGAGGGGGTTGTTATTTGTGTTATTAGTAATGAATGGATTTTTTTGGGGTTTGTATAGAATGCTATGTCTTTGAAGCAGTTCATGATTCGGCAGGAAGTTCTACAAATGTACAGGAGCTATTTGAGGTAATTTAAATGGGGGGGGGTATGTAAATGAGTAATTAAAAGGGTATTATGTTAATTTATTTGCGAATTTATTCATTTGTGGGTTTGAATTGGTGACTTTATTTATTTGTGGGTTTGAATTGGTGACTTTATTCATTTGTGGATTTGAATTTGTACCTCTATTAATTTGTAGATTCGAATTTGGGACTTCATTATTAGTCTGGATTTGAATTTTTGACTTCATTAATTACTATGGATTTGAATTTGTAACTTCATTAATTACTATGGATTTGAATTTTTAACTTCATTAATTACTATGGATTTGAATTTGTAACTGAATTAATAACTATTCTGGATTTGAATTTTCAACTGAATTAATAACTATTCTGGATTTGAATTTGCAACTGAATTAAAAACTATTCTGGATTTGAATTTGCAACTGAATTAAAAACTATTCTGGATTTGAATTTGCAACTGAATTAATAACTATTCTGGATTTGAATTTGTTAATTAGTAACTATTCTGAATTTGAATTTGTGACTTCATTAATTACTATGAATGTGAATTTGTGACTTCATTAATTACTATGAATGTGAATTTGTGACTTCATTAATTACTATGAATGTGAATTTGTGACTTCATTAATTACTATGAATGTGAATTTGTGACTTCATTAATTACTATGAATGTGAATTTGTGACTTCATTAATTACTATGAATGTGAATTTGTGACTTCATTAATTACTATGAATGTGAATTTGTAACTTAATTAATAACTAATCTGGATTTGAATTTTTGCATTCTTTAATTACTCTGGATTTGAATTTGTACCTTAATTAATTCTAATTTGGATTTGCAAATTCAGTGTTTTATTGCGTAACGATAGTTAAAAATAGGTATAATTCATAATTGTATCCTAACATGTTGTCAAGGATGTTTGATTAGCTATTTAGAGTCAGCTTATGCCTGATGCGTGTCATGAAATTTTGAATAGCTGAATTATTTGTGATATTGTTTGACTTGAATTGGTAATTAGATTAAGACCAAACATTACTGTGCTAATTAAGTGCAAAGACAAGTGCAGTATTAATTTGATACCACAGTATTAAACGATATGAGCCCCTTCATAATAATATTTTTGAAATGTTACAGACTTGGACGCCTTATTCAAGGATCGGATGAGGAATCTTCAAAGAAATTACAGTTGGAGTGGAATACCTGGGTGAGGTCGGAGTTTGACTTGAGGAAGAATGAAAAGAATGAAGATGTTATTCGAAATATGCTCGTCATTGGGAAGAGACAATTAGGGGAACTAAACAGAAGTATTAGAATATCAAATGGGTAGCGTACTAACATGTAGTATTAATTAGTGGTGAAAGTCGTATATTTTGTGATTCTAAATTCGTCGTCTGTATGCAGTTCTTTGTAGCCTTCTGTATATTTCACTGTCGTCAATAAATGGAGCAGATTTTTTTACAATTGTACTTGAGAATTTAAAATTCCATTTTTACATCCAAGCTGCGTGGAATGGTAAGTGGTTAGTGTTGAGTTATTTGAATATTTTCTGGTTGTTAGTTTCATTGCTGGCATCTAACCAAGATTTTTTTTGTTTGCAATTATTATTCCTCGCAAAATCTAGTGTCATTTTTTAAGGTGACATTTACTGCATATTGAAGTGAAACTTGGGATGTAGTTAGTGTGAGAGGTTAATTGTGGGATGAGCTGAGATCCGTTATTTGTAGGTTGGAGTGCTTTTGAGTGTCTGTAAAAACAAGTCGTAAAAGTTCATTACTGTGTACAGCAGATGTGAGAAGGGAGGCTGAAAGCTGCTCTCCATATTTCATGTCTCAAAGCACTTTTAATTTCCCACACAAGTGAATCGCCGGCAGATTTTTAATCCTGGCGGTAAAATTGAAATGGAGATATTGATGAAATCACAGTTTTAAAATTTCTAACAATATTTATCGGCAGATTTTGGTCAGTTCAATCATTATTGTAGTCATCCCCGTCGCCTGTCACCAACAGTCATCAAGTATCTCATGTGTCTTGTCAGCAAATATCTTTAGTTGTAAGGCTTTTGCTAAGGAATCAAAACTATTTTATTTATTGAGTTGTGACCCCGTTCGATCTCAAAAATGGGTGAGTTCCTTCAACATTCAAATATTTATATTAATATGTAGATTCATATTTCACAACCTAATTTCCATGATTCCAGGTGGGATTATGTCCTTTCTGAAAAATCTGATGGGTGGCAGGGAAATGCGAATTCTTATATTAGGCTTGGACGGAGCTGGGAAGACTACGATTCTCTACAGGCAAGTTGTGGTTCCTTCCTTCCTGTGCCCTACGTTGTGTAATCTGTTCAATATGTTCTGAATTTCGGCTGCCATGATTAAAATATTTAATGGGGAGTGATTGGATTTTACAGACTGCAAGTTGGAGAAGTAGTAACTACAATACCGACCATTGGGTTTAACGTGGAACAAGTCACATACAAAAATTTAACATTTCAGGTGAATTGGATATTGTTTTCATATGGTGTGGCAATCGAAGAGTGACGGTATCTAATTGTATGTTTGGAGTAAAAATGTTGATCGTTTTTTAGGTGTGGGACCTGGGTGGGCAAACCAGCATTCGTCCTTATTGGAGATGTTATTATGCCAATACAGATGCGATTATTTATGTTGTGGATTCAGCTGACCGAGAACGTTTGTCGATTTCTAAAACGGAACTTGTGACGATGCTGCAGGTGGGTATTTGTAATATAGATGGATTTTGCTGGAATGTTTGATGGCTTTCACAACTTGCACTTTCATTGAACGATTTTAAGTTCAATTATCTCTTATCGAAGGCACAACAAATTGATTTTGTCTGATAATATAGAATACTGTAGACAACTCGACAATTGGTTTTTTTGGGTTTCGCAAATTTTTTAGAAACAGGAAGCTCGATTTGGGCATAGTTGGCACAAATTGAAAGTGAAGTGGAGGGCTATAACTGTTTTTCGGATCATTGCTGTTTTTGAAAATGTTAACTTCAATATCTCGATTTGCCTAGTATTTAGCCCGAACCCCGAGCACATATATTTAGCCCTAGAGCAAACAGAGATACTTTTTGACAATTATTACGAACTAAGGATGTAAGGTTGTAAAATGGAGGAGTTAACCTAATTTTATACCAACAGGAAGACGAATTACGAAATGCTATTCTGGTCGTGTTAGCAAATAAGCAAGATATGGAGGGTGCCATGTCAGTGTCGGAGATTCACACAGCACTTGGGCTAGATAATCTCAGGTATTCTATTACATGGTTGGTATCTAATGATGAATGTTTCAGCATTATGACATTTTCAAACAACCGACGATTTGATTTTTCAGAACACGAACATTCCAAATATTCAAGACATCGGCCCTTAAAGGAGAGGGGCTTGATCAGGCCATGCAATTCTTATCGGATGCCTTGACGAATCGGAAGTAATCATTTACCATGGGAAACCAAATATAACCTGAGTTTTAAATTCTTTTAGTCTTTTATTTCCATAAAAGATGCAAATATCGTGAAAATATTGTTTGTAAATGATAAATGTTATTTCATGATGATGATTAAGTAATTTATATTTCAAATTGAGTATTACACATCTTCAGAAAAATGTTAAATAAATATTTGTATTGATATACCTTTTGTCGACTATCTATGAGTTCACATATGTAACCTAGCTTTTTTTACATATTGTCAACACGAAATTAAAATATTTCGTGAAAAGACAGAGGGCGGCACAAAATGAGTGACAGGCACAGCGTCTTCAAATACTAAAGCTTCTGTTTCACTTAAAATTTCGTTTTAAGACCCTTATGAAATTTTTGTCTCCGAATACTATAAAATAATGTAATATAATATAATATAACATAATAATTTAATTTAAAATTTCCAGCAGTTCATAAATGTACCTGAAAACATTTATACATGTACAATATCGTTGGCTAAATTCTAAAAAGTACCATTTTCATTTCACAACCTATGCGTTTTAAGCGGGTTCGCAAATGAAAATGGTACTTTTTAGAATTTATCCGATGATAAATTCCTGCAATTACATTAGTTAGATATGGTCTTACACATCTGTCAAAAGTGGTTGCCCAGGCCAGGTAAATCGTAAAGTTTACTTGGAGGTTGAGTACGAAGCTAGTATCCAGTTAAATGAAACTATCATGTTATAACTAAAACATCAATATTTAATCAAATTTGAAACTTGAACATTTTGTTAAATTGAAATGAAACCTGAGTATCTCGTCGGATTTGAAACTTAAATATGATGTTGATTTTGGAACGTGAGTATTCACTCGAATTTAATAATTTAATATTTGCTAGAATTTGAAATTCTATTGAGAAATTGAACTTGAAACAGTAGTTTTTATTTGAACTTTATACCTGCCAAAATATTTCAACTTGAACTGGAGGTTAAACTTGTCTTGAAACTGGAACTAGAATACTAGAGCACTTGAAGTCAAATCCCATACTTCTTTGCCCTAAATTAAAATTCCAGCATACACTCGATCTTGACAAAGCATTTTTGCTTAATACCTAAAATCACAATACTTGTTTGAACTTACTTGTTTAAACAAAGCGGATTCTGTAGTACGAATTTGAACTTGAGACTCAAGTTCTGCTGCCATAGGGACTTTAAGCCAGAGTTTATTCAAATTCATAAAATCTGCCTTCACGATTTCCCAACCAGAAACGTTTATTAACGCGCTAGTATCAGAACTTGCCCCAGCAACAGTTCTGTTTTCAAAATATTAACATCCATTTTACCTAACAATCAGACCGAAGCATTCTTTCCCAAGATTGTATTTGCTGAAGCCGCATTTCAGGTTGAAAACCTAGATGGTGCCATAGAATCTCCAGTAACGGTGTTCTCTATAGCTACATCATTATTCATTAAAGGTCTTCAGCGTTGCTTTGTCATATATTTAACGATTATGTGCACATTCAGTAGATTCATGGATTTCGCATATTTTTCAGTTCGTATTTGCACTTTAGTATGAAGTTTTCACAAAAGCATTTCCAGGAATGTGAAGAACTACTGGTCAACGACTGAATCCCTGCTGGTGATCTTCCTAATGGCTACCATCATAGTTTCCATGTTAAGGAATCGGAGCGGACCTTTGAGCTAACGCTTTTAACTCACCAACTTACTACAATTAACTAACTTTCAATTGAAATCGAACCTCAAGAGCAAACTCAAACCAAAGCTTCAGAGCTCGAAAATAAACACAAAATTTCCGAGTGCTGAACACCTCTAGCTGGAATTTCGGAAGTACAGTGTAATATGTTGTTGAAACGCAACACCATGCCTTCAAAATTCAATACGTATATTATTTCTAAATCTATATATAAAGATCAACCCATTGGATTAACGTGGTACATAATAATTGGATGACATGTTGATCTTATGTTCCAATCACAGCCACGTACGGAAATAATTAATATACTTACAAAAACAGGAGAAGAAAACTAAGTAAGAGGAGGCACAGAATGTGATGTTTTAGGTAGTTATTGTATGTTATATGGTATCCTACATATATTTTGCATTCTACCTAAATTCCCCAAATTGTGAGGAATCAAATGGAATGTCTATTCTAAGATTCGTAATAGAATAGGAGTTGTAAAATGTGTTCATCCTGGACCAGTTAAAATAACCTAAATAAAATTTTATTTACCCCCTTTTAAGTTTCCAGTACGAGACTTCAAATTACATTGTGGGATGGTTAACCGTTTATTTTTATTACATGTACATCTACATCTAATAAAAATAAATGGGTAATAACTACAGTTTAATTGTTTGTAGATACATAACAAAGTAGAACTTGACTACAGTGTGAAACCTGCTTGAGAGACATCCTTTTACCCCGTAATGTGTTTCTATTCACATAATTTGTCACCTTTCCTTCAAAGTTATTTAAGCTTCCGATGAAACCATTTTTCATAGTACTGTTTGCCATGGTAGAGGAAAAAAAAGACTTATTATTAGAATTATCCGCTAACAATCAAAGACAACCCGGGGAGACATTGAGCTGCAATGACACTAGTCGACACTTATAATTTAGTGCCTGCTCATGCTGCGGCCGTACTTTTGCTTATAAATAGGACTATAATAATTCTAAACGTGTAAAAGCCTTACAACAAATTTTTGCTGAAGGACTCAGAAGATTACATCAAAATTGCTTATTAACAAGCTCCATCCCTACACAAAAGGTTTAAGACCTGATATTAAATATTCAAAGTACTTTTTATTTGAGTGGAGCTTTGAAACATCAACGACATATGTACATCTGCCTACTTGCAGGATCTGTCTACATAACATTTCTTTACAAACACCTTTCTTAAAAGTATTTTTAATCTTTCTCCACACAAACCCCCTTATGCATGTTTACGAAAGCTTGAATGGCTATTGCCAGTCCATGTGCACAGCTGTGTATCTTAAATAATTCAGAAGATTCTAAGAAATAAATAATTATTACACATGCTTATATATAGACAAATGTGTAGCTTCTAGCTTCATATCTGAAAAAAATTATCTCCAATCATCATTTCACAACCAGGATACATTAATAATGTCACAGTAGTGGAGCGTCAAGATCGACAAAATATCTGCATACACGTACTGGTTTTCTCGAAAAAACCTACAAGGTAAGGATGGACAAGTAATAAATAACAATCGATGAAATAATATGTGTGCTTTTACTTGTATATATTACCATAGTAACAAATTACTATTGTAAATAGAATCAAATCCCAGGGAAAAATCATCCCAAATCCTACGACATCATTTGCATTTTTTTTTTATTTTATTGCTTTTAGCTTGTGCCATATTATTATGATAACAATCAATCGCAGGAATCCTATTATTCCCACTTCTCCTTCAGCGTAATATTAGATTAATTTAAAAACAATTTACAGGCAATCACATACCACATCACATAATATTATGGAACTTACTCATCCAAACTCTATTCGTTTTCCTCTTATCTTAAGACCAACAACCCAATCGTTTTCTCTGGCCAAATTTAATGTAGACATTGTAAGACTCAAATTGACTAGTGGTTAACCAAAAAAATTAAAAAATGGCGTAAGTTGAACTAATTTTAATTGATTAAGTGCTTCGCATCTAGTCTTAATGAATTTCAAATGTGTATACTTCCTCACTGAATGGACCGTCTCCTGTCTTTTACCAGACTCTCGGGAGATGATTGTATTTAATTTCTATTTGTTACAGAGGAGCAGGAGACAAGGGATGCGGTTGTGTCAATGTTGCAAGCAAGCCTCTGCCTCCGCCAGTAGCAGCCCCGGTATGTCGACCGAGACCACCTGGAATGGGGGCAGGTTGTGGAGGAGCATCTGCTCCCACAATCATCTCCAAGAACACTTCTTCCGTCATAAATAATTCTGCTGTGGTCGGAGTGTTTCCTGCCGGCTACGGTTTTGTTGTCCTCACCGCCATCGGCTCCGTTATGCTTGTAACTTGGAAAGCCATTAAGGTCCGAAACCCCTGACTTTTATTAATTACACACCCATGACCAATGTTTACTCACAAACCTGCACCCCATAGTCGCCAAAGTTTGGCGATGACACAAACAATTACTCCTTCATGCAGAACATATACTCTCATGGCCTTTCCTAATATATTTCTTCCCTCATGTTTTTTTTTTCAAAGGTTGGGCAAGCTCGGCAGGAACACAAGATTCCTTATCCAGCACTCTACAGCCCGGATAACATGACGTTTAACTGCATCCAAAGGTGAGTCCTGATTGTTTCCTCCTAAAATCCTGACTCCATGCTCTCCTGACAACATAAAATCCTTACATTTCCAATTAATGCCCTTCCCGTCAAATCAGCCTCCTCCGTCAGAGTCAAAAGCAACTGACCTTGCATTTAAATTACAATTACAAGTAATGACAAATATGGTGGCAGAACTGGAATTTGTTATTCTTGCAATTATTATTGTCAAAGATGCACACAGTGCTGTGATCAAGTGTCAAGAGATGGCAGCTTGGCTCTGAACCGACTGTGACATTCAGTACCAGGTAGCTACACTGAAAGTTGACAGGAATAAAAATGCAAAGAGCTACTATACTTACCTTGGTAGAGACCAAGAGCAAAGATAAAATTCAATATCTATTGTCTCCCATCAATTAGCACATTTTACATGTCCTCATAGTTATGCTCCGAGCAGCCCCAGTGTAACGAACTTATTCCAAAAGGACGAATGAAGAATAAATATTTGTAAGAACTATAAATTAGTGTCATTAATGAATTATCAAGTCATTCAAATGAAAATTAGCTGGTATGTTGTAAGCGGCTCTTTGACTTTTGTTAGTCGGAAAAGTCAGAATGTGAAGTATTGAGGAATTGGAAGAAGTTACATGAAGTTGCGCTCACTATGAAAGGACTGTTTATCTTCCTCATGTGTTCCTCAGTTCATATTCTGGGAGCAGCCAGGATCTGATTATGAAGGAATGAATAAATACCTTCCAACTTGGAACTTGTTCATGAATTCAAAGTCTGGATTCTGAGTGCTCGGATATATAAAGAGCTATGTATAAAGGAGAGTTCAGAGTATCTATAGATGTTGAAATTGTACAGAAAAATAAGTTCATTCTGCTTAAATAAACACCCATTAAAAAGTATTTATTGCAGAGTTCTAACTCATATCATCATATCGTTAAAAAACGGTCTATTAAATTTCTACATTTGCAAAAGTAAGTAGTACTGTTGTGCACACAGATCCTATATTGTTAGACGGCTGTCATTCGATCTGCACCATCAACATCAATTTATTCCCCGTAGACTATGGTGTCACAGAACTCCATAGCCGCCCTTTGTATATTTTCTAATTGAAGTGTAATTTGAGTAAGCAGGACGGTATTTAATTTAATTGCGAGTATATTTATAGCTCATTTTTCTTGTAATTATCCCATACGTAGACGTAATGTCTTCTCAAAAAATA
This sequence comes from Allacma fusca, assembly GCA_947179485.1. Lineage (NCBI taxonomy): Eukaryota > Metazoa > Arthropoda > Collembola > Symphypleona > Sminthuridae > Allacma > Allacma fusca. The sequence goes on along the minus strand of OX359248.1, from coordinate 15,603,606 downwards.
TCTCAGCATTAGTATAGTCCCCTTTATTTAATTTTTTTGCTCATTGTCAGTTTGTAAATTCCTATTGTAGATACTGTACAGTAATGTAAGATATTTTCAATAGGGATGTATGTAAGGAAAAAATCTGAGCCACACCTGACGGTTGAAATCCGTTATTCCTCATTTTAAAAACCTGCTCATTAATTCCATTGTTTTATTATTTCCCATTAAATGTTTCTCTCTTGTAATCGTGACTCTACCGTATAGGACTGGTCCATGTTTCAAGAAATGATTCACTTGTTCTCAAGCTTCTTAAATCATTTTGATGATGGGAGGAAAAAAAGAGAAGTAGCTTATATAGGATTCTATCATGTCCTTTTTTAGTGGGAATTACTCGTCCTGACCAAATAGAGGTCAGATTATTTGTTTCCATTGAAAGTGCAACCTGCAGTAAATTATTGCCTATATGTGTGAAAGGGAAAAAATGAGATCGCATTTCAGCGGAAGATTTTTATTGGTGTTTAAGTCCACGAAAGATTTTGAAGAAAATTGACTAACATGTGTTTAAAATTGGACTCAATTATAATTATCTCCTGCTGATACTGTACATTTCAACAAGAAACTCTCCACGTTCTATTTACTCCATTATTTGTTATCATTTGTTGAATGTTTAATGTCTATAAGGGACTTATCGAGTTTTTTTTAAATAGTTTGTATTGAAATTCAAAACCGTTTGCTATTGATAAAACATAACATGACAAATGTGCAAACTAATGAGGAATACATGGAAATGTGAATATGGGAACGATGACTGTACAAAAGTACCTCTGGTACAACAAACAAGTTATGGTTGCATATATGATCATTTTGTGGGAGCTCGGACAAAGCGATGACATACTTAATACTACTCTTGCAGCATTTAAGCCTAATTAAATGCGCATGATGACATGAGGACTCAGTACTACACACACATGTAATTTTCTTGGGTATTACTATAGAACGCCTTCATTGCATACACATATAATTTCACATTTGACATTTCATGGGAAAATATATGACTGAAGTGACATTTGCGACTTTTGCTAGAGAGCTCCTATAGTTTTTTTATTTTCTGCTTCCATTCGCTTATAATGCTTCATGCGATTTAATATTTTTTCCACATGCCCACACTTGATTGCAGGGTTGAGGTTGCACTTCCAAGTAATTAACAAATAAATTTATTGCTACTGCAATCTGCAACGTAAGACAGATTATCAGATTTGTGACTGCTGATGATAGTGCATTAACTCCATATAAACTCTCAAGTACCCTTGCTACTGGGAATTTTGCTCAGTCTCCTTTTTTCCCCCTAACTGACTCAAAGCAGTTAGTTATTGCTCAGCTATTTTTTGGAGTAATAATTATTATTAGTAAGTGAGAGGAGGGGTATATATGAGAGGGTGAGTGATAATGAAAAATTATTGGATTCCCTCTCTTGAAATAAAAAAAAAATGATGGATGACAAATTGAATGCGATGTTCAGAAGTCCTAATCCTCATATAAGACAGAAGGTCGACTTTGTAAAAGCCCATGATTACAGTAATTTACATTAGTTCCTAATGTCAAGTTTTTAGTCTGGTAATTACTCTCGTGAAGTAACTAAACACAGCTAGACATCAAATGGTATATGTTTTGAGTAAATTGTCTAACCAAGCATGAATCTTCACCACTCACCCTATGCAAGTATAAGAACGTGACTGGAATCCTGAGGAAGGAATGACGGATGTACTGGATTTTTCTCATTGTCACAAATGACATTCTTTATTATTCTTGCGGTCATGTCTCTATATAATATGAGCTATGGGGATGGAAGTGCATACTTTTTTTTTCTAACCGTTTGATTTTTTTTTTTCAGGGCACACCAGAACACAATGGAGAATTTGCCACAGTTTTTGTGCCTCCTCCTCATCGGAGGCATGGAGATGCCTTATTTCTGTACATTAGGTGGAATTATATGGATCATGGGGAGAATTGCTTATGCCAGAGGTTACTACACCGGTGATCCTCGTAAACGGTAATTATTTGTTTAAGTCAATTAGTTTTTACAAGCCAGACACTCCACTTTTCCCTGTGAGTATCAACTTTTATAAACAATAATGACAAGGGCAATCCGGCACCCACAGTCCGCCACTAAAGTGTTCTCTGACTCTTGACAAGTCTCAATAAACAATTTCCAGTTGGCTCAACGAGGTAAGTACACTTCAAGTGCAAGTATGCTCCTTCCTGATCACACACACACACACACACACACGATCAACTTGAGCATACCTACAAAATCTTAAGGATACATATGGAATCTTAAGGATGCATATGGAATCTTGAGCATACATATTGACAACTTAAGTGTACGGATCAGGAGACCTTCGCCATCAGGAGCAGGCTTAAGGAGATAGACATGTCTTTTATTTCAGAATAGATTGGAAAATATGCTTTCATTTTACATTTACACTTCCATATACTTTACAGATATTGTACATTTCCGTACTTAGTTATATATTTCCGTCATCTGGCTCCTGAGTATACTCACACCTACCTACCAGAAGCTATATAGCCTCTGTAAACGCTTCTTGAGAGAATGAAGGGTGATGGAATGGGAACCGTTAATTCCTTCCTTTTGGCAGGAGCTGAGCCCTATAGTAGTAATATTGTATATAGGGTATTATCCTGTGTGTATAGTGTATGGTGTGAATAGTGTCGTTGTAATAAGTGACTGTGCATGGGACTGCGGACGGCGGCGACAGGGTTGACTGTACTGTTGTCGACAACAACCATGTCATGTCAAGAAGGAGCTTTGTATTGTATTTTATTATTGTTTTAACTACCTACCGGCTAAATATGTCAAGCGATTTCCAGTTAAATGCTCCATAGTCGCCAGATTTTAATTGCCCTCATATCATACTACTTGATTTCACTTGTGATAATCTTAGTTTGCATCGCAATTCCCAATATCTACACTAATGCCAGGACTGTAACAAAACAACCCAGTCTGTCACCTCGGTCTTCACAGGGTTGCACGAAATCAATAATAAATCCAATACTGGATAGGTAATGGGTCCCTCTCTCTCTGTACATTACAGCTTTTATTACGCCTCCGAGTGGAGAAAACCTTTTTGGAGAGCATTCGCCAGAAATCTCTTTTCAGTCTGGGTAGAAATAGTCACCTGCGTGCCAAAATATTATCAGTTGGCATGAATAAACGGATGGAAGTTGTTAATAAACACATTCCCATGTACATAATAAACCGGCAGTCTCATCAAACTCCACCATCCTACAGATTGCGGAGGGAATGAGTGCATATTTACATATATGCAGATACTACACTTGAGGGGGGCTATACTTCAAACAGGGCTATACCGTGACTTATGGAACTTGAATGGAACACAAGATTTCCCTGAGTAACATTAAACAAGCGTGTACAGCTATAAAAATCTGTATAGAGTAGCGTCACACACACATATGTATAATTATACCTACACACTCACACACATGGCATAAAATGCTTGAGGATATGTTTGTTAAAGTTATCATGAGATAAGAATTAAATAATATTAAAACTCACGCTTAGGAAATATCAAAGTTTACCGTACACTATACCTGACAAGAATCAAGTAAGGAAAAGCAATGAACCCATGATAACGATGACTATCGAAGTTGTAAAAGTAGCAGTATGCTTTTGTATACACTACGATCTCCACTCTTTTGAAAAGCATCTGTGTATTTAAGAAGGTAGTAATAAACAAGTCCAAGTATGTGTTAAACTCTCTTTTCCTTTTCTGCATACATCTACCCTCATACTTATTACCCTTACAAGACATAAAAGTTCGGTTGAAATTGAAACGTAAGTTTATGTGTAATGCTTATTCTTTTTCTCATAGAGACCAATTTATACTTGTACTTTTGAGGGCTTCAAGTGACCCTTATCATGTTTATAAATTCTCCCCCCCCCCCTCTCTCTCTCTCAGAAAAAAAAACGACGAGAGCTGTAACAATTTAGACTAATACCCTGCAAATGAAGAGATAGAGGATTGAATGCCAGGAAGAGAGAGAGAGAGAGAGAGAGAGAAAGAGAGAGAGAGATGCGGAGACCTCATAGTGTACATGGCCGAGGTGTTGGGTGCACTTAGTCAAAACAAGTGATTACTAGATTTTTGTACTACTTTTTCGGGTACTTTACCATATTATCGTGCAGTTCACTCGGAGATGCACACAGGGATGTGAACATATGTACTGGGAGTCAGAACTCGAGATTTGAGAGAGCCTGGTCATAATACAGGCGTGTAGTGACTTACTATGCACGGCCTATGACTTGGGATAGGAAACTCAAGCACGGGGTAGATATGTGTTGAGCTGGGATGAAAAGAAAACTTACCGTTCAATTACCATTATTTTAGCTTTTATTCCTTTTTAAATGGAACAGTAATGTCTTTAGACTTTAAAACTTGTCTACCTTTATGGTTTTGATGCATTGTTATGGGGTTTAAGCTGGCTTTTGTTCAATGAACGTGTTGATTCTTGCAGGGTGGACGGTATCCTGTAGCCGGGGGGTTCTCCACCGACTTTATTATTAAGAAGGATGGTGTATTGTTATTATTATAAAGCATGTAGGGAGACTCCTGAGGATAATAGTAGTAGTTGTGTATATGCCGTCTGTCTACAGTATATGCACGTAGGACTCTGGTGGTGGGGGTTGTTTGGGCGTCGTGATTTACTGGAATTTATTGTTATTATTATTGCTTACTTTGCTCTCTTAAAATATAATGAATATTTTTGTCGAGGTCCTGTCTTTATTGTTTTACACCCCGCTCTCTCTCCTCCCTATACTCCCATGGGCCATCATGGGTGACAATGACAGCCGACTGTTATCAACGGATTTCCACTCGTGAATCCCGAGCGGACGGTTATCCTATCGGACTGTCCCTCCGAAATGATATGCTAAAAGAGGATGCTAAAAGGAATGTTTTAATATTTACCATATTTAAAAATAGCCCGAGCATTGTTATTACTACTCCCCTTGTCTTGTAACTTTTACGTGATTACATGTACCTGACAAATGTATACCGGGGGGAGTGCTACTCCACAACATTACATTTTCATAAAGAACATTCCGTTTACCTAAGATGCATATCCCTGGATTTCTTTTATCTTCGTGTATGCATTATTTTGTATATGACACACACACACACAGACACACACACCGTGGGCATATCCACAAGGTCCTCTGGATGCCGGATCGGGAGTATGTACAATGAAGGGAAAGGACAGGTGAGTTCTGGTTAGACAGTTTTATAACAGGAGAAAAAATTGAAGGGTACTATACAATTTAGGAAATTCCTGCTCTCTCTCTCTCTCTCCTGAGAAATTCCAAGTATAGCCCTCCCACAGTTACTGCTCTCCATTCATATATTTAAGCAACGTTCCCTTCCTTAGGGTACCTTTAGCTACGGTTAATAGATATATTAAACGTTAGGACTAGTTCTTTAAGATTTTTTCGTTGGTGGTGTTGTTTGGTGGAACATATATGTATAGAGAGAGTTTGAAGGGCTCCCTATCTCTCACTCTGTCGGATCTGATGCGTTTGATGCCTGTATTTCTCTCTGCTCCTACTTATTGTGTCCCTTTTATTTTTCCATGTCAATTGTTTCTCCGCTGTGAGTCTTCTGACTGCTCCTTCGTTATACTTTCGTAGTCTTTTAGCTCCCTGTCAAATAACAATTTTTCAGGCTTTATACACAAATTTTTCAAGGTATTACCTACTTTGAGTTGTTTTCACATTTTATATGATTACGGTCGGTGTTATAGGAGAGTCTGTCCGTGTGCGGGGTATTAGGGGGATATATATGGGGATAATAAAGGTAAAATGTTAAGCATGGATTGTAAAGCTACCTATGTACCTATTTGATGAGTGTGTACAGGGAATGTGTTCAGTGTCTGAGGGAGCATAAGAGGCTCTGTACGGACAGTGTCTACTAATATAGTGTAAAGGTGGAAAAAGAAGTTGTTGGTTGTTATGTTGTCAAGTGTGGATGGGCAATGAATGAATCTATGTTGTTATACTCTCTGCAGATCTCGTGGTGCTTTTGGAATCTTGGGAATGTTGATGCTTCTGGCTGCTACAACCAAATTTGCTTTCCGACACCTTCGTGGTTGAAGACTTTCTTTACTATAGGGAAGAATAATAGGACGGACGCGGTGATAAGAAAAGGACCCAAAACTTACTTTTAATAAAAGACATTCTCATTCGATGGTATTCATGCGCATCTGTATGTACAATAAGCGGGCTGGGCCAAGGATGCTGTGAGGATCACCCCAGCAGGAACTTGTCCTACGTATTTATTAGGTCTTGTAAATGTGCGGAAAATTAAATTTGATGTAATTTATCATTGTAGATACAGTATTTAGAGGGATTAAAGTCTGAAATGTTCACTTACTGGGCTTAGTAATAAGTTTCCTGTCAGCGACTCAATTACATGGTAGGGTATATTTGTCACTTTTGAGATGAGGAATGCCTTGGGGGGAGGATTAAAAATTTTTTTCCTGTACGGTAATGTGTAAAAAGCGTAGCGCTCTAATGAATATTAGATAAATGATATTTTAATCGCTTGTTTGAATCTCTCTCTCTCTCTCTCTCTCTCTCGCTCTCTGTCTGCCCCTCTCTGTCTTGGTCTCTCATCTCCGAGGAATATTCCGGATGTAGGCTAGGTTACTGGGACACAGATTGATGCCCAATTTATTTGTACTTACAATTGCAAGCACGTTGCTCGTAGGCCCTTGTAGAGTGAAAGAGTCTTCCAATGCGTAACTGTAAAATAGAAATCTCTTTATTATTGCTATTATTGTTGTTCCATAGTTTTTTTCTTGTACCTTAAGTACAGTCCTTCTCTCTTGATTCGTTCTTTTCTTTGGGCTGTTGCTAAAAATAAACAACCGTATTCGGTTGGTGGTAAGGAGGAGGATTTTTGCATTGAACTTGGGATATATGCTGACGCTTATACAACAATTGAAAATTGTACAATGTCATGGTGTATTGTTGGGAGAAGATTCGCTTGCCGAGAATCCGCACCTTACTCTATTTTTATAGGGTATAGCCTTAATTCCCCTGTGTAAGGTTTAATTCGCTAAGGTTTGTTTATAGTAAGGAGGAAGCGTAGCCCTCTATAGTTTATGCCTTTGACGTTGACATGTGTGTGGTTGCCTCGTTTATTTTTCTCTCCGTGCCCCTATCCTATCTGATTGTAAACTTTTTTTTTAAGCCATCTCTTCGGGTTCATCTGAGAGAATATAAATAGAACAGGAATTGTTGGTCATATTGGTTATTGTTATTTGTGACTTGTATCAGCAAGCTTGAATTTTTTTTTCTGTCAACACGGAAATTTGCAAAATTTGCAAATTAATTCCACAACTTCTGGAATCAACTCAAGTGGGGTGATATTTTCCAAAGCCATCATGAAGCTCTTGTACTGCTACTGCCTTACTTTCTTTCTTATCGGAATTGCTCAGTGTCTGCCCAGCGAGAAAGGTGAGTTTGTTTTAATTATCTGGTTTTTATCATTCCCAAGGGAAAAATTCATAATCAATCTATCAACATTGATTACACGATTGGGAAATTTCCCTGATAATTTTTTTTTTCTCTGTAACCGTGTCGGTATCTTTTTTGTGGAGTTTATTTTTTTTGTACGTTTTTATTTTGAAGATTTTTTCCCAGGAAAATGGGTGGTTTGTTATTTCACTTGTAAAGCTCATGTTCTTATAGTTAAGTAAGCTTGTCAGAGATAGGATTTTGCTTATTTACCCAATTTTTCGCACGTAATATTCCATTCTCATATTGCACATGCTCATGTTCCAATTCATTTCTTCCCTTTACAGTTCTGGACCTGACCTCAGCTCCGAAGCTCTCTAAATCAGATGCAGCCCCACGATCTGTAAACTTGAGTTTTTTCGTCCCAGCTATGAGTTTATTTGCACTGATGTCCCAGTACTTCCCACAAATGTTCCCTGGTCTGACCACCACCACAACCTCCAGGAGACATCAAAGGAGTCTCCGCTCCATCCCGGGTGATCAGAACTGGGTGGAGAATTTTATTAGCAATGGACTAGTGTACTGAGTTCCTGTTACCCCAAATAGAGACACTATACTTGACGTAAAATATAATTCCTGGAAATTCCCATACGAACCGATCTGATGAATTCAAACATATGGAACATCCCTTTTGGTTGTTTAATTTTTTCCTCCTCACAATCTTCTCCTCCTACATGTACCTCTGCCAGAGATTCCTATAAATAAACTTCCCCTCCGTTGTTGATTTTTTGATAGTACCTGTGAGAAGAAGCACTCCCATGACTCGTTCCAGAAACAATACTCTCTATGACTTAAACATAATTTCTGTGACATTAATTTATTCCTTTGATTTTTGTTGTTGTTGCTGACAGCCTACATATCTTATTTTGTTGGCCTTTTTGTTACATAGTTTGTTTGTTTTTTTTTTAAATCTCGGCCTGATCATATTATAACAATCCAAATTGTTATTTTTATAATGAAACAATAAAAAAATAGTTTTTTGTGTGGTCTTCCCTGCTGGAGAAAAAAGTTGCAGTGGTTTGTGTCCGTATGGTTTTTTTCTCCTGAAGCCGCGATATAGCTAGGGTATGATTATCAGAAGGATTTATGTGTTTGCTCGTTCGTTCCTTCCTCTCTCTCCGTCATCTCTCACAGTTGTGGTTGTTTTAGTAGTAGTACTCTCTCCCATCCTACATATGTACTACACACACCGTCCTATAATATATTATTATATTGTTTAGAGAAAACAGTTGTTACTACTCCGACGCTCCCCCATATGTATGGTTATTAGTTTCTTTATTTATACATCCACGCCAACGTAAGAGGAAGGTGTACCCCCCAAATAAAGCCCAAGGATCATGCTAAGAAACGTTCTCTGATTTCGCCATAGACCGACACACCGACACACACACACACACACACACACACACACACGCATCCTCACAGGAATTTAAGTCCCATTGAAGTCTACAAACGTTTCCATGGCCATTCCTATTTTATTTAGTTACTTATTACTTTCTGTCAGGCTGTTGTCTGCATTGTAGTAAGTATCCCTGCATTACATCCCTCCTAGCATATGCATCACCACTGGGATCCTCCTCGCAAGAGAGCCACAGATTGTACAACAAGAGAGAGAGAGGACTCCAGAGGTACATTACTTCATAATATGCGGGCACTTTCATCCAAACTGCATGCACTCCTGTGGAATTTAAATATCTTTGTTGTGAACAGAAGACTTGACTGAGAGCGGACGACTCTCAAGGGAAGTACAGCCCCGTACATATCCAGGCTCATAATTGACTGTAGTAGTAGTCGTTGGTGGAGAAATGAGAGAGAATCGTTTGGGAAAAAGACAAGTTGCAACCAGAAATCCCTGTCCAGTGTATGATTGCATATTTCGGTTTTATGGACAAAATATACGTTTTTATAACTACAGGTGAGATATACATGAACATTTTCATACTCTGGAATGTAAAGTAACAATCATGGAAGAGTCCAAAGAACGAGTTCATGAACGGACTCCTCAATGGTTACATATATATTTATAGTATACCTGTGAAAACATTTGTATATACAGGTAAAAACTATAGGCAACGAACCTCAGCCTTTCCACTGAGAATCCAATGGAGAGACGCTCCGAGATGGAGAGAGAGAGAGAGAGAGAGAGAGAGAGAGAGAGAGAGAGGAAAGGCTCTCCGGCTTCATATGATTGTTGTTGTGTGTGTGGGAAATATTTTTTTCTCCTCCATGAAGGGACTTTTGTACATACCTGTGTACCCTCTGGAATGTGGACAAAAAATAAATACTTTCTATAACTACACATATACTCCCCAATGGACCTCCAGTGTTGAAACTATTTATTATTTTTCCTCTCTTTTCACTCTATTTTCCAATTTTTATTTTAATTACTCATGTCCATTACTCCCATTGTGCTCTCATAAGGTTTCTCTTCCAGCTCTTTAACTCTTCCCTGACAAGCCATTCCATACATAATTACATGGACTGGAAGGATCTATGTAGCCGTCCATGTCCACAAGTTACATTTCTAAGGATACCACCCCCTTGAGCCCAGGCTCGTACTTCCCCATATTAAGCCATAGTAGTAGTCTTCAACCCTGAACTTGACTCATTGCAATTCCATTGCAAAAATCCCCATTCCAAAGAGTTGAGAGTCTCAGAGAAGAAAACTTGTATATAATCTCCACGACAAATTTTTTTTTTTGCTACAAGAATAATTAATTCTCAATTCACCAGAGGATTCGTTGAGAGGAGAGTAATTTATGTATGCAAAGTTGTAAATCCTTCAGATCAGAGACAGTAGGACCTATGACCCATCAATGGGGGAATGAGCCTTAGGAATATTCATTGGATGCATATTTCCTATGCATTGCGAATCGGTGACGTCGACATGAGTCAAACTTGTACTGTCGCTCCACGTTCCTCGCCCTCCTCCTAGTCTGAATCCACGTAACTAAAATGGAATTTTTTTTTTGGCACGAGTTCATTTTTTATTTGTGCACAAAATATTTTTTTGCAGTTCTCTCTCTCTCTCTCTCTCTATCCCCCGTACAGTGGATCTTCTCTGTGTGAGGAGGAAGAATAGGCAGAATTTTTTTTTCTTGTGAGGATCCTGCCTCTGTGTCTGTTTGTCTCTCTGTGACTATCTATGAGCACAAGGAGATGGGATGTCTGTAACGTGTGTCTCTGCGGCTGGCTGGCTGTTGATACTGATGCTGAGAGAACCACTCTTTGAAGAATGCCTACTGTACCAGAGAATTGGTGTAAAGTTGGAGCTAATGTGTATGTATAGGAAGGGTGAGAGATGTGAACTTGTTGTGTACGGTTGGCTTATGACAGAGTTGCTCTCTCAATCTATATAGATATAGTAGACACCGAGGGATAGGAAGAAAAGAGGAGGATAGAAACAGTCGAGAGATATATGTAACAACCTGCAAAAGCCCAAGTTGTTAATGATATGATGATCATGTGTGGATATCCATATCCATTTATTATCAAATAGTTTTAAAAAAGGGGGACAAAAATCTCTGAATACCAAGAGTGGTGGAATGTTTCATAGTGGAAGTCAAACATGCTCTGTGATGTCTATAGCTGCTACGCTTTTTCCAAGTCTCGAGTGGGTGGTTTTAAAGTGAAGCTCTTGTACATATAACTGAGTCTAAGTGAGCATGCATAAGTGTGTGTGTGTGTGTGTGTGTGTGTATATAATATGCACACCTTTTGCAGTCAGAGTTGTTGTTGAGGGAATGATCTCTGTGGCTGGTCTGTCCCTATAGATCCTTTAAAAACTTGAATACTTGTCGAGGATTATGTAGCTCTCGATATTATGTAGCTCAGCATATTTAATATCAACATATATACATACATTATAGTCCAGGCATTAATACACAGTGTGGTTTGGGGCTGAGGATTCATTTGCTCAGTGGTTATTGGTTACTTACTTAAAAGTTGCTGTTACTTATTAGTCCCTATATAAAGTAGATATACATCCACACACACACTGGAGTTTTGTTTACTAATTGTTTCAGGATTTGTGACTGGACAGTCAATCAAACCGCACAGGTCTAAAGGGGATAGATGAAAGAGAGAGAGAGAGAGAGAGAGAGAGAGAGAGAGAGAGGGAGAGAGAGACAGAGAGAGGATTGAGTTTAAAAATGTCCATAATAAATGCACTTGTTTCAGTTTTTGACAGGAGGAGAGTTTCAGGGAAAAAATCTAGACAAATAGACTTGTGAATGTAATATTTTATTTTTCTTTCTGCCTACCTTTATAATATCTATATTTTGTGTCTTCCGAGTGTATGTGTCTGTGTGTCTGTGTGATTTGTCTCTACAGTACTTATATGAGGAGGGGATACCTGTGGAAGGATTTGTCGTGGAGCTTGTAGTTTGATACTTATTTTTGTGTTATGCTTATAAAATTCCGACGTGCATACTCCTCTGTGTAAGTAGTCATAGGGAGAGAGATGTGTCGGTGTGACGACTGAGTTTGAGACTAACCTTTGTGCATACATTTGGAGTATGATGGCAATGCCAGTGTAAAAGGTTACTTGACTATTGAGAGAGAGAGAGACGGAGAGAGAGAGAGAGCTTGGTGTTGGTGTACCTAAACGTGTAGTAAGTATTACAAGTTCCCTAGTCCTACCAACTTCACTTTGAATGTATATCTGTACACACGGACCATACGATTTCTGAGTGACTACTACTACAACTTTGAAAGCTACTTGTACAAGTCATAGCTTTTTCCTAGCTATATTGTTACATATGCGGGAAAAACTCGTAGCAGTCTGTGTGTGTGTTAAAAAGACTGGCTCACATAGAGAAGGATACATATTCCCTCGATACTGAGCATAAGCTGCTGGAATTTTTTTCTCCTCTTGCTCTCTCACTCAGTCAGTCTCTCGTGGTATGAACTGTTGTGCTCGAACACCACAGGTTAACTTGCATTGTACAGTTTTTTTTTTCTCAATCGTTCCAGATTTCCAGCCACGGCAGAAGACTCACAGTAGTGGAGGCAAAAGGGGTATAGTGAAGTGACGGTGTTGGAGAGTCAGTGAGAGACTACCATCTGAGCAGTCGACTCCGAGTAAATCATGAAGTTTATCAGACTGAATATAGATTACTGTTCGTATTTAATTATTACTACCTGTGTACTACATTTTGTGGATGGGGGGATCAGTCAGTGTGGACAGGATGTTGTAAATATTGAGAAATTCACTGAATTAAAAATTTCAACGGGTGAGTCCGACTATTATCTATTTTTTTTTTACAAATATTTTATGTCAACTTTGTCTGTACTAGGAGTGTTCCACATTCTCCAAGTTTTGGGAGATTTCACAGGTCTTCTTAACATGTGTTCAAATTAGGAATTAGCTCAAGCATGACGGGAAATAGCGCGTGGATACTTTCCTATATTACATGTAACATTCAGCATTTTTTCCCCTTAATTTTTTGGGAACACTCTGGCATCTTCCACGGGGATTAGTGAGACTTTTTCCAACTTTCCACAGACACTTTATTGTATGTGTGAATCCTTTTGATTCCTCAACCGGATTTTTCACTTTTTTTTGTCTCACGTATATAGGAATTTTCATTGTTGGGAAGGAATTTTACTCTCTCACAACATTCCTTAACCCATTTGGTGTACATTGAGTCTTGGCCAATATATTTTGTATTTGTAACAATAGAAGTATTACTTTTAAATGGTACAGAGAACAATTACTATTTTTGAACAATCTGGCATTTCTAATATGTTTGATTTTATCCTTTCAATATAGTTATGTTATTAGTAGTGTGTGCTCATTAGTAGTTATGTATTTTTTGGAGGGGAAATTTATCTGAAGGTTTTTTTTTAAAGGCTGAAGGCTGAGGCTATATTATATTGTACTATACTGCTACTGTATTTGAATTGCATGTGACAGTCTCATGCTGGAGCAATTTATGTATATATTGTAACGGATGTGTTAATTTTAACGGTAGTATCAAATTAGTTTGACACTTTTTAATTCCTTTGCACTCACAAAAGCTTATGGCTGAAAATTAAGCTCATAGTTAAAACTGTTGGGTTGCTTTTGAGCCTTTCACATCCAAGCACTCCCATTGTATATTATAACTTGAGGAATTAACTTGAGACTATTAAATAGAAGGGGGATGAATTAAAAAAAGGGTAGATATTTTGTAAACTCAGCTTAAGAACAATGATGAGTGACAAGTCTCGTATATGAGGATAAAGGTCCAAAGGTAGTGGAATTATGCAGGGCATGTTGCATCTATTGAAGGGATATTTACCTGTGTGTGCGAGTCATTATGCATAGGAGACCGATACTATTGCTACTGCAATAATAATTATTGCATTGAGAGTAAGTTAAGAAAAAAAAGTAGTCGGAGTCGCAACCTTTGAGGAAGACGCAAGAGGAAATTTTAATTTGTGATTATATAGAGCAATTGCACTGAGAGACTGTTAAATATTAATGTAGCCTTCGGTCTGGGCGGGGGAATGGTTTGAAGGAATGTTTATTTTTACTGCAAGTTATAAACGATTACAGTTATTCTGTTCTACATGATCCATTGACATGTGAGGATAAACTTCATATATGACATGGAAGTAAATTGTCTATAAATTTTTAGATGGATTCTGCTCTGCAAACGGTGGTCTTAGTTGTTGCCAAAGTTGGAATGGTCTGGTTCAGCCAGGCTTAGAATTATTATTTGGGAAGACGACCTACATCAAGTATAATCAGTTGAATGATTTAATACCGAACATAAAGAAGTCAATCGGAGGTAATTTCAACAATTTCCCATCAAATTGATAAAAGTTACTTGAATGTGTTTTGAAAACTTTCTAGAACCTATGTGTACATAATTGTTCCTTTTTTTTATAATTTTGTTGTTTGAAAAGATTTTTTTTTTATTCTTGAACCATCTTTTTGTCTGTTGTGTATGTTTAGGTAAAACCTTTTGCCTTTCCCATGGTTTTAATCTATCCTGTAGCTGTAGATACATGTGCATTATTTGCCTTCTCCAGCCTGCTCCTTAACGTCTGTTTGTGTGCACACACACTCTCTCTCTCTCTCTCTCTCACTGTGATGAGTATGTACTTACCTTTGACTTGGGGAAGGAAAGCACACCGTCTTTTTGTTGGTGCTTCCTCATGGATTTTTACTTAAGGGATACGATACAAGAGCAAGGACTTGCCTTTGGTTTCCGAAGGCAAAGCCCTGTCTGTCGGCATGGTTTGACTTCATGCTGATTCTCTTTGGAAGTGCTTCATAATTTTACAGGATTTGATATGCACGCTGGGATTGTTCTACTGAGTGAGAAGTTTTCAAGGAATTTTGATGGACCTCTTTCTTTTTTTCCCTGCCTAGCTATTGTTCACGGAGTTAATGATCGGAGGAAAAGGCAATGTCAATTTTCAGAGTAAAAATCCGGCTAAATTTAGAGTATATAGGGAACAGTTTTTTTTAACACTTATAATTCTATTTATTGTGTACGTGTGTGAGTACATGTAGATATATACTTGTGTTATGTATCCTCATGGCCCTCTCGAGACACCGGCACAATGTAAGGATGGGAAGGCAGGACTTAACTCCGAGCACGCTTGATTGAGCGGATAATATTTTTAGGTTGATTGGTTATAGGCTATTCATAGGAGGGGTTTTTTTTATTCAGGAAGGATTTACTATTTTTTGGAAGAACGTGAGAATTTATTATGGTGGGTTTGATGAGAGGCTGGAGGATTATAGGCTCGGGGGGATTATCTATTTATTTGCGGTACATAATAGAGACATATGTAAATGTTGAGGTTTTATCTTGGGTGTATCTATTTGTACACGTACATGCGGATGATACAGGAGTACAATTTCGATACATGCGTGCTCAAGGGCTGGGTTTGTCAAATGGTACTGGCAGAGGTCCTAGTTTTTTTCTGAGGAATGTGTCTTTATTATTACCATTAGAATTTATCGGGAGTGACTTGGAATGGTTTTGAGGAATCTGTCTGTCTCTGATATTGGTTCCAATTGGGATTTCAATTTTCAGCCACACGTATCCATATGATCATAAATTTCTGAGGGACACGACTTTTGTCACTTGGCCAATAATATTGTCCTAGGATTCGACCTTGTCTTGGTTTATTAAGTTGAACGGGATGGAACAGGAGGGAGAGAGAGAGAGAGAGAGAGAGAGAGAGAGAGAGAGAGAGAGAGAGAGAGAGAGAGAGAGTTGTTGAAACACATTGCCTTCCTAAAAGCTTTTCCATGTCTCCCTGCATAATAAACCTGTATTAGCTCTGTGATCAACCTTATTTATTCCTTCTTGCAATTTTTAAAATGTGTCCTTTTCTCTTTTACTCACAGGAACAGTAATTGCCAATTTTTCCTCAATTCTCTGTTCAAATATTTTGACAAATAAATCTCAACCATGTGGTTCATTCTGTTCCCCTAGATCTCGAATGTCACAGAAATAGCAACTCAGCCGCGGACATCCTCACGTCTATGGATATTCTGAATGATATCAACTGGATAGCGTTACTAAATAATTCCTTCCATGGGAATCAATGTGGACATGAGCTCACTAAGTTACTCTACTGCTCATCTAATTACTGCCTGTATAATCAAGTAAGGCATGTTCCTCTGTCTGTATTAATGACACTTTCCTGTCATCAACCTGGTTTTTCTTGGGTTGTAGCTATATAGCTATGGAAATGTAAAACATCCTCCTACAATTAATATCATCCTCTGGATGTTGGAAGGGAACCCAGTTTCAAATCCGGGCCATTCACAGCCTTAATGTCATTTATCTTTTTTTTTTCCCTTTCAGACGGTGCAGTCAAGCCAAAACTGTCGAGGACATGGACATTGCACAACAATCCTGAAAAATTGTCTGACAGATCCCTTTGATAGTTTAAATCGTAACTGGAAACAAGCTGTTGGGAGCTTAACTACGTCCTTAAGGATACTAGCGAAAGTGAGTTAAGACAAGCCTCATGGGTCTCGACAGAGCCAAATGTCTCTTCGAGAAAAATACATTCCGAATATTTTAATTCTTATCAGCTCATTGTGTATTATAAAATACAGTAGATGTGTAAATACTTGTTAGTTGCTAGATACAAAAAGAAAATTAGCACGTATGTAATTATTATGTTGGTGCAGTATTGTTAATTATTCATTTTTTTTAATTCCTCCTCCTCTATATAGACGCAGTGTGCAAATGATAAACTAGCTCTAGAAACTCTGTGGACGCAGTTGCATGAGTGGAGAGATCCCCTCTCATGGATTGCTGATTCCTGTGCCAATTATGGATTTTCAACGTGTTATGCACAGTCTAATCTTCTTTTCACTAAGGTAACACTTGTTATTACACACTAAGCGCTAAGTATTCTCCTACACTCGGAGGTGTTTATTTATTACTTGATTTTTCAACTCGTCTGTAAACACAGTCTCTCTCTCTCTCTCTCTCTCTCTCTCTCTCTCTATGAACGGAGGGTGTGGCGTTGTCTTTGTCCAAGTAGGATTTTATTCCTTAAAAACTTGATAAAATGGAGAGGAGTGGGAGGAAGATTTGTTTCTATATGAGAATGTTTTTCTAACTTGAGGTTTCTGGCAAATGTGTATGGTCTATTTGGATTTGAAACCAAAAATAGGCTGGATGATAGTTTGCAAGTGTGCTAATTTATTCAATCTTTTGAATTCTAAGTAATGACAACACTCACTTTTGTCAGTTATGTTCTTGCTTACCTCAAACCTTTGAACTCTTAGAAGGTTATATTTAGTATCGATGTCAAAACTACACATATATCTACAAATGGTTAAATTAATTCTGTAAAGGTAATGGCCAGGATATGTGTTTTACCCTTTCATGTAATTTCCTCCACCCGAGATATGCATGTACTGTACAAGGGATTTAATGAGTTCAGAAGTATTAGTTTATTAATGTGGAACAAGAATAAATTCTAAAACGTGCTCACTCCAGCTACAGTAATTATTGGGACGTTAGACTCTGGACTTGTACCTGTTAGAATCCCCCACTTGATGTCTACTTATGGGATATAATATCCTTTATAGTGAGATTTTTAGTACCGTGTAACTTCTTCCCATCTCCTGATCTCCTGGAAACAGTAATACGACTGAGTAAACTGAGTAGGGAACATTATCTGTGAAATGAGTATACGATGAAAGCCAGATTATTAAACTGGAGTTGTTAGGAGAGGGAGCTCGTTTTTCTCTCGTTTTATCGGCCCATCAATTGAGGAATAATCCGGCCTTTGTGTGTGCTCCTCTGTACACTCTAGAGAGTGTGAGCTGAGGCAGAGAAAATACTTTGGGGTAAACAAGCTCCTGTACATTGCCTCCGAACAAAAGACATATTGAGTTACTCCCGTCACTTGTGGCTATTAAATGAGCCTATTATTACATTACCATGGAGTCGTTAAAGGAGATTGTAACCACTGATCCTCTATTCTCATGTTACAGGGTCAAGAAGTGGTCAAGTCATTAGCGAATCACGATGTCAAGCTTCAGTCCATCAGTTCGGTGAGTTTTTTTTATTACATTACCCATTTGTTAATTTTTTTTCGGACTGAGGAACGTCCCTTAAATACATTGGATAATTAATTAGTAAAATATTTAGCCTTAAATTAATGTACTCAGTTCAATTGTCTGACAGTCATATTTTAAAAATGATACCGTTAATTAATATGTAAATAATTTTGTTTTATCCCTTGTCTTTCCTAATTATTACAGTCCTTGCAAAAATACTGGTTAACACAAGACCTGTCACCCATGCAAGATCAAGATGACTTAATAGCCTCCTCATCCTCAGGTTCAGGCTGGAACATCAATGAGCAGTTCACGGATGATGAGGACCTTTTAGGGGAGCACATGTACGGATCAGGGTCGGGACATTTCCTCGATAATGTAGAGCCCACTTTTGGCAGCGATGACTCACTTACTATTTCGAGTACAAGTAGTCCTCCCCCCAGCAGTCCTAACAGTACTAAGCCCAGCAATACTAAATCAAGCAATAATGTCAGCGCCGGGAGCAGTAGTAGAAGCCTACAGTTCGTTAATCTGTATTCATTTATATTACTCAACGTGCTATTATTACATTATTTTATTAATCCTGACTATTTAAAATTGTAAAACTAATAAATTTTTGTGTATAACAAATGTTTTTTTTTGTTGTGTTGTGTTTTCGTAATCTGTGATATTAAAAAATTGTTTGTTTTTTTAAAAGTTTTTGCAAACAAAAATTGAGAAAAAAAACTTGATTGCGTGCCTTATATAAATATATACATTATAATAATTATTAGATGCATAAATATATATCTATATATATATATAATTACTATATATTGTTATTATATCATTGTAATAAAAAAATAATACAAGAAAAGATACAAAACTTTGTAATAATGACGCTTATATATTAAAAACATTTTAGTTTACAAACTTTGATGTGAATATAATATTAATACTAGACACACAACTACTACTACTATGATGTACTCTTAGATAAATTATATTTTAACTTTAGATTCTTATGACAAAACAATATTATTATTAAAAAAAAAGCAGTAATCCTAACATTTTTGTCTCTTCCTCTTCTTTCAATATATATTATTGTCTCAGAACTTTCATGAGAGGATTTTTCATGACTTTAGTAGAGTAGTTGTAGTAGTAATAATAATAATAATTATTATTATTGTGAAAAGGAATAAAACTGAATGACCGACACGCCTTCAAATGAGAAGCCGTCGTCGTTCAATTGCCAGTATACTTTCAAAATATTTATTTTTGTGTCCTTTTGTGAATAATCATTAGTGTTTCTCATATCTCCCTGATTTTCTCTGAGTCGGCATCATTATAATGACACCACTTTTATCAAGGGCACTCTGAGCTTTTTATGTAATGTAATCTGAGAATGAATAAACTTTTATCATTTGAATACAATGATGACGGGCAGTATTGCCTCTTAAATCCTGATGATGATCATCCCAGAGTCTGCAGATTTCCCAGAACACTCTGTGATTTGCATATCCTTATTATAATTACATACTATAGGCTACTTTCAATTTATCACTTGATTTAGCATTGAAGTCCAAATCTCGTGTCACCTGCAGCTACTCCTCAGGTATGTTACACCTTCCCTCTATATATATAACACATATCCAATCATCCCTGCACTTTCCGTCACGCAACTGATTAGAAATTTCCATTGTATTGCAAATTTGCTAACATCCTTAAAACTCTACGCTCTAAGCCCATGCTTATGACATGACATGCCGTTTCGTGCTTACGTCAGACTGCAATTCGGTCAAAGGGGCAACCTTCTATCCTGACGGAAGAAACCCGAAAAAAATTATTAGCTCAATGCTGACATGACATGACTGATCACATTATAACATGTCATCCAAGTCTCATGCAATCTGTGAAGCAAGTATATAGTAGTACCTGAAATGAAACGAGACCATTAAAAATGAGAATGTCAAATAACTAAAATCCATACTCCAGATATATTTTCCAGATCTACATACTAAACGACTGAACCTCAACTGTGCAAGCTTAACCAATGTCTTGTCCCCCACAAAAAAGGGAATGCTTGTCATTGATCAATTACAATTTAAATGCAGGGATTGGTATGAAAAAAAAAGGAAGTATTAAAGGGAAAATATTTTTTATAAAAATTGATTGTAAATAATACAAGCCCTCAAAGTTGTAGCAAGTACGTAGATCCTAATCGTTGGGAGAGATTCGTATGGAGTAACGCCATTTCCAGGTTTTGCCAAAACTTGTACGTGACTCTGTTCGACGAAGGTCAAGTCCAACGCTTTTATTAATGAGAGCAGGAACACTGATGCAAGTTGCAACTAATTTGTGCTTCCACTTAGGCATGAAGTTATTATATACATGGGTTACTTTTGACAGTCGTGCATGTAGGTATATGTACTTGGACAACAATGATTATCATTATGGGAGTCATAAGTAGTGGTTGGTGAGGACGGGGAGTCAAATTGCAACCTGCTAAAATTGACTGCAGACATGTTAATTAGGTTAGATGAAAGGTCGAAGGCATTAAAGACAAACTTCCGGTGATGGTGCAAGTTTCCTTTGTATATGTTTCTCCACTCGCCTCTGGCATGTTTATAATAATTCAGCCAGGGAGTCTAGAATTAAATGCAAATTTTGGTCATAACTTACTCCTAAGAATTTACAGAGTCTTGCAAATTGTAGGGCATATCCTCCCGTCGACATTAATGCAAGGGTTCATGGCAGTATGTTCATGTGGATGGTGGTAGAGAGATGGCCGGGCTATTTCTGAAAAGGTAACAAACTTGTGGTCCGTGTAAGATTTTTGAAGGCTGTTTATACTTCCATTAACCCCTCCATGAAGAGACTCACTCCACAGATCCCCACTTCACCTCTGCTGTCCTGAACTTTCTCTGAATTTTATTTGCGGAGGAATATTAACCAGCCCTGCTTTTATGTGGTTGGATGAGATGATAGATATCTACAGTAATTATGCATAAGACGTTCAAAAATATACGGGACGGAAAGGAATTTAAAAATACATTTCTCTATGGTTGAGGTCCAGATACTAGATTCTCCCAGGACGTCTGGTATTGGTTGGTGGTGGTGCCAAAGGTGGGGTGTACTATAGCTTCGTACTGAAAAATGATCCTTTTAGCATGCTACATATGTTTTAATCTCTTTTTGCGGAAATCCCGACAGGAGTTGATGTGCAGTTTTGGAAGTCAATAGGGATGAGGAATGCAGTCTGAGGATTACATTCTGTCCTGAGGAAAGCTACTATAAGGTTGCGAACTTGACGAGCCTTTTGCAAATAATGCACATTTCCATTAAATATATATATATATATACACATATGTATCTATATATACACACACACATACACAGTAAATAGATACGAACATCTGGAATCTGCACCTGGCGTTACCCTCCAAGCTTGACATAGACATGGAGCAATAAAAAAAATATGTGTATTTCCATCTTTGAATTTATATCTATTCCTTTCCCTGTGTGTATCACATCCGAGCCGCTACTACCGTCATTACAATTACTAATGTTGAGACTCTCCATTGCATCTTGTTAATCCTGAGGAACGATCTGAGAGAGAAACGGTTCCAAAAGGAATCCAAAGATATGATCTCTCCTCAGGCAATAAAAGCATTTCTGTATACATTCACTCCTGTCTCTAAAAAAAAATTTTTATAGCCCTCATGCAATGCTATGTCTCACTGTAAAAATCCTTGCACCCTGTATATGTAGTAGGCACTTTTTATTATTATGCAATCTGCAAATCTAATTCTATGAACGACCAAAAAACGAATTGTGAACAAAGTCATGTCTTCCACATGGGCTGATACCCTCTCAACTGCATACATACATCCGTATGGATACGTAGATCCATGTTGTTGCACTCGAAATTCCCCGTGTGATTAGGCAAACTTGATTTCCTATCAAGATTTAATACATATCTATCTACTATACTCAAGAAAGAAGAAACTAAACCAGCGTCATTTTACCAAGTAACCAATTCCTTTATTAGTACGGAATTATTCTAACGAACTGGTTCCCGCAACTTCAACACGTCTGTTTTTTTTTTTTAATTCTATCCCTACAATCCAACAGATCTGTACTGAATTTGCGAACTTATCTACAAGGACAGTATCTGCGTATATACTATTCTCAAGAAAGGAAAAATCCATCAATTTGCATACCCGCTCCATTTCCCCTCTCTACTACGATCATTCTTAGTAACTTGCCGGATTGAAACCATACGTATACGTACATACGCTTGTACATCTCCAATCTCTCTCCTCATCAGATAACAAATTTAATCTGGACCGTTCCTATTTGATCCGCACACATCACCCAATACTCATAACAGCTCGCTCCTGATGTGTAATTATGTCTTTGCGTCAGCATCCTGTATGTTGGAAGCTCTGTCAAAACATGGGTTTGCATGGTAGCAACACCATGCACATGCACAATAAACATATTTCTACATTGGAGTTGAACAACACACGCTTGAGGAAGATCGTACTAATCATTTTGGGAAACAACACGCAATTTGTACGAAACCATGCGTCATCTTTCATAAACTGTCAGGTGATGGGAGCGAGGTAAAAAAGGAGCAAAAGAGAGGAAAGACGTGACAAAAAAAAATGGGAAAAAAATCTAAGGGTGGGGGTGGTGTTATTTCTAAATCATGATTTCATCAGACCTGGACTCACGAACAATAATATGGTAATAGGACCAGTGGGGGAAAAAAGTATGAAGTATAAAAGGATTCTGCAAGGTCCTATGGTAAATGAGTCACAATTTTGGACATTGTATAATAAGGATTTGAAATCCTGTCGTCCCCTGTTTAATAAAGCAAGTTAATAAATGTAGAATCTCTATAGTTTGTGGTAGAATAACCCAATCCTTTTCCAGTGAAGAAGGAACTACTGGTCAGGGATAAAGTTCTAGATAGTCGGGCGCTATCTGGACATTTTCCGCTAAACCACGAAAGAAGGATGCACCTGCCAGCAGAGAGATGTGTTGGAGTGATTAAAAAGCTAGGATTTGTATGGGTTCTGTATCTCTACAGTATCGTTTCGAGTACAGAGTGGAACTAGAAAAAACATCGTATTTGCACAAAATGTCACATGCATTTAATACCACAGAAAAAGTAACTCAATATACTATGTTTATCGTTTATAGTGGTTTTGTTGTCGGTTAAAGTAAGTATGATTACATGGCGATGATTTACTGGTGGATCGTCATTATGTGCAATGCACTTCACTACAGGAATCCCATTCCACTCACATGCCCATCACTTCATAGATAGTAAGGGAGCTCTTGAGTTCTTGTTTCTTTAACCAGCATTAAAAATCTCATCTTGGGCAAATAAAAAAAAATATTCCTGTAGAAAAAAATACGAGAATTTTATTTTCGCTGTAGGTTTCCTACCACTAATAGCTATACAGATATATGCAGAGGCACGAGGGAGAAACTGATTGTCATTAATATCTCCTGAGATAAGATGTACAGTTGACTCCTTGCTCTGCTCCCTGGCCATTGCATATGTATGTACATACGTATTTGCAAACAACGGCATGACAGTCAACAAGGCTTGAGATATGACTGTAATAATTAAAGTAAAGCTTTGTACATGACGACTTTGCTCGCTTTAAAGGAGAGTGTCAGTGTCACACAAGACAGGATTCATTTGACGAGGTAAAAACGTAGAATGCATACAGGAAGCATTTCTGAATTACTCTTGACTTTCAATCTCGACCTTTCGACTTGCTCAGAACATAGCGCATTTGTCTGATTTCCTTTTGATATCCACACCGCTCTCTGTGAGGAGAGGCAAACGTGCAGAAACTATTTAGTGTCCTTACCACACATGTACATTTATATATGCAGAGTCACAAAAATAAATATGCAGAACCCCACAAATAAACGTCTTTTCCTGGTAGGGCTACTATCTTGGGGCTCACTTCCAGCAAAATCAGGTCCAGGTGCTGGGTCTGTGGTTTCTATACCTAGGAGAAATGTTTAAATGAAACAACTGTTTGTGGTTGTCAATCCCGAGGGTTGAGCAGTTAGCATGACCTGATTCTTGAAATACAACAGTGGCTTTGCTATAGAAGTAGATACATATAAGTGAAACCTCAAGCGGTTCTTTATTTGGTGAGGGGCGGACAGACTAGATGCCAAGAATTTAGGAAAAGACTCATTTTGCAAATTGAGCTTGAGTGTGAAAATAAAGCATCGTGTGTAGATTTGAATAGCTGAATGGCATATGGATGAAAATGTCCTTGAACTATAGAATAGTCTTCCACGCTGTATTAATCCAGGTTATTACCATCACCCAGCCCTAAGACACTATGCTTGGGAGGTTGTGAGTTCATGAGATTTTCTATGAATTTATTATTTTGACATAATCCCTTCATCACCATTTTCTACGTATATATCCTCTGACTTCTGACAATGAAAGTATGTACACGCAGGATACATGCACACGTCATCATGCATAAAATCTCACGCATGCAGAAGCCCTTACGAAACGTCCAGATCACGTTGATCCCTTTGTAAGAAAAAAGTTTTAATCCTTTTAGAACTGTGGCCATAGAACTAACAATAAGACGAGAGATTGGACGAGATGAAAGAAAAATGAGAGTATAAGCTTGTCTATTTGTATTCTCGCTTATTCCTCCTTTGATTCTTATATTGAGTCAGTCAATATTTTTTTAGACTGATATCCCTCACATTTTGCTGATACGCTGCTAGTGGTGTAGTATGTGTCAGAACCAATAAGTGCTCACCTGCTACACTCTTGGAGCTGTTGACAGAGGGCTGAAATACATACCTTTCCTGGTCCCATATGAAATATAGAATGAATTCCGAATTCCAAGTCCGTTTCAAGGTTTTTTTCCCCAGCAACATAACAACCTTTTAAACGCGTGATCGATAATCGGGAAACAATAAATTGTATTAATACCATACACACACACACACACACACACACAAATACACACATAACATCAGGTTGACAATCATTGAACTCGGATTCAAGTGGAGAGAAACATATGACTTTAGCATGTATAGCTATGGAGAGTCTCCAGACTTTTTTCAATTCACCTGCTATTCAAGCTAATTAAACCTGCAGGAGTAAGAATAGGGCACAGGTGCATGCACAAATGATAAATGGCATGTTATCAGTTAATTATCTCCATACTAGTCAGAGTCATGATCCTCACCCATGTACATAATTACCCGCAATGCGATTGTCTCCTCTTACCTCAGCAGAACTTCAGCATCGGGAGGATCCCGATTGATTTAATACTACGGAGAGTAGTAACAGGTGTAAATTACACATCTGTCATCACTAAAGTCAAAGCTTCACAAATCATTCATGACTTGTGACCCTCTATCTTGAAAATGTTTCGGAGCAGGTGGATTTTTTTGAATCAATTTTCCCAATAAGTCTGATATCAAACTCAAATATAATAATTATTCCCCGTATGTACATAGTAACCATTGACGTACCACAAAAATTAATCACCTCTCAATCCTATGTGTTGTCCTGTGTCCTCTGGCTATTTACAAGACAAGTGATAAAATGTATATGGACATAGTTTAAACCTCATGGCTCGTATCGCTACCCCATTATTCGTTTTAAACATTGTGTGTGTATATGACTGATAAAAAAAAGAATGGGAAGAATACATTCACGAGCTGAACATCTGACCATATACTACTGCTACTGAAAGGAACATATAGGGTTAGCCCATGGAGAGGATGAAATTGACATTTGCAAAATTGTATTAATTTATTTTTCAATTATGGCAGGAATAATAATTATTACAGGGACTTTGTGTAACAAATTTGATCCTCGCGAAAAAGAACGAGTGTCACAATGAATGACACAAGTCTTTTGAGAGGTTCTTAATAAAATCCTCCTTTCAAAAAATTAGCTGTCAAGTCTCATGCGTGAATTCAATGGTAAATTTAATTAAGGGTTAACTGACCATCACCATCTCATGAGTTGAGAGATAGCTGAATAATGGGGTCGTTGGGGGGAAAAATTATGGGAATGAATAGGAGAGTCTGACTGGAGTAATAAAAGATCTCAGCTTGTCCTACTATAGATCCTGTAAATAGATACTTATACTTTTGGTCCTTTATTAATCTAAACTAGTAATAGAAGGGAAAATAATAACTCCTCTAATTTAACTGGAAGATAGGAGTCGGAGACATTAAGACGACTTTTAGATGGAACCTGTTAACTGACGCTGTCCTCCAGCATGTAATGACAGCGGAATAAATAAGAAGAAGAAATAGCCGCTAAATTACTAGTCATACTCTCAATTAGAACAAGTCTTATGGAGTAAATTGGATTGTCGATTGGACCCATGTACAATATGTATGTATGTTCCTGTCTTCAATGGCTCCTCTCCAGGATTTCTGAATAATGGATAGGGCTTCTCTTGTCTACTTCGTAGGAATTCGCGTCGTAACATAGGATTTCACCGCCCTGGCATATTATTACTTTAGTTTGTCCTCCGAGTATTATTGAGTGCTTTTAATGTTTAAGTACACATGGAGACATTATTGGTAGGTAATAATTTGAAAAATAGTTCTTCTGTTCCAGTTCGGCGCAACCTTGCCCGCACACGGTCTTCCCCTGTCTGCGTAGTATATGTCACGTTCACGATACTATTCTATTCTATTGTAGACCCAGCAAAAGTTTTTTGAGGGCATAAGATTTCCCCAAGGTTAAATGGTCCCAACTACGTAAATCAGTTCCTCTTGTACTAGTTCCCTTCACTGACTATGTATGTATATGTACAAGCTCACATCTCCAACGGAAATTCATCAAAAGATTTTGATTCGGAAAGAAAATAATTAATTGCGGATAACATTACAGTATTATACTCATCTATGGATGTTGTTGACGCGTGCATGATTTTTCGTAGTATTTCCCTGAAACGTAAGCATTTTTTTCTGGAATAATAACCATGTATGTGTGTGTGTGTAGTGACTGAAAGGGGCGGAAAACAAATCCTCGTGCAATGTCGTAACAAATCACGTTTATAATATCTGATATCATACGTAGAAAAAAAACTAGTGGCTATGATATTTTGCTGAATGACTATCCACGGGAAATGTTATTGTGCAGCGTACTATATTGCTCTTGCAATAAATTGTAGCCTTAGCAAAATCACCTGTATACAGCATAAATCAATTAAGTTTTTTTTACTGGTGGGACAATTATCCTGTTGGATAATCCAACAGGAAATGAATGCATAAAATATTAAGGGATTCCAACGATTAGAGGTGATCTGTCCAGGAGAAAATTTCAAAGGTGAAGCGCAACTATGTCTAAATGTCTATAGTAAACAAGTAATTTATTGTGGAAGTCTTGCATGCAGCAGGTAAAATGAGTATAATAAATTATTAGCATGTGTATAGATATTACTTCCCCCACGTGTGTGTGTGTGTGTGTGTGTGTGTGTGTGTGTGAGTGTGTTTGTATCTCTATATTGGACTATGAGATTACACTTGAAAAATTTCCTCACGTCTCGTATTCATCCAGGAAGGAAATGGATGATTCATTGCAAAATGCAATGCTTTACTGTATAATGTCCCGTCGTTATGATATAATAATGACTGGAAGAACACATATAATATTTCAAGTAAAAGTGTTTTATCAGGAGATTGTGAGGTACATGTAAATACAATTAACTTCAGGCGAAAGATCACGACGACACATTAGGAAATTTGGGGAGCAGGTGTAGTGGTTCCAAAGGAGGTCCATGCTTCCGGTCATCCTTCTAGAAAAATTTCTACAAAAATTGCTCTAGCAGGAAATAATGTTTTTTTCATATATACATATCTATACTCCCGTATAATACAACACAATTAACATTTTGTTATTTCCGTTAACGAAAACCCCCCTCATCCCATCTCACATCCGTACATATCTAGGACCTCTCTGCATGGACTACGTCCTGAAAAGTCGATCAACTTGAAAAGAAAACCCAAGATTTGAAGGATTACAACTTTTTATCACACATCATAACCACGGTGAACATACACACACTCACACACACACACTCACATCTACATCCACAGACAGACACACACACGATGAAATTTGTTATGTCCGTATTACCTCATCTCTCTTCTTACAACAGTTTGGGGCCCCAACTACTATAGTTACTACTACAGAGATTCGCAATCTTAACAGACCCCAGAAGAAAAGAGTGAGTGAAAATCCTTACAAAATAACATCTTATGTCATTCAATGTTAAATTAATTTAACCTCTCCGTCCCTAGTCACATACCCTTTAAGCAAGAGTAGTTATTCATTAATAAAAAAAAAACCAAAGAGGAAAAGGAGAAGGAGAGTGAGTATATGTCAAGTTATAGGAGCACCTATAGTAGGGGGATATTATATCACAAGGAAAGAATAGTGTTGTTGTAACTTGCCCATTCATATCTAGTTTCTTACGCATAATTACAATTAAAATCGATACAGTCCTCATATCTGTGTACATATCTCCCAAACCTCCACTTACATCAGCAGGCCCAGCTCCCATACATAACTAAGTAGCTACCACTTCCATGCAATACAAAATACATACATATGTATAGTCAGAGCAAACAACCCAAAACAAGACAATCTTCTAGGAAATCCTATACGCTTTATCACACTCTTGTTTTTTGCCACGATATGTTGTGCTAGAGGTAGATAGACACACAACACACATGCTCATACATCCCTATAACACTGGCCGTCATCAAATTACAGGTAAAAGCCAGTCCACAGAATGCATATCCCTAGTACCATATCAGAACATAACGAAATAGTAACCTGAACCAAATATATAGAATATAGAATCAAGTAGATAGGGAAAAGTAAGAAAATGTAAGGGAAATATAGACAAGGCAGAAGGAAACTATAGAAAATGTTAAAAGCTCCAACATTATTATGTATGTATATCCCGTCCCACATTACATTGTAAAATACAGGACAGAAAATTCAGTCCAAATAACAACTAGTGCTAAAACTATAGCATCAAAATATACACATATGTACAATTAACGCCACACATATATGCACTCAGAGTACATCCATAGTTGTAGAGCGCTCCCGACATTTAATTATCAAGACATATTTCAAGAAGCAACCTCTGTATATGAAAGGAATGTGAAGAAATAGAAGCAGGGGTACGATGTGTTATTGCCATTTAAAAGCCTCTGGTCGCAGTTAAGAAGCTAATCCTTCTACTCTTTTATAGTTTGTTTTCATTCTAGCTCACTCCTTCACATTCCAGCAATTCACCCAGCCAGGCTTGAGCCCATCCAATGCCTACCCTCCAACCCCCGTATTTATTTCTAGGTTTTAATTATATTTTTAGAAACTTACTCCTCACTCCCGACTTTATAAAAATGCTCTCCAGAAGTCCTACCTTCCAAGGAAATTCGGGAGTTCCATTGACCTAGTCTAGGTCACCTAGGAAATCTTTGAGATTTTCGACTTGACATGATTGTTACAAATCTCTTGTATTTTTTTTGGCTTCTCTAAGAAAGTAAGTCAAGTGCCTGCTATAGACATCATACGTAATGACAGGTAATTTGCAGATTTTTTGCCCCTAATTTTTTATATAGTTACTCAATTTTCACTAGAGCATGCAAATTTATTCAGACATCTTGACTGAATTACTGAGGATGTTACAGCCTCTTATTAATTTCTACAGCTCTCTAAACACTCACAAATTATTTATAAGTAGCTTTTAAATTTTTCCCGTGCGTACTTTCTTTGAAAACAAATTCTACAAAATCCTATTCAAGGGTGAGATTTTCTCATTCAGTTTTAAAACAATCCCTTTTATACTAATTCCAAAATAATTTCAAAGTCATTCCAGACGATTTCAAAAAAATGCAAACAATTTCAACAAAAATCCAAACTAATTCCAAAACGAATTCCACAAACATTCAAAATAATTTATTTGGGGCGACGTGAAACCCCAGTCCCTAAACTATTGTCTGCCTGTTCCTCCAATATAATCGTAAATCCTAACCAATATTTATTTACAGAGACCATACTCACAAACTACAGACTACGCGTCCAGGAATGCCCCTATTAAAAAATATTTTTCCATCTTTTTATGAAAAACATTGCATAACACTCCCATATGCCCAATATGGAACTTCCCACCTTTCCCTCTGACATAAAATCCCCTGACATGATCTCCCGGGCATAGTTCTAGTCCATCCACCAACGTCCAATGACTCCCCAGGAATTGTACCAAAAGCCGGGCGGAACTGCATCTTAAAAATCCTCGCTTATTATTTCCTTCCAACCAATAAAGTCGAACAAATAAATGTTGACCATTCCGCATATGCCATTATTCCTGCACACACATACACATACACACACACACACACACACACACACACACACACACACACACACACACACACACATACAAAACTTACCTTGACTCAATACTTTCAATTTTGCGCATGGCGCAACTGACGTCAGTCCGTGAGACTTTATG
Organism: Allacma fusca; assembly: GCA_947179485.1. Lineage (NCBI taxonomy): Eukaryota > Metazoa > Arthropoda > Collembola > Symphypleona > Sminthuridae > Allacma > Allacma fusca. Next base: position 15,572,933 of record OX359248.1, on the reverse strand, counting down.
ATTACATGTAGATGCGTGTTCCTACGTGACTCTCCGGCCCTACCTATGTTGTGCTTACTAATAGCTATCTACAGCAATGTAAATGGTACGGCCCTACGAAACTCCATGCACTACTACTCCTATGTGCTTAAAGAGGTAGACTCTATACAGTGTTGTGTGTGTGTGTGTGTGATTGTGATTGCCATTGTGTAGTAGTGCTACCATATGTACACCCATAGTAAAGCATAGGAGAGCTAGGGCAGAGAGTAGACTTGGAGTAGAGAGAGAGAAGGCGAGTGAGTTGTTGCAGTAGTTATAGACGAAGTGAGTCAAGTCAGTTGAATTTGAATCGAAAGGGGAGAAATAACTAGTTATAGGGCGCTCATCCTTTTTTCCTCTCGATATATAAATTCCTCCAGAAGTGTACGTACACTTTAATCTCTGTAAGGTTAAATAGGAAAAAAACAAAATGTTCAAAATGCATTAAAAGTGTACTTGGTGAAGTGTTTGTCCCCGTACTTATATATTTGTAGTTATTAGCCATTCCGGTATTGGTATTGGATGGACACAGGTTAATTTAATAGTGAGGATAGATTCAGGAAGCGTCTTGATTAGAATCCTAGAGGCAGACAGAAAGGGGGGGTTTTTATTGCGGTTTGTTAGAAGATATTAATGTGAATTATTGTGTTCAACTTAACTTAGTTCTGTTCTGGACACTAGCAGGATCAGTCCTCCCAGACACTTATATATAGTAACGTACATTTATTTAGTCAGACACAACAAATAACATCTAGCTCTGTATACGTACTTACACACACACACACGAGAGAGAGAGAGAGAGAGAGAGAGAGAAATAAAAAACAAAAAGTGTAAAGAAATATAAATTGACCGTCATCTCTCCTAGCATTGGTCATTTAGTAAAGATTGATTTCATTGGAAGGACCTGACATTATAGTGAGTGTGGAGTTCTCTGTTGACCTGGCTGGGCCATATAGATTAAATGTAGAAGATCCCATCAAAATCTCTGTGCTCTTGTTTATCTATCTAACACTTCACAATTTTTAAGTATTAACTGTGGGAAGTGTATGATTTGTCTCTAGTGGGGATTTAAAAAGACCGAAAAACAAAAATTTGTAGTCATGAAATTCTAGAGATTTAAAAAACAAATTCAAAATATTATAATCTTATCCCTGTATCCTGAAGACACAGTAGTTCACTTTTTCTTATTTTTAGAGGTCCAAGTGTTTGTGTGTATTAGAAAATATCTCAGGAATATTTAGTTCCGGATATTTTGTTCTCTGGGTAGATAATTATTTAATTAAAGGAATTATTATATAGTGTAGAGTTAGTTGTTTAGAGTCAGGGGAGCAGTGATTAATTTTTTTTTAAAAGTCATGGCAAACTTTAAGTGGAAGTGGAGGTTCCTCTTTATTGGATTAATCTTCCTTCAAGTTACTTTGGTGAGTGGGTATTTTTTTTAGTGTATTTTGTATTTGGAATTTGGTGGAATGATTTTGGGTGTAGATATTGTGTTTTTGGGAGGGAGTATGTATTGGGAGAGGGATGGGTTCGAGTCATGAATTCCCAGATGCATTTATTTATTCTCCAGAAGGGCACAAAATCTGCTTTGGGTGTTGGCATTTTTATTTATATACACCGACGAACACCGATGCGGTGACGGAGCGATCTTCTGAAGGTTCATCCTGTCCTGGCTTTGTAACTGGGTTTATTATTTTGTCTTTTGGGGGAGGAGGGGGGAAGTTGCTATTTGCTAATAAGATTTTATTATTTTATTTCAAATCTTGTGCGAGACTATGGATATATAATTATATATATATATATATATATTTATATACCTGGGATGTGTATAGTGATCATGGGCCAATGCAATTTACTAGTTTCAGATTGCTACACTGCATGGTAGACTGCTATTAACGAGACCCAGGAGTGAGTCATTGCTGACGAGCTTTTGTAGGATTACCACATGAAGTGTAATCGAATGGAGTGAGGAGCTCGAATGATATTACCCATTCGTTTTCATTCAGGAGCATCGGAATATTCCGGTTTCTGGGGAAGCTTCGTATTTTTAGTTGGAGATAATTTTATGGGATTGTTCGAACTTGATGTGGTTGATGGGGGGAGATTTTTTGAATGTGCATAAGGGTATTAGTGAAGATATAGAGATGTGTATGAGTTTCTTTCATTACATGTTCTTTCTTAATGGTTGTTAATTAGGCTTGTCGGGAAATTCCTTGCATGGGCACACATTGTGCCGTAATTTTTCTTCAGTAATGTGTAGAGATTACTGCAATTATAATCAAGTAATTCCATTTTATAATATATTATTTGAACAAGTAGCTCTCTAGGTGTGTAGTTTAAAGATGAATAACTGCAGGGTTATTTAATTGTGTTCAAAAATGACTTAAGGGATCGTTCTGTAGGTATGGTTCAGGCTTATTGGGATGTTGTTGTGAATTCTGTCTGGTGTAATAATAATGTTTTGGTACGTAGAGGTTGAATGAATTAATCCAGTTCTATTTGTATGTGTGGGGGCTATGTGCATATATTATGTAGTGGTGGAGATCAAGTACGTTTGTATTTCACGGATTGTGCAATCATGTCTAGTTCATTGTGTAGATGCAAGGAGCATATTTTTCTAGGTTGTTTTTTTTGCAATTAATCCTGCATCTGTCGGTATGTCGAGGTATACACCGGAGAGTCAAGCTTATTCACGGTTATGTGTCATGGTGAGACATGGTTGTGAAAGGACAAATGTATTTTTAAATTGGCTCCATTTTCGGGAAATTATCCAAAAACATTTGGCTTTAAAGGTCTTCTCCCCAATACATTTTCTTGCAAGATGCAGTTATTCTCGGGAATAAGGGAGTTGCATTTTCTTACATGAATGCGATGTTTTGTTGTGTTTGGGATTTGGTGAGAAAACATGTCTCCATTTATTACGTCATAGCTGACTGTGGGAAATTTACTGAGAAAACTGCTTTTTGCGCTGATAGCAATTACTAATAAAAAAGTTAGCAACAGTGCTTGCAGCTTGCTTACTTACAGTCATGTGGAGATTATGGTACGAATAGTAAACTCGTTTCAAGGAACCATACAATGCTGTTCCATAATTGGACCTGGTATGAGTCGTATGAGTAGGAACTATGATCATATGATGTTTGAGAACTTAATGCGAAGCTAGGAACGGTGCCATAAAAATGTTAGAGAAGGTAGCGGAGCATATGAATAGTTGCTGGAGCTCAGGAGGTTGAGAACAAGTAATTATTCGTGTGTGAATTGTTTCTTGCATATCGTGTAGGTACTTCATACATTACTATATCAGTATGCCAGCTTGTCACTTCATGTTGTATTGAGCAATAGATTTGCAGTTATGTTGTACAGGGACGTTTATCGAGCTGTACACTTGAAGTGCAAGCAAGCTAGATTTAATTAAAAACGTTATACTGGGGCATGGAGAATTTTATATAACCGAAATACTTATTAAGTTATATGAATTCATTGAAATGCTGTATGCAAGTCAACTGAGAACTTTCCAAATTTAGTATCCTGCGTTAAATTGAGCTATATTGTATACGTTGGCTTCTTTTAGTAATTATAATAATTGCCTATAATATGGGTTATTAATGGTAGTAGATATATATTAACCGCATGGTTTTCAGGGAAATGAGGTAAGGGTCACTATGAGGGCAGTGATCGCGTGCTTTATGCGCTGACTGAGAAGCTCAAATGTTTACTACACAACTTCAAGGTGCTCTTCATCTTGAATTCACACTTTAGCTCACTCTCATGTGTATTCCATGAGAGTGTTCTAAGAGATTGTTGTTGAAGGTAGGCAGATTAGTGCTGACGACACGTATTACCTGAATTAATAATATATTGATTTCTAGATCAAATCTGATGAGCTTGAAACAACCACAGTCTCGTTGACCGATCCCGAGCATGACAATGAAGAGACTCATGCTGCGTCACATGAAATCAAGCATGTGAATGAGACGGACGTGGAACAGGGAGACCTGGGGGCTGGTAGTGAGGAAGAGGAGTCAGAGGAGAACGATGGACCTCGAAAGGCTGTCCCGGGAGTGAACTATTATCAAACACGTCCAACCGACACTAACCAACCGACTTGTGTCATGTATGAAACAAATTCCGACGGCCTCAATTATGTTTATTACGGACCACCAAAGGAGCTGGATGATACGAATCTAGATACTTTGAAAATTTGGTGCCCGGAACTAGTGGAACAGTACGGGAACAAAACATGCTGTGCCCCTAGCCAAATTGTCGCTCTCGTTGAAAATCTTGCTCTGCCTGGAAGAATCATCGGTCGCTGCCCATCATGTTTTTACAACTTCCGACAGAATTTTTGTCATTTGACGTGCAGTCCGTTGCAGTCAACATATATGGTTCCAGCTGAAACTACGGGGGAGGAGCCGAACGTGGTGATAACTAAGTTGGACATTATAACTGCAGAGGACTACGTCAATGGGACTTATGAATCGTGCAAAAATGTTATAATGAGTTCAACCAACGGTCCAGCTATGGATTTTCTCTGCGGAGAATGGGGTGCTTACGCTTGTACAGCTAAAAAATGGTAAATGACATTTGTAGGTGTTGTTAATACTAATTGCCGTAACCTTTGGGAAGCCGCTTTTCATTTTAATTTTTGAAATATATAGGTTCGATTATCTTGGATCTACTGATAATGGATTCTCGCCGTTCGATATTTTTTTCAAATATGTAAATTCAAGTAATGCTAAAGATTACGAAGATTATCAGCCATTCAATCTGACGACAGTTCCTTGTTCAGAGTTTGCACCCGTAAGTTATGTTTTGAATATTTTCTGCTTTTAATTATAAGGTTTCGTTTTCGGCACTATATAAATTTTTACCTTTGTCGCGTTTTAAGGGTGCCAACCGCTCTTGCTCTTGTGTTGACTGTCTTGATGCCTGTCCAGCTCCCCCACCGATCGTACCTGAACCAGATCCATGGCGAATTGGCGGTATCGATGGATTTTATGTCGTCATGGCTGTAGTTTTCGTCTTAGGAACTATCGCCATTTTATGCCTAGCATTTTTTTCTAGACGTAGTTCAACCAAATACCAAGGAGGAGGTCGTACAAGTGGTAAATTTCCTTTTGTTGATAATCAATAGTACAAGCGAGGAAACATTTTTTCCTCATTCTTAATAGCTAATGTTAAATCAAATCTATCGTCACAATGCACCGGATCAGTGGTTGTATATAAACCAGTAATCAGTGCAGTAAGAAAATCAAAATAAAACTAGTAATTTGGGAAGTATGTGGGCGAAAGTAGCTTCACTGGAGACAAGTAAAGCTCTTGTGACAACTGTCTGTATTTTTTATGATTGCACGAGGAATCACTGTACTATTTTTTTTAAACCGTAGCAGAGAGTACCAGAATCGGTCAACGACTTGCCTCTAGTACAAACAGCTTGTTTTCTGAGAATCAGGCTAGCAGTGGAAGTGAACCGCGTGTGTCCGATTTACCCAATGAAGGGGGATATGAAACTAATTATTCTCAGTGTAAGATTCCTTTTGCTGTTGATATGAATCGATCTTACAATTAGAGTTGTATTAGCGAGTATTCTTACATTACGTAAATTAATAATTCAAATGTAATTGTTTGTTTTTGTTTACAGACCATTTAAGTTTGATTGAATCAATGGGTATTGGATTTGAACGAGCTTTGAAATCTTTTTTCACTGCTCTTGGAACCGGTATGTAAACCACACTTTTGTGTTTTTGTACTACGCATATGTTTTAATTCGGCTTGCAGAACATGTCTGTAATGTCTATGCGTGCACATTCATTTTGAGAACAAATTTTAATTTTATGGTAACAGGTTGTGCCCATCACCCTTGGCTAGTACTTATTCCTGGAATTATTACTACCCTTTGTCTCTGCTCTGGAATTGTGTACCTGAAGATCACAACAGATCCAGTAGAACTATGGGCATCACCAAGCTCTCGTTCTCGAGTTGAAAAAGATTATTACGATTCAAAATTTGAACCGTTTTATCGTACTGAAATGCTTATCATAACTCCTGACCCTGAAGTGATGAAGCCTTTCAAATACACCACAAGTCAAGGCGAAGAAACGTTCGGCCCTATATTCAATCAGAAATTCTTGGAAGCAATATTGGATCTTCAAAATGACATAGTTTATAATGTAAGTCATTCCGTAACATGATTCTTTGGTTACTTCTCTCTCGCGATATAAAATAATAATTTAAATCATAAAATTGAGCCTAATATGTCAAAATTAATCTGAATTTTACCTCAAATTTTAGCTCACTTCTGAAAACAATATAACACTTGGAGATATTTGCTTCAAACCACTTGCACCTGATAATAACTTCTGTACGATCTTTTCAATTTGGGGCTTCTGGCAGAACAATTTGGACAATCTTAAAATAGTTAAGAACAACCATACTTATTTGGATCATTTCAAATTCTGTTCGAAAAATCCCACTTCCCCAAAGGATAGTACTGCTTTGCATATGACCTGTCTTGGAGAGTACGGTGGTCCCATTGATCCCAGTGTGGTCCTTGGGGGGTTTTTGCAACCTGGTAAGATTTTAATAATGGCTTGCATAGCAATTGACTATAACCCAATCAGGGCTGAAGTTTTCAGAGTAGTAATGAATTAATTTTAATACCTACTTTTTACGTGATTTCAAAGGTGAAACGATGTCTGGCGATGCTAAATATAACTTGGCCAGCACCGCTATAATCACTTTTATTGTGAGTAACAAATACGACAAAGCCAAGCTGAATGCTGCGTTGGATTGGGAGAAATCTTTTGTGAAGTTCATGAAAGATTGGGTTGAAAATGACAAGCCAGAGTGGATGGATGTTGCGTTCAGCTCTGAAAGGAGTATTGAAGATGAACTCGAGCGGGAAAGTAGCGGAGAAGTATCAACAATTCTTGTCAGTTATATTATCATGTTTCTATACATCACTGTAGCGCTAGGAGAAAATAATTCCTTCTCAACATTACTGGTGAGTTTTAAGTAAAACATTTTGCATTTTGAGATCAGCATTAAGGAACGTATTCTTATAAATAAATTATGATTTCCCTGTACAGATTGATAGCAAAGCTACGTTAGGTCTCGGAGGTGTTCTGATTGTATTAACATCAGTTGCGTCTTCAATCGGTATCTTCGGGTTCCTGGGAGTTCCAGCCACGTTAATTATCATAGAAGTCATTCCATTTTTGGTGTTGGCTGTGGGAGTGGACAATATTTTTATCTTAGTCCAAACTTATCAAAGATCTGTACGTTTGCCAAGTGAAACTCGTCACGACCATATTGGGCGTATTGTCGGAGAAGTAGGACCGTCCATGTTACTGTCTTCAGTTTCCGAGTCAACATGTTTCCTTCTCGGTGGATTAAGTGAAATGCCTGCAGTACGAGCATTTGCCTTCTATGCTGGAGTTGCCCTCATTATTGACTTCCTTATGCAGATCACTTGTTTCGTGAGCTTACTTGCCATTGATTCAAGAAGGCAGGAGGAAAATAGGTTCGACATCTTTTGCTGGTAAGAATGTCTCACTGTTATATGGCTATTTAAATTCCTTTGAATGATAATCCGGGAATTCTAGTTTAAGTTAATGTTTTTCTGTTTTCAGTATTCAATCCTCAAAGAAATCTCAAACTCATCAAACCCAAGATGGATCAGAACCTGAAGAAAAGTCACTGGGGGTCTTATACAAGCTATTTAAATTTGTATATGCTCCATTTTTGCTGAAATTTCCTGTTCGTGTGGCTGTACTCATCGTATTCTGGGGCTGGCTATGTTCCTCTATAGCTGTTCTTCCAAATGTTGATGTTGGATTGGACCAACAGTTATCTATGCCTGAAGATTCATATGTGCTGAAATATTTCCAAGCCATGTTTGACTATTTATCTGTTGGCCCTCCTGTATACTTTGTAGTGAAAGATACAGGGTTGACGTATGACGACTATAATGATCAAGATTTGATTAAGGCAGGTGTCAATCCGTACAGTTTGGTCTCTCAGGTCTATTCCGCTAGCAGACGAAGTAACATGACTTATATTGCTAAGCCAGCCTCAAGCTGGTTGGACGACTACATCGATTGGGCACATGGTGACGATTGTTGCAAAAAAAATAAAACTACTGGTGGATTCTGCTCGAGTCAAAGTACAAGTAAACAGTAAGTGACCAGAAAAGGAAGAAATAATTAAATACATTTTTGCCGGATCTATGAATTATTATAATATAATTTTCGAAATAGGTGCGAGGCTTGTGGTATGGTTAATCCTGACGATCGTATTCTGCCTGATTATTTTGACGAATATATCTCGTTCTTCCTGCAAGACAATCCATTTGAAGATTGTCCTAAAGGCGGTCATGCTGCTTACGGTTCTGGTGTTAATGTTAAGATTAACCAGTCCACTGGCTGGGGAACCGTCGGGGCAAATTATTTTATGACGTACCATACTATTTTGAAAACGTCTCAGGACTATACGAACGCAATGAAAGAAGCCAGAATATTGGCTGAAAATATTTCACTTACACTAAATCAAGGTTAGCATTTTTGTCTTAATCATGTTGCTTGTCTTTGACTGATTGACTACACTATATGTTGGGGTTGTTTTAAAAGTGTTGTCTTCAGTTGGAATATTTATGTTTTAGGTTCCAAATCTGGTCCTCATGAGGTGTTCCCATATTCAATTTTCTATGTCTTCTATGAGCAGTATCTAACAATGTGGGCGGACACATTAACTAGTCTTGGTATTTCCATGGGAGCTATTTTCATAGTCACCTTCCTGCTCACAGGATTTAATTTGCAAGCTGCGTGCATTATTCTCTTGGTCATTGTTCTTATTGTTTCCAATTTGGGTGCTCTTATGTACCATTGGAATATTTCCCTCAATGCCATCAGTCTTGTAAATCTGGTCATGGTAAGTCGATTTATTGATTATTAGGAAAAAAAAACCCTACGGTAGATAAATTTAGGCTACAAAATTGTTTTCTTGTATGCTAGGCTGTGGGTATCAGCGTGGAGTTTTGTACACACATGGTTCACGCGTTCCTTGTTTCAACTGAATCGTCGAGGGTGGAGAGAGCTAGAGATTCACTGGTCAACATGGGATCTTCTGTGCTTTCGGTAAGTCATTTTCAATAAAAAATATTTACGAAGTGCAACCGAACGATACAACAAATGATAAATCGTCTTTTGCACTGAAGTAATTTATAGCCACTCATTGATTTTGTATTTTGTTTTTAGGGAATCACATTGACGAAATTCGGTGGAATCATCGTCTTGGGATTCGCCAAGTCGCAAATATTCCGTGTATTTTATTTTAGAATGTACTTGGGCATCGTGCTTATCGGTGCTTTCCATGGGTTGGTTTTCCTCCCTGTCCTATTATCGTTCATTGGACCCAAAGTCCATACTAGTATGATCAAATCAAGGAATATTCCATCGAGACACTTATAAACGAATGGTAATATTATTTATATAAGAATTATTTAAATAATATTATTTATGCAAATTCCACCAGTTTGTTGACTTGAAAATAATAGGATAAAAATAGCAAAATTATTTTGAAGTGAACTGGCGAGTATAACTAATTAATTATTAATTTAATGATTCAAACCAGAAAAGTTCTTGCATGTTTGTATCCAAGAAAATGTGTGAATGAAATATTAGCTGATATTTCTCATGTATTCCTTTCCATATGTGTCATCATCGTTTTGATTTTTGCGTGTCTCTATTTTGTATTTTTTAATTTAAGAATGTGATGAAGCAAGTAAACTTATTACTTTCACATTGTACTTGATAGTTGCAAGGCAACTGAAACTCTGTTGTATTTGAGAAAGCAAAATGTGAGCGGGATATACTCTATATAATTATTATAACAATGTACTGAACAACGTGAAGGCTGTATAATAAAAGAGTAAATTATTTGTCGAATAAATTACTTTTTATTACCAATACATTTCATTCCCCCATATTTCACTTTAACTACTTCAGCTCCAACACTTGTTCTGAGCTTAATGCTTAATCCCAATATGTTAATTGCGTGGAGCCATGTCACTACTCATATCTGGCAGTGAGTCAATCTCAGCCAGTCTGCTGATATGTTCAAAAGACTACTGCTACATGATGTTCAAAATATGTAAACTAATACCTTCATTACTCACTCTAATGATACATTCAGGACTGCATGCTCGTATTTATGTCCTTATATGCAGACACAACTGCACCGCTCATTACATTACGAAATAATGACTGCAACCACATTTTGCAAAGTTTCATATCATTATCTGAGCCAAATTCAATGATGCCTTCGTGGTTGGTACTAATATCATCATCAGTCTGTGCAATGGACCGTAAGTATTCTTCACTGAAAATTGACCTAACTGACTTGCGTCGCCTTAAAGATACACATGCTTCCTAATACAGCGCCATTAAGTCATTTTGTCCCTATCTTGAAAACTACTGAAAGATGAACCGCTAAACAGTTTCTAGCTCCTTTCCCTGCAATTAAGTATCGTATTCCACATTATAATAAAAATAAATTTTTATTCTAAAACAACGCACAAAAACGCGTCTGGACTCATCCCCACACTCAGATTACTCCAGGGAAGTTTACATAAAATCCCATACGAACTCCTTAAATTTTACATACTCAGAAGCTCCAATTTCCCTTTAATTAAAATATCATTCCGTTTCTGAACATCAACCTGAGTCATCTCGTGTGTCAGTGTGTTTCTGCCATTTTTAATGCAGGAATATGATCCTATAAATATCCATAACTTACTCATTGTGAGATATTGAATCCTCGCGTCAATCCCTGTAAGAAGAGATTCCTATTCTGAAGAACACGACTATCTGAAGAAGCCCCCATATAAAGTGATCATCGTGCGTATATGTACATAATTACACGGACTACAGACCAACGTGACAAGAACTTATTGTTAGCGTCTCGCAAGTTTTGTTTACAATTCTCACAGTAGTCTTCACAAGGCTCCCCCTGCATTTACCTACACATTCTTGTATGCTCAGGACGAACTCTGGTTTATACTTACTCTCCCTGCTCACTTTACTTAAAACTCACTCATCATTGTCAGTATATACTCAAGAATCCATTCCATCAGCCAGGATCCAATGCCTGAGATAGCTTGATATACTCTCTCACAAGGAGAAACGTTGATGGCGTTCATGCACCGGAAATTTCCAAAGAATATTCTCACACGGAAAGCTGCTTATTGGCTATATAATTTTACTTGAAAAAAAAAACACGTGGGTCAAAGACTTGTGAAACTTGTTCCCCAGCTTGGATGTAATAAGATTGTATAAAATGTTGTGATTTTTTTTTCCCAAAAAACAATAGCTCTAGTTCGGGAGGAGGAGAAAGAGAAATCCTCCAAAACGGGAAATCTCACCGGAAACTTAAATGCTCTATGATCATTTACTTTGCACGTAAGTAAATCTACAGAGAAGTAACATGGATTTGTGATTTGTGAGTACCTACAATGTATGTATATATCCTATGCACACACATTACTCGAGTTAGCAAGCAAAAAGGTTACTATAATTGCACAAGTTTAGTTTACAGGTATAGGTCTAGGTTAATATGCAGGGACTGTAGGAATCTCTACCTCTCCGCTAAGAAGCAATAGGATGAGGGATCTCTACAACTAAACTGTTGAAGGGTGACTAAATCTAAACTTTTTCCAAGGTGAAGTGAAAATAATGTCATGGCATACGGAAATGCCGATGACCGATTTTGATCCTTGGGCTTGTCACAAATAGTGTCTATATTATTGTGCCTCTCCGAACAACTTTTGGCAGGATGCTCAGTTTTGCTCCTTAGCCCAACATATATGGTACCTGTGAGTACCTCACATGTGTAATGACTATGTAGATACCTGTATGGGTTACTTACTTAAGTACAGAGAGAGATTGTAAGTATGGAAATGATACTTGAAGATGAAGTTGCAGGAGAGGAGCATAGGAAGGTTAAGGTTTTAAGTATCATCGTCATCATCATGAGAAGCGATACGTCGTGTTCAGTGTATGCGTACTGTGTGTACAGAAGGAGAAGAAGGAAGGATGGGAGAGAGAGAGAGAGAGAGAGAGAGAGAGAGAGAGAGAGGATGAGGATGCAGTAGCAGAGATCAGCATGAGGGCTGGTCTGCCATATAGAGAGAAAGATGGGAAAAGGAGGATTGGAGCAGCACTGGACTGGCAGCAGCTCCTCTTGAATTAAAAGCACCTGTTAAATTTTCAAAAGAATTATTCTCCTTCCACCTGTTGGTCAAATGATCTACCTTGTACAGTATATATACGGAGGGTTGAGAGGGTGAAGGAAGAAAAAAAAAGATAAATTCCTTATAATGATTCCGAAGGTAGTGTAGTCTTATGGGGAGAAATGGGATATAGTGCATAATGCATTTGAAATATTTTTGTTATTGCTACCGGCACTTCAGGTGTGGCTTCTGTTTTTATTTGATATTTTTTATACACTGAAAACTACCAAGTTCTTTTCTACCCTACCTGTTTTTATCCATGGAATCCCTAGCTACTACCTTTGCCTCTACTACTACAACTTTACTACCTTTACTACCCTACCCTGAGAAAGACTTGTTATTTTTTGTACGGTAACCTACCCTTTTATATATGCAGTGAATAATATTTAAAAATACAGGGAGCAACGGTGAGGAGCCTTTTTGAATTCCTTTCATCTGCCCTCCATAACTATACATATACAAAAAAAATTAGAGAATTTTATAAAGTAAATCCATGTAGGGCCCAGCGTAGGTCTACTAGGACTACTACTTTTAACAGTACAATAAAAACAGGAGACTTATACTTACTCCCTGACTTGAGAAGCCCAGTGGAATGCATTTTTAGATCCTGGAGAAATAGAAACAAGAACATTCCATTCCCAATCACTTTACATTATATATATGTGGCCATACAATCAAACTCTCTTTGTTCTTATTAGATGAGAGCCCAGAGATTCATTTCGGATTAAATTCTATTTATTTTTAGTGTGCCTGGAGAGTACCGAGGGGTCACAACTGGAACTTTTTTCGTTATTCAAAGGTAATCTATATTATTGTCATGTTTCTAGTATGTACATGTACGTTGTTTTTGAGAGTCAAGGTTATTTTTAACTTGAGATTATCATTCTACTTGTCTCAGGCCTGAGTCTTCTTGATATCAAGGTTATGACCACTTAAAGTGATTTATAGTTTATTAAAACTGGATTATTTGTTATTTTGAGGGTGAGAGGGGGAGAGAGAAAGGAGTGAAAGAGAAAATTTTTGAAGGGAATTAAAATCGTTAGAGCTACGTACACACGCTCGAATTCAATCATGTACATATGTATTGTTTTGTGGAAGGCTCGTCTGGAGACTTCTGATTGTGAGATTGACGCGCTTGAGTGTATTATTACAGCTCTGGATACAATAGCAGTTGAGTGTACATGTATAGATACATATATGTGGAGGTTCCAGTGCGGTCCAAATTTTTGAGAGCTAATAAATAATTATTGTAAAAATATTTTGAGATTGAGAAATTTTAAATAATGTTTCCGAGTCTTGTCCAAATCAAATCTGGATTGATTCAGGGAATTGTTATAGTTAGTGGGACCTTGACCTGTGGATTAAATTATTTTTATATGTTTTTGGGTTTGATTGATGCATTATTTAAATTTTGTAGAGGGTTGGAAAAATCAGATTCAGGATAGTAGCATTGAAATTTTTGTGTATGTAATATTATTCAACACGCTTCGATTCTGATTAGGTATTTTTATGTGAAGGATTTTTCTCGAGAAGATTATTTGATCTTGATATAGCACATAAGGAAATGTTGTAAGTTAAAGTTAAATGATTTCTATAATTTTGAGGAAACATTTGATCTATCAGAATTGGAAATTGTTGGTCTTACAGGGAAGAGTTTGTTTTGAGACGTCTTGAAATGAGTCACTAATCGACTTCTGTGAGGGGTATAGGAATATTGACAGTCATTTGACCACTCAATTATCAGGTGTATTCTTCGAGATTATAAACATTGTGTTGTAATTTCACACTTTAAATATTTACTTCGAATAGTAGGTCCTCGAAGACTCGTTAATTACTTTGATAAATCTCCAATTTGATAAATATCCAAGATTCTTTGAGCCCTTGAATTATTCCAGAATAGACTTTTTAAAGTTCTTTAATGATTTTATAGTTGAGCCCACATTATTTGTCCAAAAAGGAATATCCCCTGACAGGTATTTTTAGCATTACGAATGACATTTGAAGGAGCAAGGCAAAAATAAAAGGTAACAGATTCAAATGTCATAATTATTTTACAGCTTTTTCAAGGGATTGTTATTTGATTCCATAATTAATTCGAGGGAAATAATATTGATAAGAACTCCGATTAAGAGAGCATTTGAATGGAGATTCCCATAAAATTTTGAGTATCGGGTTTCCCTGTCTCGATTTGGTTTATAGTTTCCATTTGGTATTCAGAATATCGGGTTTAAGTGAGGATGTCTTAATGATTGATATGACTTTAATTACACCTATAAGTTGGTACAAATGAGTAATAATTATCTTAAATACAGGATTTCCTGACATGTATTTCTTGCTAATAGATATTCTAAATTTCATTAATCTCTTGATTCCCATATGATACTGTAGAAAGTAATTAAATGAACTGTTGGGTTTCGTTCCTAGATCTGAAAAGTTTATAAAATGTAATTCAGGTTGTTTGAAGGCTTTCAAAAAAAAACAAATCAATTATATCTGTGTCGAAGTCATTTCCGATTATTGATGTATCCTTTCTTATTGAACATATCCGTGAGAGAGCAAGTGAAGCTACGTACACCCATTGATTCAAGTGCCCTCTAGGATGTCATAATGATTCTTGAAAATATTATGAAAAAAATTGACTATAGTCTATCATTTCTCCATTTAATATTTGTTGGTATAAAATTACCATAAAAACCCCCAAAAACAAATTGACAAGAAATTCTACTAGATTTCAAAATACGGAACATGACTAGAAGGTTTTAAAATACAATTTGAAATAATATTGCCAGGGGAGACAAGATACAATGATTTGTATACCGCCATAAATATTCCTTTGGCAGTTCAGCTTTAACCCCATATTGTTGAACTTCCATATAATTAACTTTGATTTGCATGCATTACCAGTCTACTATATTTTTAAAATCTTTCCCACAGATACAGTTTACTTGTTACCCATGAATCTGGTTTTGATGTTTAACTTGGCGCAAGCACACAGTAGCAACAATGGTGTTGTGTTTTACAAGGAGGAAATGGGAAAATACATTAAAATATGTACAAACCAGCAAAAAATAATTTCACAGGATAGTATTAGCTAGACAGTTTTTATACTTACTGTCTGTGAGTTCAGCGAACATCACTTTGGACGATGGTCATTATCACATAAATTTATGAAGTAGCAGAGTCTTGTTATCTAATATCAACTGGAAATAAATGTATTTATTTTTGAAGCATTCTTTGAACGCTATTATTCTAAGCTATTTGCTTTGGATGTGTATTTTGGGTTTTATTTGTTCCAAAATTTTGGTATGTATTTAAATGAAGATCGCTCTCTATAAAGGACCACAGTGTGGTCCAAAAAATGCTTAGTAAATCATACATGTAAAAATTGTCGGCTGTCAACATGGGATTATAGTCAGGGAAACTCCTTTTAAGATGGATTTTGTTCTAAAATATGCTCTCTTTTTTTTTTATTTCCAGACGTAGACTGTGAGCTGCAAACATGTCTACACCACTGAACTGGCAATTGCTAAATCCCACCCAAACAGCCTTACTAACACCTCAGCAATCCAGCTCGAGTTCGAATGCTAGTACAAAATCCATTATAGATACGATGACAATCGATAAATTAACCTCCCAGAACTGCTACTTCAATCCATTCCTATATGGTATCTATGGGTCAAGTGGAGGAGGCAATCCCACCAGTAATGGACAATCCTTGTCTATACCTGGACAAAATGGACAATCCCTACATCACCATCATCGAAGTTCAAGACCAAAGAAGCAATTTATTTGTAAATTCTGTAGTCGACAATTCACCAAGAGTTATAATTTATTAATTCATGAGAGGACCCATACCGATGAGAGGCCATACAGTTGTGATATTTGTGGCAAAGCTTTCCGAAGACAGGATCATCTAAGGGACCATCGGTATGTTCAACTTGCTAACAGAATTAAAATAAATCACATTTTTCGAGAGATATATGTTTATAATAAATGTCAGATGATAAGATCAGAGATAAATGTCAACATCTGATCTGTTATAACAGCTATAGGGACTAAGTGTCTCGGAGGAATGTGAGGGAATCCTTGCAAACTGTCAATCTCAATGAAGCTATTTTGTAATGTTTATCATTTGATCCTCAGGTACATCCACAGTAAGGAGAAGCCCTTCAAATGCACTGAATGTGGAAAGGGGTTCTGTCAATCTCGTACTCTTGCCGTCCACAAGATCCTTCATATGGAAGAGTCCCCACACAAATGTCCAGTGTGCTCCCGTGCCTTTAATCAAAGATCAAACTTAAAAACGCATTTATTAACCCATACTGATGTGAAGCCATATAATTGTTCAACATGTCATAAGGTATGAATTGGTCTTTACGGAATAATTTCAAAACTGTAGATAATGTTGTTTGTAGTAATGTGTGTGTATGGATGGAAGAGCTGTTAAAGGAAAGATGATTGATTGTATCAACAGGTGTTCCGCCGAAATTGTGATCTCCGTCGCCATGCTCTCACACATTCTGTTGGTGGTATTGAGTTCAATTGTTTTAGTAATGAGGAAGATGTGGAAGTGGACGTGGTGGGCTTAGACAACTCTGAAACGAGCTCTATTCATGGGAGCAGTAATGCGACCAGTAATAATAATTCTAGTTCTAGTAAAAGAATGGGTTTCACCATTGATGAAATCATGAAGTAAAACTGTAAAAGTGAATGGTTTTAGTTTTATTTTGTTTTTCTCATTATTCTCTATTCATAAGTATACATTACATGTATTCCTTAACTTATTTTATTGTTTTGTGTTTTAGAAAAAGTATAAGCTTTAAATATCAAAGTGTTTTATATGAAAACCTTTCGTATGACTTTGCATCAATCATGAGGCAATCCAAAACCCAGCCATATTACTTTAAATAATTGTTTTCGTGTTAGTATATATATATACATATATAAATGTAAAAATTGTATTTATTTTGTAATTACGTGTAGAATAATTGCAACCATTGTTGATAGACTCTGTGTAAGTACTGTGTGTCAAATATTATTTGTTTCATTTTTTTTTTCAACGAACGACAATGATGATGATTATTGTTTGGTTTAATTTTTGGAAACAAATCATGGGAAAATATTTCTCAAGAGGTAAAATAATAAGAGCGTTTGATACAAAAATCTTCCTGCATCTACTACTACTATACACTTGATACTACAACTTGACTTCATTCAAGTTATACAATAACTATGATTTGTGTAATAAAATGATATTGACTGCTTTCCATGAACCTGGATTATATCTTATATTTCTTTAATTTGATGACCATGTCACTTTAATACAATATCCGAGGATTATAAAAATGTAAAGGACTCAAATGGAGTTTTGACTCGAAAACTTCCTTTAGATTATACGTGGCCTTTAAGGAAGCTGTAAATGAAATAGCTGTCTTTTGTATTCCTTAACCAAACATTAGAAATATTACTGTGTAAAATGCACTCTCCCATAAGAGAGCAATAACAGAGTCATATTTTTCTCTGGAAGGTCAAAAATATTTGGACGCACTCCCTTTTATAATAATTTTTACAATTCTATAATAATTTTTGTTCTTATGTTCCAAATGCATCTTCCTTTCCTGGTGATTTTGTAGAATTTTTGTCGCTCTTTTTCCCACATGACAGCCAGCAGTTTTGAGGTTGCACACAATCAGCAGGAAAGATCCACTGAAAGAAATGAATTTGCGTTGGAATTGTATTTTGCATAACGTTTTGCTTCAATTTTAATGTTTTTAGCGTTAATGTAACTGCAGGTCACGCATGTGAACAACTATTTAAAATACATGCCCCCCGTGCCGTGGTGTTATCCACCAGTTTATTGACACTTGCGATTCTATTTGCGCAAATATCCTATTCAGCACACTTCCATTGTTTAATGTTTTCCACACAGGTAGTCAATTCTTTGCAATAATTTACATTCACGTGGACACCAGCGATGACCGAACCCATAAGTTAATGAAAGTTCACAGGGTACAGCCAAATTAACTAATACCAACAATGATACTTATTTGCGTAAAATAGCCATTCAAGTCCTTCGATCATCCATAGTAACAAAGTATTTAAAATCATGTAAGGAGATTCCCCAGGTGCATTGAAAGTTATGCCCTTGTTTACATTCTGGTACCTTTGAATGTTAAACGCTAGCGAGGAGCGAGGTCATGCAAGGAAATAAATGCCTTTATCGCTCTGACTCCACACAGCTCAAAACAATTAGCTTTCAAGACTCCTGACCTACGCAAAGGCTATTTGAAGTCAATGTGAAAGCATGGAGTGAATATTCACAAGTGGATTTTTTGCATAATTTCCTTGTTGCATGTTGCATCCCTGTATTGTAGAAGTGTGTGCACTGATTGTTTTGAGCCAATAAATGTTTGGTTTTAAAAATAATTGAGAAAATTTTATCTATATACGGTATGCACGTATAGTGGATTCCTATTTCTCCAGAAACCCCCAAGGCAGAATCCCAACTCTGTCCATTTGTTTCGATTCTTGCTTTAAAGATGGCTCCGTCGAGGAATTGAAAGACTCAACGGAACTTGGCAATGTTCTTCTCCCTGACTGAAGCTATAGAAGCAAAAAGACATATGACAGGAGGACAAGACTCTGAAGCTGACATGAGTCTTGAGGCGATGTGGACTTGTCTTCTGTGCCATTGGAGCAGCGTGCATACCAAGCTGGGTGGAGCCTCCAGAGTTTTTTTTTGTCTCCTGTAAAATATTTTGATCACACATGATGATGAGAAACTTGAAACCTGGGACTAATAATACTGACAATGTCAGTCTGACATGAAGAGAAGCCAGACATGGATGTGAGACATGTTGGGCTATTTAGGAAAAAAATTGCAGGCATGGGAGCATTCACTGTAGTAAATACATGCTTGTCAAGCCTGATTGTATTTTATTGCCTCAAGTTTTCACAAAAATATTTGAACCTGCAGCCATATGCTAAAATAGACGACAAAATATACAGAAAGGAGCTGGTGTAGTCTTCAGGATCTTATTGTCTATAGAAAGGATGGAAAAAAGAAAAACTATCAATTGTATATTATATTTGTGGCATATATGTTTACTAGGCAATAAATGCTGATAAGATTCTCTTACACGATAGGATCTCAAAAATGTTGTCCTTTAATTATCCGAACTAACAAGACAGAAGGCCCATTATAGCAGCTCATTAAAATGCTTCCATCCAAAAAGAATTTTGTAGTGGAAATTTGCAAGAGTGAGCACTGCACCCTACACCTGTTTTTTCTAAGGATTTTTTAACTCTAATTTTTAGGCTCTCAAAAAGTATATTGAAATTCTAGGCATTCCGCGGTGATACTGTGATGCTTTAAAGGAAGCATAAAATTCTTGGAAAATTGATTTCTTCCTGGAAGAATGACTCCCTTTCAAAAAAGAGATTTGTGTGTAAAATTAAGCGATTTTAAAATTGAATTAGTAACATGACAAACTTTTTGGTTTGTTAACAATGCCGCACACTGTACCCGTCATCATCATCCCCAGCAGGTTGTCAAAAAGTTCCAGTGGAAGGAAGGGAGGTTTAATTTCTCCAGCCCTTTTTCCCTCATACAATTGGACAAGTGGTGTATCAGTGTGTAATATGGCATTGCATTGGAATTGTGAAATCATTTTTTTCCCATATGTTTCCTCTCTGAGGAAAATTCTTGGACTAGAGTCCTTCTAAAAGTAAGAAAAAAATCTGTTGGTTGCTCCTTCACTTGACTACTCATCACTTTTGATGTTAGGAGAGTATGTTATATTGGACATATATGTATGTATGTAATTATCTATACCTAGGAACTTGTTGTAGTTTTGGTGAAAAGTGGATATACCCTGTGAGGAGAGATGGACGGAGGACGGAAGGGAAGACAGACGACGACGTCGTAGTAAAATAGTGTAATAGTAGTGAAAATCGATTATTTATGTGGTTTCACAAATTTTTGTGAAGAAACTGGAGGGGGTCATTTTGTAAGGTTAATAACAGAAAAAGAATAAAGTCAACAGGGGGTAAAATGTTTTCTTTTTTCTTTATTTAAAACGGCAAAATATAGAGGGAGAAGATGAACTCTCAAGAGTAAGAGTCTGGATGATGAAAAAAAGGATTCCTTCAAAGTATAGATACATATAAATATATGTATAGTGTAGATACTTATGTAACTTTCTGTTTAGATTTTTTTCCCTCTTTTACCCGAATGTATACACAGTGCTCTAGAGCCAATACTACTACTATTACTACTTACTACTACAACTACTACCCCCACCCCAACTACTACTTACTATGTAATGTAACGTAATTTATTTTTTTTCTAGGAATTGTTTTTTTCTCTTCATAATCCATCCCTTCCTATTGTACTTGAGTGTTTATATATTTATACGTGAGGGCCCGTGTGTAGGGCTCTTATGGAGAAGGACCGTCTCCTATTAGTACTACATGGGCATAGATTCTGTATAAAGAAAAAGGTTTCTCCCTTTTCGGTCCCACTATTTCATTTCACCCAAATACGTAACTTTTGACTTCTGTGAACTTCTGAAGAAGGTCCAGCCTCATAGGATCTTTATGAGTCTCCCTTTGGTTTCTCTCTCTCTCTCTCTCTCTCTCTCTCTCTCTCTCTCTCTCTCTCTCCTTATACTATTCATATAATGAAGGGAAAGACTGTGGTTGCGGTTAGACAATTGTCCCTTTTAACAGATTATTTCTTGGGTTTACAACAACCATCACCACAATACAAGTGTGTAACTACAAGAGGAAGAGAACACAAGAAGGTATTTCAGAAGAAAAACATATAATTGAATGTAATAGGCATATAATTTCCACGGGGAGAGACTCTCACAAAAGCGGGCTTTCTTTTTCTTTTAATCTCCAGTAACAGAATTCTTAACGGGTCATTAGGTCAGTTTTATGGTAATTACATTAATGGCTTCGTAATTACCAGCTTATGCACTTTGTGTACAGTCCACGGCTACTCTTCCCGTGTTTTCCCTCCCCTTTATTTTAACTATTATTACTGCGCCTATGTAAGTATTATCACTTGGGAATGAAATTAAACCTAAACAATGACTCTGTTTTTTTAACTCCACAAAAACTGATTTAAGAGGATCTTTATCCTATGGGCTATAGCCCATTGTACATATGTTCATGGACGAGGAGATAATATGTAATAATTGTGGATGTATGTATGTATCTACCCACACAGAATTATGCACCTGTAAAACAAAATTCTAAGCTTTTATAAATGAAATTCTTACAGATCTAAATGAACGTCAGGGATTCCGGTCAGTTTACTGGTACAGGACTGAGAAATTGTTTAAATTGTTTCAGTACCAGATATTAACCTTCAGAACTACCAAAGCTATGCATACGTACATAGGGTGCATACATACATCTCTGTAGATACAGACATGAAGCGGAATTCTTACGCATAAGGGCACACGTCGCCTCACACCGTTTTATTTTCCCAGACTTGAAAAAAATCTGAGGAATTACATTTTTGTAATTCTTCTAATAACTTCCCATGGAGTTGCAACAACATGACTTGTTGTTGGTAGTAAAAAGAGGGCGAGTCTCAGCACCACACTACCACCAGTGCCCCATCAAAGGTCATATATTTATACAATGTTTGATATATATATATGTATGAATGTAATTCCCCCACGGCGAGAGTATGGGAAATTTGGGAGCAACTGGGAGGATTAATCTATCTACCCGTTGGGTGATTAATAATGTGGGAGAAATGTGAGGAAAACCCGGGAGTGACTAGGAACTCACTTGAGTCCAAAGGGACAAATCGAGAGTGAAAGTCGGAGGAGCCACAACAACAGCAACCAGAACGGTTACGCTCACTGTGAGAAAAACGGTTCAGTCCAATTTGACCCATCCACTTTTAACATATGTAACTTTTAAGTGACTCAGCCGACAAAGAAAAAAAAACTAGATTTTTCTATCACGATCAGCATCTCATTCTTCATCCGATCTAGATTTCACTATAAAAGTCACGATGTTTCAATCTAATAATGGGATTTTTCCACCGTGAGTCCAATGTTTTTCTGGGACTTTTGTGTAACCACCATGTTGTTCATCGATTATGCTAAAATTGTAGTGGGGCTCTGAAATTGTTTATTGGTTCTGCATTCGACAGTGTTCATTGAGGATGTCGAAAATGTTCTTTATCATTAATAATGTACATACACAAATTATTTTAATGTGAATGTTTCAAGGGTACATTACTTTTGATGTGGAGGGCTAACTATGTATGTACATATGTATGCGCGTCTCCACGACACAATAATGTGCCAGGCATTCACAACAATCATAGTAGGAGAATGTACAGGACTGGGAACTGGTTTTATTATTTTAAGGGGAGGGGGGAACGTTCGCATGCATAGTAATGCGGAGTTGCGGCTAAGGAGTTTTAGTATCTTATATAGATAGATATATGAAGCAATAGGGAAGGTTGATTGTGAATGGCTGAGTAAATTTGTATTGACGGGCCGAAGACTTATGTATCGTGGAGTTGGAGTCGCCAATTTCAATATTTTTCTGAGGAATGTAAGGAGACGACGATGATGATGAAGGAGGAAGGAAAGATTTTTACACAAGTTGCTCTCTGCTTTATTCAAATTACTTGGCATGAGAGGAGAGTTTTTGGGATAGATACATACTTGACAACTCCTGCCTGAGGTCTTTGTTGATTGGGAAGGTGTAGGCGTGGTGCCTGGAATTCAAATATTGTTTTTTTTTATCAAGTTTTGTTCTCTCTCTCTAGTCTTTGGATGGTTATAGGCACGGAACGATAAGGTCTATATCTCAGTTGAGGTTGAAAGGATGCGAAGGTGGGAACGTGGGAAAATCTTTATGGATTTCAAAATGGAAGGGATTTTTTTTTCATTGCTCTCCCCCCATATAACCAAAGTATTTGCTAATGGTAGTAATTATTGGAGAAATTAGGGTACGGTTAGTGCATGGGAAATACCATTTGATGGGGATCCTATTATATTAGGAGGACTCAGGGCATTAAATTCTCTGCTAAAAATTACCATGGAGTTAATGTTCTCTATAGCAATGATACATTTTGAGGTGCTCCTATGCTCATGTTCATTTCTTCTGCAATAATCATGTCAGGGAAGAGGACTGATTTATGTAGTGGCTATAATGCACTTGTGAAATACTAGCCTCAGGTATTCAAACAAATGCTGGGAAAATGTGATTTACACACTGGAGGTATTTTCATGATGGGGACGATACAGACCGTAGTATGACTGTAGAAGATTATAACACGTTTGTCAGATCCATCCTGC
Organism: Allacma fusca; assembly: GCA_947179485.1. Classification (NCBI taxonomy): domain Eukaryota; kingdom Metazoa; phylum Arthropoda; class Collembola; order Symphypleona; family Sminthuridae; genus Allacma; species Allacma fusca. The sequence continues at coordinate 15,549,293 of OX359248.1, read as the reverse complement.
CGTGTACCGCTCATGGACACAAAGGAGAACCTCAAGTGTGTCCTTTTGTTTCCAAGTGTTTGGTTACTCTTTGCCCTTATTTTTAGGAAATCCAACCTGCCACTGAATCTTTGTTCACTACCACCAGGACTTTTCTCCCTTTGCTACTACTACTTGTCCCTGCGGTTGGTTCCGGGAAACAGTACTTGGGGTCGACTTCAGTTCTATTGTATGAATGTTACCATTTTTACAATAGGTGCCCTCAATAAGGAAGTCCCTATGTTTAGTCTTAAACTGCTCTTGATCTCAAAGAGCTTCCGAAGATATTACCCTGGAAGACTATTCTTGCATGATACAGCTCTACCAATGTTGATATTCTTAAAATGCATTTTTTATTCCAGTAAGAATCATTAATTGTTACTCTTTCTTATGCAATTTCCAGAAATAATTGTAAAAAGTCCGGGGCTACGTTTTTCTATAGTACTATTAAGTTATAGCCTTTTTGAAAAAAATTCATTTGAACTTTCATATTCACATTAGGCATACTCACACGGGTATATTCACAAGAAGCAACACATATTCAACAGATCGGCTAACAAATTGAAGTTGATACTATTAATTTAAAATGTTTTACTACATAAACCCCACAATGAGTTGCCATACTTTTAGGTCCCTTGGAACTTATTTATTGACCAGCTTTTCAGAATTTGAGAGCTTCACTGGGGACGAACTAGGTAGCACCTGGAAGTGTTAAATTTGTGTATTTTTTAAGAGTTGGGTTTAGAAATTGGATATTTACAACTGAAGTCTAAAGTAGGAAATGTGAAATCTGTGTCAGCATGCAGATGAAAGCAGAATAGTAGAAAAAACATATTGATTTTAAAGGGGGAAGCGATTAATGCTCAGAAACATTTCCTGAGACAGTTGATCTACTTCGTGTGGTCGCTTGCCCAAGAGCCAATTTATGGTTTGCTCCAAATCCTAAAAGGTTTTACATAATTATCAGGACAAGGCTCTTCCATGTCAGATTGACCGACTGATCCTGAATTACTCTGAGGCAGGAAGATAGCAAGTAGAATATATTTACAGAGTAAATAGAAATGACACTAACCTTATGACAAATGAAAGACACACTCCAGTATTTGATTTGACACAGCCCAATTTGTTTTACTAAGAGGTGTGGACTTCCCACATGAAAACTTTCGTCATCGGGTGTACAAATATCACAGTACTTCCGAAGGAACCAGATACATCTCTATATGTATAATTATTGTACCCATAGGCGGCCTCAACTTGAGTGAGACTGATAAATGAATCAATAGCTTTCCGGTGAATAATCCCTTTGTGTCCCTCAGATTTGTACCCAGGGAGTACCCAACACATCCTATACATGAGGGCTTACTTAATAATTACTTCCAAAAGGAGCCCGTGATGCTCTCCAAATAATTTAACTGATACGGATCTCTGGTGAAAGAAAGGAGCCGATTCTTTTTCCCCAACCGATTATGACGCGTTGGAGCAGTAGCCCCTGTCGAACAATCCCAATCGCTCTTACATGTTATCTGTTGAGATAAGTAGCAAAGCCCGACCGACAATTTGATGGAGTTATTATATCCACCATGTGTGTAACATTGCACCACACGAGTCTGAAAACACCTAAACAAAAGTATACTGTAAATCCAACGCTGAAAGCCCCTCTTTAAAAAAAAGAAAAAGCAGAAAGTAGTCCTTAGTCCTATAGTAGACGGAGCATTTATCTACGATGTCAATCAACACTGAGATGAATCTCATTTGGTATGCTAATGTGAGATAAAAACTTGAAATTTAGGGAACCAAGAGGGCCCTAACAAATGGTAACCTCTCTCCCACGAAAATTACCTGCCACATTTTAATCAGAATGTTACTCAAGTGTAGTAATTAATCTAAATCCACGCTCTCATCAGCCCAGTCTGACTCAGAGTGCATCCGGGTACTCACAGGTAGTTTTTGCAGTGTCGTGATCAGGCCTGGAGCATTTTTGCCATAAATGATAGGGAATCTCAACCCACTTATGGGCAAAGACCTGGGTGATGAGCAACCTTGAAGAATAATTTCCGGGTGACTATACCTCGATCCTCTCATCATGTTCAGCAACAGTCACGTCAGTCCCAACACCTCTCCAGATCATTCCTGGGAGCCTCTACTACTAATGGTCCCATATGTCTAAAACACACGGGTTGACAGTCATTAACAAATCAAATCACGACGATGGGCATGCAGAAAGTGAAAACCCCGCACACTCACTGAGCTCATACATGGTGGTTGAGTCTCACCATAATATCAGCAGTAAATTATCCTCTTGATGTAATTCCCACCGTGTTCACACTGATCCACGCGATTCACAGTCAATTTATCATTCACCCTGCACCCAAACTTGTGCATTCCATTGTTGTTTTGACTCAATCTCCAATTTTGGTATTCACCGCATACCTTCCAGTATTTATCTCTGTCCTGTCCCTGCTCCTCATATCTCACTGGGCATTTAAAGTCCCAAAAAATTTCTGGATCCTCTCCTTCTGGCCTCGAACCTCACCACCTCACCTTTTAGTACATTACATAATTATCCTGGATCCTTCAAAAAGATTAGCTCTGTCCATGTAAGCACTCCTATTCGTTAAGTGACATATATTCTGGATCCTCTTGCCGCTCGACTCTTACAGATGTGTAACCGGATCATGAGGAATAAAAAAAAAAAGTCCGAGACATTTACTATCAATAGCATTAAAGTTAAATGGGAGGATGGACGGAACCAGATGAGTCGGACTAATAAGGCAAAGGAGACTAAAGGCACTATACACTACATTGCCCAGAGCTCATAAATAACCTCGGAGGGTGCGACCACACGTCCGTCCGTATTAGTGCTGGTAACGGTAATGCAAGTACAACGTTAGACCAAGTCCGCACAGCCTCATGTCCAACAAATGGCCCTATTAATTACACAACCCAATGCATCCTACAACCTTCAAAATTTCGCGAAAAGTCCGTTAAAAAAGAAACCGGCTTATTTATTTTGTAGTAAATCCGTGGAGTACATATCTATGAACACCAAATTACTGACTGCTTACAAATGTTTACTGTTTACTATTATTCTCGGCGTAAACTGTACAGAGGTTACACAAACTTTGCCATAACAATAATTCTTGGCTTCAGGGTCCGCTCTCTCATCCTGAATCTATATGGATATGTACGCTACGTATGTATTTACCTCTGTAAAAATCCGAGAGGGCTCAACCTCCATAAATAAAGTGAACAACTTTTTAAAAATGCAATTAAATTGTTGAATTTGACACTCGTATGACAACAAAGTTACTTAAAAGATGTGCTCATGGTGCAGTTACAAATAGGCACTGACAAACAAGAAAATACCATCAGTCTATGTACGCTACCCCTCCAGATATTTTTTACAAACTTACACCAAACGGGTGTTTCAAGCGGAAATCAAGCATTCCAAACTTGTCTCAATTGTGGTTGTCCCTCGTCAAACATGAAGATCGACCCTTGGATGACATATCCATTAGAAGACATTAAAACTTTGTCATTTAACCTCTCCCTGAGTTTACAAATTGTAAAAATGCGATATAATGTTCCTGGTTTTAATCCATGAAACAAGTTGGAACACACGTAAAATCCTTAGATTTTGTGTCAACCATCCGAACACACACACACAAAAAATCCCAAGCTCATCCCCCGAAAGCTGTTGGGTTAAGACAAAAAGGATGAAATTAAATTTCCGAAGCTATTCCCCGGCTCGTTTCGCCTTATTTCCTTAAATTGACAATCTCTTTTGGTTGAAACAACATGACACATTTGGGAAGAGATTGTTGTCCGGATGATCCGACATGTATGTACATATGAGGCTCAACTTGTAGTAGTCCCGTTTAAATATTTGTCCAGAGGGTGCAGAAAGTGAGATTAAAATCTATTGATTTTTTAGTCTAACCCTCCTATTTTTATTACCCTGTAATCAAGATAACTTTGATCTTCTCTGCTTTGTTGCGTAATCCACCTACTTTATCTCCTGCCTACCTCTCCCTGTCTCCTCTCTTGTCTCTCTCTCTGATCTCATCCGTTTTTGCACTTTTTGCCACCAGCCATGTCGTTTGTTATAAGTTCTCAACCTAAATGACCTCATGATATTTTATTAGTAGTTATTGTGCTCAGGATGAATTGCTGGGCTTATATGAGCATGGCTCTTCTTGCATATTTCATAGTTCCGACAGTTCATATGTGAGCACAATTTGCGTCTCTTCTGAGCATCAGACTTGTGTGCTTGTTCTGGTGAAGTGTTCTGGGGTAGATACATATGTATATCTATAATTATGTACTTATACTTATAGGTACATGGATTATCTACCTCATATTTTTTTTTTAGCCTGTGGGACTTTTTCCATATAGATTTTTCACCCTCCCCTATGTACAAGTATTACTCGGCCCTCTGCTCTCTCGTCAAGTTAAAGTCACGATGGATGGGAATTTGAATACGTAATTGTTAAAATGATGGCAAAAATGTACGAAAATCATGACTGGCTTTGAATTGCAGTGGGATTCCTTGTTCCAATAATTTGATTGTGATAGTTTTGAAGTTTAATAATAATAATAATAATGGGAGAATGGCTATAGCAAGACACTTGGGTTGTTATGAGTAAGATCCCTCTCTCTCTCTCTCTCTCTCTCTCTCTCTCTCTCTCTCTCCCTCTCTCTGCAGGGATGAGTTGAGTGCAGTGGAGTAAATTATTGAGGAATAAAAGGTGTTAAGTGTTGGACAAGTTGGGAGTTTGAGTATTAATCAAATTGCTATTAACAGTTTGTATAGTTGTCGCCTATAATCTTTTTAACAGATAACAGTGGGGTTTTTCGAAGTCAGAGAGTATAAACGAACATGGACTATTGCTTGTTATATAAACTCTAAGCCGACTGGGGGTCTACCTTTTCCCATGTATAGTTTTTCTCTCTCTCTCTCTCTCTCTCTCTCTCTCTCTCTCTCTCTCAATCCTCTTGACTATTGTGAGAGACTGGACGTGTTATTCCGTTGCATACGCACCTTTTACGTACGTTTAGTATTGGAAAGGTGTATACACTTGGGATTTGTTGGAGGTACTCTCTTCCATATGCAGCCTCTCATCACACAGGAAGAGATCTTAAGTGAGAATCATACACATATCTGGGAGTGAGTACTTCATATACTTATGATTATTGTAAAGAGAGACGTTATGTTCTTTTGTGTGGATGTGTACGCAAGAGTCTTCTTTTAAGGACTGGGTCTTCATACACCTTTTACTCCTTATAGTTTTTGACTCCGTGAAGCTCATCTCAAGTCCTGCCTCTCTCAATCTACTTACCCTTGTTGTGTGTACATATCTATGGGGAAACGAAGAATATAACTAAAAATTGTTCTTCACATCTTTTGTAATCATTCTTCATTCTGTGTTTGTCGCTCACTCAACAAAAATACATTTTGGCTGTGGCTCTTTTTCATCACTCGGTTCCTAGAGTTGATCGTGTTGAGAGGAGGGGGTACTAAGCATCATCTGTTCTCCTGTGCTTTACTCGTTTCACTTGTTCTTCCACTTCTCCTTACTCCACTTGTTGTGGTTGTTGGCTCGTGTCATACTATATACTCCGTCAGTCTATCAAAAGAATTATTTGTCATCACAAATATATAAGGCGCTCCGCTCCGAGCTCATAATTTATCATATTTTTTTCCAAAAGGACTACTATATATTCAAGGTGTGTGATTTTTCCAAAGTTTTCCCAACAATTCCTTTCCTTAATTATTTCTTTTATGGGAGTCCTTCCTCCATGGGGTAAAGTGAGAAGGAAATCCATGAGTTTGATCCAGTGGATATTCCCTCAAATTCTGTATGAATGTTCTCAATTTCTTTTTTTTCCCCTCTCTGTTTACTTACCGGACTTGTATATTTACTTTTTGTTCTACTATTTAATAATTATTTAAATTTTTGAATGGTTTTTGGTGTGATGGAATAACGTTGTGTGTCCTCAAATTTTTTTTTTGTTTACTTTTTTTTTACTCAAAATGTATAATTATTTTTAAGTGTCTTTGGTTATTTCCAGAAGTTGGTTCAAATTGAGAGGGAAACATGTTTGCAATTCTTCAATCCAACGAATGCATGTACGGCGTGCGACGGAGAAGAAGTTGTAAAGCAGAATTATACTGTCAGTTCTGTCAACGACGCTTTAACAAAAGTTATAATTTGATGGTTCATGAGCGGAGTCATGATATTATCAACTACTCCTGTGAGACTTGTGGCAAGACTTTCAAGAGCAAGGAGGCTTTGAGACAGCATCGGTGAGCATTCAAATTTAATTAGTCTTAAATATAGTCTCCTCATTATTTCCTCACTGGCATCTCTACAGTAGACATGTCAAAGATTTCAGATTGGAAGTTTAATTTTTTCCTCGAAGGATTTCCGAAATTATTACGATATATTATACCAAAATTCCCTCACCAGCATTACACTATCTAAGTTGCATCTTTAAGTAATGCATTTAGAGTAATTTTCTTGAATTTGGATGACCCTGTTGGTTGTACACGGGTATTCACACGGTCTGGGAAAGGTTAGAGTCGGGGCGAGGGGCAAAGTGAGATTAGAGACAGGTAGACGGGAGATAAGAACTTTCATCCTCTCTCTCTCCAATCCTCTCGTATTCCGTTCAAGTTCTTGACTATAATAAAGAGTAGTAGTAGTTGTAGTAGTAGTGAAAGTCAAGGCATTAAGGGGTGAAGTGATATTTGGAACCTCCGAGGCTCACGGAGTCTTGTCCTTTTTGTCAAAGCTGATAGGATCTTTATATGTTCGGGCTCTATTCTATTCTATGTTCGGGTCTAGGAGATGGTGTGAGGTCAGTCTTTAAATCAGACGGAGGTGACGGTGAGCTCGTAAATTTGTGACTAATAGAGAATTTGTTGTTTTGATTCAGATCACAGCACTCCCCAGGTGGTTCGAGCACTGGATCCAATTCTAGTAGTTCCAGTTCGAGTAGTTATAGTTCCTCACCCAACTACTACTGAACGTAACGAATCAGCAGAGGATGATGCTTCTGTTGACGATTGCTAATACTACCACACTTACGCCCATCATCCCAATCTCTCCCCCCCCCCTCCACCACCTCTTGTATCATCAATGTACTTATTATTAATTAAGATGCATTTTTTTTGCACTTAGCTTTTAGACGGTCATCACCTCTTTTTTTTTTGTTTGTTTCGTTTGTATGTATAATTATTAGGTATCTATATATACAATAATAATTGTCTAAATAATTAATAATAATTTATCAGTTTTCCCCAAAATCCGAGAATCCCTAGGTAATGACGTAGTATGTAGGTTCCGTGTTTTTCAGGTCTTAACGTGTGTGCGTGTATATGTATAATTAAATCGCCGGACAACTCCCAAGTTTAATGATGGTAATGATGATTTTCTGTAGAAAGTAATAAAAAAATGATCTCGCAAATGATTCCATTTTTTGTGTAACCAATATTATACACAAAACGACATTCCAGACAGAGAGATGAACGCAAATTCCATATGTTTTTTGTACATAGATGTAATATAGTCTTATATGATACATTTAAGCTGTAGTTTAATCACGATTTTTGTATGTAACGTTCGCCATATATAATAGTAGTAGTAATAAGACACAAACATATTCAAGGAATAAAAAGAAAAGGTACATTTCCCTTTTTGAAAATAATTCTTCTACAAAGTCATCTGGTTTTCCTTGTTTTTTCTCTCTCTCTCTCTCTCTCTCTCTCTCTCTCTCTCTCTCTCTCTCACTCTTCTCTTCTCCATCTATCTCTTTCCCTTGTTGCATCGAAATTTCATCGCATGTAAATCTTCTTGTTGGATGTTGGCAGTTATTTGGGGATAAATTCTGAGGTTTTTATTGGAAACACGGCATGAGGTGGGAATCATCGTAGACTTGAGTCATATGTTAACTCATGTTGTTATAACATTTCAAGTTGCTTTTTTTTCATGTTATTTACACGTCGAGCGGGGCATATGGGATGAAGGACTACTATCAAATAGCAAGGTTTTCTGTAGTAGTTTATGTGCAGATGCTCTTGCACATATAGAAAAGGACTAGCTCCAAAGCATTGTAGTCGTTTGGAAGTTGCTGACGCTCCGCAATTTATTGAAAAAATGGTTTCAATTTAAACAGTCGAGATGAGAGAATGTAGAGAGGAAAAATACAGGATTCAATCCGTATAATATATAAATGATTTAGTTTTTTTCTGGGCGTAATATAAGTATTATTATACATATTTTAGTTTGCAGTATGTTGTAACGATAGGACGTAGTAGTATATGACAGCGTTGGTTGCATGAGAAGATTTTTCTGAGAGTGTCACTCCATGTAAAACTTGATTGACCGTGTGATTAAAAAACGCCTTTTTTATTTCACACCCAAACCCTTCCTTCTTTACAGAACATGTCGTCGTAATTTATTTTCTCAATTCATCCATGTAATTTGTTCACACAAGCAAACAGACACCATGGACAAATAAACATATTCACTGGTTCTCACTCCCCGAATTCATAATAAGTACTCAATATATCAAATGGTATAGGCTGGACTCTGAAACTTACACTTGTACTTATTTGTATACACTATCACACCGTAGACCGCAACCATATGTATATCCCCACAATGAGCATTTAGGGAAAAGATTTGAATAGCTTTTACTACTTTGAGACATAATACCTCAATACAGGCTCTCAAATGCACTGTACGTATCTACACTCATGGGCTGTCTATGCGGTTTTCTTTTTGTTTGTGGTTTAGGGGAAAAAAAATTGAAGTAGCCCCTTTGCATTATGACGAGATGAATGAAAGCAGTTAAAAATTACACGCATTCAATGCTCACGCTGCTGCTCCTTGTTTGTGTATTTAACAGGGAAAGGGTCTTGTAGTCTCCGAATGTTTACTGCTTTTTACTTACTGCAATTGAAACTGTGCATTCATCCAGTGGCTTTTTTTTTATGCTCCACCACTTAATCATCTCAAGGGCTGTTATTATTCGGGTACTTGTACAAGCTCACTACTCCTAGTTTGTCTGTTCATACTTAAGCTCTTGGATGATTGGGGAGCGAAACTGTGTCTTATGGTTTCTAATCGTCTCTTCACAGATTCCCTGGGATCATCTTCGGATAGATACTTCAGGATGATTGTGCTGATAGGGATATAATAGTAGGGTATCAGATTACCTCAATTATCCGTGGTATAATTATCACACATACATAGGTCCATAGGATTGGGTGAAGTCTGCTGGTGACAGAAGCCTAGAAATTGGATTGTCAGACGGAGACCCGGCCTTGATTGGTTTCTTGACCGATTGCTCAAAAAATTGATGAATGAGAGATCGGATAAGTTGAAGACAAACAGAAAGAAAAAGTATGAAATGGTTGGTGAATTGTTTTCTATTAAGTTTATGATTAATGAACCAAGCTCGAAAATTCCATAAGAAATAGGGACTGGGTAGATATGAACTAGTAGATACATATGTGAGCCAAGTAGTGTTATCCTGGATGTAGTTAAGAGGGAAAATTATGAGGATTTTTTCCGAGGGTTCCGGGTTGCTAGGAAGTGTGAGGTATTGTTGTAAATAGTTGGATGAGAAGCGCAGACAGTATTGACTGACCATTTATCTATATGGAAGGAAAAACGGGAATGGAAAAACGTCCAAAGATAATTGTGGAGGGCTGAGCTCTCATACTTGTTGAAGCCTGAACACGGTCCGGGTAATTAATTGAATATAATTTGTACATTAGGTATACATTACTGTCCAAAGGCTGGAACGAAGCTCTCCTTAGCCTCTCGAAAAAAAAACAAATTTTGACAACTCTTTTTCTAGAATGACTTGATTTGTGAGATATTTCCTCTCTCCCTCTCTCTCTCTCTCTCTCTCTCTCTCTGAAGGAGACCCTCTAAGATAAGTGAGTGTTTTACTCCGTATGGAGAGAAACTTCGTCAGTGGGTTACGTGTAATTACGTGTTTACAATAATTATATATAAAATATGACGTGTGTATTTTGGACAAGAGCTAAAAACAAATACGGATGACACTATGCCGTGAGAAATTGAAATTACCCTGTACGGTGAGGAATTTTTAAATTCTTGTTTTGGAAGGAGCACACACACACACACACACAAAACAAGAGCTCAGAGACACGAGAAGAGAAGTGACGGTTGAGAAACAAGAGCATATCAGGAGAGTTATTCCGGAGGCATGCAACTCCACTATAAAACAAATTAGAAACAAATTGTATTAGGGAAAAAAGGAGTCCTGGAAACACTTGTGTGGATATAAGCTTTGAAAGGGGAAAAGAGAAAAAAATAGCTCCTAGCGACAATCTATGAGGGTTGTAAAAGTTGTAGCTTTGGAAATAAAATTGTGTTACCCTTCTCCCTGTCAACATGATATAGTCTGTGCTTGACAGCTTTCTCATTTTTTCAATGTGCTTTATAATCACACCTGTCATATCGATAATGATAAGGTTCTCAGTTTCCCTTGTAGTGTCAACTCACCATAACTCTGACATGGAACCAATCCAATCGAACACTTAATTGCTACAAAATAATTCCCAGACACTATCCTACATTTCCCAATTCATTTGACCAATCACCAATTACCTGTAAGTTTATACAGTACAACATCTCTTCCTTCAAGTCCTTCAAGGCAGAGTTTTTTTTTCTCTCTCCTGTAATAATGGTTGTCTTCCGTCATAACCTTCTGCACTATTATACACATCACAATAGATTGTCATACAATTGAAATCTCCTGCAAAAAGCTCATAGTTGTCTGACTCTCTCCGGGTTTTGATTAATTAGCTCCTGTGCTATGTGTGAGGGGGGAGGTGTCAGGTTGGCGGAGAGACCTGCTGTGGAATGGAAGTCTGCTACTGGTATTAGCATCTCTCATGACGTGTGTGCTTTATGACTTACTTATACTATAGTACTATAAACAATGTAACGAGACTTGAAGGCTGCTGAGATTTTTTCAGCCCTTCCTGAATTTATAATTTGGTTCATCTTCTTCATTGACCTTGTGATTTGAACAAAGATACTGTCCAAATTCTCATCTCTGGCCCATACCTCTGCTGTCTCTATATCTCACTAGTAGTATACTGTAAGTTATAAGCATCCTCCATTGAGACCCGAAAGATCCACTCTTGACATTCAAATTCATGAAATATGTTAAGATTCTTCCCTTAAAAAGACAATCAATGGGAATTTTTACTAGTGGGAATTACTGCCATGCAAATCCTATTTTCCGAGATCTACACTGAATTTGGCTTCAGCCCTCCCACCCACCTAATGTCTTTTGAACGATTTGACTGTAAATGGCCTCATAACAAGAGCAACTACTGAGTCCGACCACCAATCAGGCCACCGACTTGTCAGTGCACAACTGTAAATTCAACAGTTTCCATGCAATGCTTATAACTCCCTATATATTTTGGCTTGTATAATTACTCCATTAGTATCTCACTCCACAATCTTTTCCCTCACTTTACCTCAAACAAACTGATCCTTCAAAATGCATCTCCTACCTCCTTTGAGTCTACTTTCAAGGAAAACATTGAATACTAATTTTTTTTCACAAGAATGCTATTCAACAAATTCAAGGAAACTATCCCTACATTTTTTTTGATGAATGGAATGAACAAATGAATGAAATTCTCCTTTTTTTCCATTCTAGTACCTATCTGGTAGATACTAGTATTTACTATATAGGCAATAATTATTACACCTTTCATTCATGAAGTTTCTGTGTAAACAACGTGAGAAGGATAATGCAATTTTACTTTTTTTTTGTTACTAGGAATATCTAAGTATAGGTACTTTAATCCTTTGGTATTTTGCGGGTTCCTAGAACAAGGAATTAAATATCGGCTCGCTGGGACGAGCGAGACAGAGTTTAGCTTTTGATGCTTAATTTTTTAAGGGGGAATTAAATGTAGGGAGGACACTCGTAAGACTCCATTACCAATTCAAATAAGATACATATGATTGGTGTAAAAAGGACTATTGTTTACTGTGTGGAGAGGAGCTCAAGTTGTTAAAATCCATATTGAACGGTTGACTTGGTGCTTGGCGGATGAGAGACCATCTCACGGTGGACCACACGGAAAGAAAGTTGAGAGAGAGAGGAAGAAGAACCCGCACGTGAGATCAGATTAAAAGGAAATTATCTACAGATAAACGTCTTGTTGTAAGTAAAAATTCCTTGAGAGCAATCCTCTATGCAACACCTTCCATTCCCGTCCAACCAGACAGAGAGAGACCATAGTGCTAATACATGTATGTGGTGTAATGGGTTGGAGGATGGGCCTTTTCCCTTCACCACCGAAGCCGGACCGAAGAGAAGACGAGATGAAGCACGTGCTACATTTTATTAAGACAAGTTCTTCTCCGTCGTCTTCGACTTGAACGTCTTGGTCGTCTTGACTCTGTATTGTTAAAAAACATTATTACATTGTTGTTATATCTTAATTGTTGATTTCATACTTGACCATTTTCCCTATGTACTTTTCCTCTCGGGACCTACAGTATTCCCCATACAGATACTATGTATGTAATTATGTATCCTACAATGTACAAACGGGAATGGTCGTAACTAATATTACTCTGAATGACTCCTTGACTATATGCATGGGAAGAGTGCTGAATGGACAAAATTACAACAATCGAACCTTGCATACTCCAAGATCCCTATAGGTTTTTCATAAGGAACTTTGTTTGGAACTTCAACTGATTTTTTGCTATCCATCAGTTGTTAGTTATTTGTTGAGCTCAAGCTAGCAGGAGAGACTTCATCACTTTTTATTGTGTATTGTTAATAGTGAAAAGCTCTCCATTTACTGTAGCATAACATTATCAAACGGCACACACACACAGAACTAGACAAGAGCCGAGTTTGTAAAGGGTGGTCCTCACCGAAAGTACTTACTTTTATACTCGTCTCTGTAGCTAATGCACCAAATGCACACAATACCCCTCCATCCACGGCAGTACTCTTCAGAGATCTCTGGCATAATATACTTGTACGTGTATAATCTTATTTGACGACAGCCCACACAAAAAGGACATTTGAAATGTTCCAAGGAGAGGACAATATGAGAAAATACTTTCTTATCTGTATCTAGTTTGCTTTTTTTTTTCTCCTTCCCTGCTCCTTCAAAATGAATATAAAACATTGGGATAGAGTCCCTATATAGATTCTGTATAGCCCATAGGCCGGGGCACATATATGTACATAAGACTCCGGCCCAATACCCATATGCATGGGAAGTCCTGGGTTTTAGAGAAAAGGTCCGTATAGAGAGAGAGAGAGAGCCAGGACGATGTGAGACCTCAGTCATTGGGAGAGTGAATATCGTGTGTGGACTTTGATTTTTTTTCCCCCGTGCTGTAAATGGTCATGACAACAGATACTATATAGAGTGGAAGGTATTATGGCCTGTATGTGATGTGTCGAGTGGTTGTAATATGGAATATTTTGTTGGCATACGCGTATGTAGTCCCGTGTAACGTAATACGTATAATTGCGTCTGTGTGTGTGTTAAAAGTTAAGTATGGGCGTGTGTCAGTTTGAGTTTTTTAATATTTTTCTTTCTTTAGGTCCGCTCGTGCGCTTCACCTTTTTTATACTAAGTAACCATTGTGCATATATGATGGCTTCTTTAAACGGACCCTATACATGCGTGAGTGCATAGTCAACTCCCAGATCTTTAGGGACTGTGAGAGAATCCGAGAGAGAAGCGTTGGGAATTTTTTCTCTGGTTGTAGTACATCAAAGTTACATATATCACAGAAAGGGATGTATGTATATAACTAAGGGATGAGATCTTCGCCTTGTTCTCTTGAACAGTGATGGGACATGTGTGTGTGTGTGAGTGTGTGTGCATGCATGTGTGTGTGTGTCTGCCGAGCTGATGCTCTCTGGTCGTTGTATTCAGGTGTTGACTGGAAATATGTTTGGTATGTTACTATTACTATGTTGAACATTATAAACTTTTGATCTTTTAGTTTAAAAAGACAGAGAGAATTCGTCTTGAGGCATTTTCCCATGCTCTATGGTTTCAGATTTTTTTTAGCTCGTTTGGCTATTAGCTACACTATATATATATGAGCTGCTTGCCTGCCTGCCTGCCTGCCTTGCCTGCTTACCTGCATGGCTCGTTGAAGGTAGGAGAAAGACAGGTAAGTATTTGATGTGTGTAAGGGGTAAGGCACTTTCAAGTAGTTAGTAGTAAGGAGCTCTGTAGAGGCTTATATGGGAGGGTACATACTGTTTCCAAGGCAGGAGTTTGGTAATGTACGTAGGATTTTGGCGTGATGATCCATATGTACGGGAGACTTTGGGATGGAGCAATGGAGCAACGAGATGGATACAGACTCGTAGTAGTGGTACATAAGAAATTGTTGCTATAATAACCGTTTTTCTGTTTTAAACGATAGTCCTCTCAAGAATGTTATATATGCTCGGAAGGATTCTCATGATCATTTGAGCATTGTTCCGTATGTATACGGGTCGGGCGGGTTGGGGAGATTTGGTGCGCGTTAATACTCACTGGCAGGAGAGAGAGAGAGAGAGAGAGAGAGAGAGAGAGAGAGAGATGAGGAGCTATTGGTGATATTCCTTCCTACCTGTATGTACCATTCCTTATACATGTATTTACTTGTGGCTCGGACTGCATCTACCTATATACACATGAATCCTCCTTATTGTTACCGTGTACGTCTGTCTTCCACGCTCGGACTATATGGGACTAAAAGGAAAGGAGATGAGGCGACGACGATGAGTGAGAGAAAAAGAGACGAAAGATTTTTTCTTTTAAGGGTAGAAGAAGCAGAAAGGGCAGAGATCAAGAGTTCATGCTCTTGTAAATCGTGGGAAACGGGCATGGCTCGAGTTTGATCTTTGAACTAATTTTTTTTCCCTTGTGGTGGTGGTGTGCAGACGTTGGGTTGACTGTGTGGGAGCTGTGTGTCTCTTATGTATGTGAATTTTTTTGGGTGTGTATTTTTTTTTACTCCGTAATTATGAATAACTTTTTGTTTGGGGACTATTTCACTGATATTTTCAACATATTTTCTGTTCCTCCTTATTACAACTCCTCACTTGAGAAACATTAAATGTATACCTACACACACATCACCACTCACCGTGTGTGTGCGTCAAAAGTTGGCAGTTTCCTAGTCACTTTTTCTCTCTCTCTCTCTCTCTCTCTCTTCCCCAAATGAATCTCTCCATACTGTACGAAACATTATTTTTTTGCAAAGTTGTTATAATTATTTTTTTTGGAGGAGGGGGGGGCGGGGGTTCGTTAATTTTTACTAAGAAAAGTTGATCATATTTCCAGGCTATGGATTTGAGAAGGTAGGTTATATTCTTCAAGGAAGGGAAAGAAATAAGTTACATACTACTGAAGATTTGTTTTTTGATTGGGAGTAAATCGTCATGTCTTGATTGGACGTAGGATTGTGTTCTTGGATTTTTGTAGGACTTATATTATTATTATTGCTATATAGTAGTGATATTCCCCAAGCAGGTTTGCTTGATTTTCTGCTCAGACTCATTAAATTGTGAGGACGATGAAGGGAGTCGGGGCAAAGTGAGAGGAATGCTGAAGGAAAAGTTATTAGGGTTGTTATGTGAACCAAGTTGATGAAATGCGACGTGTCGATCTGATTTCTGTTTTTAAGCATTATTTATTGGAATCGTTACCCTTATGTAAAAAAAAAAAAAAAAAAAGAACTAGGGACTAGGAATCTATAATTTTAATGGAGAGGAACAAGTTTTGCTTGTATCTTCTTCAGTTATTATTTACTCTCTGACAAGGAAGAGTTTGTTTAGTGAAAATCAAAGCAGATTAGGATCTGCAATTGGACAACCGCAACGCATCAACTCGTACTTTATGAGTGGTACTTTTTTTTACTGTCAGTATCATAAAATGTGTTTATTTATTTTAAACACAAGCGAGAGACACACAGTGAATTGTAAATCACACCACCACCCTTGAAAATCCATGGTACCTTTGCCCAAGTTTGGTGGACTATATGAGCTAACATAAAAACCGAGAGGACTTTCAGCCCGACTGCTGTTTTTATGAGGAGCAGCTTAGTACAGTATCCACGCATGGGAAGCATTACGGGGCAGTCTGATACACTTTGCATTTTTCCCTTGCTCTCAATTCCCCTTGGGAAAAAAACAAAAAATCTTGTGACGAGACTTACTTACTTGACGCAATGGATTTGGAGAGAAGTACGTACATATATAGGTACAGGTACTCTGAGATACATATTTATAGCCAGTTCTACTAGAATGATTTACACCAGGGGTTGGATTTCAGCAAATGTGTCCTCAGTGACTGTGTGCGATTTCACATGACAAGCTTTAATGCGAGGGTAAGTTGTGTTAAAGACTGTTAAGGATCTGTAAAAGGGATTGGTAAGTATGTAGATAGGGAGGACTCGACTGTAAAAAGAGTTATAATCTGGATGATATTGCACTCTCAATATGTATTATTGTTAGTTTAATTTTTTGCAAATTGACTCTTCAAATGTGTGGGAATGGTTTATTGGATTGATAGCATGCAAACTGGTTTACACAATCAGTGAGTGGCTCCTGTTGACAGAGGCTGAACGGACTCTCTCTCTCTCGCTCAAACATATACATTAGGCGAGGCAGTGTACTTCAATATCTATCAATTAAATGACTCAACTGTTTATTTGATTTGCCTAATCAAAACAAATGGATGGAATTCACATGTTGGGACTGTCAACTTCCTTGGCTTTTTCAAGCTACATTTAACAGGATTAGAAATATTTATGAGCTCCATTCCCAACTCCCTTTATTGCAAACCCAGCCGTTTGGATTAGTCTCAAGGATATGCGGAGTGTTGGGAGGAAATGAATTTATTTGATCTCTTTATCAGCAGGAGCGGTTCGTTGGTCAATCAAGTTTTAAGTATTTACCTTTGGATCAGCGGCATTTATTTTATTGAATCATCCAATTTACTCGATGATATTATAGCAATAATTGGTATGACCACAGGCACTGTTTTTTTTTTCTTTTCAGGGGGATGGGGATATGTAAGTACCTTCTCTTCTGCTGGGACGCTATAAAAAAAAATACCGACACTTTTTCACTTGGAAACTTCAGGGTGTATGGAATACAAAGGGGCGATACTTCGATTGTCTGCTTCCATGACTCGTGCTAATTTTGGGTAATTTCAGGAATTCCAGATGATGAATTGACTCTAACACGGGGCTCAGTTCCAGACCTACCTGACACAATTGATTGCATTCATTTCTCTAATCCTCAGCCCCAGCCAACGTTCCCTGAGGATTGGAGGGAGAATCAGTGAAATTCCTGATTATTTTCAGTAGTAAGACCTGCCGTACCACCACCAGTGTGTGTGAAGCTGAGATGAAGCCTGCCGTGTCATGGCTGGGGAGAGTATTTATATAATTATATATGTACGTCTCCCTTGTGCCCCTAGAATATAGAAAGCAGCCGCGGTTCCATCCATAGGATCGTATAACAGTGAAAATATTAAATTCCGATCGAAGCGATAAACTAGACATGAGACATCCCGCTTGAATGAATCCTGGAGTTATCTTTTGTAGTCACGTCCAGGGGCTTTCCTTGGCGGCTATAAAAAAAGGGTTTCGATTGTCACATTAAACAACCTGTGCATGAATTCCAATAACAAGGTGTTAACATGTCATTACGGCTTGTGTAAACTGCACTCCACTATTATTCAAGCTCTCTGGTGTTAAACTTGTAACCCTTTGGGTATAAAGGGAGGTGTATATTCTTGGTGAGAATCCTCCAGTGGAAAAAAAAAATAAACACTTGACAGCCATTTGTGACTTGAATTTTATTGATTCTGTTTATTGTCTTCCATTTTCTTCTTACGTTGTTGTATCTACTTATGCAACTCGTACTTGCTTATTATCCCTTTCATATTGTACAGATATCTCAAGACAGTAAACAGGCTCAGGAACCTTTGAAGTAGTATCTAATTACTTGTTACAAAAATATATGTAGATAGGTATCTATCTATATATATCTACAGGATAGGTAAATCCAAAGGGATTAAATTAGTTTCTAAATAATTTATCGGCTCTATGCTGAAATCATCCATTGGTTTGGTGTTGGAGTTCAAAGACTGAGAGAGTGCGAGTGCGAGTGAGAGCGAGAGCTGGACGGTTACGAAAAAATAAGAAGGCATTTTTCCATTTTTTTTTTAACATTTCCTCATTGTAAATAATACTGACCTATCTGAAAATGAAAAATGAGTGAATTTATTGCACCTCGTTACATATGGATTCTGGTTTTGAAAGGATATAAATGAATGACTAAATTGGGAGTGTGACATTGGAAGCCAATAATGTATCTATATTTTTGGTTTTAGGTAGATATCATTATGTTGAGCTGTGGGTTTCATTTGAGCTCTTTTTATTTATCTTCATATGTAAGTAAGTACTGGTGGGATTGAGTGACCAAGGATTGGATTTCAGTAAAAGATTTTAACTTGGATTACTTTCTTGGCGTATCCTTTTCTTCCTACCAGAAAACCATTCACTAAAAAAGTGTGTTAATCAAAGTCTCGATTCGTTTTTACACGCGAGTTTTTTTTTTGGGGGGAGGATGATATGGGAATTAAATGAGGGATTCTATAAATGATGGTTGGTTCATGTATAGTACTTAAATGGATGTATGTAGATATAGCTATGGTGCTGTGTATGTACAAAACATAATTTCTACTATGTTCAGTGTATCGTATAAAAAATTTCAGATTGGAGATAAAAAAAAATACAACGTGCAGTTAGTTACTCTTCTGATCTGGGAGTAGTTTGTGTGCTTATCCCAGAATTTCATTGCACCTCTCCATCACCAACGACCCTGGCATTCAAGTATAATAAAAGTACTAGAGTTGTGTTCATTTAAACTCTTTTAATGTAATTTATGTAGTCGTAATTAGTTGGAGCTCGGGAATCAGTACTGCTCAATAGCGCAAAGGCTTGGTCGTAATTGCAACTCCATTAGCCTCCCGTCAGACACGGGCTCTCATCTCTGCATAGTAGAATCTCCTCTCATCCGCATCCCCCAAAATGTGCATATTACAGATCTCCGTCCATGTACTGTACCAGCCCTGCACAAATGTGGCCAGGGATGATGAACATAACTAATAAACTTGGGAGCTTTATGAAGTGACGTGGAGTCGTGCAATCCCGTGGGGATATTAGTCTGTAGGATCAAGACTTGGGGTTGCCTCATATGACGACGGGCCTATAGGATTTTTTGACTGAGCGAAACACACCTATCTCATAGGTGAATTATAGTCTGTTCCCTGTAGCTAATCATGTCTCTCCCATTTTCACGATTAAACTCTATCATTATCTTAAATAATTCCTATTGTTTATAATTCCCGAGCATGAATGGGGAAATTTTTAACTGCTATCAACTCCTCTCTCATAGCTTCTAAATAGTTGGCAAGGAGCCTCACTTCCCACAACAACCATAATCACGATATAATCAAAATCTTGGGAGTTTGTAAATGCAACAGCACACACAAAAAAAAAACATCATCATCGTTGTAAAAACAATGTAATTACAGAGAGCAACTCCGGCAAAAAGAATGGACTCTCTGATCCTACCAAATTATTATGAAGGGGAAGAATAAGACAGTGACGGAGAGAGAATATAGAAGAGACAAGCGTGAAAAAAAAAGCCAAACCAGTAAATTTGATGGATTTCTTAACATAAAAATACATTATGGATTTATTTCGTATAAAGTATACATATGAGAATGCATTCTGTCTGTGTGTATGCGTGTGGGGGGGGGGATGTTCACTGGTGAAAAAATACCAAGCAAAATTTTTAAATACAATTCATATATATATATAAGATATAAATAATAATACATGTATACACAGAGGCTCACAGTATTTCTAAATACTCACACACATACCAAACTAAAATCAGAGATGCATATATTTTACGCTGTCAATATCCGGTGGTTTCATCATCATCATCCCTCTCTTTAAAATAAACAGAACGAACGTACTTGCGATTCTTGTACTAACTTAATTACTCAACAACAACTCAACATCAATCCCCCATTTTATATATATACATTGACATTCCCTGTCTGTCTCTATACTATACACTTCAACTCCATGAAATTACAAGGGTAATTAAAATTGTTACAAGTAAAAAAAAAATTGTATAACTATAAATAATTACTAAAAGGATAATTTACAGGTTTGTCGTACCGGTATATAAGATTGTATGTACAGTCGTGATGATCGTGTGATATAATTATTTAATTACAAGAGGTAAGTATTAATTATACTACTGATTATTAATTGAATCTACTCACTACGGATTCGGTATTTTAAATACATTCCATATAATGATGGGACTCTTACAGTCTAGTCTTATATAGTCTAAGAATGATGCGTATAAGTAATAATTATAGTAGCTACAGTATTTTGAATAATTTAATTTTTAATAATATCAGAGATGAGGAAATTGGTGGTTTTCTTGCTACTGCTCGTGCTACTCATGCCATTGCTGATGATGGTAGTGGCTCCGTTCATGACACACTCCCCGTGGGTTTGGTTATGCCTTCTCAAATCACAATTCCGTCGAAATACTTTTGTACAGGAGACACACTCATAGGGCTTCATGTCCGTGTGAGTGAGTAAGTGTGTTTTCAAGTTGGAGCGTTGATTAAATGCCCGGGAACAGACCGGACACTTATGAGGGGATTCCTCCATGTGAAGAATCTTGTGCACTGCGAGGGTCCGAGACTGACAGAATCCTTTGCCACATTCGGTGCATTTGAATGGCTTCTCCTTGCTGTGGATGTACCTGTTATTTTTTTTTTTTTTTTGAAAATGAAAAATAAATAATGAATATATTAAATGAGAGGATCGTTTAGCTCCCAGAGGAACATCACATCATCATCATCATCATCATCATCATCATCATCACTTGAGTAGGTACAACATAGCTACTAGTAAAGACATACAGTGTGAAAGTATGGGATATCTTGCCCAGGTGAGCAATTCTAGTAGTAGTGGTAAGGACCATGTATGTGTACTGTGTATGTGTGTGTGTGTTTGTGTTTTGGGAAGAATAAGAGTATGAAGTCACAGGAAATCACAGATATACTCCAAGATTTACGAGAAAATGTAGGAGAATCTAACCCAGCCCTGAAAGATGACAAAAGCATTTCCACTTCTATATACTGCAACCGTGTCCTAACTTGTCGTAATATATTGACAGCCATTATCGCTCACATTTCTCATCTTCCACGCAACCCCCAAAACTGCACTATGCACTGTTAACGCAGTCAGAAATGAATTGAAATATTCAAATATTTAATTTATGGGTGTTTTCTACATGATCCACCCAATTTCCTGCCCTTTTAAGTTTTTATCACAGGCAAATAACTCATACATTTAACTACAATATGGCCCATAGTATCATCAGGATGAAAGGATCCCCTCGTTTTTTTTTTTTATGCATTATCAAGTACCATGTATTACCAATATCTACAGCAGGTCACAAAAAATTAGTCGGTAGATTGTTTACACATTATTATCGTTTCCTTTTGTTACACTACACATTATTTTATGCACACCGCTATCATTTCTCCAACAGTTTCACTTAAATTATATCTCTACCCTCAATCCACAAACTAGTCAGAGGGCTGGCTCAGGGGGAGAAGCCCATACGGTACACGTACATATGCAGATTATGGGAAGGTAAGTACAGACCAACATTGGCAATACTGACTCTACACACACACACTATTAACTTTGAAAACAATCATAAATGTTAAAACTCTTGTTGACAATTTGAGATAAAATAAATGGGAAAATGATAATGTTCGGAGCATGTATGTAAATGTTCCCATGTATCTGTAGCTCCGGGTGCTCCTCAGCATCTCATGTGTATTCTGGTTTCCTTTCCATATGCACCATTTACTCCAAATGCCTTTGGTCAATTCCACTATTTACTTGTTCTCTGGCGTACGTCTGAATTTTTAATTAATTCATTGTGGTTATCTCACGAGCATTATAATAGCAATTGTAATAATCTAGCAGAGAGAAGCCAGTCCATTAGTTGTTCTCTGTCGTAGCTTCCATATTTTCAAATGTGATTTAAATAAAATAAACGCTCCGTCCTCAAGTCACTGTGCGTACATGGATGGTCCTATTATTGTGGACGTCCATTAGGAGGACGAATGGGAAGCCATAAGCATGTGAGAGATTCAATCAGGGGAAGATGCTGGGAAGATGGATCTCATATATTACTATATTACTTGCATCGAGGAACCTATGTACGTTCGTATATACATACGTCCTTTCTACCTTTTTTTTTTGTACACCTTTCTACCTTTTTGGAGGCTCAGAGGCTCCTTCATATTATAGAAGCATATAAATATTTATGTACAGACATATACAGAGAGAACCTCACCATTACCTCTCCCTCTCACAGCTCATTGAGATGACAATGAGTGGCAGTTGTCACCGTCGTAAGCGACTCTGTGGGAGCATTGCTTAAATATGTACAGCGGCTCCCAATATCGCTACTGATTTGCAAGCTTTATACGTGCGCCAAAAAAATTTAATTACCATACTCTCCTCTCTACAATTTTAAGATGCGATTTTCTAAAATCATGTACACACATACATAGATAATTACTTATGTATGTACGTACATACACACAAACAATCACATTCAAGCTCCACATATGCCATAGCTATCTCTTAAACCGGTATACTTACCACTCCGTTGGAATTTTAAGCAACCCGACAACTTTTTGTTTGAATTGTTTTTGGGGTTGAAAGTGTGATACCAAAAGTGTGGCTAACTGTAATATAACTGACATTTTAATAGGAATTACTGTTCAAGACCTGGCTAAATGAATCCTGAGTGAGGAATGTGATGAAACTATCAAAAGTGGAGGCTCAAAGGCTGCTAATTGTCCGTAAATAAGAGAGATAACCATAAAATAAACACCCCTACGCAGTCCTATTATTTGACTTGATGAGCATTTCACG
Source organism: Allacma fusca (assembly GCA_947179485.1). Lineage (NCBI taxonomy): Eukaryota > Metazoa > Arthropoda > Collembola > Symphypleona > Sminthuridae > Allacma > Allacma fusca. The sequence continues at coordinate 15,526,164 of OX359248.1, read as the reverse complement.
AACATTTATGGGTAAATGAAGTATATGGAGATATGCTGATGACTTAGAGCATATGCATACGTCCAAGTAGCAGAGTAGAATATTAATTAAGAGAAGAGAAGAGAAGAAGAAAAAAAAGGGAATGAGACAGTTTTAGCATATAGGGATAGGGATAAAAAAAAAGAAAAAGATGGGACAAAAATTAACTTACCGATGATCCCTTAAGTGATCCTGTCGTCGGAAAGCTTTCCCACAAATATCACAACTGTAGGGTCGTTCATCCGTGTGAGTCCGCTCGTGAATCAATAAATTATAACTTTTGGTAAAATGACGGTTGCAGTACTTACAGATGAATTGCTTCTTTGGTCTGGATGATTTGGTGGTGATGGTGGGGGGTGGAATGGAGTGATTTGGTAATACTGATTGTAAGGAAGGATTTAAAGAAGAGCTGTGATTGCTACTGCTAATAGGGAATAGTTGGGATGAGGTGGGCAAGGAGTTACTACTATTCTTGATTAAGTTGGGTAATTTAATGCTTAAATCCTGTGGCTGACCACTGGCAAGGATATTATTTAAGAAGGGATTCAAGTGGGCTAATTTCTGGAGATCTTGGATCGAGTACAAGATCGACGGTCGATGGATCGTCATGTAGTAGGATGTCGCTGCCATGAATAAATTCTGGAGGGTGGCTGTGTAATCTGTGAGATAGATATTTGGGGGGGAAAAAATAGGAAAATGTAAGTAGATACTTTGACTTTTGAAGATGTCATCACGTCTCTCTTTGAGCAAACAATTGAACAAACAATTGAACAAACAATTGAGCGTGAAGGATATGAAGGAGACGGAGGAATGTTACTATGAAGTCTCAGATATTTTGGTCAAAAAATAATAATATGGTTGTAGTTGCCACTACGTTACGGTTTGATGATCCCATTATTATTGAATAAACTTCACATCAACATTTATTTACAAGTATGTTTGGGAAGATACTGTGCTGGGACAAACTTGCTAAACCAGAAATGTTCTGTGGAGGAAATTTTTTGGACCGTTGCCAAAGATGGTTTTGAGACACAAAAATATATACAAGACTCACACAATTATGTGTATAAAAAGATCCGGTGGGATTCAAGAATTTTAAGCCAAAATTTTTGGTAATAAACTCGTCCGCTTCTAGTAGTTGGGAAATATTTGACGGAATTGATTAAATTTCGAAAAAAAAGTCTCTTACCCAGTGCATGTGGTGGGATGCCTGAGTTATTGTTGGAATTGGATGTAACCGTAGGAGTACCATTGCCACTACCACTAGTAGTTGATGACGGTAGCTGAGCGTTAAAGTTCATGGTTGCTTCTGTTTCAAACTCAAAACTTGAACTGTTCAGCTCACAGTAGTTTCCCACTACACTAGTAGTTTATTCTCAAATATAGTCTATTCCTTTTTTGTCTGGCTTTCGAGAACATTATTCCATGCACGACTCCAGCCACTACCTTACCATCAAAACTACCAAGCAGGATGAGAGGGGTGAAATCCGAAGAGATACAGTAATCCTCAGACGCTCATTCGCTACCTGATCTTGACTCAGGGAGGAGCCAGAGGAGGCAACGATCTTCCCGGACTTAGTTCACGCCTTGGGAATTTCGTCCTGACATCTACCCCATGGGAATCATACCTTCAAAAATTCTCCTCAAATAATAACATCTCCTAAAACTTTCCTCGTAAAATATCTCTTTCCTAAAGATCTCTGACCCCACGGATTCCGAAATTCTCCGGTTTAAAATATATTTCAAAGACAAAATTATTCAATTCCTCCTGGAGCCGATGAGATTTTTAAAGGATGGGATCAGAAGATAATAAGGGAATAAAAAGATACGTCAGAAGAAAGAGATGCGCTGAGGATCTTATGCGGGATCATTTTGACAATCTCTGCATGTAAGCTTTCAGATCCACTGCAGGATTTGAAGCCCCATCTGTGCTGGGAGAAAGACAATTTTTATAGAAAGTTTTCCTTCGGGGGTTGTGTAAAAAAAACTTTTTAACTTTAACGTAGTCAATACTCTTATTTCTTGAGATATTTATTCTAATAATTTGCATATACATATTTGAAATTCTGAGATAATCAGAAGTAACTTAGAATAAAGAAGGATGAAATCTAAGATTTTAAGTGTTCCTCTTCACTATTATGTACGAGTCTCAGGAGATTCTGAATGTGATGTTAAGTCCTGGTTCATTACTTTTGGACCATCAAAACAAATATTTTAGACGGATGCTTAATAATTATTACATTTGATTGTGTATCTTCAAGCTTAAATGACTATTGCTTACATGACTGTATCATGTCCTTTGCTATAGTAAACCAGGACTTTTAATTATAATAATTGCTTATAAAGAACAATTAATTAGAGTTTTAAGCTTTGCACGGAGCCTTCATCAATTGCATATTGCACAGTTACCGTAAAAGCTGCAGCAAAAAGCGACTTTGCCATACAATCTAAAAGTGTTTCAGAGAGCACCGTTTTCTATTACTGTAGCAAAAAGAAAAGTAAGTTCTTGTTTTATCATGTAACCAGCCTATTATTAAATACACTTGTTTTTAAATATTGTTATGCAGTACTGTATGTTGCAAAAGACAGAAACGTAAATGTATTCATTTATAGCTGACATCCCTATGATGCCTGACCCAAGGCTTAGTAGTTCACATGCTAACTAAAAGCTGATTAAAATTAGAAGAACTGTACTGTCAAATTACATTCTTAAATAATTACCATTTCTTGATTGTAAGGTGGTAATTATCATTGTCAAAGATGAAGCACAAACAGATGAAAGGAGGATGTTTCTGCTGAGGGAAGAGGCTTATATGGAATTTGCTGAACATCTTTCCCCACGTGCGCACGATTTTGTTGATACTCTTCTCTTCTGTTCCCATGAGTCGAAAGTATTAAAAGAGGTTTACAACATACTTTTGATGTAATTTCCATTGACTTTATTCTGTATGACATACCAGATTATAAATTCATTTCCAAAGAAACAGGATAAATATAGTCTTTTTATTAATTGCACGTAATATATTTCACTTAGCACAACCTTCTCTATTTCATGTGTTGTAAAATTAGAAATTAATTATTCTTTCCTAAAATAATGTTATTTTTATTCATTCAATTCAACAGTATTGAAATGCCTTTAGAAAAATAGTAACATTAATTAAATTATAAGAGGATCCTCCACAGGAAAGAGTCGATCTTCAATTCACGGCACAGCTACCATCTACTGACTCGGATCCTGATGACTGTTTCTATAAACTTGCTCCAAGTCCTTGATGTCTATTTGTTTCAACCTCTCAAAAAGCTGTCGTTAACATTTATCACCTTTAGGATTCAAATAATGTTAACAATGCTAACTGTTTATATCAAATGAAATTAATCCTTTGAGCACTGACAATATAAATGATCTGTCAAAATCTTGCATTTATACAGACAGGGTCCGTAACTATACGGTTGCTCAAATTGAATTAACGATACCAACACTTGAACACCTAATTTATAATAATTTAATTCAAAACTTACTTCTTTGGGTCAGCTTGGTCAGGAACTATGTACGTGGTCATATGCACTTAATGTAATCATATAAACGCAGATTTATAGCTCATGTCCAGTGTCACAGATCCTCAGCGCACCAGTAGTATAGTACAGTGACAACAACAATAATTTTTGCTGAATAGCTGTGATTATATATGTCACTGACTAGTTGCTTAAACAAAACATGACATATCTACATAGAATTACAGTATTTCATTTTATCACAACTTTATTTCTCACGTTGTGTATATGTAATTACCTAGACACATTTGTCATCAACAGGATTTGATAAAGGTTAACTTTGCCAATGCGGATTCCCCCAATTGTCTATACCCTCTCATAAGGTTACATATCTATTATGGGAAAAACAACCAGGTAATTATTACGTCTGCAGTAAAAGCCTACTGATCTGGTTGTCATAATAATAACAATAGTAGAGTTAACTTGACTTTGAGGTATGATTAATAAGTGTGATTGAGTGCTCTCCATGAGTACTTGCAGGGGGTTATTTCCAAAAGGGTTAGGAATTACAATAAACAATCCTTTATGAATATTACAATGGGCCTGTAGAAACACACACTGAATGAAACACTCTACAATAATTTAGGGAATAATAACTTTTGGCAATAACATTATTATATACCGTCCCATTCCGATCCCCAGAAGCATTATGGCAAAGTGCATAGTTATACTCCCATTGGACAACTCCTGATTGACTCCGTTCCATATTACTGTCAATTAAATGGGGGAAACTTGATAATAATTTGAATGGAATAATATTCACATTAAAATTATCAACAAAACAATCATACATTGGATCTAAATAGTTTGGAGCGTGGGTTGGCACTTGATTTCCTTTTTAACACCAGCACTTAAATGTCTTAAGTGATTACTACTCCAAGTGGAAGTGTAGTTTTTTTTTTAACTTTTCCTCCGTATGATTTTTTGACGCCCCTCCAATAACACTTCAAGGATCTTGCGGTTTTTGTTGGTCATATAATTTGAAGCAATTTGAACCAACTTGCGGACTCTATGGAAAAGTGGATGGGGAAATACAGTACGGAGGTGTGCAGGACTGATCATTACCCCTATAATTTCTTATCCTCTCCATCCCATATATTTTTTGGTATTCTAAGATTATCCATGGAGATTTTTGAGTGAGTGTCGCTGACAAAGTTGTCATATAGGGAGACGGACCCAGTTGACATGTTCAAATGATCTTGGAGAATATCAAGGAGGGAAGGCACGTGTTTGGAATGATGGTGAGCTGCTATGTGGTAGTGGTGAGGAGGGTTCCATTAGAAAGATATTATCATTCCTTTGACCTAATGAAGCATTACCTAGATTTTTGCAATAAGACTAATTTGCAGTACACATTTACTTGGCACGGCACGTATGTATATGTATGTAGGATTTGCAGTCGGAGAGGTACTTCTGAGATGGTTGGGCTGTTGTGCATATAATGGCATACGCGTAAAAAGGTGTGCAGTAAATAAGTACTTGTGTATAGTTATCGCAGATTGTTGGAATTATTAACTTCCACCGAGGCAATAACAAACAACACCCCTTCTCATCTTTAGGCATGCTGGTACTTTGGCTTTGAGAGTCTTAATGGGTACAGTACAGTGTAGGAGTTTACCCCAAAGGTATGATCACATATGCGACTGCCTTTGCTTCGAATGTTGTGTCTGCCTAGCTTTACCTACCTTTATTAGTATAGTGCCCATGAGTACTACATGTGAATCTCCTGTGTTTGTGTGTAGGCTAAAGGCAAAGGAGTAAAAAATGTAGCCATCCGCAGTCAAATGAAAGTTGCAGGTAAGTCAACGCGTGTGATACGTTTGCCTTTGATAAGAAGCACTCGGAGGAGCGTATCTTACAGAAAATAATGAGTTATTTAGAGAATACGGATTTTTTAAAACCCAATCAAGAACTGGCCCGAACGTACAACATTGAGTCCAGACCGTTTGCAAAGTAAGGAATTTACTTATAGTTTTATATCCTCACATTTCCAATCCTTTCCTCAGGTATTTCCCTTCTGAAGTTACAGGTGTCCAGCACCTTTTTTCCCCTTTTGTGCCTTCCTGCATTCTTCTCATCCCGGCTTTGGGATTTGTGTGTGTGTGTAGTGTACAGTATCCATAGGAAATGATTATTGCTTCCTTCTTTCACTCTCTCTCTCTCTCTCTGTCTCTCTCTCTCTCTCTCTCGCTCTGTGCATTTTAATTTATTTTACATTATTCCCTATTTTAGTGGATTTTATATCTCATTACTATTTAAATACTGAGATGACTTTCAATCTTGGGGGAATGAGTGCCTTTTGGCAGCCGTTAATATGGAAATGATTCATAGGGAATTTTTTTTTTCAGGGGCTACATAGCACAAGTTCGTCGGATTACGAACAAAGTCAATGGGAACATTTATGCTGCCAAGTACAGTCCACGATTTCGTGCCGGCAATGAAATCTACGTGGGACTACATGAAATGTGTATCTTAAACTTAATTTCCAGTAAAGGTTGCCAAACCATCATTCAATTCATTGAAGGATACATAACTGAATTTTATTACGTCTGTGTGACCGAGTTGTAAGATTGTTTTTTTTTATTTGATGGCCTGCTTTAAAGTTTTAATGGAGAATGAATTACATTTTACGGATTCAAAAATGCCAGTAATTATTAGTATATAGTGTGCATGCGTTTGTTAAATTTCCCAATGGATTTTTACAGGGCTGTTGGGGGTGATTTGCAATCTCTAATTGACATGGATATTGTTCTATTGGAACTAGACGTCCGAGTCATCATCGAGCAGCTACTGGGAGCTTTGGAATTAATTCATTCTTTACGCATTGTTCATTTGGATATTAAGGTAAAATTAAGTTCACTTTATGCAAAAAAGCTATAGTTGTGACGTCCATACAAAGTATGATTGAATCCTTACGTCAGTGTATTTTTTTTTAACCGATATGATTTACAGCCGCAAAATATTTTATTGATGAAACCATTTCCGTCACATCATGTCAAGTTATGCGATTTTGAGATTTCTCGACGAATTAGTCATGGGCAGGAAATACGAGAGATTCTTGGAACGCCAGATTATGTCGGTAGGGGAGAAGCTTGAGTAGTTTCGACCTCTTTGTAAAAATTGCTTTTGTGTCTGTACAAATGAATGCCTTGGGGTTAGAAACCTCTCAGAGAACTTTGTCATTGGAATATTGGAATAAGTATTTACTGATTTTGACCTCATCTTAATTTCCAGCACCGGAAGTATTAGAATTAGAGCCCATCGGTCCTTACACAGATATATGGTCTTTGGGTGTCACAACCTATGTTTTACTAACTGGTTTCAGTCCATTTGGAGGGGATACGGACTCGGAGACATTTAGTAACATCCTGGATAAAAAACCCATTGAATTTCCTATTGAACTTTTTGAAGATATTAGTCAAGATGCTATTAGTTTTATTGAACTTCTAGTGGATAAGCGATACCGGTGAGTTGGAGAGGCTCAATGTTGTACCGTTGTTGTACGCACAAAATTTATGGTGTCATATTAATGACATATTGGTTGCATTTTTTTTTCCTGATAATATTGTTCCCTAACCCATAACTGATAAGAGTCTGTTTGCATTTGCTTGCCTGCCTCAACACTCACTTTACATTTCTGCATCATGTAAATGTTTTGTATTGACTCACAATTCTATCTATACAGTGTCACTCGACCCAGTGCAAAAATACTCAAAGAAAATCCATGGATAAAACAAACTAGTGCTCAAACCAATGCCCCGGGCAGCCGTAACATTACTGCTGAAGAAACCAAACCAAATCATTCATCAGGTAAGGAAGGGTTATTATGCCGGACCCATAATCTCCTCCAACAGTAAAATGCCTCTCATCACCAGCATCGACTTATTTTATTTGAGGACATTCCCCATCAAAATGAATCTATTATACATATTTGTACATATATAAGTATATAGTACTCACTAATAATGTAAATCTAATGTAAATAAGTTCAATGAAAGTCAGATGTAAGTAACCCAAAGTATTACAATGCTCTCATCCCTATATCAATTTTCCAGGTATGAAACGCCTGAGTAAATCCACTCTGGACCTGACCCACAAATCTAGAGAGAGATTATATGAAAAGTTAAAATCTTCCACTCAGAACTCAGACAAGTTTAAAATGTCCAAATCCAGGGAGCAGTTATGGAAGAGCAAGGTAAGCAAATCAACGAATGTACATATATCTCTTTAGAATTTAACATTCAAAAATTTCCTTTACCCTTAAATATCAATTAGGACTATTCCCAATATGTACATGCCTCATCCATTTTTACATGGACCTCATATACTTATATATACCTTCAAATAGATTCCTATGTAAATACTATTTGATCCCTGTCAGTCCGTCAGTATTTCCCCATCCCAGCATCCAGCCCAGTATCGATCCATTTAAAAAAAAAAGACAGATATATAATGCAAAATAAGATATAAACCTAATCCTCAACTCAAGTACCTCTTGACTACCAAATTAATGTCTTTTTTTTTTCAACTGAAAATAAAATGTCCATGCCAAGGATACTATCCCACTCTTATCAACCTCTCTGACCCCTCATTATAGGTGAATATTCGAGAGTCAATGGAGGAATTGAGCAATCTCCGCGTGGCAAAGTGGGTCTCCATGGATAATTTCACGAGCAAAGGTAGCTCTCAGATGGCCGGCAGTAGCGGAGGTAGTGGTAGCAATCATGCCAATGACAACGAGAATTCCGTCTCCGTCAAGGACTTAATACGTAACTGGACTGAGCAATCCATGGATATCATTATGGAAGAGAACCCCGAGTTGGAGGTCTGTCAGGGAGTTTTAGCCAAAGCTAAAGCAATTTTTGAGAAAAAATAGACAACTACTCCATACCCAAATATGCTCCATCACTCTCAAACAATTTCTCATATACAAAATCTCCAATAACTATATATATATATACACAATTTCCACACATACACACAACACACACTCCATACACAATCACAATCCCACAAAACAACAAAACAATAATATGTACATTCCCAGGAAATTATATAGTTTCCCCCCGAACCATCAACAATCGCAAATAGTATTTATATTTACTAACAATTTTCATACACACACACTCCTGAGTGAATATACCCCACTATAATATAAGATATATCCCAAGTGTTTACACCCCCCAAAAAAAAAAATACAATACAAAAAATTAACATTTATGTCCCCCCATACACATTATATAGTGTGTCCCCAGTTTCCCTTCTAATCACACTTTGTAATTCATTGTTCGGAAATTTACATAAAATTCTGTTCCATGCTATATTTGCATTTATTTTCTTTTTGTAGTATCATTTCATCAATAGTCTCATTCCACAATATCATTCCACAATATCATTCTACAATATGATTCTACAGTATCATTCTTTCCACAATATAATAATTTCTTCCCCAATGTCATTCCTATAATATTCTATATTTTTACTAAACCCCATACTCACATCATATTCTCCCTTAATAACCCTATATATCCGTCATATCCCTAAAAAATCCATTATATCTGCATACATGCACCCTATGGCCATTCCCTTCAAAATTCTAATGTAATCCCATTTTGACCGTGTACGTGTATACGTGTTGTGAGTATTGTAACTACAAGTAATATTTTTGCTGTAAGTACTTCTCCTTACACTCACATGCCATGTCCAAAATATTTGACAAGCCAGTATTTACGGTTATATTGATTGTAATGATATTTACTCGTTACTTCTCATGTTTACAAGAAATTCCTTAATACTTTGGAAATATTTGCACTTTGGGTGCACATCATAAACAAGTTAAGGACAGGAGACATAATAATAGGAAAAAACTTGAAGTACTACTGACATAACCTGACAAGTGTATGAGTTCTGCTTTTGCTTCTATAGTATATAAGCTTTTATTATTCAAGCATCCTCGGAAAAAGAATGAATCCCAGGGAGACAGAGAGAGACATAAAGAGAGAGAGAGAGAGAGAGCCAGAGAGAGAGAGAGAGAGAGAGAGAGAGAGAGAGAGAGAGACGCTGTCGTCCCGGCGCCCATCTACCGTCAACTGTCCCAACTCCCTGAGAAGGCTCCATATACAAGCACATAGCCTATAGCTACAGAAGTAGACTATGACCCTCAGCTCCGGAGCTCGAAAGACTTACATGTTTCCCAAACACACCTTAGTTACTCTTTACAACTTATTAGACTCTAGTGAGACGAGCAGAGGCCGAGAAGAGTTCCCAGCTTAAACATAGAGAGGGACGGACGACGACGGACGGATCCAACCAAACTCTTAATATATAGTTGTAACTATTATTCCCAATAAAAATTATTATTGTACTTACTACTCTCAACTTAAAACTTAACTTCTCTCCGCGCACAACACACACACATACACACTCACATTTATAAATATTGTAGAGAATTTTTTTTTAAAAAGAAATAATCATTAGAGCCAAGCCCACTATATTTTAATGATAATCCTCCTGAGCGTATAATTATTGACGAAGATTGAGTAGGATCCTATACAAACACCCAGGAGAGAGGAATATAGAATCCATTATATTACAATCAAGTGCGAATGTGCTAATTGGACCTGTATCTTGTAAGTAAGTAACTCTACATGTGTAGGGACGGAATTTGGTGCTCTTTATCCCCCCGAATAGTCCTTTTATTAACTTCATAATTATTATCTATATAATATCTATAAAGGGAAAAAAATATTTTATAATAAATATATAATTATTACGGATAGGAATTTATAAAAGTAATCGTTTACAAGCGCTATACCGAGTTATATTATTACTGGTCACGCAAGTACTTAACTATAGTATCCTGTCAAAGAAACCACACACACACGGGTCAGAGGGGTATATAGGAAGCTTTTAAAATAATAATACATAAAAGGAATTTACCAAAAAATATAACATTTCAACTCAAAGCCAAAAAATCCTGTGGCTGTGGCTGTGGCTGTGGCTGGATCTAACTAGTAAATAGCTGCCGATACAGTAATCAAGGTAAAGTACAGGATTTTTTTTATGTATTATTTCTATTTGAAATGTAATTTTTTTCTTTGGATGTGTAGATAGATACTTTTGTGTGACTAAGTATTATTTTTGTGTAAATAGTGTTTTCATGGGATTTATAAGGATATAGTCTTTGGGGATGTTGGTTGTTTGCTGGAACTCCTGAGATAGTGTCTGGGCTGTTCATGGGATATGGAGTATTGGGAGTAAATGATGGAATTTGTGGATATTTGTTGTTGGAATGATATTTCTTTTCTTTTTTTTCCCCCCGTGTATTTGTATATATATGTGTGTAGAGCAAACGGAAGTTATAGCCGAATCCATTTTTCGGGGGAATGGTCTTTTTGTTTTTTGAGAGGTGTTCGTTCCTGACTTCTGATCCTGATCCTGATGGTCCTTTTAGGTAGATATAGTTACGTGGGAGCATAATTTCCAGGGATGGATTTTTTATGAGGAAGTCCTCCGTCTGGGAGTATTATTTTCTGGAGTAAATAATGGAGAGTGGGGGAAAAAATCAATAGGTTTCATTAATTATTTCCTTTGAATGATCCTCTTTCACCTCAGTGTTGGATATGTATTTGAAGAGTGTGTGAGGAGGTATGGAGGGGTTGGAGTAAATGTAGGATTATGTAGGCTGAGGAGGCAATAACGCTCCGGCATGTAGGTATACATGTTACTACACCATGTATGTATGTGTATATGTACACTTGTTCGGCCCATAACAGCCCTCCTTAAAAACATCTTCCATTAACAATTCAACTCCAATGTCATATAAAAACAAGGGATACTACTACTACTTTCCTGCCGCATCATTCGCTGCATAAATATGGGAAACACGTTCAGTGGTTCGAACCAGCTAGGCTCCGCGCTTAGTAATATGTTAGGAATTTAGTTTTTGAATCCTTTCCCGAATCATCGTATGTGTAGTTGAAGGATTCAAATTTCTTTCAAACCCCAAATCCTACCAATGGGTTTTTCGTGGTAACAGGAAGCTATATAGAGTATTGTCGTTGTTCGGATTCATAGTAAGTGTAAATATGGAGAGTCCTTCCAGGCATGGAAATTCTCCAGGGAAAGATTTCTAACCTTGTTTTACTGGGAGCATGTACGACATCAGAGTTGCTTGAGTCAATGCTAATCCGAATGCTTGCATATGTTTAGGGATGTAGTAGTATCTAGTAGGGGTGGGCTTGGAAGTCCGGAAATGGGGAATTTGCAGGAAAATTGAGTGAAATGAATTGAAAAATTTGTTGAGAAAGTTTCGAAATGGTCGTTCCGCCTCCTTGATGTAATAACATTTAGAAGCGGTTCAAATGACGCTATTAAAAAGTTAGAATTTTTAGTAAAAAATGCACGTGTAATCATAGTAAAAACAAGTTCATCGACATTTTGGAAAAAAAACAACAGTGGACAAGTATCTACAGTTGAGATATGGAGAGGTGGCCTGTATCCACGATATGCAAATACGTGTATACACTACTATACGGACACACACACACACACACGAAGAAGTAGAGATACTAGTTCAAACGGGAATCATATATGTAGGTATGCATGACCCTTGGTTTTCGTGTGTATAATCGACAAAATATTATAAAATGGAGAAAAAGGATAATAGAGTGAGAGAGAGAAAAAAAACTGACCATACGAGTTTTTTCCATGATTATTATTTCATTCTCCTGAACTGAACCAGAAGAGGAGAAGACGACCAAGTAAGTGTATAATATATAGGAGAGGAGTGAAGAATAAAGGAACGGGATGAAGCTAGTGAGAGAGAGAAAGGGTTTAAAACTTTTACAACTACTGAGTCGACCAATGTACATATGTTAAATTTGCCCTTAAGCTAAAATATCTGTGTACTTTAAAAGCCAAGTAAGCCCTGTAATGTAGTAAAACCTCAGAATAATATAGGAATATTATTAAGGCTTTAAAAACAGGAGCATGAAAACTTTTGTTGTATGGTTTTAAAAACATTCCACTACTTGTTGTTGCCAAGTTCACGTGAAAAAAAAATTATAGATTTCAATTTTAAACTTTTCAATAGCAAAAGATAAGGGCAAAACTGTTGTAGTGACGTGTAGGAAATATAGTCAAAATAAGTCAGAAACACAAGAGGGATAAAGACCAAGCGAAGGAGAGAGAGAGAGAGAGAGAGAATTTCAAGGAAGGATTCTCAAGTAATCGAGTAGTGGTAAGTAGTACCCCCCTGAAAAATGTGCATATAAAGAGAGCATCGGGTTCTTTTCCTCTCTCTGCAATGGTCGTCTTGTCTTCTACATAATTACTTATATGTTAAAGGAAATATTCTCCTGCCTTTTAATACTATAGAAGAAAAGCGTTAAGGAGGGGAAATGTACTCACTCACTGACTCTTCTCCTGTGTTTTCTGTGAGAGTAGTAAAGTAGTGTGGGTCTTGTGTGTCTTCTCCTGTGCAAACGACTCACACTGGCATTACTACTCTACTAATACCAGGGTAATTTTTTTTCCACCGTGGCTTTTACAATACTCTCAAACACACACACACACACACACATACACACACACATTGGCCTTTTTTTCTGTTTCCGAAAAATTTCCCCCATGCCGATGTCTGTCCTGCCTGACGGTGTGTGTCTGTTTTAAAAATAGAATCTTCTCTACAGTTTAAAACTTCTCAAATGTGTTTTTGACATCTGGCACGTGCCCAGATTTTTGCTTGCTCCTCTGTGACTCTCTCTCTCTCTTTCACTATCTCTCTCCCTCCCTGGAAACTCTCTCGGTACTTACTTGATCTTCCCCGTAATATTTTCTGGGTAATAGAACAACATCAACATCATCATCATTATACTCACGTTATTCTCCATAGTATACTCTCACGGTATCTGGTTCAATAGTATTTGTATCTGTTTGTATCTGTAAGTATTTTCATCTGTATAGGTTAAAATTTTCACCCAGATTGTACTGTTTTTTCTGTGGGATCTCACCTCCGAATCAAATATCACTTTGAGTTTACAACAATTTTCAAATGACGTCAAGCCCTGTACCTTGGTTACGGATTACGATTTAAAAGGTAGCTTAGAAAATCAATAGGACAGACAATGAGGGAGATAGGAGGTAGAGGAGGACGAGTAAGAGGGAGATGGAGAGACGAGGATTTAATCTGAAGCGGAAATTAAGGAAAAATTTTGTAAAGGTAGGAAAAGTAGGCATGAGGTAGGGGACTCACATGGAGATATGTTTCTGATAAGACAGATTAGGTGTAACAATTACATTTGTAGTTCGAGAGCAAATGTATAAATTCTAAGAATAGAGGGGGAAAAATCCATATATAGCATCTATTGCCGAGTTAAGAGTCCAAATATAATATTTAATAAGTGAAAATAGCAAATTTCATTGCTATTTATAGCTTTATATTGGCGTGACGTCGATTTCGCCACTATAGCCTTCCTCTCGGATGTAGGATTTTGCCCGTAGCACTCTGAGTAAATACACGTATATGTGTCTCAAGGTTGAAGGCTAGCTAGAGTCTATAAGGTTTTTTCGGTATCATTCGGATCATTCGGGTTTTCTTATATAGGGAACTTGTACGTGTATGTAGTACTTAACGTATGCATGTGTGTCAGCCGAGGCGACCCCAAGGTTCAGGTGTTATACTCATTGTCCACGTTAGTGAGTCAGTAGTCAGGACTGTAGTTGTGAGTTCCAGTCAATCTTTGTAAATACTTGTATGTGGAGAGAGGTTTTTAGGTAGAATGTTTTGTAGAATCAGTTCATACATAAAATAGTTTCATGTAGGTTTCCCTCTTGAGTATTATTAATATATGTATATGTGTTTTCTTTTCTTGGTTCCACGCAGGTGTTGTGTGCATGTGTATGTCTGTGGAGTTGACTTTCTACGGATCCAGAGCTACCGACGAGGACTATACTCCTACTATAGGATCTGTTATTATAGAGGTTAAGAAGAGGAAACAAGACACACAGCACTGTTTGTGAGAATTATTACTAACGGCATTTGTAAGAAATTATTTCGTATTTTTCAACTGTACAAGTTTGTCACTGTGAACTGAGCCACTGGTGCAAGCCACGTTGAAAAATGGGACGTAAAAAGATACAGATTTCGAGGATTACGGACGAGAGGAATCGACAGGTAAGCCAAGGTTCTTTTTTTTTTTACCAATTGATTTGAAACTCTGCAAATGAGCTTTGAATCTGATACGGTCCTGCATAGGGATTTTTACTGTCAAGAACCGCAATTAATTCAAATTTTTCTCTTTTAGGTTACTTTTAATAAACGCAAGTTTGGCGTCATGAAAAAGGCGTATGAGTTGTCGGTACTGTGCGATTGCGAAATTGCGCTCATTATTTTTTCATCATCGAATAAATTATATCAGGTAACATTATTTTCCCCTCTCTTATTTGTTTCCTTTTTTTGGCAATTATTTTCGAAGGACATTCCGCACGGAGTTTTATGTAGTTTATATGAGTGATTGTGTATTATATGCTGGATACAAAATATAATTTGGAGTTGGTTCTGTATCTCAGTGAAACTGTGTAGACTGAAGTAAAGTGTGTGATGCTCGATGTTACTTATGATTAATATTGATTTTATAGTACGCTTCAACAGACATGGACAAGGTCCTTCTGAAATATACAGAGTATAATGAACCACATGAGTCCCTCACAAATAAGAATATTATCGAGGCATTGTCGAAAAAGGAGCACAAGAATGGTAAGAGAAGAATATTGATATTTTGCGGACTTTTTTTTATTTTAAGTAAAACTATCTAAGAAATATATCTGATAGAGGCATGGAAATGGAATAGTGAAGCTGAAGTTCAAGTATTTATGATTTTTTCCAATAGGTTTATCAGGTGAAGAATCTCCAACACCACCACCCACCCAAGAAGAATCTGATAATGGACTTCAGGCGATCAATTTTCACAAATACTCTAAGGTGAAAAACATTCTTTATGCTCATCTGAAACTTTACCATCTCGCTAATCGATAATTCGAAGGCGACTGTTGCCTTTCCGAAATCACTACAAATTGAAAGCTTTTAGGGCAGTTTCCTTTACTTTACATGAAGAAGATGGTTCAATAAATTGAATTTAGGTTGTAGATGAGTAGATAGTTTGTGAAGACTTGCGTAGGAGGGATTAATTTGTTTAAAAGTTTTTGTTGTTGCACAAGCTGGGGTATGAGGGATGTTAGTGTTTCAGTTTATTTCTGAAAGATTGGACTTCATTGCTAATGAGACGCTGGAATCAACTTGTAACATTGTGAATTACATAGGTTGATGAAGAATTCACGAGTTTACTCCTACGTCCGAGTGCGAGCGGAGCAGCGGGGCATTTGGGAATGAATCGATTTATTTTCGATCAACCGCAGATTCAAGTTATACAACCAAGTCCTCGACCGTCATCGTCTGGAACGGATAATGGTTAGTATACCTTTATTCAATGCTAAAGGGAACTAAAAGTGACGTGTAAAGTAAATATGCGAACTTCTACTCAAGAGCTGTATTTGCCTTATATAAAAAAGGCTGTTGTTACCGTTGCTATTATTAACTTACTGGAAGAGCGCGTCAACCATCAATTTTAAATGAATGAATTTTTAAGCATTTTTTGAAATATTTTAGGTGATGGAGTTTGTGTCGGCACTGTTGGTGGTTTACTTGACATGACGACGGGGGGTAGTGGTGGTGGAAATGGGTATGACTCATCCCCGTCCCATCATCCATCAAGTCCACAACCAACCAATTATAAAACAATTAACAATGGAGGTGGCGGTTCTGGAGCAAGCGGTCCAAATGCTGAATGTAAATTTACAGATTATTATTTAAAATAGAATTCTTACGCTTTAAACTTGACCGCAATTAAAATTGACCACAACGAAAAAGCAATTGAAATATTAATTCTTTCATTTTCAGCCCGCAATCAACATCTCCGACCAACTCCTCAATATGATCATCAGCCATACTATACTCATACTCATACAATTGCTGCTGCTGCAGCAGCAGCGGCAGCCGCCATTTCAAACTCAACAAGTACTCCAACCGCCCATTCAACAAATTCAAATCAAGATAATTTTTCGCAAGAATTACTAAATCAAATACAATCAGGTGGATCTTCGGCAAACAGTGGGAACAGTCCATGGTCAAATACGTCAACAATTCAACACACGTCGTTACACAGTCGAGGTGACGACCGAGGACCGGGTAGTGGTAGTGGTAATAATACCAGTGGTTTGAGTGGGGCATCAAATATTTCAAATTTAAAAATTAAAGCGGAACCGGGTGCTGAAGGTTTGTTATGAACAAATTGTACTTACCATGCTATCTATAATTTTCAACATGTAGCTGAAAACATTACTGTTAAGTTAAATCGATGCAAGAAATTAATTTTCTGTGTTTGTTCCAAGTAGTTCAGTTGCAGTCAATATCGCCAGGCGATGGTGACATCATGTACACATCAGCATCCAGTGGTGGTGGAAGTGGGCAACCTATCATTGTTCAAGTTTCAGATATTGGAGGGCCAAGTGTACACAAAAGACCAAGACTTCCTGATACATGGAATACCTGAAAAAGTTATAATCACAGCAATTTATCTTAATTTCTGTCGTGCATATATACATACATAGCAAAAAGAATCAGATGTTTTGTTTTTTTTTCTTGATTCGTTTTTAAAAATATAATCGATACAAAATGTGTAATGTCAAACTATTCAATCACAAGTATAATGGTCAAAGCAGATACTGAATTTTCATTTCTATTATTTTTAGTTCGAATTTTCGGTTTTTGTGCTTTTTTGAAAAGGAAATGAAAATTTTATGGCCAGTAAGGAAATCAAGCATGAACATTGTAAAAATTATTAGTTTTTTCTTAATGTTTGTGTGTGTTTTTTCGAATGACCGTACAACTGATGATAATTTGCCATACTATACTACTACATAATTATACAAATTGTTTTTTTTTAAATTATTGCATTACGAAAGATGTAAATAAGTGAATACGTTTTTTGATTTGTTATTTTTTTGTTTTATTTTGGGGGTGCTACAACATACATAGAAAAAAAAAGATAGAGAACAAATTTTTGTTGTTAATTTATTTTCTAGTTTTTAGATTGTGTGCTGCGATTTTTTTAAAATCATACATATTATTAATATTTACAATGTGTAATACGTGTGACTCTGTGTGCTGGGTTCGGATCCAAAAAAAAAAGCATTTTTTGCGTCTTGAAATTTTAATTTGTTTCCAATCAATCTTTTGAGTAATGTTAAAAATGATTGTAGTTTCGGTCTTTTGTAAAAAATGCAATTACTGTATAATTTAATTTTTGGTGGCATATTATTATCTACAAATATGATTGTACAGTTGAATCAGTTATTATCGATTTAATTATAAGCATAGCTTTTTGAACGAATAATCAATAACATCAACATGATAAATATATATACATATATATGTAATACTACGAGCATTTTTTTGTAAATGAGTTAACTATCTCCTTTTAAGTAATAGTATTATTTTATATTTACATCTATACAGAATATTATTATAAGTATATCTCTAGTAAAAAAAAGTTTTTGGCGTTGCAATTTTTTGTAGTAAAAATATTATTAAGAGGATATACAATTCAGACATAATATGTAAAATGCATAATCATTATTGACCAACCATATTGTTTAAATAAAACAACCGTGTGTTTCAGATACTACATGCATATATAATATTTAGCCGAGTGGTTTGTTTTCTGATTTTTTTTTCAATAAATACATAATATGAAAGTAAAAGTGAAATATTCAAATATATAAAACGAATAAATGTATGCAAACTATGTTTTCTGAACATTGGTGCTACCTCTTATTTTGCTTATATTTATCATTTATACTTATATCCCTAGACTTACGAAACTCTATGCTCCTAACAATAATGTTTCCGGAGTGATCCCCGACTTTTTCCTGAACTCTAGTAGCCCCTAGCCACCGCCACAGCCACCCCCACACCCATTAATCACTAGCCGAAAATTAAAATATTCAATTCTGATTCAAACTTCCACTTATAATAGCATGTCTTCCACAACATTCACTACCGCATCAACGTTCCAAATTCCGAATTCATTCCACATCAAATCCGAAAAATTCAGGATTTAAATATTGCTAAAAAATACAGACCCTTCAGCTTTCTCATACTCCAAATGACTGTCTAATACCCTAATATTACATCTGTCCAATATTCTAATTCCATTCTTCTATCTACTAAGTACATAATAGCATATATTTTAATTCCTTTAAAGATCCTCCTGAGCATACAAATTATACTGTATGCCGATTTTCGGCAGAGGATTAAATTGTAATATTTTAATACCCATAGTTACAAACATTTCACAGGGTTTCGCTAAATCCTTTTAAGGGCCACTCTTTTTAGAAGGTGAAGAACCTTCTGACCCTTTCGAACTAAAATTTTTTGTCCATTATTTTTCCCCCCTCCGCAGATAAATTATTCAAATTCCGGATTCCATATTTTCGACCAAGGCTGTAATATAATACTATGTAATATAACATTCTTAAATATTAAATCTAGGTCAGGGTTTGCTAAATTATCGGCTCACTTCATTACTAACGTGAGCACGTATCGGTTGGGTTAAGTCTCCGGACGTGAGTTGCGACTAACTTGGGCTCTCTATTTGAAGTTGCTAAGATTGAGTGGAGTGAGGCGACGTCTGTGAGTCTGGCAAGGAACCCTTTGAACGACAGGGATATGAAGTTGCACATGATTTTAAAATTCTCTCTATTCGATAATAATTAAATTGTATGGATTGGAGGAGAGGAAGGAAAGAGTATTGGACATTTTATCATTTCATCATAATTTGTTTCTAGTAATTATTAGGCCTCTAAAATAAATTATTCCAGTTTTAGTTCCATCCCTACCTTCATCTCCTGTGTTTTATGTCCTCGAAAGATTTTTAGTGATTTTAGGAGAGTGATTTTAATCCAGTTGAAAAATGTCCATGTAAATCAATCTGTCTGAGTCTCATGTCCCTGCTCTTGTGGTGCCCTAGCCCTTGTTGTCGTATACCCAACTTTACTTACTCATTTGTAGTGTATAGTACATCTAATATATAGTCAATGCTTAACATTACAATATTACTTTCGTTCCTGATCATAGGCAGGACGGGCTCGTCTCTTGTCCTATATAGTAAATTAAAATAATATTTAAAAAAAAATATATAATTATATAAAAATTTTGAGGGGAAATATATCCACGAGAAAAAACAGAGTGGTTGAATTCCTGAAGGCCCTTCCCCCAAAAATCCCCTAACCCGGAGGTAAATTACTATGACAGAAGAATCGGATTCAGTGTGGCTATCGCAATGGGAATCAAATTTAATCTCAGAATCGCAGGATAAGCAGCAAAATATTGTGGACAACTTGGAACAAGAAAATTTAAATGTTCAGTCAAAATTATGGGGTAGTTTTCAAAATTGCGCCACCTCCATTGCAAAGGTTTGTTGTTAAAAATGTATTTTGTTTTTAAAAGTAAGTACTCTGTTTCACTATGGGATTAATCTAAAAGATATTTTGAATTTATACAATTGAGTACTGAACAATCAATCCAGTGCTATATTTGTGGGTTTTTAAAAATAAGAGAGTCTCAAAATAAGTGTCTTTTTGGAGATTGTTGCTTGATTCTGTTTTTATTTTTTGAGCTTGTTTTTATTTTTTGAAATTATTGTTTTTAATTTTTGAAATTGTTTTTAATTTTTGAATTTGTTTGCATATTTTGAAATTGTTTTTATTTTTTGAGCTTGTTTTTATTTGTTGAAGTTGATGTTGAGTTTGTTCTTTGGATTCATTTTTGTTTTTGTTGAGTGTTTATTGTATTTACTTAGGCAGGGTGGACGGATGTCTGTCCTGTTGTTGATTTGTTTTGATTGGGGATGTCGCATAGACAGTATGGACGGTTTATTTGCTTTAATTTGATCTAGTTACTTGTGTGAGCACAGGGTGAGAGTAACAAAATCAACAGCAGAAGGAGTAATATCACAGGAGGAATAAGTTGGTTGTTGGTTGGTTGGAGAAGGGTTTGACACGTGAGTGTCAAGTGATGAGTTAGTAAAAGCATGGGTAATTATTACTCTAGTTAGTAGTTTCAAAATGAGACCAACACATTTTATATAGGCATTATCATTACGGATCATCATGTCGGGGTGTGATGACATCAAGGTTTGTTTTTTATTTCTGGCAGGTGTACGTTGAACGAGAGAACCAAAAGAACGGATCAGAGGCTTTTCGCGATGCTGCTCGAGATGCAACGTTGTTGTATAAAGGTTGGATGGAGCTTGTTTTATTTTTTCGTTTTTGGAGGATGAAATAAGACGGAATGAATTAAATGTTGATAAGGTTACGTTGTTTGTTGGAGCTCATGTGTAGATTGGGTTGCTCATACGACGGCCTGTTTTACCTTGTACTGACTTAACACATACATGGTAGTTACTCTCGCCTTTTTTCGTTTCAGATGGCGTCGAAATGGCAAGGAAGTTATCAGACATGGGCATGACGGTTGGTTACAATAGAAGAAATAAGGAAATATTACAATGGGTTCGGAAGCGGAGAAGATTTATTCGGTAAAAGCAAATACTACTTGATTGACTAATTTTTGTGAAATGTGTTTCTTTCTTTCTCTGAATATGAATGATCTACTCGTGCTTCGAGAATGTTGATACTGTCGTACTGTACTTGGCTGTGCACTGTTCGGATTGTTTGTAGTTCCATTGTCCTGAATACTTAATTATTATTTATTTATTTTTACATTTAATCCATAGATTTTTATGTTTTTGAGGTGAACGAGACAGATTATGATTTTGTAGTTCAGTAACTCTGGCATTTGGGTAAACTGTGTAGTGTTTTACTTCATCTGTGACTGTGAGAATTTAGTTTTTACCTTTAAATATGACAAAGGCTTTAAATATTGGACTATTAACTTGCAGACGAGATGAATTAATAGCCATGCTATGTGGAGGCTCAGCAATTCAAACACAACCGCAACAGCAGCAACAACAAAATCAGCAATCGACCCAGCAACGAAAATCTCCAACTTTTCTTTCAAATGATGATGATTCGCATCTTGATACTTTTAGGTAAATACCAGCGTTTGGATAATTTGAAATTACTTAACAGCACTTACACATTAGCGTCATTTCTTCCTAAATAATTCTCTTTTTAAGATAAGAAACAAACTGCCTTTTTTGTTAATGCTGTCACTGTATGTAAATATTGTTATTAATATTCCAGAGAAGCAATTCAATCAATCGGAACAACAAATATATCCAACCCAGTGGTTGACGTTATCGCAGACCCCTTCATGATGCAGCAGCAACTACGCGCGTCCCCAACCGTTGTCATTGGACAAAAACGATCAAATTCACCGCTCGATGTCAATATGGATTCGCCAAGTCATAAACGCCATCGTTATTTTTGAAAAGTAAACTAAAGTGGAGTTATTCCTAATTGTACGTATTTAACTTTTTTCAAAATTCTCTTTATAATGGGTGTATGTATTATAATGTAAGCGATTTGTCAAGGACGACCGATTCATACAGTTTACACAATATCTTGTTCTTTCTCTGACTTTGAAAAAAATAATATTGCTACCTTCTAATGATGAAAATCATTTGTACAGTTACTACTAAAAATATTTGCTCCCTATAGCTAATAATTTAAAATATTACTGTATCACGGTTTCAAGTTGAAACTTTTAATAATTACCTCGATTTAATTGTATTTAGTTTTTGTTCATGTATTATAATATTATATTAATACCATTGGGATACTTCGAGTATCATTGAAGAAAATAGGAACTATATTTTTCGTATTGCATCGTGTTAGAGAAATTACGAAAATCTGATTATTTTCAAATTTTACAGTCATTCTTTTTTGTAAAACGCTCTTTTCCCGAAAACTATATGCTTGCGATATCACGTTTTCTTTTAATCCTATGAATGCAAGAAAGCGGAATTTTGTTAAGTGCGAACTTTTTGCAACGAATAAAAAGTTCTTCAAATTAAAATATTTACGCTCATGATTGTCGTGCAATTCTTCAAGCCGCTGTAGGGCCTACATTACATGGACGATTTTGATAGATTGGATTGACCTCAAGCATGTAACAAACGACATGCACGTGTTAAACAGTATTTGAAGCTGCATAAATCGTGTTTTATTACATTCTATGCACTACGAGTGGCTATGAGTCTGATTTCCACGTTCATTCAGTTACTTACAATTTTTAGTCCTTTATGCCTGCAACGCTATGTTTCGAAGTATGTTTTGTGACAAATGCATTTTAATTGCATGGAATGTTGTACGTCTCATTTTTTATTAAACTGATTTTTATCCCTGAAAGTAAGTAATCGTGGTCATAACGTTATATTTTAACATATTGCACTGTGAGTCAGTCATAAAAATGCTTCTTCAGCATGTATCTGGATTGATTTTATAAGGCCGTTCGTATCTTTATTTTAAAAACTTTTCCTTTGTATACAGTTTTCCTAATACAAAGTAAATTTGAATTTATTTATTTACATTTTAATACAAAAAGAAATTTTAAAGGGTTTTTGACAAATGCAACCGCCTTATTTAATTTATTATGTGTATATTTAGGTAGGAATTATATCTTTTATACAAAAAAACGTATTAAACTGGGATTTCTAGATGCTTACAAAAGTTAGCGTAAATGTTCGTGAATAGAAATTATGTAATTATATAACTAATCAAACTTAACAGAGAAACGGAGATGCATAGATACGTAGGGGAGGGTTTTGTACAGCAATACTCGTTACGTTTTGTGGTATACTCGTGAATCACGACTTGATCTGACCAACAGAATAATTATAATAAAAATTAACCATAATAATAATGTGAAGCAGTTTTGTATATGTGGATATAATTAATTTACATGATTTTTTTTAACTGTGTCATCAATTAATTTTCTCAATATTTAATACATGATGTTTGCTATAAAATATTCATTAGACGATACAAACGCACACACACGTATGAATTATTAATTCACACTGAGAGGAAACCAAGCGCCGTGCCATATTTATGTACAAAGCATAAGTGCACAAATTTATTTATGTAAAACGGTCATAGTTTTGAAAGTTACACTGATGAAACTTTGTCGTCGCTTTCCTTTGAATTCGCATTGTGCGCTGGAACTGCTGGAAGAACACTTGAAGATTCAACAGAGAGGAGTATTTTGTCTGGAACTGACGTATTATTATTCAGTTGGTAACGACCTGTGGATATGTGAGTATAACAAAAAGCAAAGATTAGTTTCTGGTTAGTTCAAATATTAATCTGTTGAATAAAATCATTGACTACAATGGTGCCATTCAACAATACAGAATATACGTAAAAACTTTCAAGCACTTATATAATAAATTATTAATTATAATAATAAAAAAATTAAAAATAACCTAAAAATATACGAGTAAATAATTAAACAATTTAACAACAAGAAAACTTACGCAAACTTCCAGGCGGTGAGTTATTAGAAGATGAATTAGATGTTTTGGCATAAACTCTTGTTTTAGGCTCACTCAAACTCAATAATTTCTGGTAGCTTCCGGGACTGCCCGTGCCAAACTTTCTAACCCGATTGGAATCACTGGAGTTACTAGATGTGGTACTAGGACTTGGACTTGGTACCCTATTATTTCTACTACTACCACTACCACTACCATGACTCCTACCCGCATTTGCAAGACCACTACTGGTACTACCTCCTGCGCCACCTCCACCTGGGCCGAGGCTGGGGGATTCGCAGTTGCAGCTCATATCAAACAGCACATTTTCATCCGTTACAACACTGAGTTTATGAAGATATGCTTTCACTTTCCGAATCATATTTGCTTCTTCGTACATTTTTTTGGGATTTGGTGGGCCTTGAGATTTCTTTCTCCTTTTCCCTGTTGTAGTAGTTAACTTAGGCCCCGTGATTTGATTCATTGCCGCAATTGCTGGCTGAGAAGATGTGTCAAAAGGTGCAGCAGACATTTGAACTAATTGGCGAATTTCTCGGGACATCATTCGCATTTTTTCAAAATTAACCAAATTTTCTAAAAATGTAGAATTTCCTTCGTTAATGAAAGTAAGATCCTGTAATGAAACAAGCAAATGCAGTCACAAATTAGTACATAATTATATGATGATTGTGAATATGATCTTGTATACTAACTAATGCTTTGAAAGCATGTAATTCACGTCTTACTGATCTCTTGAGTTACGTATTTCAAATCAAGTCAAAAATTCTCACTTTTCGAACCACCGGATAAAAAGGAATCATAGGTGTTTGTCCATTACTTTGAGATAGTAGAGCACGGTATCTGCCCATGTTTCGTGATGGATCCATCAGGTTTTGCATGTCCTATGACAATGAATGGGTTGAATATTGTTTGTAAATATATCTTCACACGTTTAGCATTAGCTCGTTGATTTTATTGTTGATTTAAAAAGAATTTAAGTATAACGAAATAATACCTGGAAGAGCTTCTGATACTTTCCTGGCAATTTATCCCACGTGTTTTTCAATCTTGAAACGCAGTTATGGCCTAACCCAGATACAATTGCGAACATTGAATTAAAATTGCGACAGTCTTTGACTTGAGTAGCCACCTATAATACAAATACATTTTGTAAAAATTTTCATGGCGATGATGTAAAGTAATGTATTCTGAGAAGAACAGCTAAAAATACGACATACTTTTATGAAACGTTTAAGAATTTGTACACGACGATTCACATTGATCTCTCTAGTGACTTCCGTGACGACCCAATATGTTTCTCGATTAACTAGTTCCTCAAAAGCGTTTAAATTTGGAGTTCCATATGGAGAATCAAGCCGAAATAGGTCGTCTATAAACTCCGTCATTTCGATTTGCCGGAAAATTGCGTAATCCTAAATCATCAAGGAAATTTACTGTAGTCAAAATAAAATATCACATAATCGTCACATTTTATTAAATCAAGATGAACGTACTTCAAGTGTGAGTTGAAAAGCGAGTTCTACTGGGTTCAAATGCAAAAACGTTACATCACCCTCCTTCGTAAGCTCTGGAATCTGTTCTGTTTGAACTAAGGGTTCAGATGAGTCTCTTCTTTTGATATAATACCTCGCACCAAGTGGAATTCTTTCAGCTAAACTGTCCATTGTGTCTGGTAATCTTCTCTGTTTGAGTATTCCGCCAACGGCGGAAACCTGAATAAATTTTAAAATTCACTCAGAACTCAGTGGAAAATCCCCGCAATTTAAACTTCATAGTACAATATATACCTGGAAGAGAGCATATTCTCTGGAGTCATGAGTGGCTAAATCTTGAAACTCTTGCAAAGCCAACATGACCACTTGCCTGGCGTTTGTTTCTTTATTTACTAGCAAATACTTAAAACTTTGATCGGAACTGTACAAAAGAAAAAATATCATTGTAGTAATCACAATAATTCATAAATAAAACCGATTATATAAATGCTCATTAAACAGCTCGTAAGGTAGAAACTAACCGATAAACTTTGAGGACATTTTCAGGAAAATCGATCTTTGTACTGTTACAAGGATTCTCGTAATGATTATTGGGTAAATCAATACTGTTCGCATCATCATGGGAAATTGGCTTCTTCGGCAATAAATGGATTTTCATTAATGTCATTTTAAACCTATGTCGGTAGGATAGGGATGATGAAGGTGGACCTAAAGTTGTTTTTGTCATTTGGTTCATCATGTGATTCATTGAAGGGTGGTAGTTAAGATTCATCTGAGGATCTGATAATAATGTGTTCGGCATCAATGGGATTGTACTATTAATACACTCGTGGTAACCTGCAATTTAAATTTCATTAAAATATTACCCTGTTTGTTATTCTTGAAATTGTATTAATAGCAGAAAATTTGTTTAGTGATCTTACCCAGAAAATTACATTTAACAGTTAGAAATAGATGAGTAGCTCCTTTTAAGATTTCAAAAGCTTTAGATAAGGAAATTGATTTAAAACTTTGTCCGTTTGTTTCGAGAATTTCGTCCCCTCTTCTCAAGCCTAATTCTTCTACTTTACTCCCTGCGTCAACCTGTGTACATATAATTGCTCACTAATCTCTGTACACTAAAAGGGACAGCATGAAGTGAAGTCTTATGAATAGTAGGATATCTTACATGATTAACGTAAATTCCATAGCCATTATCTGCCCCACCCATAATATTGAATGGCAAGGGATCGTCCCTAGAAGCTCTAGTAAGAGTTAAATGCCTCGGCCTTGACTTTGCACTACACGCAATCTGAAGTAACCTCAACTGACCAGACATGTCTTTGCAGTTTTCAAGCATCGCCTGAAACCTATATAATTTTTTTCATTTTACAAACTGTCAAATTCAGAACAAAATAATACAGGTCAACCTTGGATTGCTCGATATGATTGTATTTATAACTTACTTTAGTAAAAACCCGAACAAAATCTTGGAAGTTTCGAAGTCAATAAAATGGTTATTAACCCAAAGTAGAACAACTCTCGTCACTCTATCTCGAACGATTTTGTCACCAAACCAATTGATTAATTTGGTTGCTAAAGTTTCTGATGAGCAGAAAATTCGCTGGGTTAATAAATAGTCTTCAACATAGGTGGGATCCACAGAGGGTTGATCGGAGCTCACAAGTTGGCTCATCAGTTGTTCAACGGTTCCACGAATAACTACGTGACCACATCTTGAACCACCGTCAATTTGTTTCAATTCCGTCACAAGAATAATTTGATTATTATTGTCACGGTGGATAGTTTGGCTATCCTCTCCCTGAAAAAATTTTCATCCGTGAGGTTCGTTTCATTTAAAAGGTATTCGTTTAATAGCGCGAAAATATTACCTGTTTAAGAATACGGTAGTAATCTGATTGGGTGACACATACAAACTGACAGTCGTCAACCACTGTTTGCATTGAACCGGAAAAAAATTGCTTGTCAAGTGTCGGCGGTGTGCCAAATTGACCGAAGGATTTTCCAGCGTAATATACCTCCGTCTAATAGAATAAATTTAAAATTAATCTCTCAAGTAGCTAGCAGGTAATAACTAATTGTAATGTTAAGAAATAACGATAATTGACAATTTTCACAAACCTCCCCATTATGCTTAGTAACTTGAACAGATCCGTGCACAACAACTGACCATGAATCCAGTTCTTCTCCGTGGGATAAAACCGTTGTTCCAGCTTTATCCACAACAGCAAAAACCATTACAGTGCATAATGCTCTCCGAACGGATATTGTCATATCTTTAAACGCGTCTAAATGCTGAGTGAATTCTAAGAGCGTATTAATATCATCTCCTGTTCTCTCTGATGGGTCCTTCTCAAGACACTCGCGGACAGCATCTCTACTCTCAGGAAAAACAAGGAATATATTTATAGATACAAATAATTACCTCCCAAAAATTAAATACTAAATATCATGAACCAATCTTCATACCTCACATTCACGTTTTCAATACTGTCAATGTCTTCATCATCGTCATCAGAGTCAACAACAGATTCCACCAGACCAGAAAGGTCCACTTCATCACTAGGGACAGAGGACCCCATCGTGTCTGAACCTTAATAATTATTAACACTCATATATAAACACTAACACCCAGAGCTACTCCGTAACCACTCCATACGAAATCAATGACGAATCAGGAAATTCCGGGAAATGCCAACCTGAGTAAGCGGAAGAGGTGTCCGATGAATGACTACTTCGATTCTGGTGATGAGCACTATGTGAATTATTTCCATGCTCAATATACTCCACAGAAATCATATCACTCTGCTCTAATATTAAACATTCATTATTTCGCCTTGTGCTCGTGCCCGGTCTCCGTCCGAAACTGAAAATCAAAGAAAGAGTAGGAAGCTTTTGTTCCTTATAATTGAATCACAGGGAAGAATCATACGGCCCAAGCCGCTATACATACATCCATACACTCTCAAGATCTTCCAAAGATGCAGAGATGCATAAGAAAATCAATAAAAAGAGAATAATGTTCCTCGCGCATACGTACGTTGTAATAGGTACAAACATGGATCCATCGATGAAGACCGATCCGGAGAGTAAAATAAACCAATTTGAAGCCACTTCTCCTCGACAATATAAAATCTCATTAGCCTCCCGATTTAACAGTACTCCATTTTCGGAAATATACATAAAAGCTTCATGGTCATAATGAAGGAGGCAATCAAAGGATCTAGTGAGACACAAACAATCACAAAATCACTCATCATTCCAATCTCTCTCAAAAAAATATAATTACTAACTACAACAAACACAACCATCCTCTCTCCCACTCCCATCACCAATCACATCCAATCAAGGACCCCAAAAAATCTCATAATCATCCCACTCAATCATCCCTGTGCTGGTGTTTTAACTCCGCGTGCTGGACAAATTCAACAAAACAAAAAAACTAAACACAAACCATAACAAAAGTTTAAAAACAAATCATACATACATTTAATATAAGCCAAAACCACACAAGCATCAAAACTCTCCCAACAAATCATAACACAGCACAGCCACAAACATTCAAAATCTCATGCACAAAATATATAATAAAATAAAATTTGAAAAAAACCTGAGTGTAGCATAAATAATTTCAATATCTTGAGTAGATCTTCGTCCCGGATCTCTTTTGAGAGCCCGTAAAAATTGATTAGAAATTAAAGCATCCACTGAAGTAGGGTTGGTGTATAAGGGTGGGTAATGAACTGAACTGAAACTACTTTTACTATCTCTATTGTTATTCCTGGGGACATCCATAATTAATACTAGTCTTGACCAAAAATATCTCTAGAAATATATGTACACTTTCACACAACACAAATATACATGCAAAAAGTTGTGGGGAATTATTTGTATAATAATTATTATATACTTATACTTATATAAAACAAAACAAAAAAAAACAAAAAAAACTACCACAACAACTCTATAATAATACAATATACAATCCCTTTTTGCTGATACTCAAAATAAAAAAAAAGGAGAGAGAGAGAGAGATTACAAAATAATTGTAGTATATAATTAATAGTAACTGAACTATATTCCTGGATAAAAATCAATAATAATTAATACAGATTATTAAAAAATTATCGTGAATTAGATTATGGTTGTGACTATGCATCAAGCATACTTATAACGTTCACATTATGAAATTTCAATGTGGACAATGACGATAATGAGGGGATTCTGTTGGGAACAGGAAGTGCGTTTTGTCTGAGTAAATAGTTGACATTTTCAGAAGTAGTTATACTTATATGGTTTTTGTTGTATTATAACTTTTTAGAAGTCAACTCCTATTAACTCCTATCAAGGATTTTGTCCGAATACTGCTCAAGTAATTGTTCCATTTCTGTATGAGGAAAGGATCTCTCCTAGAACATTTCCCAAAGAGCAGATGAGAGGAGAGCAAGTCTGGAAATTATGTAAATTAATTTTTTAATTTGAACAATTTTAAATTGTCTATTAACCTTTTACTTCTCGTTAAAGACACTATGGCTCAGCCTATCTCCTCTCTGTTTTTATTGATATTATATACGCTGTCTCTCAACATAAACATATTAGAGACTAGTGTCAATGCAGAGTTGCATACTCCCTGTAAGTACCTTATAGTGTGGTAAATGGGTGTAGTAGGTATGGGCTGCATGTATAACGCAATTCCCACATGTACGTATACACAACGTCCGTAGAAATTATGTGCAATGTGTGTTTCGTGTATATATACAAGCGCAGTAGTTAGCAGTGGTCGGGTTAATTAGTCCACCACAGGGAAAGTATTCCAATTCCAAGTATTGACAAGCGATAGAGGCGTTGGGGGTACTTGTGAACGCAGTCGGGGTATGTACGGTGTGTACAATTATAGTACACACATTTTTACAGGCTACAGACATCGAAGAGGTGTTGTATAATGTAAGTGTAAGCGCATTAGAGAAAGCGAAATTTGACTGGAATAAAATTGAATTTGGATGGTCCAGTAAGAAATTTCGGTAAGATGGTAAAAATAGGTTTAGTACAGGCGGGTAGTTGGGGTGTATGTGTGGCGAAAATAGTACTTGTGAGAGAATCTCTTGTATGGAGGCCTGGGGCTCGACACATTAGCTACCGTATTTGAGATGTATTTGGAGCTTTTGAGATCTTCTGAGATCTTCTGAAATATTTTAAAATCTTCTGAAATCTTCTGAAGCCTTCTGAAATATTTTAAAATCTTCTGAAATCTTCTGAAGCCTTCTGAAATATACTAAAATCTACTGAAATATCCTAAAATCTACTGAAATATCCTAAAATCTTCTGAAATAGTCGAAAATCTACTGAAATATCCTAAAATCTTCTGAAATAGTCTAAAATCTTCTGAAATAGTCTAAAATCTTCCGAAATATTGTAAAATCTTTCGAAATATTATACAAACTTCCGAAATATTATAAAATCTTCCGGAATATTATAAAATCTTCCGGAATATTATAAAATCTACCAAAATATTATACAATCTTCCGAAATGTTATAAAATCTACCAAAATATTATACAATCTTCCGAAATGTTATAAAATCTACCAAAATATTATACAATCTTCCGAAATGTTATAAAATCTACCAAAATATTATACAATCTTCCGAAATGTTATAAAATCTACCAAAATATTATACAATCTTCCGAAATATTATAAAATCTACCAAAATATTATACAATCTTCCGAAATATTATAAAATCAACCAAAAAATTATACAATCTTCCGAAATATTATAAAATCAACCAAAAAATTATACAATCTTCCGAAATATTATAAAATCTTCCGAAATATTATAAAATCTTCCGGAATATTATGAAATCTACCAAAATATTATACAATCTTCCGAAATATTATAAAATCTACAAAAATATTATACAATCTTCCGAAATATTATAAAATCTACCAAAAAATTATACAATCTTCCGAAATATTATAAAATCTTCCGAAATATTATAAAATCTACCAAAATATTATACAATCTTCCGAAATATGATAAAATCTTTCGAAGTATTATAAAATCTTCGGATATCTGACAATTTTTCTTGAGGAATCAAATTTTATATGGACTGTCTCGTTGACTATAAATGTAGAATCTTGCACTATTAACATGATGACAAGAGTTAAAAATATGTTTTGGCATTAGTTTCTAAATTGTGGGTAAAATTTGTATGTGGGTTACGTTGTAACAATTTCGAGCAATTGAAAGAAGCTGAACTCGCTCATTTAAACATGGTAATGAGGTTTAGAGCATAGTTTTTCATTCATTGTGAACAACTAGAGATTCGGCACATGTGTTACAGCTGAAAATTGTTGCCCCTGTCTATTTTGACAGTTCATAGAAAAATTAGATTTTTATTATCAGTAATAATTCCAGCTTTATTTACGTACTGTTTGTAAATTCAACTAAATGCTATCGAATGCTTCACATAGAGTTCCACCCAGGGGTGGATTACTAATACTTTTTATATCTTGGCTCTAAGCGTCAACATAGATGAGTTAGCCTATCCGCATGCAATATAATAGCCTTCGTTAATTATTATTTTTACCCTGGCCCTAAAATGCTTTCCACTGCCCGTGTCACTCCAACCCTGATTCCGGCTTTACACACATTATTATTGTAGTATTTGTGCACCAGTTTTGAAGGGAGGTCCGGCTTTTCCTCATGAGTCATACTCCCACCCAGGACCGTCAATCTACTAAACACTGGTCTGAACGTTACTTAATATGCAAGTATATGTATGGTGTCTGTGTATAACTGAGCTACAGTTTACCTAATCAGTGTGAAAGAGAAGGAGTAGCTCCATTCCATATTATACACAGTGAAAAAAAATCATCCCTAAATGACTCACAAGTGAGGACCCCATAGATGGCACAAAAATTCATTTCCTTATGCTACAGATAACCTTCGATGAAATAATGTTATTGTTTCTACACTTATTGACTGGTCGCATTTACTGTCACAAAGTATCTTATTTACTGCTATTAACTTTCTCAAAATTCCCTCTCATCATCATAATAATTATTTTAATTCTCCTTCCTCCTCTGCCAATTCTTCCAAGACATGAATGCCCAGATTCTCTTGAAATGACTGTGGCAAACAATCAATCCATTGATTCTGTGGAGAAACTGTGGCACATGCATATCGCAATAGTATATGAGTCTTAAGTACCTTGTCTCGTAATTACACATGCATACGAGAAATACTCACAAGTTCCCTCACAAACCCACAATCATGATTCACAATCAGTCCCACAAAAGTTAGTTCACTTTTTACTGTATACCTGCGGTCTGTTGACGGGAAGGGGAAGGAAGAAGGAAATAATTATGTAAAAATTATAGTGTGAACTGAGAGAGAGAGAGAGAGAGAGACTAGAATGCAACAATACCATTAACATGGAATTGCCTTGTATTACTACTCATATAAATAACTTGAGGAGAACCCTAAGCATCGTATGTACAGAGCTATTTACTATTTAAGCGCAGCATAGTCTCACTTAAATTTGATATTCAAGGAAACGAAAGAACCATGCGGAGACGCCAGAGTACATACATAAGAATGTCCTATATATCTATGTCTACCCCATGAGAATTTTGTCATTCTAAGGGGAGGGAGACGAGTCATTGGTTAAAAATAATTTCGGTGGTTCTAAAAATTAGTAGCACGTGAATTATTCCTGACTGAGTTCAGAATAAATGGCGTGGTAAAACGGAAGCAATTAACTGAACGTGAAGGCATAAAAACACAGAGGCTTACTTACTTACACTGGGACCAAATATGGGTGGAAAAATGGGGTTAATGAAATGAATGAAGTTTATATATATGTATGCAGATGACTCACAATTAGGCCCAATGTCCAATATGGAAGGGAATCGGGGAGGAATGGAGAGGAAAAGTGATAAACGGGACTATTATGTTGGGAGGTGTCACTTGGAAATTGTTCCAATTATAAGAGTATCAGTCTAACTCATCATTCCTCCCTCCGTCGTCATTCTGAGACAACAAAGTCGGAAAGGGAAAAAAGTCCCGTGACATGCGAGCAATTAAATTAACCTTTGATGAGGATCTGCGATACGAAAGTAGGTTATATAAATATACGACAAAAATGCAGGTGGAAATAGTCCATTTCTGAAATCACAAGTGGATGGAAATGCCGAGGAATTAAATGCATATATGACAATACAGTACCCGCAACTGTACAGAGTAACAGAGTAGAGGATGAGAAGGAACTTGTGGGAAATATCTTAAAAGGTTAAGTTTGAAAAAAAAAATGAGGAAACTCTCTTTATTACTGTGAAACTTTTTCCTTCCCAACCCCAGTGACACTTTGACGTAGATTACAATAATTATTGCACAATGAGCTCTAATGGGCTAATGATTATTGTAGGAGAGCATCTACTCAACTACCGTCCCATTGTCCGTACATATGTACATATGGGCAAATACACAATAGAAGCTCAAAGCACTTCGTTAAAGTTCGTTACGCAAACTTTTCCTTCATTACATTGATTGCATGGGGAATTGAACTTTATTTAATGCTATCGAGACCATCTTCAAATAGATCTCCCGGTTCCTTACACACACACACACACACACACAGACATAGACACGCCACGAGACTTTTCCAATAATTAGTTCCTAACCTCTAATTTTGGCCAGGATTTTCGGAGTTAAGGGAAAATGTATGCTGGGAAATAAGGGTCTTGGAGTATGTACATCTCTATTTATAAATACATGACGAGTCGGTATGTATGAGTCAGTATGTGCAGAAGAATTTTAATTGAGAGAACCTGAGCTCTTGCCTGCTCTTAAAACTTTCCGGGACGAAATGGATGCATAACGACGGCTATAAATATACTCTCCCTTTGATCCTCACAGACCACTCTCTCTCTCTCCTGACATTTTACCGAGAACGTGAATACCGGCTGCATTTTTCCCTATGGGTTGATTAAATTTTGTGATCCATGGGCTTTTCTATTCTGATGCAATGACGAGACGCAAATAATGTCTGCAGCTAGAGTAAATAAAGACGGAGTATGCATCCTGTACCTATGTGAGTATATGTACGTATGTATGTATGTATATACATAGATACTTTACTACTAATGTAAATACAATGGAAGTTGTAGGATTGTACTTATACAGTGGGTCAACACCTAGTAGGAAAGTTATTAGAAAAGTTCCCTATAAAGGGGAATCCTCTTGAGAAAATAGGGGCATGAAGTTCACAACTTTTTATGTACAATTCGCACTAGTATAAGTACAGAGTCTATAGGAATATTCTATGGGTATGATCTTATACGTTGAGAATGGGACAAGTGGAAAGGATCCCATCATTTCTGCATGGAGGAATTCCATTCGTTTGCATAACTTAAAAAGAATCCATACGAAGGCTGCATTTTCCTCTGGTGGATTTCTCAAATCCATTGATGAAAAACTTGGGATAAATTCATGTCAGCATGACGAATATGTGAGGCGGCGAGAAATTTCCTGGAGTTTTTCTCCGGGATGACACCATTATGGAATTTGTAGGATTCTTTATATACTTACGTCGAATAGACAGGAGATGTACTTATATATGTATGAGGGATGATCTATAACTGTATTTGTATATAAGTATATACTCAAGGATGGAAAAAAAACTCCTTTATATGATTTAATCTGCTGATTGTGAAGCAAACTGCAAGCGTGAAATTCAAGTTCAAGGAAAGTCTCTCTCAGTATAGTAGAATTCCGTGCCATCCCCAATGCCCCCGCGAGTGACTCGCGGAGTATTGAAAGAACCCGAATCGGTTTTGCTACAGCCCATTAGAGCTGGCAGCGGCAACCGTAGAGATATTCGGGAAAGGAAAGATATGTATGTACATGCATGAGGGGAGATCCAACCTTCATCCGCCCATCACTCCGACCTCAGCTGACTGAATTGGGAAACATGGGAAAGAATTTAATTAGTGAAATGTACAGTTTATGTCAGAAGTTGAGTCAGTCGGAGCAGAACCCATGGAAAGAGACTTTGAAGACGTTCAAGTCTGGACTTTAATCAACAAAACGTAACTTTAATATAGCTTTTTTTCCTCTGTTTCTCGACATATACACAAAAATTATTCCGCCAAAAATCTAGCTCAGTACATTTGTTGCTTATTACAAGAAACTTTTTTTTTACTATTGTATATTTTATATTCGTAAATATGTATGCATGTACGTAATGATACATATTTTTTTTATAGTTTATAAGCAAACCAAAATGGCATGCAGTTCCATATTTTTGTCATTTCGTTTTTTTTTTGTGATCGGCTAGTTGCATTATTTTTCATAATAATATTTATTTAGCGTTTTTTTTTTCTTTAATTGTTACTGCATAAAACAAGGGATGATGGCTGTGGCTGCTGCGGAGTTAGCTGCTGATTTCCTTGTGGCTGCTGAGAAGCAAAGTTGTTATTTTTGGCTTCCACCACCATAAATTCGATTAAAGATTTGTTTGTATCACTGTACGCTTCCGTAATGTATCGAGCAATGTCTTCATGAGTGAGTCCATCCAATTTCCTTCCATCCACGGACAGGAGGACTTGTCCAGGCTTCAGATTTGAATTGAACGCACTTCCATCCGCCTGTAATTCCGTCATATAATTATGGTCTCATCACAATTAACATCCACACACAAACGATTAAACCTCCTCTGTGCCTTCACATCATTCACCCCTAATTCCAACCCACCTCTTTACCTAGCACTACCATAAACAAAACCCTTTAAAGGACACAGACACATATAAAGACATTATTTTCTGCCAAAAGGAAAGTTTACATGACGAGGCACAAAAGAGCTTCGAGGACAATAAAAAATCCTAAAACTTTCCATGATATTTTTCATCCAAACAATAAAACAATAACTTGATACTTGAGTCTGCATGGAATTTTTCCCTACACTTGCACAAGCAATGTTACCATATATATATAAAAGTAAGTATACACACTAGTTCCAAAGTTCCGAAGCTCATCATACCCCAATTTCCTCCCAGCCCATACATACCTAATTATGTGTATATCCCCCAAAACATATACTTAAGGAATGTGAGCACATACGTTAATGTTAATAATTCGGGGTAGACGATGTGGAGTATTAATTCCTCCTTCGATAGCAATCCCAAGAATTGGCTTCGTCTTCTGTATCCTCACACGGTATCGCACGGCAGGTGTACTTGACTAAAATGTTCAACAACATCATAACATCAGAAAACAATTTGCTACTCAAACCCAAGCCTCCAACATCTCTCATAACAAACACAAATAAATCTCTAATCGATTATGGTTACTGCACATTTATTGTTTCCTTTTTTTTCCCCTACAAAAAAAATCCTGTCTTTGTGGTTTCAATGGACATTATCAGGATTTCCGTTTCTTTTTTCAAGATTTATATTCCTACCTTATAAATTCCACATTGGAGGATTTCTATGCAAGGGAGTACCTCAATAATGGAACTCATAATAAAAAAATACTTTATTCTGCAGCCTTTGCCATTATGCATGTTTCCCTCAAAAACAAACCATTTGGCACTGCGTCCGTATGTAACTACTATAGGGGGAACTTGCATATATGTACATGTACTGCTTAGTGCTTAGAGCCTAAGAGCCTATATAGACATTAGCAAAGCATATATTTTTATTATAAATTACTATCTATAGGATCCCTGCATTGCATTGCACGTGCATACACGTACATACATATGAATGGCCTAAGGTCTAATTGTAAGTATATATGGGCATGTACTTATGTATGCGTGGATTTTTGTAAAGCTTGTTATATGGCTACATCCATACCCTTGTATAGCTCCCTGTACTACTATGTCCTTTCTTAATGGGATTGCATTACGTCCGTGTAAGATATACATTATCATTTAACAGAGATTAGAAGAGAGCATGAGGATGCTGAAGCATGACCACAATGTAAACGTCAAGGTGTAGAACAGGTGTAACAATATACGGTAAAAACCACACGGAGACGGAGAGCCGTGGTCAAGCCAGCACACGTGACTTGACTGACGAGGAGTACAAATTCGTGAATGTGAGTATACCAAACCAGGGCATATAGGACAGGGCAGGAATTTAGTTAGTCAAGACAAGAACCTCTTTGGGGTATCACAGGCTAAAGTCTGAAATACCAGTGCTAATTGTTATAGTAGTTTTAAGTCCCATATTCGTTTTTTTTATTCAAAATGGACCCTAATTTTAAAACCATCAAAATCCCACGACCGAAGGTTATCACTACTAATGGCCAGCCCAGTGAAAGATCTCAAGTGTGAGTGTTATATTTCGCAATACTTTTGCAATTAATATTAAAAGCCCAAAAAAATAGTTTTTTTTTCGTATATATTGTAGAATGGGTTTTATTTGAAATCAATTTAAATTTATAAGTATATTTTTAAAGGTTGATTTATAAGTATTTTTAAAGCTTGATTCATAAGTATTTTTAAAGCTTGATTCATAAGTATTTTTAAAGCTTGATTTATAAGTGTTTTTAAAACTTGACTCACAAGTGTTTTTGAAGCTTGATTTATAATTGTTTGTGGAGCTTGATTTATAAGTGTTTTTGAAGCTTGATTTATACTGTAATTGTTTGTGGAGCTTGATTTATAAGTGTTATTGAAATGTATCGAATATTTTGAAATGAGCGTTGAGAGAAGTGAATTATAAAGAATGTTTGAGAATGAATTGGGAATTTGTCAAAACATGTTGATGGAATTGGATAAGAGTTTGAAATAATTTGTTGGGGCTGTTTATCTGGTGGAATTAATAAGTGTGTTTTGGAGGAATGTTTTGTATTGATGAGGGATAATAATGAGGAGTATGTTTTTCGAATATAGGCAAACAGGATTGAATTCCGGACCTCCGAAAGAGCCAGAAGCGGATTACTGGTCAGCGGAGCAAGCGGACAATGAGCACCCTCAAATTGAAAAGTCATTCAAAAATGTGAAACTCACGTAATTGAGCTGCCCAGCTCCATCCTGTACGTAAGCTGAAGAGTTGGATCCAGCGACGGGTGATCTGAAAGAGTTGGAGAGTTGAATATCAAGCTTTTGTGAGTGGAGTTGAGTCGGGAAAATGCAATTGAAGTGTTTTTATATGAACTTATTTTCAAATGTAAATTAAGGAAGCAATGCGAGTTTTTTTCGTGCAATTTGCGCTTTTAAAGAAATTATTAAGCTTTTTTAAAGTTGGGTTGTGTGGTAACTTGTTGATGTGTGAGTGAGTGAGTGAGTGAGTGGGAGCATCTGATTGTGAATTATTGGAACTCAATGTGATTTAATGTAGGAAATTTGCTGATAGAATTTTTGTTAGAATGGGAAGGGATTTGATTTGGAAGAAAACTTACCGACACATCGGGTCGGGTTTTGCGTTGTTGAATTCTCTTAAAAATACTAAATCGGAATTTTGACCATTTGACCCGTTGCTTGTGGCACTCATGGCCACGGGGGATCTGTCTCGTTCAACATGTAGACCCTGTGAAGAATCATTTGTGAGTCAGTGTTGGGCTTTATAGGAATGTAAGACTTTTTTTTTTGTTAGAGTCAATGCAATATTTTTTACATGGAAAGCAAATTTTGTACTATATAATTTAAATAAGCTGTAAACTTTGTTGCCTAAAATGTTTCAACTGTAGTAATATCTTACGGGCTCTTCCAAATGTGATTGAATGTAGCCACTGGGTGGAATGGGTTTATAAATTAATTCGTCGAAAATCGTGCGGTCAGCTGGTCGTATAATTTCACGTACTTCTGTCAACAGTGTATACTGTAAAAATTATTATTTTCGATTTATATTTTAAGGACTATTTATATGGATAGTTACCACCTTTTAATAATTTATTTAATTACAACTGCACATTTACAAACTGGTTAGGAATCATGGAGGAATTACACCAAATAAAATAGCTTGTAATACAATATTATTTAATGGATAAGTTGTGCATTTTCTTTTACCTTCTCATGTGTTGACAACAGTTCTAGTAATATCCTCACAAAAGTGTGTACAGGTAGGAAACCCTGTTGGTACTCTTCACGGTAAAAGGTAAATCTTGAATGCTCAGACTTAGTGAGGACAGTCATAGCCTTCTCTTCGATCATGGCCAGTATATTTGTACATTTATTTATATCATCTTCGATGAGTTTCACTTGTGGTTCGAATGTCAGGTCTGCTGGAATCTTCCCAATGTAAGACGCTAAGATTGCCATCTTTCTACTGGATTTGAGTATTTGAACAGCTTTGTCATGAGTGATGGAAGTGAAAGACCGTCCGTTCACATCCAGAATTTCATCTCCTCTCTGCAATTTCCCCCAACGTCACATTCAATCAAAGTTATAGATACTTCCAATCAAAGCGTAATTGCCCAAACTTAATAAATAAATTGTTTCAAGTGTAAAAGGTAATCTTGGTTTTGATGGAATGTTTTAGTGGTGGTGCAGTGAAAGATTTATAGTAGTCGTTACGACATCATAAAAATGAAACCTACTTGAAGTCCAGCTCTCTCCGCCACTGACCCCGGATCCACTCCAGTGACATAAATTCCTAAGCCATACTCCGCTCCGCCTCGAATCATCAACCCGAGGTTTTGTCCCGGTTGGATTTCAATCTCCAGACTTCTCTTTGGCCATGAATCGTTGAGTTTAGGAGGTGAGACGGGTGCACCATAGCGATCCACCCAAGTATAAAATTCGGCATTTGAATAAATTATATCTTCGTCATCTAAAGAGGCGTTTAACGGGTAATCCAGTGTTGGTTGCGTTGGGTGTTGAGCACCTTGCGGCTGGGATGGATGTGATCGTAGATACAAGCAAAGGGTATGTTGCCCTTTTAATAATTTCAAAGCTTCTGCATGTTCTATACGAGTAAAATCTATTCCATTGGCTTGGAGAATTTCATCACCAGATTTCAGTCCGTAACGATCTGCAAGTGACCCTGGTTCTACCCTCCAAACATAAACTGGACAACCTAAACATACATTTGCATACACATTTATTTTTAATCAACTCATTTCCACATGCAAGCTCTCTTTTATGTTTTTTCTCACACAACCCAAACATACCTAGATAGCCACATACGAACACATATAACACACATACTTGCTCAGCACAATATGTACAATCGTTGCTGAAGATCCGTGTAAACATATCAGCATGTGCCCGTGCTGTTCCAAGGGGAGAAAGCATACAAGGGACGGCGGTAACAGTAACAATAACTTTACTAAATTGTAAACTCAGCCCACATCCAGTCAAGTACTGAGTCCATTATGCACATACATACAGTGGAATTGTAACGCCGTCAGAGGAAATTGAACATTGACTAGCATTTAACAACCCCCATGGTATAAATTTCCTTCTTTTATATTCAAAACCAAATTACCTTTTGACCTTCAATGTTGCTTGCTGAATTACTCCCAGGATTTTTTTCCTTCATGAAAAAGCTAGTGAGTTTTTTTTTCAAAGTGTGTATGCAGTAAAAATTTTCTTTGCATGACTATCACACACACGTACATACGTATGTGGGGTTACCAACATGCATGTATTCATATTGGAACTTGAGACTCATAAATTTCCCCAGCTCATGGCCGCTTTGCATTTTTATTTTTTGTCTTTGAGTAGTTTCTCTTTTACCGCGATCTACTTTGTCTAAAAATGGTACTTCTCTCACAGCATTGTTTTCTTAACTGCTAAAATTTTTGTCTGCATTGCTCCCCCTCCATACTCCCTACCTTCAAACACCGTACTTTCTCCATACTTTCTACACACGCAACTCTCTCTCTCTCTTTCTCTCTCTCTCTCTTTGGAAACATGCCGTCTCCAGCAAATACTGAGTACTTGATCTCATTAAGCATTAAATAGGCTACAGGTATTTATGAGTTCTAATAGCATATGGAGAGTTTATTGCTAAATCAATTTGTTAAAGCTATTTGTTATATTGGATTCATCCTGGTTTCCTGCAACAACCAATAAATACTGAACCGCAGAAATTAACGTGTCCAATTTGCCTAAACTGAGCTTGGGAAAAGAATCAACAGACTTCATTCCGTTTTAAAAAAGCAATTCCTAACCTAAAGCTTGCAGGTTGCGGAGTCCGCATTTGCATAATATATTGGTAGCCGTCATGATTAAGAATTAGTCTCGTGTTGGACTACATATCCGGAGAAAGAAATGGAACAAATGGGAGTTCAGGGATTAGAAGCAGAGGGATGGGAAGTATCTAGTTCCCGTGTATACTTGTAAATAACAGATAGTGATCTCTCGACTATATACCATACTGTAGCACAAGGTAACAATAATAAATTGGCCTTGACCTTGAATCCCTGCCTCTCTCATCGAGATCAGGAGCAGCTAACGTACTCCAGTATTGCGTCATTGGAGACGATTATAAACATTTGGAGAACCACAATGTTCCAGAACTCTCTCTCTCTCTCTCTCTCTCCACATTTACTAAACTTATGTATTATTTGTCCTGGGATGAGACAGGGACAGAGATAGTGAATCAACTCCTTATATATAACAACAAAAGCCTAAGGTAATAATAGGGCAAAACACGCGCATACTTCCAAGTGTTTACAGGTGAATAAAAGGTAGAACTCTGAAGTAAGGAGTATAGAAGAGTCTGTCTTCCCTCCGAAAATATGTCAGGATGGGAATTGGGATTGAACTGAGAGAAGACCACACACATACAACTACTTTCTATGAGACGTGACTGGTGTGAATACCGGAATGAATCAGGCACTGTAAATATATTACCTGTATCGTAGCCACCTTTGATATTGAAGCCAAACGATGGACAGTGCTCATCCTTTCGTAATTCAATAAAACGTTCACCATTCATTTCTTCTTTGGAGAAAACTGAACACGAAGAAGAATGATCAAACTTTTTTTTGACTTGTACAGGAAATGAACTATGAACTACAGTAGTACTTTTGGTCCGTATGTTTTCGTTGAATTCTGTTTCCAAGATCGGAACTTAATAACTAAAAAGTAGAAAAATTATGTGCTATACTGTAACTATAAATACAATATTTAATATTTTTTTTAAAAAAAGAGGGAACATAGAAAATATTCAAGTTCAAAGTCGTAGTAGTAGCACCAACAGGATTTCCCTAAGCCTCTCGACTCACTTGAACCTTCTTGGCGAGAATGTATACGAGGAGAAAGGACCAACAGGAATATATGGATAGTCATTTTTCGGAAACTCAATACACAGGCCCGGGAAAGTAATCGATAACCTCAGACTGCACATGCGATGGGATAGGGAGAGAAAAAAAACCCCAGGAAACTTTTTCTGCACAGTAGTCTTATTATATCTACAAATGTTATGTAATAGTAGTGTGTGTGGTGTAAACGGAATAAAAAATCGATGGGACTCAAATCGATAGTATTTAGTAATAATAAATTGTAGCACAAGCAGTGTGAGATTGAGAGTGGAATTATTTGAAAAATTTATAAATTTCTAACACTTACCTCGTATACTTATGATGGTTCATCAACCAGAAACCACCCTGGCTTGCAACCAACTATCAGTCCTGGATGATCAGCAGAAGGATAAAAGAATTGTACAAGAGTTCTGTCACTTACTGGAAAAATCCAAACAATTATTCAATGGCTTGAGGTAAAAAAAAAATTCTCTCACTCTTTCTCTGTGTGTGTATTTTTCCTTTTATTTGTCCTGACATATTTATTTGAAGGAATTGTATTCATCGGAGAACATCAGTGTTCCAAATTTAATTTACAAAATCCCTTGCATACAGAAAAGGACAGATGTCCATAATCATTTATTATTCATCCCCACAGGGATCTTCCTAGCTATGGTCACAAGCAGTGGCAAACCTATTTTGGAAGGGCGTTTGATATTTACACTCGACTATGGAAGTTCCAACAGATCAACCGACACGTCCTGGACAAATACTATAACTTAAAACGGTGGCAAATAGGGGAAATTGCTTCGAAAATTGGCCAACTCTACTATCATTACTATTTAAGAACCTCTGAGACGAATTATCTTCATGAAGCATTTCAATTCTATGGGGCTATACGAGCCCGAGGCTACTACACTAGCAACATCAAGGATAGTAATTTGGGAATTGAAAATAATAACCCG
This sequence comes from Allacma fusca, assembly GCA_947179485.1. NCBI lineage: Eukaryota > Metazoa > Arthropoda > Collembola > Symphypleona > Sminthuridae > Allacma > Allacma fusca. The sequence continues at coordinate 15,482,370 of OX359248.1, read as the reverse complement.
GAATTAATTGTCAAGAAATTGAGGTACTTAGCAAGATTCATAGTCGTCTGCATGCTGCTCAAGAGGATCAAGAATGTCAAAGAACTTACCCGGGTATGACCTCCTAGCCCTAGCTAATAAATATTTCCAAACAAACCTACTGGTCTCTAGATCCTACTAATTCCGTCTGTGTGGGACTGTGGGTATACAAACTTCCCCATCTGAAACCATCAATTTCGCATTTTTGCACTAATTACTCATTTGTTTTTGGAAATTCGATACAGTATGCTGTAATCCAAATTTATAATTGTTTTAATAGGAACTCTCGAACCAAATTGATGACTACGTGGCCTCCTACGAGCCAGAAGATCAATTAGAGTGGTCAATTGTACTCTCAGAAATTAAAGCTTTCATTGACAGTGACTCGCCGGTCCGAGTTTTAGACGCTGTCAACTCCGAGGTGACTTTAACTCACAGGTGAGATGAGGACTGTTAGTAATTTTGCATGTTGTTATTTATTCACGATGTGTATTATCATATTAGGACCCACAACAGGGAAAGCTGTCTTGATAAATGTGCATTTGTGAGTATCTGGATCTAGCTACTATGCACGTCCACACTTTAGATTCAAATATCTTTTCTGCTCTTATAATATCAATATAGTAGCAGCTGTAAATTATTCCGAAAGTTGACACATTGAATGGGACGCTAACAGGATTTTATATTGTGAAAGTGTGAAACGCTCCGAGTACATTGTCCCATAATGCATTTAGTGTGATATATTATTTGTTGCTGGAAGAATGCTACTATTTGCTCAAAATACTTATTTTTTTATAATATTACTCTACGGTTTTTCCCAAGGCAATAATAATTATTGTTCTTTTCTGTGTTCATCTCAGGTTGACAAACTTGACAACACCACCGCTGGAGAAGACCCCAGCGATGGACTTGCTCCTCGAAGAGATAATAATAGTGGGTAACCGGCAGGATCAATCTAAATTCTCTGAATTGACCATGGACATGTTTCGGATCCTGCAAACTCTGGAGAGGGAACCAGTGGATGAGGCGAGTGCTCTCCCGACAGCAACACCCACGGCCACCTCGACGAACTCCTCGAAGAGAGAAAATCCTCATAAGCAGATGCTCTTTCGTCCGAACATTGACACCCTCCTGACGTACTTAACCTGCTCCTGGAAAGATGTTCAAGTTCCTCATGGAGTCCTTCTAGTGTATCTGTCATGTGACGAAGTGAAGTTCCCGATTGATATCCAGCGTCATGGTAAGGAAGATAAATTGATGGATTTCTTTTTAGTGAGGAGTCCTATATATGGTCTGACTGATACTGTGAAAGGGGAGATGGGATGGGGAGAACATGGCAGGTGATTTTCTCGACGACATTAATCTTACGTGTGTAAATCCATGGAGGGTCTTAAAATGTGTGTTCATGAGCAGTTAAGAAATATTACGTCTCCAGTTTTTTCCCCCGTCCGTTCTCCCTACTTGTGTAACTTATCCCTTGCAAATATCAGGCTTTACTTTTGATGACGATTTATTTCCTGCCATTTATTTTATGCAGTGCAAGGATACGACTCGGGCGGTGTGGTAGCTGGCAAGAAAAATGAGGTTTCCTTTAATGATCGATTTTCTATCGAAATGCAGTGGTAAGCACGAAACTACTAGATGTGTGAGTTTTATTTACATGAAAGACTGATATGAAACTACGTTATCCGGACGTGCCATTCACCAGACAAATAACTTGCGCCTTTTGTGGCTCCCTCCGTAGAAGAGGAATCATACATATTTAAATGGTCATTCTTACTATATATATTTTTTTTAACATATTATTAGTCTTTATCCTGGAGATTTGACTGTGTACACGAGGAAGCCATTATTCGTGATTGTGGACTCGGATAACAGTACAATATTCCAGGAACTCCTCAGTCCCTTTGGTTGTCCTCTCGTAGTACTAATGAGCCCAGAACAAACACCGACTTATCTCCAAGGTATAGAGAGCTATGGGACATATATGAACTTTCTAATGGAGAGTGAAAGCTCTCGTATCTATAAGGCACACATTGTGGGCTAAATTTCACCCTGAGTCCCAATGATGACTCTACTTTTTTTTATGACATTCCAAAAAATATAGAGCTCCATCCGTTGAGGGGAAGCTTGTACACTCTGTTTCTCCACTGTCCCTTGGCAGCTTTCTGCAGCATTTCCAGTATTGATAACTTACCATTTGGCTTGTGGGAGATTGGATTAACTTACGTGGATCGTTTCATGGCCGAGGCCAGTCGGCTCCTGTGTCGTAATTGCACGGGTAAGACATTCCTTAATGAGATATATTGTAAGGAGCATATACTAGGAAGCCTTGGAAATCCAAGGAGGCCTTGCCCAGAAATGTTTTCCTGGAAGGTATGTCCTCTGTATGTATGTACTTACACTTTCATTACATAACGAGATCCACTTTAATAAGTATTACCTTGCTTTCACAGATGAGCAAATACTACAATTCTTTGGTGATGACTTCCTCCGGCTGCTTATCCTAAGACATATTTTCTGCTCGGCTGTTCTGAGTCTACATAAATCCTTTCAGGTATGTTCTAGGAGAGGAATTTCCTGTTGCGGGGAACTTCCTTTATGTATTATGTATGGGATGTCTTGTAGTTTCTACTTTAGTAATTATTACTGTCCTATCCTATGCATATGCTTTCCGGGGAAGTTGTTGTTAGGAACTTCATATATAAAAGAGAAATGTAGATATACCTATGTGGGCAGATAATATATAATGGTATAATTACGTGAGGCTGTTCAATGTCACACCGTTTGAAAAGCCTTCCGTTGTAATCCCATGGATTATTAATTACGTTCTGAACGGATTTTCATGTTCCTGTCCGGCGGTTGATTGGGACTCTGAAGTCGAAGATGTACCAACCCTCAGCGAACAGGGTACAGCTAAGTATGGATTCGGATCATTTGAACCATATGGTACTGGACTTGGCAAATCACTTGGGTGTGCAACATGACTTCTTTACCAAGTAAAAAAAAACATCAGTGCTGGACATTCCGCTGACCTCGAGCTCCTTCCTTGTGTGAATCCTGTCAACTGACCAACACTATATATATATATATAATTATTAGACATTGTACTTTAGCTGACGTCAAACACGTTTTGAGCATCTCTGACTGAACTGTAAACTGACTGTACTCTGTGTTAAACTCTCCGCTTGATTCTATACCTTTTTCATGTCATATGTCATATAACTTATTGTACCTTTTAAATTCACGCTGACGTAATATTCTTGGAGGACTGATGTAAAAGTAAGGAAATACTGACATCAGTCAAAGAATAGAGGTGAGATTGATATGAGGCTTTCAAATCCGGTTTAAAAATATACTGATTGTATATCTTCTCAAGCTTTAATGACCTGCAACTATATATGGAGTTGTGACTCTCAGAGAATTTGTGCTGCTGTGCCATGTACGCCAGTGTACGTTTTATCTCGGTAGCATTTAATAGGTTGATATAGAATGAGTGCTGTAATAAAAGCTACCATATACCTGCGTATAATATGGAGGAGATAAGGAGGAAATCCAGGCAAATGAAATTGTTCCGCCCCTTGTGTTATGTTCACTTTCTACTTTCTACACACACCTTTTCATCATGTGTTTTCCTAAAAAAGTCAATGTTGTGTCAAAAATTCAACGTCATAGTTGTAGCTAAAATGTATTAGAGTATTGGCATCAAACAGGGCTGGCTAAAGAATTTGTGTGAAATACTTACACTACATTATATGAAGTGTACATGCTCATGTGAAAGTAATTATTATATTATACGATCGTCTAATAATAAATGTTAAATCGTTCCACTGACAAGTATAAAAAAAAGCAGCGTGAGTACTTAACTGTACTGTAACTACAAACGTGCAAGTATTTATTATTTAGTCATATCAATAAAAATCACGGCTTGGTACTAAAAACAAGTCAATATCCGAAATGAATGCATCTTGGTATAAAAGGTAAAATTAATGAGAATCTCAAGTTATCCCGTTATGTTTTGCCGCTGACTGCTTACATTATTAAAAAATACAGGCGCATACGATACAATAACTTAGTCAAAGCCCAGTAGTTAAATTCCCGTTTCTTTTTACCATGAAGTTCGCTTACTCAGGTTTTGAATATCCTTAATGATTATGTTCAGTTTAAACTCCAATGGCTCCAATACCATGCTCAGCCACTGACTGGTGATTGATTTTTGGTAGTAAGTACTCAACTGCTCCTCGAGCTTGATTCGACTCATCTCCAGCAAGGTCTTTAAATTGGTAGTGTCATTGTAAAACTGGACCAGGCGGGATGGGTTTGTATAATTATTGAGGATGTTCCACCTTGTGAACCATCCTGAAGAATCTGTTCTGGCGATGAGGGACGTTATCTGATTCTGAAATTTAACAAAAATATACCAAGTGACTTATACTAGTGAAGTTGTGAAAGGTGAAGGGGTATTTTCGCAAAGGCGTAGAAAATGGAGCTCACTTGCAACGACTCCAACTCAATGAGTTGGTTGTAAAGACGATCTCCTGGCCATTGACAGTACCCTATGGGGAGTTCGACATTGACCAAGTCACATTTCAACTCCACTCCCAAGGCCTTAATGGATTCCCGGACGTTCCGATGCTTCAGAATTAAGAGATTGAGGAGTAATGAAGGCACGGCTACGGGGAGAAGCTCACATAGAACAGCAAAATGATCGTACCGTGACCACCCTGTCAAGGCAAAACCTCGGAAGTTTTTAATTTTAGCCTGGTAATTTCCAAGGGTCTTCAGCTGCAACGTAGAAAACAAAATGATAGGACTTGATTACCCGTAATAAAAGTATATGTAATTTGGATGTTACACAATAGAGAGGTACAAGTTCCAATAAAACTACAGAGCCGGACAAAATTGCAGTCTTACCCAAGACAAATGATTCAGAGCGTGACGGTTAATGTTAACATTGTACAATTTTTCTCCAAAAGCCCCTTTGAAAGCCGAAGCGACCCAAATATGGGGAAAGACACTGGTGTACATATCCATCAGATAGTTTGGTATTAACCTTTCCACGTCTTCGGTATAATCCCATATCATTACTTCCGTGGTTGAACCTATTTCCCAAACGACAATGACACACCATTACCATAAAACTGGAAGTACTTGGAATCCTTCCAAATCGCTGACTGATTTTCAACTGTTGAGGAGGCGCACGGAGGAGGTGACAAGAATAGTACAACGTCTCAACTTATCTTTTCATTTCGCAAGGAAACAAAAAAACCCGGACAAATAATATGTCTAAATATGTAGATCCTCACACTCACCAGAAGTTCTACCTCTATTTTGTACGTGTGTTATTTTCAGCAAATACGGAAATAGTACAATCAGGCAGGAAAAAAAACTCACCAAGGTTAGAGGACACTAATTCATTTGTGTAGTACTTCCTCAGCATGTCATCCCAAATGATCACATTTTTCTTGTACTTTGTTTTGATATAATTTGAAATCCTCGTTACATGATCCACGAAGATTGTCTTCGGATCAGTGTTCTTGCAAAGGGGACACTCACTTACTTGGTAAGCTTCATCGCAGCCAATGTGAATATAGTTGGATGCAGGATGGAGCTCTATGACCTTTGCATTACATACAAAAAAAAATTCACAAAATAAACTAATCCTCAGGGCCTGAAGTTAATCATTTCCTATTTTTATACGTTATTTTTAAAAGAGGGATAAACCTGATCAATAAGTTGAGTAATGAGATTCCAGGAAGTGTTTTGCTTGGGACAAATCGTCTGGGCATAGCGAGGGTTCTCCCTCAAACTTTGGAATGGTTTTTTCTTCAGCACATATTCCATGTGTCCGAAAGTTTGTATCAATGGAATCACTTCAAAATTCAAGTTGGCTGCTTCTCTCAGCAACCACTTGATTTCATCCTGGTAATTTTATGAGACCATTGTTTATGCACATATTTTAACTCTAAATTCAAAATACAAGCATTTAAAAGGATTTAATTACCAAAGTGTAAACTCCATTGTACAATTGACCTAGGTAGCTTCCGTGGAAGGGGAAAGTATCCTCATACTCAACTAATAATCCATTAGCACCGGCGGAATGAATCAAAGGTAACAACTCATTAACTATGTAGGACATTTTTGGCGGTGCACCCTTCAAGTCCAAATGAACAAGTTTGTAAGGTATACGTAGCTTCATGGTACTCTCTGAGACTTTGCTGTTCTCAGCCAACTCTTCAATATATTTACTCTCCGACTGCACATCATAATCATAGAAATAAAAAAAAATTAATTTATGGAAATAGCTTTTCTTTAGTATGTATAGATACACCGAGCAATTTGTATAAATATCCATGAGCTCACCATCTGATGATATGAAGGTTTCTCAACATCCTGCCGGAATATTGGTTCCTTGTCATAGCTTCCTCCATGGGTTTTGATCTCCACATTTCTCACTAGTCCTAGCTATTTAGTAGCGTGAGGGGAGAAAAGGTAAACAAGAGTAATAAATTAATTTTGAATGGTCAAATACACCAGCTATTTCCAAACAGCCGCTACCAAGATGCCAAGGCCATAAAACTTGAGTTTATATATACATGTACATATAATTACATATGACACATTACATAGCAATGCATATATGTAATTACACTTGCACTAAAATGACAGTAAAAAGATACTCACCTGTTCCGCGTCGTCCTTATCCTTTGCAGTGGTTTTGTCGGTGTGGAGGAACTTTTTGGACGTAGGGTTAAAAATAAGATTCGTGGTGAGAATGTTGAGGACATAGATCACACCAATGCCAAAAACAAGAACCAAAAATCTGAAGTACAATTTTCTCATTTTTACCAAACGAATGACAATGCCACGACTCTCTAGGAGGTAGCTTCAGTTCATGTTTCCTCAAGGATGCGTGAGCTCACTCCACGGTACAGAAATGTCAAAAGTAAAAAATGGAAATATTGTGCGGAGGAGTTTTTACAAGAAAAATATTGGAAACGACCTGACTCGCGGTAGGATCATTACTGTAAAGATTTTTTCATATTTTCGTATTCCCCCGAGGGCAAAACTCTCAGATGTATCCTCAGTCCTGAGACTTGCTAGCACGGCAAGGTGAGTCCATTGTTACCACACATAAACAATTCAGCTATGTATGTACCCCTATGTGCAGACTCTTTATTGCCTTTACAGTAAAATTCACATTGTTATTACAGGTTGGAGCACGCGGGCCTTGCTCTATGTAGCTATATACAATTATTATATATACAGAGAGGGTAAGCACACAGGTAGAATCTTACGACCAGAGTAAAAAAAAACAATATCCTCCGGGTCTCACAGAAGAGATTACATATAAGAACTTTACCTGCTCCGGGGTATGTACAAGTAATGTTTCCTTTATATATATATATCTGATCCTACAACTCACAATCAAAATAGACCCAGTGAGTGAGACTACAAACACTTAAAAGTATACTCACGGTTTTACTTTTGAAACTAGACATGAACTAGATCTGAACCGTGAGAAAAGGATTCGTTCCAACCTACAGCCCAAAACTGAAACTAGAGTGTAAAATGCACATTATATGGGTGTCTTCTGCAATATTTTTATTAATGATGCCATCAGAATTGTAATTTATTGCTGATTCCTGCCTATTCACTGGTAGTAATTTCTCCTAGAGCGTGTAAACCTCCACACTCCTCTCGTAGATATGTGTAATGTGTGTGGGAATTAGAATAATTTGATCAAGTTGAATATATGCATTGTGCCTCACGTTCTGGTGTCAAGACTAGCTAGAATTTACGGGGAAATACGTCTCACAGTTTATATACAATATACATGGTAGTGCCAGTGCTACCGGAAGTAATTATTGATGTGGTCGACCGAACACAGGGTAAATATCCCGTATGCTGTAAATGAAGAGACTCGGGTGTGTATGAGTCGTATCTTAGCAGCATTTTACAGGCCTATGGGTATCGTCAAACCATAACTTTGCGTTGCTAAGGCGTCAGCATATATGCACCATTCAGTGTAATTTCGGAATACAAATAAAGAATGATTATTCACGGATGACAGACTAATTTCTGAGCGTGCTATTCTGTTTTTGTGGGACCTGCACACTGCACTCCTATGGCATCCCCTGCTACTACAGCCTACTTATTCCGGGAATCAGGTGAATACGGTAAAGTCCTGGTGGATTCAAAGGCTTAACTTTTACGCGTCATTTTTTTTTCTACAAAAACAAATTCAGTACTTCATGTTCCCGCGGACACTATAGCGTAGTGCTACTTTATTTACTAAAGTAAAAATGGAGACAACTGTTCTCTCCGACAACCGTCTTATGTAACAATCAACAACCAGTATTTACATTTTTGGATGTAGACTTTTGAACTTTCCAGCTTAAAGAATATGATTTAAAATGTAACAGGTTTCAAAATATTTAAAGGTATTTTAATTATTATGGATGACCTCGACAATCAGTGTCTATTGTAGCACAACAGGGTCTAGGGGTCCGGTGGATGCTTAACTGAAGTATTATTACCTGAAATGTTTTGAGCGCAGTAAGTAAAATGTTTTTTTACTTACATGTCAGTACAACATGTTCAGGGGAAACAGTTTCACATGGCTTTACAAAATTCGACTTAAGCTCTATCTGCATATTCCCGTGCTAAGCCCATTGCAGCATCTCTCCCCTTGTTTCCTCGATTATTACCCACGAAAGTCTGGAAGTTAAAAAAAGGTAATCTCATTAAGAATGGTAGGATCATTATGAAACAGTGTAAAATCATTTGGAAGTGGTTAAAAGTACATGAGTCGATAAAACAAAGCTTGACGGTAAAAATTAAATTCACCCAATTCTGTATTAACAGCAAAATGTCCACACAACCAAAGACAACATGAAGTAGGTGCAAGTCACCCTAAAAGTACAATGAACTGAATAGATAAATATCTATGCAATTTTAACAAAGCGCAAAATAAACAAAGTAAAGTGCATACAAAAATATGTGATGCAAGTGTGGTTTTAGGGATGAATTGCTTTTAGGACAAATTGCATTTGTACTTCATTTCGCATTTAGGGAGAGAGCATGCAGACCATTTTACTTTCAATCAAAAATCCACCTAGTGTATTTTGCTTCTTCACCGACGCTATGTATACGTAATAGGATAATTATTATGACTTGAAAGAAACGTCTGTAGTTTGAACTGAACTTTCGAGTCAACAATAATAATCCGTAACGTAAACAGACTAACGTTGGAACTCACCCATTTGATTTCCATCCCTTTCTTGGCTTTAAGTAGGTAATGCCAGTCCAAATAATTTTGGACTCGATTGCCTCTCTTGTTAATCCAACCATTGTCGAGCCAAATGCTGATGTACATATTGGCCGCATTTATCACGAGCTCACTGTTGGTGTAGATGTTGATGCGGCGGATGCCTTAAGTATCGCAAAAGTCATTTAGGAAATACACTCATTACTCCAACTATATCTACTAAAGGTCTGTAATAAAATGATTGGAGTACATTATTACCATTTCGCTTAGCTGTCCACAGGGCATTAGTCACTGCTTGAATTTGTGCTGAATTGCAGGTTTGCCGTCCTCGAACACAGCCTGACATGTTCCTGCAATCATAATAATATTTTAATTAGACATTGCTATATATTTATACATCCCAATGTGTTTCCCTAATATAGAACTAGTATATATATAGATATTGGAAAGTTGGAAAGGCGTAAAAACAATTTGCACAAAAGGTCCGCATCCGCAAATATGAACAGTTACAATTTCCAACTTGAAGAGTACGCAAAAACTGTTATGAGCAACCGATTGTTGAACGTTCCACAGGGGGTGACCTCTTGTGGTGTTTCCATTCCTTTCACATTCTTTTAGTAGGGCGTTTAATTTTTAAGCAAATGGGTCATTATGGAATTTCCGGAAATTATTAATAAGATATGTAATTATGCGTATTTTGACAAAAACAACTCACAGTACATGATGGGCTCCGAACCACACTCCAACCCCGGCATGGGCTTGAGGCTCCCCAGGCCTCCTACAGGATCCATTAGTATAGACCACAACTCTGCCTGATCTGTCCTGCATGTATTTCCTACGATAATTTTTATTGTCACTGTTATTGTTGTAGTCCATGTTGAGGAAAGGGAAAGACAACTTATTCCGAGTTTATTGTGCCGTGATGCCCGCACTTAAGTGTACTGGAAATAATCCAGCAAGCAAAAGTCCTCTCTGTACGTTATGATAAAATGTGTTGTATGTACTCGATACTATCTCTAAATGTTCCCCTCAACAAGTGCAATGGTGAATGATGCAGATTAAATCGGAGTATAAAGGAAGCTGAATGAAATGGAAATGCAAAGTAAACTAAATTGCATATTGTAATCAGTTTTGTGTTGCTAGAATGATTGAGTATAGACCTTTGCAGTGCGTGCATTCCTAAGCTAATCAAGATGCTCATTTTCTTCTCTAGACGGATCTCCATAAAATCACGTGAAAATAGCTAAATATCACTAGAGCTGAAGTGTATTGAAAGTCTATTCTTCCACTATTTCGAATAGGATAACTACAATCCCATTGTGGGAACAAGTTTCTTGAACTTTGAAAACTTTGAAAACTACAGGATGACATATATTCTGAAAAAAATTATTCCGGGATATTGTAGGTGTCTCATTATTTCTCACTGAAATAAGGTTATAATGCCAATCCTCATTATTTATGATTGACTAATTAGTTATATTCAAAATGTTTTTTACATCAATTAGCCCTCATGAATATTGACTAGAATTATATTGTATACAGTGGTGGAGATTCTCATTCAACTTTAAAGGTTAAGTTTATGAACGATTTTAATAAAAACATTTAATGTTCAAGTAACCCCTTGTGAAATAAAAATTCCATCCGCGTCCAAAACTGTGTACGCATTGAGCAACTTCTGACTTCCTGTTTTGCTTATAATAGTATTTCTCATGAAGAGAAAGTTTTCTCCATACTGATAAAAAGGGTTCGCTTACGTATATTTGTATAGTTATGTAAATATAATAAATTCCATTTCATGCCCATAATTCTGGAATTGTATGAAAAAGATGCAATTGGATAAGAATAGGTCTGAACAAGGTTAGGACAGATTTAAATTCATTATAAGAACAGGATTGGATTGATTATTCTGGACTGGATGAGAAATAAGTATGTCGAATATTTAGCTAGCTGCCCACATTTAACAACTACTTTTCATAAACGCGTATTTCTACAGAAGAATGATGGTAGAACTTCAAAACTGACAGTGAGTGAACAGTCGAATCATGTGAATTCAAAACATTGAAATAAATCTTATCTTATTTCTCATCTGTTCTCCGAACAAACTGAAGTTTCCTAACTGGTGTAGGGATTCAACATGAAGATTTAACCTGTTGCAGTATGTACACCATGATTCATATCACATGACTCACCGTACAGTCATTCAGACAAAACATGAGATACCCCCATTTTCAAGCAAATTATTTTCCAGTATTTTCAATTTTTGTTTTATTCTGCTGGTTCAAAAACTCTGGATAAAGTAAAGGAAAATATAAAATTTTTAAAGTTTTAAATTGCTTACTCAAGTTTCCATTTTTTCCCAAATGATTTAGTGTTTTCTGGTAGCAAATTTTATGAGCTTTCCAGGGAGCTATTACAAAGGCCTCTACTTTGAGATTTGTGGGCATGACCCTTAAGAACAGAGAGCGAGGTTTGCGGGAATTCAAATTCAGGAGCAAAGATGCGCAAATGAGAGTTTCTGATCTTTCCATTATTTTATGGACGGTCTGTTCATGAGAAGAAAAATATTTGAAAACGCTGTGTTTGTAGCAAATTTCAAGGGGATTTATTTGAGTTTGGTATCATTTTCCCAAGTCAAAAAATACGGTCTCAGGAACTGAAAATGTGAGACAGGGTCTATGATTTGATTTCAAAATTAAATATTTTTAATTTCTTTTGAGACTAGGTACACGAAATACCTTATATATGGAATTTCCAATTGTATGTACACCAGATAAAATACCTAGTGAGTCAATGACACTCACAAGAATTGCATTTTGAGGTTGGAATTTCCGAAGGGAATTTAGGGAAAAATTCCACTAAAATTGGCTTACTCACATCCCCAGTATATCGTCGCTGAAGAGGCAAAATGGTGTAAGTACTGTACAAAAGCATGCGCGCGTAGATCATTTTGCCTATTCAGCGGCGATATACTCTAATGTTTTTGTTCCTTGTGAAAATTTAACCATTCAAATTTAATTTACAAAAGCTACCCTTTAACTCCAAAATCAAAAATAGAAATTTCAAATGGGATTAGCATAGATCTTTAATCTCTGTCTGTAGCTACCTGTAAAACAATACCTCAACATTGGCACTATCACAGCATTATTCTTATTGTTAGCATTATTAATTTATTACGAATTCCTTTACAGAATCCCATTCATTTATGTACTTTTGTCAAGCAAAATGGCACATCAGTTTGACTTCAAACTGGGCTTAAGACGCTATGATTACATTTGTAGTTCCACAAACCGAATTTCGGGGTTTTAAGAAATTGGCTGTAATGGAAACACCGTTAACAATTAAAAATATAAATTTGTATGTAATTTTTCAACAAATAAATAGTACAAGAAAAAATTTCATTCAAAATGGCTTTCTTATCTTCAAAAATGTTGTGGGTAAATTTAAATTAGGGGCAAACTTTTAAAATTTCCCACCATATAGACTAGGGTTAGTGATGAAGTTTACACTCTCACGTTTTGGAATTCTCCTCTGAAATTCGAGTTCAGGTTTTGGAATCAATTCTCTTCTCAAATTCGAGTTCAAGTTTTGGAATCAATTCTCTTCTCAAATTCGAGTTCAAGTTTTGGAATCAATTCTCCTCTCAAATTCGAGTTCAAGTTTTGGAATCAATTCTCCTCTCAAATTCGAATTCAAGTTTTGGAATCAATTCTCCTCTCAAATTCGAATTCAAGTTTTGGAATCAATTCTCCTCTCAAATTCGAATTCAAGTTTTGGAATCAATTCTCCTCTCAAATTCGAATTCAAGTTTTGGAATCAATTCTCCTCTCAAATTCGAATTCAAGTTTTGGAATCAATTCTCCTCTCAAATTCGAATTCAAGTTTTGGAAGTGCTTACTTAAGTGTGCAGTAAATTGAGGCTGAATTGAAGCACCTGATGTTTAATGATTTCCCATACGTAAACATGATGAAGTATTACTAAAAACCACAAAAATTTGGACAAAAAAGTCCACACCTGAACTCAAAATATTAGTCAAAACTTGAAATCATAGCTTGAGTCCTAACTTGAAAGGGAAACTTATTGTAAAACTAGTAAAACAACTTGTACTACAAACTTAAACTCAAAATTGAAGTCCGCACGTGCACTCAAATATTGAGTTCAAACTCGAGACGCAATCGTTTATACAATTTTATGGTGAATGGGGGACGCCAGCAAACCAATTTTTGGTGGAATTTCGAAATTTCGAATGCTACTCTTCAAACACAAAAACTCAAAATGTTTTTCGTTGTTTTGTAAAATCGAATATGGATTTAAATATTTTTCCACTATTCAGGTGGTTTTGAAAGTTATTGCAACACTAAATGTCAAAACTTGAGCTTTTTTACTAGGCATGCACGCTATATTTTTGATTTTTCAAAGAAACAGTTGTAGCCGCTTGCTATACCTTTCATTTGAGCCTAATAATTTTATCAATCGAGAGTGCCGTTCCTGAGATATTCACTTTTCCCCGAAAACTCCGATTTTCGGGAATCGGAACGAGCCATCTCAAAACCAACTTCACAAACCGCCATAACACGACTAACAAGTAACTTTTCCGAGGCCAATAGTAAAAACTGAAGTTGAACCTTAAATCCCGTTCCGGGTTGAGAAATTTTTACTCATTAGGGTTTCTAACAAATTTTATTGGGATTTATTTTCATTTCACATCATTAGTCCAAAGTCAGTTATTATTGGTCAAATTGGGAACACAGAATGCAAAAATCTGAGAAAACAAAACATTTCGTTCCTATAACGGCAAACTACTAAAACAGTTTTTCTTTAAACAGTAAACCTCTTTAACATTTTTTGCACATGGACTGATGATATAAGATGAAAGTGAAGCCCAATGAAAAATGTTACAAGCGAATTTCTTTGAAATACTTTTATAACGGCCAAGTCTTCCATGAAAAATGGTACAATTGAAATTCCTCCTTCGAATTTTCTTCAATTGCTCTCCCAACCAAAATTTCTCCAAACATGTTACCCGTATTTTCACAATTTTCACCGTAGAAATCTGGCAAATAGTTCCCTGCAATGCCCATAAAATTTCAAACAACAAGGTCAAAATAATTTTTGAAAAAATATTTGTGTGAGTATGAAAAAATTAAGAAATTGACATTCTACAAGATCCCGACTTTGCTTCACGTTTTTGAACTCGATGATCTCAAATATTAAACCAGGTCAATGAAATAAATTTTAGAAAATTTGAAACTTTGGAAGTCTTTTACAAACTGGGGAATAATTTTTATGAGTAGGGTAGGGGCGGTGGTAACCGATTACGGCTACCTATAGATCTGATTTCATGCACCTGGACCAGTTAGGAAACTGTAGCCAAGAAAAAGGGAAAAAGTAAGTGCTAGGAATAGAACGAGCATGCTTACGATTTACGATCATGAACATTACACATACAAATACTTCTCAACTATACTATAATGTCACTCTAATTTCACTATGCAAAAAGAAGTGACCAAGACTTTCAGGGTTTTTGGAAATTATTGAAGATATGAAGATTAAATTTTAGAAAATAACCATGAGTTCATTGGCGTTAAAACTTCCAAAATATAGCCTATACTGCAATACAATGAAATTTACTGTTAGACCATATGCAATGCAGTCAGAATCTAGCAAATTTAATGACCTAATGGCGGTGTACATTTGGGGAATATGGATTGGATAGAATAGGCTGCTTTTGAGTAAATACCTGTATTCCATCGAGACTTCTAGTCGTGGTTACTTCCAAAAATGATTTTGTTAACCTAATTATTTAATCTTTCGTAAATGCAACTGACTTGATCTGAAAAAAAGAATGACTGCACCAAAACCTCTTCCGTTAAAAACTGAACAACCTCGACTGTTGGAGCAGCTTTTGTTTTCATTACGTCACATTTTTTTACCCGTTAACCCCCACCCCCTCTCAACCAGTCAGAAAATCATTGAATCGTAAGTCCTCCCTCCAAAATTTGCTTCATCATCTCTAACATTCCCTTGTGGACAACACTGACCCAGTGTTAGGCGGGAGGCTTGCAGGGCGCAGGACGTATAATCATAGAGGAGCGAATTCGAATATGCTATTCTACACCTGGAGCGAAATTTGAAACTTAAACGGGAATGCCCAACACGTTAAGCTCAATACATAAAAGGATTTCTCGCAGACGAAGAAAGTTGAATGATTTTGTTAAATTCCCCTCCCTTTCGTCAATGCAGTGACCTGCCTGAAAGTCGATAAAATTTCCTTGCTTTAAATTTGCTCTTGTTGTCCAAGACTTGACCTAGTAATGACAGTAGCACATATGAAATCATGTAAACAAACCAAGACACCATTAAATGTTTTACACTTTTTGTTTATTTCAAAGTAACATCATATAGAAGCCAACGATACTCAGAAGGTTTACTTCTTCTTAGACACACCAACGGTACGTCCTCGTCTGCCGGTAGTCTTGGTATGTTGTCCTCTGACACGGAGACCCCAGTAATGACGAAGCCCACGATGAGCTCGGATCTTCTTCAATCGTTCCAAATCTTCACGGAGCTTGGTCTCCAAATTGTTAGAAATGATCTAAAATTAAAAAAAAATCCCCATTATTATCAAATTCAATCCCGACCATGCCAAAATACTGCAAAAAAAAAAAGAAAAAACAATTCACTCACTTGACTGTATTTACCATCCTTAATGTCCTTTTGCCTATTCAGGAACCAGTCAGGGATCTTGTATTGTCTAGGGTTGCTCATGATGGTAACAACCTTCTCCACCTCTTCTTCGCTCAACTCACCGGCTCTCTTGGAGAGGTCAATATCTGCCTTCTTCAACACAATGTTAGAATACCGGCGACCAATACCCTTGATATTGGTCATGGCGAATACCACCTTGGTTTTACCATCGATGTTGGTATTCATAATACGAAGAATGTGTTGGAACTTCTCGGGGATTACCAGCGACTGTAATACAAAATATCCATTAATCAAAAATACAAAAATAATACAAATATCAAATCTCACTACTCACTACAAATAAATTATCAACAATCAAATCCCGCATATTTCCTCATCCCAAACTAAACACTACACTAAAACTATTTCTCCTGCCACTATCCAATCCCTCCCTATTATTCCAAAATCCTCAATTCCACGAAGTCCACAAATCCAAGCCCCTTCCATCTCCAAAATTTATCCTACCATTACAGGTCCTTCTCACTTTAATCTACTTCCAACAATTAAAAACACAATTGCATTTCCCCCTGGAATTATGAACACCCTACGCATACAATTACATTCCTCCATTGATTCCCTTCCTTACTCAAACCCACCAATTTAATAAATCTGGATCCACTCTCCGTACTATTTCCTTCTTTCTCTAATCCGTTATTTCAACTTTGTCCACTCCCTATTTTATACAAATTAAATGTTTTCAAAACCACGTCATAATCTCCAACTCAAAGGACAAAATTAAGTACATGCCGTGTAGCCCTCATCCCAGCAAGATCTCACAGCCGGACATCTAAATCTCTCTTGTTACTAAATACTGATGGAATCAAAATTGGAATTTATAATAATTGATATGAAATGAATTACAACTATTTTAATCAGAAGACTTACCATTTTGAAATTCTTAAAATTTCCAGTGATGATACAAAAGTAATTGGACAGACACTACTCGCTCGCCTTTCCTCAGCTTTCAAAGACAACCATTCGGTATGGAGAAGGGAACTGTGTGTAGAGGAGCACCACGCCGGGATGAGGACCTCGTGCTTAATGAGCTCCTGGGATAGATGGCAGCCCCGTGTTTACTTCCAGACCTGAACCTGAGCTCGTAAACATTCGTTGAATTTCGAGAGGAGGAATTGAGTGGGAATTTTAGAAATCCACGTATGTTGTTGAGTTTCGTCATTTAAATGCATAAGGTTAATACGTCTCGTAATAAACTTACTCTATTTTAAAGCAGTAGGGAAATAAATAGGAGTATGAAGGTTTCTTTTGTGTTTACACAAAAAGATAAAGCGTAACTGTGTGTGTATAGTGTATATATCGAGAGAGATAGGAATAAACTAAAACTTTGTATAGGTAACAATAAGGCGCATTATTATTCTTTTTTTTTAATTGTGTACTTTGATAGTTTTGAGTCATGCGTTGATTACGAGTGTAAGAATAACCGATTAGAGTCGCAATTATCAGTAAGGAAAAAAATAATAAAGTGAAGGAAGTTAAATGGATTGATCCCTTCACTCGTTGTCGTTGTCAGGTGTTATTGAACGATGAGTGTATAGTTAGTGTGTAGACGTTTCTTGTAGATCGGGTGAAACAACTAAACATTGCAGAAAGTTGAGTTGAGTTCAGTCATCATGTTGACAGAACAGGAGCTGGAGTTGTACAATAGTGATGGGAAGTTCCGAAGGTATTTGTAAAAAAATGTTCAATTTGTGATGGATCATTTTTGAGATGTGGGCTAATGACGACTGTCACCTCTATTTGTCCTTTGTAGTTACACAAGTGGGATTGAGAAGGCTCTCAAGAATTTTGAGTACAGCTCGGAGTGGCCTGACTTGATAAGTGCACTTGGGAAATTGTCTAAGGTATGAAGATGTGGGGGGTTTTGATGGAGGTGGAGATTTTGATGAGGATTGTGTTGATGATTTTGTTGAGGGTTTTGATGAGGATTTTGATGAGTTGTGTTGGATGTGTTCGTGTTTTTAAAGGTGATCTCGTCCCATTCATCTAAGTTTAAATCCATTCCGAAGACTTTGATCATTTCCAAGCGACTCGCCCAGTGCTTGCACCCCTCTTTACCCTCGGGAGTTCATATCAAGACGATTGAAGTCTATGACCTAATTTTTAAATGTTTGAGAGGAAATGTGAATCATATATTCATATATGCCACGGGACTGTTCCCGTTATTGCAGTATGCGGGGATTACTGTGAGACCACTGATCCTCAAGATCTATGAGGATCATTTCTTACCTTTGGGGGAAAGCCTGGAGATGGTTTTGGATGGACTGTTGATTGGTCTTTTGAATGGGATGGAGGATGGGAGTGATCTTTATGAGAGGTAGGTTCATGGATGTGTGTTTGTAAAATGGGTTTCTTGGATAGTCTGATGGGTGTGTGTGGACTACTTGTATGAGGGGATTTTGGGGTGAAAAATATTTACTTTGAACGTGTCTGTACTAAGGTGTACTGCGCTACTGTCATCTATTAAAGGAGTTGTGTCCCCGGAAAAGTTTTATCCGAAGTTGTGGTCCTCGATGGTTGTGAATACGACGAGGCTACCAGCTGTCAATTATATGATAATGGATATGTATGTACCATCGGAACCTGCGGAAATACTACCTACTTTACAGGAGTGTTTGAACGACTCGAACATTCTAGTTCAGCGGTCAACACTTGAATTATTAAATAATTGGGATATGAAGACCTGGGACACGGATGTGAGAATTGATATCCTGGCGGGGTCCATGGGAACATTACTAAGGAGAGATGTGAGCTTAAACAGACGTTTCTTTTCAATGATAAAAGATGAAGATTGGATTGTTGTGGAGGTGAGATATGGTTTTCAATGTTTAACATGATAAGATTAGTATTCTTTGTTTAAGCCAATTTTTTTCTTTTCAGGCCACACGTAAAATTTTGTCTTATCATCAAGATAAATTTCGCATTGTTATGATGCTTATTGACAAACCGGAAGTGAGTAGTAAAATCATGGATGCGATTTTAATGGATGTGATTAGGTATGTGTATCAATTTTGAAACAATTTAAAGCCAGGCAGCTAGCAACTAGACTTGAAAGCAAGCCACTTTGGGATATTGCAGGAACAGGTCATATATACTAGACTTTTAATCATTGCAGGGCATTATACCACCACAAAGAAAACGACTTTATGCAGATGTTCATAACTAATTTGGAACCAAATTACGTGGTGGATTACTTAGCTAATCAAGAAATAACAGAAGAAACGTGTGAACTAATTAGCTATGTCTATAAATACGTCACTAATGGGGATTTCAGCCGCTTACTATTAAAACTGATAGAGCCTGTTGAATTTAAGTTGAAGTTAGGAATCTCGTTACTCGGGCATTGCCAAGGTCAACTCGAAGATTACAGTCTTATAAAACATAAATTGTTCTCCATGTACAGTTCAATAATTGAAGCAGATCCCATTGAATTCAATAACTCTGTTGGGTTTCAACTCAATTTCGATCAGTTGAACTTTGATCGTGAGAAGACGCCTATTGCTGAAGCTATTAATACAAATGCTAATACAACTACTGTTGTAATCACTGCAGCAAGTCCTGTTGAAGAAGACGAACTATTGACGCCAAAAGTGGAGGAACATGAAGCTACCTTTGATATTTGCCAAGCAAAAGAAGAAAGTGTAAGCGAAAGTGATGTAATACTTATTGTGCCTGAAACAGTTGTTGAGGCAAATGATAATTCGGATTCAGAGACTTGTCAGCTGGAGGATGAAGATCAAGTTGATAAAGGAAAAGAATCGGACTCCGAACCTCTCACAAATTATTTCTCCCTAAATGAAAGTTTCGACTGTGATAGTGTAGTTAGCTGTAATTACCACTTTGGACTCAACTCAGTCCCCGAAAATAGAGAAAATCTCATTCTTGACGTGGAAAAGGCATTGTATGAAACGCAGGACAAGGAGTATCGTAATGGGTTGGATACCTCTGTGATATATCGTACTGATGAAAAAGAGGAAGAAGGGTCTGCAGTCGAGCAGTCTGATGAATATTTAAATGGAATGGCTGAAGTTATTTTAAACGATCTTAATGCACATTTGGAGAAAATTGCGAAGGAAGAATTTCCTGATGATAAAATGATGGATGAAGATGACGAAATTTTGAACTTCAACTCCTTCACAATTGAAGATCAAATATTGCTGGACAGTGCTGCGTCTATGTCGACTCTAAGCAATGAAGACTCTTCTTTGGATGATCGACCTGCTAGCAGTAGAACTTTAGTACGTGAGAACACTGGAAATGAATCTAGTGAAAATATTGAAATCGGAGTACAGCCTGCTCCAGATTATCATACTAGTGCTTGTGAAGAATATCATCGCAAATCATTTCTATATTCAAGTACAGATTCAGCTCGAACGGACAGACTTAGATCAGTACTTCATAAACTACTTCCAAAAATAGTAACAACGCCTATAGAAAATGGCGAACCTTGGCTTTTAAGCTTACTAACCTCCTGCTATTCTCAAACCAATGCTGTATCAAAGCAACAAGCTCTGAATTCATTCCTTGAAATAATTCCATTTGTACCGTTGAAGAAACTTCGCAAACACACTGTTATGAACCAGATAATTGAGTCTCTGTGGCAAGATAAGAATTACGAGACACTCGCGAAATTTTTAGTTCATTTTCCTGAAACAGAATCGCTTATCGTTATTAAGCTGAACCGTTATGAGGAAATTCTCAATTTCCAGGAATTCATTCTGAACAATAGCTCTAGCTCTGTGGATAATTGTATCTTGAAGTTAATCGATAACTTAGAATGTGATAACAATTTAATTATTCATTCAAGCTATAAATGTTTGAATGAAATCATCAGCAAGTTTAGCTATATTATTATTGACCCATTAATAATCAACATGATGGATAAATCCACAAGGAGGCACTACACTGAGGTTAAATCAAATTCTACCCCAGATCTAAGACTCACTAATGAGTTGAACCCGACTAAGTACATCCATCGCTCTACAGGGAATTTGAATACTTGTGATAGTCAGTTGAACATTCTAGTTTATAATACCGTCTACGATAACCGCCGTATAAAATTTATATTGGACAAGTTGTGCAAAATGTTTAAGTTCCCAGAGTTTATTATGAAGCTTTGCATTGTCAACATTAGTAAAAGTCCACGTTTTAAGCAAATTTGTAAGCTGATAGGGCAACTTTATCATTTTAACAATTATAATTGCAATTATATTAACGTGGTCATCTGCTGTTTAGTCAATTTTAACACAAGTTTTTATAATGAGGATGTGGAGGAGGAAGATGTCTTGGGTAACTTAGAAATCCAGGTAACTATTACGTTCACGGACTATGTTTTTATGCATTTTCTGTAACTATGTGCGAGTATTTACATAAAGTGTTAATTCTGATTTTTAATTATATTTATTAGGTGACATCTTGCACTATTTTGAATGAACTCTGTACTCATCTGATTCCTTTGACGAATACCAACTCGAACCATCAATCTAATTCATTTTCTTGTTACATTGGTGAGAAAGTTGCGACTATTATTTAGTACCGAATATAAGTAATTAATCCGATCCAGCATGTAGTGATTGTGAGAGTAAGCACGTGCTCAGTAATTTTGTATTTCTCCTGTAGATTCTGTGATGAAAGACACCAAATTGGTGAAGAAGGTGCTTGGAGGGCTGTTATCCATTTTGAACTTAAATGATGCAATGGATTTATCTTTGACTTACCGGCTACTCCAGTTTAACTACTCCCACACATATTACACGCATTTAATACTTGTGGAATATATTCAGTAAGTTATTATTCTGATATCAGTTTAGAATTTGTGTTTAAGCATATATAATGTTTAATTATTTTAATAAAATGGGTTAATGCAATTTTTAGGTTGGTCACAACTTTAATCCAATTAGAATCCCGAGTTCTAGTCAAAGATGTAAGCCTGCTGCCGGAGGGGAAAAAATACATTCCAAATTTACCAATAATGGATCAACCAATGTTCAAATCCATACTTCTCAAAGGGCTGCTTAACTGTTCCATCCACTGGGAAAATTTACTTCGCAAATCTCTGAACTACTGTAATAATATACGGATAGTACAGCAAGTTATCCAAATTTTGTGCGAAAATCTGACGTAAGTTTAGTTTGGATACATTAGTTACTTAAACAAATTCGCCGGTTGATTTTTGAGTGTTGAGTGAACCTTCATGACTTACATTACCTTTTGAAATGCTTACCCAGGTCCAAAACACAAACGCATGAATCTACTTCAATCAATTTATCTACTTTAACCACAATTCTTCATGATATCGTACTTGAAACGAACCACCACGATAATTCAGAAATAAAACCGAATGCAAGTGAATCTTCCTGGTACAATCCTCTCACCTGGTTGCCTACCCTGAACAATAACAATAACAACAATAATAACATAGTTAGTGCGAAGGATATTGGCATAAAATACCAAGCTAAGTTGAATATATTAGCTGAATTTGGAATCATACTGAAGACCATTGTCCACGTGTGGATACATTTTCCGTAAGCTACCATTATGTGCTATTGGCAAAAACTAGGTGTGGTATTTTTTTACTTAATTTTGATTATAACTTATGGCTCACTTCTTTTTTTTATGTAGATCCTTGAGGCCAACAATAATTAACTTGCTGAACCCTATCGCCTTGCATCATATGGAAGAGTTCTTAAGCGCCACCTCAGACATAGAAACGACGGATGATTTGGTTGAAATAGTCTTTCAACTCAATGTAATACGGTTGACTAACTTGACTAGCTCAACTATTCAAATCATGACACAAGGGAAGGTTATAACCAATACAGACTTGAAACATGTTATTTTTTTATTGGAATATCAGTTACCATTTCTCACGTTCATGTTCTCTTGCAGAGTTCGGCAAACGTTATTAATATCCTGACCCTTTACTCAAAGTACATTGAAAAGCTGTCTACCAATTATGATCTGCCAAACACATTTTTGATCAGCCTGATCAAAGAAGGGTCGAATTTGACTCTGCCTATCGGCCAAAATTTGGTCCTAATGATTTTGAATCGCATAGTCTGTACAAACGGTTTGCAGTCAAATTGGGCCAAGAATGAAATCAAGGAATTGCAGGAAGTGACTCAGAAGGTTTGCCGGCGTTTGCTCTATTTTGTAGCATTACTCAATTTTAAACTGTGTAATAATTATCTTCCTTGTAATTAACAATGAAATCTAAACGGAAGTCATGTTGGTTCGTTTCTAACAGTTGCTGGAATCTATTGCGGCTAACACGAGCTTAACAGATAATAAGAAAAAAGGAGGTGTAATTCACCAGCAAGATGTAATAATTATTAGCCTGCACTGTTTGTCTGACAACCTTCATGGTCTTTTGGATATTGTTTGGGGATCTGATGATAAAGATAAATTATTACCAATACTAAGTCACATGATTTATTTGCTTATGGGACATCTAAAAGGAAAGTAAGTATAATTTTAATTCTCTTGAAGTTTCGTAGTTTTCCGGGCGTACATAAGTATTTTTAATAAAGTTGTAAGTTTTGTACTAACCAGTTACTTAAATTTAGGACTAGTCCAACGTTTACTCCAACCACGATTTTGTTGACGAACCTGACAAAGTACACTCACTTAAGGAAAGCTTGGAAGAAGGAAATATTCGAATACTTAATCGAGTCCAGTTTTTTTCGCATGAATCTTGGTGATTTCCGGCATTGGATGATTATCTTGGATAATATTTTTAGTCAAGATAAAAACAGTTTCACGGAACTTATTGGTGTGTTGAATCATATTGTACCAAAATTTACTGTGGTGTTGTATTTATTTTTTTGTTTTTTCTTGTTGGTATGCTTTAGAGTCACAAATGTATAATTATGTCATTTTGTTTAATTATTCCATTTAGCTAGAGCCACTGTTCCGACTTCCAATTCCCTCAACATTTTTACTTCGAAGGAGACGGAGTATGAAAATCGAGCATCGCTTCTCAAACGGCTAGCTGTTGTTATTTATGCTTCCGACATGGATGAGTATATCAAATTTATTACGAGCATTCAAGGTATGCTTGTGGATTTATTGAAAAAGTTTAAATGTAAGGATAAATATTTAATATACAAAAGTTGATAATTTTATTTGTTCGTATATCAGAACGAATATCAGAGTCACTGAAGGCTTCTCCAAATGTTATACCAAATATCCAGTTAAATGTCGTTTTGCTATTCCGAGTTCTTCTCAAAAAATTATCATCAAATCATCTGACATCTTTATGGCCTATCATAATCCATGAAATTGGAATTGTATTTGCTATACTGGAACAGTACCTGCTAAATCCACATTCAGTCGTGCAGTATAATATGTAAGTTCAAGGTTACGTTTATTATATGTACATACATTTAAAAAATCTGAAAAGTTTTCAGATTATAGTTACACCTAATTTCATTTTTGCGTTTTGTAGACAAAAAGAAACTGGAATTATTGAACGATCCTGGTCACAACTCTTCAATAGTATATTTAAACTTATACGGGAAGCTTCAAGTATACCAGTGTTCCGGATGTACAGTTGGAATTTCGTGAATAATGTTATTCCACATTTGAAACAACTTAATAAGGATTTAATCATCGATATGGAGAATAATATTGCAAGTATAGAAGATGATTTCATTGAATAATGACTTACCTGCTGTGACCACTCATCGTGGTAAGTCACGAAACAATTTATAGTACCACGGTGCAATATCGTAACGCTATCCGATGTTCATAATTTATTTCAAATACACACCACTAACTCCACTAAAGTAGCATCAGAGTCGTACGTGTAATACCTGTAGTATAACTCGCACAAGTTCATTACTTTGTTTGCTTTTTCTTGTGATATCGTAATAAAACTGATGTTTATAAATGACAAAAATGTGTGACCAAACGATGGAAATAATTGTTCCATAGAATATTAGTAAGGCGAGACTCTTTTCAACTCCATTGGTATTTCCTGGAAATATGAACCGGGAATAATCGAACCTCAGCACCTTTGTAAAGAACTCCCCAGAATTCCTACCAGCGACCTTCAGTCCTTCCGAATTCCGAATTCTGCCCGGTCGTAATTATCCTCTCTAATGCACACACGAAACCCAGCATGTCGCAAAAGAAACACTACTAATCTTAGTCTTTCTGTATTTAAATTAGGTGTACAATTAATCATTGTGTTGACCTTGACTTACACTACTGCTCTGCGAGTTCTGTTAATTTCAGTCTTAAACTATAGAGAAGGAACTCAGCTACTCGTTCACTCTTGTATTTAGGCGATGACATTATTATTTCTTTCACATGTGTTTTACCTCATGAATAAACCCATAAATAATTCCGTTACGTATCTCATCAATAATGTACGACTTTTAAGCATGAAATGTGTTTTGGTAATCCATCCTTCCTCCTCATACCCCAAGCATATTTCCTATGAATGATTAGGGACTTCCGAAACTGCAATAACTTGCATACCTGGTAGTTATAACAAATTTACGCTCTCAAAAAAGATCATGGTATGTTTTTGTTTGTTATCTTCGATGAAAGTGTGAAACTTTTACGAAGTAAAAGTTAGTTATTAGTTTGAGCAACAGATGGCTTTCCTGTAGTTCATCTGCTTCCATCTTTCGAAAAACAAAAAGATAAGATATCAGTATGATGATCCAGCGGTTGACTATCTAAATTTTTGGAGAAATTAACATTTTTGATAAATGACATCCAATAGTATATCACCTGAGAAATCTCCATTACAATTTTAAAATATGAGCTGACTTGCTGCAATCCTTAAGAACTTACTGAATGAACCAGTTGGATTAATAACCTGTCTATGCACAATCCTTAAATCTCCTTGTTAATGCCCTTTTATACGAACGGGTCCCCTGGCGTACACGAAAATATGACCAGAAGTTTATTTGAACAAGGAAATTTTACCATCGAATTCTAAGCTCTTTCCCGAAATGTTGTATCATAAAGGTTTTGTAATGTACTTCGACGAGGGACTGACATATTCATCAGTAGTGCCGAATACAAACGAGATATTACCTTTTCTCCAATGCTAAAACTAAGGCTTAATATGCATGACAACAAGACAAGATTCACCCTTATAAAGAGTGGCAGTAAAATATACTCGAATCCCACAGATTTTAGAAAATCTTTTTCCAGATTTTTCAAAACTTGTTGCATTCCACTAATCTAAAAACTCATCATCACGGTAAGATGGTCAAGGTAGTGGAGCAAAGTCAGGAATTTTTATAAAGATTTTTGAGAAGTTTTAAATTGCTTGCTATTTCAAATTTGTTTTTCAAAAATGTTGTACGAAATTTCATTGCATTTTCATGGAGCTATCCAACAGGTACCTACAATGAGAATTGTGAGCATGACGGATACAAATAGAGAGAAAAGTTTCGCCATGTGACCTACAATAATGATTATGTAAGTAACAACTCCACGAATACCATGAATAATAAAACCTCAATTTAAAATAACTTAATACAAGGTTTAATCACAGATTTTGAGGACAGCATTACAGGTATGATGACGATTTATTATCAAGTGTAATATTGATCATAATAACCCTAAGGACGTAGGAATAAGTTAATGGTAGGGAAATCGTAATGCAGTTGAATACATAATTAGGCACCTGTCAAATAATTTATTGCAGTTTACGCAGTAAATAACTAAGCTAAACTAGCAACACCAACAATTAATTATTGTAGTAATAATTGTTACTAACACAACAATAAGTATCTCCGTTTGCGTCCTCTTATCATCATAACAAAAGTACGAATAAAAAACATTAATGTATTATTAATAGGAATTATCAGGGAACTGAGTGATTTGATTTGATTCACCACTAATCACTGTGAACTACAGCTTATTTATGACAGCAAATATGTAGTTATATAGGACTATGCGAACGAACTCGACGTTGTTGCCGAACAAAATAAATACTTAACCATGATTACTGATTTCAGTGATCACAATTGAGGAAAATGGGAGCATTGAGTGAATAAATTACTATAAAATATTTTTTAAACACTACAGTACAAAGTATTCATTTCATTCTAATTTAATAATCTTTTTCAAATTAAAAAAAACTAAGTCATTTTAACTCCCAAACCAGTTCGTACCCTTTCATACACAACGTAGCTAATACTAACGGCTGGTGCTACTTTAAGGAAATTAGGAAGTAAACCCCGATATAACCCCACGAAACCTTCAGTTTTTAAAATATGTCCAAATAAAAACCTCATATTCCGGTTAGCATTCTTATCTGTAGAGGCTTGAAGTCGAGTACGTACAAGTGCTAAAGGATAACTAGCCAATTGACCACAAGCTGAGGAAACAGTGCCGCAAGTGAGAAGCAGAAACACTGAAGGCTGATTAGTATCTGAATAAATATTTTTGAGAGTTTCGTAAACTGCTAAATCTATCCCCGCGTAGGGAAGGATCCCCAGCAAATTTGGAATGTAGCCACGGTAAAATACGCGGAACCCTTCGTTCCTTAGCATCCTACTGGTTAAATCGAACACACTCGTATATTCACCTAAAATCAATAAAAACCCAAAATTAGCACTTTGAATACAATTTACTGTATAAATAAAAATCATACAACATAGTGAATCCTATATTAGTAAATTGGTTTAGTATGGTCATTGTACCGGTTTTCCTGAGCGCTAATCTTGTTTTAATAACTTCTAGAGGGTAGATAACAGACTGACTAAAAGCACCGGCAATTGAACCAGCAATAAACCTTTCACTAATCCGTAAATCTTTTTCCGAGTTTCCTTTGATAAATCTCTTTAATTGTTCGTAGGCCATAAACTTCAGGGCGGACTCAGGCGCAATTTTGATCACATTGACACCATTCCCTCTCCATAAGGATGTCCATCCACCTTCTCTTAGCATTCCTCGCATACAATTGACTAGCCCCTTTTTGCTTTCCGCACAGCCATGTACCTAATTTAAAAAATGTCATTTTAAACCTTCAGACTTAACAAAGAACTAATATATTCAACGAGAATATCAAGTTTTAGTAGAAATTAAGATTGACTCCAGCATATATAAAGAACAAACCTGAAGGAACACTTTGACACGGTCCAGAGGTGCGGTTGATGTTCTTGAAACCATACCAGCGATTCCTCCTGCAACCAAGTGCCGCCACCATTGTCCACTGGCAAGTTCGTCAGGCGTAAAGTCATCTGGTACGGCGGTGTCTTCTCCAACATCAAGATACTGAGAAATTCCCAAATAATAAAATCCTTTAATGCGTTCCAAATACATACTAGTAGCAACAATACCAACACCATGAGCTCCAAACGAAGTAAACTAACTTGTAAGTGTAAACTCTTTCACTTCATGTGTATAGAGGAATGCAAATTTAAGACACGTAACAACAGAATGTAGTGTACAAAACTATGACTAAAAATGCAAACAAGAGTTTCGCCAAGAAGCGCGTGTGTGTAACAAGAAATACCTAGATGCT
Source organism: Allacma fusca (assembly GCA_947179485.1). NCBI lineage: Eukaryota > Metazoa > Arthropoda > Collembola > Symphypleona > Sminthuridae > Allacma > Allacma fusca. The sequence goes on along the minus strand of OX359248.1, from coordinate 15,453,828 downwards.
TTACAATTCGCAGTTAAAACTAGAAGTCTCAAGATTAACTGACCTTCTTGAGTCTACATTTATACAAGGTCTTGGGGTAATTACTGCTATGTTTTTCTGAACCACTACACGCTACTAAAATCCATTCAATCATTTGCAGAAAAGGCTTAGTGAAAGACACTCATATAGCTCACCACTTCGCTTTGCCTGGACTTAACTTAAGTAGAATATGTAATACGAACCAAGAGGAGGCATGTAAAAAATACGCTCAACTTGTGCATAAAAGTGTTAGTTTGGGTCGTAGGTTGGCATGATAAATGAATTGATTTGACAATAATATAGCAGGTCAAAAATAATGAAATGAATGAGTAAAGAGTAATAAACTGTCTGCGTCAGTAGTTGTTGTCTGTCCTATATACTAAATACATAACGACACGGATGCAGCGAATGCTGTTGATTACGAATAAAAATTATTACTACTAAGTATTTTCATCACTCAATTAATACTTTGCTACCGTGTAATCATATAATGCATTGCAATATTACTGAAATGTATAATTTCATCAAACGATTTTTTTATTTACTTAGTAAATATATCTTAACTATTGCTATATTTTTTGTGTTGCTATTGTTTCCTCATTTAATTCAAAAGACAGAGAGTTTCTTTTGCAAATTGTGAACAAGTGTATTAGGATGTGATTTACTACTACTGAACTGAAACTAACCAAAAAATTCCTTCTCCAACTATGTACCTTCGTAACTATAACGCTTCCTCAATGGAAAAACTGAAAACTTCAATAGGTTGTATGTCCTATGTAAATAGTACATTTTTAAGTCATCATTGTAAAACAGGACTTGCTATAAAAATGCTAGCGGCGTCAGACAGATCAGAAAAGAAAAATATATTCTTACCGTTGCATGTCTCCAGTATCGGAAAACATCATGAAGATCCGCTGAAGGACTAAGAATCAAATAGTCTCTCCATTCTTCCCAGGTGATTTCAACGGATCCATCCTCTGCTATTCTGTAGGAAACATTGATATTTTTAATTTACCGGAATCAAAACTAAAACAACAACTAGTATGTATCAGCATGCTTCTTAACATTAAATTTATACTTTTTCAATTTAATCCAAATACTTACCTTCTTATCATAGCCTTAGCTTCCTCCGGCTTGAGACTAATGCCGATATCGTGAAATGCACTAATAATTTCATTGGAATCTATAATTCCATCTTGATTTCTATCTAATTTGCTAAAAACAATTCTAAGATTCTTCTCATGATTTTTGGCGTAGTTAATAAATTCCGGTAGACTGATGTCACCCGAAGAGTCCGCATCGCGTGTCAGCAACAGTCTCTAAAATAAAAAGAAAGCAATCCTTATAGTTTCTCCGACTACTCAACTACTCCCCATCCCTCCTTCGCCAACAATAATACAACTGACAACCGACCCTGACATATTTACTAAATAACATTATTACTGGCTCTCCATTCATAGAACAAGGTGTGAAGTGGAATAAACCAACACATTTTTCCCCCAAAATCCTCAACATGAGAGCATCAGACGTCAAAATTCCTCAAAAAATCCAAACTCCACCCACACAACCACTCTAATCACCTTTCTGAATCCCTCCGAAAATTCTAATTATTTCCATACTCTTTCATTCTTCACACAACCACCTTGGCTTACTCAACGACTGTTATCATCCCATCACATCCGCTAAAAATAGGCACAGCCGGAGAGTCTCCCACACTCAATAATATTCAATCTCCTTTCAGCCATACAGCTCATCCAAACTCTTGGCAAAGAGTTGACACGCCGGTAACCCTCCCTTTCACTCCACACAAAAAAAACACACTTCCCCAAAACACATGTCCAAACTCCTTCCCTCCCCAAACCGGCTTTCGCTATATCCTCAGTTAAAATATAATTCCCAACTGTAAACCCCAGCTCCTATCAAAATAACACTCGCAATTAACCACACATACAAACACACGTACATGACTATACTCAAATGATCAACATAATTAATAACCGCTTAAAACTAATCCAATGAATTAAATAATCTCACCCTCGCAACAGCAAGTCCACCCCTGTCACCACTCTTCTGGAGCGCATCAGTCAGTTCCTGGATGTCAATACGGCCATTCCCATCCGTGTCCAAACTATTGAATACAGCTGTGAGTCTGCTCAAGTCATCCCCACCCTCCCCGACCAAGTCTTTCCCCATAATTGACAAAAGTACCTACAGCCACAGCCCTCTCAGAGCTCCAATCATCCTTTGACCTACTCTTCAATATACCTCTCTCTCCGTCCCCACAATTCAATTATTTACCAGACACCAGGTCAATTTCAAGTACCTCTATATAATACAATACTCCCCCCAACTATATACACTGAATATCCTCAAATAAATATTTTGGCAGGTATAGAGATAAGTACAAGTAATTAATTACCTAATACAACCACAACACTGTGTATGTAACTGCAATGAAGCTTCTGGAAGCCTCAGTGCAGTATGTTAAATAATTTACATTAAATGACTATTTATATATATATATTTTTTTTGAGGTACTTGAATTAATAAATTAATTAATACAGATATTATATAATTACTAATATCAATTAGTAATATTAAGGTCGTCTCCTAAATACAATAATGTATCTTTACAATTGACTCTGGCTTCGCGTGTGTGTTGTACAGTCACAGATTAGAAACTTGAGGTAACATATTATACTACGAGGAACTAGTCTATGAGTAATTTCCTGGGAAATATATAATAATTTACATATTATAAATTTACAATCAAATTATTACACAGGTTCACGAAGGACGAAGGAATATTAACTTTTGTTGTCTGTATGTAATAATTATATATGTAAACAGTACGGAGTACACACAGCTAGTGGGGCAAGGAGCGGATTGGAATTTTGATATCTGAATCACGGTGTGAGGCTTTCGAATCCTTCCGGGTATAAGGGAACGATCGGATCTCAATGTTTTTACTTCAGCAGAAGAATTCTGTCTCTATTCTATGACTATGGGCAGAAGCTGCACCTATTTTTTGGGGTTGACGTTGACGGCTAAACCAGACCAGACGGAGATACACACAGCAATAGCAACGTGCAACAGCCCATGCCTGCATGTCTCACTTGCATGGTCAATGTTATTACAGAGCTATAATGTTTTGGTAGTTAGACAAGTTTGCGTGTGTGTGTATGTTTGTGAGTGAATGGATGTATAGAATAATAGAATGAGAGTAAGTATTATTTAACCCTATAGAATATATAAAGTGAAAGAAGAAAGTATGTAGTATTATTATAAAATACCATCTGCAATGCAGATGTAATTTTTCCAAGGTTTTTTTTCTCAGTACAAAACAAACGGAAACAATTAATAGTTGATGTTTAATTGATGAAACTATGTATGCTGAATTCTTATTGAAGGATTCTCAAGTAATTAATGTAAATGTGGGATGATGGTGACGGAGACTTTATGTATAGACTATATAATGTGTTATTTATTTCCTAAAAATAAAAGCTGATTTGAGATGTGTCAATGAAGGGAGTAAGAGCAGTGGGAAGTGGCAATCTGTGTGAAATGAAGTGAATGCAATGCAGTTACATGTAGGTACTGTATGGTCTGAAATCCTTTGTAAATATAGACAATAAGACAAAATACCTTCGTATATATGTAAGATTTTGTGTACCTATATCTGTGATAGGGTATGCCATAGTGTAGATGTATAGTGAGTCAAATTTAGAGGTAGTAGTACTTGAATGTTAATAGGTATAGGTTGAGCATAATCATAGAAATAGCAAATAAACACCTAGCGATAAAAAGTGGACTTTGAATTGAATATTCAAGAAGTGGAAAAGTAAATCACGCAGTGAGAGAGTGCTTTCCAAGGAAAAGTTTTGATTGTCTAAAGATAGTGTGTTGGGAATTAAGGAGAGAAAGGATTACCTACCACTGGAAGTTTAGAAGTTTGAAACAGGTGTGTAAAGGAGCTTATGCTCACTGAGGATAATATGTTCAAGTTCAGCTAGTATAAAGTTTATATATGTAAGGAGGAAGAATGGGTGGACACAAATCACAGTATTAACAATTTTCTTTGAACTTTTTTTATTCTAGGATTTTTTCATGAAATTTTATCAATTTTTTTCAGTTTTTATATAAAAATCCGCACACAACTCATTTTATCCTTGCTCACAAAAACAGAAACAATAATGAACAACGATGTTGAGACATACCATCATGTACATGAGAAAATACAAATATGAAATAAGGTTTCTCCATTCATTTCACTCATTTTTTTTTGCCAGTAACAATCACCCATTTTAGCTGAACATCCGAAAACCACTAGACTATACTGAATATGAATGCTACTAAATCTACAAACGGAATTTCAAATAAATATTTTTGAGTAGAACAATATAATCGCATACGTAACTTAAAAATACATTCATTCTTAACCGTTGTTACAAAATGTTTGACTTGCGGATCCACTGGATCTCATTCATACGAAAGGTGTTTGGTTGGGATGATCTCTCTGGATAGTAATTCTTTTCTTTTTTGGAATTTCATCACTGCAAAGTATTGTTATTGGAATTTTGCTGTTTGGTTTTTCCGAATTTGAATTGTTTAGAAGATAATACCACGATGTTTTTTTTAAAGTTCGTCCTTTTCGCCTCCGTCTCCATCACCGGTTGGTGGAGGACCTCCGGGGCCACCGCCTTGTTGATATAATTTTGCGATGATTGGCTGAACTATGTCTTCTAATTCTTTCTTCTGTTTCTTGTACTCGCTGGACTCAGCGTCTGGGTTAGATTCCAGCCATTTGATGGATGCGTCTACAGCCTGTGGATACATTAAATTCAAATATTTTATTCACTGCCTATAGTTACAACAGATGCACGAACAATATAGGGAGTACACGAAAATGCTTAGCTTACCTCTTCAATCTTAGTCTTTTCATCGTCGCTTAATTTAGCTCCGAGTTTTTCCTTATCGCCGATTTGATTCTTTAAGCTGTAAGCATAGGATTCCAGCTCGTTTCTTGCTTCTACTTTCTCCTTGACCTTCTTGTCATCATCAGCGAATTTCTCGGCATCCTTGATCATTCTTTCGATATCATCTGGAGTCAGACGATTCTGATCATTGGTGATGGTAATCTTTTCCTTGTTTCCAGTGCCCTTGTCTTCAGCGCTGACTTGGAGGATACCGTTAGCATCAAGTTCGAAGGTGACTTCAATCTGTGGAACGCCTCTTGGAGCAGGTGGAATGCCAGTCAAGTCGAACTTTCCGAGTACGTGGTTGTCCTTGGTCATGGGACGTTCACCTTCGAAAACTTGAATGGTGACAGTGTGTTGGTTGTCGGAAGCAGTAGAGAAGATTTGGGATTTCTTGGTTGGAATGACAGTGTTACGGGAAATCAATTTGGTCATTACTCCACCAACAGTCTCAATACCCAAAGTCAAGGGGTTGACATCCAGAAGAACCAAATCTCCAGTATCTTGTTCACCGCTCAGTACACCAGCTTGAACAGCAGCTCCGTAGGCAACAGCTTCGTCGGGGTTGATGCCTCGGCTAGGTTCCTTACCATCGAAAAATTCTTTAACCAATTGCTGAACTCGGGGAATACGGGTAGAACCTCCAACAAGTACGATTTCATCAACATCCTTCTTTTTCATGTCAGCGTCCTCAAGAACCTTTTGCACGGGCTTCATTGTGGATCTGAACAAATCCATGTTCAATTCCTCGAATTTAGCACGAGTGAGAGTTTCAGAGAAGTCCTCTCCTTCAAAGAAAGATTCGATTTCAATTCTGGTTTGATGGGAGCTGGACAAAGCTCGCTTAGCCTTTTCTACTTCTCGTCGCAATTTCTGGACAGCTCTAAATATAAAAGCAAACACAATTTTAGAAATTGAAATGGAGGAAATAAATCGCTTGTCAAACATCAAAACTAGAGTGCACCTTCATATCAGGACAAAAGAAAAATAAAACCTACCGGTTATCCTTTCTGACATCCTTGCCCTTCTTCTTCTTGTACAACTTGATGAAATAGTCCATAACTCTTTGATCGAAATCTTCACCTCCCAAGTGAGTGTCTCCATTGGTGGCAACGACTTCAAAGACTCCGTTGTCAATGGTAAGTAGAGACACATCAAAGGTACCACCACCCAAATCAAAGACAAGAACGTTCTTCTCTCCTTCCCTCTTATCCAAACCGTAAGCGATAGCAGCGGCAGTGGGCTCATTGATAATTCTCATGACGGTCAATCCTAAAACCAAACAAACATTTTTCTTAAGCCTCACTATCATCACCAATTTGTCTCCCATTCATGCTTACTCACTCAAGCCCCACGTTGGGCACATATATACATGAGAAAAATTGAATGATTAAATCATCTCTCACCTGCAATGGTACCAGCATCCTTAGTAGCCTGACGTTGAGCATCGTTGAAGTACGCAGGTACTGTGACTACAGCATGTGTAACTTTCTTGCCCAAGTAAGCTTCAGCAGTCTCCTTCATTTTAATGAGTACCATAGCGGAAATTTCTTCAGGGGCAAAAGTTTTCACTCCGTTAGCCGTATCCACCTGCAAGTCATAAAAAATACATTAAACATCTTCCATACAAAACTACCTTACTACCTTCCCCCTTCAAACTCACTATATCTAACTCAATTTCCCAAAATAATACCCACTAAATCAACAAACTTACTTGAATATGCGGCTTTGAACTTTTCTCTATAACTTTGAAGGGGAACAGCTTGATATCACTTTGGACAGTTGGATCGACCCAGTCACGTCCGATTAAACGCTTAGCATCGAAAACAGTATTCTCAGGATTAGTCGTCAACTGATTCTTAGCTGCATCTCCAATAAGACGTTCGCCCTCAGCCGTGAATGCCACATAGGAAGGAGTAATACGGTTTCCTTGATCATTGGCAATAATTTCTACACGTCCATTCTTAAAGACACCCACGCTGTTGAAAATCAATCAAAACAAATCTCATTAGTTAATTCCTCCATCGCTCTCCCACCGCACACAATCCTCAACATCCATCTGCCAAAATTTCCCCGCTCCACTTCACACAATTTAAACCCCATCCTCAAACTACACAATTTCCACCCCAATAACTCCATACAAATTGCAAACCCTTCAGCTTACAGCTGCTCTATTTCCATCTTTCCTCCCATCAATAATCTACCTTTTACAATCTTCCACCCCAACATCCTCCTCCCCCAACCTCACTTAACTAAACGACCCAATTCCTCTTCATTACAATAACTCAAAAAAAAAGTGACACCGCAGTCCAACAAACCCAAAATTAATCACGCTCCTTCTCACTTACAGTAAAATATAACTGTATTAAAAAATCAAATCATCTCTCCTTAACCCAACCATGGCGAAACACTAAACAAATCCCTGCATATGTTCCGTGCCGGTTCCACCTTGGAACTCACAGTCACAGCTCCCATTTAATCTCTAATCCCCACCATCCCCCAAATCATATGCTCACCACAATTCAATCAAAATCATACGAAAAAAAAAATGAAAAATACTCACCAAGAATATGTAGTTCCCAAATCGATTCCAATCACAGTCCCTACATCCGCTTTTTTATCCGCTTCCTTCGCTAAAGACACTAGGACTAAACTTAACACTAAACTCAAAGCTAGAATTGGTCTCATTCTGAATCGGGTTTTCGGTCTATTTCAACCGCCCTAAAAATACTCAATGAAAATTATATTAAATTCAACTTGAAATCCGAACTTTTAATTCAATTTCAAGAGGAAACTCTGATCACTACTGACGCTTTTTATTCTTCTGACAGACGACACACAACTGTCTTGCTGAAACCTCGTCGGCTTTTTAAATGCATCCCGTCGATACTTTACCTTCATAGCCCTTTGCATACGAAGGAGTGAAGACAGAGAATATTCCGTGGATGCTTCCCATTGGCCTGAGTAGTTTAATGAACTTGATATTTCTCTCGCTGGCGACTCCTCATTGGTTGATGGGCCCAAAGGGGCGGAGCTACACAAGGGCTTCTCACTCTTGCTGTGGAACGTGGACAAGTTCCTACTTCCTCAGCATGTATGTCGCGTAAGCTGTAATGTATTTTCTGGAGTATGTGTTTTCCTAGGCCTTACTTGCTATATACTCCGTAAGGTATTTGCATTGGAAGCAGATTGTGGGTAGCTCCTACGTGTACGAGCACAGAGAGTCCACGTCAGTTTTGTTCGTTTACTCTTGCAGAGCTAGATGGTCTCTGAGTTGATGATGCAATCTGGAAACTTCCTTATTCAGCAATGCTATTTAATTTCTTGTTGGTTAAAAAGTACAGTTTAAATTTCACGTGCATTAACTATTTTTTAAAGGCCTTACGTATATATCTCCTATTACACTATTTAATTTACATGTATCTCCTATAACGTTATTTAATTTACATGTATGTACTATAACGTTATTTAATTTACATGTATGTACTATAACGTTATTTAATTCCTTACTCAACGTGGCACTTCCACAATTAAGCATAAAAATTGTCAACTGCACATTAATAAAGCATTAACTCTCACAAGAATTTTTTTTTTAATTCAGCAAATAATAATTAGCCACATGGAGCATTTTCCCTCTGGGATATTACATTGTATTTGAGACTATATAATATTTAATGGGCTTGTGAAGAGCCATTATATAATTTTACATTGACAGCAAATATGGGATTTTTGACAGATAAGCGAAACAATAGGGGTCTGGAAGCTGCTGGAAATGTAATTTGTTATTCTGGATGAATTTTTTGGACCTTCGAAACTTATTGCATTGACTGAGGCATGGAACATTCCTGATAATTTCTGTCAAGGATTTAAAGTAGATACTTATGTTGAGTGAATAGTATCTGGTAACTATTATAAATTATAATCCTTGGGACTTGAGGAATAATATTTATTTGAATGAGCGTATTCTGGTAGTTTCCACGTAAGTGTGTTTAGGACTCTGTAGATAGCATTTTAATCTGTCTGGAGTGATATTGGATATAGTGGTGGAGTAATTTAAAGTTAAGTGTTTAATATTGATGCCAATATTAAATTTGGAGGTATGAATAGAATGGTAATGTAATTTATTCTGTAGGAGGGATATTTAATGTGAATGATGATATGAATGCGCTGGTTTAGTAATTTAATTATTTGGGTACGTTACAATAACCTAGTTTATTTTTTACTTCATTCATTGGCACTATTGGTAATATTTTTTTTTATTTATTTTGGGATTTAATGGAATTGTAAATTTTTAATTTCTGCGGTCCAGATTCATGAGGGCAGAAACTGGAAGAGGATCGAGAGTTGACTTTCCCCCTTCTCCCCCCCCCCTCCCAGATTAAATGGGATATTATGTGTTGGAGTGTAATTGACAAGGACATGAATGTTTGAAATGCATTGTTTCACTTGGAATTAGGACAATGGGTATCTATAGGTAATTTCTCGTCCAGAACTGATAGGGAAGATGCGGTACATTTTGCAGTTAGAATGTTACGGGGAAGATGATGGATGTGAAATCTAACTGTTTTTTAACAATTGAGTCATTCTAAAGTCGGTCTTGGGGCTCATTGGCCTGCGGTTATGGCCAAAGGAATGGTGCATTGTGTCTGAATAGGCAACTGATATTTATACGGAGATACAAGTCATTCAGGTGAGATCAATTGCTGTGAAGTTGTAAGGAATTCTAGGATTGGATATAGAGTAGTGGCTTCCGTGTGATGATGAGACGCTGAGGATGTAAATCCTGAGGAAGGAGGCCATGTGAGCTTTTCTTATGTATGTTTATACAGACTGCAAGTTAAAAGCTAACATGCATACTATAACTGGCGAATACGTGGATGTAAGGGGTTCTCAACTCAAAGTTGGAAGTGCTTGTGCATGTCTTGTTAAGGAATATTTACGTGTGTGTATGCATATAGTTGCTAAGTCACTCTGGGCTGAGTAGGTATGTTATTTAAGGCTGGACAAGGAAACATAGGATTTGACATCAATTGCAATCGTAGTTTTTTTGAAGGTGGTGAATTTTTTACGAGGATTGAGGATTGGATGCCTGTATCGTGGGAACATGGGTGAAATGGATGTTTTATGAAAGTTTTTGTCATGAGGTGAGCCGTGGTCGGGTCCAGCTTTGTATGTATGTACATTTGGGAAAAAGTATCCAGCCATGAATAAGGATAAATCGCGGTAGTATTGATAAACTGAAATGGAATTTGGGCACGCAATTCTCTGGAAGAATGAATTATTCTTGAATGCAATAAAATTGTAATGGACGGTTGTTTTGTCATTGTGACATTAGGTTTCGGGGAGTTTGTAAAGCTGGAATTGGGGTAAGACGTATTGGACCCGAATGTAACAATAGCAAGGACATAAATTTATGCTTTATTGGATTCAATAGAAGATACATTTACTCTGATGTGCTCACAATGATCTATGAATTCCCGGTGTGTACATAATTACCTACATAAATCTGTGATCTTATGTCGCATTATTAACAACCTTAGGTTGAAAGTTATTTCGTTGCGGGAGACTACTTAAGTCATACTAATTTCATTTCTTGGGTAATTTTGTCCTGCCATTTTTGGTCTAAGAATCCAGAATTGGAAATATATAAACTCAAAATAATTCTCAGATTATCTCTTGACCCTGGTGACATTTCATTATCCCTAATTATATCCTTTAACAAAGCTCCATTCATACAGGACGTTTGAAGTTTGAAGGAAATCAGTGAGAGAGGGCAAAAATCTGGACATCTTCATTCATAAATTCAATATTTACACTTTTCCATTCCAAGTATTTTGCTAGGGATAGCACAATTCACACTTTGTATCCCAAACTCCTACGGGAATCTATACTTTCCTACTTTCTAGAATTTTATTATTATTACATAATTCGAATAAGAACTCTCCAAAGTTGCAACAATGCTGGGCCTTTTCAAGTCAACCAAACATAAAGGTTTGAAACTCTTTACTTTACTGATTGTATACATAAGTGTCTGTATAGTTGTAATGTTAGAACGAACCATAATTATTATTCTTGTGTAAGAATATGGCATACTATTGATTCATGAGTATACCAAATGCTCTCGTCAAGAGGGTCTCTTATAGAGGGAGTACCTCCTTCAAATAATTTTAAAATATGAAAATGCATGCATAGTTATTTAAATTAATAACAGACTCATTGTCAGTATATATACTTCGTGGTGGCTCTCCTATTTGTTAAGAGAACAAAGTATAAGGAGAGAGTGAAGTGTCCAAAGTCAATTAATTCAAACATGCATTTCATTAGAGGAAATGAGAGACCATAGAAGGCGCATATACCAGGAAGTATTTATATTATTTTGGTATTTTTTTCATGCTCTCACTTGATCTATAGAAAGTAAAAATGAGTGGGCTTCCTCTTTGTGGCAAATATTTTCTTTCTAAAAGAAACCCCAGATAGGAAAAAACCACTCCTGGCTTTTGTAATAAATGTTGAGTTCCACGGGGAAATTTCCTGGTTAATCAGGTGGAAATAACGTCATTAATCAAGAGCTTTTATATGGGTCAAATCCTCCTTTCCAGTCGATTATGTACATACATACATACATACTAGATTCTATAAAAGACGTCTTGCTATTTTTGACGCTTATTACTCCTGATGAAGTTGTTTTGATGGTAGAGGCAGCCCTCCACAATAGAGGTACATATCCGGAACAATATCAACATTTACTTGGACCACCTTTGATGTTTTGATGTTATTTTAAACGGTCATGTATCAAAGGGAGGCCGTAATTACCGAAGGAAATTGACTGAAAAAGTTTTTCTACGGAACTAAAGTAATAAAAAAAAAGTTCTACACAAGATTCAAGGGTAATGACTGATTGGGAGTATTATCAGCTGGACATTACCAGAAGGCAGAGAGAGTTCCCATGATACGTATATACTAGAAAAGGTATATATAGAACATGTGAACAGGACTGACAAGTAGCTTTCTCCATGAATATTTTCGGCAAACAAGAGAGTATAGAGCGGAATAATAATGTGAGGGAAAAAGGAAGCATTATTTTTTCCCGTTAAAACTTGTGCTTGTTAAATCGATTGTCATACTTTTGCTATTACATACCAGCGACGAAGCTGAATAAGGTGGTGGATGTGGAATGTGGACGCTTTAGTAGTGTTCACACAAGTAGTTCTAAAACTACATTAGAATGAAGATGTTACTGGGTGTTCAGATACATCTATCTACAAGTGTAAAGTCGAAATTGGTAGCTAATAGGGGACAAGGAACTTACTCCCATACTCGTGCATAGGCAGGGAAAGGTAAAAAAAATAATCAATAGGAGACAAACAAAATTATTGATACATTTGCCAAACTATTGTATTTCTTTTTTCCCTCAAGTCTCCTATTCCCACTGACTTCAACGTTTGTGGGAAAAAAACTTGCGCATTTGGGATAAACACCACATTTTTCCCTTTCGCGACTTTAATCTCCGCGCACTTCAACCTCAGTAGTGACTTGCCATTTTCGGGTGACACATTTCCTTATCTTCCTCCCGCGACATCAGTTGCACTTTACCGTAGTTAGTGATGGGTTGTCCTCCACTTTGAAGATTACAATGTACCTTTCCTGAGTTACAATTACTAATAGGAGATTAAAAATTGTGAGAAATATCAAGATTTCCATACAACTAAGATAAATTTACTTCCCCTCAAAGGCTACTGGAAACGAAGAGTTTATTGAGATAGACGTTTAACAGAACAAATTTGTAGTTAGTGTCCGACCGTTGACTCATGTCAGCCTTGACTGAATTATTTCGGAATTTGAGATAATTACTGAGTTATTATATTAAACTGGAGAATTATACACACATTGTTCACATATGTTTTGGGAAACTTATTCTGACATCCATGTAACTGTGCCCTTATGGGAGTTTGTATGGGGAAAGGTAAGGATCCTTCTCATTTCTCTCACAACTAAATCATTCCTTACTACAGATTTATCAGCTTTATCAATATAACTCAAAAGCTGCTTTAACAATTATCATAAGGTGAGTAATGATATTGTTCTCACGTTAGACAACCCTTACAACGGCTCACCAAACATTTTAGGCACGGAAGGACGATTCGAACAAGTGAACAAAGGAATGAACATGGAATCTCGGACGAACAACATCACATTTAGTGAACCACGTGTTCCCGTCATCTTCATCCTTGGTGGTCCAGGATCCGGGAAGATCACACACTGTGATCGGGCTGTACAGGAACGGCATGGGCTGGCCCATGTTAATATGACAGACTTGATTCAGCAGCACATTGTGGGAAATGGTAAGGGATAATTATTCCAATTTAATACTCCTCCAGTATTCACTAGCATATGTACATACATACTCACTCAAATAGTGTAACAGTTTCCCCGTAGCTGTGCCTCATCACCTACCGCTAAATTATTTTAATTTAATAAAGTAATCATACTTGGCTTAATTGCTACAATTCAATTTTCCAAGCGTACCAACTATGTACATGTGCATATATAGACAAACATTTATTACGTAAATACAGCGGCACATGCCAACGGCATAGTTCAAACACTTCTAGTGTTTTACCTCAAGAGTGGCATGTACAACTTTCTCTATTGGTTAACCCAGCTTGGGTTCTTTGCTGTGAAATATGTAGCTCAGAGTGTCTAATAGGTGCTAGAATAAATATTTAGAATGCCCAGTATATGGAACTACCCTGTTCATACTAAAAGTAAAAAGTAAACACTTAAATTATTATAAAACAAGTACTGTACGTTGAGAAACGAGTATGACGACAGGGAAAGCGAGGAAAGTTTCTGTATGCAAATGTAGATGAGTATCAACTTACGCCCAATTGCATGCCGTAACATTGTACCTGCAAAATATTCAGGTAATTGAAGCATTTCACACCTTTTAACAACTCGCAACAAGCCTCACTGTCATTACCAAAAGTACATAATAGGGTATTTTCAAGGTTCCAATTGATCATGCAGGCTATGTAATAGTACTAATGTGAGAGCGTACGGAAACTGAGTATTAACAACCTCAACCAAACTGTAATAAACTGATACAGTGAATCGTATCGATTTCTCAGAGAAAGTCCGAACTGGTGTGGATACATTATGAGAACCATTTCCCACTCAATTTCGAGCTACTAATAGCGAATGTATGTTAAATGCATTGAGTATTGTTAGCGTCCAGAGTTTAAACTGATTTAGCATCAAATCCTGAATATACATGCCTATTGACATTGCCTCACAAAAGAAGTAGCTTAATACTCAGTTTTTAAGATAGACTTTAAATAAGTCATTACAAATCAAAGCTCCATTTTTTTTTTAAACTACAGATACCATTTCCTTAGTAATAGTTAAAGGAATAATTCTAAATTTTTAAAGAAATGTTGCAAAACTGGGTACAGCATGAAGTGATTTGTATTTTGTATTTACTGCACCTAAAGTAGCAAAAGTTAAATAAATGGAGCTGAAATCCCATTCTCAGAGAGGAGACTGTAATACTTGAGTTGTGAGGAATTTTAAAGGGAAAAATGAAACTAGAAGGATCTGAAATATTAAAAGGTTTATTTGGAATGAATCAATATAGGTCTGTCAGACTTCAGTCAAATGCCTCCAAAGAATCTCCTTGAAGTTCTACTAATAGAAATGAAAATGGCTGTCAATGCAAGTGCATACTTGATATCGGGTTACCCACGGTCAATGCGTGATGTGGTCGAGTACACGGAGAAGGTAGGTCAACTAAATACATCGAAGACCTTGTTGATTACCCAAGAGTTCTTCCCAATTGACAAATTACTATTGATTCCCCGAATTCAAGTCAAGAACAAAATAGTTACGGAATCTCATGTCCTGTACAAATGTGTGCATGTCTAATGAGCATAGGTTCCATGCTATCTTGTTCGTTTCATTAAGATGACAAGTAATGGTAAGGGGGTCAAGGCTTGGTCTAAACCTTGAGGGCTATTTGTTTCCCGAACAGTTGCAAAGGGTGGACCGTGTCATTTTGCTAAATTGGCACGTCAAGATTTTGGAGAAACAGATCGAGTTTGGTGCACAACTTGGAGACACTGTCCTTCAGTTGGCCCGAATGGAATTAAAAAATTATAACAAAAATGTTCTCGCCGTGGCAGAGTACTACGATCAACTTGGAATACTTTCTGTGGTGCGTATCTTCAATAATTATTATTCTGTTCAGCAATTTTTCATTTAAATTGGGATACAATAATTCCAAAATATATTGGAATGCTATTAATGACAAAATTTTCGGTGTCATTTTAGGTGGACGGCGAGCGACAGCCCACAGATGTTTATATTGATTTTTTACAATGTATTGATAATATAATGACCCAAGCTAAGACTAATAAGCAACAGAATCATAATCATCATCCCAACCAGCCGCCGCAACAAACAATGGCATCCATGAAAGTCAATCCGAGTCCAGGTGTCCTGGAAGTTGTTCCTTTAGGACCGCTCCACATTATTTGGGTTATAGGTATGCGTCACAATTTTTAGTCATCACTCAAAAGTGAGTGTTGTACAAAAACTTTGCTGAATTTTAAACCACTCGCTTATTTACTAACACTCTTTGAAGTCCTCTCCAAAGAAAATATTAGAGAGGACGAGTGACATATGCTGAAGGGGGACACTTTCCCGTGTCATAATTTTTAATGATACTTAAGAAACAAGGACGAGAGCGTTATATTAGGTGTCATATACCCTCTGTGCTCTCAAGGTATTGGTGCACACGTTCCTCTTGACAACAATCAACAAATTTTATTGAATGACTTATGTATTTACACGAACTACTACTATACTTACTTACAATATGGGCGCACCAACGATTAGACCTGAAAGGATCCAATTGTAAGTACCTTCATGTAATAGGTGCATGACGCATATATTTAGTCAAAAGTTGAGGAATGAATGGCTGATACCCGTTCTTCTGCCTTCAGTCATGGAAGGAATTTCAGGATTTATTGCCCACAATGTGGCAGGAAAAATCAATAATTATTACACAGGAAAAAGTTTTTCTGTGTAATTCCGTAAAATATTTACCGGATGTCAAGTCTTTTCTCTACAATATATTTTTTTAAAGGAATTACTCTGCATTCGGATGAATACGGACATATTTTTTGTCTGTACACGTTTGGCCGTCTATCGCTCCATCTCACCTTAACCTCTATGAATGACATTATGAATAGAAAAAGTGGATATGTATACTTATATATATACATATATAGTTATATACATACATGTACATTACGTACGCATACACAACTTACCAAGTTATACTCACCAGGTTATCTCAAGGCTACACTTGTCGTGTCAGTCAGGCTTCAAGGAGCAAAGACTTTGTACAGTATAGTGTAAAGAAATAATAATGAAACTAGGCTATAAAGATTGTTTTCAATATATTATGCTTGTATTTTAAATTGGGGGTTTGAAAAATTTAGTGCATTCATGATTTCTATATTGTATTGTGGGGACAAGGCTCTGAACTTCTCCAGTTCAAATTTGTTGTGAATGAATAACAATACAACGACATTAGAAGGACACACTTGAAATAAGAATTGCATTATTGATGGAAATTGAAGTTTCTCCAGTTCTATGATGAGGCCTTTTGTCCTCCAAAAGTCTTGAACATATGTCAATTCTGGAACAACGAACTCTCCAATTTTTATTTAGCTAATGTCTACGAATAGTCTGTGGGATGGTGGAAATTAAGTTAATTAGATGAATGTTCCACAAGGAGAGTTTGCTTGCTGTATTTATCGACCCGGATAGTGGGATAATTGACAGTGAGAAAACAATTTGAATGAAATTCCAGGTGGGCCTGGATCAAATAAGTCCCAATTATCGTCCAATTCCTCCCCTTATTTCCACCTGTCCATTGGAAATGAATTACGCTCCGTGGTGTCCAACGGGAATTCCAACTTTACGGAGGAGCAAATCAAACACATCAAGGATTCCGTGGCAAGTGGGGAATTAGTGAGCACTGACATTATCATGAGTTTAATCAGTCAGATTCTGGGGATCCAGCGCCGGGTTGTCATTGATGGTTTCCCCAGGAACGCTGTTCAACTGAAATCCTTCCAGGATTTGGTACATTTTAATAATAATTCCCTAACATTTATGCATAATTTCTGAATTAACTCCATTCACCCCATCAGAGTACCCTTTCCCAAATAAATACTTCATGTATCCCCTGCCCACTCCTGAGATTTCCTAAAAATAGAACCTTATTAGATTAACCTTAGAAGAAAAATAGCCAAAAAATCCGTTCCTTCAGAACTTTCTCCTTCAACTTCTGTAAATATACTAACTCTTACCTTAAAATTACAAACTCCAGAAAATGATTTGTATGACATGATAAAAAGTTTATTAATCCATGTCAACCGACACAGACAAGTACAACCCCACCCTGCATTCTGGTTGACTGTTCGGAAGTGGAACTCGGACGTAGTATCGGCCAGCGAACACAGAGAGCTGATGATTCCTCACCAGCAGCTATCAAAAAACGTTTAGAGATTTATCGCCTCACAACGTTGCCCACACTTAAAATCCTGGACGATCAGCACCGGCTGTTTATTGTGAGCTATAAATAATAATTAGACTCTGTGCACAGACACCAACTCCGAAATCCAAGAATTCTAAATATAAACATGGATCCCTCTCATGAGTCTCAAGCATGTACGTGACATTTTTTTTTCAGGTGGACGGTGATGGAGATAGACAGCAAGTCACATCAGAATTTAACACTTTGCTTCACACAGTCATGCAGAATGTGGAGAGTGGGAGCAGTAACAGTAAGGCGGGGAACAGAAGAAGGGCCAGCACCGACACACTCCGAGCAATGTACCTAGAGGTTGATCAGCAGTAATCCACGGATACATTCCAATATCCAACCAACCGTCCAAATTATTTTCCATGATCATTTCTTCTCAATCAATTCTTAACCAAACACAAACGTCAATAAAGTAAATTTTAATGGAACTCAGTCACCTGTCCTTGATTCCGTATCTCTCTCGTTGTGGGAGTACATAATCCCTTATACTAATAAGAACTACTGACGTCAGCCAATTATGACAGGACCGAGTCGGGTGGGACCAATTGACAGTTAGCAAATATCCTGTCATGTTAATATGATGGAGATGAATGGATAAGGAAAATATTACATAATTTTCCCAACCTGTCCCTTACGTCATGCCTCACTTGTGCAATTGCTCTATAGTTGTTTCCCATTTTTTGCGTAAATTATTGGACTGTAATCAACTTATAACTCTGGGTGCCTTTAATTAGTCTAATTAGATATGTAAATTAATGCAAATAATAAGTACGGATGCTGTGGGGTGTGCCGAATTGGAAAATGTGGGTGTCATGAATGGGGATGCTTACATTTTCATTTCATTACTGCTTCTATTTTACAACAGATACACAGCCATGCTTCTGGCTGCGTGTTGTCCATGGGCTGTTTCCCTTTTTATCGTTACTCTGGAAAAACGAGTCCAGAAATAAACTTTCTGCTTTCCATAATTAAATTAGGGAGCCTGCACGTGAGGAAAGAGAGACAGGAACGGGCGATAAGTGTCAGCATGTGTGGGGATACTGTGAGTATGCTCCGGTGGAAACCAATGATTTAGCAAATGTGTTTTTTTCTGGTGCTAATTTATAAATCCATTTCTAAAAATGTAGGAGCATATTGGGAAATAGGATTACAGTAGAGTCATTCTAGATGAGAGAGGGTAGTACGCACCGAATGAAGGATATTTTTTATGGAAAAGCGTGATGTGTAGGAATATATTCTATGATACTAAAACACTACTGGGAGCGGTTAGGGCTCCCAGAAATCTGAGTTCGATACCGGCACATCTCATGACCTCATGAGTTTGTATTTTGTCCTGATTTTACGGAAGCTGGTTCTAAGATGGCTTATTATTGAGGTTCGGAGCAAAAATAGCTAAGGTAGTTCATTACTTGTCAAAGAAGTAGCTTCAGTCCAGTAATAACGACAAATAAATGCACATACTAAAACCGGCCCCTTAAATGAGATCTGGATGTTTTAGCAGTGTTTCCAATTATAAGCGACAACATTGGAATAATAATAATTAACTCTCCAATAAAGAGTTCTTGTTCTACAGTCAACTCTCGTTATAAGGGATGGCTTTATAAGGGAAAAGTTACTATATGGGATGAGTTTGTCCGTCCCCGCCAGATCTCCCATTAATGCAATGCTTAAGAAAAGTGCTTATAAGGGACATTCCTATAAGAGAAAACTCGCTATAGTGGAACATATTATGAGTACCATGGAATAATAAATAGTGCCTATAAGGGATTTTAACGCGCCGAAATTATGTAACCGCACTCTGTGCTCATGTTATACAATCATAGCTGTTAACGATTTATATCCAGCACCTTTTTTCGTTTTTTTCAAAACGATACATACGGATTCCGCAATTTTGAATGTTCGTACGGCATGATGTTCAATATGTAATAATTACTTATAATATTTCATAATGATTGCAGATCGTAGACATTTGGATTTAAGACAAAAGTATCGATAATATCTGATATTCAATCTGGTATACAATTTCGTAGCCAAGTGTGTAAAGAAATTTGGCAAACTTAACTGTGAATAGTTTTAGAAAACCCGAGTCAAAATATTAGAAAACCAATTGACGACAGATTCGAATCTGAAAACAATTAGGCAGTGTGATAATCCAGCAACCGGCGCGGTTATTTACGTGGAATTTTGCTATACAAACTTCTCCCGAAGACAACTACGAATAGAAAAGGTCAAGTTAATGCTGCATGATTAAAAATAGATTAAAAATTAGAACTATTTTGTAGCATACACTATAAGGGAATTTGTCCCTTATATGCATATAAGGGAAAGTTTTTATAAGGGACAAAATATCCCAGTCCCCAGAGATTCCCTTATAACGAGAGTTGACCAGTTGACTGTACTGTCTGTTTTTTTCAATACGGTCATTCCCATATTGAAGCATTTTTTTGGACTATGTACATATTATGTACATAAATACATTTTTAATAGCGTAGATACTGCTGACAACAAAAATTATTGGCATACAGTCAACCAATCCCAAATTATTACAAAATATATTTGGGACTAGTTGTGCTGCGGCACGGTCCCAAAGAATGGAGCGTGATAGGGCCTTCTGTTTACCTCGAAGGCGCTGCGCGTGTATTGCGTTACAGAAGCCACCTCTCCTCGTCTACTTTAGCAAGCAAGCAATGTTTGCATGCTTGCTGTATGTACACACATGCAATCTACCCGTCACTTACGGCGTGAATGAACCCTTACGTATATATGTATACAAAATGCCCGTGTCGGTTTTTTTCTGTTTTCGCGGTGAGCACAACCTAATACGCGATTTTTTAAAATTTTCTTTCGTCGTTCATATGAAGCCTTACATTTTGAAGTAAAAAAATTATGCAGATTAGGTTGTGCTCACCGTGAAAAAAAATCCGTAATGAGCAAAAAATGCAATGTAATTTTTTTACAAAATCCGCTATAATTATCCCACGTTGTCCAAAAAAATCATGCAGCAACCTTAGGTTCCTATAACAATTAAAACACATGCAAAATAAAAATACTTGAGTTATTAAGGCTGGTAAAAATTATTGAAATTTTCGGGCTTTTTCGGGTTTCTGCCTTAGCAGTACGATTTTCCGACCGCATTTCATCCCGAAAATTGCTATGATGTACATGCACATTAAGTGGTATACATACAAATAATTAACGACTTGATGACTTTTTCGTTGTCCGTTTTCAAAAATACAGACTCTGTAATATGATTTTTATTTTCGTAGCAAATCGCGAGTTTCTGGACCAGTAAATAGATGGAATAAATGAATAATCATGAAATACATTTGCTGCCACCTGGGAGATTTGACCACTCTTTCACCACCCTTTATATGGTACATTATAGGGAGGTGAAGGTTTCTAACAGGGATGGAATATTTGTCCCCCCTATTTAGTTGTATATACAATTTTGAAAAACAATTTCAACGGGAAAAATGAGGAATCGGGTCTTGATAAAGTAACGAAAGCGCACAAGTGTAGTAATGTGGTTGAACGAAAACGCAAACAAAAATCGAAATATTGGACAGGTTTTCGTTTTTGCTTACACGCACCCTCGTCAAATCCGTCTCTCAAGCTCGTTCCTGGACATTGAGTCTCAGTTAACAGCAACACTGGAGGAGAATAATTTTTAAATGCAATTAACTTATACTGAATAGTTTTAAAGTATGTAAGTTCACAAAAACATCTTCCACGTTTCATCCGTCCGTTCCCATTAAACCAGTGAGGACTGCCATAAAAAATAAGAGCTAACCTTTTCATAGCACATTAATTTGAGAAAATATCCGTGGATTAAATTATATTCCATATATTATGTACTTCACTAAAACCAATGTCAAAAAAGTTACCAAAATAATTTTAATGACTGGACAACAATCTGATTATTCCTTATCTGGCCGAAAAACTTATTTCTTTTTGATCCCATCGAGGGCTTATGTCGGCAATATAAAAATCTCGACCTCGCGATTCCAAAGAAACATTGCTGGTGTAAATAGCAAGGCTGATTTCGACAGAATGAAATCAGCCAGGTTGTTTGGGTGTAATCGAAATCAAAATTTTGCAAATTTAACAAGTTCTCCCTCCAAACATATCCGTCCGAGCTCAACTAAATAAATGGACAAATATTGCCCTTAAATGTCCATTACTGGGAATCAGAGAGCCATGCTTTATGCTGATTGGACAGAATAAATCCATTCCATTACATTACAAACGTACGGACATACGGATATGGACATTTTATTCGGGAGCTGACGCCAACTTAAAAACACTTATTTAAATCCAACTTTGAGATCTCAGAAGATAGGTTTTTCAGAAGTAGCCTAGTAAAAATTCATAGGTTTAAAAAACATGACTATGTTTTATGAAAAATTCATCAATTTTTTCTCAATCACTGATCTTCTTCAGGGCTTAATAATAAAATGAGTCACCCTATAGATTTCTCCTGAGTAAATACATAGCAGACTCACGACGTCTTTACGCATCGGATATGGATTCTATCATCTGCGGAAACTACACGAAGCTCAAGTTGTATGCTGAACAGTCTCCGGCTCCCTTCCGTATAGACAGAGCTGTAACAATGAGACTGGGAAAGCAGGCTTTCTTCCCGTAAGTTATTTGTATATACGCCTCTAATAAAAGAGCAGACGACCCTAATCCCTAATCCTCGTATGAAACCTTTGGCAAGAGACATACAGAGCCAAGACATAGAAGAGACCATAGACGGAAGTGACGGGTGCTCAAGCGCATGTACCGTCTTGAGTCAACGTACATAATCATTTGAAGGCAACAGTAATGCCCCTCAAAACCTGTATATCCGAGATGACAGAACAGTCTAAGTTTATATACAGAACGGAGTAGTAGAGTTTAATGCTAAAGACAGAGTAGAAAGTTTTGTAATTATTTACATTTTTTTAATTGATTGACTCCCTTGAGGATTTTAATTGAAGTGATTTTAAGGATTATATAAATAGAGGGACGGGACATGAAGAGTGTCAACATCGGTGAGGATTTTTAGCAGAGACAAAATGTGGTCAAATATAATTTTAGAAGATGATGAAAGTCAACCTCCGGGAAGATGTAAACATGCCGTGGCCTTTGACGGTCAGCATCTTTACATGTTTGGGGGGAAGAGTGGAACCTTTCCGTTGAAGGATTTTTGGAAATTGGATTTACGTAAGTTGGGATAATTTTGTGAATTTTTGGGGTTTAATTTGGATGTGGGGATGAGCTGGTGCTAATGGCGTTGCTGGATTTGTGTGTCTTTATTTATGTTATGAGACATTTGTTTTGTTCTTGGAAGTTGTTGATGATTGGTAGAGGATATCTCTTGAAGTTAGTGGGAATTATTTGACGATGGGAATTGACGTGATATGGTTGTGGTGATGAGTTAGGAGGAATAAGAATAATGGTGTGATTATTTAATGCGTTTGAAGGTGCTGGTAAATGGAGTCAACTCAAGTCGAATAATGAGCAGGATGAGTGGCCACCACCACTTCAGGAACACACTATGGTTTATTACAATGGGAAATTGTTCGTATTTGGAGGCGAGATCGGAATGACGGATGACTTTGCCACCCCGCTTTGGATTTACTCGATTCAGGTGTGTAGTCTGTAGAAGCAATTGGTAGAGAAGCTTGCAGTAGCAATAGATTTCGATGGGAGTTATGCGTTGAGGAATGTGGGAACGGGGATGATGGTTGGGTGTGGGAAGGAGTTATTGGTGGCGTAGACCTGCTTCATTACCTGTGGATTCAATTTGTAGATGAACGAGTGGAAGAAGTGGAATTCGACGGAGATCAATCGGAGGAATAAGATAGGAGGGAAGGGATTGACACCCATTGGACGACGTGGACATTCCGCGTGTATTTACAATAGCTACATGATTGTTTATGGTGGTTACCGGGACCTTAAAGGGTCACTTGGAGATTTATGGGCCTTTCATTTTGGTATGAACCTGTTGGAGTGACAGTTTGAAACATGGATTGAATTTGAGAGGGTGTATTAGCTCTTCAATTCTGTTTCGGAGAATTAAGGAATTTTATGGATTTTCAGAAACCGATTCCTGGCATTTGTTTTTTAAACCCCTTGCGAATCGATATATTTGGACTTCCAACCCGTCACCGTCTCCCCGTCACAATCACTCGGTGGTTCAGTTTAATGAGTACATGTATATATATGGAGGGATGAACAACTTGGATGAAAAATCCGATTGTTGGAAGTACAACTTCGAGAGTCGCAAATGGAATCATATTAAGGTCAAGAATGGTCCAGGAGCTATTAGAGGCCACATTGCTTGCAAAGGTTTGGGCAATATGTTCATTTTGGGTGGAGAGCGAGATGGGCGGTTCATCGATGAAGTTTGGCGATTTTGCTTTGGTGAGTTAATCGTCTTGGATTTTCTACATGCTAGCAAATTTTAAATTGGAGGTTCGTGGAGAATTTCTCGGGATTGTCTTTATTTATGATAATTTTTGCAGCAACTGAAACCTTTCATCGGCTAATGTTTCATGGCTGTCATCCTTGTCCACGTGTCTTCCCAGCATGTACTATGCTACCTGCAATAGTGAAGAGTGTTCCCAAGTCATCATTAGCAGCTTCAGCTAGTTCGTCTTTTCACGATGACTTCAAGGTCTCACCAATAACGGACAATAAATACTGGTGGGATGATGATTTGTTGGGAAATGCCAACGGTGGTTACAACCCTCTTAAAAATATTAATATCATTCGTGATTTTAGTAATCGTTTGAATAATCATCGTCTGGGTAACTACCAAGTTCTGGAGTCATCTCTGGTTGAAGAATGTGGTACGAAAACTAATTCCTTGATTGTAATCAGGAATAAATAATATTTACTGGACATAGCATAAATAACGTAATCGCAAAATTGTTGACGATATTTTAACATTATGCAGGTATGAACAACATGCCCACTGCAATGGTTTTGAGTACCCCTACATCCCCCGATGATGTTCTTGGACGAATTGATGAAGAGAAGCTTATTGAAATTGACGATGTTCAAGTTAAACCGTGTGCCATTCCCGGTATTCTTAATACGACCAAACGGTCGGAATCAGTTTCGTGCTTTCAACCAGGTATTTTGTGCAGTAACCTGCCAATTTAATAATGCCTTTACTCCTCTACAGACACCCTTTTAAAGTTATACTTATCACAGGTACAAAAAATCCAGTTAGAAAATCAGCATCATCCGTCCGTTTTGCTGATTATACTATTCCAAATTCTACGTCTGATTACATGAGCATGGAAACGCTCATTGAAGACTACAAGACCAAAGATCCAACTGGATCTACTACAGATGCATACGGAAATACCCATTTCTATAAGAAAGTTAACCAAGAAATTGAAATGATTTGTTTTAACAACGGTTCCTCAGGTATTTGATTTATCTCTCAATAACTACTCTTCTATATTGATGCTGCTACCCCCACCATAAATCAGATAACATATTACCTCCACCCCTTTTTTCAGATTTATCATACAAATCCAATACCGGCAACAGCCATACCAACGATCACGAAGAAAATGTCCAAGTGGTCACGACTCCAAACTACCTTCTGCTCGTCGGTGGTCTGGAGTCTCACACTACTCATTTAATTAAAAAACCCCTAAGTATCTGGAGATTAAGAGTAAGCTCGGATTTAATCCAGCAACAAAACTGTATGTAATTTCAAAAGTTCAAAGATTGTGAACAATATGTAAGCCCCTGTGATGGGGATATCTAGATATTAATACTGCAAGTGCGGAAGTGCCAAAAACCATTGGTAGAGTCTAGTCCATTTATGCATGAAGTATTCGGCAAGTCTAATGAAACTGTGTTGTCTTACGTAAGAGAAATGTCCGTAAAATGTGAGTTTAAATCTTCGTCCGGAAAAATTCAAAGTTTTTTGTACTATATGGGAAAGTAAGTAAGATGCCGTGTGATCGTATTTTAGTACCGTAAGAGTGAGAATTGAGAATATATTCGAGTCAATGAGGACGAGACATTGTTAGGTTTTTCTACGAACAAGGAAAACAATGAAATTAATTCTGCTTTATTATTCAATCGTTCGTGCAATATTTTCGTGTCTTGTTGTTGTTATCGTAAACTGTAGATGACCGTCGCAAGTATTTAATAAAGTTGTAAACGTTGTGGTTTTGTACACGGGACTTCAGCACGCTCATTCATTACTCCGTGGTTGACAACTAGTTTTTTCTTACATAGACAATATTATTCAAACACTATTATATTCAACCTACATTGTGTATTTTGTTGTTATTAATATTGTTTCGTTACCCCAAATTAACCTCATTCCTTATATGCATGGTACTTTTATCATTGTTACTCAAGTAAATACCATCAATTTCAATAATTCATTGGAAATCCATAAACAATAACAAGTACTAATAATAGTGCCCGCCTCTATCTTCTGATTCCGAAGTAATTTTTCCCCAAAAGCCCGAATCTATAGATCCGCTACTTTCACCGTTAAAAAAAATCCCAAAAAATGTGCGAAATTTGAATGCGAGTCATAGAAACTAAATCATGTTTGGGTAACTGCTTAAAGCGCCATTGAGTAGACGGTTGACTGACACGACAGCATAAGTAAAGTGCAGACTTGCATTCATTCAGCCTGGAGATTCGAGACAGTTGTAATTTGCAGATCTTTACAATACTGCCATTATCCATGTAGCAAGTTAATCCCAATTGTATTACTTCCCTTTTAGTTTACGGTGAATACATTAACCATACAGCCATACGGTTAATTGCTGAAGCCGTGGAATTTATTTATTGTGGGTGTATATAATATTTATAAAGTTGCAAATCATGGATAAAAATTTTAAATTTATTGGAACGGCTTTAGGGATATTCCTATGCTACTTCTATTATGGTATTTTGCAAGAGACAATGTAAGTTCCGGAGCAAATTATTAAGCGTAACGTATTTTTGGTTTTGCATATTTCCTAGCTTTTTATAATCCTGAACGAAAAATGAATTAATTGTGCCTCTGATTTTATAATGTTTTTGTTATTGTCTTTACAGCACCCGAGGGAAGTATTCTAATGATGAGAAATTCACATTCACCCTATCTTTGGTGTTTACACAGTGTGTTGTCAATTACCTGTACAGCGTGATTGGTAAGTGATGGGGATGAGAATTGGATTTAGATATGTTGAAGTAGTTTGATATAATTACTGAAGAATTTTTAAAATAATTTTGTACATGTGTGAAATTTGAGAATGACAGTTTTGGATTTAACAGTGCTACAAATCTCTCCCCCTGCAAATGGATCATCTGGGCCACAAGTTCGCAAATCTTTGTATGCAATATGCTCTCTGACTTACATAGTGGCGATGGTGACCTCTAATATGAGCTTACAATGGGTCTCGTATCCTACTCAGGTAAATTGGCAGTATATAGTTTAATTTTTTGAAGAAATATGTCGTCGTTGAAGAGGCAACATGATATGTATGCTGTACGAAGCTTTGAAATGTAGATCATTTTACCTGTTCAACGACAATATGCTTTTTAGACGGGAATTTTGAAATGAATGTGAATATGATATGGTATACATTTATACATTTTAAATATTTGGATGCAGGTAGTGGCAAAGTCGTGCAAACCAATTCCTGTGATGGTTCTGGGGGTACTTATTGGAGGTCGGTCATATGCTCTTCGGAAGTATTTATTTGTATTTGCGATCGTGATAGGAGTGGGTTTATTTATGTACAATCCTAACAAAGCTAGCAAGTCTGGCGGTGGAGAGGGTGGCCTGGGAGTAGGAGAATTACTGCTGGTAAGAGCTGAGCTGTTGCATTTTCAGTTTATAATTTCAAACAAGTCCTAAGAAGAACATTGTAGCATGGTTACATTAAATGTTTGTAGATTGTGTCGTTGGCCATGGACGGCCTTACGGGTGCAGTTCAAGAGAGGATGAGAAGTGGACCTGTTAAGCTTAGCTCCGGTATCCTCATGAAATATATGAACCTGTATTCTGTTGTGTATTTATTTTTCGGTAAGGCAATGATCCTCAGCATTCAGTTACAATTCTTTCTTGGTAGTGTGCCATTGGCAGGTATCCGTTAGGTTCTTTTAAATAAAAATACTTTTTTTTCCAATTTCGCAGCTATCATTGCAACGCAAGAAATTTTCACATTCCCGGCTTTCATTTCAAGACATCCGTCAGTTCTACCCAATATTATCTTATTTTGCTTGACATCTGCGTTAGGACAGTTCTTCATTTACATGATGGTAACTGATTTTGGACCGCTCCCATGCTCAATTGTGACAACAACAAGGAAATTTTTCACCGTCCTTTTCAGCGTGTTTTTCTTCGGCAATGTGCTAACACAGATGCAGTGGTTCGGTGCAACGGTAGTTTTTCTTGGCTTGAGTTTGGATGCCTTATACAAAGGTTAAAAATACGTCTGGAGTTTTTATTTGCTGGCAAATTATAAGTATTACAATTGTGGAAATCACATTAAGTTTATTTGTTTTATATTGATTTGAGATTATTATGCAGTGCATTACTGTAAGATTAAATTATACCCTGTGGCAATCCTTAACTTCATATGGTTTGTATTTATTATAATTTTAGATCCCCCCGTTGTTCCGCGCTCGGATTTTAAACAAATTAGTGCAGTGTAATTTTGTATCATTTTACACCACTCTTTTCCATAAATGTGAGTGTGCTTGCAATTTGCATTCCATTAATGGCATACACCATAAAGGGAAAAACTCAAAAATTAATTATTATTTGATAATCAATGAAGCTTTTTTTTTGTGCATTCCCTTCCATTTCCAAGTTCTGACAATCGAAAATTTTTGTGTACAGTGAATTTCCCTTGTTTGTAACTTCCCATTGCAATCGATACCAAGAACGTACTCCAACTTTTGGCAGCATTATCAGTGGAACTCGTGAATTAAGAAGAAGCTATTGATTTTCCCCTTCAAATCTTGTATAGCTGCTAAACTGTTATAATCTCATCCTATACTTTGTGTCTCTATAATAATTGAATCAAATCCATCACAAATTCCCAGGGATATTTATGGTTCTTCATATGCTCAGAGCTACTCCCCAACTCCAACTCTTCCGTAAACTTTCAACGTTTTTTCTAGTCTTTTAATATATCTCATAAGGTATAATTATATCGAAAAGACTCAACTCCACGCAAACATTCTGTATTTACCTTCGTATTTACATGCTCACTTTTAAACTATTTTACCCATGCTCAATGATCTTTCTGAATAGTGTAAAATATGCACGTAACTATGTATATATATTTATGACAAACTATGACAAAATCGTGACATGACCTGGAGCCTTCGTTTCCGCGCGTAAAAGGATATTAAAAAATGTATCTATTTTGACACATGAGGAATCCTCACGTCAAATTAATTTTCTTAAATAGTTTTAACTCGGCTCAAATCAACCACCATGCCACGTCCATTGTCTTTCAGATAGATCCTATATAACGCATCCTCTTCCTGCACACATTTCCGGAAGTTCCTCTCCTCTACAAACACGCACAAAAAATCTCAATGTGAAGAAAGGGGTACTTCCGGTCAGTCCTCTGCAATGCATGTAATATGTAATGTACTTATAAGAGTGTACAGCCCTCATATGTACGTATATACTTACTATTTAACCCTATATGCTCAATAGCACTCTCTCGGTCACCTCACATTCAACCCTCACTTGCTCCTATTTTGTTCCACCACCAAATACATACTCCTACATCTGAAATATAATCACACACACACGTACCCATACATTAAGGTTAATTATAATTTTATCATCTCAGCAGATCAGTACACTTGCACGCGAACCTGCCGATTGCATGCTCATATTAAAAACCATGTAGAAGCATATATGGAAGGAAGTTCCAGAAGTTTTCATGAATGGATTTATCCAGTTTATACATCTGTCTGAATTTAAGTGGATGAACACACTCTTTGGAACAGGAACCAACCCTTTTTTCATCCATTTCAAAATATTGGATTTAGATAAACAAAGAAGACAATAAAAGTAGAAATTTTGGGAAGGTTCGTGCAGAGCGGCATCAAATCCGGGCATCCGGACATTCTCCAGAAATGAGAACAGGAACATGACAAACTTATTTAGCACAGTGCCCCTGCCAGCACTTTTATGCTTGCTCGCAATGAATCGTTGGAAAGAAGCAACGGTACTTGCACTCATGTATGTACATAGCATATTCCCAAAGGGCTTCGAGGTGAGAGAGAACGCCAGAACGAGAAGAAAAGAAAGGAAGAGCAGATTTAATCAGGTTTCAAAGTTTCCCGCAAGACGCAGGGAACGATAGATATAGAAAAAACGGCAGCCTGGTTCATAGCCGTTTGTCATTCACGTACATACAGAATATTTGAACCAGTGTTCTTCAGCAGGGAATTGACGTAGTTCCGGTCTGTGCTCACAATAGATAAGCCTAAAAACCCAGTCGGTAGGTTTTCATGGCCTCCTTTTAGTAATCTCCAACTTTAGGTTTAGCAAAATTATCTGGAAACCGTCCCTTATCTTCTATTATGAAATGTGGGTTTGAGATCAATGAAGTCGTTCTTTTTCGGATAGCGAGAGCTGTTAGGTTACGGGTAGGGAGAAATTTGTAGGTTAATGATACGGGCAGCTTCCCAGGTTTCGGAACGAGTGAGCTTTAAAGGTTAGAGATAGGGGATGTTGTAAAGTTAGAGATAGGTGGCGCTTTAAAATTTGAGAAAGGGGCGCTTTTAAGGTAGAAACAGGGAAAATTCTTTGTAAAATATATTATTATTTCAAGTATAAGTTGATCATGCTGAAGTATCCACAATTACTTGCATAATGCCTAAAAGTTTTGGTTTATTGTAGTACCAAACATTATTAGTACCAATTTTCAGAAATGGTATAGTCAATTTTACTGTCTCTTTGACAAGCATCAACGGCCAGCCAGTTGTAAATATGGATTACTTTCTCTCTCATTTAGTATTTTCAACCACGATTATAGTCTGCTGATGCCGGGTCTAAAAATGGGATTTATAGACTATAAATAATCAAACATTTGATTGTATCAGCTGAATGCTCTCTTTTAATTTGTTGCTTCTAACATTTTATTTGAATTTCATCATTACTCAGAGTCTTGAAGATTCTTACTTATGTATCCTTAGGGTAAATGTGGCTGGTACGACAGGAAATTTTCCACATCATATTCTCTCAAACATTAAGTCCGCCTGTACTTTGAATAAGTAAATACGTACTCTTCTGATTACGAAAGAAGCAATATTAGTCCAACCTTATGCATAGTTGGCAGCCATATACGAACATGAGTTTAGGACGGAATTTTCCAGGTGACGCCCGTATTATCCATTTAACGTAGCTTTAATGTATTCGGGCAATGTATTTTTCCATGCCATCATATTTTTCCTGCTTGCACTGAACGAAAATACATGCATTTCTAAACATGTTACTCGAAAAGGAAAATCATATGTAAATAAATAAATATTTAGCCAGGTATTTTATCTTGAGATTTTTAACCAGGGATTACTTTTAGCTACAAATTTTTAAATAATCATTACTTTTAACTAAGGAATTTTATCCATTTATTTTCAACCAGGTTAGGTATTTTAACTGGGGATTTTCAACCAGAGATTATTTTCAGCCCGAGATTTTTAACCAGAGACTTTCTCCTGAGATTTTTAACCAGGGATTTCCTGAGATTTTTAACCAGAGATTTTATCCTGAGATTTTTAACCAGGGATTTTATCCTGAGATTTTTAACCAGGGATTTTATCCTGAGATTTTTAACCAGGGATTTTATCCTGAGATTTTTAACCAGGGATTTTATCCTGAGATTTTTAACCAGGGATTTTATCCTGAGATTTTTAACCAGGGATTTTATCCTGAGATTTTTAACCAGGGATTTTATCCTGAGAATTTTAACCAGGGATTTTATCCTGAGATTTTTAACCAGGGATTTTATCCTGAGATTTTTAACCAGGGATTTTATCCTGAGATTTTTAACCTGAAATTTTGTTTGAATTATCTTCTATTCTTCTACAATAATTACCCCCTAGAGAGACCATGCACTCACTATCTTCATACTACAAGATTAAGTAAATTAATCTCAGTTCATTATACCCACAAGTGAGTTCCCCGTCAGTGACGCTATCTCATTAACGGACTCAATTTGACATCCCACAATCTCAAAGTTGAGAACTACTAAACACTGACTCACACACAATGCCTCGTATGTTTTGGTATTCGAGCCTATAGTTTTTAATCGCAGTGCATATATACAGAGTGAGGCTATAGGTTTATATCTTAATGCGGACACACGGAACGGACAGACAATGTACTAGATATATAGTCACGAAAATACACAAAGTTGTACGTTAGAAGAAGCAAAAGAGTTAACAGTTGTAGTCTTTTATCATGACAATCTTAATTTTTACCAAATAATTAATTGTAATTACTATTGTGCAAGTCCCCACATTTGTCTTTTTGGACTCGAAGGGAAGTCAGGTGGAGGTGAGTGTGTGTGTGTGTGTGAGAGAGTGAGTGTTTACATTGGGAAGTTAGGACGGGCGATAGATTGAGTGTCCAGAGAGGAGTTGGAGACGATGTGAATGTAATGGCAAAGTACAATAATCGAACTGATTATTTTAATTCAACCTCATCATTGAAAGGTAAGATAATCTGTACATGGTGACTAAGTAAGGGCTAGACTGTTGACAGTGTTGACTGTAAGTACGATTGCATGTTCCAAATATATTACTTTAATCTGCTCATGCCCATCGCAATATACTAAACTTAGCTGCAATAGTTTTTTGTACTTTACCTGGATACTACTCGGATGTGTTGTGTGAGTAATGTGTGTGTGTGTGAGTGTGAATGCAGGGTTTTGATCATCTCGCAACGACACAGGGGAACTAGGGAATATCAAACGGATGACGGAAATAAAATATGTAACACATACATAATGGCAGATGTTCAAAAGTTTGGAACAAAAGTTTTTTCTACTCTCCATCCACAACACACTTCCCCTATTCGCAGATGTTTTTATTCAGAAATCCATTTCTGTGTGTTATGTAGGACCTTTTTCCCCTGCAGTATTATTTGGTTGGCTGGAGCTGGTCCTTCTTGTATATGCTCTGTGAATATAGGAAATTAAGTGTAAATAGGAGTACAATTTTGTGTTCAATCGGAGGATTTTTGTATTTATGGTTTGCGTGGGTCTCGATGAAGTAGTTGTAGTAGTGTGTCGAGCTTGTAATTTTGACGGGAGAGATGAAGTGTGACTTTGGAAGTATCTATTGGGAGATCATTGTGGGGATTTAAATTTGACCAGTGATTGGGAATTAAATAATATTGATGTGGTTGAAAGAAGTCATTTATTCTGATAGGACCAAAATGTTTGAGATTTATCATTGTAAGTTGTCTGACACTGTGGAGCTTATTTGGGGCTGGGATGGGAATTTTTGGAATTGGATCGTGAGAATTTAAATTGTTGAGGTTGATCTTGGTTCTTGTGATTCGTGCCTTTCAGATTTGACCCCTGATGAAATACGCATCCTTGCGGACATTCGTCGACGAAAGGAGAAGTTATTACTTGAAATCCAGCAATTACAGGATGAGATCGATGCAGTGTCAAGGGACATTGCAGCGAACACAGCCACGTCTTCTACTTCGACTATTTCTAATACCGCCACATCGAATACGGAAGAAACTACTAGTGTAGGATCGGATGGATGCAATAATACCCGCACTGCTAACGATAATATTAAGTTAATGAGTTTAGGATGTAAAAAGTTTAATATGGATCCGAAGAAGGGCATAGAGTTTCTTATAAATAATTCCTTACTTCAGTCGAGTGCGGAAGATGTGGCCCAGGTGAGACTCATAAAGTTGGAATCAAGTGGACTTTGGGGGGAAATATTGATGCTTCAGGAGGGTTCTAATGAGCTGTTTGTTTTTTTTTTAGTTTCTATATCGGGGTGAAGGACTGAACAAGACCGCAATAGGTGATTATCTGGGAGAGAAGCACGAGTTTAATGAAGCTGTTCTTAAAGCGTTTGTTTCACTCCATGATTTTACAGACCTTATACTTGTTCAGGTATTTGCGTATGTTTTGGATATTTTTATTTTTTTTGGAATTGGCCTTGTGAGAGTTGGGAAGTAATTATTATCTTTTATTAATCCAGGCATTGAGACAGTTCTTATGGAGTTTTCGCTTACCGGGAGAAGCACAAAAAATCGATCGAATGATGGAAACATTTGCTCAACGTTATTGTCAATTGAATCCGGATATTTTTACTAATACGGATACCTGTTACGTTCTTAGTTTTGCTATCATTATGCTCAATACCAGTCTACATAATCCCTCAGTTAAGGTAAGAGCTGATAACTGTCGGATACTCCAGGCCGTATGGTTTTATTAATTTTATATAAGCAATCTAACTGCAATATTTGTATTTTCAGGAAAAACCTTCAGTCGATCAGTTTATCGCCATGAATCGTGGTATCAATAACGGTGGTGACTTACCTAGAGAGTTATTAATCAGTCTGTACAATTCGATACAAGCAGAACCTTTTAAGATTCCTGAAGATGATGGAAATGATCTCATGCATACCTTTTTCAATCCCGATAAAGAAGGTAAGGCATTTTTACTTAATGATCGCTTGCTGTGGAGATCAGTGCACAAGTTATTTTGTATAATTATTATGATTGCATTTTACTCCAATTCAGGTTGGCTATGGAAGCAAGGCGGTCGTTACAAAACATGGAAGAGAAGGTGGTTTATTCTCAATGATAATTGTCTCTACTACTTTGAATTCACAACAGACAAAGAACCCCGAGGAATTATTCCCTTGGAAAATGTTAATGTCCGGGATATTGTCGATCGTTCAAAGCCCCACTGTTTCGAAATTTATTCTTCCATTGGACAAATCATAAAGGCATGTAAGACCGAACCGGACGGAAGAGTTGTGGAGGGTAAGCATTCTGTTTACCGAATGTCCGCTGGTACGAAAGAAGATCGTGATAGTTGGGTGGAATGTTTAAATTCCAGTATTAGTCGTTCACCATTTTATGAATTGTTAGCACAGCGAAAGCGTGTTGCAAGTAATAACTCAAGTAATTTAAATTTGCAAAGTGGGGTTCATCGGTAGAGTTCTACGAGGTAATACTAAAATAATGTTCGAAGCAAAGTTCGCAGTATTTAATTTATTGCCAACGTTCATGCAAACAATTAAGGCTTGCCGAGAACTCAAATTACTCTTAATGATTAACACCTAAACAATTCAAATATAGGAAAGTCTAACTAATTATAAATATACAAATGGTCAGTTTAGTTATTTATTTTTGTGTACGTACTTAGTATATTACATGTGTGTAATACTGAAACCCTTGCAAGTGTTTTACTTTCTGTTCACCCCCGTTAAGTTGTATTATGATTATTTTTTTAGCTCACAGTCAGAAAATCCTTTTTAAAACCAAAGTAATTTTTATAGTGTTCTCAAGTTGTTGTACTGCTAATCCATCACATCACAAACCCTCAGATGTATTTATTGACCACCCTCTCTATCTATATCATTTGTTAATGCATATTCAAGTTCTAATTATACAAAAACTTAGAAGTCTCTCACATTTGTAATAATAAATATATAATGCAATAGTAAAAACATCTTCAAATCTTAATGACTTGTCAATAAAAACAATTTGAAAATGGTGTACATGTCCACGATGAACATAAAACTTGCTCTCTCACGCATTTGGCTGAACCAGTTATGTAACCGTTTAGCTAGTTTAATTATTACATACACCTATACACGTATATAGTGTCACAACTGGTACTGTTGGCTTGAAATATTTTTATATCCTTCAAGCACGCAAAGTTTACATTTCACACTCTCACATTAGCAGCAGTTAATTTTCATATTTACATGCGGAGAGGGCATCGATTCATACATCAACTTGTTAGTCACTGTATATATTTGTGGGTTAATTAAACCGGAAAAACATCAATGAATGAACCGCAGAAATATGTTATCTTTGTCAAATACTTGACGTCACCGTCTGAAGGTACCTGAGCCAACTCTGTGTCACTCGTATCCCAGGCTTCCTCTAAGCAACTCTCAACTCAGAAATCGGCAGATGAACAATGTACTGAGAAGCCACACTTACAAACGTTGCTTGTTTCCAACGCTTCCTGACAGAGCCGTTGTATAAACAAGAAAGAGCAGCAGGCTTGAGGTTGTACGGAAGCTACAAAAAAGCAACGCCTGCTCATTAAACACGGTGTATACACCCATGAGATGAGATGAGCAATCTAAAAGACGAAAGGGTAAGGGATATTCAGAAACACCTCTGCCTTCAACTGCCGCAAATACAAGAAATGAGAATATTTTTGCTTTTTGATAGGGTTGTCGATATAGTATGTAGTATGTTTTAGTGCTTGCACCTGCTCATCCATTATTACCCTCAGGTATGCAAACCAAATGGGTTGAATAGTTTCTATTCTCCTTTTGGATTCTATGTACAAGTGAACGGAATACAATTATTCAGACCACAAATTGTTTTAGTTAACGGTAAATTATTGCAGCTAATAAATATTGACTCTATGCTAACCACAAATGTTTCATATTTTTCCTTAAACAAACTCTAGCTAAAACTTCAAGCTTATTACTATACTGGAGACTTCACACTATATGCTGTCCTTGATATTACAAACTCCATTACTGTATAAGTGGATAGCATCATTCTCACTGTTTCAGGGTTTCATACAGTAAAATGTATTGGTGTATAATTTAGATAAATAAGCGATGTATATTCGGTCAATCAAACCATACCTATTTTTTCGTACCTTTAACTTACGCAGGTTTCTGGCATGTGGAAATGTATTTGTTTATATTCCGTCACAATTACGGCCGCAAGGGTGCAGCACCATTGCACGCAAGAACTGAATATAAAAATTACGTGTGTGCACATTTGCGTAAAATACTGGAAAACTCGATTATATAGCTGGAATAAATTATAAATTGCACTTGTTTATAATTTTATTTGCTTTGTAAAATTCGATTCAGAAACTATACATTGCTTTATGTACCCTCAAAAATGTAGGAAGGAAATCAAGGTATCTTCCGAACAGTGACAGGAAACAAAGTGGTAATGTTCGTTCATCTTTTTTGTGTGAGGATTTCTGAAATAGAATCAGATCTGCTGCTCTAAAATCAAAGTACATACTTAAATGACAATTTTTTTTAAAAAAAAAGGTCTAGTTAAAAAATCAAAGGCACTGTAGACAAAACTCTGTCAAATTGCACTAGTAAGACTGCAAGAATATGACTGCCTATTACCCAATCCTACAATGTGTGAAATAAAGATCAACCTTGACTCCCTATTGCGTTTTTTGGGTCAAGCACAATGCACAAGTTCAGGGACCCCACTTGTAGTTTCAATTTCAGGCGGACTAAGGCTGTGTCCTCGATAACTGGAAGTGTTTTTCCTTAAGCTCGAGTTTTACTTTTCAAGTTCAAGTTTTATTCAAAAATATAGTTATTAGGTCAACGATTTCAGGCCAATTTTACCTACATTAAATTTTATTTGTTCTTTTGAAGTTTAGCTCAGAGATTTGGTGCTAAATAAATTCCATGGTTTATCTCCTTTCAAACTGCTTATTCACAAGTTACATGATAGTAGTAAAATAGGTAATCCAACCGGGATAGGTTTAGGGTTTTGATATTTAATCCCGAGTTCGGTTTAACTTGAGAATTTGGTATTATGTAGCAAAAAAATTGATTACATTCGAGTTGCTGTTTGAAAGTTCGCAAATTGCACCGTGTAGTATTTGCGATTGTATTTATCCACATGCCTTTACTCTCCTGGTAATCTGATAACAGCAGAGACTAATTAGGACTTCCGTGCCTAATTATTAAGAACTGGGACAATATAGCTAGTACTAATATAATCGATGTTATCAAATAAAAGACGATATACAACCATAAATTTTGCTTTTGTATAATTGGCCTTATTATTTTATTAGCCCTTTTATTTGTTCAAGAATAACCATACAAATTTTACAGGAAAGGTTACAGTTATTGCAAAAGTGAGATCCTTTTCTTCACTTCATGTATGTGTTACAAAGGAGACTCAATCAGCGGATGCTCAGGGAGTTATCTTTGCAATGACAGGATGGCAAATTGCTGTCAAGCTTTCTAGTCGTTACCTGTCATTCTTTTCCCAAGTCTTATCTTCTCTCTACTATATACTTTCACCCCTTTCACTTCGAAAAAAAAACAAACACAAATCGCGCGAAAGTCGAATTGCCAGCCTATATCAATCGGCACATGATATGTTTTGGGATTTGGATTGCTACTGCTACTAGTACTGCACGTAGGCCAAACTTTTCCCACATATACAGTAGAGGGTAAAAAGCAGTTCTTTAAAGCACCGCATTTAACGGTAGAGATTGTGTTAATCCTTACAACGTTAAAGCTGCAATTTATTTGGTGATAATTCCAAAAGTCGTTAATCATGCATATGCAATTTTTATGCAAGCGACGGAAGTGCAAAACATTTTTGCCACCTTCAGTACACCTTTCTCCAAGACGTAATGAAATGAGCTCGTGAAGCATTTCTCACTTTGAATTTTTTTAACCTAGTATTACTAAAGGTATTTAAATTTGAAGACATTGTACTGATTATGTTCCTTATTTTAGATTTTATAACTCTGGGAAAACTTTATATGAAAATCCGACATGAAGAAAATTTTTATCACTCCAATTTTTTTTACTGATGCGTCGTAATCTACCTCAAAAGCGGTATCGGAGAAAGGTTTGTATAATCTTTGAATGATTTTGAATATCTTATTTCCGGATTTCTGGAAAAAAAAATTAAATAAGAGTTATCGATTGTGTAGATTTTTCTGAAGAAGCACGACTTGCTGATCACCGTGTGATAATTTCTCGTTTACTAGCATCGTGGCGATTAATTAAGCCTTTTCAATTAAAAAGGACCTCATGCTCTACTCAGGTAAATTAGCTCTAAATGATTTATGAAGATGAAACCAAGGAAAATTAATACATTGTAGGTTGTGGAAACACAAGCAGGTTTCTTGACAGCCAGTAATTTTGAAATTGGTTCTTATCATGTACGTATTTTAAAACATTTTTGCGTAGGTATAGTATGGAAATCCTTCCACAGGAGCCACCTTTTTAGTGATTTTTGCTGGTGACCGTAGCGCTGCTTTAGTCTGTGCAATTATGGATTCATTTTTGCGAGCGAATTCGAGAAGAAACCAGAAAAATTCAGTGAATCTTTAAAACCCGGATTAATCTGTAATCTTTAATACAAATCTCTTCTGGCTTGAAAAGCAGGTATGAATTCCAGTGGAAACTTTGTATAATATTATGTACCTGCAAATATTAAACTTATTGCAGGTAAATCCAAATTTTTGTTTTCAGTTAATGTACAGAAATATGACAATTTTCAGGTCGCAATTGGTAAAACTAAAATTGCTCGGGATGAGGATGGTTTCAAGACAACTGTATCTATTTCGCTTTAGTTTCTATGTCAAGTTCATAAAGAAACTATAAATTAACTGAAGGATGGAGCAAGAAAGCCAATATACATACCTCTTAGAAAACAACAGACTTAATACAGCTGGATTAAATTCAACGTATGAATTTCATTCCCCGATTTAACGAACCTTATGCTACCTCAGGTGTTTACATGAATGTAAACTTGTAAATAATTTTGCATAATTTACATTCTAATTTTTTTCTTATTTACGCATGCAGGCATCGAGATAGATCCTATAAGGAATGTTCATCTGCCAGGATAGGAGAAGCGCAAAAAGGTCCTTTGAAGAAAATATTTCTGAGCGTTAGTGTTAAAGTTTGTTTGAACTTTTGCTAACACAGTACTGTACGTATCAATAAATAATAATTATTATTATTCATACGTACAGTAATTATTATTACTGTTATTAATCTCTCTATAAAGAAACGGCAATAAGTTTAAGGGTAGTTACTAGTTTCTTCCGGAATTTTAATCTAGGAAAATTAGTTCTTAGAAATTAGTAATAAAACTTTAAATTGAACCCCAAGCTACAGATATTAAGTTTTTAATCCCGGCATTAGTTCTTGCTTTCTGAAATTTGTCCAAAAGAGAATAAAAGTATTATGCAGTAACTGTCATTTGAAACTTTCTTTGTACACCTACATTTTTTTGTAGCAATTTTTATGGCAGCCCCGATACATCTGATCCCAAACCCTCACATTTTATTTTATAAACCGTCTTATCAACCTCATAGTAGTCATAGCTTACATTCATTTTAATTACTACAAGAATTCCTTTTAGATTCCATTTATTAAAGAACTTTCTGCGTATTCTTTACTACTTGTGCATAACATAATATGATTTTTTAATGGTATGTAATATATTTTTATAAATTTGTGAAAAATATATTCTTGTATTGACAAAACTAATTTTACATATATTTGTAATTCTGTCGTATTGGTAAGAATAAAGCAATACCAAAAATATCTGAACGGGATAATGTAACAATAATATACAGTCTCAGCCGGAACATACTTAACCATGTTCAAACTCTATGCACTAGAAACACACTGAACTATTGTTGAAACGTGGAAATTACTGAAACATTTTGTATTTGACTAATTTAAGACTTAATATACCTACAGCTACGAGCCTGTAATAATGATTGTAACGTCTCTCTTGCTATTTCTGTCCTGTGGTGTTTCATTACCCATGTATGAATCCTAAGCACGCAAAGTTTGCATTTCACACTCACACATTAACAGCAGTTAATTTTCATACATTACTCCGAGGGCATTGAATCATATCTGTGCATCAATATTAGCTGACGAGCTCGTGCTCTTAGTTATAGTATATATTACTGGGTTAATTAAACCGGAAAAACATCAAGTGATTTAACCGCAGAAAAATGTTATCTTTGACAAACACTTGACGTCATCACCTGAAGGTACCTGAGAGTCGACTTTATGTCACTCTCCCAGGCTCCTATGTCGAGTCAACTCTCAACTTGAACATATCCTAGTAGCCGTCGAAGAGTTAGTGGATATATAGTGTGAAGCCAAATCCCAACCGTTGGACTTGTTGGCAACACTATAACAAAAAGCTGTATAAACAAGAGGGAGAGAGAGAGACTTGAGGATGTACGGAAGCTACAAAAAAGCAACGCCTGCTCAATAAACACAGTGTGTAGATATACTGAAGAGATGTCCTTTACTCAGCAGATGAGATGACGGCGAGCTCAGGACGAGAGGAAGGGGTTAGGCATATAATACACAATCTGCCTCTACCTTTGACTGCATGCTCAGCAGCAGAGACAAAAAATATTACTTATATTTTTGTTTTTTAATAACATAGCAGCAGTGCCGTTGGTATGTTGTGTGTGGTGTAGTTGGTTGTGGTAGTGGTCGCCTCAATCGTATGTTATATAGTAGTAGTACTTATATTACTGTGTGCTACCCAAACCTAAACGGGTTGAAGGTTTCCTTCCTTTCAGCAATACTTCGTAAACGAAATACATACTCACACGAATATTTTGAACGACAAACTATTTATTTTTTTGAAGAAAAAAAAATGCAGCTTAGGTTAGAAGATTGCAAAGACTCGCTGAGGTGATCCTCCGGAGTTAATCCTTTTGTTCAACTTACAGGATCTCCTCATCAACCAAAGAGGAATCATGGGATATTTTTGAGTAAGTTTCTTGTAGGAATTCGGAATTGTCGGTTTATTTTCAAAATCGGAAATATAAATAGGGTAAATATGATTGACCTATTTGGCCAGGGGCCAACCGAGGTTCATGAGTTTACCCGTGCATTGTCTCTTGTGTGTTGTATATGAGAGTGTGAGTGATAATGAGAAAGAGAATGGGAAAAAAGTGTTTGCATGGACAATATCTGTAACATTGATATTGAATTGAGTGGATATTTTGTGTTTTTTATTTTTATTTCAACTGTATATGTATATAGTGCCATTGTTGGAGACAAAGTGACTATTATATAATTACTATATAGCGGTTGTGAGGAGTCTCAGTTGCCGCCGTGAGCTTCCACAAGTTCCTTGGGTTTCTTCTTTTGAGTAATATTATTATTGTTACACAGGTGTCTAACTCCACTAAAGGTCTTAGGATTCTACGCAAGTGTTTACCTTCTACTGCAAGAATGCCGTCCAAAAAGTACAATTTAGTCCAGAATCCGGGGGATGACCTTGACTCCAGGATTCCTCTTGTTCCAGACGAAGCTTTCCAACATGGAATTAATTTTAATGTCAAGGTTCGAGTTGTTCTCTGTAATTTGTAGTGATTAGCTAGATACCGACTCCTTCAAAATTCAATCCCTCGACATTTTTATGGATCCGTACATTTTTTTTCTCCTTATTTATTACAGTTCATTGGAGCCATGGATATCCCTAGACCGACAAGTCGGGTCGAGATCGTGGCTGCAATGCGGCGTGTGAGGGTAAGTGACCGAGTTTCACATTTTTATGTTCAAAAGTTCCTCTGTATTTCCGACTTCATAGTATCAAATAACACTCCTATAAAATTTGAGATATTATGTAAAAGAAAAATGCTGTAAAAGTATTTCATGTAATATCTTGATCCTTGTGTGATTTCTTTAGTTCGAATTCAAATCAAAAGGAATCAAGAAAAGAAAAGTTAGTGTTACTGTGTCCACGGAAGGGATTCGAACTTCCATTCGGAAGAAAACTAAAGGAAGGAAGGTTAGTAGAACTTTAGGACTGGACTAAAACTAAGTATTTGTAACACCCTCAGGCTCCAGAAAATATTTTGATGGTTATCCGGAATGCTTTTATGGGCCTGTAGAAATGTGGAGACAGCTATGAAACAAATTGCTACTGAGGAATAAGCTTTACATTGGACATACAGTCGTAGACATTTGTCAATTATGAAGAAATGTACCTACATAAGATTTGAAGGTGTAATTATTCCCATGCATCTTTAATTTTTCATTTTAGAA
Organism: Allacma fusca; assembly: GCA_947179485.1. Taxonomy (NCBI): domain Eukaryota; kingdom Metazoa; phylum Arthropoda; class Collembola; order Symphypleona; family Sminthuridae; genus Allacma; species Allacma fusca. Next base: position 15,411,173 of record OX359248.1, on the reverse strand, counting down.
CAACTACTTGTTCACAGACGAAACTAAGAATTTAATTCATTCCTGAACATCCGTAAAATATAATCGAAAATTTGAAAATCATGGGGTGCTTATTGTTATCCTTTGAATTAAAAATACTTACGTGACCATTGTAAAATCTCATATGAAACTGTTCGCATGTGTAATAGATGATGAGGCAGTTATGTTACTCTAAAGTTATATATTATATTTGTATACAATATAAATCCTCTGTCATCTCCCATGTAGAAGAGCAAAATAATACTTTATTTAGTATTCCCTACAGAGTAGAGCTCTGTACACTTGTCATAATCGATCTATGCAAGAGTGGAGTTCACCATAAGTGAAAATATTATGATTCTTCCAATTCAATAAGCATGTATTCAAACAATCAAATTAGTTCCAAATAACGAAAGGAACAAATACTGAAAGTCATGCAATTATCTCAAGTTACAATATCACAACAGGTCCACATCACAAACAGAGAGTCATTGCTAAAACAGTAACAACTACCGAGCACAAAAACGCGTAAATATACTAAAAGCATGCAGACATTATAAGTAGATACCTACAGTATATCTACATAACAATATAGATAGTTGTATAGCTTTGAATTTTTTTGTTTGAGAACAACAATGCTCCGCTTTTTCTGTACTACACACTCCATAAGTACTAGGGAAACTGACCTTGTGCATGCATAATTGAATATTCATGTCCATTATTTCAAGTTTGAATACAATCAAGCGGAATATGATTTCTGAACTTTCCAACCCAGTGAGCCGACTGTTTTTTTTTGCAGAGTTCCTTTCCTGTCTAAATAATAATTGACGGGCTCATACATTGCTCTATATGAAATTGGACATTGTTACAATATTCAAATTATGCAGCAAAAAAAAAAATAATTATTTTAATTCGTAATAAATACCCTGTTTATTATTACTCACAGGTATATTTGATTTAGTGATAAAAAAACAAGTTGTTATTGATGAGTAATTATGAAAAAAAAAGGTAGATTGAAGGGTGTACCACTTTAGGGTACGTTTCAAAAATTGTTTTGCATTTGCCTCCATTTGCTGCGCAATTTTACCGGTATGGGGCTCAACGGTTTGATTATGCATAGGTTGGGATGGGAAAGGATTTCTTATCGGGTTTATTTCCCCCTGTCTTGTGCCTTGAGAGAGAGAAGAATCCGAATCCGGAGGAACGGTTCTTTGGCATTAATTAGTGTGTTTATTGTAAGGAAAGGAAGATAAGGATTTGGAAGAGTATAATGAGATGACATGTGGACTGTGGCAGAGAAATAATTGCGAATTTCACCTTTTTTTTCGGTTTTGCAGAAACAGCAGCTTAATGTCCCGGAAATAATAGTAGAATCTCATCCGATCTATAGAATTTTCTATGTCTCGCACGACTCGCAAGATGTCAAGATATTTAGTTATATAGCCCGAGAAACATCCTCATCTGTATTCCACTGCGTTGTGTTCAAAGCATCCAACAAGGTAAGTTTCATACTCGTATAGTAAAAAAAAAAAGTAAGTACTTACTTTTTTTTCACTCTCCGACGAAAAGGAGAAGCATTTGGCTATTATTAAAACACATTTTGTCGCATATGTTGTCTCGCAGCCACAATAAATATAGCTTTTACCTCAACGATGTGCGTGTATACCTTTAGTGCAAGGGAGAAGCGAGCTAGCTATTGAACCCATACGATAGTTGTTATATAATTATAAACAAAAAATCTTGTGTGTGTCCTTTAAGTTTAAAAAATAGAATTTCTAAATTTAAATCCCCGTGGTTTTTTGTCAAGACCATTTTTTCTCAGTGCCACACACATTGAGCATTTCAATCGGTCTGACGGTGTAGCGTTCACTTGTGCATATTTTTTGTTTCCTAGTTTATTCTCCTCCTTGCAATTTTAAACCACTATAATAATTATAAGTGTACATACTCAAGTATTTATTTTGTGCCATTTTTTTTGCCCTATACATGAGCAGTTCACTCTCTCAAGAGATTATTTTTACGGGACGGATATATTTTACGAATAGGGATCTTTTCCTATTATCATATTACTATTATCTGTCTGCAAGGTCGGACACGAAATAGGGATATTTACAGGAGTTTGGAAAGTTAATTTTGTCGGGTTGTGTGAAAAACCGTCAAAATTCTGTCCGTAATCAAAATGATTAAAAATCCGAAGAAGTTAGTTTCTAACACTTCGGTGAACAGTGGGAAGAAACTATCTTTTAAGGATTTAATTGACGAAGAGGAAGATGACTTGGAAAAGTCCACTAAGGACTTGACGTTGGAGGTGGCTCACATACCATAGTCCTTTTATCCTTAATTTAACGAGCATTAATAAATTATGTCAGATTGTGATCTCATAGTGAAGCGAGACCGTCACTTTCCCATATCTATCGTGAACAATTCCCTCTTTTTATTTTAGAATCAAGCCATGAAAATCGTCCGCACTGTCGGTCAAGCATTTGAAGTTTGTCATAAAGTCAGCGGACCCTATGAATCCTCAGATATTGAGAATCAAGAGAGTTCCAATAAAGAACGCGAATCCAGCCATGGTGAGAAAAACAATTTTATTCCCTTCCTTCAAAATTCCACTAAAATCACCCCACCTTGAAAGACTACTTACAAAATAAAATAATAAGTCTTTATTCAAAACCAGTTCCCATTTTAATAATTAATAACCCCCATAATTTATTTTTTGTTTCTGACAAATAAAATATCCTGTTTCAAAAATATGCAACATCCAATGCTTGTGATTTGTGAGTCTGTTATAATAATTATTTTTTTTAAACCTGGGAACTGAGGTTCTCCAGGAAAATAAACAGAAAACAGTTATTGTCAGCAATGAATTTAGACAGGAATTTAATTTGAAGTATGCTAGAAGTCTGAGTTAAATAAATATATGAATTTTGATTTTAATAATTATTATTACAGTGGATGACTCGACGAAATCGAAAAAGCTATTTGAAAGTAAGCTGAAACCAGGAAATTCACCACAGAAGAAAATACCACCTCCTATTCATGTTATAAATCAAGTTGAAGACCGTGAGGTAAATATTTTCCAGCGACAAAATTTATATTTGAGTTTATTTTTTCTCATGCCAAATAAATAATGGGAAGACATTTGAATGGAAGTGAACAAATCGTTCTGGTGGGACGGACTCACAGACAAGGGCTCATTTCCAACGAATGTACATACATAATTGGGATAATTACTTCAAATGCCAATAATTCTTTTCTAGTTTGATAAAGAAGAACTCATAGAATCTCATAAGCAGCAACTACCCAGCACGCCCATATTAAAAGAATATTCGAACGTCCATGAGATCAAACTACTACGAGAAAAGTATGAGCAAGCTACACAAGCCACAAATGCAGCCCTAGCCCAAGTCAGCCTCCTTCGTGACCAACTACAGGCTGAGTCTAATGCCCGTATAGAGGCACAGGTAAATAAATCTCTGGTGATAATCTCTGATATATGTGTAGCCTAAGTCCTTAATTTACACTGTAGCTCGGAGTGTCTGTTCTGCTCATCATATATATATATATATATAATTAGTATGTAATTATATATACATTTGAGTCCTCCCAAGAACGTCGTACATATGTGCATGGAAAGTGCATGAAGTAAACAAGTGAAACTATGATATTTATTTGCCAAAAATACCAAAAGCTCCGGAGGAATAAATTATGACTGTAAACAATTCTTATATATGTATCTATAGGCTCGAACACATCAACTACTGCAGCATAATAAGGAATTACTAGATCACCTTCAATCTCTGGTTCACCACATTCAAGAATTAGAAGGGAATGCCAGACAATCTTCTTCGAGTTGTTCTATAAGTCCCACACCTCTTCCACAGGTAATCAGTGTTCGTGAGCTTTCTCTCTGTGCTGGCCTTATGACTACTAATCTCTTGTATTTTTGTCTGCATCTGCAAAAAAAGCTTTTAAATTACTATTAAAATTAGCTTTATCATATACACCGGCATTAATTGCTCGTCTCGATGTTTCGTTGAGTGTGTCTATAATAGAGGAGTGTGCCCTACTCAAATTCTTACAAAATTGCATGTTGGGTTTCGAGCATAAACGGTCTCATTCCCGTCCGTTTCCCCCATCAATCCCCACCCCCTGAACTTGCCTTTTGATACGTAAAAAAAAATTCATTTTAAATGTAAGGTTGGATGTTTCTTTCCCCTTTCCCCCCCCCCTCTGAATTATTGCATCACACGGCCATGAATACAAATTTCTAATTAACTTTTGAACGGAGCGAGCTCGCTCAGTAATAATTGGTTTGTGAATTTTTCGAGCTTGTGACGTGAGTAAAAGCGTGCCATTGATTACTAAACATTTCAGTTTTTTGGAATGGTGTAGATAGAATTTGAATGGTTAATAAAATAATCTTCGGATCTACTGCGGATCATATGATTATTACCCCACTAGAAAATCCTCCTGCATGAATTGATCCCACGAGTCGTAGTATTGATTTTTTGATGAATAAATTATTAAACATTATTTTAGAGTAGAGGCTGAATTTTGAGAATCTGGTTTGAAACTATACTGTATGATTTCTGGTGATAATTTAGTAGATGATTTTATGGAGAGAATTTAATGCAGATAGTGATTAGAAAAAGCAAAAAACAAAAAAAAAATATTTAAAAAATATTCTGGATCTGACTATGTATCCCTGTGTACACAATGATTGAAGGTATTAACATCATTCCAAGAAATTGACGCCCTGAGAAGACAGAATGCCGCACTTCTCGAAACGATTCTGTATGAGAACAATCGTATGAGCTATCCTCACTATTTTATTTACCCTCCTCCACCCCCCACAACTCCATACAATAACTCTCTATACAATAATCTCCTAATAAATAATCCTCATATCCCATACCAAACTCCGCAAACTAACTCAAACTCCTCCTCCCCCAGTAAATTCTATGAGGATTTCAATACAATTTTTAACCGTCCACCACCAGCCTCTACCTCCGCACCGAACGTAGACGTTGGTGCTAGTTCCATCATGAAACCCATGGATAATCCCAATAGTCGATTTTTATTTGAGCCCCAGTCATCATCAGGAAGCGGGAGGAAACCGAATAATAATAACGGGGTTCAGAGATCCGTCAGTGAGAAAGTCAATCATCGGTCAGAGTTAATGAGAGAAGTACAAAGGAGTGTTTGGGCACGGCATACTACGAAATAATCGAGATTGTAATAATTAATGTCTTGATGATAAATCAACTTTCTTGATATATTATGATGCTAATTTTAATTCGGGTGGAAGAGAAAAAAAAAATAAAGAATATATTTAAATAATATGAAAAATTGCTTCCTCTTAATGTACTCTCGTTGCCTTCTACTGTTCTTTTTTTCTTCCTATTTCTAATTTATTGAGTACTATAAATTACCTAATTATATATTGCTGCATATGATCTTGAGACACTTAATGATTAATTCCGTTTATTAGTTGACGACCCATGCAAAAGTGGAAAGATGGTTTGAGTACCCGGAGAGCATCGCTCACCCTGAGTCATCTGGATTCCATGGATCCAATTCATTCTTTGGCTCTCTTTGGGATAAAATCAATTTCATCAAGCTTAAAAAACATTCGAACATTTCCTTGTAAACATGTCGCATTTTATTTCTCTGACCCGGGGTCGAGGTAGGGTATTTTTTTTTTCAAACGTTTCCCTTATTGTTTTTTTTTCTCGTTTTGATCTGTAGACCTGTACATATAGATCTGTACATCCTTTCGTTGGAATTGGGATGAGATTTTGAATATTTATTTTATCAAGACATTACATATATAATTAGATACTTGAATTCTCAGCAAGCATTTAAGTATATTTCAAATCCATTGAAATCACTTTTAATGTTTATAGTGCTGATAATATGTAAGTATGCCAGTTCATATATACATACATACATGTGGATGTGCTTATGTATTCTTAAACATGTATTTTAATTGTTCAAGGATATTCCTTGGACTCCATATGGTGAGGTTGTCATTACATCGGGTAGTTTCATACTACAAGGGGTATTTTATAGCGGCTGATTTTTTTTTTTATTGTGTAAATATTATTGTTTGAATATTTCCGTATTATTTATTTGCACGAGGAACTTAACCCCTTTCTGTACTACTATACTGCTCTTAATATTTGCTTACACATGTGTATAGCCAGGACACGTTCAACAAGCAATATACTTTGCTCTTATAAAATACATTATAGCATGGCCAACACCATGATACCAATAATGGATCAACCAGAGTGCAATATGAATAAGTCGTAAATTTCTAGGATAGTTTAGATCATAAATCACAAAGCGTCTCTCGTACTTCCTACAACCACACAAATACTACGACACGGGTATATATCCAACCAGGATTTTCCTTCTCATCCATGACATTCTGAATAGATGCATTCCGTAAATTATTTCCACTATTCCATTATATCTAATAATCCCTGACTTACGATAAGGTCTGATATCTCAGATTTAAATCCTATATTTATTCCTATAGTTGTAAAAAAAAGTAATTACTTGAAATTAGCTTGCGTCTCTCTATACGTAATTACTTAAAATGAAGCAACTAATTATAATTAAATTATACAAATGAGATATTCGTTCACACTTCACATCAAAAGGCATAATGCGATTAATAATATTTTTCTGGGACGCTATCGGTAATTACTATAAATTACGTACTTAAACATAGTATTATTGGTATTATTTGTAACTCGGAAGACTTTTTGAATCTCTCCTTTTGCTCGGAACTCATTGAATGACTTGTTCTTAATTATGCGGAGACTACATATAATTAAGCTAAAGGAGTCGCATAATGATTTGAATTTTTTTAAAAAAATAAATAGATGAGAAAGTGAGTCTTATTAAAAATCTAGTAATCTTTGGAAATTATTATTCGTAGTGATAGTGTAGATAGTCATAAATAATTTCAATGATTATTAATACTTTTTTCCACGAGTTTGATACACTTTGTAATACTAGAAATGACATTCGGAATGATTATTACTGCAATAAAAATGTTCGATGAAGAAATGACTCTTTAGTTTATTGTAAGTGTCTGCATATGGTTGTGGCAGAGCGTATGTGTCAGGATCATCCCAGATAGTAATTTAATGCGAGTCTGGGTGTCACATATGTAAAGTATGATCTGAAGGACGAAAAACAAGTAAGTAGTAAATGTTTAAGAGGAAGAATTATCCTCTCTCAAGATTTTCATTGCCGTCAAAATTGATCATGTGCATCATCTCAACCATAACACTACAGGCCGACGGGAGATGCAGGAGCAGAAGAGTCATTACATTTATAAAAATACACTCAAGGCGTCGCACACACAATATCCACGTATTTTATTTACATGGAGATTATACACGATCGCATAATTAACGGCACGGAAAAAGTAAAGATTTGCATGGGTTTAATGATCTTGAAGCAATGCTGGCAGGGGACCAAAGAGACAGCAGATTTTCTACTACGACGGAATCAACTCTCATCTGTGATGAAGGCAATTTTGTAGCATCTTTGTCGTTGCATGCCTTTCTAACTGTGGGTATCGGATTCGGAACGGTCTGTCTCTGCCAAGTACACGGAAGACCAGCGGAACGAAAAACATCCAATTCTGGGAAAGGAGATGACGCTGTCGTAGCTTTGTTTAACTTAGGAGTAAAAAGAAACAAAAATCCTTCTTCCTGCAACACACTTTTGTGTATCATATTATGAATTTCACTCCATCCTTATTTTTTCAAGCATTGTCACAATATTGTAACTTGATAGTACACTTATGCTGCATTTAAGAAATATGAAAAGTACATTAAAGTTATTATTAATTTTCCTACTTGTTTACATATGTCATCTCACACTAGCATTCCGATTTTGCTTGGACGGCTCCTGGCATCAAACAGGGCTGACACAGAAGTGTGAGTATGGGATTGCCTTCTATCGCCCCGTCCCATTGTACTGTGCTTACGAGAATTTCCAGGATGAAGCTTTACGGACCAGGTTATTTATTTAACACATCTCTTTTTTCTCTTTTTTTTTAGCTTTGATTGTACCAGTATTTTTAGTGCTATCAAAATATTCTCAATGCCAGCTTCCAGTCAGATGCTTGCATTGAGGAACGTTTCAAAATGGATGATTTCCAAGGCTATAATCCCGAGGGAGCTCAGAATCTCGCTCATAATTTACCGGATGTGAGTCAAATCAAAAGGAACTAACAATAAGTCAAAATTTGTCCCAAATTCTAAAATCCGGACTGAAATACAAATTTTTGGGTAAAATAGTAGTTTGAATAGGTGTAATTAGTTTGAAGCAGCTTATTTTTCTAGCTTCAAGTCATTTATTACCACAAGGGAGATGAAACTAACGCTGTCACTAAAATGACTAGGGAGTGTAAGTTTTGAATAAAGAAGAAATTTATGAATTTGTTTTTTAAACATATGGTGTGGCTGCGGGTGCTGTATTAAATCTGGGATTGATTTTGGGCACAAATAGCTCCGGATGTAGTTGATCTGAGCGAGTGCCTAGAAATGTGTGGAAAGTTACCGTCCCTGGAATCCACAGATTCCTCCACGAGTGAGGAGGAACGTGTCCTAGACCAAGCCGAAACAGTGAAAATAAAGGAGCAAACCCTCCGTTTAGGGGACTACATGTACGACATCACTTTCAGTGAGGGTAATAACCTTGAGCTGGACTACCGGATTGTGGACTTGTTCCGGAGATCCTTTGACGTCCTCAAAGGAGTCTGTCCAGACCCCTACATCCCGAATGAATTCAGATCCCGAGTCCTCAATGGATTTTTGTATCTCTTGAGTGACTCCGGTACGGAGAGCTTGCATGATATCACTGATGAGGAGTACCAGGATATCAAAGATGGGCTTGAAGCTTGTGTCAGTGGAGACTATGAAGCCAATTTTGAGTTGAAAGGGACTGTTTGCAGTGCTAAAGCTACCGTAAGAGTTTTTCCTCTCCTTCTGTATTATTTTCTATGCTTGTAATTGCCTCAAATCAGGTTTTACTTGTTGAACTATTTAATCAGTTAAATATCTTTTAAATCTTCCACTCTGTCCAATTCAGGGTATACTAGAAATATAATAAAAAAAAGTTTTCTGTACAGGTGGAAACAATTATTCACACTGATGATGATGGCAGGCAAGTGTGGCAAGATTACCAACAAGATAACAACACAGATTACTACCGATATGATTTGTTCATCGATGCTGCTTGGAAAGTGATTGACATTGTGAATGCAGTTTGTTTCGTGCATTTTAAGCCCAATGCGAATATGCATCATAGGTATCAGACAGCCATGGAAGAAATGTTCACTCCACAATTGCTCCGACGCTGGTAAAAAAAAAAAAGATTAGCTTTACCTCTTGCTCCGAACTTATACTGTAGGGGAATAAGACCTACCTTTTTTTTTATGATACCATTAAGTTCCATTTTTCAAAATGTGGGTGAAATTCCCTTAAAATGGATTTGATTCCAGGCTAAATCCCACACAACTAATAAATACAGATGCTTGGGGCTCTTGGTTCCTTGTTGATATCAATAGTACTATTTTGAACCTGTACGCTTGTCAGCGTGCATCTTACATTGGGACTCCATTTAGCATGAGGCTGGATCGTCCTTTTGAGAAGCATCGTTTCAAGTAAAGACTTTTTTTTTTACTATCTTCACTCCCTATGTATAGATTATGTCCAAGAAGGCAATACCAGGAACATATTTGGCTCCCGGGCTTACTTATAGTATTGTATTACTTCTGTCAAACGAAACGGATTTGTTTGCAACTGTTATTTCCCTTTAAGAAAAATATTCATCCACAATCTGTTCCTTGGATTTATTGAGCCTCTCAGCCTACAATGACTCTGCATACACTTCTTTTCATTAATTTCTCTGTATGATTAATTAATCAGGCGGGACTTGTCAAGCCGACTCTCACGAGGGTCCCTACTCTCCAGGTAAACCGTAACTTTATTTAGATGTCACAATATAGTATCTAACCAAAAGTATAATCATAATTGATGGTAATATTTCCATGTAGCATATATAGCCTCTCAAAATTTTTTAAATCTAAATAAATTATCCTGAATTTCCATCCCTCCTTGAATATTTGCTTATGTCTCTTGGGGAGCATACTACTATTTCTGTACTATACAGATCCAAACGAGCCGGGACTTTTGTGGCTGAAGATTACTGGGAACAGTATGAGAGAGAAGGTGGGATCGAAGCCAAACTGAGAGGATCTATTTACTGCTTCAAACATCCCGAGGGTACTGACCAGAGCCGGAATGAAATCCTTGCACTCCTCAATCGAACCCAGTGTGGAGTTGTGTAAAAACTTATTTTACAGATATATACCTACATATATTCCATACTACTATTTTCCGTTTGTTATAATGATATTTATATATGAAGGTATGTACATATGTATATTTATACTCTGTAACATATTCCTTTGGGAAATATAGCGGGGGGAGATTTGTTCCAAAGAGTAACTTTTGTCCCGCTTCTTTTAATTGTCTCCAGAAATATAATGATTGTAATGGGATTTAGTGTCTTCTAAATACGATTTGATTCCTTTATTAGAATTCTTTTAGGTTTATGCTTCCCTCTCCCGTACTTTTGCTCACAATTTGTGGGTATCTACTTGTTTGACAGGAATTCTGTGAACACTTGGCTAGGTTGTAAAAGGATATCGAACATGTTCAGAAAAAGCTCCGTCCTTATCTCATGTAGTAGCTCATACTTGAGCGTAGTATGTGTGAGGGCACTGAAGCAAACACTAATTTACATTCTGGTCAGCCATTATAGAGTAACGTGTTAAAATCCTTCAATTGAAACCGAAATTGTTTTTCTCAAGTTGTACTCATGTATGTCTCCTCTTGCTGGTTGTAGTAGTGTCCATACAGTAGCTCTAATAACTCAGGAACAAACAATAAACATATCCTATAAACTACCGCTAGACAACATGCTTCAACTCAATGTTGTAGTTGTTCCAGGTTTTTTTTCTCTCTCTCTCTCTCTCTCTCTCTCTCTCTCTCTCTCTCTCTCTCTCTCCTTCCTATGCTTTACAGTCACTCACCATTTAACTTCCCTCCTCGATAATGCAAGTTCAGTGTGATAATATACCTTTAAATGTCTGTAAATCCGGAAGTTATTAGTGAGATAAAAGTGGTGCCGAAGTCCTGAGGAAAATTGTATAATGAGCTTAGCTACTTTTTTTCTTTTATGTTCTCACACCTTTGAGAATACAATGGGAAGTGTCCAATATGTCCTTTTTTCCTCCTTCTGTGCACCTACAGTATTTCTCATTCACTCTTTCTCCTTGATGGGTGGTCCTTACCCATGTCGACCACGGAACTGAGACGGAAAAACGTGCATTTCGTCACCAATGCTCCTCTTCTTCTTCTTATTCTTGGTCATATATATTGCTGGAGGAGTAGTAGAATCCTTTGAATTCCACTCCTCTACCGCGGCAGACAGCTTGTCGCCAAAAATATAAATAAATCCCTCATTCATCAGTGTTGTGGAGTGCCTATGGACTCGGACTATACATAAGGACTCAAATATGTCCCTACTATTAGGCCCAGGGTCTTTCAATGGGTAGTTGACTATTAGAGTCTTGTTGAGGGACCACTTGTCATCACTCATAATAACACTTACTCCTATTTGCATATACACATTATTGTCATGTCAAACTGTTTATGAATCGAAACTCATAATGTCAGACGACTCACACACATGAGATTATATCCCAAGAACTGAATTGATGGAGTCTCCATCCGCTCCTCGTACTTATTTCCTCCTTTTCTCATTTTGTACCGCATAAACTCATCTCTAACAATTTGTAGGAGCAACTTTTACATATATTTCTTGAATATAGTCCACTCTGCTTCGACTCTGACGACAGACGGATTGTGAGCACATTATGCATGCATAGTACGCTTTCCTTTAAAAGAAACGTAAACCCTGGGCCTTTCTCAGCTATTTGTTCAAATTAAAATCCTCATATGTGCATTAATCTCCATGTCATTCCCCGAGATTCATAAGTGTTGAGCTTAATTCCTGATCATTAGTATCCTTTCCTTAAAGCATAGCGTTCTTTGTCAAATCAACTCACAAGCCCTTTGATCACGATGCTAACTCCTTGAGACCTAAAGAGTCTCAGGAGAAATTACAGAATTTACTTTAGTAGCTAAATATTAATCTTGTGTAGTAAATTTAGTATTTATATAGAAATTCCTAGCCTCACACGTACTCCTACATTGAATTTATTTTTGAACGACTGGCTTCCTACTCCAAACAATATATTCTTGCAACACTGCACTACTGTAGTGCTCTGGAGCACCAGGTAGAAATATTTAATGAAGTAATCCAACGGTGGGAAGAGAGTAGCCCTGAAGTGTTGAAGACTATAGTGTTGGAATCCATGCCCGCAGTATTAATTTCATACTAATTACAGACGCTTACGTACAAATAGCGAGGCATGCTCAAACCTCAACCTTGTAATGAAGGCAGCATTGGAATAGCACCACCGGAAGATCTACTCGGAAGACCTTGTATGAACCAAGCGCAACATCAAGGGTCCAAGATCCTCACAGCACAAAGCAGCACGATTAAGAAAGCCCATATATAGAGCTATATGACAAGAGAGCGAGAGAGAGAGAGAGAGAGAGAGAGAGAGAGAGAGAGAGGAGTAGCGAATAAAAAAAAAGGACGCGAAAAAAACCAGTCGAATAAAAATGCTGGGAAATGGAATCCACCCTCTGGGGAGCCCCAAGAACTAATGGGAAGACCCCAATTCGGAGAAGGACGTACCCAAGTGAGGAAGATCCGCCTGTAGGGGGAAGCTGGACTTTGAGCAACGTTCTCTGTGTCTGACTCAAAAACTCCATGATAGAATTGTATATGAGGGAAATGGACATCCAAGAGATCCTCAGACTTGTGAAGGTTTCGTGGTGGTGAGTATGACTTGAAAAGTTGCTAGTTGAGTGACGAGTCTCTCTCGAGAATGTCACAACAATCGAACCCAGTGGCCCCACCACAAAGTGAGCATATTAATAGTAATAACAATAATAATAAAAAATTTGATAATTACTTACAAAATGCAGCCACAAGGGCAGCTGCTTGGATGTTACTCGGTGGAGCTGCTGCGACCAGTGCGGCAGCAGTGAGTTCCGGAATCGGAGGATTTAGAGATAATTCTGCCACCTCATCTGCATATTGGAGAATGTAAGCTTCACTTTTTTTATTATTTATTTTCCCTCCAATCATCCCTCTCATATCAGGCGTTAACTAACTCTCCTGTGGATATTCCTCACATTTCATAACCAGTTCGGGCTCATTTTTCTCTACCTTCTTGCTTCTAAACAGGACAAAAATCAACGGGGGTATAAATGGATACTAAAAATAAAAGCTATAGTGTTACTTAACGGATATTAGGGGTACATTGCTACAACCTTTTCGTGGACGTTCTTCATCTGTCATAGTAGTTTTATTTTTGACTTTCAAAGGCTCCAAGGCTTAGTGTACGGACACATGTCACTACGTCCAGTAGACACTAAAAGCATTTATTTTCTGATTTGAGGTAATTAATTACAATCATGTGAGATTTGTTGAAAGTGTTTTGAGTATTGCGTACTGTATATAGAGAAGCAGGACGATTCTACATTTTTGCATGAATGGGGTTGAAATTGAGATCAGACCGTGGTATGACAGATGAGGGATAATACTTGCATATGATTATGCAACAACAATGTTAACAATTATGTTACAGAGTATTATAACACTAGGGAGTTGAGCAAAACACTTATCTGCTATCAGGGCTGATATGGGTGGTCAAGGGATATTTCTATTGTGATCATTGAAATTTAATGAATGTATTATGGCAGGGTGTCTGCATGTGTAGTAATAGTTGACAGCCGCAGACAAGGATCATTTTTGAATACTTTCATATTGGAAGATTTTTGAGGGAAATATAATCCCTGAATTGTGTCAAAGACGGAGGATTACATTCATAATTGAGGTCTCCGGTGGATCGAATGTCCTCAAAAACAGTCCTTACACATGTTGTTACACAGTTGTACTATTACAACTTAAATCCTTGTTGTACTTCTGAGGCATACAGTCATAAGGTGTAATCCTATGGGACAAAAAGTGTATTTCAAATTAGCATTACGTATTGCATTCAATTAAGAAGCCAAATTATCAGAATGCAATGATTTTTTGATATGTTACTGATGAGAATGCTTAAATAAAAGATCAATTGAAAGACAATTAAAACAACCAAAATAAACTTCAGTTCAAATGAATACGTCGTCTGAGTATATTTCACACATTTTTCTATACTACACATATGAGCATATGTACTAGATGGAGGACAATTCATGTAATGTAATTCCATTGTAAAATTCACAGAGATGGATTTTTTAAGATTTTTAATGTGCATCCTGAATTTGATACTGGGTCAACAAAAACAGCTTTAAAAAATTCAACTCTCAGCAACTTAAAAGAATGTGACTACAAACATGGATAGACTTGTTTACAGTAACAAATCAAAAATAGTCAGCTCCGTGTCTGTAAATACTGTTGTTGTGGAAATGATGCAATTTATAAAAAAAAAGAATTCAAAGCCTACAACTTAAGTTTAGGATGATGACACTCAAAGGAGTCAAGTATGGCAGACATACCTACACTCATTTGGATGGTATTATGGAGTTGTAAGTAGAAAAGAACGTAACGTTCATTCCTTTTAGTGGCTACTCCGAAGTATTTTCAATGCGCCATTCCCTTTCACCATGAAAATCATTCCCCCCAAATACGATGGGTAACGTGTACGGACGCTAACGTAGAGAGAGAGAGAGAGAGACAGAGACGATAATACTAACGATAAATGATTATAGTCGTTTTTTTTTTGCCTCAGCTACCGTACTACTACAACAGTAGTGGATGGATGGACGCCATAATACTTTCTTTTTATTCTCTTCTCTTGAATGGGTTACGTATCAAATAAAAAAGTTTCCCCTCTTCTCATGCCCCTTTAGAATTTGATTCGTATATAGTATGCTTGATTTTTTTTTTCTAAGGGGGCTCTTCCCATCGAGTGCCCATCCTTAAGCATTATTCGGTTGCTGTTAGGACCTTTCATGAACTTCCGCTCGTCGTTCGTTACGACAGAGCATGGACCATCTCTTGGAATCATTTCCATCCGCAACTTATACTTTGTGGCATTTCAAATACAGATTGACTTTACTTTTATCCTGTCTCCATCATCGAATCTGCAAGTAATTTTCTGTTTTTGTGGGTCAATTATTTTGCTCCTGCAAAAAGATTTCTTTATTATCTTCCCATCAGTTTTATTTTATTTTAGTGCATCGTCTGCTCTAATTTTTGAAAATTAGAACGCTCGACTTACACCCCTGTAAAAACTGTGCGAATCTCTCTCTCTCTCTCTCTTGATAAGTTAATTGCATGCTTTAAGGTTGTTTGTAAAATATTACTGCAAAAAAAAAACACTTGCACAACTGTCTAGCAGAACAAATATGAGTTGGAAGTTTGTTCTTGGTAATTCGCGTGCATCTTATCAGGATCTTCATCGATTTGTGCCATAAACAGTGACAAAATAGCATTTTGTTCTGGCATGCTGCCTAGGCAGTGTCTATTATTACAGATACTATGATTCTCAGGACCTCATGTCTGACATGCTAATTTCAATATCAATTTGATATCAGATTCCTCAAGTGTCCGCTCAATTTCAGTGCTAATCGTATAATGGCACGGTAGATTGCCCTCGTTCCCAGCTCACCACAGATTTATTGGGGTGTGTGTGTGTGTCTGTGTGTGTGTGTGTATCAATTGAGTCGGAACATCCCGAGGGTGCTTCATGGTATGGGAGAGGGGGGAACAAGACATGGAAAATGATAACATTATGTGTCTCGAGGGAATTTGTTTACTTTTCACACTCTATATTATCCTCCCAGGCGAACTTGTAATTGGTTAAATGTGTACCCATTACCCATCGGAAATTACGTATGTGCATCTATTGACATGAACTGTGGTCAACCCACCCTCCTTAATGTTTTTCACAAGTAATTTGAAAGAATTTGTTCGAAGTCACCCCGACAGGGATGATAGAGTTTCCCCAATAAGCGTATACATTCCATTAACTTTTATTAGACTAGTAGCCGAATGTGTTTACTAATTTAGAATGTCAATTTAGGGAATATGCCTTCAAGACAAATATAGAGGCTGCGTGTCTGTCTGTACGTGCATTGCATTGGGGGATCTCGTACAACAACTCGTTCTTAATTTTCTGCACCCTTGAAGTCTGCATAGAAATAAATTAAGATTAGCGCGTGGACTTTTCGAGACTCAAGAATCCAACTTTGGTTAAAACTACACCTAGCAATTACATATTTAAAGGAGGTTGCGTTTGGAAGGTGTAACTCTGAAAAAAAAAAGTAAAAAAAGAAGAAAAAAAATTGTGGCTTCACCTTCAAGGGAAAAGGGAAGGCCGATTAAATACTCATCCTGTGTTTTTAGTGGAAACATATCCCTCACTTGCAGGTGAAGAGCTGTGGATCCACAGATACACAGATACGCGCTACGTTTTTGCTCTTCACTGTACAGATACTTGTTGAACTAAATAATTACTATGGTCGATTGGTTTTTGTTCAGCTCTTAAGGGTAGAGTAGGAGAAAATTCCATAATAAGTATAACATACATGAGACATGTGTCAATCAGGCAGAGCATGTTTTGTTCTAGTACAAACACCGGAGAGGAACTTATCCCAAAGGGGGTTGTTATTAATTCATATGTATTGATACTTTGGGGGTGTACTAACTCAAGTTGCTATATATGTATGCTCATTAGTATGTTAGTAGGAGCACAGAAAAAATTGTAAGTATCCTCAAAGAGGAAGGACCATTTCCCTCCAAGAATTATTTTACACTTGAAAATTATCATGTCAATGTGTATGTATTGGGTATCTTGTTATCTTTGCGTATATAATTTTCTTTCACTTTTGCCTACCCCCGACTAGCTTTTGAAGCTGAAGCTTTTTGAATAGTAGTAATTTTCTGATGCCTTGGTCCTTGTTGATATTCAGGGTTACACTTTTTAACCCCTACTACTGCCACCAGGTCCAACTATACAGTAACTACTACTACAACTACTGACTGATTCGGTAAATAAATTATAAGGACTTGGGATTTTTTTCCCTACCACTTTCCTCCAGGATGATAACATTGTTCGAGTGCATAGTAGTCATTATTATATTTTTTAGCTGCTCCATTCTAATATAATAAATACCGTGTTGTCATTCAGTTTGAGTGGCAGTTTGTCAAAAGATTCTTCTCTGAACAGGAGAGCTCTAGTTTTTTTCCCCTGCCGTCTATAGAGCTCCAAATTATTGAGCATTTAAGTAATTATTATTTTCTTGTTGACAGGTTTTTTGAGTCTGCCATTTTTTAGCTCAGGTGTAGAATTACGCGATCTAACTCTTGATTTCACTTTCGATTTCCCCTTCCCTCACTCACCTCCTTGGACTCGCTCTATATTCTTTAAAAAAAACTCCAAGAATTCTTGGGAGTTCCAAGTTCCAACTACAATACAGAAACTGTATTTCGACTCATATTTTTCCCGTTTTCTGGGAAATTTATTTGAGTTGCTTCATTTCAAAGTACATTTTTTTTAGATATTTTTGACAAGCTTTTATGATTTGTAGTCTAATTCAACCTCGACTGTGTCGTTATAACGCACTACAGTACAAGCGGGATATTGAAGGTTATCTTTGACGTAAAGCCTCCAAGTGATGGTTAATTTGCAGAATTGTTATAAACTCAGGACCGTAATGCCGACAGGTTTGTTTGTACCAGATGATGTTGCGTGTGTGTGTTCTGCATTATTCCTATTTGGATACATACGCTTTAATTCAGAATCCTGGTTGTAGCACCTATTATTAAGAGAAAAAGGGCTTGCTGCAAAAGCGCTTCCACCTTTATTGCTCAACTAATCGTCAATTTGCATAATCTGCTAAGATGAGTTAGGCATGTTGAGGCAAGTCATCGAGGGAGTAAGTATTTACGTGACTTGTTATTTTGTCAGGGGAAGCTGACTTGTTAAGTGAAGAGAATTATTGAAACTATCTGTACATTCGTACGTCTAAAAGTCTTCCTGGGATGATGGTAGGCGCAAGTCAGGAACACCTTTCAAACAATAATAATAATTACTACTGCACATAGAAATTGTAATGGTGGAGTGACGGACTCGATATTTTTGTGAACTTCTGAAAAGGTTTCTTTTTTAAAATCTACATAAATATTCATACTCATGGGGTCTGTTTTTGTGGGGTTTAGGTTAATGGAAATGAGAATGACAGCGTGTGCAGCCGCCGCCGCTGCTGCAGCCTCCTCCGCTGCGTCAAGTCATCCCAGTAAACCACCAATCACATTCAACGTACGAGATATCCTAGATTTACAAGATCCACCTCCGAAATCAGGTAATATCCGCTTGCAAATTTCCCCTCTAGTTGATGTCCTGTATTTAAATAATTGACCGTAATTATTACATTATTAGGGTAGTTTTAGTTTACGAGAGTACGTATAGTGTGGGACAAGAACTACTATACTGTAGCACTGGATTGCGTGCAGGGACCTCTTCATGCTTGTCATAATTGGACGTGTAAAAAAAAAGTGGCTCAAAAGTAGAAAAGCGCCTGCGAATCTGGTAGTTTTCGTAGAGAGCTTTCAAAGAACTTCCTAGAAATGAATTGCGTTTTTGTGAGAGTCATAGAAGTCAGAATGTGTAAGGAAACCCTGGGTAAACTCAACTTGAGCATATACACTCCGCTTTTTACTCTTCTAGGGATATTTTAGAAAGAAGCCGCACCCACATTGATTTCCTAATTTAACTCCGGACCATAACACTAGGATATACATTACATTTTGATGAAAACCCACCTGGTGCGTCTATCCCTAATATAAACCCATCAATATTAATTTTTCACAAACCGCACACACAAAAACTACATGGTTGTAACTATTCCTGCAACCTACCCTGTGATCATCCCTTGTATGTACAGATAGCTTCCCATAGAACAGGATCCCGAACATTTATGGACGTAAATCTCCGTAGAGTTTTCAGTAGCTCCACTTATTACTACTACTACTACTACTACACCACTCTGAGGTTTCTGTAGTAATGGGATCTCTATAGTCCCTATAGGAGAGCCCAACAAGGAAGAAAAACCTCACAAGAGAATACACAAGGAGATCCATTTGATACATGGAGGCGTGACAACTATTACATTACACACCGGAGTGCTTCCCCTTATACATTTTCATTTTTGGTGTCATCGTATTTAAAGAGCTTTACTCTTCTCTCTTTTCATTCACTGTGAACATCCACAGCATACAGTACACTATAGGGAGTAGCAGGAGAGCTCACAGACACCTAAGCATCTATAATTGCATACGATATATGTATGTAGTGTAAATCGTAGAACGAAACCTAGACTCTCGCAAGGCTCCTTTTTGACTATTTAACGTTCATCATGCTCGAATGTAACTAACTACTAGTAGACCATGGGTACATGACCAGTATGCATTTCTGTAGGATTTTAGGTTAGACATCCATAGGTAGTAGCTTGTTTGCAACTAACTTATGAACCTTTTGAATGTTGCTGGTGTGACTGAAGAGGAGGATCAATTACGTACATAACAGGAGCTCTTTACAGGGAAAAAATGGAAGCACAGACCCGTGTAATCGTTCTCTTTTCACCCGAAGCGTCCCACCGTTTCTTTTTCTATCGTGCTCTCTCTCTCTCTCTCTCTCTCTCTCTCTCTCTCCCTATGTAGAAACCAAAGGGCTTGTATGTGTAAATGCTACACCTCTCACAACGTCCCTATGTACATGGCACATTCAGAGTGTTACTACTTTAATCGATGTTTTTGTTATTCCACAAATTTATACTGTGGGCACACACTACACTACTACCATGCTATGCCTGTGTAGTCCTATGTATGTACATACAGTTGTGTAGAATACTCCCATCAAATGGGACTGGTGCAATTAGGTATGTACATTGTAGTGTCTATATGGTACGGCTCAAGGGAGGAAACTCTTTGGAGTTGCTGGGTGCTGCTGCTCATGTTATTGGATTGTGTGACCAAAACTTGTCTATGTAGACTTAACATATTGGCTCGGACACACGAAGGTTCCTACTATGAGCATGAGAGAGGAACGCTTTGAGGAAGTGACGATCCCAAATTGGGAGATTCGAAAGCCTTGAGGCCAATCCTTAGCATTATTGTGGGTTTGTAACTTGTATGTATAATACAAATTAGTTGAGATTTGACAATTGGTAATGTATTACCTCCGCACAACAAGGAATTTACGTACAATGGCCCCGATCAGGCTAGTTTACACACACGGAAACCATAGCCTTTTTTATTATTTGTCATACCTTTCTTGTCCTGGTCACATTACAAATTATTTAACAATAATGTCATATAATTCTGAATGAAAGGCTTTCTTGTGGGTTTTATTCTCTCTTCGTCTCCAGCATATACAGCATTGGATTTTGAGTCGTTTTTCCCGTTTTCTTCTTCCCATTCTTCCTCCGTCAATGAGATGTGTTAAAAGGTGAGGGAGCGTGAGGATCGAGATTGATATTAGTAGATGCAGATACTTGTTTCTCCTGGGAGTAGATAGATATATGTGTACATTATGTGGGATATCGTAGGGATAGGGAGGGGAGGCGAGATACAAGATACTACTACTACGACTACAGCATTACTGGAGTTGCCCAGTATTGACTGGAGGATCAAGTATCTACATATTGGTATTACATAGGCTGTGGGATCAGGAATCATGAACTAAATGGTAAATTACAAGGTATTATCGGAAGTGCACCGAGTGAGGGCATCATGCCTCCTGATATTGTGATCCTGCCCCGTGTGAGTGAGAGCTTTTGTGGAAATAATGCTCCTATTGTGATAGGGCGAATTAGTAATTTTTTTCGGATGAAAATGAACATGAAATCTTGTTAGGAACTGTATTTAAATCTCTTCTGTTAAATACATCCCTGCTGGTTTAGTCATTCGTACATGTGTGCCCAGGGAATGGGATTATCGAAGTACGATTCGCTTGTAAGTACAGAACTGTGGCTGTTTTTTTTCAGGGATAGAGATCGTTATTTGCTTGAGAATCTCCTTTTTGCAAAAGTTATACTCATCTATTTGGAACCCTAGGCTTGTGTATAGTGTACGTATGTAATTATACATGTATGATTACTACATAGCTATGCATTTCGAGGCTATTTTACTTCTACAAGAGCAACTTCCGCTGATTCATGAGACAATAATATATCTATATATGTTGGTCGGATGGACGGAGACTGCTTTGTAGGTTGGTTGGTTGTTGATGTGGAGAAGGAGCAGACTGGAAATTGTTACATTAGGTTTATGTGTATATTTTCCAAATCATTTGAGATTTGCTGATTCTTGCATACGAATCATATAAAATGATTAAAAGATTCAAGTTGGTTGATGTAAGTACTGGACTTATGTATATAGCTCCTCATCATAAAACATGAGATTACCCAAGGAGAGCACTTGACGATGGTCCTATGTGGCATGAACTATGGGGTTAAGCAAACATTTCCGATGACATTTCGAGGGGCTTTTAATATAATTTATAAAGATGGTTGGGGGAGAAGTGGATGAAGCCAGTCAGGCCTCAGGACTCTCTTTTACCCATACTTCCGGACTTTCCCGGACTTTTTTACTTTATGCATGGTAGCTCCAATTTTTTTCTCTCTGTCTCTCTCTCTCTCTCTCTCTCTGACTCTCTCTGTCCCAAACTCCTCTGTAATTTTTATGGGTCGGTTTATTTGGTTGGATTCTCTTTGAACTGGTTTCTAATACTAAACCGGGACTCAGTCCGGAAAGTATTTCTGGGATTGTTTTTGGGAAGCTAAAATGAATTTAATTGGGGATGAGTAATCATAAGTTTCCAGGATATTTGAATACTTTTGAATGGGAAATTCTATAACCTGTTAATGGCATGCTTGTCATTGTTGCCCAAATTGTTCTCACTACAGTTTCGGAAGGAAGTGTCCAAAAAGTATTTGTCTTTTACTATTTACATTACGTCAACTTTAAAGGGCAGGAGACATGTATGTATTCTTTCACGGAGGTATGAAAAATTGACTTGCGGTTTTTGTTGGTCTAATTTTCTGGTAAGGATGAAATATACGGTGAAAGAGAATTGTGATGAGTAGCCCGGATAAAAGGAAATGGACAGGGAAAATGAGTCTGTGTGAAATTAAATGAGAACAAAAAGGCGAGAAAGTCACACTTATGCGGGGGGTCAAAAAGTTTTCATTTAACTTTTAGTGTGTGCTTGTGTCTTGTGTCTTTAAATGTGCTGTATATTGTTCTGTGTACATTTCACACGCTTTCCCGAATCTCTTTCTACTCTTCAGGACCGCTTCCCTTATTGTTTGTCCAATACTCAGAGATAGTGGGAAGTATTGTATTGATATGCACTATGTGTATTGATATATGGATAGTTCTAGCATGCACGGAGTTTCCGTAGTTCCTTCCGGGAATCTCTCTCTTTCTCTCTCTCTGTATCTGTCTCTCTCTACAATATTGTCTCTGACTCGGGAGAGTCTCACTGGTCTCATCTTTCACTTTATTAAATGGGATAAACTCACTGTCTCACACACAACACACACACACACACGTTGTCTGACTCTATTCCTCTGTCTTCCTCAGTCTCTCCGTCCGCATGTATTTATTTCAATTTATGTGCAGAGGTCTTTGTGTATAGGTAAAACTAATTTGACGTGTGTTCCAGCGCTCTAACTTTTTCTCGGGGTCTTCCCTCTAAATAGAGTCATAGATTAGGATGGTTAGTGCTTGCCGTACAAAGTGGTCCGGGTATTTACACAAGCTATGTCAATTTAGGCTTGTTCTTTTTCACAACTCAACTATGTACATACATACATACTATTTACTGTATTGTCCTATACTGTTACTCACACTGAAATACTTATTGCAGAGTGCGAGGGCGATGTGTCTAGTTGCTGAGCACAAAACTCACGGGGTTACACACTAAAACTTTTATATTGTCCTTTATGTATTCCTCCTTGTCATTATTGTGTCGGGCCGGGAAGGCTTCCAGGGAGAGAGGGCTGTTTTGCAGGCTCCTATAGGCTCCAATATGCCAGCTCATTTTTCTATTGTTTAATAGACACATACGAATAAAATGCATTGTTTGCTGTTAGAAACCGTGTTGATGGCATTACTTCTGGCTCTAGTGCATGTGTATGAGAACTAAAGTGGCTATATATGTGCATTATTGGGCTGACTCCGTTCTCAGCAATGGGAACGAACAGTAAAAATAGGTACTGACAATGATCAAGTTGTCGGATCTGATTTCATATGTACACATGTTTATGTTCTAGGAGGGGGTTGTAAAAGGAGGCAGAGACACACAGTAGCATGTAAAAATACAGTAGCTTATTCAGTAGTTGAGCTGGAGAGGGGGTGGTATTTACAGTGCATATGTTTTAAGTAGACAGACGGTTTAAGGGAGCAAAGTAGAGAGATAGAGCTTGGATTTAATATAGGAGTAAAGATGAACCAAGACGAACCAGGGGGTAGCTTTTAGGTATTATGTGATCAATTTATCATTGTTAGTGTCATCGGCTTTGGTTTTGAATGCAGCAAGCTAATTTATATCAATTTATAATGTCATTTTTATATTTTTGCACCGTATTGTCCTCTCGCTCCTCTTCTTGTTAATTATTTCATTCCCGGCTCTCCCGGCCGACATTTATTGCTAGCTTTTAATCATCTCAGGGTTTTAATACAACTGCGGCTTGTCGCCTGGATATAGAGCCGAATGGCAAATTTAGAAAATCTTAGTAGAGGAAGTCTACAGCGGAGTTTATCCCCAAAATGTTATCTTGTAACAAGTGTCGCACTTGTAACTTTTGTCTGTTTTCTCACCATTCCCTTTAAAGGGAGTAAAATAGAAATTTTGAGGTGACTGGGTAGAAAGGGAAGGAGAGGACTTTCGGGGGTGGAAATGATAAACAGGATATGAGATTCGGAATGAATTTATATTGAATAACCACTCTGAATGATGTTAGAGCAGAAAGCCGCATTGGAATCGATAAAAATAAGGAGATGCTAGAATAAGTTTGGGAGTGACTTTTGTAGTATTGTGTAATAACTGTAGAGTGGAGTAATGTCTGTTATAAGGGAGGGTTCCACTGGGGTGCATAACACTGGGAGCTCCTCTTGGATTTGAGATATTTTAATCGTATTGAATTAGCCTTGAGTTGCCATAGGACTATTTACATAAGGAAAAGTTGTAAGTTGTAGTAGATTCCCGTGGAAAAGTTGTAATGTAGGAGGAGGAAGAAGAAAGAGAAGAATGAAATGAAGAGACGGAATGGGCTGGTTGTATAAGTATAAAAGAAAGAAAGAAGAAAGTATCCGGTTCTCTGTTCCTCTCTTGTCTGTTTCCCCCTATTGAAAATTTTCTTGTCTTTTTTTTGTGCTTCTTTTGAGAAAAAAAAGGAAACTTTTTGTCAAACGAGAAATGGGTGCGTTTATTTCCGTTTTTCTCCCCGCTGACCTCACCACAATTTTTTTTTTGGTCTGCACGTAAAAGTTTGCTCCTTGGGATGGTCCTGCATATAGATAGTACTTACATCCCTGTTGATGTTTTAACATGAGTCAACCAAAGTCACTGGAAGTTTGTTGGGTTGACTTGGCCAGTCCCAGAATTGGGTGTATAGTTTTATATAGCTTGTACTGAAATTCATACAGTATTGTATGAAGCTCCTACTGGTAACTACTGGGTGATATGTGCGTGTGTGTGTGTGTCCACAATGTCAAATCATGTGCTACACGTACAAGTAGTAGTTTCGCAAGTGTAACAATGGGGATAAAAACGGTAGTAATGCATTGATGTATATTTGTGTGTTTTCCTGATGACAGAAGGAAGTAGCAACAAAGATGACAGTGAAGATCATCAAGATCAACCACACTCACCCGACTCGACGTCATCCACCGACAAAGAAATAAATAGCAAGCCTCACATTGTTCCAGCGGACTCCTCCACGACGGAAATTATCAAGTCATCCTCCTCCTCCTCATCGTCGAGTCAACCCCTTTTGAATACCTCAGGCTCCACTTCTTCAATTCAATTGAGATCACCTTCGGATCATTCCATGGGTCAACCTCAGCCTCAACCACAGCAGAATAGCTTGAGTTCAAAGAAGCGCAAACGACGGGTACTCTTCAGTAAAACACAGACTTATGAGCTGGAGCGACGATTTCGTCAGCAGAGATACTTGAGTGCACCGGAAAGAGAGCATTTGGCTAGTATTATTAGACTCACCCCAACCCAAGTTAAAATTTGGTTTCAGAATCATCGCTACAAAACCAAAAGGTTTGTTTTTTTTCTGATGCCCATTCATTATTCTAACTTGTGTATATTCTACAACAATATTTGATACTGATTTACAATAATTGTACGAACATTTCTATTTATACTGCATCTCAGTCTACTTGCACAAAGTTTACGTTATCTTGACATTTTTGGACAATTATAAAATTACCTTCACTCCTACAACAATAATCAAATTACAGATTAATGTTAACCAACAATTCGAATTTCGATATACATACATACTAAAGTTAACATTCCTAGGTTCTGGAGTGATAATGTTACACATTTTAAATTGGAAATTATTTCCACAGTTTTGTACCTTCAGATACTTCCAATCAAAATATTGCTTATTAGGGAAATTTTAAAGAAACTTTCCATTTTACTTTTTGCAACTGGATTGGAAATTGGGTTCTATTACTACTGAAGCTTACCAGAAATCCGTAAAGAAATCTGTATAATGAATTCCAATATTTAATTGCTACGCATCCCGTTATTACATACATTGCTCTAGTCTCATGACAGACAGCTCTTGTTTTATGTACCATGGGAAGTAATAGTTTGCAGCTGAGAGATATTACATATGTTTCCGCCCATGATGAAGGGGCTGCGCGACGAGGATAAGAGGGTGAAAAGTAGATCTGACAGATAAAATATTGTCCTTCATGAATATTGGATGGATGTTAAGTTTTAGCTTTGTTGGGTACAGTTTGCCCCTTTTATATAAGACTCAGATTCAGATTGTTCTTGTGTACACAACGGAGTCTACTCTCTGTATTTGATGGAATAATGTGGTTAACGTTTGATTCCATGTGTGTATAAAGTTATAGGCTATTGGAGGTTTAAGTAATAAATTATTGCTGAAATGGATATGTATTTGGGAAAATAATCATGTCTTGAAATTGATAATTAATTGACAGAGCTCAGCGAGAGCAAAGAAGAGGCTCCAATACGGGTCGATCATCCCCAGTAAGTCCTATCCAGTCCCCAAGACGCGTAGCAGTTCCAGTATTAGTCCGAGATGGGAAGCCCTGCCATCATCACTCAATGGTTCACAAATCCAGTTCCGCTTATGATTTACCTCTTTTGCCATTTGACTTCATTCCACCACCACCTCCCCCTGGACCACCGCTCCAAGCCACGGATCACTTCCTCCAACCACGCTGGTGGTGAAATGTGTGAATGAACTTGATTTTAACCATTGCTATCATCATATGTAATCTTTTGATTAAATACGTAACATATCAAAAAATAAATACTTATTATTATTACTGCAACTTTACTCTCATATCAATACTCTATTGACACTTATTTTGAAACATAACTTTACGGAAAATCCTAAGGGCATAAAATGCTTTAGCAGTTTCGAGAGCTTGGTCCGCCCCGAGGTAACAGGTTTCTAGTCCTTTTATCCATATATGTACATATGTAGGTAGAGACGCGAGGATCAACTCTAATAAATAATGATATCATTTCCACTCAAATGCTCACACCGCTCTCAGATTATAGGCCCTGAATTCGGTAATGAATAATCCGGTAAAAAAAATTCCGGATTTTTTTTTTCTATGCTGGAGCAATTCAGCGTGAAGATTCGGAGGGTCCAGCACTTACTCCGTGCAGTAAACTTCAGTCCGATTAACATTGTTCATCCAACTGTGGCAAAGAGCTGGAGATAAAAAGCCAACAATGACACCGCATGATGGCCGACACGAGTCCAATTGTCCATTGCCAAAAAATTTTTCCAGATAGAGAGTCCTATGACTATAGACGTGGAGAGCTAGTACCTTAATAAATAGTTAGTAAAAGTAAAGGGACGAGGAAGAGTAAAAAGGTTATCTCGTTAACACTTGACTGGACTTAGTTATATGGTCATATGTGGAACATCATACTTTGAATCTCAGATTGTTTTCATGTTCCCTGGCAGCAAAAGCCTCGTGGTTTTTTGTCCTGCAGGGTGTATTGAATGTAATATGCAATAAATAATGTTTATCAGGAAGGATACGAGGGAAAAAGTGACCGAAAAAGTGACTCTGTCGGCGATTTTTGCAAGGGAATGAAAAAGAAAACAAGTGATGATGTTCTACAAAACCTTCAAAGGTTTTCTTATAAAGGTTACCTTCTCAGGAGCGTGGGCATGTTTGTAATAAAATGATAAGAGTGATGACTTTATGATAGCTCCGGTGATATATATATATTTTTTTTACTTAAAATATGAACCCAGCCTTGTCCAGGTTTTTTGTCTTCATGGGCGCATGTTGATTTAATAGGAAGTTGATGACACTCCGTGGGGCTCTCGTACAGTAGATGGAGGAGACGCACAGGAGGGGTATCATCAGCCTAGTACAAGCCAGCACGATAATTTGACCGATTTTACTTGACATGATCCTCTCACCTGTGAATATTCTCACAAAAAATCTCATCATAAAAATCATACCGTGCTTGCATCTAGTTAACATCTAACAAAAATATCTCCCCCTCTTTAATACAACAATTATCCACCACTCACAGGTGTTTTTTATTAGCTTTTCTTCCAACAGTAACATTTCCTCATTACTCCTCATCCGTAGAGTGTATGCAACTTTAATGGGAAGTACTGTTGATGGATATGTACGGCGGGAAGAGGTATGAGTGAGGCATAAATCATGATAAATTACCCTCGGACATAAGTTTTAAAACACTCTTTACAGTTTCGATCCTTTTTATTACTCTCCACGTTTATTATTCAATCCCTAATGAAGACTAATCGTTGGGTCTCACATTGCCTTGGATTTTTATTTTATTTAGCGTCGGACACAACAAGTATTATCAGTAGATATGTACTTATCCCTTTTTACCTATATATTTACAAACAAGGCATTAAATATGCTCCTTATTTGACGAAAATGATGATGACCCATTTATCTCTATTAGGAGAGGGAAAGATAATTGCGTATCGTTTATTCACTCATTCTTAGGCTCTTTGACGATGAACCCTTCTGTGGAAAGCATTGTCGACAATGCATCTGCTTGTTAATAATGTAATGCTCTCCCAGCGATATGCCACTTTCAGAAGATCAATAATTTCGTGAATCATGTTGGGTTAGAGCTCACAGGGACACATAGGTGTATGGTCTGTATTTGGGAAGCCTTTCGTAGGTAATTGTTTTTAAAGGTGATTGAACAAAAATTAATAGTGTAATAATTATTATTGTTTGACTGTTTCACAGTTGTAAATTTTACAATCAAGCTAAAGATAATCGAAAGAATTGAAAGCTCTGACAAGAAAGCTAATTTTTATCATGTTGTCGATGATGTACATATTCAGTGGCTTTATATGTTACATTCATAGCTTCAGTTGTGTATAAAATCTTACACAATGACTTTGGTGTTGAAAATAAGGGTTGGTTTGAAATTCTATCTAGTTGTCGCCCACATCCATTCATAAATATTTTGATTGTAAGGATGCGTATTGGTTCAGAGCCCTGTTGTTGTGGTAGAGAAAATGTCACTGAAAGTTATTGGTACATACCCCAATTTTTTTTTTCATTAAATACGATTCCGTCGGAGGACACACCCCTACCCAACGCCACCTGACAACATTGAAACAAATCTTTTTTAACTCCTTGCAAAGATCTGGTGAGTTTTGTTTATACATATTTTAATTCGGCTGGTAAATGTTTCACAGTTCATAATTACAATCTATTAAGATAAAATTCTAAGAAATTGTTTTTTAAATGGAGTCACTAATTTTTTATATCAATGTACATATTAGAGAATAGTGAAATTAGTGGCTTTTGTAATACTTTATTCGAACGTTTATTTGAGCTGGTCAAAATAGGAAAACGGATACATTTTACTGCCTGAATATTTTCAGAAATAATCAGACATAATTTCGTTCTGGAACTGATGTCAGAAATGGCAAGATTTAAGTTGTAAAATGATTGATCCTTTTGGCGATCGGTGTTTTTACGTCGACTGGAAGAAACATCAGAAGTAGCGTAATAAAAGAGGAAAGCTGAATTGATTACAATTGTTAGAAAGGGACAGGGATCAGCGTAAAAGTTTTGACAGAAAGTGTTTCTAGATAAAATCCTTTAAAAAAATTAACAAATTCAGGATTCATTGATTAATATGTACTTTTATGAAGGGGTAGTCCATAAAACTAATTGTGAATGGGATGATTTTTGTTTTTAGCCCGTATAGCCGTAATGAGAGCCATCTTTGATAATATTGCCAGATCTATCCGCTGGATGAAAATGTGGATGTTGACCCGGTTTATGTGCTGTATGATGAACTGGTGTATTTCCTGTAACAAAATTAAAATAAAAATTAATTTTGGAGGACTTATTAGACAATTATTAGAGAATCCCTGAGGCTATTTTTACATGTGTGATATACATAGACGCTTTACCTTTTCCAGCATTTCGTGCGGCATTTTCAGCAGCTTTGCGACTCGGCAGGAGTATAAAGTGCAAGTGGGGCTTTCCACTCCCGCCTATTTTTCTTCCACCGGTAATTAAATGCTTCCAGATCTGACCCTCTGATTGTTCCACGCTCAAACTCAGGAGTACAATTGCTGTCGCAAGTGTTAACAAAATCAGTTTCATTTTTGTAGCTTTTTCTGGTAACTTTTTGGTATTAGGATAGTGTTAATTCGTAAATGAAGGCAATGTGTTTAAAAATAAAAATTTTGGTGCTTATATACCGGACTATAAAAATTAGGACTCATTTTCAGAGGAAATTAATCAGTATTTACACTTGTAGATATTTTATTTGTAGTTGATCCCAAAAATAATAATTACTAATCGATACGACTTTGACGCAGATCCTATTTCTGGAAGTGAGTTAATTAAAGACCGAAATCGTGATGAAAGTTGTGTTGGGGAAGGCATTTCTGGTTTTGCCACATTGCAAGTAAATAAGGATGTGCATTGTGTAAAAGGCTCTAAGTATCATTTTATAGAATGTGGCTGTACTCTATTTGATTTGCAATCTAAAGTAGTATTTATATTGAACTAACAATATAAATATACAGCAGTAATTTATTGTGAAATTTTAATTCAACATAAAACGGATGATTTTTTATACAATCAATACGCGAGAAATACGCTTGATTTTATTTTTTATTTAATTACCATAGACTAATTAGCATAATTTGCGACTGGTGCAGTTGAAATGTAAAGACTCTCTGTTCGTTACAAATATTAACTTGCGTACTACAGGGAAAAATAATATAATCGTTTTTAATTCCAACAGTTTTGATGCTTATTTCCCATCAAATGATAATATCCTACTGAATATATCAATTAGTTCAAGACGGTAATATTTATGTATAATTATGCATTTTATTTATACAGAGGATAGCTATCAGCAGAAACAATCGCAGCAGCAATTTCCGCTTAACCGAGGCAAATGTGTACTTAGTGACGCAAATCTGATAACGATAAAACTGTTGTCATAACACATCTACTGTTCACTGGCATAATTCCCTATAAATTATTACTTGTGCAACAGCAACTGTTACTACTGCTCGAACAATGTATTCAGCATTATACTAGTATAGATACAAACAATACCTGTAAAGTGTAGACGAACAGACATACACGCTTAAGACTCAATTACAATACAGAAGAGCTACATTACAAACCCTACAATTAGAATATAATAGAAAAGGTCCCCATCAAGTCAACAATGGCAATCAAGAGAAGAAGTTTATCCATGATCTAAGTATGCCTTATTTTCAATACAATTTTAATTTATATGAAATGAAAACTAAGGATCGAATCTATGAGTTCGAGTAACTATTTCCAAATTGTTTGTGAACTTTCTAAAAATAGTCTGAATACTGCTATTGATGAAGTTGTAGCTGTAACATTGTGTTGAAAAACAGTGCTTTGATTTGTAACAATCATTTATACAGAAATTCACAACGACCTCATATAATATCTATCAGATAATTGAAAAAACTGCGTTCGGAAATATTTTTATTAAAAACAGACCGCTCATGATAAAATACAAAATAGCAATACCAAAAACGTTTTTCCCAACATTTTTGCTCTATTTTTTCGGCTCATGCCCACAATTTCTATTGTTGTGACCTGTGTTGTAGCTCTTTTAAAAGCCAATTAAATATTCTACATTCCAGTTGTAATTATTGTTTTCAAAAAAATTGAGGAGCTTAAATTCAAAAGGTGTCAAGTTTTCGGTTTTTCCAGACAAATTCTTCCTTTGTTCCACATCCCCTGGAAAGTTGTATTTAGTTTTTGAGCTACAACGACCGAAACTAGGTGGCCACCTTGCAATGTTCGAAAGCAAAAGGACAGATGACATTACATTGTCATTACCAAGTGAGTGAATTCTCGCCATAATAGAGAGATCAATGAAAATCAAGCTTATGATTATTTTACTATTGTTACTGCCTCTCGTACAACGGGTAGGCTATAGGCTCCACTGGTATATAATTATAATATATGTGATAAAAAACAGCAGGGAATAGTATACTGAGTCAATGAATGACTATTTCTGTTCAGAAGTAGCAACAAAGAAAACTTTATGCGTACCCGCTGGCGCTTCAGTATGTATGCAATTGAAAATATTATATTTGAATACCTTTCAAGTTGCAAACTAATGTATACTTCAATTACAAATTGTTCCCGAGTTTTTTCACCTTGATACTGGGAAAAATTGTATAACTATCTTTTGTTTAGTTAAGTATATGCACATATCAAATGGGCTATTAGCAATGATTCACGTTGTCTAACCTATCCTTTCAATCATTGCCAGACTTTCAGGTACCATAAATAATTTATGATTGAAAAAAATAATAAGAATTATTTGTTAAAAAATTAACATCTGTTTTCTCAGGAATTATGACGAGGTGCTGAAATGAATTAATTTGTACATGCTGCCACTCCCAATCTGTCCAATTTAAGTCAGTAAATTCCAGTATAGAAATTGTGAAGTTTAAAA
Source organism: Allacma fusca (assembly GCA_947179485.1). Lineage (NCBI taxonomy): Eukaryota > Metazoa > Arthropoda > Collembola > Symphypleona > Sminthuridae > Allacma > Allacma fusca. The sequence continues at coordinate 15,378,712 of OX359248.1, read as the reverse complement.
CAGCACGTGTAGCCTTTAAAGGAAGGCTTCATTGAAGGCGATAAACTGATTTTTCAGCCGAGTAAATGTCAAAGGAGTAAGAGTCATTTTTTACTCTTGGTCTTAGCGAAGGTCTTAGAAAATCTAGTAAAAATGTTAGGTGAATGAAGGGTTAAGGCTGAGGGAAGTCAAGTAATTTTAAAGGCTTTATTTACTTGTAGGAAGGATTTTTTAAAAAATTAGTGTTTAAGGCTTGAAGGGCTCTTTTTCTGCTGCTTATGGGACATCAAGTATTGTCCAGCACCAGGCCCCAGGTTGTACATGCATATTAATGAGCTAATGCGAGCAGTATATAGTGTGACTAAATCTAAATTATTGTAAGAAACATGTTATCCATGTACTTATGTAACATGAATACTGTGCCCAGAAAACTAGTGTACATTTGGAGAGATGCATGTTACGGGTTCAAAGTTTGCACAATAAATGGCAGGCGAAAAACTATTTTCACTTTTAGGAAATTATTACAAATTCAAATTTATTATTCTTATCAAACCAAACTGAATGTTTTCATATACTACTAATTATCGAGTTTAGTATACTGGTAATGTTGATTCGATAGTGGGCAGTGTAAGTAGATTTTCCTCTTTAGCCCTGTCTCTTTGGGAATTGGTGATGAGAGCCGTCTTTGATAATGTTACCATGTCTATCGGCGGGATGATAATGTGGGGATTGTCCTGGCTTATGAGGCGCATGTTGAACGGGCTTGTTTCCTAGAGAAACAAATTTTATTTTTATTAGACAATAATTCGTAAAATAATTTATTCAGCTGTGATTACATTTTAATACGAAGACTTGGTGAATTACTTACCCTTCCCAGCGTTTCGAGCAGCATTTTCAGCGGCTTTGCGACTATTGTGTTGTTGAAAATGCTGGTGAGGCTTTCCACTGCCACCAATCTTTCGTCCAATGTTGACCAAAACTCTTCCCAACTGTGCCTCCGACTGTTCTACGTTCATTGTAACGAGAACAACAACAGCCAGAGTGAGAATTAGTGCGAGCTTCATCGTGAAAGTAAGGATGAATAATCTCGAACAGGAGTGAAAACTCTGTATATGAGCGGATATGGCAGGGAAGTGATACCTTGATGAAGAAAATTGCTGTTTTTATACCCGGAATATGTAGAATGGATTTGAATGTAACGCAAATAGAAGACGTAATTACAAATTCCTGGAAACTAAATGATTTTCAGTTTGCACAGCATTACCGCTGTTGGGCATGAAAATGCATGTTGTTTTTTTTCCTCCTTGGTGGTAGGCAAATGAGGATGAACGTTACCGCACTCATTTTTTTGCACTTTATCTGCTTGTCATTGCTATGGCTGTCATCCTTATTCTTGGAAATTCTCAGAAGTTCGGTATTTTGCGCGTAAATATCTAAAGAATACTTTATATTCTTTGATAAATATTTAATAAATAGCCAGCGTTAATATTTTATAGGGGATGGCTAATCGCAAGTTTATACTTAAATGTGACCTACGAATAGGAAGGAAACTTATCTATTTTAATCACTTTGAGCGTAATTCAACTGCAACTGGATTGTCGTGATTACTGTATGATTATGATAACCATCAGATCGAGTAATTACACAGTTGATTCTTTGTATGGTTGGCCTTTTGAAAAATAAAATAAGTTATTTGGAGTATATGACACTTCCCCAAAATACTCGGGTATTTAAAGATCTGTATTTTTCACCACTTTTCAACTATTACCACTCACTACTACAACAAATGTAACTACATGTCTTTTCACCTGAATTTTGTGATCCTCCTACAAAACGCTTCTATGTTTCCTGGAAAGATAATAATAAGTTGGGTGTTTTACGGCTAATTATTTATATTTATTTTACGGTAAATTTAATTTACATTGCATTTCAAAGCGCTTTGTCATAGATAAATAGATTCCAGTTATTTTTATTACAGTGAGAACTAAAGTCGAAACCAACAAATATCACGACAAAGAAAATTCATCTATTTACCTTCATAATATTCATAGAATTAATTTTTATTATTGAACAAAATTTCACTTACTCAAGAATAGATTTTTTCACACAATGAGAGTAACGTAATTCAATTCGAGTCAATTTAATTCAAACTTTATTTATACGGTATTTCTGGGTCAGTACATCAAGACTGGTCTCCCCCCGGTACAACTTACATTTTAATGTTAAGATGTGTACAAAGGATTTAGAATACTGACCAATTAATTTAAACATTACGCTTTAAAAAATCTATATAATCTATTCAAAACGTTTTAAAAAAATAATTGTATGGAGTTGTTCTATTAACTCAATGCTAAAGTACTTAATAGCTCAATCTTCTGAATTTACCAAAGAATTAAATTTGGTGGGTTTACTTTCCACAGGTATCTCATTCCAATGAAAGAAAATGAATTTCCGAAAGAGTATTGTTCTGTGTTGATGTAGTAGCAATTGATGTAATACCAAGACAATAATCAATGCTTGAAAACACTAGACTATGAACTAAAATTTTAAATATTTGGTTATTATGTATCTTTTGATAAGTAAAGTACATCCTATTACTGATGAAACTTTGTTGCGGACGTGATTAAAGTAGTAAAAATATTAGATTATTGTCAAGTTATGACTCCTAAATATTTATTGAGAGACTAATTCTGTTTCTAAATTATTGCATATAAGAGGAGGAATAGGTTTTTTTAATAAATTAAACCGACAGTGATAAACCATGTTTTTTTTGTCTTCAGCCCCGACAGCCGTAATGAGAACCATCTTTGATAATATTCCAATATAATTGTATTGACAATTCTGCACATACTTATCTATAGGATGATAACGAGGCCATTGATCCCTTTTATGTATGTAATGTCATGAATTGGATTCTTTGGCTGTATGGAGAGCCGTGAAACCGTCCACCCCATCAGCTCATACTAAGGGTAAAGGGGAAAATTATTAGATGTCACCGGTTTTTATAAAATTTTCTTTTAGATTTTTCAGTTTCATTTATTAAAATCTTGTAGTTCAAAAACTCTGGATACAACGTTGAAGAAAGTGGAACAAAGTCAGGTTTTTTTTTTGCAAAACTGAAATTTGAGGGGTTTAAATTGTTTCTTCAAATTTCAAAAACCTTGTTCCAAAATTTATTATATTCGGTTGTAGGAAATTTCGTTGGCTTTTCGGGTAGTTATCACACTACGGGCCTCTACGTTTAGAGTTGTAGATGTGACAACTGTAAACATAGACTTGAAAGGAACAAACGAAAACTATTCATTTGAATAATAATACATTTTATAAAAATTTCAACTCGAATTGATCAATTCCCTTATCTATAATTATACATATGTATCTACTCATCTGACGTATGTCATAAATTATTTCACAATAGCTAAGGTGATGGCAAATTGCATTGTGTTGTGAGCGCATTTTCCTGTTCACAGTCATCTGTTTTTTCACATGTGCATACATGCTAGGGAATCAAAGTTTAGATAATGACGCAAAAATAAGCTATTTACAATGAAAATCAACGAAAAAAATGATTTCGAATTTATTATTCCAATCAAATCAACTCCAATTTTTACATATACTACTAATTAGTTGGCGATAAATAAGATCAAACGAAGTGTGGTCTTAACGTTAATTCAGTAGTGGACGTTTTGAGCATATTTTCCTCTTTAGCCCTGTTTCTTTGGGTATTGATGATGAGAGCCGTCTTTGATAATGTTACCATTTCTGTCAGCGGGATGGTAATGCGGGGATTGTCCTGGCTGATGAGCTGTGTGATGAACGGGCTTGTTTCCTAAAAAGAAATTTTGATTTTTAAACAATTTCTATAATAACTTATTAAGCTGTGATTACACTTTAACCTTTGACTTACCCTTTCCAGCGTTTCGAGCAGCATCTTCAGCAGTCTTCCGACTCTTATGTGCTGGGAAATGTTGTTGAGGTTTTCCACTGCCACCAATTTTTCGTCCAATGTTGACCAAAACTCTTCCCAACTGTGCCTCCGACTGTTCTATGTTCAAACTTATTAGAACAACGGCAGCCAAACTGAGCATCAGTGCAAGTTTCATCGTGATAGATACAATTAACAATTAAAACTCTGGAACCAGTCAATTCGCTGTTTCTATAATTATATGTAGATGGATATGGCAGACAAGTGATAGAATGATGAAGAAAATTGATCTTTTTATACCTGAGATGAGCAGAATTCCGGATACAATTTAGATTTTAATGAAACAATAGCAAATATATGCGTATATGGTTTTGTTGTGTATTTTGGTTTCAAAGTTTAGACAACAAAAGAGACAGAGTAACTATTTACATTAGCAAATCAACAAAAGTAAGGATTATTATACTTTTTGGCCAAATCATTCCCTTAGTTGACACACGCCAAAATTATACGTTGTAGTAGATAAGACATGAATAAATATAACAGTAGTGTTGACTCGATGTATGTACAATGACGATTTAGGAACAAATTTTTCCCATTAACCCTGTCTGTTTGGGTATTGATGATGAGATCCGTCTTTGATGATGTTACCGTTTTTATCGGCTGGATGATAATGTGGGGATTGTCCTGGTTGATGAGGCGCGTGTTCAACGGGCTTGTTTCCTAGAGAAACAAATTTTATTTATAGACAATTTGTAAAAGTTATTCAGTTTTTATTGATTTTTTGATAATATAAGTAGCTTAACGTTACCCTTTCCAGCTTTTCGAGCAGCGTCTTCAGCCGCTTTACGACTATTATATGTTGGGAAATGTTGTTGAGGCTTTCCACTGCCACCAATTTTTCTTCCAATGTTCATCAAAGCTTTTCCCAATTGTGCCTCCGACTGCCCTATGTTCATTGTTACGAGAACAACAACAGCCAGAATGAGAATTAGTGTGAGCTTCATCGTGGTTCTTACAATAATAATTTTGAAAGTAGTAAAAACACTGTATCTGTGCTGCTGTAACTTTGTAGAAAAGTGAGACGCTGATTAAGAAAAATTGTTGTTTTTATACCAGGGATGAGTAGAATCCCGGATACAATTTGTGTGTAATGTATTAACTTACTAAGACGTATTCTACAGGTACAAATACAGTACAGACAGATGCTGGAAAGACGTGACTGCCAACATGCAAAGCATTATTAGCATCTTGCATGAGATGCACGGTGATTTTTTGTTGGAAATAAGCTAATGTGAATGGACGTCACACCATTGTTTTGTGTTCAACAACAGTCCATTGACATGTAGTTTTCTTATTCATGACAATTCTCAGGAATTGCATACCCTGCACGTGCATTTAGAATTGTACGAGGATTATTGCGAAACCGTCGATGAGTAACCACTCCATAATTATCCATATTTTACAGTATTGACATATATAATTACTTAAATCGAATATTTGCATCCAGTGTAATGTTAGAATTAGTTCGTAAAACCTTGAAGATAATTATTCCAGAACGAGTCTAGTATCAGTATGAGTCAAATAACGTGCTGACTTTCTGACGGATGCAATTTCCCATCTAACAAAATGGAATTGGTAAAAATCTTACGCAAAACCCAAAACTGACGATCTTCCCCAAAAATCTTTCCGTTTAGCGAGAACATATTTGGAGTATCTACATACAAATTCTAAATGTGTTCTGCAGTGTAGTAGCTTTCAACCAATAAATGCACATATATACTGAACTAAATAGGAACTGTTAATTACAACATTTGGGGGTAGATTTTCAAAATAAAGAGATTTGTTTATTCAAAATACTGGGACTTAAAAATATCGGAAAGTCCCTCTTCACACAAATGAAATCACTATTTACATTGCATCATTCTTCAGCATTGGTTTAGCAGACCAATCCTCCCACACACATTGAATAAAATGTTACAAGTAGTAATAATTATATTTTAATCAAACACTAGCACATATTTCCCACTGCTATTTTCAACAACAGCCTTTTGAAACTCTGTCAGCTTAATTTGCTCGACCTTTGGCGGAACTAATTTCTTTTGTAAAAACAGTGAACCTAAATAGCTAAACATGGTCTCCAACTCCTTAACAGTACTCTGCGTTCTCCATCGGGCCATCCAAAATCCTTTTAGTTGAACATCGTTAAAAATAAAGTTGGATGTTGGGACCACAAGTGGTTGTTTAGACATTCCTCCGTAGGTTACTAAAGTTCGGGAGTTATCTGAAAAGGTCGAACACATTTAGATACTTGATCAAAGATTCGAGAGGAAGTCGTTCTTAACAATAATAAGAATTATCCCTTACCCAAAGCTTTTATAAGCCCAATAACACTTTTCCCACTGACGCAATTTAGGGCCAATTGACACTTCACAGGATTGCGTTGTTCTCTGAATTCCTCTTCCGTTAAAACCACAGTATTGGAATCACCTAACCCTTTTAATTCGGCTTTAACCTCGTCTAAATTACTTCTATTTCTTATTATTGAGATTGACTTCAAGCCCAGTACTGCACAGAGTTGAATAACAGCTCTTCCCACACCAGAGGTCCCCCCATTCTGAATAACAGTGTCTCCAGGTTGCAACTTCTCAAAATCCGTCAGCATTCTAAGAGCTGTTGGTGGGTTGACCTGTATAGTTGCTGCAGTTATCAATCCTAAGTTTTTATCAATCTAGAACATAAAAATCAGTATTTAACAATTTTTAGCTTCTCTATATGTATGCTCAGTGCTCACTCTGGTGGAGTCCAATAAATGCTTAACCAGTAGCACATAAATGTTTTCTGGCATTCTAACACCCAAAGTTAATCATATTTTAGATGACTGTGAGTCACTGAGACTTATCTACAACCATCACAAATACGAAAATAATTTCAACTATATAGATCAAAATTTCCTCTAAAGTTTAACAAAAAATAATTTCACCCAAACATTCTTATACGAAGTTTAAGACAACAAATATTACTCCAGCCCAAAATCTCAACCAAATTAAGACAAAAGCCAATGTAAATCAGTGTAAAAGTAAAATACTTTAAGGTTCCAGATTGGTACTGAAACTAGACCGTATTCCATGAAAATAAGTTAAAATATTATTAGTTCCAATCGTTAGAAGTTATGACTCCAAAGAACATATGGAGTCATACAATAGCATTATAATTAAAATAATACTATCAAAATGTCCGTCCTAAAATTTTGCACTGACCACTTGGCCGATAGATTTTTCCTATTGTTGCAGTGAGATCGAAGCAACAGAAATTGTGTCATTAGTCAATAAGACAGGGGTTTCCTATTTTATTCCAACAAATAAATAAATAATTAATAAAATACTGATATTTAATAAATATAAATAAAAATAAAAAATGTACTGAATACAACGTAATTCTTTGTAATTAAACTCAATGGTTTTATGGACCCTGGTCTTTAGTCTGACCTGGTCCGAACGTCTGAACCAGACCAGTTTCATAAAATCTGGATCAATTTAGACCTAAATCAGGCCTCCCTAATTCGAATAAAATATAATAACATTTTTTATTTGCCAAGGGCAACAGCAGAAATTCCTCCTTTTTCTCATGTTCGTTCCTAAAGCTGAATTTCACCAACTTAGCTCTCTATTTCTACCTGTCATGCCCTGGGCATGACGCTCATAATTCTCACCGTACGGACCTCTTGGATAGCTCGTTGAGAAGCCCATGAACTACCCTACAAACTGACATGAAGAAATATTAAAAATAATTGTACAGAATTTTAATTTTTCAAAATTCCTATTTTTCCAAAGATATCTTCGCTTTAGACTACTTCAAAGTAATGGTAAAAAAGATAACCATTACTTTTATTAACTCGGAATCCTTCAGATTGATGTATCCTTTCCACAACCCAAATCCGACATTAAGGGGAAGGACCCAATCCCCCTCTTTGAAATTAGCTGACTCCGAATGGGTCACAACTCCCACACCTTCAGCTCCCGGGGAATCCGGTAACACTTTCGGCTTTAAAGGATACACTCCTTGAACGACGTTGAGGTCAGCGGGGTTGACGGGTGAAGCCAGCATCTTGACAAGTACCTACAAATACAAACAAATAAATTAACTCCAATAAATAATACACTACATTAATTAAAAATTCCCATATTTATATATGTTAATATTATTTAACCGCACTTTCCCATTTTCAGGCTCAATGTTGTAACTCTCCAATTTAAGAACATTCGCTGGATTCCCAAACTCTGAAAAAATAATTCTTTGAGATGTATAAGTCCGGATCAATATTTTGCGAAACATGTTTCAAATTCAAAAACAGTCAAATCAAAATTTTGCCTGTAAATAAATTCGTCCTTTTTTAATTCCTACTTCAAAAGACTTCAAAAACTTAATCGTTCAAATATTTGGCGCCTCACAAGAATATCTGGATTTTTAAAGGAAACATGAAGGTTTACAATTTGAAATAAATAAATTTTTTGTACAATTTTTGAAACTCAATTGATACAATTCGACATTGGATGTAAGGATATATTATGCAAACATATTTTTAAAAATTAATAAAAATGGGGCAATATGATACGAAATAAATTAATTTTTGACAGCACACGTGCAAGTTTGAAAATCCTTGGATTCTGTGTCTGATATCGATGGGAAGTACAAATGTAAGTGGAATTTTGGCAAAATCGTCGTGAATAGAATTTTTTAAAATAATTAAGAGATAAGGACCACAAATATCAATCCCCGTGTCACGTTCAATGGTCCATCGCGTGTGACAAAAGTTTGACCGACAATAACCTTTGATCGCCAGAGTTTATTTCCTATCTGATTCCCAATATTTTTTAGACACACACATGATGCCCCAATCGAGATAAAAAGCAAGAATCTATGCTGATGTGGGATTAAAAATGGAAACATTTGACCTATAAATATTATCTTATAATGTTTGACACACGCTGCCGATTTGTTTTTCGCACGTGTGTGGTCAACTACTTATACAGCGTTATGATCTCCTAAAAATGAGAATCGATTGGTCTCATGGTCGAAAATTATGAATTCAATTACTACCGGAGCGGAAGAATGTGTAAGGGAGACCGGAGATGGGTTGTGATGAAAAATTTACTGGGCTCATTTGTCAACCTGCCAACGATTTCGCACACTATTACCAACCCATAGTACTTGAACATGGAGTCTACATATGGTTTCTTCCTGGAGAAAAAAAAGGAGACCGGGTAGCTGTCAGTTGTTCACCTGGATCCTTCAATAACGCACGTATACATAGTCGGGTTCTTTGGAACTCAGTTTTTTAAACCCGCACGGTCCAAGAACGTATACAGTAACAAAACCGGGATTTTCCCACCAGCATCATATCCAACTATGAAATTTTTTGTAATTTTAAATCTCCTAGTCTTGAGTGTCAACGGGATATTAAGATACACAGAGCAGTCCTGCACGGATTTAGTACCGAGAAATCAGGATCATTACCTAGATGAAGTTCGGACAAGTCGGAGTCGAAGTCGGAATTTTAAAAAGAAAAGGCATGATTTTGAGTCCGACATCCCTTATAAGGTCATCGTCACGGGGGAGCGTTACAGGAGAAACACGGATCTTGTGGGTAATTAAATCCTCTCTGTACTTTCTACATAGGCTTTTATTAGACTTGAAAACTTTCTATACTACAGCAATATTTATGAAATTATTGTTGATTTGCGTAGCAGAATTATTTGAAGGTTGACCTTTTGGAATAAATTAAATTTCGTTAGGCTTGGGGTAAAGTAGGAAGTCCTTTTAATCGACATATTTGGTAACAATGTTTCATATAGTTCATTGACATCCAGCCACAACGATTCCAGCAAAGGTAATAGTCGGATAGGTGTCTATAAATACATATCTGAACATATGTATACATATGTGAGGTTCTTTAAAGTGAATGCCACATGTGCGTTTTAAAAGAAGTGTCAATCCTGTCGACAGCGTGGAACCTGTGTTTGTGGCTTTCACATGTCATGATGGCTGCACTTTCACTACGTTTCATAGCTGCGGGTAAAAATGTAATAGTTTTTTTTGGGCGGTTCTGTTTCAACCAAAAGTAGGGAATTGTTTTTCAAACGTCAGAAATATTACATTATTTGAATTGAGTATCCTAAAAGTAATGAATGGGAAATCCACGGAAATTTCCAGGAAATCCCGGAGTTAGTACTGCTAATTGTACAGGTGTGATGAGGTTTTAGTTTCTGGCGAAGAATAAAAGTTGTTACCAAATTAACCTGGGATTTTGTCTGGCTGTATATGCTAAAGTAATAATTATATTTAAATACAGTACAAATTGATGGGGGGAGCTTCGAGGGTTTGATGCTCCAGTCCCGGGTAGTTAGCGGCGGAGAGTTACTCCGTGGGGGAGTTGGTTTGGTTGGACAATTCCGGTACCTTCCAAAAACCTTCGTACACCTTGTGTGTTTTGACATCCCATTTGCCACAGTGGTTGACCGAGGTCAGCCCATTCAACTTGGAAATATTTCATTTATCTGGACGGCTCCAGACACTGAAGCCGGCGATATTCGTTTCATGTATGGGTACCTCCAGAATTTCCATTAAATTTTAATTATGCTCTGGAATTTTATTCTTTAAATTTAATTAGGCTCGAATTCTTCTAAAGTTTGATACAGTATTTAGCAGTAATTTATAAAAACTAAAAGTTAAGCGTTTATATGATTTTGTACATCTATTAAAATGGTTTGAAAAGACGCCTTGACATTCCTGCCCTATTTTCCATCTCCTCTGTTTCGTGAATTATGCAGAGCCAGCGTCAACCGAGGCATCCATTACTGGGTCATCGTGAGCAAAACACTTGAGTTCAATCCTTTCCGTGAGTGTGTTATTCTTGCGTTTTTGCGACATATTTTACCTATAGAAATAAACTATATGCATATGTGTGAGTGTGTTTTTGGTGAGAGGCCTTGCCAGTCTTGATTAGTAATGGCCAGGGCCTATGTGCAAATGTACACCCTCGCATATTAACTTTCTTAGCCATGCTTGGTCTGTGCTTCATGCACAGGAAGAATGTTCATTGAAAGTGAGAAGTAAATTAATGTCTCGGCTATTCATAAAGAGTGTCATCTTGGCAGGTCCCGTATTGTTCTCTTGTCAAGACTGTCATTTCAATTTCATTTTATGAATACAGCCCCCCGCTTCACAATTCACAAGATTCCATGCGTGGATTTATTTCATATTTGCATGCGTTTCCACACATTTAAAGGATCATTAAATTGTGCTTAAACAGAGGTTGAAATTGCACTTTAATTGTAAGGAACAAGCCAGAGGCCGACAAGTCAAGGCAAATACAGAGATAGTATAATGGATTTATTTTTTTTCAAAGAGCAGCTATCAGTGCCTACGGTTGTGGCACAACTCTGGCATGCTTTCGGGTCTGTCCAAGTGACCAGAATCCATGTATTCCCCGGGACGCTATGTATGTCCTTTCGTACAACACGGACTCGAGAGATAGGGGGGAAATCCAGTTCACAATGGGAGGACGAATTACTAATAATAACGTATGTCGGAAATGTTCAATCTCAAATTATTGCATTATTGCAGGTGGTCAGGAAGCAAAGTAAAGGCAGGGAAATTATTATGAGGGAATTTCTGCATAATTTAATTATTAGACATATGTGGCCGTTGCTTTTGGAGAGGACTTCCCAAACTTGATTCAGGCGGATATGGTTGTTTGCTACTTGGAACGTGGACGAGTTCGAATTGAGCACTTACTCGTAGACAGTATCCAAACCACGGCTTATGGACATACTGATGTAAACAATCTTGATGAGCTGTTTAAAAATGACTATACAATGTCCTATGTTATTTTTACCTTAATTGTTTATACTGTTTTCTATTCCGACGTTTCCAACACATAGCCAATCGAGCTGGAGGACTCGGATTTCGCGGATAACATGCTGTGGTGTCGGTTCAATCGACGGGCAATTTACGACCGGAAGCAATCCTTTTATCATTTCTACTTCTTTGGAACCATTGACTACTACTACCCACAGCGTGAGTTGACACAGAGTGCAAATTCTGACTCCAATGATACATAGATAATAGATATTGGATAGAAAGTACTTACGTAGGAAAATACATATGTGATTTATTCTCGTACGTTATTTCCCCGTCAAAAAATCAGAGTTTAAGGTCACCTTACTAAAGAGAAGAGTTATTGTGGTGGAAATTAATATCGAATGTATTATTTACGAATTTGAAGGATTTACTCTCCCCAAGAGAGCTGACGTTTATACCTCGTCGTTCAAAAGGAATTTTACTCATGCTATCAACGAAGTCATCGCCGGGGCAACCCCATCGTCTTCATATAATTTCTTTGTGGCAATTCAAAGCTTAGGTTTCGGAATCCATTGGTATGCTGGTAGCTTATCATGATCTATACACATGGAGAATAAAAATCAGTAAATAACTTGTTTGAACCCATTGCATTATTGACTTAAAAAGAGGCTAGGAAGGCAGAAAATTTATTTGTGGAAATTCCATTGTATAAATTTATGACATTATATTCACACATAGTTGGAATTTTTTCCGCCTCATCACTCATACAATCCCTACTCAAGGTTTACTCTGGTAACTACTGTAGGCTTGTAATAATACTTCATGGAACAATCCGGTTTTACTCAATAATGTATAATAATATTTTTAATACAGTGCTGGCTTCGAGTAATTACTTATAATCCCCTTGAATTCATTTTAATGCATACACAGAGAATGGCAAGATTATTTGTCAATGCGCATTCACTCTCAGCTATCTTACTTTGGATATGGCTTGTGTATGGTGTTATTTTTATTATTTATAATTATGTATTATTGAATATAATCTTTTGAAAGTAAAACTTCTCTGTCAAGGGAATTCCTAGTTTTCAGCCTGCATATTTACAAGCAATAAACCTCTTTACGGGTTACTAAATTAAAATTTTCACTTCGGGTGGAACAACGAAGGTAATTACCTATCCCATATAAGAACGAATTTTATTGTTATTTATTTATTGAATTCCCCCATGGTTTTAGCAAATATTTTTCTTTTGATTCACCCAACAGTTCAAAAACTCTAGAGACAGTGTTCATGGAAGTGGAGCAAAGTCAGGATTTTTTTTGAAAAACTAAAATTTCCAAAGTTTAAATTTGCTTATTCTGGGCCAAAATTTTTCGGAATAAGAAGAACGAAATTAACATTATGAAGTTTTTAAACTATGAAATTTTCAGCTTAAAAAAAATCCTGAATTTGCTTCATTTCCATGACCACTGTATCTAGAGTTTCTGAACTGTTGGATGAAGCAAAAGAAAAATCTGGAAAAATATTTGCTAAAACCATAGGAGAATTCAATAAATAAATAATAATAAAATTCGTTCTTAAATGGGATAGGTACCTTCGTTGTTCCAATCCTTTCTTGGCACAATTCAGGGACAAAATGGAGTTGTACTATGTTCCACTTACTATCAATATTCCACATGAGTCTGGTGTACAAACTGCTGCCACAGTCAACTTTGATGGTTGTTCCCGATATAAAGGAAGCTCCAGGTGACAAAAGGAAGCAAACCACGGAAGATACCTCGTCAGGGACACCGGTTCTTTTCGTAGGAAGATATTCCTTTACCACATCAAACACATTAGCCTCTTTGCCATAATTCGCAGCAGCAGTTGAGGACTCGACCATTCCTGGAGCAACGGAATTTACTCTTACACCATCTTCAGCCCATTCAATGGCCAATGACTATTAAATTAACATGAGTAATTAGCAAGAACAATTTTAAATAAATACTTCCACAACATTAGTTGTAATTAGCCTACTGAGCGTTGCCTGAATTTCACCCCACTCGACTAGTAATGAGTATAAAAGCTATGTCAGTAACTTAAGGTTAGCCAGAACTGTGAAACTATGACGTATCTATTTTAAAGCAAAAATAAAAGTTCATCAATAATTTATTGTAGGCTAGTTGCATACATATGCCAGATGTCAGCATAAACATTACCATTAAGAAGATAAAATATTTTTTTACAAATCTGCACAAACGTAGTTCTCTTGTGGACTGCAATCAGCCGGAGAGATAAGTAAAGAATAAAAAATAAGGACCTGGTGATGATAACTGATGCGATGAGACAGTCATTATGACGGATCAAACCTCCCTGCTACAAAATGTTGGGAAAAATATAGCCACTACTTAATTATGTATGCAAATTATTGGTTCTGGCTTCATTTCGACATTAATCTCAAAACCTGTTGTTAGATTTCCACTCATTAATTTTTTGTGTGAGAAAGGTAATATATAAGAATTTAATTAATCCTAATTTCAAGTATCTACTTAAAATGAATTCCACCACAAATTAAAGCAAATCGCAGGTTTACTAGTTTGTGGTTGTGCTAAATTATCACTTTCTAGATCTTGACATTCCAGGAAATTCTACAAGCATCGAACTTATTACATAAATGCGAGTGCTGCAAAAAAAGAATTTTCTGGGTAATTTAACAAAGTTTTTCCTGCCAAAGGGACCTGATAGTTGATGGTACATACTGATTGTGAGTATTTATGAAGAAGTCTGAAGAACGCAAACTGTATTCAATAAATTTTCTGTGCTAACTGGTACACAACAACACAACTAATTAAGCAAATAATTCGGCATGTGCAAAATCAGGAAGAATACATCTGAGAATGATTCATTGCTGCCAACTACGTAAGTAACTATTTATTTAATTAATTTCCCTGAAGCTGCCAGGGCAGTGAATTGCACAGCATTAAAGGAGAGAATTCCTCAAGCATTTTCTGGGAAATTACAAGCAAAAAATTCTTTCATAACTAATTAGTTATATTTATACTTACATTATATTTAAACTACAAAAGCACATACATACATACATGCATAACTACAATATACTTATAATTTAATAGCAGTATGCTTACTGTTTCAGCAAATGAAATCCATTGGATGGATGTTAGTACACATAGCATTTACTAATGTGTCATTTTAATTTGTTCTTATTCTTACACATATGTATGCATAAATAATTTGTCATTCAAATCATTCAGAACTAATAGCCCCTCTAGGGAAATAAATTCCGTTCTTTACCACGAAATACAGTCAACAGTATGGGTGTACAATTATTTCCACTTTTTCTATCACTCACTACCTATGTACGTATACCCTGGGAACGGAGGATAAAAAATCACATTACGTAAAAATAACGTAAACATAAAAGGGATTCCTTACATTCGAGGTTTGTATCTCCAGCAGTTGTAAAAATACACACAGAAATATACCAATGAAAATTGTCAAATTAAAAAATTACGAAAGAATTATTAATAATTACACCTGTCCGATGTAACAAGAGTGTATAGCGCAGCAATGATTTAATTCAGAATGACGATTTTTTGATGCAATTCAAGTGATTAATGAATCACCAGATTTTTTTTTCTTTTCAAGTCTTATTTACCATAAGACTTAATTCTCCAAACTGAACTGAATATATGACTCAATTGAAACAATGATAGGAAGTAGCTGCATAATAAATTCTGGATTTTTTCAGTTTTTTTTTTCGTTTTGAAATACTCATTAATCTCCTGTAGGCAAAAAATCGAAGTGTTGAAATTCTGCCTATGTAAATAGTCATTTGAATCACAGTTCAGTATGATTTGCTCATGAAGTGTGGTGAATATAATTGAAAGTGGAGGAGTATTGGGTGAATTGAATTAAAACTACAAGTTTTGAATCACCAGAAGCTTTACTTCGAACTAAGTAATACCATCTAAATTGGATTGAATTGTTATTATTTCTTGTGCAGCTAATTGTAACAGAGCGTCCGACAGCCACATAATAGATTTGCCTTGACTTATTTGACTTTGACTTTATTGAAACCATTGAAATGGAAACTTGTGTTAGAACTACAGCAATTAAAAGTATTTAAATCCTTATGCTGTGGCTCATGTTCTCCTTGAAGAAAATTTTATTGTACTCTGCGTACTCCAAACTGTTTTTCACCTCGACGTTAGCATTTAAAAGTTTCTCATATATGTTACTTTACATGAGGGAATCCGGTTCCACTATGGATAATGCGGGGGTAACTCTGACATAATAAGCATGGCCTAAATTGCCTTTCCCAAAGTTATGGCGTATCATTTATTATGCACTTGTGAGCATTGCATATCAAATTAAGGATTAAATTTGAAATTACATATTTGACTCTCGCAGTTAAAATCAAATAAATATGCTCGCTCGCATTTTTCACACTGCCATGGATCAAGCCTTATGTACTACTTTAAATAGAGGGATAATAAAACTACAAAAACTTACTTGAGTTAAATTAACAACAGCATGTCGGGCGGCTCCCGTGTGAGCCATCATCGGGAACCCTCTCCACATGTCAGCCACAATATTTACGATACTTCCACCATTGGCCTTGAACCATTGATTGTAAGCTTAAATATGGATTCATTTTAAAACTCCGATTAAAATTTAGTACTACTGTACTGCCGAATTTAGTTTAAGATTCTTTGAGTTACTAAAAATCACAGTATAATACATACCATCGCAGTTGCATTTAAGCAATTGTCATTAAAACCATCGTATTCAAAAATAACAGAGCAATACAATAATTATTACACAGCTCATCAATTTCTTCTGAGAAATGCTTTTCTCTTGTTCTACATAAAAATATCCTTTAAATCCTTATTCAAGAAATTCACACGAGGATCCTTAATATTTATTACTAATAAAATTACCAACGCTTTTGCATACTTAGTCATACAAAGGGAGGACTTAATTTCTCAGGCGAATTAGGTGTCATTTATAATGCTATGCTATTGGTGATGTTTTCGAAGAAATGCACATATTATTTATGTAACTACAAAACTACCCACTTAACAAGCAACGGAATTTTGACTGCCTGATACATTACGCAAGGAATTTTTTTCCCGTCCGGGACGTTACGCAAGGATTTTTTTTCTGTACAATACAATATACACATAAGGAAAATATTTTAGCAAAAAATTAATTTATCTTCTTCACCTTCACGACACATGAGGAATGTTCCAGTTAAATTAGTCTCAACCACGGCATTCCAACCTTTCAGAGACATAGACTCCACAGGTGACATGAACTGGCCTCCTCCATTATTAACCAAAAAGTCCAACTTGCCATACTTCTCGAGTGCTTGGGAAATCAAAGCCCTAATATTTTTGGACGGTTTTAAAAAGGGACTAGAGAGATAAAGGCTTACAATCTAGAAGGCATAAATTAGGAAAGAAATACGGGGTCATAGCGGTTCAAAAACATGTAACTTAGCTTACTGAACTTCTTCTTCTTTCCTGATATTGCATGGAATTGAAGTCACATCCCCAACCTCACCTAATTCTTTGGCAGCTTTTTCCAGTCTTTCAGCATTACGGGAAGCAATGACCACCTTGCAACCTATTAAAAGTTTGATAAGAAGTAAGACATAAGCGAACTTATTGTATTTTTTGTACATTGACAGAGGGCGCTACGATTGACGCGCACCAGTGAGCTATGTTCAGCTTCGCGCTTGTAACAGTCATGTACATATATGCTTGTTTTGTTGCCTGCGAACCTAAGGTAAGAAGTTCGTAAGTTATTGCTCGTCCAATGCCTGAACCACCGCCTGTAACTATGGCCACAGACCCTCGAAATAAATTCGGTCGAAGAACGGACATAACTACTTGAATAAACTCAAATGTAAGATAGGTACACTTAACACATGGAGTGGAATTTCACAAAAATAATGGCTTTTTATTTCGTCACGTCGACTTTTGTCATGTGAATGTGAAGTGATGTGTATGGACTTACAATCAGCTGTATTTACCGCTATAAAGCAAGTTTTACCATATGACTTGAGATTTTTGAGAGACTGCATAGAGATAGACAGAAGCCAAGGATTGACTGTGGCTCTTATGATGGCTGTTTACTTTTTATTATTTAATCTAGAGCTTCACATGCGTGTGAGAATTCTCATGGTCTTGTTGATAGCTGAGAACGGTTCGAAAATAATAAATCGGGATATTCTTTAGTCCAGTACAATCGCGATTAATGACAATAACAAATTGCGAGTTATGTTATGAGTGTATGACAGCTAGCCAGTAGCAATTTAGCAAAACTTTTATCCAGAGGTTGTTAATAAGTGAGGATGTATAGACGTGACGGACAAAATTAAAGTATGTTTTTCATTCCCCGTATTTTATTGTATATGAGCTACTTTCAAATTACCGTTGCTCACACAAAATGTACATATGCATTTCATATGAGACTGAAGTTATACGATTAATTTAATTTCTATTGCTAGTAATTTCAATTGAAAAAATAATTCACGCAGTTATAATAATAATGACGTGTACAAGTGATGATTATTAATTCTCCCGGAACTTCCAATGACTGTCGTTAAGTAGGTTGAGAGATCATAAGTTTTACAATCGATGTATAACCGTATGATCTCTGAAGGATTGGAGACGATCGATAGACTTCCACCAAATTGGTAGCTTAGTTTCCAAAATAAGCTTGAACCAAGGGGTGAAATTTCGGTGATTCATATTTTGAACTTCATCGAGACTGACGTACTTAACAGAACTGATTTCATTCTCGTTAATATTCAAATCTACATCTTTCTGGGCAAACAGGATGTAATCAATCTCATGTTCTCCCCATTTGTCATCCGATAAGGCAAAGTAGTGAATTCTCGTAAGGTAGTTGAAGTCTTCAGGTTCCAGATCGGTAATACCTACGTGCAGAAAAAATTATAAAAGGTCAAAAAATGTTGCGTTAAAATTCGCTCAAATACAACAACTAATTATTATGTATCCCCACAGAATTAACTAATATGAGTGTTTAGTTCATAAATGTAGTAAAATTATTTAATAAAATTGCTCGGTACGAAAAGATAGTAAAAATTAAATAAAAAAATACGAAACTACAAAATTAAATATTTGTATTAATGCATTTTAATAACTTCCCAAACTTACCCAATTCATACTCTATTCGCCGGGTCGCAGCCCGCTTGACCCCATCGATTCCCTCAGTCTCCCCATCCTCAAAGAGAGGATGACTGCAGCAAGTATTCGTCCATAAATATGGAAAAGTGACCTTATGTTCCGACCTCTGCTGCATGAGTAACTCTCCCTTGGAATTAAATAAGAAGGCACTGAAGGCTCGATGAAGTTTAATGCTCCCATCCGGGGTCACACTATGACAATCCAATTTGCTCTCACTCCCAACCACATTATCTGCATCATCCACCAAAATACACTTCTCCGCCATTAAAGACTTCTGAACAGGGTCCTGAATATTAGCAAACTGGAGCTGAACCCGGGACAGACCCCGAGCCAAAGCCAGATTCCCAGCCCTAATCATGTTAAAATAGTCAATAGAATCCTGGAACACCAAAAATTGAAGAAAAAAATAATAAATCAAAGTAGGTTACACAAACTAACATAGGGTTAAACAATGTGAAGGCCCAAAAAGAATTCAATAATTGCCCAGCCAGTAAGTGTACACAAAATCACTTGAATTTACTACTTCCCTTTGAAAGATTAAAATTATTCCAGGAACTGACTTTAAACACGTTATATATTATATTTATAAGAGCTATTTGACATGATGTTGACCACACGGATTTCTTCTATCGACTGTAAGCAGCATTCGGTCCCAGAAGCATTTGCCTCTGCTGTTGCTTCTGCATCTCCTCCATCTGATGACGTTCCATCTCAAACAACACGGGGGCGAACATTAGTGTAGACGAAGCAAATACAATCCAAGTTATCGAGCGAGATAATTCATAGGCTTCTGTAACACCAAATTCACACACCGTTTCAAAAAATGACACACCTTCTCCAACAACCACTATACTCCTTTTAAAATAATTCCAGAACAATTCCAAATTATTTTTTATATACTTTTAGCCGCTTTTCCCGTGACGCGCACAGTTGTTCCCACAGTATTTCGTACAGGCTCAGGAAACATTTCCGAGAGGCCAAGTAGTCTTTCTAATGCGGTCTCAGCTGCATCCTATGCATTAAAATAATACATATAAGTTACATACACACACAGAGTCTCTCTCTCTCACACACACAAAACTCAAAATCAATACAACCAAAAATATCCCTATAATGTACATTCCACTTTATTTAAATAATCTCCCTAAAAAATAAATATTTAGTAACTTACATCTTCCGGGAGATAATCATCCTCCAGTGCTGGAAGTCCTGACATTTTTTTATTATATAAAAATTTAATGATTACTTTTTATTAAAATCAAGACCGAAGAAACGAGAATTTTTATACACCTTAATCCGCCGTCTCTTGAGCTGCAATGCATGCACGAGTCTCAGGATGAGAGAGTAATCTTGAGGCTATAACTATACCTAAGGCCGTAAGTACCTTCAATGGTGTCTGTTGGAAGGAACACAAATTGAACGAGAATGTTTGAATTGGTATTTCCCGCCCTCTATGTTGGTCAAATGACAAGTTAGGATTGGCCCAGTTCAAGTAATGCGAAATGCACAAAAAACAAATTTGAAAGGAGAGCCCAACGCCGTGGGGTTTGAGAGTCTATGCTGGGCTATGCCTGTATGTACGCTCCTGCAGGGACTTATGGAGAGTCAATGGGGCTGAGCGGTGCTGGAGGAATTGTCAGTCCTCCCCAACAGTTGGTCTTCGTATAGTAAACGAGCTCGCGAGGGAAAAGAAAAAGCGTCGTCCGAATTTACCCGACCCATCTTGTGCACTAATGAAATAATAAGTATCGTTATAGTTAAGATTTAGTTTCGAAGGGAATTTTTTTTTTGGGTGAAGTGAAATTCATTACGATGTCAGATTTAAATGAAGAATTACTTCAGCAGCTTGACGGGTCCACAATTGTCCTCACATCCAGTGATCAGAATGAGATGGACGTTGGGGTTGAGGATGCAGAGACTCAGGAACTTGTCGAGGAAATAATCGGGGAAGATGATGATCAGCAACATTTAATTGATACTAATGTGAGCTCTATGCATGACCTGATCACACTTCATGCAGTGGACTCACAGGGAAATATTATTGGTGATAATGACCAGGTGAGTTGAAAGGTTGAGGGATTTTTAGTTTCTAGTGGCGTAGGTGGAGGGATGAAATATATATATTGTTAAAGGGAGGTTGATGTTGTTGGATGATGGAGTTTTATGGGGGATTGTTATAGAATGGAT
Organism: Allacma fusca; assembly: GCA_947179485.1. NCBI lineage: Eukaryota > Metazoa > Arthropoda > Collembola > Symphypleona > Sminthuridae > Allacma > Allacma fusca. The sequence continues at coordinate 15,357,546 of OX359248.1, read as the reverse complement.
TTGAAGATTTTGAAGGGAGTTTAATTGGGATGGTTGTAGGTGGAAATCCCGATGGATCAGTCCATGGATCAGATGATGGACGCGGAGAATATTGTGGAGGAGGTGATAACGTCAGGGCAGGATGATCAGTTTTTGGAACAAGGTCTACCTCAGCAATTCCTAAGTGTTCAGGAAGCAGTTTTTAATCCAAATACAGGGACCCTTCAACCTGTGTCTTCTCTTGTTACCTCTTGTACTACCACGACACCTAAAGTTTCGTCACCGAAGAGGCAGCCGATGAGGCAGCAACATACAAAGGTTTATTGATTGTTTGTGTTGAAATTTTTAGGAGATTGGTGGGGGTTGAAATTGTTAGGAGAATGTTGGGTGTTGAAATTGTGAGATGGTTGGGTGTTTAATTTGAAGGATGGATTCATTGGAGTGTTTGTTTTCTTTAGGTTAAATATATTATTGCACAACCTCAGGAACATGGTCAGCAGCAACTCATTTTAGATGCTGCACAGCTACAAGGTTTAATTAACTCGGGGGCTAGTGTAATTAAGGTACGTGATTAAATTGTTATTGTTGTGGTGGAGTCGGATTTGTTGAAATTAAGTGAGTGGGGATTTTTAGGGGGAGTGTGTGGGGTGGGGAGTTTGTTGCGGGCTAGTTGTTAATCGGTGTTACTCTTTCAGAGTGGTGGGCAAAACCTCGTAATATCCAGTGGGAATCAAAATATTAAAAAACAAGTTAGAAGTCCTGCCAAAATTCTACCAGCACCGATTCCCGTAGGGGATCAGCAGCAGACCACAACTACTCAGAAGTTTCTCCTGAAGCAAGGCACAGTTCTTACTCCTATTTCGTCGCCACTACAGGGAGGGAAGTTTGTTCAGGTTGGAGGTGGCAACCAGGTATACAGTAGTTTTCCTTTCAATGGCACTTTAACTGTATTATAACAGAAGTGTGAGTTGAAAATCTTCTGTGACAAATTATTTCGTCATTGTGTCTAAATCAAATCTAAATTGTTTTTGTTATTTTGTGCAGATACGTTACGTGCAAGTGGTACAAAATAAGAATATAGCACCATCTAATAAAATTCCCATTGCTCCAGCCAAGCCGAAACCAGTTGCTCCGAAGCCTTTACCAGGTCAAACTATCATACTCCCGTCGTCAGATCTGAATCTCCAGCACCAAGGCCTTAGTAATTTTGTTGTTGTTCCAAACTTCATGGTAATCTTTGCGTGTACTCGCTTTTACTTCTTCTAGAAAGCCAGCTTAATTTACTACTATATTGTAATCAAGATGATTGTATATTGCAGGTGAAAAGTGAAGGGGGAAATCAACCGATTCCTATACGACCAGCTACAAACCTCAGTGCGGAGCCCACCGAATCTGCAGTTTTAAGTAATTTAGGACAGCAGCAACAACAGGGAAATTATGAATCATTCCGCTCGTTACTTGAGCCTAATGGAATGCGACCTAGGAAACCCTGTAATTGTACCAAATCCCAATGTCTAAAATTATACTGTGACTGCTTTGCCAATGGGGAGTTCTGTCACCTTTGCAATTGTACAAATTGTTTTAATAATCTCACACATGAGGAGGACAGGCAGAAGGTAACTGAGTATAGAATTAATCTACAATTTATCCATTAACAGTCATTAATTCTAAAAATGTCAAATTACACTATGCCGTATCCACTTTAATAATCATGTATGACTCGGATTTAATTACAATATCAAAAATTAATTCTTCCAGGCAATTAAACTAGTCCTTGAAAGGAATCCAGGGGCTTTTAGACCAAAGATCGGAAAATCCTCACAGTCTGGTGAAGCGCATGAACGGCGACATAATAAAGGATGTAATTGTAGGCGTTCAGGATGTCTTAAAAATTATTGCGAATGCTACGAAGCCAAAATATTTTGTTCGGGTATCTGTAAATGCACAGGATGTAAAAACTGTATAGAAAATATACCTACGGGACTTCCGAATGGAATGGGCGTAGAGCAGCATTTTGCTGGAGCTGGAACTTCACACAGGCAGACCTTAAAAGATCTTGCCGAAGCGGCTGAAGTTCGTGTTCAGCAGCAAAACCAAGTAAAAAATAAAATGCGTGCCCAAATGCAGGAAGTGTCTCCCCAAAACAATTTGGGTATTATGGTCCCTCCCCTTGTTTTTAGGTGATTCAAATTTCTTAATATTTTCCCCAAATGTATTTTAAAAATCGGGATCGTCATTCTACAATATAATGACGAACATATTTCACTAACGCTTTCTCTACCACAGGTATCCTCAAGGTTCCATATCCTACGAAGTTGTAACCTCCACAGTGGAACTTCTCTTAGCCAAAGCTGAAGCAGCAGAGAAACAAAAGTTATCCGAAGGTGAAATAGAAAAAGTGATTCTGGAAGAGTTTGGAGATTGTTTAGCTGCCGTGATGGAGCTGGGTAGTACCATGGAATAGAAACTTTTTCAAGACTTTATTCATCATCGTTTCCTTACTTTTGAGCACTATTATAGTTATACTTATTATTGCTCTTTTTTATTAGACCATGTTTGTATAAAATAAATATATAATGCTATAATGTATTGTGACATTCGAATTTCGATGTAAATATAGCTATAAATAACTATTACTGTTTTACATTTTCACAGAAACAGACACAAGCTTCATATTGTGTATAACATAATGTACTATAGAAGCTTTCATTCAGTTATGCTTGTGAAGAAACATAGGCAGTTTATATTTTATCCAATGTTGCATAGAGATTTCTTCACAGCTCTGTTCATATTAGATGTAAAAGTAAGAATTATTACTATCAAGAGAGGTACTTTTGAATCAATACGTATACAAGCTACCTGTCAAGTTTTTAATTTTTATGATAAAAATCGATATGGTAAATAAACCTATTTCCATTCAACACCAACAGTGTTGACTGGTCATTTACACTCCGGAAACTTTATAATTTTTTTCAATGGGTTCATAATTTTTTTGGGGATGGTGCTTTTTCCTAACCTACTGACAATATTATTAGTAACTAGAAATTTAATAGTTATCTATTTACACTTTAAATCCTAATATACTCCCTCTAAATTACAGTTTACAGTATGTGTTAATAAATACTCCAGTCACATAAGCGAGGAACTGATGGATCAGTTATTATTTCATATACCATAAAGGTATAATAATAATTTGTAATATTTGTTTAAGAATCTAAAAAGGCAGTATAGTATAAGTGTAAGAATTATAATAATCTTATATTTCTACTATACTAAGATTAAGATTTCACTACTTCTAAAGCTTTCATAAATTTGGCACAAAAATTATCCAAAAAAAAGAAACTAGTAGTAGAAATGGCAAGAACAAAATGGACTAAAGTTACGATGCGACTTGGAGGAAAAAAATTTAGCGTTTCTAGGATAGTATCCAACACTAAAACTAGTAACAATCCTAAGCCCATTGTAGTTACCAATATAGTAAATAAATCAAAATCTATAATACAATCTAATGAAACTCCCCAAACTGCTCCCGGGAAGCCGATAATTTCTGAACGCAGAAAGACTTATGATGAAGATGTTAAATCTATTTCAAAGTGCCTTAGCCTTACTAATAACCTATTACCGGAACAAAACAAACCTCTTCACCAATCAGGACCCGGATGCGGATGTGATGGTGAGAACGTCAGACAAGACAAAAACGAACTCCAGCAGCACAGTAGTAGTTTCATGGAGCAATATAAAAAGGTCGACTTGCCGTCTCTCCAAAGCGTCCTCTCCCAAAGGTACATTTGGCCACCAACGGAACAAAATGTAATTCAGATACTGTGGTCAAATTTCCGAAAACTTATCAAATCAAATACTTAAAAAGAATTACTTCGACTTACACCACTTTCAACGGTGCCATAATTCCATTATTCATAGCTCTATTCATTCGAAGGTGCAATTCGTACATATTAAAATGTATAGCTTAATTTATTGCAGTTGAAAGTGTGCAAGTACTATGATGACGATAGTTGTTCAAATGGGAGTTTATCCTCGCACGGCAGCCCTCGACACAGCAGTGCTGATGTTAATAAAGATAAAGATGCGAATGTAACTACATCTTGCAATGAACGGTTCCTTATATTTTGTAAATATAGTTAACAAGTATTAAAATACAAGCTTATTCATTCATGAGTTTCCTTCATACACTTTTCATCACTCAGGTGTTCGAAAATATTCTAATTGTCAACATTGACGGATGCACTGCCGTAGAAGACATCAGGGAAGAGTTCCCAACTGCGACAAGAGTTTACTTGGAAAATATGACTGAAATGTAATATTCTTGCCACAAAATAAGTTTGCATATGGAATAGCGGGTTTTAAATACTCAAAAGGAAATAACTATCAGCAAGAGTTTTTAAAACCCTAGAATATTTACAGCCATAATAATAGAACAGTAGTGAGATTTTGGATTTGCTGTATTGCAAAAAATTAACATCCTAGATTTTGCCCCATAACTTACAAAACGGGCTTGCATTTTTGCTATAAAAGCATCTCTTAGTCGGAAATATTATAACATACGCAAATTTAGAAAGCAAAAAGATCATCATCATTTGCAATTATGTACATAATTTTTACTTCACACAATAATGGATTATTTTGTTTAAATATTAAATTGTTTTCACAGAAATTCAACGTCCCTTTTCTCTGCCACAGCACAGTTTGCGTCTGTTCAGGAAGCCCAGAAGAAGTTCCAAGACAGTGGCTTAAAGAAAATAGGTCGGAAGACCCTGGAATGGGTACGCTCTAATGTAAGTGGCTCTTGACGGAGATGTCGCCACTCTGACATGTTTAATCTACGTGAATTTTCTTTTGTCCTCATTTCGTAATTATTCCTGATGTGGCTAACCAATGTTCCCCTGATTCGAATTTCAGGAAATTAAAATCGAAAACCTCCCTCCAGAAGTTACTAAGCACGAGCTGAAAAGAATGTTTCCACCGGAAATCAAAAGAATTGAATTGAGGACTGCGCATAGGTCCTTTAAAAACCAAGCAAATGTTTACTCCTCAAAATTAGATTTTTCAGATCATATTTCAGTACCAGTGGGTGTGTTGTTTGTTTAATTAGACAGGCAATAATTCGCTTTCGGACAGGTGTACAAGCTGCTCAAGCCTATAGTTCCAGTTTTTTATTTCCTCTGGGGGATAGAACCTTAGGATGGATTACTACTGAATTACGAGCTCGCATGAAAACCGATACATGTAAATAGCATTTATGTATGAAATAATTTAAAAAGATGGAGTAGTTGTGTGGTTTGAAGTTCTTGGATATTTGCACATAATTTTTTATTTATTTATTTCTAAAGCTCTTGCCTCTTTAAAGAATACATACTCCGGTGATAGTGAAACTGATTTGGAGGTATGGTTTCAGCCATTATTGTATATTATACAGATAGGTGAATGAACTACATTCTAAACTAGATGGCAGCATTAATTTGCGTGCATTTATTTTACCAATAAACAATAACAGTAAACATTAATATTCCAATATTGATTGTTTTTTATTCCTCATAGAAAACAATTTCTGAAATTGATGACGATACTATTAAAACAGGTGTGGACGAACTTACCTGCAGCTGCAGCAAAACTAATTGCAATTCACCTACGACGTCAGGGTAATAGCATTTCACTAGCTTGCTTTTCGATATTATAAATTCTTACAATTAGCCGTATGTATGGAATGCTGAAAATATCTAATCATACTGGATGGTATGACTTTCAGGAAAATCCCTGGTAATAGATTTAGTTGGCAGTCGCCAAACTATTGCAAGAGAAATTCCATGAGAATGTATTACAACAATACCACTAACATTAGCAAAATTATCATGGCCAGACCCAAAGTATTTGTTTCCAGACTTCCCAAGAACATAACGATGAAAACTATGCGTAAAATATTTCCCAAAGCTCTGAAAATTGACATGGAAGATTGGAAAAGCGGGTTAGTATTTTACTACTGAATATGTACTCCCCTCCCCAAACATAAATTTGACCAATGACGTATTAACTGGAGTTCTTTAATATTTTACCATTTTAGAAAGCTAGCCGTAATAGAGTTTGACACTACTATTTGTGCTGCGAGAGCCTGTTACGATGCAAGTCGTGTTAAAATAGGAGGGAGGTTTATTAAAGTAACCCCACGAAAACCGCATGGGTTTCGACGTCCCAGACCTGAGAACAAGATAGCATAAAAACACATGATTCCAATTTTGTGATGAAGCAACTCAATCAAGAGTCCGTTTGTCTGTCTATATATACATACTTGAAATGAAAATCATTTTGATTGGGAAAAATTCTTTTGATAAATTATACATCCGGGTAACCTCTCCAAAATGTAAAGCGACAAACAAACTTAAAATACTTTTATCAGAACCTCTACGCAATATCTGGACTCCGACATCACAGACATTGCAGTGATTACCTGATATCATTTAACAAGCTAACTATGGTATCAATACGGATCAAAATTAAACTGTTCATCATCTCATTAATGCGTCATGTCTCCAGCTTGCTGATACTTTTTCATCTGTGGCATTTGCATTATATATTAATTATACATTCCGCCATTTACCTCATACATTTAAGGGTCGACGAGTAATTATTGCATTAGGGATTTTATGCAAACATATACATATGTAAGTAGCACATACAAAATGAGATTTTGGTAATTTATTGCTTGAGATAATCATTATAAAGTTACTATTACTTACAAATTGAACACTATAAAGGTGATTATAATTACTTCTGTAGACATGACATATGCAATTATAATGTAATCAATGCACCTAGAACTCACAGGAGGGAATTAATGGAAATTTACGGAATCACATTTCATGTAACGATCATGTAACCACGCACCTGTATGTCTCTTTCTATCTACATGAATCATAATTCCATGAAACACAGAAACAAGGGTCAAGTGCAGTTGTCTTTGCTTTTGAACTCTAAAGAATTATTGACATTGTATTTATACCTATACATACAGTTCAAGAAATAAAAATAGAAATGAGCGATGAACAAGCATAAATGTCATTATCCTTTGTGGAGTTGTCTGGCTTTGACGACTTTAATTTGTATTTTTATCTTTAATTTTAAGATGATAATGTTGTATGCCATTCATTGATAAATATTTATTGCCAATCAATGTAAGTGTAAATGTGTACGGATGTACACTTCACTATCTTACTGAATATTCCCAAGAGCCGACTATTGTGATATGAAAAGTATGAAATAGGCTAATAACGCTAAAACGTTACTTTACACGAACATTTTAGCAGTGCAGTTAAAAAACTCTTGAATATGGTTTTGTTGTAAGTTATTGACTGAATTCTTTGACTTAATTATAATTTTGTAAGCTTAATTAAATAAGCTACAAAATTCGATAGTATTCTATATTCATAATGCAACATCGTTATTTTTCTTAAATGTTTTACTTTATTCATCTATTATGACAGGCTTACCACAGAAGACACTGAAGTCTTCACAATTTGGTTCGGTGACGCGAATTGCTGGGCCTACAGAAACGATACCTCCAACGAAACATGCACTATAGTGGATTCCATTCGACACTACGACCTCTTCAAGCTACCTTTTAATATAAACATTCAGGAACCTTCTTGGGACCCGAACTACTCCTTATACAATGCCATTTACCTTCTGGGTCTCCCTCCAGATGATCCTCTCGTAAGGGAAAAATTACAAGAAGCTGGGTCCTCCCTCGGAATAGTGAATAACCAAGTGGAAGTGAATATTGAAGCACGGGTGTACACAACTTCTGAAGTCGTGTCCATCATCTTGAAAGCACTTGCAGAGAAAATCAGAAGCAAACACCATGCATTTAAGAATATAATCGTCGTTCATGAGTTTCACTACAGGGCCGAGCAGAAAAAATGTTTCCAGAAGATATGCTCCGATTTGGGAATCAAGGTCCAGGGAATGATAAATTGTGAAACTGCCATAGCTTCAGATTCATACTTGAAGATGACGGGCGTGCGAGGCAGGACAAACTTTCTGGTATTCAATATTGGCTACAACGGCAGAAGGTCTTCCATATCCCTCATCCAATTTGACAAAATGGTTCGGGAAACTCATGTCCAGGTTAAGGCGAAGGAAGAATTTTTTTATTTCTTTGACACCAAACGGAATGCTTTGATTCTAAATCTTGTAGATATCATTTGTGCGCAACATAACATCCCCATCGCACATTCAACACGCATCAACGCAGCCGAATGGAACCTAGCATTTGTGAGTCATCAAGTAGCTTTGAAGCTGTACATAGAAAATTTGAGCAACCTAACGATGAATTGCCCCAGTAACTTCTTGTTCCCATTTCATCCGCAACTGCAAGAGAGAATCGGAGCTAGTTCCGGCCAAGTTGCTATGAGCATCGTTAAAAATCATTTTGACAGAATCTACCCCGTTGACATGAACCGGTTCCACCGAATAACTGAGGATCTGCTTCGAAAATCGGAACTAGACATGACGAAAACCCATGGAATCGTTCTAGTGGACATATCTAAACACAATACTGTCGCTGGAGGATTGGTTCAACCAATAGTTACTGCCCAGCCGAACTGTGAAATATACGAAATGAGATACTTTGACCATGATATCATCTATACTGCATTGAAACTTCGGAATTCAGTCAAAGCTGGTCGTATGAATGTGATCCCCGGTGACGAAGCAGAGGCTCCAGCGATTGGAATTGATGTAGGAACATCCTTCTGCACAGCTGCATTCTTCACCAGAAACAACGTCAATTTCCAGGATTCGTCACAATGTTCAACTCTGAGCTCTTCATCTTCAATTTCCTTCGATAGGGATGGGAACCAGCTGGCTGTAGGGGAAGAAACAAGAAATCTACCATTGTCGAGTAACTCATACACAATTTCCGATTTAAAGCGTTTGCTTGGCAGAAGTTTCGATGATCCCGACATCGAGAGACTAAAAAGCTCATGGCCTTTCGAGATTCTAGAAATCAATAAGAGTATCAAGATTCAAATTGGCACGTCAATGTTTTCTCCAGAGGAACTAATCGCAAAAATCATTACCCATGTAAAAAACTGCATCGAAGATACTTTAGGGAAACCTGTCACCAGAGCTGTTTTAGCCGTCCCAAAATTTTTCAACTTCAACCAGAGGGCTCTCATGGAAGGTGCATGCAAATCGGCTGGGTTGACGGTTTTAAGAGTTATTGATGAATCCACAGCAGCAGCTCTTACTTACACGCTGACAGTCATCCAGGAGTCATTTGTTGGAAGTGACCACTTCCTGATTTTTGATCTAGGGGGCAGCACTCTAAACGTGGCGGTAATTGAATTGCTGCAGAGTAGGTTGATTAGAATAAAAGCCATTCGTGAGAATTGTAATTTAGGAGGGGAAGATTTCGACAGGGAGATATTTGACTACTGCATTGAAGAATTTAAAAGTCAGCATGATGTTGATTTAACTTTGAGGATCGCAGAGGAAGATGACGTAGCAGTTGCAAAACGTCTAAGTAAATTAAGATTAGCATGTGAAGAGGGGAAAACGAGATTATCAATTAGAGATCAGGAGGAGGTCAAAATTGTTGTGGAAAGAATCCATGGTTTGCTGGATATGAATATTGTAGTTAAGCGAAATATGTTTGAGAGTAGGATTGAAAGATATTTAAATGAATGCTTGCATTTGGTTGATGATGTCATTAAAAGTACCGGAATTACAGCAAAGGATATTAGAAAGGTAGTTTTGGTAGGGGGATCCAGTAAGATCCCGAGGGTTCAGCAAATACTTCAAACCAAATTTGGTGAGGAAAAGATTTTAATTGGTGTAACTGATGCAGAAACAGCTATTGCTCGTGGGTCAGCTATTTTTGCTAATTGTTTGGACAATCCAGGTAAGGACAATATAAATATAGACTGCCACTGAAAAGCTGCTCACGAAACTATTGCAGTAAGTATAGAGTTAAATGTGTGAATATCATTTACTGCAGGGTTTCATAGATTTCTGTCAAGACTTTTAAATATTTATATTGTACAGTGTATTCACTAGTCTTCAAATTGTTCATTTCTGAGTTAATGTGAACCACTAATTATTATTAAAATGCTTCTTCCTAAAAACTTAAATAAATTAACAACAGTTGCACAATCATTTGCCAACAATAGAATGATATCTTGGTTTTTGAAGAACGAAAGATAGATTTTTAATTCATAAACTGTAATTCATTATTACAGGAATACATTAGACATTCATGTCAATTAACCACTTTTAAGCTCACAGCCAGCTCTTGCAGGCTCTTGCAGGTCGGTAGTATAATTTATAAAATTCATTTATTTTTACACTTAACTATAAGTAAGTAATAATTTATTATGCCTAATATAAGCTTTACATTCATAATTAAAGCAATCTGAACATATGTATAAATTTACGTAAATATTTTCTCGGAGAGAAAAACTTTGGACTGCACTTATAGACTCAGTATTCCAGGTACAATGTTTTATAAACTTTTGTTGGTACCTTCAACGTTTGATGAATGCTACAAATTTACGAAAGTGCTATCTATTAGACAGTTTCAAGGAGGAGAAAGTACAAAGGAAAAACAATTCAAAAATTTTGCGTTTGTGAATCTAATGCGTAATAATTTGTAAGTTTTTTTTACCTCTAAACCTACTCATTTATTTTTAGTTCATCTTTTAAATGATAGTTTTTTTTATTTCCACGATTTCATCTCATCTTTACCTGGTTTCGCTGCTTCCAAATCCTTTTACTGCACTTTTACAGCAGGATTGCACGGTAGCCATAATTTTATTATTATAAGCAAGCTTGTTATATCTAATTTTATTCATCCACAAATTTTGTTCTCTGATCTCCGATCCACGAAACTTGGAGTTATTCCTGGAATAATCTACTTGAAATCGTAAACAAAATAAAAATAATATAAAATATTTATTTTTACCCCAGCCAATGTTTACCAAAGTTAGGCGCACTTTTTGAACATTTACTTGTTGAAGTGAAGTAGCATGCATGCAGCTTTGCAGGGTAAACAAGAGAAAGGAAATATACTGCCACTGTCATAAATGACCAGAGAAACTACGCAGTTTTTGTTCTAATGTGAATGTGACTGTTCCAATGAAATTTTATCGACTGTTATCAAACTAATTGTAAGGCAAATACTAGACTAAACCGATTTAAGTAATTTAGAAATTTCATGCGTTTAATGGCAAAAAACATTAGTGCAGTGGATCCAAATTTTATCAGCACTTTTTTAAATGATTTTACTTTCACTGCGTAGTAAAATAGCAAATTATACTTTCTTCAGGACAAGTAAACATGGAATGCGCTCCTCTGAACCCAACTGACCCACATGAAATCCAGGGTTTGATTGCTGAAACAGAAACTAATTTAATTCCTACAGTCGAAGAAAGTTCTCCGGTTTTGGAAAAGACTGTTTCCATAAATGATTTTGAGCCATTTTTACTGAATTTATTCCCAGACAACGACCATGAAAACAGCGAGTCTGCATCCCTTCAATTTGAATCGCAGATAATTTTAGGTGAGGATTTGCGTAGTCAAAAAAGAAAAGATAAATCTAGAAGAAAGGAGAGACGGAGAAAGGAAAAAGAAAAGAAAAAGATGCTTAAGGGAGGTCAAAAAATGAAACGAATAATGAATCATTTTGTTGCCATTCAAATAACAAATTTCAAGGTAATTTGTAGAAAATATATAACTTATTGTTTTTCTATAGTGAAACCTATATAAAATTTTATGGTATTTCCTTTTTGTAAACAGATTAAGGAGCAAGTTCAAGAAATCCAAAACAAAATTTTGTCGTCCACTCTGCCAGTAGGATTCAATTCGAAAAGTAATAAAGACTTTGTTGAGGAAGATTCGGCAGTAGTTTTCAAAGATACGATGGAGAGATTAGAGTCTCTCCATTTTACTATGGGAGTTATTGGAACATCTGCCAAAGAGGAAATTGAAAGGTGCAGACAGACGTTAGCAAAAACTTCTCACTATATAGTGGGCTTGCCGGCATCATCTTGGTGTTATATTATAGTATGTTTTAGAAACTTTATTGAGACTTTTAAAAATTTTCCTAATCACTTCACAGAGCTCAACAAGCCGTGGAAAGCTGTTGGAAGAAGCACAAATGCTTACTTGAAAATGATCCAATTAACCTCAATATTTTAGGGCTGGGTCACTTCGGAAACAAGGTGAATCAAATTCTAGGGATTGTATTTCATATAGTCAGTGTGATTTTAACGATTCAATGGAAAATTTAGGTAATTTTTGCTAAAATTCAAAATGACGAGCACATTTCCCGTCTGAAGGCATTAGCAGATGATCTACGTCTAGAATTTGACAATTCCAATATTTTTCAAGCATCTAATCCATTTCAGCCCCACATGACTATTGCCAAGATGTCAAAATCTAAGACTTTATACAAAAAGGTATGGAACATCAATTCCTGGATATATATTTTACCTGCAAGTCTTATTAATATTGTTATGATTATGTTTTTCAGAAAATCAAGTCATTTCCTCGAGAAATCTGGAACGACTACGAGCTACACTACTTCGGTGAACAGCCTTTAGAAAGTCTTCAGTTACTTGCGATGACTAGAGATCCAAAAACAAATTATTACAAGATGATTGCAGATTACAAATTGGGGCTCAAAGGTGCGGTTATTGCTAATGAAAATGGATCTTCAGAAAAACCAGCTGAACCGTTGTAGTAGTAATGATTGAAAGTGTTTCCCTATGTCATCCCACCAGTACAAAGTAGCAAATTCCAATACTGTTCTATTATTTTCCCAGGGTCCAGTAGTTAGTCACTTGAGGGTAAATATTTTATGTACATTACAGAAAGCCGGCATTATATTAAATGCTACATGTACAAATTTTTATGAAGCCGTTTTGGAAACCTTCACATTGTGTAACTTTACGATGAAAAATAAAACCATAGAGACACATAATGTTCGCAGTAAAAGTAGGATGCTACAGATACATTTCAACTCATTAGACCACTTACATTCACAAATTTTATCGTTTAGTCAATAGGAAAGCATGAATATAGAAGCTGCCAAGGACCTGCCGCGAGATTTGCTATTTTTGGCCAAAACATTGGCACATGAAGGTGCTCTTGTCAGCTGGCTCTGGCTGTCACTGAATTATCACGTAACCCTTTCACATTTCCTCAATCCAGGACAGGATTTTTTAACTCATGTTTTTCTAAATCACACTATCAACAATCATAATCTCACCTCGAAAAATCGGCAGTTGCTTCGTAATACTGTATGGCAGTTTAACAATTTATTGCCTCCGTCCCATATCCCACTGCCATAGGCTTCTCTGCAATATGGGAGCAAACAAACTTGTGATTATTTTGCTTGACGGGTACGAAAGACAGGCATTTTTATTCTCTAACCAAAACTCCAAATAATTCCAGCCCACTAAATTTGCATTGTATTATTACCGGATAATAACAAGAATATACTTGAAATTTCCAGGTTCCGCTGGGACTACTGGACAAGAGATGAGCCGGCAATGAAAGCTTTTGAAATCATAAAAAATACTGGGGTATGCGCACGTGGTCTGGAACCAGTTTTCCCGGTTTTGTCTTACCCGAATTGGGTTACTATCGGGACCGGGGTTTACGTAGATAAGCACGGCTTCATCGGTAATTACATGGTTGACCCCTCAAAAGAAAAACATGAAAGGTTGTTCCATCTTCGGCAGAAGGACACTCAGCAACTTGCTCATTGGTGGGAAGGAAGTCCGGAGCCCATTTGGACCACTGCGACTAAACAGGGTAAAAGGGTATTTACCAGACTATGGTCTCGGGCAGATGTGCCTTTTGATGGGATACTTCCAGAAGAGGCTATGGGCTATGAGGATGCCCCAGGAGTGGATGCCATCGAGAATACCCTTGGTATTGGGATTGAGAAATTGCTCGAAGGTTTCGACCTAGTTATGGTAAGTCTAGCTCACAGCTAATATTTGTTAGATTTTTTATTTTATGAATAAATGTTTAATCGGACAATGTGTTTCAGCTGTACGGGGAACACATAGACAATGTGGGACACGCGCATGGTCCAGATTCAGTAGAAATTAAAACAGCCGTTCGTGAAGTGGACGCTGCCTTACACAAGTTTTTCCGGCAACTTGAAGAGTTGAACTTGTCCGAGACGGTATTTTTATGACAATGTTTTATCTAAAAGAAAATCCGTGGTTGGATCATTTTTACCCTATTCTGATTATGATAATCTTGCCAGGTAAACGTGATAGTTGTGAGTGACCACGGGATGACAGGAACAGGGAAAGATACCGGAACCACTTATGTATCTCTGGGAGATTACATTACTGAAGATGACGTGGACGTCGTTTTAGAAAGTGGAACAAACTTGTCAATAACACCATCGCCAGGGAAACTCGAAGAAGTAAATGATTTTTAAAGATTTTTGTAAAAACGTGAATTATCTGAAGTGCATCAAAATCACTCTCATTATCTTAGACAGCACGGTATTCTTTTTTCCTAAGGTGTACGCAAAACTTCAGCAGATAGAGGGCGCTTTTGTGTGGAAGCGTGATGAAATCCCGGATGAACTTAACTTTAAGTCCAGTCGTTATGCCCTTGAAATTTATGTTCTCGCAAAACCTGGATATTTTATTCGAGGATTGCAATCTCAAAAGAAACAAATCCCATTCCGTGAATTACATCCAGATCATATGTACTGTGAAGGTGTACATGGGTACACGCCAGAATTGCCGGATCAGAAGGGTATCTTTGTTGCATGCGGACCTGGTAAAAAAATTATTATTTAGACTACTTCCCGTAATCTATTGAATTCATACACAGATATCGATGTTTCTGGTGTCTCGTAACATTGCTCTCCCCTTCTAGCCCGTATGCGGATAAATCTGTAAAATATTTCAGGCCTAAAGTTTGCAACAATTTTCTTACAAAATATCAAAAACTAATTTCATTCAACTATATTATATTTGCGGTCACAAGAGTTAAAAATCGTCGTTTCGTAACGATTTATCGTCCCCCAAAAGAATGTATATTTTAAAAGGCATTTTTTTTTCAAAAGTATTCTCAAACAATTTGACCGACGTTATAAGAAAAATAAGCTCGCCCGAGCTACCACAATTACCACATTTCAAATAACACTGAGAAATTTTGGTCAAAATCAAATCAGCGGATTTTGAGTCGTCGCGCCTATGTACAGTAGCGATTCAATGCATTTGGTGCGCATTTTTTA
The DNA here is from genome assembly GCA_947179485.1 of Allacma fusca. Lineage (NCBI taxonomy): Eukaryota > Metazoa > Arthropoda > Collembola > Symphypleona > Sminthuridae > Allacma > Allacma fusca. The sequence continues at coordinate 15,342,287 of OX359248.1, read as the reverse complement.
ACCCTTAAAATCTGAACAAATTTACACTTTTACTTCAGATTTGTTGCCGCAATTTACAACTAGGTTGACGAAAACATGATTGTGCATTGTCATCATATGTGCTTTCTTACCCACAAATTTAACCTGATCACATTGTGTTGACGTTTCCAGACTTCAAACAAAATTGTATCGTTCCTGAAATCCGCATGGTGGACCTCTATCAAGTGTTTGCAAAAGTTATGGGAATCACTCCACTGGCTCATGACGGATGTTGGGATAATGTGTCAGGTATATTTGCAACCAATAATAATAATTATTCTAGTCCAACCGAATGCGTGTAGTTTCTTCAGATCCTCCATAATTGAGATTAATAAAGATGGCAGTGAAAGCTCTTAAAAATGACATCATTGCAAATAAAAACATTATTCTTTCGGCACTCCTGTGGCTAGATTGAATGTCACGATTTTAATGCTTCTCTTCAACGACTGAAATGGTAATCAGTGAATACATGCAATGGTAAGAATTGTGGACTCATATCTGTAGATGCTTCAAAAGAAACTAAGAACTGCCAGATATTTGAAATAAATCACAACTTACCACGTCTTTATCTTTATACACAGGTAAAATAAGTATCAAATGATAATAATACATAAGTAACAAATCATTCCGGGAAAATGAAAACCTGGTTATACCTTAAAAGATACACGATAATTCAGACATGCATCTTCTGTTGATATTTTTTTCTGAAAGTGCCAATAACGCAAATACAGTTTTCTATAATAGCCTTGGATGGCGCTTTGTTACTAAAAAAAGAGTAGGACAATGTAAACCAACTTCAATGGTTTCACTATCAAAGACATTAACTATTTAAAAAGCGATATGCCTGCGCTGTTATTCTTATGTTGAAATAGACTCACAAGTTTATCTATTTTGACGATTATAGTCTAGGAAAATTGTTGTATTCTATTTGTCCACTTTATTCAAATGTTAGAGATTGACAAACTGTTTAATTACATCTGATCCATGCTCTTAAATATCTAAGTTGAACTGTCCTAGAAGTGGAATTCCGTAAATCATTCATGTGCTCAAGTTCATAGTTCGCACCCACAAGACATTTGGTGTAACGACGAGTCGCTTAATTACGTAGTTTATTAAATGTCAGTAAATACACATGGAAAGGATATATCCACAACGTTTTGGCAAGAAAAGTTCGGATTACATACCGTAAATTAGGTACTGCAGCTATTTGGGCGTAATTTTGGTCGCAGCCGTCCGATGATATTCATAGATATCTTGAGATAAAACTCGAGCATCCAGTTCCCTTTGAGCGAACTCATTTAGTACAGGAAACATTATTTTAAACAATACAGCCGAAATTTTCTTTTATTAACTGTGAATATAACCATTTTTAGTAAATGTTCGTGTAGCACTGATGGTTTGAAAATGCCACAATCTTTAACAAAATATTAAATCATGATACACACCTTGATTTTCATAGAACTTAATTACCCTTTTACCGCATTAGGATCTTTAACGTTCCACAGATTTGTTTTCGTATTAGTTCTAAAATTATTATATACTGGTTATATAATTATTACATTATCCACTAACGGGAATTATTTCAGAGAGAACGGATTGGCAAATTTCAATACCGACTTAAATTATCCCTTAACTATATAAATCATTTTTATAACTAATCATTGAAATTATTAAAACATTTATGACTTATACATTACCCTTCTCCTCTCCAAATCTGGTTTCAATCTATGTATTTATAAACAGTCCAAGCAACGTATCTATGTATGTACCATTCCGGTTTCAAGCGCACACATTTCCATGATCCCACAATATGGCAAATTTATACTACCGTATTTACTAGTAAAGATTCGGTGCTAACACATAGAAGTAGGGGTTGGTGTGGAACGTGCTGGGAGGCATTTTCCTTTCCAGCTTGTGCTGTTCAGTTTACATAGAATCTTATGTCAAATGAATAGGTCCTACGTAGTTATGACGCTAATATGCCATAATCCTTTCTAACTAACACAAAAAAAGAGCATCACCAGCTATTCTACTGCAGGATGAGTTCCTTTTAATAATTAGAATACAATATACTGGATACTATATTAGCTCCTTATGAGCTTGTCGTGTGATGACATAAACCTCCGGTACTGTTAGCTATACTAATTGCTCTCGTTTATTCGGCACGCTATTTCATGAGCCAAATTTCACAGATTTTAGGAGTACTTATATAAAGAAAGTGCAAGGGCAAAATTTCATTGCATACATTTTAAAAATATGTTTGAAATTAAGATAAAGATTGAAAAATGCTGCAACTCCAACGCATTGCTACCCATGTAAAAGAAAATTGTTTAGGGAACACCGTTTTACAGAATTCAACTTTCCTAAATATCATACAAAATCCCATTCAATGTGATCCAATACACTTTCTATGAGAACTTAAAGTTAAGTAGTTTATATAATCAATTTATAAATATTATTTATTTGATATGTGTGTAGCATCATGATAAGTGGATAATAAGCTACTACTAGCTAAAATATTTTCAAATCCAATGACCGAGTTTTTTAGACGGTGGATGGAGAAATGATCTTCTTACCAACTGTTTACTCAAAAAAATTACCAATTATTTTCCTTAAACTTCTACCTACTTAAACAGATAATACTTAAATTTACTTAAATACGTTTAATATTATAATATTATTGCTAACTTATCTTGATATTTGTAATGCCGAACCAGGTGGTATCGAAATCCAAAATTACAAACAATCAAGAATTATTATAATTAATTAAGCAGAAAATTTCTCAGGTATGTAACAGAGAATTCTTAAAATATTTGAATGTTCTCCCGGTAGGTCCTTAAAATTTCAGTTATACAAAAATTTCTTCCTCTTTCAAGTTCGCCTTTTACTGCAATCGTAGTAGGCTTATTTAATTTGTATACATTTCATACATTTTTACTACATTTTGATGCTGGAAACAGCAAATGAGGAAGAAAAATCTGACCACTCTTAGATTAGGTTAAATATCTAGTTAACAACTAATGATCACCACAGATAGTGATTGTTCACTTCTCACCACTGCACATTTCCCCGCTCGTTACTTGCACATTGTGTGGTAAAGTTAAACTACAATAATTAATTCCTCGATTCGGTTCAAAAGTATTAGTGAATATTATTGACAAACATGATGGGGTGGCTCATATATAACGACATGTCGGATGTAGCAAGATCAAAAATAAAAAAAACTTAAATAATTCCCAGGTTCTAATTATCTTTCAGTTGCATGTAAGTCTTTGTATTATCAGCTAATTGTAAATCGTTACTGAATTAACCATGTAAAAAATATTTATTTGCAATCAAAGCAAATTATCGTGTCACATTTTTGAAGTAATAACGAATTGACGCAAAGAATACAAATTCAGTAAGGAAAATGACAATTGACTGCAGTTGGGGAAACCAACTTGGCGATATCCGATAAAGTTTTGAGCTTTAAGGAAAATCAACTAGATCAATTTGTACTCCTTCTTGATAAATGATACTTTAGGATAATAATATAAATTCTTAGTTACGGGCTAACGTTTTTTTTGCCGCAACCGTCATCGACAAAGTTGTAAAGTGAGGCGTGAATTTAGTTTTCGAACTTCATCAACAACGGCTGACAATATCTGCTGCATTACATTTGAATTGAAAGAATTGGAAAATGTTTTTTTAAAAAGCAAATCTTTTTGAAATTCATGTTGTCAGAAAAAGGTGATACCACCTCTTCTGTCGTGGTAGTTACGAAGGGAATAGACACGCTAACAGTAGCAGGATGTATAGAAGAAAGATTGAATTAATGTTACTGTGACCAGGTACTTACTTGAAGCGTAACGTCCACGTTGAAATTTTTGAACTGAGCCAAACACCTCAGAAGTATGAAAAACTCAGAGTTTTTGGTCAAACCACATGTATTTGGAGAAACATTCGTCCGATTGTAATGATTTTTCATGGCATGTGTAGAGAATGGACTAATATAATGTAGCTTGAATCAATCTTAAAAACTTTTCTACTTAAACACTAAATAATTACTTAAATTTACTTAAATAACATCATATTATAACATTAACACTAACTAATCTTGATATTGGTAATGCTGGACACAATCCCTCAATCCCGTTGGTATTGAAATCCATTATTACAGTCAATCAAGAAGTATTATAATTAATTACTTTCTGAATAAACGCATTATCCATATGTAACACAAATTCTGACAATAATTTAGTGTTTTCAAAAATCCTCCGGTAGGTTCGTACAAGTCCGTAACTTATTGTAAGTTGACAAATATTTCTTCCTCTATCTTTAAGTTTGCCTTTTCCCACAAATATGGTAGGCGGATTCAATTTAAATACATTTTTACTACATTTCAAATCTGGAAACAACAAATGAGGAAGAAAAATCTGACTACTCTTAGTCTTAGATTAGCTTAAGTATCTAGTTGGAATATTTGTTTTGAGCTAGACAGCTCCTTAGAAATAGGATATATTGATGTTTTCCAGGATTTTAATAATGTATACTTTACGCAAAATTTTCAAACGCGACGAAATACAGCAATATACCACTCAATCTATGTATCACAAAACATTGTTAAAATCGGACAAACAGTTCCCCAGAAAATCTGGTTTAACTGAAAAAAATTAGTTTCTCCGATTTCCGAGCAGCTGCACGGCTCAGCTCAAAATTTCCAAAACTAACGTTATCCTATCAAACGTAGTCGGTCACTGTTATACCAATTCAAGCTTCTCCCCACATCATACTGCTATTGGCGTGCTTATTCTCAGCGTAACTACCCTTAGCAAACCTTTGTTAAAGTCGTTTTAATGCTTTACTTAAATTATGACCATCCTTCGACTGGAAAATGGCGTGGAGCTTTTTTAACTCGCGAAGGGTCAAAACTTTAGCTTCATCTTTTACTCGGGATATGACAAGTCTGACGTTTTTCGGTTCAACTGGGGCAACAGAAGAACTTGCTGGGTCTTCATCAGGATTCGGAACAATCTAAATATCAATCCAAGTATTAAGAAGCCATGTGACTTGGTTTCATTTTTAAGTCTGATTTTACCATCGTAAAATACTTCTTACCAATTATATATACTCAATTGGGTTAATATCTATAGAATCCTGCCAGCTAAGTTATGGCTAATTCGTAATTATTTGAACATGTGTATACCTGACTGTTGTCCTTCGGACTTGGAAACCCGGATAATTCTTCCAATACTTGGTGGCAAGTAAGGCGTTTTTTCGGATCCAATATCAACAGACCTTGGATTATTTGAATGCTTTTCGGGGAAACGTTTATCATATCCCTGCAATGAAACAAATTAGTAATAATCTACAATCCAAATCATGCTCATTATATTATCCAACATACCACGGTAAATGGTCTACAAAATTAAAACTAGAATCTAGCAGCAAAACACTTACGGAAAAGTGTATTCACAAGCTTTAATTTTCCTAAATAATTCACTTGGACTTGGGTCGTAGAATGGAAACTGTCCGAACAGAAGTGTGTAAAATATTACACCCATTGCCCACATATCTGATGGCTTTCCTGTTAATGATAGTAAAAAAGAAGTTTATACACGCAATGCCAACACTTACATCAAACTCGTTGAATTTTCTGGGAACACCCACATCCTGTTGTATCACGATGGCTCAATCCATAAAGCCGTACACCAAAATTAAATAGAAGTGAAATTCAGAAAAACGATAGATATACCAAGGTAAGGTTCGCCTTTAATAACATCTGGAGAAATGTAGGCCGGAGATCCTCGCTGGTCCTTTAGCAACTCGTTTTCGTGACTCAACTGCTTCCCCAGGCAAAAGTTTGCAAGTTTGATTTCCCCAGTTAGTTTGTTCAGAATAATATTACCCAACTTCAAATCCCGATGTACGATGTTCAACTAAGGGCACACAATTTCAACGATATTTTGATTAGTTGATATTGACAAGTTTGATAAGTTTTTGATTGTATTTATTTTAGATGTCATTTCTGAGTAAACATAACATCAAATTCTCTCGCAACAGATTCGAAGATATTTCCTGATGGATCTGTAACCAAAAATGCTAAGATTTTCCAACAGATTACATTAACTGGAGTACCGTATTCCAATGTAAAACTGAAGTAAGCAAATGATATCCTTAGGATTCCAGTGCGAAACAACCTTTGAAATTTTGTCCTCAACGTAATGACTACAATTAAAATTGAACATAATAATTTGCTCTCACATCATGTATTTGTTGAACGATTTTAAGAACTTCAACAAATAACTTAATGGCCTCCGTTTCATTCAAGCGTTTCACTTCCACGACATAGTACTGCAGATTTGTGATGTGTCCATACTTTGGACTGAAGTCATGTGGTACATAACAATCAAGTACTAAACACAGTCGTGTGACGATCTCGCCGTTTTCACCCTCGGCGGAATCCTACAATAAACGAATGACACCACTTTACTTTCATACTCCATCATAATTCCTCTCCAAAATCGCACACACTATACACATCTTGAACGGCCAAACTAAAAATAACCCGTAATTTCCACCACCTTAAATAGACCGTGCTGTTGTACGATCCCAGGCAGCCCCTCCAAAAACTTCAAAAGGGTATACTCCGTATGGAGCAACACCTTCCCCTGTTGATCATCGACAGTCTTGTCCTGCAGCTTCAAAATCTAATCAAAAACCCCAAAAATCCAATTAGGCCTGAATGAATACAACAATCTCTCCCACCACGACCGAAAAAACCCCCTCCTTCCACTCACCTTGATAACCCGAAAGTCATCACTGTCATCCTCTCTTGCAAGACAGTTGGTTATACTCTGTACAGGGGAGTTACCCAAGGGCATGCCAAGCAAATAGGGCCCAGCTCGCTTTATGTGAACATTAGGTTTAGCTAAAACTAAAAAACAAAACAAAAATTAAACAAACTTCGAATTTCCTCCCGGCTGAACAAAAAAAAAACCCTCAACCATCAAATCATCATTACTCCAACAAAATCCTCCGAATTTATTTATTTTCAAACTGATCCTCCAAGCTCCCAAAAAACTCATCATTTCAAACTTCCCCCAATTTCCCAAAACTTTTCTCTCCCAAACAGATACACCCACAATTTAAAATTCCTATAAATTTTTCAACTTACCTAATGAGGACATAATGAGTAATAATTAGTTTATCACTCTAAGTATGGACTCAAAAAAGTTCGGCCAAATGATAAACTTTTCTAAATTCCAAACCCGCGACTGGCCAGCGTGAAACGATGGAATGAAACCTATTAAACTGTATTTCTCATATTGGGGATTTTCTAACTCAATCCAACGGAACTGTATTTTGTCAACTTTTTCTAGTGTTGTATCTTGAAGCACATGTTGCTCGTCGAACGGATCTATATACAATATTTTAACTTTTGAAATGGTCCTAATACTAAATACCCCTCGGTACTAATTTTTCTTGACACCTTATCCTATATTTCAATTGGAATTTTTGAAAGTTTTCAGAATCCCTGAAATTACTCTATTTCCTTATAGTCTTCATATTGAACTGAATATATAAACTTCCTCTCTTTTGTACAACAACTTTTTACTCAATATAATTATTACAGCAGAGTCACAAAATATAGCAATGATTATACGCCACAAATATCTCTTGTTGATGTTCTTTAGCACAAACACACGCAGTACGTACGCTCAACTCAGTGCTCACTGAGTAATAAGGTAATCCCTCCTCCCTCGTCCCCTCACACACACTAACGTACACATGAATAGCTTCAAATTTCACCGCACACAAGATAGCACTGTAGCGCAGTGGTCTAAAGAGACTAAAAAACTCTCGCTCCTCGCGTTCACATACGGACCTATGCATTATACATTAATAAGAGCCATATAGCAGAAGCAGCAGCGTAGCGTAGTAAAGTATTTATATGTACGTACAGAATCCTTCACTTCTTGTTCACTTCACACTCAGACTCAGACATTCATTGAGCGTAAATAAAGGCCTGTGCTATAGGTGGGCAGATGTGAGTAGTGCGAAGATAGCAGAAATCGTTTCCGAATCGTTCGCTTGTGACCTTCAGTATGTACTTAAGCACTCCAATGAGGTTTTATTTCATGGGAATAAATTCCCAAATGAAATAACTGAATTATTTGGAATTACAGGGAACGCATTTTATAACGTAATGCAAATCCGGAGAAGGTGGACGTATTGGAGGGAACAGTAATTATTATTGTTGCTTGTTATGCTCAAAATCTCATGTTCCCCCAAGGGGCATAGTAAAAGTGTGCTACAGATGTAATTCAATTCCTGGGAATAAATACTATGGAATTTTACGCTCAAGCAACGTAATAGAAAGGGTTACGTGTAAGTACTTACTATAAAAAAGAACGATCAGGAGTACGTTAAAAAATTGAACTCCGAGCAGGTTGTTCGTTCGTACGAATCTGCTGAGGTCGAGTAACCTGGAGATTAGTTAATGATGAGCGTGTATAGTAGTAACGTTGTAAGTTTGGAAGTATACGTTTGTTGGGAAGGCAAAACACAGTTATCACCTGCAGTATGCTTTACCTGGGTCTTACAATTAGGCTTGTAAAAAGGAGGGATCGAGATAATTGTGTAACAGATCTGTACGTAGCGTTTGACCGGGGCTGTATTTTTAGCTTTGGTTTCGTATGTGTAGAAATAGGTTATAGCTGTGTATATATGTAGGTGTAAAGAAAAATTTCAGTAAGTTTTACAAATATCTGTAAAATAGGGGTTATAGCTGAGCAATAAAATCTTGTCTATATCCATTTTGATTGTGATTATTGTGTGTTAATAACGCACAGCATTTTTTAGAGGGTTTGTACTTAAATGCTGTATCAGCTGCTCATGATGCGTTTTGGGGAGATAACTGGACGTCGTTAAGGGACAATACTTCAAAGCCCAGATTGCCTGACGGCAGAAGATGAGAGATCACATGATTGGGGAAGTTTTGTGGTGACGTTCCGTAAAGGATTCCATGACTCACATTTTCGTACGTTGGGGTGAAACGTTGGGGTGTGTTGATAATTAGTACGGAATAAGGACGTCAATAAAAAGCGGTGGGGTAATTATTACTATTTACAATCGTCATAATAAAATGTCCCGCACATACTATGGGAAGAAATGAGGGTGAACTAAAATGGGTACTAAATTCTTATGAAATTTGACAAGCTATTGCGATCTATGGCATTATTGAGAAGCAACTTGAAGCTGTGAAGGTAAATTCCTGGGAAATGACGAAGGGTGGGATTGTGATTAGGGACTGGGAAAAGAGACTCGTAAATGTTTTCCTGAGAAAAACGGATGTGTGTAATATAAGCTTTTGGTTGCTGGAAAATGTTTTATTGTCTAAACATTGAGGGTTGAGAAGAGGTCCCTACTGAAATAGTTTGGGTAGTGTTTATTTCAAAGTTAGAAACATATCGTCGCTGAAGAGGCAAAATTATCTAGATGCTGTACAAAAACATGTGAATCATTTTGCCTCTTCAAAGATGACAAACTGATGAGTATAATGTAATGAGTCTTTACTTGTAGTAGGTACAATGAGATTTATGCAGTTTGGAATTACTGAAATAATTATTTTTTTGGGACTCTAATTGTATAGTGATACAATTTTATTTGAGAGATGCAAACCAGATACTTTTTACATAAGCTGAGGACAGTGGGCAAAGTCTCACTACGGTTTATCACATGATATGATGAACTCGACCCAAGATGCAAAGTTCTTTTTAGGTACTGATTTAACCAATCGTAACTAAAAGATGCGAGACCTGCTTGAGGTTATTAGATATAAAAAATTCCAGAAGGCTGGAGCACGTGTGAGAAGATTTTGTAAGTTATGATTACCCAACTGAATTTGAGCTCATTGAAATAGGGGAACGTGTACGAACAGGATTAATTTTTGGACAAAACATTGAACTCCATCGACATTAATATTTATGTGAACCTGTTTTGTAGAATATAGTCTCAATGGACGTTCGAACGTTTTTAGGCACTTGACCAAAATGAGTACACATGTATGAGTAAGTGCAAGTGAGTAAATTGAGATTGCCATGACTGGCAATATTTGCCCATTTGTCGTTCGAATTTCGTTTGATTCGGAGCCGACAGTGAGAGACATCGCAGATTGTAGACATTTTAATTGGTATATTTTTCATTCTTGTGAACTGATACATGAATTAAAAATACACATACTTTTTTAATTTCGAACAATGTGAATTGTTCGAAATGAAATGAACCCTGTTTATTTCATTGTGCCCAATCCGGAATCACCAGTGAAGTAAACCATACAAATAGTTATAAATCTTTATGTTGTTCGAGGTTACATTCTGAAAACACCAAAATGAGTATCAGGAATTGGAGCATTCAGAGCAGCACTCAAGCTCAATCCAAGAACTTTCCGAGTGTCCTTTGGATCGATGACACCATCGTCCCACAATCTGGAAAATTAAATTAATGCATGAGAGTTCATCATTAAAATGCATTCTAAATCATCCCCTGAAACTATTAAAACCGGGGTCTGATTTACGTGCCAGAATGTTTCAGTAATTCATACCTTGCACTGGCAAAATAAGGGTGTCCTTCTTCTTCGAACCTTTGAATAATGGGTTCTTTGATTGCCTTCTCCTCCTCTTCCGAGAGCTTCATACATAGTTAAACAAGATAAATATGTTCATCCAATAATTATTACACATGTCATTCATTTTTAACTGACCTAAACTTGTCTAACTAGTTCTATATAAGAATTTCATGCATGGAAAAATATTTCAGACGTCAATCCTGTGGAATCTTGTATAATAACCATGCATACAGGGTGCTCAATAACCTTTGTGCAGCTAGGTTCTCTAAGTTCTGATCAAATAAGGAAGATAGTTTATTGTACAGAACTTCACCGACCTACCGATATTTTTTTCAAAGCAATCGGTTCACAAATACAGAAGTTGTGGACGATTTTCAAAACTAGTAAGAGAAATAACTCTAGAGGAGCAAACTTCTTTGTCCATAATCCGTCATTTGGGGGATTAGAAATGATATCCAATGCAAGGAATTATTATGGATAAACCCCAGCAACAACACTAGGACGGGGATTATTGTCATAATGCAATCTTGGGCAACATGCATGGTTACCGAGCATCCTGTATAAACACATTACTTAACCTTTGAATACCAAATGAAGTGAAATAAAAATTAATGGTGAAAGTGTAAGATTGAACAAGAACGACACAAAAACGTTCCTTACAGTTTTTCCTTCGCGTGCCCGCTGATCTCGCGTGATTTGTGCCAAAACACCGGCTGCTTGTTCCCCACCCATCACAGATATCCGAGCATTTGGCCACATGTACAAAAACCGGGGGCTAAAATTACAATGAAATTACATAGTGATATTGGGCATCCTCTACTTATTGTTAGTCTTATATTTAGACACTAATCCTAAAGCACGGTGTATTTTTAAAACTAGCTGACAATTAATTATTGTTACTTGATTTGGCTACTGGATTAATGGATTTATTTATTATGTATTAATGGATCAGTATTTGCGGTTTCTGGGGAATACCGATTATAGTAATCTGTATGAATTTTATCAACATGTTCCCAGGAACTGCGATCTAACCTTTCGCTGTATTTCATTCACTGTAATAGGGCTATAGCATTAAAATGCATATCAAATGCTAATACACCGCTCAATTCGTAAAAATGGTACAGTAAATCAGTTGTAAGTATTTAGATTTCCAAGTATATTTGTTACTTCAAACAGTGGAACCCCTTGCTGCTTTGAATAGCAAGAATCTTACTGTGTTGGATTATCTAGTTTTACGATGTTGAAAATGCAATTTTATAATGCAACAATATTTGGGTCCTTTTCCTTACCCGTACGAACGTCCGCACATTCCGTAATTTCCAGCACCATAAGACCCACCGATTATTACTGTCAATTTTGGAACTTGGGCACACGAAACTGCTGTCACCATTTTAGCACCATTTTTTGCAATTCCTCCACTTTCAGCATCACGACCGACCATAAAACCTAATGATTAAAAAATGAATGCTCTATAGTATCTTTCTAGTCCCGAGAAAGTCTACCAGCTCTTTGATTGTTAATGGTAGTATGAAGCATCAATTTTCACGATAAAACTATGTAATTCTAAATCTAGTAATTGAAGGGTCTCCTCTTTTTATTATGTTGGAATACATTGACTTATTGAATAAACTTAGGAAGAAAGCTCATCAATCTTTCACTCTACATACATATATGACAGATGCAAACATGTTTACATTATATTAGGTGAGTAAGTAATAGCAGCAATGACATTTAGAAATTTTTAAGTGCAAACTCCATGTTCTTTCTAAAATGCTTACACAATCCAGAACGAAATGTAAAATCAAATTACGGTAAGCCGCCAAATTTTCACAAATCGTTGCTACCATACCTTATTTGAATAACGATTATTCAGGTAATCGTTTTTACGCACGTTACGTAAGTTCAGTTATTTTGTGTTTATTATTAATAGCTTCTAAAATTAAAAAAATTCAGATTATCTGTATTCGAGAAATTTTGTGGGCATAATAATACAGTAGTGAGCCATCTTTTTTCTTTCATACCAACTCCAGTAAACTTAATTTTTTATAGTTCCCCACGGTGGAAAAATAAACCACGGTGAATAATTTTCCTTTGGCGGCAGATTGCATTGGAACTGATGGAAACAATTGTCATATGAAACTATGATAATTACCGCGGTGTTCAAACTGTTTTTAGATGAAAAACTATATGATTCTTAACAAGAACTATGCGATTCTTAACAAGAACTATGCGATTCTTAACAAGAACTATGCGATTCTTAACAAGAACTATGCGATTCTTAACAAGAACTATATGGCTCTTAACAAGAACTATGTCATTCTTCCAAGAACTATGCTATTCTTAACAAGAACTATATGGCTCTTAACAAGAACTATATGGCTCTTAACAAGAACTATATGGCTCTTAACAAGAACTATGTGATTCTTAACAAGAAATATATGGCTCTTAACAAGAACTATGTGATTCTGAACAAAAACTAGCCGTAAATCCAGATATGAGTCGTTTAAGACAAACCACATCAGTGATATGCAGAATTGTTCTGAATGACACTGCAAATATGGATGAAGAAATTATTATACGAGTTAATCAAGAAAAAGGGAATTACCCGTGATATTTTGTAGAAATATTAGTGGAATCTTGCGTTGGCAACATAATTGTATAAAATGGGTGCCCTGCATAAAATCAAAATAGATGTTAATTCATACACAAATAGAAGGATACTACTCCGAAATTTGTTCTTGTATAAAAACTTAAATCCAAGAATTACTTAAGCTGATTGGTCGAACTCTTACCTTTAAAGCCGATTCAGAAAATAGAACACCATTATTTGCGACAATCCCCACTGGGTGACCGTACAATCTACCAAATCCAGTCACTAAAGTATCACCGTATCTTTCCTTGAACTCATCAAACTCAGATCCATCCACGATTCTTGCGATAACCTACAGCATACAAATTAGTTCTAGAAATGTTAAGCATAAAATTGCGACCTAAAAATTTATCCGGTTTCATGGTCGACTCCAATTGCCTCACCTCTCTGACATCAAAGCTTTTCCTTAAGTTTGTACCGACAATTCCGTAAATATCATCTAGAGGATAGAGAGGCTCGTTGCCACCAGGAAGATCCTTTTTCTTTAAATTTAAATTACGCACAATGCGCCTACATATTTGAAGAGCATCGTTATCGTTTAATGCGTAATGATCAGTTACGCCTGATTTCCTACAAAAAAAGTATAAACTAGGATTAAACTAGGATACAAATTAAGATGAAATCACACCAAAACACTTACAACGGAATGCCTAAAATTGAATTAATAGCTATTTTGTACACAGAACATCTGAATTTCACCAATTTCGAGTCAAAATAACCTGGTTATAAATAAATTTTAATGCCAATAAGGTTCCAAGGCTAGAATTGGATGTCAGGGATTTCCTACTTTGTGTAAGTGAAAATATATACAGATAGTAGCGATATCTACAGACGAGAAAATTATACCCGCAATGAAGATCAGCGCCACCTAGATCTTCGGCACTTATTTCTTCTCCAGTTGCAGCTTTCACTAATGGTGGTCCTGCTAGAAAAATCGTTCCTTGTCTGGACACAATAACACTTTCGTCTGCCATTGCTGGAACATAAGCGCCACCTGCAGTGCAGCTGCCCAAAACACAGGCAATCTGTAACCACAAGGTTCATTGTACAAGGTTATGTGGCCACAATGTTGACAAACATTATATAAATACGAAAATATACGCACTTGAGGTATCCCCGCAGCACTCATTCTCGATTGATTGTAAAATATTCTGCCAAAATGATCTCTGTCCGGGAATACATCGGCCTGTCTTGGAAGATTAGCACCCCCTGAATCCACTAAATATATACAAGGTAGTCGATTTTCTAAAGCTATTTCTTGAGCCCGCAAATGTTTTTTCACGCTTATAGGATAGTAAGATCCACCCTTCACCGTCGCATCATTAGCTAATATTAAACAGTCCACGCTGAAATGCAAACACAAATTCTTTAAAACTCACTTCAAACAAATTTTACTGACAATTTTTACATACATATAAAATCAACTTTACAAGTCCCAAGTTTGGTTACCCCGAAATCGTTCCTATTCCCGAAATCATACCACCTCCGCGAACTTCCTCCGGATAAAGGTTGTAGCCAGCAAGTTGAGATAATTCTAAAAAGTTTGATCCAGGATCCAGTAAATATTCGATACGAGTTCGAGGAAGTAATTTCCCCCGACTGACATGACGAGCATTTGTTTTTTCATCTCCTTTGATTATCCCACTAACAACGCTTCTTAAGTCATGGACAAGGCCTTTCATGGAATCATAATTACTCTGAAATTTAAAGTAAATAATCATAAATAATTTCAAAAATTTAATTGCAAATGGAGGTAATTTAGTACTCACTTTGTACTCTGAAGATGAGGTTTCCACCTCAGTTTTGAGAATTGAAGGGGCATCGGAATGGAAATTTCTTGCGGTCAGTGTGCGCCAAACCTATTTAAGCAAAAATAATAGTAGGCGGAATTGGCGTGCCAAAATTTATTTAAAAAAATATTTTACCTTTGGAATCCTTGAAACATTCCTCATTGTGTTGTTTTTGGGTGACAACTAATATAATCCGCGAAGGTGAGAGTTGAGTACTGCTCATTATTTAAACTATCCTCGTGTGTGAAGTCTTCTCAAGGATTTCCAGTGGACACATGTTACACTGAACAAGTAGCTGTAATAAGCAAACGCTGCTTTAATACATTTAAATAATTGAATGCCGTAAGCAATTTCTTATTCAATGAGCAGTAGACGCATAGGGAACTACAACCTGCAACTGTATTGTGCTATGATTCAAGTTGTAAAAGGAAACTCTAACCATGCCTTCCTTCGTGAAATGCTGTTTAGAGTCTATGTTTGAATATACATGACATTCAATGAAAAAGAAAGTACAATTTTTCCAATTCCGTTCTTTTGAATTCAAAGCCTATTGTTAGCAAAAACTAGCATGTGTGAGTCAATATTACGACAACATGAAATAATAGTGGAAGTTGTTACATGTGAATATGCACTTCCTAACAAGCAGAAAAGGATTGAGGTATGACGATTCCGAATTCATAATCAGGTTACCGAATATACAGAAATATTTTTTGTAATATGTACTAGTATAAACTGACATCACTCGGACGATGGATAGTATGGAGTATTATGACAATAAATAGGCAAATACTACATCAACTTATCGAGACAACTATTTCTAATAATATCAGAGGGTTATTTATAAAATCTATAGAATGACAATGTAAAAATGTAATAAGTGTATGTACAATGACAATTACTACAAAAGTGAGCGATGCCCCAATGCGGAATCGAATAAAGTAGACGCATCTTGCGAGAACTACCGAATGAAAATATGAACATATACACAAAATTGCAAGTTTACTTGATAAATAAAAAATGGCACAAGCATACAAGAAAGAATTTTTTTATAGAATCGAACACTTGATCTTCCTCTTCCTCTTCACATTATTCCCGTCAACTCGGCCACCCTCCTCACTCTTTCGTGCACGAATCTCTCTCATCAAGTCAAAGAACACTTTATCTACGTTCGTCTTGGTCTTTGCTGATGTTTCTACGTACGGGACGCCCCAACTATTAGCTCGATGTTCGGTCTCCTCCTTGGATACTTTCCGTCTCTCCTCCAGGTCTGACTTGTTCCCCACAAGGATGAAAGGAACTGTTTCATCTCCCTTGACTCTCAAAATCTGCTCCCTGTGAACACATTTTAAAAAACCCAAAACAATGAGCTCAATTCCCACCCTTGACACAAATCCAATACAAAATATAATTATTCAAAATTCTTTATGTCCCTAACTCACCTAAACTCTTGAGTTGCCTGAAAGGAGTCAGTCTCAGTTATGGAGAAAACGCATAGGAATCCCTCACCAGATCTGAAATAGTTGTCACGTATGGCAGCATAGTCCTCTTGACCTGCAGTGTCTAGAATGTCAATCTGTACTTCCTCTCCATCAAGTACAACCTAAAAGAAATTAATCCCAGATCAGAACACATCCACACACCTATCCCCATATCCTCCCAACTAATAATTCAAAACCCCACCACTCTTAAAACCCCTCAAAATTACCTTCTTCCGATATGAATCCGCCTTAGTGGGCTCATAATCCTCGACGAACTCATCATACATAAACTGAAGAGTTAGTGCCGACTTCCCCACCCCCCCAGACCCCACCATAATCACTTTATGAAGCGACGGAGCCACCGTTCCTTTCGGACTCATCTTGACAATTATCTCCTCGTTAGCTCTGCTCTGTTGACAGTATCAGAAAAAGGATCCACCCCGTCCCACTTATTTCCACGTCTCTCCGTAACACTGTACTGGCCGGTACTGCAAAAAAAGCAAGGTAATTCAAAACTTTTAATTCCCACTTAACAATCTGCCATAAAAGAGGCCTCACACAAAACAATTCCAAGGATTGAGCCCAAGACTTGACAAACTCTCCCGCACTCTCAGCAACTCCTCACAATATCCTTCCACATGTTGTTGTCAACCAGCTTTTTATTTTCTCTTGGGCCAAGAAAGAAAAAAACAAAACAGTCCGTACAAATGGCGAGGTAAAAACTGACACACCAGAAATTGTCCCTCCCCGTATTTATACACATCCAGTGGCGGTTATCAGTCTCAGAATTAATGTTTTGTGATCACGCTACACATCGATTAGTTTATAAGCCTTCCAAATATACTCATCTAATTGCAATTGATCTCTGCACTAGACGGATTACGTTATACACAGACAACGTACGTCAAAAGTATAGAGGGCTAATCAGACCTTTTACTCAGTTCATCATCGACTGACTCATTCCCTCTCAATTATACGCCGAGGCTGTTAAATTTTTACGTAAATAAATAATATTATTTGATGATACACACTACCAGGAGTCGGCTGACAATAATGCTTACCTTTAGTCTATTCCCGAGTCCAGATGACGTCACGTACCCGGTACCACTCCTTCAGAGAGACTCTTGTGCACTGTGTGTGTATATTTTCGGTGTTGCTTGTATATTATCCCCACCACTTCGTCCACGGAACCAGACAACTGCTCTGTTCTGAGTCAGTAGGACGGACTGACTCAGTTTTGTCTGATTTTTTCTCCCTTTTGAGTATACGTATATATAGATACGAAGGATAGCAAGTAGCAAGCAAGGAGCGCTTGGATATACGAGTCCTTCCTTCTTCCTTTATTCTCTCTCATTCCACAATTCCACACATCCACACACACAACACACAGGACTCAGCTCAGCCACACATACACACACTCACATATAGGACACAGCCACACATACATACTCACATAGGACACACAGCCACACATTTGTACATACACTCACATTTAAGCTCATCCACATACATATACATACACGAGCACGGATGCATACTACTCAACTTTTATGTGGTAATTTACTATAGTTCTAACGAGGAACGAGCAGTTGTAATGTATTGCATTGAGGGTCTCGTCTATCTGAAGAATGGTAAGCTTTGGAAAAGGGCCATGTACGAGCATTAAATGCACGGAGAGCTTTACTAGCTCTCTCTCAAAAACAGCAAAAACTTGGAGCTACTCCCTTTCCCAAAGCATGCAAATACACAAAAATCTACAGTTTTATTTATTTCAAGAGAGGAGAGGATGGGGCCATTGTATGGGATGTAGTAGCATTATATTACTTACTTGATGTGTGTATATAATATACCCTGTGCTCTTTTCCTACAACAACAAAAACTGTGAGCAAAGCTCCACGAAGTGCTTACGAGTCTTTGAGGTATTTTTTTTTGTAGTGGCCACAGTCCTAGTGGATGAGTCACTGAACCTCTCAATGTATTGTATGAACTCGTAGGTTAGTTTTTAGGGGCGAAGTGTTTTAAAAAGTATTGTTTTAAGAAGTAGATGTTTGTCAAAATTATTGGTCTGGACAGACAACTGTTAGAGCTTGTATAGTTAGGAGAGTGATAGTATTTCGCTAGTATTTTGTTAGGGAGTCTTACAGGTGGTAGCTACTAGTGATACTAATAATGGTCTGATCCGATCCAGATTTTATGACAGGTCGGGTCCAAGTCCAAAGATCAAGCCATACAATAAAGAACGGACTATGATCCAGAAAACTATTGAGTTTAATCAAATAATTCTATTTTATTTACTCAGTGTTTTTTTTAAATGTTGACACCATAAGTGACATTTCTAACGTGCTCCACAGGATTTCATTAAATTTATTTTTGCATATCTACTTTTAGGAACATGGCCCGGTGGTCTGGTTCACATATTGGTCCAATTGTATCTGATATGGTCCTGAAGTGGGACCAATTGTATCTGGTCTGGTCTTGATATTTGGCCAATTATATCTGGTATGGTCCTGATATTTGACCAATTTCATCTGGTATGGTCCTGATATTTGACCAATTTCATCTGGTATGGTCCTGATATTTGACCAATTTCATCTGGTATGGTCCTGATATTTGACAAATTGTACCTGGCATGATCCTGATATTTGACCAATTATACCTGGCATGATCCTGATATTTGACCAGTTGTATCTGGTCTGGTCTTGATATTTGGCCGATTATATCTGGTATGGTCCTGATATTTGACCAATTTCATCTGGTATGGTCCTGATATTTGACCAATTGTACCTAGCATGATCCTGATATTTGACCAATTGTACCTGGCATGATCCTGATATTTGACCAATTGTACCTGGCATGATCCTGATATTTGACCAATTGTATCTGGTCTGGTCTTGATATTTGGCCAATTATATCTGGTATGGTCCTGATATTTGACCAATTTCATCTGGTATGGTCCTGATATTTGACCAATTGTAGCTGGCATGATCCTGATATTTGACCAATTGTACCTGGCATGATCCTGATATTGGAACAGGTATATCTGGTCTGGTGTTGGACAAGGGCATTAAAATTTAGGACCAGACCAATATTGGACCATTATAACTGATCCAGTTCCGACCAATAATGGACCATTATCATTGATCCGAGCCAAACCAATAATAGACCATTGTAAATGTTCCGGACCAGACCATTGACACCACTGGACTTACATATGACAGCCACAACCAGTGAAGTTGCAAGAATACTCAACACTGGTCGTATGTTTATGTTCCCATGCCTTAAGTCGCTGGGCTTTCGGTGGAAATGATTCCTCCTCATCTCACATATGAAAAAATGTAGGAACGAGGGGTTGATGTTGATAGTGTATTTGTGTTTGTGTAAGTACCTATGCTGTAGTACGGATACGCACAGTGAAGCAATGCGGTTAGGCACTATTTAGGTCTCTCTATGAAGTCAATGCTCGTGTCCACAGCCAGTGTTGTTGAATTTGTGGAAAATCCTTTAATACTATGTGTTGTGTACTCCGCACAGATATTACCAAAAGTATAGTAAATATACGTAAGTTAACTGCATTAATTATAGGGATTTCATCCTTAGTTCCTTGGGCATAGGTCTTATTAGTAATAAAGAATTATTAAGCCGTTCCTGTGCAATAACCATTTTTCTGTAGGATGTTTAATTTAAGACACTACTTTTACTGACACTGTATTATGTGTACAGTTGTGCACTAAAGTACATTTATTACTAGGAGTTTGGTAGTGTGAACAAAATAACGAAGGATATGGTAAGAAATAGCTATATAATAATTATATACCTCGATATTAGAGTTTTAATGATGTACCTCGTCCTTTGCAGTAGCAGCAAGCCGTAAGGTATTATAATAAGTTCAAATGATGTAGACTTACCTGTGCTACATATATAGAATAAATGTATACGCTTAAAACAAGAGCTGTTGAAGTTGTTAAACTTTCATTGTGAAATGTGGTGTGTGTGTATATGGAAGAACTCACAATCAGTTGTGTTTCATTTCTTTTAATTATTCATATTAGTGTGATATCATTTCTTTCTGAGCGAGCAGTCGGCAGTCGGCATGATATTACATTATGGTCGCACTATGGTTATTAATACTAGATGTTAATCAAGTTTTGATATAAGTTCTTGTTTCCGTTTCAGTTCTTACAGAAGAATGTGCCACAGAAAGTAAATAAAAGGTTGGAACATCGTGTGGAAACTATAAGCCTTTATGATCACATGCTTCGCTGTCGGGCGTTGGGCTATACAATTAATGTGGACCCATTGCATTGCCTTCATTTGATATATTCCATTTGGTATTCCAGTGTGTAGGTGATCTTTTGATCGGATACAGCTGGACAGGATGACTTCGACAGAAATCGTCGCCTCAATATTTGGGCAGTTTGAAGATTTCCTGAGGAATGTAAGGAGTAGTCTGATTAGTGTGGAGTTGTGACGAAGGAGTCGTTTGGAGTAATGTTAAAGTATAGAATTCGCTGTAGTGAGCTTTCTTTTATGTATTGGTTTAGTGGAACTGTAGTTTCTATGATTGTTGTTAACTTGTAAAGGAGAAGATATTATGTGATTTGGCACAAGTCAGAGAGTAAGTAGTAATTATCAAATGTATGAGTTGAATGAGGATTCTTCCCCTGTGTAGTTGGTAAAGAGGAAGAAGGACGGCATTAAGTTTGAAAGGAGGTAGGGAAGGAATAATTATTTCGTTATCATTTGTTAGTCAGGGTATCTGTATGTAGGAACGAATTAATGAAAAGTTTTACAAGGTTATTAAAGGACAACTTTGCTAGAAAAGATTAGTGTGTTTCATTGGATAAAATCACATGGAGTATCATGTCGACGGCGGATGTGGTCGTAAGGTTTTGATATTACATAGTTAAAGTGTGTATGTATTTTTGCACGCTTTGCTTTCAGAAGAAGAAATAATAAGCTAAGAGAGATTATCAGTAGGTTAATGAATTACTAGTTTGAAATAATGAATTGAGAATGGAAAGAAAGTTCTCAAAAGAGATGTTCTGCTATGCTGTGAGAACTTGGAAGTACTTACATGTAGGTAGTGCTGCGCTCGGGTCAAGTATTTATAAAGATCCGACCACGAACTTGACTTGACCCCGACTTCTCAAGTACGTATTTCAAGATTACCCGAACTTGACATTTTCAGTTCAAGTAATACTTGAATGAAACAAGTTCGGGTTTTCAAGTAATTCTCATATTACTTGACCATGATTTTATACGCGCGTTTCGGGTCCAACTTCAACTTGACTTGACCATGACCCGAACTTGACCATGAACTTGAACTTTCAAGTACTTTCAAGTAATCCATTGGACATCAAAATACTTAAGTTTTATTGAATTTATATTTCTAATGAAAGCGAACCTGGGTTTCTAACACACTAGGTTTCACCCAGCATTTTGCTAGCAACCGCCTCTAAAAATAATAGTTGTTTTTTTGGTTCCTTTCGATGAATGTAGAACGATTGTACACTGCAGATCTACTCTGATTTCGTGTACCGGGTGGGTCTGGTGACTCAGTTGACATTTTCGGGGACACAGAACTTCTTTTAGGTTTTGTTGTCACATACTATTATAAACATGGGTGCTAACATTTTTAAATCAATTTCCACGGAGCCATATGAATGTTGAGCTTTCTTTTGTATTTGTGTACACGAACAAATTAACAAATGCCGCTTAAAGTGATGTATTAAATGCCGTTTTAAGTTTCATTTAGTACAGTGAATCGTAAGTGAATTGAAAACTCCCTCAGCCATGAAGAATTGCACAAACAAAATTACTTGAACTTGTACACGAAAAACTCAAGTTCGTGGTCAAGTACTTTTTAATATTTACTTGAACATGACCAGGTACTATGGTTCAAGTAAAATAATTATACTTGACCACGAACTTGACTTGAGGTAAGAAATCATGGTCAAGTCGATGAAATACCTGAACACGACCCGAACCGTTCATGGTTTTAAATTTATTTACTTGACCACGACCCGAACGCGAACTTGACTTGAAATACTCGTGTACTACTTGTACTTGTGCGCAGCTCTGCATGTAGGTGGGACTATGGCACTTGTGTTTTATCCTTTCGCTTTCTTAATGTTAAAGGATTGGCTTAATATCCCTAACAATTGATAGTTTTGATTAGATATGCAATTTTCATTGTAATTGTTAATTCGTTGCGGAACTTAATTTCACTTTGGGGCAACTTTTAACTGTCTATGGTTATTTTACTCTGCTGGTCCTAATACTCCTAATTTTTAAATTACAGACGTACTTATAATGAATGTATTTTGTAAAGTGCCTAGAAAGGACTGATTTGAGCAGCGTTTTTATTTTCTGTCTGATATAAAGTTGCACTTATATTTTTGATGGACGGCAGGTCGGCAAAATGGATATTTTCGAAACGTTGGTGTATAACTACAGACTGAAGCCAGCAATCTACAATTTATCGCCGGAATTCACGGATTTGCTTACACAACTTCTGGATAAATTGATAGAGTTGAGGAATAGTCTTGTTAGCTGGAGAAGCCTTGAACAGTTCACTTTGTCGGTGTCTGATTCTTTGGAGAAATTGGATGACCCGAATTTACCACCAGTAGAAGCTATAACTGGTGTTGTCATGGGCAGTTTTGGAAATAATGAACGAAATGAAAACTACATGAGCTATGATGATATGGCGTCAGTTGATATCATGGGATTGAATAACACGTCCAATTTTCTTTTACCCAACCAAAATGAGATTAGGGAAGGCATTTCTGTTGACCAGGAGGCCGGATTACCGCAAAACGAGGAAAACCTAGTTGAAAAGGGCTTTTTATGCCAAGTGTGTGGCAAGAAGTATGCTACGACCCAGTCACTAAATGCGCATTTAAATGTACACACTCATACCAGAAAATTCCCGTGTAAATACTGTGCTAAGGTATTTACAAGGAAGGATAAAATGATATTTCACGAATCTATTCATACAGGAATTAAATCATTTATTTGTGAAATCTGTGGGAAAAGTTTTTCTCGAAAGACTAAATTAGATGAGCATTTACGACGACACAGTGGACTGAAAAAATACAAGTGTGACAGGTGTTCTAAATCTTATGCTTCTCATCGAGATTTGCGTAATCATTTGGCTAAGCACGAAGTTGTTACTGCGTCCTTGGCGCAATTGGAATCAGCTGGAATTGAGCCACGTCCTGCTGCGACTACGGTAAAAATCATTGTGTAATCAAGCGCACGTAAAAACATTACCGAATTTGTTAAAAAATAAAACTACAATTTCTTAGTCTTTAATAATTATTCTTTTCTGCAGGAAGAAGAAGCTCTAACGAATGAAGTAACAGAAATCTTCAAACTGAACTGGCCTGAATTACATTACCCATCAGAACCTGTACCTGAAAGTTATTTAGACCCTTCCATACCCGGCCTAAACATTTGATTTTAGCAGTCATTATTGGAGAAAGTCTAAAAATTTAATGCTTTAAATGTTGGGCATATGAGGTTCATCCTTTTTCAAAGCTCTTTAATCTTCAGTAATTATGCATTTCCACCGAGTAAAAATTATAAGCAAGTTCCTATATTCCTATAAGTGGATGTAAGTTCCTATAATATTCATGTGTGAAATTCAATAACACATAATTATATATAACAGTTTTAATAACAAAGTCATTTTATTTTTATCATTTTCTTTTAAGTACATGGCATATATAGTAATGTCGCAATAAATGATTTCATACTTTTCTAAAATTCTTGTCTTTCCTGTCAATTTTTATCTTTTGAACTCCCCGTTATTCTCCTTCAGATAACAATAGATTGCGGTGGTTCACCCCATAATTACTTAAAATATTTTCTACTATATTTTAAAAGTTTGTTTGTGCGTAAGGCCATCACATATCGTAAAGGTACTAAATAGTATTTGGTAGGAGGATTACACCCACAAGAAATATAGATACAACAACAAATATCTTGGAATTTTATACCAGAAACATAAACAGACGTGAAGGTAGCATATGACGCTCCTCACCCTACCACTTGCAGACTTGCAACAAAAGGAAGATTCTAAAATCGTTGAAAAAACGCTACAGCTTTACAATAAGAATTATGTTGGAAAAAATCGTCCTCTAAGCTACTACATCTAGTCAAATATATAATAATATTTAATTCGTCAAGTAATTAAATCAATAATAAGTTTTACTCTACCTAGTACAAAATTAAGTAACTTAACAACATAAACATTTTCACTAATTCAATTTTTGGCAAATAATGACTTCACTCATGTATTGCTTTTGAAAAAAAAATCGCTATAAAGCTATATCCCGGTAGTTATGCACATCATCGGACTCCTGGCCTAGAGAGCTTTTACTCCAATGTGGTGCATGATGGTTGGAAACAATATTGTGACCATAGTACCGGTAAAAGGTATTCAGACCATCCATGGATGTAGCTCTTCGTCCCATATGCATCATCCAATTTTTCCGACGGTCCAAGCTCATCGTATTACTCTCTTTCCTATCCGAGTGTAATATATGATTGACGTAACCCATTGACACAGGTCTTGACGGAGGAGGACGATTCCAGTAGTCATCGTTCGACACGTTCCACAAAGAACGTGATCTCTGTAGACCTGACCCCGGTAAACCTCCAGGAATTCCAGGGGGTTCCAAACCTATCCCAGCAATTCCCAATTCACTAATTCGACTCTTCTTGTACATCGGGTCAAACATCATGGCCGGACTGAATTCACTTGGCTTCATTGCATAAGAGCCTTTACTTTGAATGGAGAAATTTCCGTTGCTTCCACCACCAAATCTGCCTCTGGAAAAGTCAAGAACAATTATATCAGCCCCATCCAAAATTACCATTTAGCTTCAACATTCAAAGTGAGACAAAATCTTAAAATTAATTTGACAAAGGCTTCCTATACCTACGTAACTACGTAAAAACCTAAACTATAATTTACTACAGTCTTAATTCCTAAACAATTATCAAATTTGTAAACACAGGCTAACGACTAAACGGTGTTATCACATTCCCCTGAATTACTGAGATAACGCACCTATGCAAAGTTGAACTTTTAATGGAAGGATCTGACAAAACAGGAGTAGAGTCTGCATACGCGTAATTCTGGTAGGCCAAGGATCCAGACTGCTTCAGGGTTCCGTTGCTGTGTCGAGTTATCCCCAGACCATTACAGCCAGACTCTACATTTGCCTATGTAAATTGGGAAAAATGAGAATTAAGTTACCCAGTTTATTTATAATATTGCCCCAATTTTAGCCCCAAAAAAAGTTTAAACGACTCGTAATTATTCCTATCCTAAATGATACTTCCCTACACTTGGACAGTCCCCAAAAAAACTTACTAAAGTGAGATCATGAAGTCTTCCCAAAATCATCTCCTCGTCTCGCCACGTCAAATACAAGGAACAGACACACAGGGCACCGAATATCTATTTGAAAAATTGATTTTGGTTTCAGTCGCAGTGGAAGAGGAATCACAAACAAACCGTTCACAGAATGGAAACTATTGACTGAATATTGACGGAGTTGCAGTACAACAGCGCATATAGTATAGAGGAGCTTTCAAGGAGGAAAGTTGTAATACAGGCAGACAGTGTGTGTGTGTGTAATTTAACATACACGAGTATTACATACAGAATAGAATGGAAATATTAAATTGTGGTTTGCTCACAGCAACCATTGGATATTAAATGACTCCCTGGAAAAAATCGTGCGTTGTACATGCTCCTCTGTCAATGAAATTGCATCCAAGTATGCACATGTATAAGCATTTATTAATAATATTTTAATTCCCTTCACACACACCATGATTTACTTTGGAATGTAACAACTTTTAATACCTTCAGTCCCATAAAATAGATACATTGAGAAAGTATCACTTACATTAAAGATAGCTCGGAGAGCCCAGTAGACCAGTTCAATGACTCCATACTCAAATTTATGCGTCGGCTATAGAGATACATTAGTATTTTTCGCCAGTCAACACACGTCGAGATTTGCAGGGCAGTGATGATCAAAAGATAAATACGGAAATCCAAAATATTGCGTTTAAATTAGTTTCATATAATTGTGTATACTCAACCCACTGGCAAAGTTACATACAGATACCTTGGTTTACAATCACAACGACTTTAGCACATAACTGTGGTAAAGCATGGGGATTACATAGAATACAACATGTGTGTACATATGTCCCTATAGTCTGATGTCCATATACACAGTCTCATTCAATCCCATATGAAAGGCAAACAAAAAGCTGAAGTAGTAAAGTGATAGTGTTTTTTTTACTCCCTGAAAGTCTTGTATTAGCTGATAGGCAATTGGACTAAAGCTCTACATTGCATAAAACATTTATCCCGAACACCTTCAAATCTTCAAGAAAAAAAACAGAATCGATTATCTACTCGTTATATTAGAATATGTGTATAATTTTTCACAAGGACTATCTGTATAAAACCTATCGTTTATTATAGGGAGAATTTCTGTGGAAAGCATATTGCACCCACACGATATTCTACTTGTCAATATGTAGTCAATATTCAGGTACATATATACATGTTTAGTTTGCGTAAGCTTTGATAATAACTGGATAGGAGGATACAAGGGACTGTAAATAAATTAGTGCTGGGCTGTCACATATACATACATATGAAGACTGTAGGAGGAGAACTTACCCAATAGTAGAGTGACATGAAGAGAACCATTCCTGCTTCAGGAAAGAAAGATAGGACTGTCATAAGTGTCCAACTCATCAGATATTTCCTTTGCCTCTGTAAAAAGGGAAAATACATTTCGACATCCAAGGGAATTATCGGATATGTACATACATAATTACTTCAAAGGCTACTACTATGGACCAACTACTAAGGAACATATTACTGCCCTCCTGACTGCAATTTTGAGAAAAATAAATATTTCATATGTCTATATTTACGGCTATCTCATCTCTCTCAGTTTCCGTATATGGACTATGAGTAGTCATTTCAAGTTAGCATTCACTTTCGGATGGATGTGACAGAGCGGTTGTAACAACCTGCTCTGTGTAACATGACTAACACCTTGTACACTGCAGGAGGACGGAGAGCATGTTAACACCTATCTTGTCGTAATATTTGGCCTGTCAATACAACTCCCGGATATCTGCTCTCAGATGAATTATTGGCACTGATCACATTGACAGTTGGTAATGGCAACAGATGCCTGTGCTACGTGTCTCACAAAGCGTGCAAGTGCTCCTAAAACAAATAGATACCAGATCATGGACCTACAAAAGGTATCTATTTTAACATGATACTCCTTCTCTGTAAATATGAGCGGCTATTGTGGTTATTACTTTTAATTCCAAGCTCTGCTATATATATTGTATTAGTAACGAAGGCGTATAGATCAGCGGAAGGAAGTCACTTTAGCCTCCTCCATAATTACAATGAGTTAATTAGTTCCATTTGTACAAAATAAAATAAATCATCTGCAAGATGAGTGGACTCGTAGTTGAACCTACAATATCCAGATAGAACAAGCGTTTATTGCAGACTGCAAGCGTAAAACATTTCTACGTAGATTTTACATTTAATTATGTGTGTAATTATACATTAATCTAAAAATTGTTTCAAAAATATGATAAAACTTTCAGTAAATATGATTATACTGTCGTATCTTGTAAATCTTACAGTAATAGAAATTATTTTAATGGACGTCATAGTAAGCTTGTCACATCAGTAAGATAACAACCCTACACAATATTAGTCTGCAACGTCACCCATACATTATTCTGAAGGACATGTGTTCCATATTTGGCTGTAATTTTAAGGACTGCATGTTGTGCAAAAAAAAAGTAGAGCATTCATTTAAGGAGCCAACTAGTATTTTTACATATCTTCATCAATGAAAATCGGCAAGAGTAATGGGGGAAAAAGGTGCAAACAAAAATCTCGCTGGGCTGTGGGATGAGGTACATCATTACCTTCTTGTTCTTATGACTGAGTACCTACACGTTTGTGACCGTTGTCACGAAAAAAAATCTTTCCAAATACATGCACACAGTGCAGCCATAATCTGTCAAAAGCCCGACAGGAATATAAATGAAGCTCTTGATTTTTGAAAATGTTTGTGTAGCTATTCTGGATTTATTGGCTTGTAGAGCTAATTGTAAGACTGACTGAAAGCTCCACACTTCCTTATTAATATACAGAAATTATTCATCCAAAAACAAGAACCCATTAGTATTCAGATGCCAATTAGGAGCTCTCAAGAGAAAGACCCACTCGGGGAATGGAATTTTGAAATATTTCTTAAATCTAGAACATGTGGAGTTAACCTTGCATAAGAAAAAGGTTCCACGATCTATATTCAAGTCATTAAGTTGACTACTACCACTTAGGAAAAATTAGATGAGAAATGAGTAACGTACGATGAGCAGGCCAAATAAGAGAACAGCAGCTATGACGAAGTTGAATAAGTACAGGGCACATAGTGTATACGCTGGGGCTGGCAGAATCACTGAAAGACACAAACAAATTACAAAATTTAATGATACTACATATGTATGTACATGTATCCTACATTGTAATATCAGCCGAATATCCCAACCATCCTATTTATTTCAAAACCAAAACCAGGCAAACCACAATCATTACAGTTTAGTGTACAAATGCAATCCTGCGGTGTCTTTAAGCTTAACCTTATTATAATTATCCATAAGTATACGATATGGCAGAGAGAGAGAGAGAAATAGAGAGAGAGAGAGAGAGCTTACGTAAAGACTCGACGATCCACCAAAGCTCAACGGCGAAAGCGACACAGTAAACAACCTGCAATTTAAACAAAAAAAAAAGAAAAGCAAGTCAAAATCAATTCTCTTTGACAAAATTAGTAAAATCAAATTAAGGCCAGCATTCTTTTGAATAACGGACAATTATCTTCAATGTAAAAAGATTTAAATCCTTTGCACCTCCATTTACCAAAAACAACCCTCACTTTTGTTGAAAATGGTACCAAACTCCACTCCAACCAGTGAAACCCTTCCTACTTAGTCTCTGGCAACACGCGCATCTTCCCACCCCAACTAATACATATTCCAAATGCATCACGGCCCATTAACTTTCCTTTTAAGGGAAACAATGAATTCCCAAAATACTTATAATCAGTCAAATTGAATTCATCTAGATTTTCCCTTAATTTCATGAATGCGAAAGTTTTGACCGGAATTAGGATTTATTCAAATATTCGACAAAAATAGCGACTCAGTCCGCACAGATTCGTTTCCACTTTCAGGTTTTCTCTTAACATTTTCGGCACACCGTCCTTTGTAATTAAATTTATATCTCATGCAAAACGGATAGTGTACCTGGTAAGGTTGGACACCAGGAAAATTAGAAACGCTGTGTGTATTTCCATTGGATTTCATAAAAGCTCCTATAAATTATTATGCATGCTAGGACGGGATGAGATACATAGTTGAGAGTCAAATGCTAGAGATGCTATGCTATATGTCCAAGGTCAATTACAAAACATAGGAACAACGTAACTGTTCTAATTTGAAATTACTGTCATTACTTATAGGAGCAGAAGAAATTCTCTTTGGAAACCCGACGAGCCATAAAAACAAAGGAAAGTCAAGAACAGAAGTTGTGAGGAGGAAGAAGCTCTTCAGAATCTGAAAGCCGGAACCTCAGCATTTTAGACATCCATTCAGTTCAAAGACACTATTGTCAACATGAGAATAATCAATGCTGAAATAATCACTAGTTCCTTACCCTATACCCTTTCCCTATACTACCTACCTTCAAACATTAAAGTCATTTTCGGAAGAAATAGAATAATAAAAAATAAAGCAATAGAGAACAAGAGAGGAAACGTGTGCTTCCTGAGAGAGAGAGAGATAGAGAGAGAGAAAAAGAGAAGAGAGAGAGAGAGAGAGATGGAGAGAGCCTTTACAAAGCAAATTCCCACGCCTTAAGTTGAAAAAACTGTAGAGTATGTAACCTCTAATGAATATAATAGAAAGAATCAGGAACGTCACTTTTGAAGTATTTTTATAAGTAAAATAACACAGGCAAATAAAAAGCAAATAAAGTAACTGTAATTTTAAGGTTTATAAATCTACTAAAAAGTTACAGTTTACAAAGTACGTAGTCTTCCTAGTCCGTGTCATTTTCGATTTAAAAAAACTGGCCTCTGCACTAATTGCAGCAATCATCGAACATTCCTTGGAGTTTTTCTGTGAAAACAACATAATTACAGACCATCTATCACCTCACGCAAAATAAGACTTTGAGAAGTCGGTATTATGTACTTTACTGGTTAGAAGGACAGGCAAGACAATGTGATTCCCACTGTCATTATCAATTACCCACCATATATTTTTGCTTTTACAGAAGAATGTGGGTTTGGTCATCTATAAAAAAACATGAACACAACGAGGCGATCCAGCGTTCACACATCTACAAAATCCTCAAGAGAATGTTTATATACCGCCCAGTGAAGAGAAGAGAGAAGTCAATAACAGAAGAAACGCCAAGCCCTCATGAAATCTGACAGTATACCTCAGAGTGACAAATTCAATTTTAAACCTCAATCCAATTACCCTAATTACAGGTTTACATTCCATTAGTATTGGGAATATTGAAATAAAACCCCCAAAAGAAAGTTGACTCTTTGAAAGGACTAATTCTAATTTGGAACGTTCAATTATAAATGACAGGGACTCAATTTTTCCCACATTTCGTCATTCTCTAATAATTGTCAGTGAAGTAGTACTACAGCACGTAAGGCGTATATGCATATGTAGTGGTCTGTAATAATGAAATCTCTTTGAGAGATAACTAGGCGTAGGCTTGATTTGCAAATGTTGGATGGATGTGACATCATTAAATAATCCGTTTAGGCAGGGCCTGTCTCTATGTAATTACATATGGACGTCTTCTACAGTAAGAAACTTTTACCGCATGGAGATGGACATGAGCTTCTGTAATGTCAGAACTATCCAACATATCAAAGAAAGATGCAGGATTTTATGATGGGCCTGCTCCCAAAGTTAACGACCACCCCCGCGCTCAAGTCTAATTTCATTTGATGTCTTCACTTCAAATACATCCCTTTATATTGGATTTTGTTTATTTTCATTTCTGCACAAAAGATATCCAAAAGCGCTCACATTGACACTTTCCAGAGATTCAGGGAACTAGGCCGGGCTCCTGTATAAGCTTCATTTAGATTTAGACTGTACTTGAACCGTAAAATATAAATAAGTGAGGATTTTACAAGAAAAAAAAACCGGATGGGATTAGTGCAAAATCCATTGTACCAGCCTTGCATATGTGACCTCAGTTTAATTATTTATGCAGGGAGTGATTTCTCATGGGTTCCACATACATATTACAAAGAGTAAGAATAAAACAAGAAGAAATCACATTGTTCTTTTGTGTCCTGTGTACTTCCGCTCGAAAATGAGCTTCAAACCAACTTCAAACATAATTACAATAAATGTAAAATATATACGTACCTTGTCCTCAAGATCTGTAATAAATAAGAAGTACTATACCCCCCAGCATACAATTTCTAAGTAAAAATTACTTACTCTAGCAATTCCAAATATGATTTGAATTTTAAATGCTCTCAAATTGACGGTAGCACCCTGCTTTGTTAATTTTAAGGATCTACTTTATATAGTTCTCAAGTACAAAAAAAACAGCTTTGTGTAGTAACATTTTTGACTGTTTGTTCTGCTTGACCGATTTGAGATCCCAGTATGTTTGGAGTTTAAAAAAAAAAGTAATTACTTTTATACCGACTCGAATACTTCTCTATAAGACTCATGTTGCAATTGAAATTCTCAAATACAAAAAGAGTTCATCATTTCTGAGTATTTACTGGGATAATGAAGGAGAACGGAAGTTTCCAAACGCAGTTGTATACCTTCTCTTCTCTCTCATGCACAAATGTATATATGAATGTGTACACTACATGTAAATACGGTGTGAGGAGATTGTTCAAGCGTTTTTGTTACCCAAGAGGATTACGTTACTTTAATTAGAGACGACGTGACAACAACTGTGTGTATACTTTTTCAATAAATCTGAACACCGTTTGGTGCCAAGAGAGGAGAACATACATTCAAAAGTAGAATCTTCTAATCTTCTCTCACACACATACACAAAAACTTAATACTATTTCCCTCAGCAAGAGTAATTCTCCGTGAAAAAAGAGATTTTCTGACGAAAGATTTTATTTGGTTGCTTTGAAACATGTTGTACTTACGTCGCGTCGTTGCACCTCCCCACCTATATATTTGTAAATACATACATCTGTGATATCCTCCCTATGGTAGGCAATAGCCAGGAAAATGCGTAATCATATAATGAAGTGTGCATTTCAACTTGTACTTCACAGTTTGGAATTAAAAAAATGTGGTAAGTTTATGTAAGCATGTAATTACCCAAATACGAATTCTTTTATGCCGAAATGAACCGTGTGCGCTTGAAATTCAACCACAGTTCTGTTTTAGGTTAAGATACTATTCCCCTGAGAAAAAAAACACTTTTGCATAAAATTCTCAATTGGATACTCTCTCATAAAGCATTTTAGTAATTATTACATGAATGTAGAATTGTACCCCAGAGAGTTAAAAAATCTAACAATAAGTAGAACCTCACAACTGTATTTATAATAATTAATTACACGCATCAGTATTTTAAAATGCCAAGGATACATGCACACAGGCCCTGCTGTTTAGAAAAGATTAAAATTTTTCATAGCAATTATCATTGCAATTCACAAGGATAAACACTCCCCGTGCTTGGCTGATCCCCGCATATGCCTCATTGTTTGTTTTTCTACAAGCTTTGTATCTGGCTACACGCATAATAATTATTAGTTACAGAGAAGGGGGGAAAAATGTGTTCTCACAGATGCAATTGACCGCAAGTCTTTGTTGCAATAATAAACATCACTGAATGTCATGCAGAACTCCGACTGACTCTGAGCGTTGGCTCACATTAGTATACACAGTGTGTGTATGTGAGAGAGTGGAGAAACAATGAAACACGGAAGTTTTACACTTAATGAAAATCCTGTATGGAAAACAGATGAGGATAACTTGTTCCAAAATAAAACTCCCAAATAAAATGTGAGAAAAAGAGGAAGAAATCCACAAAATCCACCGTTCAATCTTCAACGCAAGGAACTTTAGAATTCAAGTGACTATAAAAAAAAATTCTCCCTGCACTTCCTTCAGACTTCCCATTGGGCTTTATATCACCATTTTGCTACTTCCACCAAAACAATTAAATTCCTCTTCCAGATGGTGAAAGAGACTCAGAAATGTCAAGAAGACTATTCCCTCTATGATACATAATTACTTATACCTTGAGTACCGTTTCCTTCAAGACTTCCACATTCCTCCAACTTATATACTAAATAAGGGGGAAAAAAATGTCAAAAGAGCTTCAGGAAGGGGAAAAAAACAGCGAACAGCCAGTCTTGGGAAAATTGATTCTGTGAGAGCAACAGGTGTCGGTCAGTATCCACACATAATACAATGCGGTGACTCTGTATACATGGAGGAAACTTGGAGGAAATTACACAGTGTACAAAGAAAACGTGGTTTGTCTTTACAACCTTTGGATTAACCTACCATGAAAATTACATATACTTCCAAAGTATTTTAGACTGATTTACGAACAGATTGTTATACTCACACAAGGCACTTAGTTACTCTTCCATTGTAGTAGAGCTCAGACTGTAGCAATCCCACAAGGATTTCAAGTCTTAATCTCAGAGTCGGCTCAGTCGACTGTCAAAAGTTGACTAAATGCTCCTTTAATAATAATTATTGTAATGTAACTATCTAACGGAGTCTTCCGTGCTTTTTTTTTACCCTCAGAAAGCCCAACGTTGAAATATGACCATCACTTGTGATACATATAAGGATATAGGATAAGGATAACAATAGGATACTAGAAGGATAAGGAGAGGAGAAGTAAAGGACTGAGAACGGGGCAGTGTGAGTCACTGATAAGGATAAGTGTGCGAGCGGTGAGCGAGCACTTGGAGACGGGAGTCGACGGTTAGGATCGGAGCAGGCAAGAGCTCCAGAGAATCATTAGGAATTATCAATAGGAAGTAATTGAATAAGTATCAGGATTTATAATTAGGAATAAAGGATTGATTGTGGATTCGGATTGTTGTAAAGGTGTGTGCGTTTGAATCAGAATAAATTAAAGGACTTAATTATCAAAAGGACAATTCGGACTTAAAGGAATCAGAGTGTTTTAGAGGATTAATTAAATAAGATAGTTTACATCTTATTATCACTACCACACCATAGGTCGCGGTCGTAAGGCCGCCTCACAGCCAGGCATTACACCCTAAAGGAACATAAGTGTTTAAGGTGATCTTCCACACTAACATCATTTAAAGGATCATCAAAGGATTCATAAATAGAGGATCTAAACATCACATTGTTACATGGTGGAGTTTGCGGCTGATTCCTGTGTGGAGTGAATTAATTAAAATTTCTAAATTAAAAGTGGAAATTAATTCGCATAAATTGGGGGACAAAGGAAGTGAGAAGGAATTTGTCCGTTAAATTTTTTTTTCGGAAGCGGTCGTACGGATCACGACGGCATGGCACGCGAGGAGGAGACCAAGCCACCAAAGCCACACCTACATCTTCCAGATTCGCGAATCCACACAATCATCTTCCAGAATACAAAGGACTTTTTGGTAACGGATATTTTTTTTGATGTGCTAGAGGATTTATGGACGGTTATAAAAGTAAAGGAACAATAGGAGTTCTAACCGCCATTATTCTCAGGGAATATTTTGGCCGTTATAAAAGTAAAGGAATTAGTAAATTCTAACGGTTAATTTTTTCCAGTTAACAATACAGTGCATTAAATTAACACGGAATATTATTTAAAATAAAAATGAACTTTATTAAATAGATTTTTTTTTGATAAAGACGATTTTATTTAACGAATTTATTAAAGGATTTACAACACGAATTTATTAAAGGATTTACGCCACGAATTTATTAAAAGAACTTATGAAAGGATTTTATTAAAGGAGTTATTAAAGGATTTTATTGACAACAATTATCAACGGAATTTTATTACAAGGAGTCTATAATTGGATTTTATGAGGTAGTTATAATCGTAAAGGAATATTTATTTATTCTAACTACTAAAATTATCCGACAAGAGGAGTAAAACAGTGAACAATTATAAACAAAGTTTAGTGACTGTTATTACCTAAATTTCGTCAAAATGGCTACGAGGAGAAGGAGAAATCAGCCTGACGCTCAATTCGAGGAGGAAAAACAACGGTTGGAGGAAGAGATGAGGACCATGAGGGAAAATATGGAATCATTAATGGAGAATTACAAGGTTTTGGAACAGCAGTCTTTGGAGAAGCAGGAATATTATTCGGAGCTGGAAAAGGCTGTCCAGGACTACGAGAATGGAGAAGCTGTTGCTAAAAGGATCAAACTGGAGAACATCACAGTCGAGAGGGATCTCAAAAGGTTTGAAATTCTTCGTAAAAAGGTTGGTCCGTATTCTTCATCTATGAATTCTGAAACTTGGATTAAAAGGATTGAGATAGAGAGGAAAAGGCAGGAAATTTCATTAGATTATTTTCTGGGCACCATGCGTACATTTTTCGCTGATTCGAAGGATAAATTAGTTAGACGTTGGTTTGAACGTCGTGAGGTTATAATTGTTGAAGAAATGGAAAAAGCTGAGGAAGAAGAGGATTACAAGAGGATTTGGAAAGCATTTAAAACAAGTTTTATTGCACAATACGATCCCGTAGTTAGTGCAGAAAAAGCTGAAGACAATTATGAGAGGTTTCAATTAACGGAGAAAATGAATGCAGAAGAATTCGTAGCAGGATTACAAGACATTTTAGGTGAAATGGAACCGAATATGCCACCAAAGCAGATGGTGAAGAAAATGCATCGTAGGTTAGATCTGGAATTAAGGGAGAACATTGTGGATAGTGCTTTGGAATCAATACCAGCATTCCAACATCGACTTGATATTTTATTGAGAAGGAGAAGAGCAGATACATCAGTAGAGAAGAAGGACAAAAAGGTTAACAATGATTCATCCAGTGAGGATGAAGAAATTCCAACTAAAATGGAAGCAGATATTTTTAAGAAGACTAAAGACAAGACTACGAAGGAGGAAGCCAGAACAGTGAAATTTGAAGGGAAATGTTTTTATTGTGATCGGATTGGTCATATGAAAAAAGATTGTCACAATAAGAAGAGAGATGAAGGAAATTCACAGTTTAGGGGTAAACTACGAGGACGAGCAGGATTCAGAGGAAATGGAAGAGGATTTATTGGCAACAACAATAATTTCAGAGGAAATTGGAAAGGAAGAGGAAGAGGAAATTTTACCAACGGTGGAAATTTTAACAACAACAGAGGATTTTTCAACAACAATAGAGGAGTTTTTAATAGATTAGGATTTAGAGGAGGATTCCGAGGAGGATTTAGAGGAAGGAATTTTCAACAAGCTAATAATCAGGGAGAACCGGAAACTGTCAGGGATATGGTCAGAGAATTGTTCAGGAGCAATCAAGAAAGGACGCAACGTCAACTTTATTTGATGGCACCAGGAACGAATAACTCACAATCAGCAACGCCATACGCTAATTTAGCTAGACCGGCATACCAACCGGAAAACTAATTAGTCTTTCCACGCGGGTAGGAAAGACTCCGGAGCCTCAAAATAATTTTCAGAAAGACTTAACAATTACTAATAGGATTTTAACGAGGGATGCAATTCCAGGCCCGATTCATAATTCTGAACCCGCAAGGATCATAGAATTGGATAAGTTAAAAGATTTTGATAGTGATTGGAAAAATAAAGATATCTTTGAAGATGAGAACTTTAGTGACGAGACTTTCAATGAGAACTCAACTGTGTGTGAAAGTGAGAGTGAGGACAATTTCATAACTAAACTTAGGATTAATGGGTTTACTGAGACAGCATCACATCTCAAAAAGGAACACAAGAGACTCAAGGATCAAGCAGTCAATTCATCAGATATCCTAATTTATTTAAATTTACTAAATGGGGTAAAAGTAGAAGCAGTAGTTGACACAGGAGCTAATCTTTCGTGTGTATCGCCCGCATGTGCATTCTACATTCAAAGGAAAAGCCCAGAATCCATACAAATAAAGGAACATGCAAGTAAATCATATGCTCAATTTGTGGATGGATGTCAGCAAACCTACAACAAGACGGCAAGAATTTTCTACAAGATTTGTGACAGGAAACAATTTTATGATTTCGCAGTCATACCTAAAATGACTACCATATTAATTTGTGGAATACATTTTACACGAAAACACAAAGCATTAATTAATATGAAGAAAGATGAAATTACTTTATTTCCAGAGGATAATAAAAACTCTAAGTCTACAGGTTATTTACAGAAATTCAACAGGAGGTTGGAACAGGAACTTATTAAGGATGTGTTGAACAATAGTGATATGTCGGACTCAGATGAAATGGACGATAGTGGTATTTTGAATAATAAAAATATTAATCGCAATTTTTCAGAGGAGCCAATAGTAAGGAGAGTTAATTTCATATCAACTAGCCATCCATATGAGGTAATGCCGAGATCATTTGAAAGGATTGATTTTACGTGTGCAAGAGCAGAAAAGGATCAAGAAGCACTTATTTACTTGGATCAAAGCAAAGCACCACCAGGATTACTACTTGGATTTCCATTAATTAAAATCGAAGGAGGAAAAGGCTCCACGTATGTATACAATCCTACTAAACGAGTATTACATTTACCAAGAGTGAGATATTTAGGATCTTATGAGGAACTCAGACGAGAAGCTATTAAAGAGGAACAACAGGACCGAGAACATCGACATAAAGACATTAATGTGGTACAAGAACCATTCAAAATGGAGGACGTGGATATTGATCCAAAACTAAGTCCAGAGATGAGGAAATTTGGACTACATGCTATCAACAACAACAGAGATAGATTTGCCAAAACTGAAGAGGAACTAGAGAAATTGGACTACAGAGCAGTTGTGATTGACACTGGAAAAGAACTACCAGTTTACAGAGCACAATGGCCATGTTCACAATTCGAAAGAGAAGAATTGAAAAGGCAAACTGACAGGATGTTAGCGTTAGGAGTAATCGAACCGAGCAGTTCACCGTACAATAGCCCAGTATTGTTAGTTAAGAAGGCTAACGGAGAGTACAGATTTTGCTTGGATTTGAGGAACCTAAATAAGCAAGTGATACAAAATACTTATTTTCTACCTAGGATTAATGAAATGTCCATGTCATTACATGGGGCATGTTATTTTATTACATTGGATTGCCTACAAGGATTTTTACAAAGAGAATTACATAAGGATTCAAGACCGAAGACAGCATTTTCTATTCCATCAGGAGGGAAGTACCAATATACGAGACTACCCTATGGATACATAAATAGTCCAGCGGAGTATCAAGCAATGATGGACGATATTTTAGGAGATTTAAAATTTACAATAGTGTTGGTTTATGTAGATGACATTTTAATTTTTGCCGGAACTTTAGAGGAGTTATGGAAAAGATTTGAAATTATTATGATTAGATGTCGTTTATATAATCTAAAGTTTAAAATTCAAAAGTGCAGATTTGCTTATGATGAGGTGAAATTTTTGGGGGACATTATTAATAAGGATGGAAGAAAAATCGACAGAAAGAAAATTCAATCAGTTGTGGAATTCCCAAAACCAACGAAAATCAAGGATGTAAGATCATTCATAGGACTAACAGATTACTTCCGAAAGTACATAAAGGATTATGCTAATATCGCAGAGCCGTTGAACAGACTGAAGAAAAAGGAATTTGTCAAGAATTTCCAATGGGGACCAGAACAAGAAAAATCATTTCATGAGTTGAAGCAGGCACTTACAACAGCGCCAGTACTCCAAAATTACAACCCATTCGCAAATTTGATGATCGATTGCGACGCATCAGGATATGCTTTAGCTGGGATGATTTTACAGACAACAAATGGGAAGGATTATCACGTATTAGAATATACTTCAAGAATGATGACAGAAGCAGAGCAGAAGATGGATGCAAGATGTAGAGAAGCATTGGCCATACTTCATTGCTTAAAGAAATTCAGGCAATATATTTATGGAAGAAAATTTATTGTTAGGACAGACCATGATTCATTAAAATACATACAAAACATAAAGGATCCACATGGAAAGTTATCCAGGTGGGCAATTGAATTCCTAAACCATGACATGCAAATCATACATCGAAAAGGAGCCAAAATGCAACACGTGGATTGTTTGTCAAGATATCCAGTAAGAAAATTAGATGTTCCATTAATAAGGACTTCAAGATGCATGTTGGAACTAGAGGAGAATTTAATACAGATAACAGCAGGAGGAAATTCTAAAGTACTTGGAAAAATGCAGGAAGAGGATGCTAAATTGAGAAAAATCATAAATTCATTGAAGGAGAGCAAAACATCAGCTCATATAGGAGGCCAGATAATTGGAAGAAATTACGCAATTATTCATGACATACTGTATAAAATTAACAAGAAGATTTCAGGAACACCATGGAAATTAGTGGTACCCACTAAACTAAGAGCAGATGTCTTAAAACTAGCTCATAATGACCCAACAGCAGGACACGGAGGATTTTTTAATACCTATGTCACTATCAGAAAAAGGTATTATTGGGATAGGATGGTACGAGACATTTACAGCTATGTAAAACAATGCAAGGAGTGTCAACAACAAAATCCAAGGAATGAAAAGGCCGAAGGGATACAGATATCATATCCACCACCAACCAGAATTTTCCAAAGGATTAGCATTGATTACATAGGCCCGATGCCGAAGACTCAGAGAGGAAATGAGTATGCGTTAGTAATAATTGATTACACATCAAGATTTTTATTTTTAATTCCTACCAAACGAGCTAGAGCACAGGATACAGTCAGGATGATGTGGTATAAAGTCTTTATGAAAGTGGGACTTACTCCAGAAATCGTCACGGACGGAGGAACGCATTTTACGGGAAAGGAGTTTGAAGATTTCCTAAAAGTTCATCACATAAATCATATCATTGTGTCGCCCTATGCACCACAAAGTAACGGAGTGGTCGAAAGGAGTAACAGAGGACATAAGAACACGATCAGGAAATATCTTAATGACAATAAAACTAATTGGGATTTATTGTGTGACCAGGTAGCGTTTACACATAATACTCATCACCACAGAGGATTGGATAATTCACCATTCTTCTTAGTGCATGGAAGGAACCCACTAATAAGAGCAGACTTAGTGACCCCGCTAATCCAGGAACCACCACGCTTAATAGAAGAGGAGCAGCAGGAACAATTGCAGGCAATTGAGAAAGCCGTTAATTTAACTAAAAAGCAACAGGAGGCGAGGAATGAAAAAGCTAATACGGGAAGGAAGGAACATTCATATAAAGTAGGGGAATATGTAGTAATTAACACCATGCAAGGAGGACTAAACACCAGGTGGAGTAAACCATTTAAGATTATTGAAGTCAAAGGAAATACAGAATTAATTTTGGAAGATACGAACCCAAATGCAAAACTAAAAACAAGGCGAGCACATGTTCAAAATGTGAAAAGATGGAATCCAGCAGAACCATGGACAAGAGATTTTGGATACTTGGAAGTTGCAAATTTCAAGGATACAAATACGCTCAAAAGGAAAAGTCAGGAATTGTTGGAAAACATAGGAACTAAGCAAAGGAGTCGCGAACCGGAGCTGGGATCTATGCAAAATTTAACAAGGTCTGAAATTATTAGTTTAACATCATCTGATTTGCAAGAGGGCGAGAAGAACTTAAAACAAGCAGAAAAAGGACCAAGGACACAGTACCAACCCTTACATAACTACAACACAAGGTTGCGTGATAAATTTATTTCGGAAGCTAGGACAGAGGAAGAAATGAATAAATATGTGAAAGGGACTAGACTGCAGGTCAACAGGAGGAAAAGAAGAAATTCATTACCTCCGAGATTTAGAAGACTACAGAAAAGTCAAGATAGTCAAAATAAATTGAGGAAAAACTCAATAAGCATCTCGGAAAGCCAAGGAGAAGTAGCTAATCTCAGGCCAGAGAATGAAAGCATTAGCGCAGAGGAGTTGAATATTTCAAGTATACACAATATTCAAATATCCAGAAGCCAACCTAGAAGCCCAGAAAATTTCATAATGATGAGGTCATTCAAAGTACTACAAGAAAAAACTTCTAGGGAAATGCGAATGAAAAATAAAAACGGTGCAGAAAAAACAATGAATTTTATTATTCAGGAGGAAGAGGATTTGATTCCAGACGCACCAGAAATTAGCATCACAAGAAAAAATGAAAATATGCTATTTCAAAATGCACAGGGGCAAGATGACACATTACAAAGTCATCTTGGTAAATTTTCAGTAAGAATGAATAGGATAAAAAGGAGACATTATCATAATTACCCAAAGACCCCATACAAAATATGTGCTAAGCAATATTACGCAAATGAAAATATTGATAAGGATGTAAAAAGTGGTAAAGTAATTGAAAAGGAAAATGCTCGAGAAATAGAGGCAGAAGATGAAGATGTAACAGTCAATGGAGTTGATGATGAAAGACATAATACTCTAACGAAAATAGAGTGGGGCAAAGTCAGAATTAGAGATAATTCTGTATATGTCCAGGAGTGTGTCAAGGACAGGGAGAAGAGAGAAGATAGAAGAAAAATGCAGAATCTCAGAACCCAAGATTATGGTGTAGAATTCAAAAGGAAGGAGGATTCTACGATCAACTTTACACAAGAGGAAGCCCAGGATATTTTAATGAATGGAGCAGCCCGGATTGTAAGGTTAATTTCCGATAAAAAGGAGAAATTGAATATTAATTCAATCCAGGTTATTGGAACCAAGGTTAAAGGAGAGAGAGAACGAGGAATAAGAATGGGGATGAATAGGTCACCGCCATCTCGTTTGCATTATCAACCCTAACCCATTTACTAAACGACGGCAGAACGTTAAGTAAATGAAGGGGACCGTCCTGAAGGAGAGGACTAAAGAAGAAAGGGACGCCATTTCAGCCGGAGCAGCAGTTCGGGAAATACAGTGTCGCAGTACGAGTTTGTAACAAAGGAGTTGGAGTTTCACAAAGGAGTTGAAGTGGATTTATTTCAGTTACAAAGTTAAAATAGTTAAAGTTAAAATAGTTAGTTAAGTATATTAAAGGATATTAACTGTGAAAGAGGATACGAGTGGTAAAGACTGGATAAAAGTAAGTAATTTTATAGTCACTATAAGTACAAAGGAGCAACAGGAGTTTTTTTTTATTTTAAATAGATACTTAAACTAGTAATTGTAAGACTCTAAGGAAAAGTATTTTATTAATTAAAATAAGGAATAATATTATTAAAGACAGTAGCAATAAACAAGGAGTTCATAAGGCATATGGATATTTAAGAAAGTATTAGTAAATACGGATGGTGTTAAAGAGAAATTTTGGGGCAGTGTGAGAGGAAAAATTAGGAGTTGAGTAGAAATAAGATTTTAATTTAAGAACAGTTAATCTGAGGATTCGTAAAGACATGATTAAAGAAGTATCATTAATTAATTATTAATTTGAATTTATATGACAGTGGGGGAAAGATGGTTATTAGAGGAAGTTCAGAAGATCAAGTTAAGGATCCTAGAACTATCTACACAGATAGTTACGGCCACTGATGGGATTCAGATGTCCCTAGCTATAAGAGAATTAAAGGACCTAACTGAAGCTCAATTACAATCAGAGAATGTACTCCAGAGATTTATCGAGAAGTTTCCGAAAGGATTCCAGGATCTTCTACTATTAACACCCGAGAACAGGATGCAAGGGATTGACTACTTAAAGGTCTTGCTGAGTCAAACAAGTCCGTCACGAGAGAGACAGGAAGATTTGGACAACTATTTACGACAACAGGAGAAAGAAAAGACAGAAGCGAAAGTGAAATTCCCACCATGGAAAGGACATCCTATAGATTATTCCGTGGTCACTGTTACTGAAAAAAGGAAGTCGACTCCATCTTCCACAGAGTCTAATAGTGACGAAAGGGATTCTGAGGAAATTTTTAAGAGGAAAGCTAAAAGGAGCAAAACCCATAGCGAAAGAACGAGCGTAAAGGACAACAAGAATATTGAAGATCCGATAGAACTAGCTAAGGCTAGAGTAGCTGAATATACGGAGAGGTTGG
Source organism: Allacma fusca (assembly GCA_947179485.1). NCBI lineage: Eukaryota > Metazoa > Arthropoda > Collembola > Symphypleona > Sminthuridae > Allacma > Allacma fusca. Next base: position 15,298,425 of record OX359248.1, on the reverse strand, counting down.
CAGGAGTGATTATTACCACCCGGAAAAGAGAAACAGCAAAGGAAAAATTTGAGAAGGAGTCAGAGGAGGAATCAAAAGGAGTCCTGAAAAACGTAAGACAAGAAATGAGGCATCAAGATAGATATTTTAATATGTCAAAGTCTACAGCTACAACAGGAGTAATCAATCCGACATTGGACGCTGCAAGACAGTTACCATTACCAGGATGGGGATGCTTGGACACAAGGCCCACGCCGGAATGGATGAAAAACCCGTTAGCTCAAGTAACAACTAACAGACCCAAAGAAAGGACACTGATCTCGTATGCAGGTATTAATAGGATGCCGATAGGACCACCAAACCCAGGAGTTAATTTGACTCTTAATGAGTACATTGTCAAGAAACAGGAGCAAGGAGAACCTATAGAAGTTCCTAAAGGAAAGATAGAAACTGAAAGAATTCATAGAGGAGCACCGACCTACTACTCCTTCACATCAAGAGTATTGAATGTACCAAAGGCAAGATCGGTTGCGGGAAAGGATCAGACGTTGTACATCTTAGAGGAGACAGGACAATGCATTCTTACGACTCCAGTATCTGAAAGAGGTCAGTATTGGTCAAACACTATTTTAGTAGGACCTCATGAAATTTTTAGTATAATTAGAGGACCCCAGGATTGTCGGGAAAAGTTTCTAAAGGCCGCGCTGGGAGTGCAAACATTCATCACACCTTATGAAAAAGAGGCAGAACCACACGTGAGGGCCATTCGGATAAGAGGCACCAAAGAAAGAATTACCAACGCTTTATGGGTCATAAAGGAGTGGATATTACAAGTTCAAGAGGATTTACCGGAGTACAAAAAGAGATTTCAGTATCAGCTACAACAATTAGCTAAGCAGCTCGGAGAGGGAGATGAAGTAAGAAATCCTATACCGAGAGACGTCACAGTGATCTGGGAGGTGAAACCTGAGGATCCGACGTACTGTACAGATTACTGTCATTTCTGTTGGAAAGGAGTACCAGAACATCTAATGGTGGACTGTCCAAAATGGAATAAAGGAAAAAGGACTGGAACTAGAGCCAAGAGAGAATCAGAAAACACCGAGGAGTCACAGGGGGAAAAGGATTAGTAAAAAAGATGAAGGTTTGAAGTGAAGACAACATACTGTAAGGATTACTGTTTAACATTTTTGGATAATTAGTTAAAGAGGATTTTGGTTATTGTGTTAAATATATAGATAAGGAATTCAAATAGGCTTTATATGTTAAAGGATTTTAGAAGTAGTGACTAGCGTAAAGGATTTTTTTTTGTTTGGTTGAAGTGACTAAAATTAAAAAGATTTTGTTATATTATTAAAGGATGTAATAGGATGTTAGTATATAAGGATTATTAATTAAGGATTGTCCTAGTCAAAAGGCATTATTATTGTTAAAGACCTAATCGAGGCATATATTTTAGTGAGTAGAATTTTTTATTAAATCGGATTACACTTAAAATTAAATTTAAGAGGGGATCTGAGAATTCGGGACGAATTCTTAATAAGGAAAGGGATATTATAAGGATATAGGATAAGGATAACAATAGGATACTAGAAGGATAAGGAGAGGAGAAGTAAAGGACTGAGAACGGGGCAGTGTGAGTCACTGATAAGGATAAGTGTGCGAGCGGTGAGCGAGCACTTGGAGACGGGAGTCGACGGTTAGGATCGGAGCAGGCAAGAGCTCCAGAGAATCATTAGGAATTATCAATAGGAAGTAATTGAATAAGTATCAGGATTTATAATTAGGAATAAAGGATTGATTGTGGATTCGGATTGTTGTAAAGGTGTGTGCGTTTGAATCAGAATAAATTAAAGGACTTAATTATCAAAAGGACAATTCGGACTTAAAGGAATCAGAGTGTTTTAGAGGATTAATTAAATAAGATAGTTTACATCTTATTATCACTACCACACCATAGGTCGCGGTCGTAAGGCCGCCTCACAGCCAGGCATTACACCCAGCAGGAACATAAGTGTTTAAGGTGATCTTCCACACTAACATCATTTAAAGGATCATCAAAGGATTCATAAATAGAGGATCTAAACATCACATTGTTACAATACAAATAGGAGAATACAATACAAAAAAATATTATTTACTACCGTTCCAAAAAATTAGCCATGAAATTGGACTGCAGTGGGGGAAGCACACATCTTCAAAAGCGCAGAGTGCAGTAGCTCATCCATCATCAATTAACAACGCTTTCCTCTATACAGGAAAACATAGAGGCAGTGTATACAGATAGATGGATACTCGTATACTTTGAATGGAAGCATACCACAAAACCAGTACAGTATGAATGGAAGCAATTATTTAAATCAGCGATCAAAACGAACTTGTGATTAAATACTGACATTTCCTTGAGGGGGTACTGGTTATTAGAATCGTGAGAAAGTATATAAGCCATACTCGATGTAAATACATACACAGGGTAATGTTATAGCTTAATTAGCCCATGTATATTATATTCTTACGGACCCAAGAGTTAGCACAGTATTGAAGTGTTAATTGGAAAAAAAAAGTAAATTATCCAAGTAAACTTACTAGTGAGTAGCTCCCAATTATAAAAGATCCTTGCCGAAGGCTGTAGCAGAAGCATTGTTTTAAGAGGGCCATCCTCGTTGAACAAGTGCTCCTACGCTTGGAATTGATCCACTTGTCATTGATCAGAGCGTTGATAAGCCGGCAACGCAGTCGTCACCTTCTATCTGTCCCAAATATAAAATCACGGAAAGTTTTTATTCCCTCCAAAAAAAAAAATCCAAATCTATTTTCACATCATGAACCAAGTCAGAAAGTAGGATTTTTAAGCATGAAGTTTGTACGTCTGGATTGTTCACGACTAAAAAAAAAGTTGCTGATTCAATCAATGATTTAAATATGGATTGCGTGACTATTTAAATTTAGGAAAATATAGGCAAGCCCCTAATCAAAATATACCAGATTTTTCTGTGTCAAGTCAAGAGAACGGCAAGACTTTGAAATTTATTTTTTTAAAATGTGTGATAAAATTTTCTAGAGTATACTCCAAGGTTCGTTCGAGCATTCATTTCGCCAACTATAAAGTCTCGCAATTTGAAGATAAACAGGGGGGTTGGATTTTTATAGAGATACATGCTGACTGGAAATGTTGCAAGAAAAATGTAAAAAGAATCAGGGATGAATCAGCATTGATAAAGTAAAACTTGATGTATGGAGGTGCTAGGGAAGCATGATAATCATAATTTTTTGAAAGATTTCATTAGATTACAAATGTTTAGATTGTGAACAATCATGACGGGGATAATAAAATGTCAAGCTGAAGGTTACAAGGAGGGGTGGCTCAATAGGTAGGATATCCCTGAACAGATTCCCTTGTCAAGATAAATGTCTTCATCTGTCAAGACTCCTATTGTGAAAGATCCATTGCCCTCTCTTAAAGGATATAATTAATATGTATATATATAAAATACAGAAGAGTGATATATAGGAGACAGAGAGGAAGTGAGGGATTTTCATGCCCTACCTCCTGATGACGTGGGTGGCGAACGATTGTTATTTTCCGAATCCAATCTTCGATTCATGTTCAACTCTCATCCGAGCATAAGTGAAGTGAGTAAAAATTTTTATGATCCCTAACGGTTTTCTCTTCTTCAATAATAATTCTTCCGCAACATTACTACCCAGAAGAAAAGTCAAGTTAGTTCTCACCGTTGTTGTTGTAACTAACTCTCATCTGATAAAGATCACAACACAATTGACAAGCACTTTATCTTGACAAACTTTTTTTTTCTTTTAGAAATTTTCAATGTAATAATCATTCAATTGGCAGGAACTAATTCCGTTTTTTTTACAACCTCACAATAATTACTACTGAAGCACTCAAGTTGGGATCATTAGACGTTAATTATTCTGTCTCTCCTATGCCTATACGCAGTCAATGTTTATAGGCAAGAACTGTCCACAGTTTTGTTCTCTATTTTTTGTTGTTGCAGTTTTTTTTCGCATTAAAATCCACACCAGCTGGCAATTGAGCTTTGGTATGAAGAAGAACCAGTCAATTAAAAATTGTGTACATGTGTTGTAAAAAGGAAGGTTTGATAAAATGGTTGCGGGATTTTTATTATTTCATCCCTTTTAAATTTCTTCAGATCTTCTGCTCACTGGAATACAGTAGTACTAGTATATAGTAAAGAGCTTGACACTCTATTTGAGACAAGAAAAGTCCAAAGAATAAGTTTTGTAAAATAATAGTACGAACACAAACATGAGCAAGACTTGCCCACGTAGAAGGGAGCTGGGAAATGTCGTAAATTAAAATTAATTATTACAATTTGCTGTCAAATGTTTGGGTCAAAGTCACCATAACTAATTAAGATGCAGATGTATTAAGTTCTCAGGAAATTATAATGATGGTAGTTTGGGACTCGTGTGGGGTTCCTTATATCACAGGTTTGTAGGGAAGTCTCTATGTGAGAGGTGTTCTGGGTTGTATTTTCATTTGAGGAAAGATGAAATATTGCACAAAAACTCGGGGATTTTTGTTAGTCTCCCTCCGTCCCTTGAATAGTTTTAAGTTACTATAAGTTGGTCACAATTTCCGACTCAATTTCCTTTTTGATCTTCCTCTGAGATATATAGTTATTGTGTTGACGAGAACGGAGGACGGAGACAAGTGCACAGAATGAATAGTTTACAAACACTATCACTCTTTCTTTGCTCAAGTTTTTCCTTTCTTTCTTCCAGCTTCAGCGTCTATGGGAGATGCATACAGATAATGAGCAGTACTTGTCTTCTATCATTAAGCCTGTCACGAGGGTGAAGGCTCTAGATTCCAACAATGAGGGGATACATACCTGCAATCATGTTTCTGCTCATTACATTCAACCCAAACATATGCAAACTAGGAATGTATGTATGTAAGTAGCTTACGAGTGGAAAGATGCGTGTGTATGTGTGTATATAAGTACGTAAAGGAAAAATTGAGTGCAAAAGATTTATCACATCACGGTAAATACATGAACATTCAATTTTTTCTAGCTCGTTTTTCTTAAAAAAAATTGGTCTAAAATTCCTATCTGGTAGACAGATGATTTCCACACTTCTGGTGCTTGTAGCTTTCCTATTACTATGCCTACTGCAACGTAATTATAAAAAAAAGCTTAGTGAGGGACAATTATTACAGATTCTCGTTAAATTTTGGAAACAGGTTCGAAGTTCACTTGATAATTGTGCCGTAGTTTTGTTTGTTCTTTCACCACAATGATTCTCCTGTGTAAGTTATTATATTTTGGTGTTTATTTTTAGCAGAACTCAACTATATGTACTTGTCACTCACTTGAATAACTGTCATCGTACAGGCGGTGTCCCACAGTCACAATCATTAGCTCTGGGAAATAGTAAATATCCATATACGTATCTATAGGTTCTCCCGAGACCTTCGGATTTGTTTCAGAGCGTCTCGTCTCACACCGGCTGACACTAAACTCTGAATAACACTGTGTGTGTGTGTGTGTGTGTGTGTAGTGTGCTGTGAGTCTGACGGAAATCTACCTGTTTGAATGAGGTTGAAAAAAAAATTTTTTTAGTAGATTCCTTGCGGAACTCTAAGGTTTGTGGTAGACTACAAATTTGACGGAGCGACAGGAAGAGCAGCAGTGATTGAAAAGTCTACACACGTCTAGAATGTTTTGGAACAGCAGTATCCTCACAGTATACGGTGTTTCCAGTTAGTAGTTCCTACGGATCCAATAAGAATTCAAGTAATAACTTTTTTCCACAGTTTACTCACGACAAGTCGACCTGCCTGACGTGAGTGAATAAAACGTGGAGGAAACACTTGAGCTACAACCCTTGCATCAAGATTTAGCAGCAACAAGTCCACGTCTCTATATAGATGGGAAAGGAGCATGCCTGAGATATATACCTGTAGGGAAAAGTTGATGTGGAGTATAGGTGCCTTGAGAGCTCTATTCTGAAGTACAGTCAGAAATGATTGACTACACACTAGGGAGATAGAGAACTGGATGGAAATACAAGTCCTCAGTTTCTGTATGTAATTCAATTGTTGTATTTTTTTTTGCACTGGTTCTCATCATCACTCCCCACACAACAACTTGGGTTCAGTCTGCTGAAGAACCTGAGCCATTCTTCATAGTATTATTACTAGCAAAAGCTACAATTGGTCTATAGGGCTCAGACTATCAACGCTATAATAATTTCAGATACGTGGAGAGCGGAAAAACTGTAAGTACGTATAAGTAATTATATATATGAGAAGACTGTTTTCCTTTTAGCAAAATCCATTTAATATGCCTTTAAACACCCTAACTAATAAATGAAGATTTTTTTTTCGTAGAATCCGACTTGCTATAGATATGTAATATCTCCTCTCAAAACTGTTCCTATTCTGCTTGTAGGGCATTCAAAATTAGAGTATTTCTATATCTCTATGTCTATGGTCTTCATCGCATTGTCTGTCAGGTGATTATATTTTGTTATGAGCTTGTCCTATAGCCCAGCAACCTCTTCTTTTTAGCCCAAACCTAGTCCTAGGGTTACGTGCTGGCTTTGATAGCGAACCTACATGGGTTTTTATTTGGGAGATAGGAAATGTTGGGAACTTGAGCAGGTAAAAACAACCTCCACCCAAAGGTAAGATTCTAACTTCTATCTTCCCAGGTGTGTGTGTGTGTGTTGAATGTGTGTGAGCTCAACTAAGTTCTTCCTTTCATTCAATCCTTATCTCCTCACACATTATACTCAAGAGCTAGGCAGAGCCCTTATCACTTAAAATAAAAATATACTTTGTAGGGAAATACAACTTTTTTTACAAGCTTAAATATATATCTGTAATAATTACAGGTATGGCAATGATATGTTAATGATTCGGAAAGGTTCTTGAGTCATTGGGAAATCCAAGCCTAACCTGTAGGAATAATATGACGATAGGTCATTTCTGAGGTAATGATAAATAACAAGTAGCATTTTTCAACATTTCCCCCTTATTATTACCCCTACCTCCCCACATACGCAGATACTACAGGGAGATATGTACACCCGCAGCTCCTGACTTGAGCCATGGTTTTTATTAAGGAAATCTTCAATAATCTCAAGAAGGTGTAATCGAGGTGAGTACACACACACACACACATGCCGGTCAGACCAGCAAGCACATGGTAACTCAAGAAGACCGTATGGAGTTAGTAAACTCGATATGTGTAACGAAGTTGATATTATATAGCGTAAGTTTTTTTTTTTTTTTGCAACACCTCGTCATAGTACGTTTACCTTTTATTAACGAAGAATATTACACGGCACTGCCCCGATCAAACTCGAGAAACAAAGAACAATGGAACAATAATGTTAAGTACGGATTTCCCAACAGACACACATTATATACACCTTAGCTGCCCAGCAACCAAAGACTAGAGATAAAACATCGACAGAACATGCTTGGAAAAAAAAATGCGAACTCTCCAAGCAAAACATTGTTAACAGCCCTGTTATGAGTGCATTCCCTGTCCATATACTTACTTACTACTAACTTTACTATCCTATCTGTAGATGCCCAATCAACTCCCCGATGAAGTAACTATAAGGATCGTATGAATCAAAAAGGAACTCACTTATATTTACTACCGATAGGGATAAATCTTGTGAATTAATTCACCACGGTGTCTACAAGCTGACAGGACAAGGGTGCTTCATAAAAGGATAACAATATTATGGAGTTTATTACCGCCATTCATAACATCCTTAATTGTAGATACTCACACACACACAATGTAAATACCCCGTACAGATCCTGCTAATTACAGTCCTTTTATTAAAACTCAAACGGCACGGTTAGGGGTATGCGGAAATTTTTAGCAATTATTGGGAATTGCATAGGGGAATCTGATTACTGTAGATACTTATATATACGATCAGAAGAATGCCTCCGAACACCCCACAAGAAGCCCAAACAATTTGGTGGCTTCTAACTAATTGTAATAAGTACGCTCACCGAAACACTATAAGAAGATGAAGATGCTCAAAAATTGTCTACATATTGTAGACTATAGATCTAGCGTAATTGTTGTATCTACTACACAAATGCATGAATGGAGTGGTCCGTTCAAATCTAAAATGCGAATGAAAATTCCCCAGGCGGAATGTACACACACACAGACACAAATGCTTTGCTTCACAATCCCCAATATAATTTCGCACAGTGCGACCACCATTGTCAATTTTTATTTACTTTTATAAGTGCAACCTTCCGATGAGTATCTTTTGAGCAAGTACAGAGCGAGGAAAGGAGAAGATCCCAGATAGCATAATTGTTATCATTACGCCAACAATTCCACACGCGCCTGTTCCGACTCAATATGATCACATTCGAAGGAGGTGGGATGGAGCCAAGAGATATTAAGGCAGATTGGATAACTATATAGTGCAAAGAGGCACAAAGACCATGTAATGAACAGTGCCATTAGCGGAATGACCAGCAGTTGTTTCCTTTTATAATTTTGATCAAAGCGTTGGAGTTGGGGGGGGGAAGGAAAATACCCATTGAGACCCATTGTTGTGTGCTTGACTCTGGCTCTTCCTCCCTGGAAATTTAAATCAGGGTCAGGTGTGGTTGTATATACCATATGAGTGAAACCACAACAGGCATGTCTTCCGTTTCCCTTGAGCCAATATCAGTTGGAAAAATCGAATCAAATGGTATTCTCTGATCATATCCATGCTATGGTTTGCATTAGTTCTCTCGTGAGACTCAAATTGTGAGGCTTTCAAAGAAAACTGGCGTGAGTTCCCTTCAGGATTCAGGAACTACGGTGGAATTTTATTTGATTTTTTTTTTCAAACCAATTTTACATTGTGTTACACACAGTATGTACAGAATGTGTGCATGGTTAAACCAGGTCCCTGCTAATACTGCGAATATTCTTGCGATTTGCAATTCTTTTATGTAGATATGTGAACCTCGAACCTCCTGTAACTCCGTATGGGAATATTTTCAAAAATTGTAGTTCATAAATGAATACACACGGAATGGGAAACTAGTTATGTATCTATGTAAAGAAGCTTAAGTTGCCTTTGAGTTGTAAGTCTTAAAAGTAAATATATCTACGGGTAGTACATATGTATCTACATACGTCCACTATGATAATAAGTGTGCAAATACATTTATGTATGTATATGTAGGTAAAATGTGAGCGTAATGTGAATACATATCTAATTACACATGGTGCTGTACCTTTTTGTCAAAGACCGGCCGACCGTGCGTTCCTTGCTGTAGTATTGTGAGTAACATTACGATAGGAAAAATCTCCTTACGAAATTCAATCCTCTTTTGGTGAATCTCTATATGTACAAAGAATAGAAAATACAAGTGATACAATCCCTTAATTATATTTCCTCCTCCAAATTTATTTAAATTGCAAAACGCCTGAGATTACCACACGGCTTGCATGAGGCTTTTGTGGGTGCTTGAAGTTACGGCAGACCCATGCATGAAGACGGACCATCGTCAACTAAAATAAAAGTAGGGGCGTAAATAATGTGTCCATTTCTTGTGATTTTATGCACTTCCTGCCATTCCTTTGAACATCACACCTGTTATCCTCTATTTACCTCTCACACTTTCCTGTAACAACTCTTTCTATAAATGCAAGTCTATATAGTTTCTACCTGTATAGTTTCTAATTCTTCCCCGTAAATCCTTTTGTGGAGCTTGAGGATGTCTCTGAGCTGGAGATGGTTGGTAGTGATATTCGTAATGTAAGATAATAACCATACACACTGTTAAAGGTTAATTCTTTGAACTATGATTCCCGCAAGGGAGAAAATCTAGAGATCCCTTTCTCACCGAATGGATTTGTAAACTGCGTAAAATATATAGGCTCACTTCAAGAGGATTCTTTTCCTGGCCAAATAATAATACCGTGCTTAATTTGACTTCCTATCCTTTCCTATATACTACGAGTTAGTTGAACTGATATGACATAGTAGTGGTACAGTTGCTATTTTTTACACCCTTTTTTATCCTATTTTTTTTTGTCTCACGTCTCCGTCCAAGGGATACACTTGTACAAAAATACACACGCACTCCTTACATTTCTCAATTTTTTTTATGCCTTCTTCATCTACTTATAAACTAACCTGCAAGTTCCTAACTTCAGTATGCACCTTTGTAACCAGTCCGCACTTATTTTCAGCTTTCTTTTACAACCCGTGGATAAATAAGGTTACATATATGTATAGCACATATACACAAATTAGCTTCAACACTATACTTTGCTCGTAAATTTCAAGCAATTTCGCAGGGTAAAAAGATACTAAAAGTAAGCACGAATTTCACTTTTGTTTATTTTGCTAAAGAGAACTCAAAAAGTTAGTAACTCATCAGGTCCACATGTCTCAATATACAGCCCACTTGCATGGACTCATATAAGATGTATGAGATATGATGTCAACTGACTCTGAAGATCAAGTTCGAATAAATATTTGCAAAATGTAAACAGGCTACTACAAGCTATAATGATCATTTTTATGAATTTTAGGAATTTCTCTAGAGGTTCTCACTCAACATAAGGAGGGCTAAGTATATTTCGACATATATGCATTTTGGTCACCAACTCTGAGGTGAGCTCTTGAGGATTCATTTTGTGCAGACTTGCTCTCGTGAGTTTGAGATGAGTGTACAGAAAATCCAAACCAACGTGTATGAAAACAGTGGGCCTCAAGAAATTACTATAACTGCCTGTAAAGTGATATCCTTTTTTGCTCTCTTTTTTGTCGTCTGCCATAAAAAGTTGGAACTTAAAAAGGAGCTTAAATTTCTGGGGCTTATTATTGCATGGGATGTTTGTAAAATACGCAATTATCTATGTATGTATCTATACGTGCTCGAGCACTTATTTTTGTAAGGAGGCTTATTTACTGAAAGTAGCTTCTTATTATGGACGTATTTACGCATATATAGACCAGATATAAACCCTTGGAATCATAACTGTCGTTAAATGTTGATAGTATTTTTTTTGTTCTTGTACTAGTTATTTAGGGGTATTTGTGTGTGCTTGCTTCTCCAAGCTGATTATTTATTGTTGGTTTATATTACTTCGCTCATACTTGTACTTTTGAGGAGAATATAATTGCCTTGTTTGGAAATTCCTTTATGTAAACAGTAACCCAGACCCCATAGAGACTCTCTTTCTGGCCTAATGCAAGGAACATTTTTTTGGACAAGGAGCTCGTCAAGAAGAGAAATACGCTCAAAATGAAGCCCTTTTTTGTAGGCTAAAAGTATTTAAGTGCCCTGGTTTGTCAGATTCAGGCTTTTGCTCTTGAAGATTATATAGATATGACGTTTCTGTACATAGGCCTCAAACCTTCACATCTTTAATGAATGAAATTATTGAGAGTTTGTATTTTTCAAAAAAAAATGTAATTTTTGTAGAAATTAGTTGATTTCTTTGAGAAAGGTAAGTGATTGTACTGGTTTATTACTGGCACATAGATTTGTATTTACAGGAAAAGTTTAGATCAGTGTTACTGTACCATCATGTGCAAGTGATGGGGAAACTAGAAAAGGTTTAATCATAATTTTATTATGAGCTGTTCCTATTGGTACAGATGCGATATCATGTTCAACAAAAGAATGTACAAAAAAGAATGACTTAATTTATTGTGAGAAATTCCCTCGTGTCTTCAGCATTGAGTTTCTATTGAGGCTGGCTTATGACTGAAATGTGTAGGAACGTATGCCTCAGCACGACTCTCCTTTCATATTTTTATTATTTGTAAGTAATCGAGTTCAACGGGTTATTCACTGTCGGTCTGAGGATGAACAAGGATTTAGCAATAAAAAAATGTACACACTTTCACTCACGGATTGTCACGTTTACAATGTGAAGTTAATATGGGAGTATTGCATTACATTTAATTTGACTGTGAAATGATTTTTTACCTAGATTCATGTTCAAGTTACAATGTAGCCACTTACAGTTACGGAGTACGTGTGAAATAATGAAAAACCCCTATTGTTTAATTGAGCTCATCCTTTTTGTTGGCTTTGAAATTGAATATCTTTAACGTAATGGTACGAAAAGTTGAGGAAGAGGTAATTATATTTTCACGGGAACTGCATTTGGGCACCGATGATTTGTAACCTTTTATCTGTAAACAAAAGAACGAGGTGTTTTTACACTTAAATTAAATTAGTAACATCAGGTTCAGACGTGATTTATGTATGTCAGTTGCTTCCTACAATAATTACAAGTAGTTTGACTTAATTAAACAAAAAAAATTCTCCCTGAAATATTGACTCTATGATGCAGGAAGAAAACAAAATAACAAATTCTGTTGAATGCATATATTTATACTAATAATACATACACCAGAGCCAATTGAACCACATGTAATGATACAAAAACACTGGCAGGTAATGTGAATATAGACACCAATTTAAATATTGTCATTAAATATACAGACGAAAATCTGCCAAGTGCCAAGTATTGATGAAGCAAGAAATATTCGGAAAACAACAATGTCAACAAAATCGACAGTTTTGAGTAGACATTTTCGCAGAAGTTGCAGATTTTCTGGGGGGATCGTACTAATTAATAATGATGATCTCTGTAAATACTTGCTACATCAGTATGCCATCTAGCTTTACTTGAAGCTGAGTGAGCAGAGGTCGTTAAAGTAGTAAAATGTTGTGAGTTGCAAAATTTCGCGATCATATTCGCTAAGAATTTTATTTGACCAACAATGAATGCAGTTCTTACTTCTTCTAGTTTCAAAATTTAATTCAATGCGGTTGCTACTGGCTTTATATTTTGGGATATAAATAGAAGTAAACTATATATCAGCAGATTGCGATTCATGGAAAAATGTATGTATGCACATAAGTAGTTCATTGCCAACCCATTGTAAGGCTAAATGTATAGCTACTGTAAAAACCTACTTGTTCCTAATTTAAAAAAAAAATCTTTAATTTAATAAAATATGGTAGCGTCATTAAACCAAAAAAGTCTCATGTGAAATATTCATTGTAGTTGCATATTTTAAAAAAGACTTAAACATTGATTTCTAATTTTCTGAAGGGTAGGACACTCAGTATGGAAGTGAATCCAAGATTCTTGGTTGTAACCACAAAGAGAGCATTTTCTAACATTAATTTTGCACGAGTAATTTCAGTATTTTAGTTCAAAAAGCCGCTAATCTTAACTGTGCTGTTTCTTATAGAATGGTAAGCCTGACAGAAGAAATACGGGATAAGTTTCACTTCTACGGAAATACTTGTACAGAGGTATCTGTTTTGAGCTCATGACAGCGTCTACGTAACTTAATATTAAAGCTTTTATTGAATATGTTTCTATAATCACATCAATGTAAGAAGTACATAATAAATTGTGTCTGGTACAAATTTCATTTCCCCGATGGAGCATGGATCTGTTGAAGAATAATAAACCCACTGATAGCAGCTTAAAAATCTAACCAATCGTTACTCAATGTATGCAGACTCAGGTCTTAGTTTTGTGTATGTATGGTTAGAGATGTATGTTGACATCCAGATAAAAACATAATAATGTGAGAAAGAGACAAAATTAGACTTCACAAGTACATGTGCTCACACGAATTTTACTTAGAAATTTATAATTTCATGACAACCCAAGGATTCTATCCATATCAAAACTTTGAAATCAAATGAATAAATTGCTATTATATAATATTGAGTTATTGGTCTTGGTACGCAATGCAATATCAGATGACAGTTTTGGAAGATCCTGCAAAGCCGAAGTAGACTGGATGAATCTGAGGAATGGAACGTGAGACAACGTGTCACTGAATTCCGTATAGTTGACGATGATCAAACAAGGTTTATTTACCATTTCACAATGAATCAACACTGAAAACATAAAAACACGATTAATGAAAAAGCGATCTAAAAAGACAAGACATGAGAGACTCAAATATATCTAAAAATAAACTCACGAGCAGCGCTAAAATGCTCAATTAGATTAGGCATTGGAAGTTGTTTTGTACTACTAATCTTCCTCAATTCGCTCATATCTTTTTCTCCAAAAGTGCCGGACTTCAAGTAATACAGCGATCCCCTGGACAGCTGACTCTTGAAATTTGAGTTGGAGTCAGCATGGAAGACGTAAACCGCTCTTGCAAGTTCAATCCACGGACGGACTTCTGAATCCAATAACTGATAGCTAAATGAACTTCCGAACTGTTCTTGGTCAGTAACAACCAGCAAAGTGTTATTCACTTTATAAACTGACAGCACAAGACGCTTGGAAAGATTTTCCTTGACAGGCCCAACATCTTCAGAGTCGGTATTACGGTCGTAAACCAGGAAAGCTTTCGATATCAATACTGCTTTATCTCCCAAGCTTGTCAAGTAGGCTTCAGCCAAACCTAAAATATAATTAACGTTTACACCTTACAATTGTACAGACAGACACAACTAAAATCCACATCTTTCTTCCACAAAATATTTTTTTTTGAAAACTTACTTTGAGATGCACTTCCATTAAAGCAGCAGATTGTGTAGACCACACTTTTCGAAGAATTTTTACAATTCTTCCCATCTTCAGTGATCTCACTTATCAGTCTACAAATACACAAAAATGATTAGTCATGGTCATACTTCTAGTAATAATTATAAATCGCAATTTTTTTTAACAAAACACTATTTTTCTGCAACCTGTAATTATTACAAATTATGACAGTTAAAATAAGAGTAATTCAATACACCGTCCAATGATTTCACACTACAAAAATGATACAATTTGTATAAACTTCAAACTTCATTTAATTACATTGACACAATGATGTTGGTTAATTACCTGATGTGTTCATTATCCAAGTCAATATCGCCTGGCACAGCTCTTGAACTCTCTTCGAAATCCCCTAAATTACTCATCTTTACCAAAGATGAATTTTGACAAGCCGAATTAATGGGTCAAAGATTTACCTATAGTTTGTCAAACTTTGACGGCTATACAATAAAGGCAAAAGCTATGAGAGTCGAATGTGATGAAGGATGATTGTACAAAATTGTAAGTAGCCGAATCCTCACTCATCACGCTACACCATTATGTACATCCACATAAACTCCGGGATCCTATATGCACGAGTGTATAATCAATTTATATTTGGTGCTACTTCATTTTGGCTTCCAAGGAAGACTACGCAAGGATGCAATTAACATTGCAAGTGGCAGTAACTTCATATTATTAATTACACGTACTTTTGCAAATTATTGTAATCGTTAGCATACACATTTTGCCATAGGAAATAAACTACATCATCATTATTCATAATTGAAAGATTAGACTAGACCTTACCTGTAAGGTTGACGTATAATCGTAATTATACGACTTCCTGGAATCCGTGGAGGGTTGTGTTCCCCCCCCCTCATCCCTATTTCTTCAGATTCGGTTTTTTACTCATCCTTTATTATGTATCTTCAAACTTATTGAGGAACCTCGGGTCTAGCGGATCGGTGGAAGGAAACCTACCTTCTAGACACTTGAAATTCTCAAAAATTATAGGCCAATATTTTTTGTGTACTTATTACTATTACGGTATCTCCCCGGCAAGCCTCTGAAAAAATTAAAAATATATAAATATATATATAATAAATAAATATATATAATAAATATATATTGTTACAATCGACATAGTTACGGCTAAGAATGACTCCAGAATTATTTTCTAAGCTACTACTAGAATGAGGGGGAGTAGTAATGGTTTATTGCTGAAGTAGAAGCCTCGCCATTATTTTCACAACTTTTTGTGGTAGTAATAATTTTAGTATCATTCTTAGAATCATTTTTTTAGCTTCATTTTTACTTTCATTTTTAGACTCTCCTCGGCTTTCGGCATTGATTTTTGTTGATAAGGATTTCCGGGGGGAAATAGTGACAGTGACAGAGTCATTACTATGACGCAAAGGTGGGCATATATCCTATATTTATGCATAAATATACGCTGTTTGTACGAAAATGTTCGCACATTTTCCGAATATTTGTATGCAATATATGTAGGCTGAAAGTTTCTACTAACGAAATTTATGATATATGTATGCTGTGAATACGGTTAGTATGAGTATGTATGTATAAAAGCCCGGGAGATTTAGGTTTATGTATGCAGCGTGTATGTTCATCGAGCTCCATCTGTATTTTCTTTGCACAGTCTGTGTCTATTTGTGTATTAGCAATTGTTATTTCCTGCAAACGATTTCTGGACGTTTTGACTGGAGCCGACGACACTAGAAATTAATAATTTTAGACATAACTAATTAACTATAATACATTTTATTTAGTTTTTATAAACGTCCATAACGTTCAACACACTTTTATAGGCAAGTGTACATATATTTATGCATAAATTTATTTATATGCTGCTTATATGTATGATTAAATTTCTGGAAAAATGTATGTATGCAAAATGTATGCTCTTTGTAAACTATAAAATGTATGTATGATTTAGGATAGGAATTATTTTTGCCCAGCTTTGATGACGACTGTCTTCAACGGATTTACGGGAGGCTGCTGATGATACTTTTCCTCTAGCGGAAGTTCGGAGGAGTTACGGGTACTTTCCGGAGATTTATTAGATCGCTCTGCGGAATCCTCCTCAAGTTTGAATTTATGAATGATAACCTTGGATTTGGTCTGTACTTTGGTCGAGCTTAAAGGATTGGGTTGGAGGAAGGATTTTTTCACGCCGAACATCCCGAACACGGTTTTAAAAAATCTACCGAACAAAATTCGGCACTCCCTGTTAAAAATGTTTAATCATTCACTTCTACCAGGCTGTTCGAACCAACCCAGTGGTCCGAGATAGAGAAATGAGATTCTATACAAAAAAGGAGACAGGGATAATCCCTCTAATTGTCGTGGCATAGCCCTTATCAACACTTTTGCTAAGTTATTCACCTCTATCCTCGCTAGGAGACTAAATGCTTGGGCCGAAAATGAAAATGTTTAGTATTTCATTACTTGTCCTTTAGTGAGCGTCATACCGAGAATAAAGTTCGCGTTTTCAATAGTGCAGCTATCATGACACCGCTGTTACTGCTATTCAATATTATCTTGTGTAAAGGTACTATTCCTAAGTACTTCCAAACTGCGCTGGTAACTCCACTTTATAAGGGTAAAGGTAGCGAAGCTGGTGCTGATAGTTTCCCCCTATTCACTCATTACCATTTGTAAACAATGTCCCCAATTTTGAATTCAACAACCAAGGGAATCTCAGGTGACATGGATAGCACAACTTGGTCCGAAAGCGCAGCTGCTTTCGAGAAAGCTTGCAAATACCTATAAAAATCCCAAAGTCATTGCATGAGTTCAGCTAAGTTACATTTCCCAAGGATAAGAAGTCAAGTGTACAATCATTACCTCGCGGCGAATGTCAGGGTAACTGGCTTCTGCAGGTCAATAGAAATACGCTCCTCATCAGGACTACAAGTCTGGGCCAATTTAACGTTTGCGGTTCCAATATCTCCAGTGGACGAAAACTGGACTCCTTCCTTCGCACAAGAGATAACAATAGATTCTCCAAACTGTGACAGATCCCGAACAATGCGAGACCACTCCCCAGAAGGCATTTTGATCGTGCAAGCGTAGTCAGTTTCCAATCCAATCAATTCCAATACTAAATTCCTCCTCACCCTCCATATTCTCCCTATTATATTCTCTCATGAACACACCAAAGACAAACTACAGCACAACTACAGACATTCTCCTCTCCCAACCATCTTACCGGTACTCCCAAATGCTCCTGATCCAGATTCATCAGTTTCATATCAAAATCCGAGGTCCGATCCCCATTAGTGCTCTCGAAGGTGAAGGTGACCACATCCGCGTTATCTTGAGCTTTTACCGTCACAATATCATTGTTGTTGGCGCATTTCAAAACCTTCGCTAAAGATGCCATATTCATCCCCATGGAGAGGTTACGATCACATCGGTACTGCTCAAATCCTTCCGATTTCAGCTTTAGACTTACTAGAGACACGTGACTGCTGTCCATGGCCTGGAGCTGGAGCCCAGACTCTGAACCTACAACACCAACAGAATTTCAATTTCCTACTCGTGACCTTCAACCTTATTCCTCGACACATTAGAAACAATTGCTTTGCCAATATTACAAATTCGTAATGCTTACTCCCTTACATATTTCTATTTACGATATATAATCTCCAAAAAAAAAATTCTTACAATCAAATGTAGCTTCATTAAGGAGGTCCTTGATAGCATCCAAAACCTTCTTCAAGATTCCGGCTTTCAAAAGTTTTGCCTCAAACATGTTTTGAAATTTATTTATTTATTTTTACTTCCAAACGTGAATACAAATTCCGAATCATAAGGATTCGACTCTCCCTCACAAATATTAGAACAATTCTGGTCAACTGCAAGAATTATTACTGAATCACCGCCTAAATTCTGTAGCACCAACTTGCCCTACGAAAAGCAATAAGCGACTGAGAAATTCTGTACAATATTTCAAAGTATTCCACACCTCTGATTTCGAATATTAATTTTCAGCTGAAAATTGAACGAGCGGTTTTTCGTGTCTGGTTACGAATGTACAATGGCCAACCAATTACAGCATTGGTTATTGTTAACCCTACAATGGTCAATTCCTAACCTTAATGTCGTTAATATACGCTTTTAGCTGATTATATTGTTGGCAGAAAAATATATGAGAACTACTACGGTACGAAAAACCGTTTGACTAAAAAACTAATTTTGGTGGAATTTCGAAAATCTTGAGGGGGCAGCAAAAAATGTTTACTTGTTAGTTAAATTGACGTGAGAATACAGAAGCTTGAGTGACGTATTATTATACGTTAAGTACTGATTACGAGGGATATTGAATGAACGCATGAAAATAACAATTTCTACAAAAATATATCAATATCGACAACATCTTGTCATTCAAACATCTTGTCCATAAAGTTAACGGCTGGCTCAGGTATGATATTGACCACAGATCTTATCTCAATAATTTCAGGATTCGTCAAAGCTTCGAGCTCAATAAAAGCCGTACCCTGCAGCTCCAGCTTTTCGTCCTTCACAGTTGTAACTTTCATTTCAAGAACAGAATACAGAATGATTCAAGAATCTTGAAAATTCTTGTTCATTTGCTCGAATTCTAGCTGTTGATTTGTCCCCCAAATACGTGCTCTTACAGTTAGCTTCTTCACAATCGTCTTCAGGAATCATGAAATTATCTGAGCTAATTGTAATGCCGAAAGCGTCGATCATAATCCGCCACTCCATGTCACGTAACTTAGAAGATTTGGGAACCAAAAGCTACAAAAGCCAGGTTTATAGTTAGTATAAATGTCGTTAATATTAGGAATTCGAATTCTCTTACTTAATTCCCACAAATGCTACAATAATATAATAATGAATACATAATAATAAAAAATACAGCATTGGTAACAGTTACGGTGTTCAAATATCCACCGTGCTTATCGTGAGTTGCCTTCAGCTCCAGACCAGTTAGAAAGCAAAGTACCATTTGAGCCAGTGCTCTCAGTTAGACACATTACTTACTCTTTACTCATAATTTTGTCTCTCATGATGTCCAGTACTTACTTTTTACTTACTCACGGGCTTCATGGTAACTATCTTACTTACTCAGTACTCACTCAAAATTTCGGTCGGAGCGTGATACTTACTCATTACTTACTTTTTCGAAAATATGACCTGATATTACTTACTCTTTACTTACTCTTGTCTGCATTGTACTCAAGTAATACTTACTCATTTTCGAATCAAAACACATTGTGCATTTATTCTTCCAGAAATGGAATGAATGATTTTAATGTAGAATAGTTCATTTTTAAATATTTTACGGGCAACTGTAGACATTTACATTAAATAAGCGCCTCACCGGTTTCACATTTTCTCTTTTTGTGTTGGGTGGGATCCGAAAACGTAGGCAACTCAAGTTGGTGAACATTCGTAACACTTGGTGGAACAGGTTTTGGAACTACTGAGGTATTTTTAATGTGACCTGATTTACGTTTGCTTGTGAATACAGGCGCTACAGGAAGAAATGAGGGTTTTTCTTGCAAATTAACGACTGGGTTTTTACTCGAAACATCTTCAGCTGAAACACTTTCCTCCCTATATATTTCTTCCACCGTAATATCACTGTCATCTTCTGCAGACCGGGAATTAGTTACTTCACTGTTCATGTTTAGGTTGAATACAATTATTAAAGTAGGATCTTTATATACTTTATGCTAGAATTTCCATCACTCAAATCTTTGATAGTGTAATCAACGATTCAAGTTCAACGAGTTGCATTGACGCATGTTATATAAATGCATTGTTTGCTTGTGGTATTTGCCTCCAGAAGTCATATATGTCATTGATATTGTCGGAGAACATTTTTTCTATGGTGGCTACTCAAGTACAGAAGTGTTTACTTACTCAATACTTACTTTTGAAGCTTTGAAGTTCGCCATACTTACTTATTACTCACTTAAAATTAAGGATTGAGTATTCGTACTTACTCATTACTTACTTGAAGATTATGCCTTCTTTAAATTACTTACTCATTACTTACTCATACTCGCGGAAGTGAGTACGAGTAAGTACAATACTCACTTACTCACTTTATGAAAAATTCGAGTAGTGAGTAAAATTGAGAGCACTGATTTGAGCACACTGCTTTCCATCAAAGTTGCTCAATCACACACGTCCAATCGGCTAAGTTCTACAATCCCGGCCGTTTCCACTTTTCCACTTTTTTTCCACCGTTTCCACTTTTTCCACCCGTTTCCACTTTTTCCACTTTTTCCACCTCTTCCACTTAAAATTTCAAAATACCTACCGCACATTCAACTTAAACTAACGGTCCCAAAATGATCCCAGCTTCATTTAGACCGTCTCCCGTGGAATATTTTAGGCCGGTGGACCAAGGATGGGAATCGGTATCGGAATCGGAATTATATTCGAAAATTTGAGGATTTTAATTCGTATTGGAATTCCAAATAATTCCCAGGAAGTATTTTAATTCAAAATCGCATTCAAAAAATTTTTTGGAATCGGAATTGGTATTCAAATATGTTTTACTGAATTCCGATTACAG